>JARDYH010000002.1:235641309-236841309 GCA_029215795.1 Anniella stebbinsi
CCCCTAAGGCCTGACGTAGTCTTGGGACAGGCTTGCTTTGTATTTGGGACACACCCACCCATGGGGGTTTGTTGACTGTTGGAGGAGGGGCGGAAAATGTCTGGTTTTACTGTGCCTCTGGATGGGGAGCTAAATTGTGGGCTCCACGGGTGTCTTCACCAGCAATAAAAGCCTGCCGCTCAGTAGCCTTGTTGTCCACCCAAGCCTGCTTCACGGCCCTTTATGACCCGAGGCCTCTGCTTACCTGTGTTCTTTGAGGGAGGAGCGATCTAAGATGTTACGGCCCCAATGAGTGGAAAGTGAACGTCCCGTGCAGAAACTAGCCCTGGGCTGATTGCCCTTTGCTTTTGGCCCAACAGTTTCAACCTCCTCAAAACAAGTTCAGCGCTACCTTTGAGAAAGAGGGCTACTCTCCGTTCGCCACCGAGAGCCAAACCAGAACCAGCTTGGGAGGAGCTGGCTCCTCTAAAACACATTCCTCTTTTAAGCACCTTTTGATAACCAAAACGACGCAGCACTGAACGTGGGCTTTCCCCCCCTTTAAAGCTACCTAGAAGAGATTCTTTGTGTCAAATGTCTACAGGAAAGATCCCAGGCTTTTTCTACCGTTTTCAAGAGATGAGTTAATTTGGCACTATTCCCTGGCTCTCCCCAATCCTGCCTGCAGCAAATATGGTTGTTGCTGATTTATCCAGCCTTACCTACAAATCAAGTCTATGCTTCAGGATCTTATCTTGCTGGATGAGGGGCCAGGGAAGAGAATAAAGCAGAGATTTGACTTGTGGGATAGATAGAATGAGAGCCAACTTAGCTCTGAAATCTTTGGTGTCCCTGGATGTAGTGAGACACTTCCTGTTCAGTTTCCTCCATGCATATAACATGTAGTCAATTTCCCTTGTAGTCCAGCTTTCAGAAACGAACTAGGGTTTGTCAAGGTGGTTGCCTTTGTGGAACAACCTGCATGTGGCACGTTCTACAGTCCCAGGAGACACCCTCATTGTTGCTGGGGACGGGGGAACAGACGGTCCAGAGAAAATGGAAAATTGCCTTGATGGCCTTCAAGTAGGTGAAAGGATTTAATCCTAACAGTGATTTAGTACAAAATAGAGCAGAATGCTGGTCTTGTCTGTTACCTCTCCCAACTTTCCCCTTCGTTGACCAGGCTGGCTAATGACAGCGTGACCCTGTTTTGCTCCTGAGCCTCCTCATGTTTTGAAACGCTCCCTCCAAAGCCAAGAACCAAGGCCTGGATGGTTTCCTTCAAAAGGCTAGTGAACGTGTTCTCCGTAACCTTTCCTCCAATCCCTTTGCCTCTCTGGTGTTTACACTCATGTGTTCATCTTATGCTCGGATGGAGGACACTGAACTTGTTGGACAAAAGAGCCCCTCCGCCCCCCACGTTCAGTTGGCCACCTGTTTTAACCTTGTACACGCCGTGAGGACTTCAGATCCTTCCATCACACGTGACTCTCATCACTCGCCAAAACAGTTTTTGAGTTCTGAAAAGAGGGGGGGGTTGCGGTTGGAGGCTTGACCTCTTACCTTCCGACCAGGTTCCATCTCTATGGCCATATAGGGCCATGTTGATACTCCAGGATTATGTTTCCAGAAGGTTGAAGAGAAAGCGGGGGCCCTCAGCTCTGTCTCTGCGTAGCTTCTTTCAGCGGGTCGTCACGTCGTCATCTCCACCGTATGGTGAACGCTTTGCCACTGCAGTTCTGTTTCAAGGACGTGGGCTCCCTTAGAAAGGCCTTAGTGGGTTACCCATGAAAAGCAAACCTGTCCTTTTCCCTTTAGCACCTGTTTTACTCTGGATGGTTCACAAGCCATGTGGTCGTCTGTTGCCATTGCCTGTTACAATGGGGAGGGAGAGAGCGAGAGAGAGGCTGTGACTGGTTGGTTGAGGGCATAGTTGTCTTTCTTGATGTTCTTGGGAGAAGGAAACAAATGGTGGACCCTTCTTCCTTCTCTCCTTTCCCCTCTCCTTGATGATGGCTCTGAAACTTCTTGGAATTGCCAAAGGGACACCCAATTGCTTTGGGACATCACCACCCTTCCACTGGATTTCCTCCCAGCAGGGAGTGAAGACCCATAGGAGGCATTTGGCTGTTTGCAGCATCCCAGTGGAGTAACCGTCTGCCGGTAGGCCTAAAGCCATGCACTGTGAATCTTGAAACTCAGCGGGGTTTGGGGGTTGCGGAATACGTTGCACTGGATTGTTGACCACGGATGGTTCCTCCCTCCCCCCCTTTGTCTTCTCTCCCTTCTTAGATGGGTCATCCTTCCAAGTAGAGAGACAACTTGCATTCATAGAATATGAACTAAAACTCTCTTTCCTCTTTCATAAAGAGATGACCTCGGCTCTTAAAGCAATGACCTCCCAGCACTTTTCCCTGCCCCCACCTCACCCCCCCTACATCTTTCCTAAAAATAATAATTTCTGGGTGAAGACCGAGTTCCGAGAACACCCAGTGCAATATTTCCATTTCACGGGTTTCGGGAGGGAATAGGTTATTTTCCAACTGTCCCGCTGTGTCACTGTTTTCTGTGTACATAATTCTATGTAGATACTACAATAACCAGGTTTTGTAACTTTTATGAATAATGCCGATCCAAACTTTTCTACTTTGTGTGTGTGTATGGGGGGGGTGTATTTAACAGGGTCGTGGGGGGGGGGGTGGCTTCGTGAGCTTTTCGGACTCCTGCTGGTTTTGAGAGAGCAAGGAATGAATATCCCAGTCTCAATGTGGATTTGTCCTTTGTTTGGTGTGGGAATTTTAAGAAGAGGCTGCCGTGCCTAATGGATGCTTCCCTAGGGGGTCTGCTTGCTGGTTAAACCACCATTATCCCTCGTCCCCTCACTTTGGTCTTAAAACGTTTTGCTTGATAGCAGCCCTTCCCCAACCTGATGCCTTCCAGATGTGTTGGACTGCAACTCCCATCATCCCCAGCAAGTTGGCTGGGAGTGATGGGAGTTGCAGTCCAATGCATCAGGAGGGCACCAGAGTGGGGAAGGGCTGCCTTATGGGGATAAAAAACAAGATGTGGGTCTCCTTTGTCTTCCGTGCACGCGTGTGCGTTTAAAAAGCTGTGCCGAACACTTCTGAGTGACAACCCTTGACTCATTCTTTGGGGTCAAGCTGGAGCAGGTTTGATACATAGGTGGGAAGACGGCGGCTTTTGGGTCTGAGGCTTTCTGGGGTTCTCTCTGTTGACATTCGTCTGCGTGCCCACCAAGTCACACACGGTAAAACAACCGGTCGTCTGAGATCGAATCCTTCCCGAGCTACAGCGCCACTCAGGACTTGCCATGAGTGAAGGGGGTGAAACCGAGTTACATTTACCCTGTTCTTCAAACGGCTCTCTGTGCGGCCCTGAAGCCCCCATCAACACCGTGGTTGAAACCCACCCCCCAATCATCATCACCTCTGTTGTGAAAGCTTGTCTAGTCACAAACCTGCACCTTGGTAGCATCACAAAGGAAGCTAACTTTGCAAGCGAGGCACTGCTGATCAGAAGCACGAGAGAGGAAGGGCTCCTGCTCCAAACTCCGGGAATTTCCATTACATTGACCTCTGCGTGCGCAGATCCTGTTTGGGTGCTTGCACGGAAAGTCACTCAAAAGGCTAGAGTTGCAGATAAGCGCAACTGTTTGTTTCACATTTTGGGCATTCGTATACATTTGTCCCTTCTCCCTCCCCCTGGTTAACATGCAACGGAATCTAAAACCAATTTGCCTTTCTGATGTGCAACACCAGGGTTTTCATGGGGGTCAGAGGGCACAGAACAGGCACCTGGAAGGGGACATTGGAAGCTTTGAAAAGAACACAGTGTGAGGTGTTATTCCCCAGCATCTTGGTTGATTTCTATGGATTTGTGCGAGTCCAGCTTCTTGCTTTTCAGAACCAAGGTGGAGGCTGCAAATACAGACCATCTTTTCTGTGTCCAGGACAGATCTGACCCCCTCTAGATGGATTCCGTTTGACGCCTGTTCCTCCGATTATGCGCATCTTCTCGGAAGCGCTTTATCGTAAATCCTTGTATGCAGGAGGTAATTGAGCACTCAACAGGTGACCTTACCGGTTGTTTGAAATGCGCTTTATAAGTAATTAATGCGGAGAATCGCTTGTTCGCATAGTCAAAATGCGCTTTAACGGCCGGAGCAAAATAAAACTTGCTATTTAACGCGCATTCGATAATGCGCATAATTGGAGAGAAAACGCGCCTCTACGCCCGATTTGCGCTCGGTTCTTGTAGAGGTAAATTTTTTAATGCGCCTTGAAAGAGCTTTAAATGCCTCTTGTAGAAGCAGCCTCTGCCTCAGTGTCCACTTGCGAAATGTCATTAAACATGGGCCACACGTAGCAGCGGCCACTATATATGCTTCCACCACTTCTTGGCCTCCCCACTTGCGCACAATGCTATGGATATGCTGAAAGGGCCGTGTGAATTTCCTCTCTGTAGCATTGAGACACCCACACCAGAGAGATGGGACAAATCTGCATTAGACTCTCTACTCTCAGGAAAACCCATACGAAGCCAGGGTGGAATCTGTTCACAGCTCTTCCCGAAAAGAAATGAATGAAGCACAATCTGAACTTTTTTAAAAAAAAAAAATTAAAAAGTGTATGCCTTAAACTTGAAATTGACTGCCTGCCTTCAACTGTATCAGGCTTGCTGCACAGAACCGACGGTATCTTGTTCGCGCGACTTTAAATAAACTTTTAAAAGCAACAAACGTCCTGCACAAGCGTCGCCTGGCTTTCGCTGTTCTTTCGCCATCCTGAATGTTCAGTCGCAATGAGGCAGGGCGTTCTTTTCCACCCCACGCCCCACTGAAATGAGCCCTGCTCTTCCACCCAGCTCCTGTGCATGGGGGGTGGGCTCCCAACCATCTGTGCCCTACCTAACTCTGGGCTAATCTCGTGGGGTGGGGGGATGTCAAGGCACTGAGCATCAGCCTTTAGGGTTTTTCTATGGGGCTGGGAGGCAGGAACCTACGGGGGGGGGGGGGGGGGGGAAGGGAGGAACATGCCCCCACTCACCCTTTCCTCCATTACAGGTTTTTAAGCAGAAGCTGGATGGTGACTTGTCTGGGATGCCGTAGCAGCAGGTTTCCTGCATTGTCACAGGGTGCTAAACAGGGGAGGCTGATGGCTCCGCTGTCAGCGGGGTGGTGGATCCGCTCCGGGTTCCAGTCAGGACTCTAAAGGAGTTATCCAAGGTGTGGAAGTCCTGACTGGAACCTGGAGCGGATTCACCATCCCACTGACATCGGAGCCATCAGCCTCCACAGGTGCTACATGACTTTTGAGGTCACTGACAACTCTGATTCTATAGAATCCCAGGGAAGGGGCCATAGGTCTATAGCAGAGTGCATGCTTGGCATGCAGAACGTCCCAGGTTCGATCCCCGGAAAGCCCGTGCCTGAAGCCTTGGAGAGCTGCTGCTGCCAGTCAGTGTCAACAATACTGGGCTAGATGGACCAAGGGTCTGGCTCTGTATAAGCCAGCTTCTTACATTCCTGTGTACCGTTGCTTCTACTGCGTTATGTTTTGCACTGGAGGCAATGCAAAGCGCTCATCCAGGCCCCGGGATGTTTTTGCTCCAGTTCAGTTACTTTTGTCTTCATGCCATTGCGTGAGGCCTCGGAGCAGGGAAAAGAGGCTAAAGGAAAAGGTCTGAAAGTTGCTGTTAAGACTCCCATGCAAGAGCCGTGCTGTGCAGATCTTGTTTGGGGGGGGGGGGGGAGCCGTGTAGATGCTTAACCACAACCCCTTCTTAAAATTACTGTTCTTCAAATGTCCTAGATGTGCACTTCACAGAAGTGGGATGCAGTTCACAGATGCCGCTAGGGTGACCCTATGGAAAGGAGGACTGGGCTCATGTATCTTTAACAGGTGTACCGAAATGGGAATTTCAGCAGGTGCCATTGGTATGCCTGCGGCACCTGGCGAAATTCCCTCTTCATCACAACAGTAAAAAGGTGCAGGAGCCCTGTCCTCTTTGTATCTGGTCACTCTAGCATAGCTCCTGCAGCTTTAACTGTTGCGATGGTGCTGCATGCATACCAAGGACACCTGCTGAAATTCCCCTTTCAGTACAACTGTTAAAGACACAGGAGCCCTGGCCTCCTTTCCATAGGGTCGCCCTAGGTGCTGCAAAATTTGGGGAAAGAAGAGGGGATTCCACACACTTGCTTTGCCAACAGCAAAAAAAGAAAAGAAAAAGGAGCAACTGAGGAAAACCTACAGCACCAGGCTGTCTCCCCGCCCCCCAAGTACTAGCCAGGCCGATCCCTGCTTAACTTCTGAGATCAAACAGGATCAAGCGCATTTCAGGTGGCATTGTTTTTGTTCTGTGAGCTGCCTTGAGAAGGTTTCGCCCTTAAAGGAAGCCTCAAAATAATCAAATCGATATGTGGGTCGCTCATGCAGATCCCCACACACCGTTTTGGCAACAGTGTGCAGAAGTGCCTCCCTCCCTCAGACCTGGGGAGGGTCGGGAGAAATGCACCTCTCCTTTTGGCTTACAGTGCAGCCAGTGTGGGGGATACAAGGAGGGGAACCCCATGAGAATGAGAATGGGCCTGATGAAGCAGGCTCTGGTCCAGAGAAGCTGAGGCTACAAGAAGCATTTCAGTCTTTCAGATGGTACAGGACTCTTTGATGGGTTTGAAAACAGGAGCAGGTCCACAAGCCCGGCTGCTCTCTTCACCTGTAAGGAGACAAAACAACTTGCCCGGATGATGGCAGGAGGTACCTCAGGTGCAGCTGGGCAGGCTGACACGGTGGAAGGAAGCAGACAGGAAACTAGCAGTCTGTTGCACAGAGATGGGACCACCAGAGCCCCTCCTAGATGACCAGCAGTAAGTGACCTCCTCTGACCACCGGTTTTGGTTCTGCAGAGAGCAATGAGCTGCTACCTGACCCACAGGACTGCTGGTTTGAATTCTGGGCCCCCAGACACACCTCCAAGCATGATCTCCATGTCATAGCCCTGACCAGGAGTCCTCTGGGTAGAAAGCAAAGCTGATTGTGAGCACGTTGCTCTAACAATGTTGGGAGCCTGACTGAAGCCTTTTATCCCTGAAGTCCACGTCACCCCTCTCAGGCTCCACCCCTTCCTTAAGAGGTGGACATTCTTAAAGGGGCAGGCCACAAGCCTAGAATCTAGCACTACTCCTTCTCACAGCTGACATAGGGGACTCCAGTGTGGAAGGGATCAGTTCCTTGGGGTGGAGTCAGGGTCTGACAGGGGGTTCCTGGTCCAAGGGCCTCTGATCAGACAGATGCCAGCTCTGGCTCCAACTTGGTCATGATGCTGAGGCACTTGTTGGTCTTTAGCCCCTGGTGCTGCTGGATTGATGGGTCTGTCTGGACCGCCTCAGCTGAGTTGGAGTCAGGAAGCTTCTCTACATGGTTTTTGAAAAAATCCTGCTACCTTACCAGGGCTTTCTGCTTCCACTTCCTTTCTGGGACTGTGATTGGCACCATTACACATGTGGCCACCTGGTTTGAATTGAATACTTCCTCTTTCTGTGTGCTCCATTCACTTTCATGAAGCAGCACCATCTAGTGGCAGAATTATAGTACAATGCCAACTTTACACAGGGCTGATTTTGCACTTTTTTTAAAAAAAAAGTTGATTATCTCTGTGTATTTTTAAAGCGGGATATGGGGTGGAGAGCACAGGAGACATCCTGGAAGTTGACAACATCATCTAAAGGGCCCACAAACTTCCATGAGTGGCCAATCATGAATATACAATACATTGTTCGTGAACAGAAGCTCTGAGCCCAGGCTGCTGCTCCAAGGTGGGATGAGATGGAGTGGGCTCCTGACAGTACTCCACAGATGGTAGGCCACCGTCATGGGTAGCCCTAAGAACCTTCATTCACCCTGTCTTAAGAAGAACCACCAGGCAGCTGGTTACAGAGTCCCCCAGTTCTTCCCAAGGGAGGTTTTGGCTGAACCCTTCACTCTTATTATACACTTTTGTCCAATCCCATGCATAAGCCAAGACACAGAGTTGTTTTGAACTATAACCCCCAACATCCCTGAACATTTGCTCTGCTGAGTGGGGTTGAGGGGAGCTGTAGGCCAAAATATATGGAGGGACCCAGATCGGGGGATGAGGTGCATAGGAGGAATGGTTAAGAAGCCCCTTTGCTTGCAACTCAGTTCATGCCCATCTATTCGATGTTGCATCAGCGGACTTCCTGAGCGAAAGGTGGTTGGACGAGATGATGCCTCTGGTGCCTTCCAAATGAGGATGGGAAAGAAATTCATTCCATTCACATTTTAATCTAAACTTATCTAATTTCTCACTTATGGACCAAAATTCAGTTAACCTTTGAAATCGGCACTTCTCCAATTTTCTTCTTTGCAAAGGAGCTCTCCGACCAAAATATGTTTTGAAAAATATGTATGTTAGGGGGAAATGCGGGCAAAATGCACATGCTAGAGAAAATAACACCCCAAGATGTATATTGGGAAATTGCTTGCAATATTCTGCAATATTGCACACAACAATGTATGTGTGAGGAGGAAATGCACTCAGAAAATGCTTTTTTTTTTCATTCTACGAATTATGCATTTACATTTTTTCCTGCAAACTTTAGAAAACATTCTCTTGGAATTGTAACTGAATGCAAATGTAACCAGAATGAAAGAACAATAACATTATATAAAAAAGGAAGAAAACATTCTTAAAATCCGTAATGTACCAAACTTAAAATCAGAAAAATGAGAAATGGAGAGAAACTGAAGCTCATGGGTTCGTGCATTCCTCCTGCCAACACTGGGAAGTGGAAATGAGTCAGTGGGCACAACCAGCACCTCAGCTGCTTCAGCCCTTGTTCATTTATTTGAAAATATGCCTCTTCTTTGTCTCTTTCTTTTGGATGAAATGTCCATGTACTTACGGATTTGTGTTAAAGCGGCAACCTGAAGTTTTCCCTTCAGATTATATCTCTCACATTGTTTAGGCTTTTACTAAAGTGGAAACTGAGTGCTTTTCCTTTTATTTGGATTAATTTAGTTAAAGCTGCAGTCAAGTATGTCTATGTATGTTAAGAACATAAGCAGAACCCTGATGCTAGGTCAGACTCAAGGTCCATCTAGTCCAGCACTTTGTTCACGCAGTGGCCAACCAGCTGTCGACCAGGGACCCACAAAGCAGGGCACAAGTGCAACAGCACCTTCCCACCCATGTTCCCCAGCAACTGGTGCACACAGGCTTACTGCCTCGGATACTGGAGGCAGCACAAAGCCATCAGGACTAGTAGCCATGGATAGCCTTCTCCTCCAGGA
This sequence comes from Anniella stebbinsi, assembly GCA_029215795.1. Lineage (NCBI taxonomy): Eukaryota > Metazoa > Chordata > Lepidosauria > Squamata > Anniellidae > Anniella > Anniella stebbinsi. The sequence goes on from JARDYH010000002.1 coordinate 235,650,624, forward strand.
ATTTCTCCAACGCCCTTTTAAAGCCATCCAAATTGGTGGCCATCATTACACCTTGTGGTAGTGAATTCCACAGTTGAACTATGTGCTGTGTGAAGAAGTCCTTCCTTTTCTCTGTCCTGAATCTCCCACCAATCAGCTTCATGGGATGACCCCCTTGGGTTCTAGTATTATGAGAAACAGAGAAAAATGTCTCCCTATCCCTATTCTCCACACCATGCATGATGTTGTACACTAGGGATTTGCATCGTATTGCATCCTATGTCCGATTCCAATTAAAATCGGAGGAATCTGACATCCGATGTCCAATGCCAATGCGCTCCCCTGGACATCCGATTTTTTCCAATCTGATTTTTTTTCTAGCCCGATTCGAATAGGAAAAAATTGGGAAATCAGATGCCAATTTGAATATTTTCCCCATAGGCTTGCATTGGAGGAAAGAAAGCTTCCCCCAATGCAAGTCTATGGGAAAAACATGGCGGCAGGTGAGTGTGGACCTAACTCCCCCTCCCTCCCCCCCACTTGCACTCCTTACCTGCCGGGGCCATCCGCTGCCGCCTGCTGGTTCCTTACTACTGAGAAATCGGCTTTGCAGCCTGCTTCTCAGTAGTACAGAAGCAGCGGCTGGCAGTGGCAGGCAGTGGGGGACACCAGCAGGTAAGGAGCGCGAGTGGGGGAGAGGGAGGGGGAGTTAGGTCCCCCCTTACTTGCTGGGGCCGTCCACTGCTTTCTTACTACTGAGAAACAGGCTTTGCGGCCTGCTTCTCAGTAGAGCGCTGGTGTGCCGGGTGATGACGTCACCCGGCACACCGGTGCTCTACTGTGGAACAGGCCGCAAAGCCTGTTTCTCAGTAGTAAGGTAAGAGTAAACCCCACCCAACACAGTGAGTGAGCATGTTTTGCAGTGAGTAAGCATGTTTCGGATAGCACTGTGAACTTGAACTCATTTGCATTTAAGAAAAGCAATTGCTCTTAGGAAAACAAGGGTTTATTTTTAGAAGACTCATGCGTGTGTAAGTAGAAGGCATTTTAGGATATTGATCAAAGACATACGCACTTGATCAAACAGACTTTAATTGATTAATCTATCCAATTAATCCATACAATGTTGCAGCTCTAAAAAAATACTTTTTTTTTCTTTAGAACTGTTGATTTTCTCATATGCAAATATATGCAGGTGAAATCAAATAATTAACTTATCAATCAGCTGGTGAGTTGATTTGATCAATTAATCAAATTACTAGGGAGTAAGACCCATTCAAATCAGGGTTGTGCTATGACATTTATTCAATTACAGAGCAAACCTATACATGTCTACTCAGAAGCAAGCCCAATTGAGTTCCCAGGTGGGTGTGGGATTGCAGCCTGGATCAGCTAATATCTCCTTAATTGGGTGTTTAAGTAATCTTTTAAATTCGGTACTTAGAAGATTACTTAAGAGTGTACTGATGGCATCATCATTATCATAATATATTTATTTATTTATAACCCACCTCTCCCTCCGGATTGAGGCGGCGAACAACAATAAATATAAAACACAAAGACCACAAAATAGATAAAATATTTAAACAAATAAAAAACCAATACTGGGAGTCATGAGATCTGGATTCTAATCCTCACTCGGCCATGGAAGCTCATTGGGTGACTTTGGGCAACTCACAGACTGTCAGCCCAACCTACTTCACAGGGTGGTACTTGTTGTTGTGAGGATAAAAATGGAGAGGAAGAGGTTTATGAACGCTGCCTTTGGTTCCTTGGAGGAAAAAAGGCAGGATGTAAATGCAATAAGAAATAAAAATAAATTTAAGACATTTGACAACAGTTGCATGTATTGTAGCAATGAAACGCTGAATTGAAACTGGAAAACAGCAAGATACAGTTACAGGAATCATCCTGCTGGCAGAGGGGATGCCCTGCCTGTTTGGCGCAGAGGAAATTAATTGCTATTAAAGCTCGAGCTTTGAACTTTTCAAACTTTCTACATTTTCAAGACATCTACGCTGCTCAAGCTTCAGTGTATAACAAAAGGAGCAAAACTTGAGTAATAAACCTTACATTACAGTGTTCAGAGCCAGTGTGGCATAGTGGCTAGAGTACTGGATTGGGAATTAGGAGATCTGGGTTCTAGTCCCCACTCAGTCATGAAAGCTCATTGAGTGGCTGAGTTCAGATAACATATTAGGCAATGGAGGGGGTAACAGCACACTCACGGGCTGCCTCTACAAGAGAGGTTTAAAGCTCTTTCAAGGCGCTTTAAAAAAATTACCTCTACAAGAACGGAGCACAAATCGGGCGTAGAGGCGCGTTATCTCTCCGATTATGCGCATTATCGAATGCGCGTTAAATCGCGAGTTTTATTTTGCTCCGGCCGTTAAAGCGTATTTTGACTATGTGAACAAGTGCTTATGCGCATTAACTACTTGGAAAGCGCATTTTGTACATCCGTTAATGCGCTTCGCCGCCTCTCGCCGCTTCTCGTGCAGAGGTATTAGGTGTAAATGCGCTTCAGCGATTATGCGCATAATCACCTAACCGGGCGCAAAAGCGAATCCTTGTAGAGGGACCACGGTGTGTTATTTTCCCGGTGACCGACACTTGCCATGTTGCCCCTCCCCCCATCGAGCGTCCTTCTGTGCGGCTGGTGCTCTTCCCTCCCTCCTCCCTCAATCCTCCCGTCCCTATCCCATCATGCACTTCAAGTTCTGCTGGCTGTACAGGAGCGGCCAGGAGTTTCGGCCGCTCCTGCCGGAGAACTCTGTGACCAAATGGAATAGTACACGCAGAGATGGGGAATCAGCAACTGAGCCCAACACATAACATTTTAAGCAATGAGTTTCAGGATAAGCACCAGAGCAGCCCGTTGTTTAATTCACCAAAATAGTGTACTGTCAGTTGTGTGTCAGTTGTGTGTCGCCTGACACACGACACAACAATCAACCCAACGGGCGGTTGCTTCCCCCACCCTCCGTTGATTATCGTGTCGTCCAAACTCAGCCAGTGACTTTGGGCCAGTCACAGACTCTCAGCAGGGTTGTCGTTGTGGGGATAAAATGGTGAGGAGGAGGATTATATATGCCATCTTGGGTCCTTTACAGAGGAAAAAAGGCGGGATAAAATTTAAATAAATACCCACCCCTCTAACATTTCAAAGGACACATTACATTCAAATGCCACTTTTCGTCCAAGGAATTTTTCCACATGACAACCTTGTGAGGTAGGGGAGAAAAAGAAGCATGAATGGTTGGTCCTTATATGTAAACCTCCCAGAGAGCTTCGGCTGTGGGGCGGTATACAAATGCAATAAATAAATATATGACACATTGCCTAGGGTGACCATATGGAAAGGAGGACAGGGCTTAGCAGTTGTACAGAAAAGGGGAATTTCAGCTGGTGTTATTTGTGCGCATGCAGCACCTGGTGAAGTTCCCTCTTCATCACAACAGTTAAAGCTGCAGGAGCCCTGCCCTAGAGTGACCAGATACAAAAGAGGACAGGGCTGCTGCAGCTTTAACTGTTGTGATGAGGATGGAATTTCACCAGGTGCTGCATGAATACCAAGGACACCTGCTGAAATCCCCTTTTCTATACAGCTTGAAGGTACAGGAGCAGTGGCCTCCTTTCCATATGATTCATTGAGTCTGCAACAGCCTTTCCTATCCTTCCTGTTCCTAAGCAAAGACATTTGATGTTTCGATTAAAATCAGTTTTCCTACTGTGTGTGTTACCCATCAGTCAAAATGTACCTCTCCAGCAAGTGAAATGGCAAAAGCTTAAGGTTCATGCAGGGCTGTTGATGACATGCTTTTTCATTGGTCAACTTTATCACATGCTAACAATAAATTAATACTATTGGTCAGTTTCTCTAGCAAGTGCAAAGTCAGTGTGAGAATACATCTCAGGACGTCATAGGATACAAGTAGTTATAGGCCCTACTTGCTGTCAAAATTATGCAAATGATGTCACGTGACCGGAAGTAAACAAAGCCATGCTGCCGGAAGTGACGTCACCGCCTGTCAAAACAAAACCACGTGACCGGAAGTAAACAAACATCCCGTGACCGGAAATGACGTCATCACCTGTCAAAACAAAACCACGTGACCGGAAGTGACGAATGTAAACAACCGCCATGCGGCCGGAACCGGAAGTGACGTAGGTATGCAACCCCCTCTTGTGGCCGGAACCGGAAGTGACATAGGTAAACAAATGCCATGTGGCCGGAACCGGAAGTGACGTAGGTATGCAACCCCCTCTTGTGTCCGTAACCGGAAAGAAGTGACGTAGGTATGCAACCCCCTCTTGTGTCCGTAACTGGAAGTGACATAGGTAAACAAATGCCATGTGGCCGGAACCGGTAGTGCCGAATGTAAACAAAACCCAGGTGGCCGGAAACGGTTCAACAGTAACACGGGCCCCTCTGGGTGACACGTCCTGTAGGAACATGTCCAGGCATGTCTCCCCACAGCCCCTCAGCGGTTGGCTAAGGAATAACACGGGGGCCGTCTGGGTGACACGTCTGCAGGAACATGCCCAGGCATGTCTCCCCACAGCCCCTCAGCGGTTGGCTAAGGAATAGCTCGTGACCTGCCCCCCGGCCAATGGGAAGAGGTTTCAGAGCCCCCAACACTAGGACAGGGCGTGCTGTGCTTTTCAGACAGCCGGGGCAAGCCGTCGGTCACAGTTGCTGATTTTTGGAAGAACATGGAATCCCCCAGCACCCCGATGAGGCCTACGGAATTTTCTACTCCGATGGCGCCAGGCAGGCCTAAACCCAGAAAGAAGGGTACGATTCGGTCTTTATCATATCCACCAGATCTTCAGAACAGTTCTGCTGCAGCCGAGAGCAAACCATTATCTGTGGGGCCTTGTGGTTTTTCTTTTCCACTGGCCCCCTTGAAGCTCCAACCTAGAAAGCTGAATACGGGACAGTCTTCTCTTCCTGAAACCGCATCAGGGTTCGATTGGAGAATGGATTGTACCGACCAGTGGGCTGATACAGTATCAGGGGTCGATTGGAGAATGGATTATACCGACCAGTGGGCTGATAAAGTATCAGGGGTCGATTGGAGAATGGATTATACCGATCAATGGCCTGATACGGTGTGTGGTTTGAACAAGATGCTGCTAAAGAAAGAGCTTACGGATACTTCCGACAGCCTTGGGGAGTTCACCAGCATCGCTGAGGAGGCGGATGGGGGTGTACTTAGGAAACTGGCCAGCCTGTCTATAGAGAAAATGGGGCTTGGAGATCCTGACACAGCCGGTTCTACTTACCAACCAACCCTGGAGACTCTGGAAGAGGAGATGGAGGTTATGACCGAGAAAGGAGGAGCACCAGTAAGTATTTTTTATATTAAATTTGTTGTCACTAGTATGTTGAGGGTGATTGTAGATTACTAAAAATCTTGTCTTTGTTTTACATAGGAGCGTTGTACGTGTGTTGGTCTTGAGAACTTGAACATTGACACTTCACGGACTGTCAAGATTACCTGCATTTCGTGTATTTCTCCAGGCATGGACATTGAAAAATAGTAATAAAAAGTTTTTGTTGTTATTTGCACCAATAAAAACATTTTGTTGTAAACTTCCGCCTCCATTCTTGCGTTAACCTACAATATGGCAGATCTTGAAGAGATCCTAAGGAATATTTATTATACACCCGGGAAGGCCGGGAGCTTTGGAGGTGTGGACCCTCTATTTCAGGAGGCCAAAAAGCAGAATGAAAAGGTGACTAAAAAGCAGGTTATCTCATGGCTTTCGGACCAGGATGCTTACACGCTGCATAGGCCGGTCAGACTCCATTTTAAAAGAAACAAAACAATTGTGTCTGGAACGGATGCCCAGTGGCAAGCTGACTTAGTGGATATGCAGCCGTTTTCTAAATACAACAAGGGCTACAAGTACATTTTAACAGTGATAGACATTTTGTCTAAATATCCTTGGGCTGTTGCTTTAAAAAATAAGACAGGCAAAGAAGTGTCCAAGGCCTTTAATGCCCTTTTTAAACAAGATTCCAGAAAGCCGGGCAAACTGCAAACGGACAGAGGGAAAGAGTTTCTAAATCAGTCTGTAAATAAGATGTTAAAACAACATGGCATTCATCATTTTGTCACTATCTACGAAAGGCAGGCTGATTTTTCTAGACACAGCGTCATAGTGCTTAAACAGCCATATACGTGGTGGTCCGAAAGTGACCCTGCACTATGACGCTGTGTCTAGAAAAATCAGCCTGCAAGCAACAGAAAAAAATACCTTTCGAGCAAGTGCAGGGTCACTTTCGGACCACCACGTATATGGCTGTTCATGCTTTCCACCAGCTCAGGAATGCTGGCATAATAGCCGCGGCGCAGAAAAAAACGATACCTACGTACCCCGTTAGAAATTTCAAATCGTGCATCAGTAGTTAGAGTGTCCCAGCTGTGGGGGTATTGAGTTTCAACGAGGCCCACTTCCCATGCGCCTGGAAGATCCAACGCTCTTGCTAATTGTATAGTATATGCCGAACTCTTGTTGTTTGGAAAAACCTCCGCACAAGCGTTGCTAGGCAGGGTTATGTAAAAACCACTCTCATCCATTCTTCAGCTTTGTAGGTTCGCAAAGATCAGAAGCATGTACCCAACTGTTGAATTTGCTAGGCCAACCTAGCCATTTAACCAGATGATACTTTTTCTTACCCCTGCCTTTCGTAGATAGTATTTTTTCAATCCTGTACACTCGGTCTTCCTTGGCTTTAACCTTCAGCATTTCTTCGGCGTAGAATGTTCCAACAACATCCTCCCCCTCATAATCTTTTAACCTGTACACAGGCCTTTTTGTCTTTAGGATGACTTGATCCACAATAAACAACTCTGTGGTGAAATTCTGTTTGTAACCCTTGGTAAATACCCCCTTGCTTTTAGATATCCGAACGTGGTCTCCTTTTCTGAACAAAGGGGCCTCTGCTTTTCTACTAACACTGTCTCCATAGACTGTTTTCCAAACCGCAAGTGAGTTAGACTGATTAACATCCACAGGCCGGGCCCGGATGGTTCTGTGAAAGCTGTGGTTATAACTTTTTAGGAGGCGTGGCAGCACATCGATATAGTTGAAAGTATTATTCGCTGTAAAATACCTCCACATTTTTGTTTTGAAAGTTCTATTAAAACGCTCTACCACGGCTGCTTTGACATCATTATTGGTGACAAAATGATGAATGCCATGTTGTTTTAACATCTTATTTACAGACTGATTTAGAAACTCTTTCCCTCTGTCCGTTTGCAGTTTGCCCGGCTTTCTGGAATCTTGTTTAAAAAGGGCATTAAAGGCCTTGGACACTTCTTTGCCTGTCTTATTTTTTAAAGCAACAGCCCAAGGATATTTAGACAAAATGTCTATCACTGTTAAAATGTACTTGTAGCCCTTGTTGTATTTAGAAAACGGCTGCATATCCACTAAGTCAGCTTGCCACTGGGCATCCGTTCCAGACACAATTGTTTTGTTTCTTTTAAAATGGAGTCTGACCGGCCTATGCAGCGTGTAAGCATCCTGGTCCGAAAGCCATGAGATAACCTGCTTTTTAGTCACCTTTTCATTCTGCTTTTTGGCCTCCTGAAATAGAGGGTCCACACCTCCAAAGCTCCCGGCCTTCCCGGGTGTATAATAAATATTCCTTAGGATCTCTTCAAGATCTGCCATATTGTAGGTTAACGCAAGAATGGAGGCGGAAGTTTACAACAAAATGTTTTTATTGGTGCAAATAACAACAAAAACTTTTTATTACTATTTTTCAATGTCCATGCCTGGAGAAATACACGAAATGCAGGTAATCTTGACAGTCCGTGAAGTGTCAATGTTCAAGTTCTCAAGACCAACACACGTACAACGCTCCTATGTAAAACAAAGACAAGATTTTTAGTAATCTACAATCACCCTCAACATACTAGTGACAACAAATTTAATATAAAAAATACTTACTGGTGCTCCTCCTTTCTCGGTCATAACCTCCATCTCCTCTTCCAGAGTCTCCAGGGTTGGTTGGTAAGTAGAACCGGCTGTGTCAGGATCTCCAAGCCCCATTTTCTCTATAGACAGGCTGGCCAGTTTCCTAAGTACACCCCCATCCGCCTCCTCAGCGATGCTGGTGAACTCCCCAAGGCTGTCGGAAGTATCCGTAAGCTCTTTCTTTAGCAGCATCTTGTTCAAACCACACACCGTATCAGGCCATTGATCGGTATAATCCATTCTCCAATCGACCCCTGATACTTTATCAGCCCACTGGTCGGTATAATCCATTCTCCAATCGACCCCTGATACTGTATCAGCCCACTGGTCGGTACAATCCATTCTCCAATCGAACCCTGATGCGGTTTCAGGAAGAGAAGACTGTCCCGTATTCAGCTTTCTAGGTTGGAGCTTCAAGGGGGCCAGTGGAAAAGAAAAACCACAAGGCCCCACAGATAATGGTTTGCTCTCGGCTGCAGCAGAACTGTTCTGAAGATCTGGTGGATATGATAAAGACCGAATCGTACCCTTCTTTCTGGGTTTAGGCCTGCCTGGCGCCATCGGAGTAGAAAATTCCGTAGGCCTCATCGGGGTGCTGGGGGATTCCATGTTCTTCCAAAAATCAGCAACTGTGACCGACGGCTTGCCCCGGCTGTCTGAAAAGCACAGCACGCCCTGTCCTAGTGTTGGGGGCTCTGAAACCTCTTCCCATTGGCCGGGGGGCAGGTCACGAGCTATTCCTTAGCCAACCGCTGAGGGGCTGTGGGGAGACATGCCTGGGCATGTTCCTGCAGACGTGTCACCCAGACGGCCCCCGTGTTATTCCTTAGCCAACCGCTGAGGGGCTGTGGGGAGACATGCCTGGACATGTTCCTACAGGACGTGTCACCCAGAGGGGCCCGTGTTACTGTTGAACCGTTTCCGGCCACCTGGGTTTTGTTTACATTCGGCACTACCGGTTCCGGCCACATGGCATTTGTTTACCTATGTCACTTCCAGTTACGGACACAAGAGGGGGTTGCATACCTACGTCACTTCTTTCCGGTTACGGACACAAGAGGGGGTTGCATACCTACGTCACTTCCGGTTCCGGCCACATGGCATTTGTTTACCTATGTCACTTCCGGTTCCGGCCACAAGAGGGGGTTGCATACCTACGTCACTTCCGGTTCCGGCCGCATGGCGGTTGTTTACATTCGTCACTTCCGGTCACGTGGTTTTGTTTTGACAGGTGATGACGTCATTTCCGGTCACGGGATGTTTGTTTACTTCCGGTCACGTGGTTTTGTTTTGACAGGCGGTGACGTCACTTCCGGCAGCATGGCTTTGTTTACTTCCGGTCACGTGACCTCATTTGCATAATTTTGACAGCAAGTAGGGCCTATAACTACTGATACACAACTTTTGATTGGGCCTTAACTTCTTCTTTGTCTGCTAGCACACGGAAACTACCGTCGAAGAATTTTCATACATCACATTCACAGCTTTTGGCAGTGAGTCATTTTCAAACTTTCCCACAGTAGGCAGTAAATCTTTAACAATAGAGAAAGGAAGGAGGGAATTCCTCCTCACAGACATCAGCACCAGGTGGGCCTCGTCAGGGAGATTATTCCATAATTGGGGGGCCACCACTGAGAAGGCCCTCTCCCTTGTTGCCATCCTCCGAGCTTCCCTCGGAGTAGGCACTTGGAGGAAGGCCTTGGATATTGAGCATAGTGTATGGGTAATTTCATGTCGGGAGAGGTGATCTGTCAGACAATTTGGTCCCAAGCCAAATCCTGGGCGGCTGGTCTGCTTCTCTCTCTCCTCCTGACCTTCATCTCTCCCCCTGCTTCCAGGTTTAGCTGTGTTGTACCTGGAAGAGCTGCTCTTTGATGCCACCGTCATAGCGGATGGACAGAGGTTCCCTTGGCACAGGTAGGCCAAGATATTTCTGATCTAGAAGGTTTGTGTCCAGGTAAAAAGGATCACGTAACTGGTGCCAAGATATCACTACCAGGCAGAGTATTCAATACTGAGATGGATGGATACTTCTGCACAGCTACACCTAGAGCACTAGCTGGAGTCAGTCTGATCGGGCAACTGGTATGCATGCCTTGGTTACACCATGGTCAGATCGTTGTAATGTAGACCCTTGAAGCTTCCATTGGTGCAAAATGCGGAAATTAGACTTCTAACTGGTACCTAGTATCATCATATCACCCTGAAGCCAGATTCAGAGTGGGGTGATCCACGGTCGACCAAGGACTAGTCCTGCAACATATTGCTGAAAATTATGCGTCATCAGCTAAAGGTCTGCATGTTGTCTTCATTGACTTTAAATCAACCTTTGATTCAATTCCCAGAGATAAGTTATGGGAAAAGTTTGAGGCTACTAATATCGACAGGAGACTGCTGACACTTATGCGAAGTCTCTACAAAAATACATATCTGAAGGTCAGATGCAGCCACGCTGGCCATTGAACAGGACCAATACCCACCACTAATGGAGTAAGACAGAGGTGTATCTTGGCCCCCACTCTGTTTAACTTTTACATTAATTCCCTAGTTCAGTATCTGAAAGAGATAAACTCACATCCTCCCAGACTGGCAAATAGACCTCTGTCAATCCTCCTGTAGGCAGACGATGCAGACTCCTATCACTGTCAAGCATAGTGCTTCAGCTACCTATTGTAAAGAGAACTGCTGACAATAAATTACACCAAAACTAAGGTGCTGATCTTTAACAGAAAAAGGACCAAATATCGATGGCAGATCAATGGACATCAAATCGAGCAGGTTACCTCCTATAAATACCTAGGTATAACCTTTCAATCATCAGGTTCGTGGAAGTCCCAAACAAAGGGCGCCATTGAAAATGCTCAAAGGAACACCAGAGCACTCCTCTCCTTTTATTATGCTAAAGGTGGCCAATATCCAGCAGCCATGCAAGTTTTTACTGCTCAAGTAATTTCACAGATGTTGTATGGCTGTCAGATGGGCATTATTGATGACAGCCATCATCAATAATGATGGCTGCACAAACAAAATTTCTAAGAGCAATATTAGGAACCCCCTCCTGTGTTCCTAATACAATCCTACGGCTAGAGGCAGGACAAATCATGATGGAGGCACGAATGCTTATATGTAAGCTGACTTTGGTCCCCTCCACAAGGATTCGCTTTTGCGCCCGGTTAGGAGATTATGCACACTATCCCTGAAGCGCCTTTACGCCTAATACCTCTGCACGAGAGGCGGTGACAAAAGGCGCTTCCCTCCCCTCCCCTTCCCTCCCCGCCGCTCCCCAGCTGGCTGGCTGGTAGGCTGTGGGCAGCAGGCGAGCGATCCTCCTCCTCCTCGCCTTCCTTTACCCCCTCTTCTTCCTCCTCCTCCTCCCGCCCCCCCCCCCCCCCCGCAGGCAGGCAGGCTCTCTTCCCTCATGCTGCTCCGGCGAGCGGAAGGGACAGCCGGCGGGCGGAGGGTAGTCGCCCACCTTCCCCACGTGTCTCCCCAGCTTCAGTTCGGCAGCTCGAGCCCGCCGCAACTTTTGACAGCGGCGGTGGCGGCAGCTGTCAAAAGGCGCTTCCCTCCCCTCCCCTTCCCTCTGGCTGGCTGGCAGGCTGTGGAGAAGGGGGTGAGATCTGACAATAGAGGGAGGAGGAGGAGCCACCTCCGCGGGCACCAGACTTTTCCTTCCGCTCACCGGAGCAGCAGCCCCCTCCCATCAAAATGCGCTTTAATGGACGGAGCAAAAAAAAAACTCGCTATTTAACGCGCATTCGATAACGCGCACAATCGGGGAGATAACGCGCCTCTACGCCCCATTTACGCTCCGCTGGTGTAGAGGTAATTTTTTAATGAGACTTGAAAGAGCTTTAAATGCCTCTTGTTGTAGAGGTAATTTTTTTAATGCACCTTGAAAGAGCTTTAAATCGCTCTTGTAGAGGCAGCCTTTCTCTCCTGTGGGTCTTGCCCCGCTGACTTTGACTGACCCATTTCAATCCAAATGGAAAAGGACCCTGTCAACAAAGCTGCAGCATCTGGTGGGATTCTCGATTGATGCCATATGGTTCTTGGGACACGCTAAAGCTAAAGCAGCTATCACACAGAGAATCAGAGGCATTGATCTCCAAACCCACCTGAGGATGACTGCACGCCATCCCAACTATCAGGACTATGTAGGAGCATTTATAATGCCAAATTATATATCAAGCCTATCAATCCCCAAATATAGGAAAGCTTTTATGTTAGCCAGATTCAATGTTCTACCTTCTGCACTCTTGGATGGCAGATATAATAAAATCCCTGTTCAAGACTTGCAAGTAAAACTTTTTGAATTTACGTACTGAAGCAAGATTCAATATACAGAATTGTAGCAGCCAAACATTGTAAACAATTGGGAAGAAGTCTCCTGAAAAATACTGGTGTACCCACAAGGCTTTTTGAAGGAACGCCTACATGAAACAGGAATTGTATGTAGAACCCTGTTAAAGCTTTGGATATTTTTGTTTATCTACCACAAGCTATGGAAAGTTGTGTGCATCTATCATATAGTACATTATTAATTTGTATAACTGTTACATCTACATGAACGAGGTTTAAATTGTATACATGTTCTCATATTTGGATTTATATAAACTGACGGAAGTGTAGAAACTGAAGCCCATGCGCTATTCCATTGTCCTTTTTATTGTGACCTCTGCAAAGATTTAATTACCCCAATTCTTTTTTTAAAAAGCCATCTACACAGAGGAAATCGCACTTACACCAGATCTGGCCCCATTCCTCTTTGCAGGAGCCAGCCAGCTACAGATTGTTCCACTACAGAACATCTGCTGTAGGTAACCACGGTGTTCTCCTTCACCCATGTACAATATGGAAGATTTCCAAAACCAATAAGAAGCGACCATTACGCCCTGCTCCAGTTGGAACCCCCCACCAACACAGGGTTAACGGTCATCTTGACCCTGTGAGGAAGAAGAAGGAGCATTTCCCAGGGAAGCTGCAAAAAGATACAGGAAGAAGAGAGAGCTTTTTTCAGGGAAGCTGCAAAAAGGTACAGGCAGAGGAGGGAGCTTGTTTTCAGGGAAGCTGCAAAAAGGGATCGAGGACAGAATAAGAATGAATATGTGAGACATGTCTTAAGATGTCAAAAGTTCCAAACAAGAAGCTTAGAGCGGAAGTCAAAGCATTAAAAGGGCTAACGGTCAACTAGACCCTGTGAGGAAGGAGAAGCAAGGGAGGCAGGAGCAGGCAGAAAGACCATCAGGCCCTGCTCCAGTTGGCAGTTGCACTGCCATCTAAGAGTTGTGTCCCTGCATCCTGTATGATGTTGCGCAGGATCATGGGGCACACGTTTCAGATAGCATTCTACATCATTGGCATTCCTAAAACATTTGTCACCCAAGGCACCAGTCTAGTTGCTTATGCAGTCAGGCTGGTCTTCATGTGGCCATGACTTTGTCATGGAAGGAAAAACAACAACTGCATTTCCCCCCAAGATACTTATTGCAATCTTGGTTGGATGTGATATTCTCATCTACCTGGATGTGCTTTCAGAAGCACCTGAACACCCATACATGTGACCATTGTGAGTTTTTGATCATTGAAAATGTAGGGACTTACGTTTTTAGTTGTAGTTTAAATTGATGCAGGATAGATGCTTGATAGTCCATCTTAAGTCCTGCCAGCAAGAGCCAGACAGTGCAGGAGGTTACAGTCTCTCTGTCATCCTTTGTTGTTCTTTGAGGGCTTCACTTACTTGACCTGGGGCAGGGATGGAGGCCAAGATGCTTGTGGTGGATCCGTGGCCCCTCTTCTCCCTTCCCACCAACAGGCCCTCTTCCCTTCCTCCCTGTCCAAGGTCACAACAGCAACTCCAGTGGCTGGGGAAATCCCGTTGGAGGCGCCCGGTGCCCATGCTGGCTTCATTTCAGTGCCTAGTGAAAACATGGCTCTTTATCAAAGCCTTCGAGGGCTAAATTCTCCATGGTCACATATAGTTTTAATTCTTTTTGTTGCTTTTGTTGCTTTTAAAAAATCCCTACTGGTTTTAATTTGTTAACGATTTAATACTTTTTAGCTGTGTACATTTATGTTTCCATTGTTCTGATTTTATCTGGACTCCTCCCTGAGATCCCAGTGATATTTTTTTAAAATAAACAAAATAAATATACATAAATAAATCCAAGGGGAAACTTCCCCCTCCAAGGCTTGTAGCTCTGTCCATGGTCTTGGAGGGGGAACTCCTCCATATCCTATGGCTCCTCATATGCCACGCCTCTGTTGTTGTTCAGTGTTTTGGCAACTGTATTTTAGCTGAAGTAAATAAGTTTGCAACCAAAGTTCTATGTTCCTTTATCATGTAAGGATGTAAACAATTCAGTAGTATGGCTACAGGAGATAATGGGATCTCACAGGCAATAATATTCTTAACACAGTGATAATATCCTTCCAATATTTGGGGGCTACTTTACAGTACCACCGACATATATATATATATATATATATATATATATATATATATATATACCGTAACTGTATTTGTATGCTACTTCGGTGCTTGAAAGCTAAAAAAACCAACAAATCGAGCCCCAAACAATACAGCACATTTCAAAAAATATGTTTCAAAAACAGCAACAAACTCCAAAGATGAAAAGCTTGAATGAACATTTCTTTTGTCTAGTAAAAACAAAACACTAAAGCTATAAGCAGCCCAGCAAGCCTGTTGCGAACCGTATCTCAAAATGAAGTTACCAGCAATAGAAATACCCTGCTCTGAGCACTAGAAGATATTTCCTCTTGAAAATATGGCACCTCAAGGAGGTCTTGCCTGCAGAACGTAAAGAATGGGGAGGACATTCTTATGCAAAGAGAGACTGTGTTATTTCACTTGAGTTTCCAGCTGATAATAAATGCACTGGAAACCCTCTTCTGGATCTATAAAACCTGGGGCACCGTGGTATCATACTGAATGTAGCAACATTTTAAATAGAAGGCAAAAATGAAGAGCTGAACAAATAGAGGTGTGAATAGTTTCACGTGCTCACTATACTTTTCTCTCATTTTTAGACAATGGGAATACACTTTGCAAAGGCTAGAAGAAGAGGTGAGTTGCTTACTTGGAAGCTGCCGTTCCGGCCTGTTTTGTACAATATGGACTATGGTCCGGAATGGGCATTGGAACGTGGTTTTTGTGGCTGTTTCATGGCGTATTCTATCTGTCCCACCTAGTAACATGTGAGTGGTGAGTTTGGTTGAGTTAGCTCACTTGGAAGTTGCCATTCCAGACTGTTTTGCACAATATGGACTATGGTCCGGAATGGGTATTGGAACGTGGTTTTCATGGCCTGACTTTCAAACCCCTCCCTGCATGGAGGGACACACAGACAAGCATACATACAGAAAGTAAAAGCTGGGCTTTAATCAAAGCAATTCATTGTGGAGGTGAACAATACGGGAAAGGGCTGTAGCTCAGTGGATGCAGAAGGTTCCAGGTTCAATCCCCAGCATTGCCAGGTAGGGCTGGGGGGGGGGGGGGGGGAAATCCTGTCTGATACCTTTGGAGCCACTGCCAATTAAGCCTTAGTATGAAGCCAGGTGTCGTAATTCACCAGTCTACTGTCTGGGAATCCAGCCAACCCCCATTATCAAGGAATGTCCGGGAAGGATGCCAGCACTTAATTGTCTGAAGGTTTTTATTTATATTCCAGAGATTAACCCCCCCCCCCCCCCAGTCTGCATAGAGTGCCAAACTTACACTGCAAGGCAGATAAATCCTCAGTTCCGTTCCAGGATCCAAAATCACATTAGGAAGTCCACAAAGTCCAGTTATCAAAGCCAGGGGTCACGCCAGAGATTCAGTTAGTCCAAATGTCTAAGCCAAAGGTCAAACCAGGTATTAGAGAAGTCCAGGGTCCAGAGTCAACAGTCAAGCCGGGTGTTCAGTCCACAGGTTACAAGCCAGAAGTACGCGGGGGTGTCAGGAGCCAATTACATCGATTGTTCCCAACGAATCCTTGCTTCCTCCTTCACCCTTTTATCCTCGCTTGAGCCTGTCCTCGCCCTTTCCCCAGAGCTGTTTCCTATTCCTTCGCAATCTTATTTAAGGCTTGCATCAGCTGTGCTCTGTTTTTGCACTCTCATGCTGCGTCTTGTGGGACGAGCTTGCTCTGCACGCTTGAGCTGCCGCCTCTGCTGGGGAGTTACCGGACAAACCTCTTCAGGCCCAGAATCTTCCTCGTTGGAGATGGGGTGGAAGAGGGTGGCTTTCCTGGGGCTCTTCTGAGGAACGTCCCTGCTGTTCCTCCTCCTCTGGTAAGTCCTGGGGAATGGGTGAAGCTGCAGTCTCTGCCACTTCTTCCTCCTCAGAGGAAGATTCTTCAGATGGACTCATGACACCAGGTGGATCTAGGGACAGGGTCTCCCTATTGTCACTAATGCCTTTACATTAGTGCATGCATAGGTCTCTTTCCCTATCGCCATTCCTGTAAGTAATTTGTGTTCTCTGATGCCTTTGAAGCTACAAAGTGAACAGGTTTCAGCAGAGTGCTGGCAGGCGAATGCAGGGGGGCAGATCAGGGCTGAAGATGCTTGCCACAGCATATTTTTTTTCTTATTAAAACCAAACCAAACATCTTATAGCCAGGGGGCAGTCATGTGGATGATTACAGATGCACACTGTATTATTTTTTTACTTTAAAACTATATTACCCTTTTCTACAACAAAATTGTGCTTAGTCCCATGGAAATATAAGACATTTTGTTTTAGCCGGCTTGTGGCCTGGCTATTGTTTGATTTTTATATTTTGGGGCTTCCCTCTAGATGTTGGGGTCCCCCCACCTGCCCCAGGAAGGGCCGGCAAGTGCTTTTTATTGTTTGCTGGTGTTTCATTGTTATATTGTTTGATTGTGTTTCAATACTGCTGCTTTAGGCAGTATTGTTCCATCATTCAGAGAGCACCACAGTCTCCCTATTAAACTGACCTCCCCCACCCCACCCCCCACCTCCCAGTCCGGAAGCATGACAAAAAGTGTTTTTTCCTTCTGCTTTTTTGAGGGAGGCTGCAAAACGTTACAGAAGAAGACAGACAAATATATGTTTTAAAAATCTGGAAAGAAGAAATATGTTTCTGCAAGAAAAATTGAAAAAATTACGCCGAGAATTAAGAGAACTAAAAAATAAGATGACGCAGGTAAAGAAAGAATAATTATTATTCTCAGTAATAATAATTATTACTCAGTTGTGGGAGTGTGGCTCATGAATAAACTTGCACATTTCAATTGACAGGCAGAACCCCCCCCTCGGCTAACTGTCCCCCATCCCCTCTGCCGGCGGCTGCTGCGGCCCCCTCCTCCCTTCTCCCCCTCCCTTCTCTCCCCCCCCCCCGCGGCCGTGGCCCCCTCCTCTCCCCCCGAAGTGCCCGGGGGGCGGGGCAGCTGAACTTGAGCATCTCCCTCCCTTTCTCCCTCTCTTCTCTCCCCCCCACCTGCTGCCCCCAGCCCCCTCTGCTCCCCTCCTCTCCCTCCCCCCATGTGCCCTGCCCAGAGAGCGGGTGG
This sequence comes from Anniella stebbinsi, assembly GCA_029215795.1. Classification (NCBI taxonomy): domain Eukaryota; kingdom Metazoa; phylum Chordata; class Lepidosauria; order Squamata; family Anniellidae; genus Anniella; species Anniella stebbinsi. The sequence goes on from JARDYH010000002.1 coordinate 235,668,135, forward strand.
CTGAACTTGAGCGCCCCCCTCCCTCCCTCCCTCCCTCTCCCCTCCACCCCCTGCGGAGCGCTGCGCAGATGAGGCAGAGGGCGATGCTGTGGGACCTGGCCAAGGAGAAGGAGTCGGCCAAGGCTCGCCAGCGGCCCAGGAAGAGCCCCAAGGAGAACGGTGACGCCGGTGGCACTGAGCTCGAGCACCCCGAGGAGCTCCAGGGCTGCAAGGAGGCCAGCGGCACTGGGCAGACAGGTGGGTCAGGAAGGCCGGCCGGCGGGCGGCTGCTTTCAGGCGACATGATAACCAAGGGAGGGAGGGAAAGGCAGCCATCAGTTGTGTTGCTCATTGGGTCGTGTGGAGGGCAACACGCAACACACACACCACTGATGGTGCGCTATATTGGTGGATTAAACGACGGGTAAAAACCAAGGGGCTTGTTTAAAGTGTCGTGTGGAGGGAAACCGGCCCCTCCGTGCACTATTCCGTATGGGCATGGAGTCCTGCCAGCCGGAGCAGCCGAACACCCCCGGCTGCTCCGCTACAGCCAGCAGAACTTGCGGTGCATGCTGGGATATGGCTGGAGGACTGAGGGAGGAGACGCTGAAGCTCAGATGGACGCCGAAGGAGTAGCAACGTGTCGTGTGGGGAGCACCCCCTGCTTAGTGTACTGCGAGTACGTTATCTCCCCCTCCCTTCCCTAAAGTGTTGTCTGAAACCAGCCATAGTAACTGAAAGGTAAGATTCTTTCCCCCTCCTTCTTCCACTGCCTGCTTCCTCTCCATTTCCCTGGGCTGCCTCTACAAGAGAGGTTTAAAGCTCTTTCAAGACGCTTTTAAAAAATTACCTCTACAAGGAGGGAGCGCAAATCGGGCGTAGAGGCGCGCTATCCCTCCGATTATGCGCATTATCGAATGCGCGTTAAATAGCGAGTTTTATTTTGCGGCAGGATGTGAAGTCGGCGCCCTGCCTCCCGAGTAGTGCTGCTGCTGCTGCTGCTGGCTCCCCCGCTCAGCTCCTGGCTCCGCTGACCTCTCGCTCCGTCTTCCAGCTCCCTTTTCCCTTTTTCTTGCCCTGTTCCCCCCCCCCCCCACTTGCTCTGTTTCATTCAATCGCCCCCTCAGTTCCTTCGCTCTCCAGCATAACAACTCGCAGGGACCTGCCTTAAAGAGACAGGCGCCCGCCCTCCCTACCTCCCCCCTCCCCTCCCCTCTCCCTGCCTGCCTCTCGTGCAGAGGTATTAGGCGTAAATGCGCTTCAGCGATGAAGCGCATAATCACTTAACCAGGTGCAAAAGCGAATCCTTGTGGAGGGGACCCTGGTTAACAATGTGACTTGTGCAAGGAAGTATGGGAGCTGTAGTTCTTCAAAGAGCTGATTCTTTGGAAGAACTGCATTTTCCATAGTTCCTCATCCTGTTAGGCAGGGCAATGCAGGCGAAGTGGGAAGAGGGAGGAAGTCTTGGGTCTTGTAATCTTGCCTCACCTTTTGAGGAGTGTTTTACAGACCCCAAAAGTTTGGCTCTGAGCCTGAGCTAAGAGAACTTCATTGGCATTTATAATTATTTTATTTGATGTGGAGATTCATGAATAAAGTAACTGCTGCAATGGCATTGACTCAGCATGCCACCGAAAGAAGAACAGGAATGGTTATTCTTGCATGATACTGAAGGGGAGCATAACTGCATTAAATCTTGCATTTAGCTGATGTCAGATGAGATAAACGTCTTTAACATGAACAGGGAACATCACTACTTCAGAATTTTGTTTATCTCAAGTTTGCTTTTTCTTGGGCATATCTTATTGAAGTGTGCACACACATCTCATAGAATCATAGAATCGTAGCATTGGAAGGGGCCTATAAGACCATCGAGTCCAACCCCCTGGTCAATGCAGGAATCCACCTTAAAGCATCCCTGACAGATGACTGTCCAGCTGCCTCTTGAAGGCCTCTAGGGTGGGAGAGCCCACCACCTCCCTAGGTCATTGGTTCTCTAACAGAGAAGAGGAGGGGTCATGCAATTTAGCTGAAAACTGCAGCAAACTATGCATGCTCCAATGCTGAATTTTGGGAGGCAATGCAGTGCAGGGCGGAGAGAAAATGAGGAGAAAATACAAGAACAAAATGGGGAAACGCCTCATCTTTAAGTGAGCTAAAGCCTTCCCCCCCCCCCAATTTAGGGTGACCAGATGAAAAGGAGGACAGGGCTCCTGTATTTTTAACAGTGGCATAGAAAAGGGAATTTCAGCAGGGGTCATTTGTATGCATGCATGAAATTCCCTCTTCGTCACAACAATTAAAGCTGTAGGAGCCCTGGTCACTCCATGTATGCATTTCTGCAAAAACCCATGGTCTTCCCACACATGATGATACCTCTCTCTTGTTGGTCAGTGGTCCCATTTTAGACACTAAAATAATAATGTTTAAAATAGTCAACCTGGTGTCTTTGTTTCTTGAACAGATCTTGCTGATCTGTGTGAATTGTGTGCCAACATTGCCTGCAGTGGCTGTTAGGGACAATGGAGGATGCTCTTGATGGAGGGATCCTTTGGCACAAACCGCAGAAAGCTCAGATCGCTGACCGTCTCTGTGTCTTGTTCTCTCCTTCTTAATGGGTCAAGGAGTCATTCTTTTCCACTGTGCAAAAGATACAAAAGGGGGCAGGGCTCCCGCAGCTTTAACTGTTGTGGTGAAGAGGGAATTTCATCAGGTGCTGCATGAATACAAATGGCACTTGGTGAAATTCCCTTTTCTATACACCTGTTAAAGATACAGGCTCTCTGTCCTCCTTTTCATATGGTCAACCTACCCAAATTGTATACACTTCTGATTTGAATACACTTTTTTACCTAGAATTTGTATGTTTCCAACTACTCACTTCAGAGTAGTCCCAGTGGCTTTTGTGTCAGTACTCTAAAAGAAGCCATTTAAAGACTTCTAGCAAGAGGCATAACATGTCTCACTAGTAGGGTGACCATATGGAAATAAGGACGGGGAAACGGAATTTCAGCAGGTGTCATTTGTATGGGTGTAGCACCTGGTGGAATTCCCTCTTTGTCACAACAGTTAAAGCTGCAGGAGCCCTGCTCTCTTTTAGATCTGGTCACTCTAGCTAAAGAGTGCAGGGCTCCTGCAGCTTTCTGTTGTGATGAAGAGGGAATTTCTCCAGGTGCTGCATCCATACAAATGACACCTGCTGAAATTCCCTTTTCTATGCAACTGTTAAAGATACAGGAGACCCGTCCTCCTTTCCATATGATCACCCTACTCACTAGCATTGGCAAGAGACCCCAGTAGACTATCCATAAAGGAATGCAACCCAAATAAATAAATAAATAATAAATAGGCTCACCATCCCTGTTTTACAACACATGGTCTTGGTGGTGACGAGGATATAAATGATAAACTGAACACAAGTGAGTAGGCAGCCACCAATCTTTCTGTTCTATATCTCTAAGCCAGCAAGTGCCTTCAGATTTCTTAGGCAAGTGATCCTTTACAAGCTCTGGCCATGGGAAGCCGTGCAACTGAGCTACCCAAGACCACTAGGAGTTCACCACCTCTATGGCAGTCAAGGCAATGGACGTCTTTCAGAAAAGCTCCAGGATGGGTTTCTTGGGTATCTTCATTGCCGTGCACCCAAAGCCACTGAGCCCCCCACCTGGTAAAGAGTAGCCTTTCCTGGCACAGAATCCACTTAGTGGCCCCTGGCTCCCAGTGGTAAACAGTGTTGTAATATTCCTCTTCATTATTTCCTTCCCAGTGATGATACAAACAGGTATTTTCTCGCCCCAGCACATAGTTTCGGTGCTTCCGGCGCACCCTGCCAGCTCTATCGGCAGCCTAAGAATGGTGATTCTCTTGTCCGCTCTGCATTTCAAAAGGGACAGCTTGCAGCCCGTGGCTCTCCTGCAGCACTTTTTATTGTTGCATTTTATTAGTATTTTAATGTATTAGTTTTATGTACTTTTAATCAGTTTTATGTATTTTATATTTGATGTTGAAATAAATATGTTATTAATTGAACCTAAAGGCAAGGCAGCTTAATGATGACTTTAAGAATCTTTAGTAAATGGGCAATTAACAGGATTTGAAAATCTTCCCTACTGTTTAAAGGTCACGCTCGGCAAAACCTTCGAAAGCTTAGCATTAACAATCTTCATGGACTATATTTTCGAGCAATTAACTTATGTCTAATCAGGTAGCAAGGCCAAACGTGGCAAATGTTGTTGCTCTACATTGGCAGTTGTGGGCAATAGCAATGGTTTGCTATATAAAACACAGTTCATGAGCACAATTCGCTGGGAAATTCTCCTGCCCAAGTTCATTGATGAGAATTGGAGCAGTATTGGAGATTCTGGGGCAGGGGGGCTGAGGCTGAGGCCTGGACTAAAGAGGGACCAGGGATTGTGTTCATGCCTAAACCTCAAAGCACTCTTCAGACATAGAAAGCAGCTGTGCAGAATGTCATATGGCCCTTTGGGAGTCCCCAGAAGGCCATGCCTGGCTTTGATGCCTTTTTCCCCCTTCTAAAAGGTTGAAATACCTCTCCTAAGGCTTAGCTACTAGCAGTGAGAGCTTTAAGCTACAATTACATGGTGTTTGGAGGTTTGGTGCTCTGCCCCTTTGCCGTCACCATCACCCACTCACTACTGGAATACACCCCCGTCTCCTGAGAGTTTCTTCAAAATGGAATTTGTCCCTTGGCCTGAAAGAGGTGGTGCTGCCCTGTCATAAAAAAACCCCCACGATTTTGCAACATCAGCCCCTATTATTGGTAAGCAGTATGAACCCCCTGGATTGGCCAGGCATGGAAATAAATAAATAAATAAATAAACAAATACTAGGAGCCTGACCTTGCTCTGGCCCTTTGACTTGCTCCACTTCTAACTTTCTGCTCAAACTACTGGTCTCTGGAACCCGGAGGAGGAGGAGAACACGCTCTTCAGGTCTGGTTTTAGGTATGGCTGCCTACAACCCAAGTCTGACCTTAACAAATGGTTCCTTCCATGCAGCTACACAGATCCCCTTCACTTCAGTGAGGCTTGCACAGGAGGCAATCAGGTCAGGCTACACCCTTTCCAAAGAAAAAAACTTCCTAGATATAATCCTTGTGACAATACCTCACTATCTTCATGCAAGAGAGAGTCCATCAACTGTTGTAGCGTACACTTCGCTTCTTTCACTGTCTTCGGCTACCAGCAAAAGCAAAAAGATTTGTCAAAGCATTTGGGACTCAGATGTCTCCACACCATTAAACAACACATCTTACATAAGCACATGAGAAGAGCCATGCTGGATCAGACTGAGGGTTCATCTAGTCCAGCACTCTGTTCACACAGGAGCCAACCAGCTGTAGGCAAGGGACCTACAAGTAGGACACGGTGCAACAGCACCCTCCCACCCATGTTCCCCAGCAACTGGTGTATATAGGCTTACTGCCTCCGATATTGAAGGTTGCACATAGCCATCAGGACTAGTAGCCATCGATAGCCTTCTCCTCCAGGAATTTATCCAACCCCTTTTTAAAGCCATCCAAATTGGTGGCCATCATCATATCACAGTTGGGATCTCCATCGTGTCCAGGTGACATACATGTGATTATCCCAGTACTGCCAGCCCTTGCCCCCGCTTCTCATGCAAGTACATTTAGGAACGGGAGTGGCAGGAAGAACCTGCAAAATAGATTCCACTTCGAATTGAGGCTAATTCATTAAGCCACTTGGGCCCAATTCAAAGTTGGAGCAGTGTGTGTGTCTGCTTTCTGAAGGTAACTAAGTCTAGAAATTTGGCATTCTTACAACAAAACTAGATTCCCCCCCACAGCTATCCAAAGTGTGATACCCACATTGTTCATTGTTTGATGGACCTTATGAGACCACTTAATTAACAGGTTGTCCACCAAGTGCTACTGCAAAAGTCCCCGAGCAATAGGAGGGAAAAGGCCATCTAGATTCCCTCCATAGTTAGGTGAAATAATCTGTTATGAAGCAAAGCCAATATTAGAAGTGATATATTTCTGATTACAAATAAAGTCAGCAACCACTTAATGAACACTTCAGGATAGAAACATGACAACTATATTATCCAAGTTAAAGGACACGGCCTACCAGCCTTCACTTCCATTTCTGCCCTTTTTAATTCATTCGTAGCAACTTGTTTGAATGAAGATGATAAACATGGATACATCCTATGGAGATGCAAAACATAGAAACATGAATTCCATTTATGTGACACTCAGTATGAAGGACTAATCTTCATAACAACACCCTATGAAGTAAGCCCTTATTATTCCCATTTTACAGGGGTATATTTAAGGCCTCCTTGCACATTTGCAATATGGTATCCCTTGCTCTCTGTGTGTCCCAACACCTCTACACATTTTACTTAACTTCTAGAGGGGATATGCAGATGCACCTAATAAAATGTGGGATCCCTGTTGTCCATAAATGAAGAAGTGGCAGATGTTTGTTGAACTCTTAGACCCTACACCGAATCTGTAGAGGGCAGTGAGAGCAGGGCATGCACGATCCTTGTGCCCCACATTAAGGTGAGTTTCCAGTGAATTCCATAGTTTAACTCCGTGCTGTGTGAAGAAGTCCTTTCTTTGATCTGTCCCGACTCTCCCACCTATCAGCTTCATCAGGATGACCCCTTTGAGTACTAGTATTACGGTGAGAAGGAGAAAAAGGTCTCCCTATCCACATTCTCCACACCTTGCATAATTTTGTACACCTTTTGTAGGCTGACCAGATAAAATCCAGGTCAGGGTTCATGTAATTTTAACAGTTGTAGAGAAAAGGGAATTTCAGCCAGTGTCATTTGTATGTAATTAGTTCCTGGTGAAATTCCCCCTTCATCACAACAGTTAAAGGTGCAGGCACTATCTAGAGTGACCATATACAAAAGAAGGCAGGGCCCCTGCAACTTTAACTGGTGTGATGAAGAGGGAATTTCACCAGGGACTAATTGCATACAAATGACACTGGCTGAAATTCCCTTTCCTCTACAACTGTTAAAGTTACATGAGCCCTGACTTGGATTTTATCTGGTCACCTTACTGCATATAGTCAAAACAACACACACAAAACCCGAGCCTCTATACAAGCTGATGTCCGATCACATCGAGACAATGGTTTTGGTGGTGGTGGTGGTGGGGAGGTCTTGCAGCGTTTTCTCCGTGGACTGTTAACTCCTCTCTCCCCCCATTACAAAAAAAGGGAAAAAGTGGTTCCCCCCAGGTGTAATCCATGTGCCTTTAATGGCTGCATAGCCGATTGAAGTTCAACAGGTGGAGTTTTCCTCCTTGTACTCTGGGAAAAACTTAATCCAGGGAATTTCTACTGGTCAGTCAGCTCTTAAAGGCACAAGATCTCCGCTAGGAAGAAAGAAAAATCCCTGGGAATCATCCGGAGAGAATGTTTGTGAATTAGCAGCTGGCATGAAATCCACATCACACCTCAAAATTTAGTGTGCCATACATCTGCAAAGGTTAGGCTGACCATATGAAAAGGAGGACAGGGCTCATGTAACTTTAACAGTTGTAGAGAAAAGGAAATTTCAGCCAGTGTCATTTGTATGCCATTAGTTCCTTCCTGGTGAAATTCCCTCTTCATCACAACAGTTTGCAGGCACTATGCTAGAGTGACCATATGCAAAAGAAGGCAGGGCCCCTGCAACTTTAACTGTTGTGATGAAGAGGGGATTTCACCAGCAACTAATTGCATACAAATGACACTGGCTGAAATTGCCTTTTCTCTACAACTGTTAAAGTAACATGAGCCCTGTCCTCCTTTTCATATGGTCAGTCTAAGTATGCTGATGACACCCAAATATATTTCTCTATGCCTTTGACAACAGCTTCAGCTAAGGATAGTGTGTCTCCTCTGAATGAATGCTTAGAGGCAGTAATGGGCTGGATGAGGATAAACAAACTGAAGCTGAATCTAGATAAGATGGAGGTGCTTACTGTCAAAGGCCCCAACCTGGGTTTGGAGGTGTGTCAACCAGTTCTGGATGCGTTACACTAGGCTGACCATATGAAAAGGAGGACAGGGCTCCTGTAGCTTTAACAGTTGTAGAGAAAAGGGCATTTCAGCCAGTGTCATTTGTATGCAATTAGTTCCTGGTGAAATTCCCTCTTCATCACAACAATTAAAGTTGCAGGCACTATACTAGAGTGACCATATACAAAACAAGGCAGGGCTCATGTAACTTTAACTGTTGTGCTGAAGAGGGAATTTCACCAGGAACTAATTGCATACAAATGACACTGGTTGAAATTCCCTTTTCTCTACAACTGTTAAAGTTACATGAGCCCTGACCTGGATTTTATCTGGTCACCCTACCTTTTGCATTTTGCTCATTTATATATATGTATTATTGACTTTCTTTTCTTGCTCGTGGACGGGCTTTGCCAAATCCTGCTGTCTTTTACTGATTCAGGAATTTCCTGACTATTGATCATCATCCATCTAACTGGAGGCACTTGGGCAGGAGTTTCCCCATGCCTAGAAAGTTGCCAACTTTTTCACCAGCCCCTGCTCCTGTGCCTCAAGCACACTTCGGTCCTCCCACAGCAACAGTAGACCGCCAAGGCATATAGAAACTGCTGCCCCAACCAAATCGCCCAGCCCTCCACCTGTCCTGAGCCTCCTCGCCAAGACGCTTTCCAGGGCTTCTGCAACACAGACTGGGCACGAGGGAGTTAACGATGCCTTTAGCAGAGATCTCGCCCGCCCGCGCGACTTATTTGCCTGCTCTGGGAGATGAATCGCAGAGCTGCCCTGTGATGGTAGGCCTAAGTGTTGCGCATGCGCAAACAGGTCGCTGGCCATCTCTGGTTGCTGACTCGCTCGCACTCCATTCCCTTTCTTGTTCACAGCGCCATCTGCAGGTCGGAGTGCCCGGGAGGGGGAAGCAGTGGAGGCTGGTGGCTCTGATGCTGGTGGGGCTGTGAATCCATTCTGGGTTTCAGTCAGAACCAGCAAAGAACTCTAAAGGAGCTATTCAAAGTGCTGGACCCATTTAGCCCTTGGATAATAGTGCCTTTAGAGTTCTGGCTGGTTCTGACTGAAACCCAGAATGGATTCACAGCCCCACCGGAATCGGAGCCACCAGCCTCCACTGCTTCCCCCTCCCCTCCCAGCAGGGCGCGGAAAGTCTCCAGGATCTCTCTCTCCTCACTCCGACCTGTAGGTGGCGCTGTAAGCAGACACTGGCTTCCCCTTTGGGAAAGATTGGAGCGCGGGAGAGGCAGCAACCATAGATTTGCACAGCCATGTTACGCCTGCGCATTTCTTTGGCCTGCCAGCTCAGAGCAGTTTTGCGGATCTTCTCCCGGGACGTGGCAAAGAAGCTGCGCGAGCGGGCAGGATCTCAACCAAAGGCAAAGTTAACTCCCCCCTGTCCGGTTTGGGTTAGGAGGGTGACCCTATGGAAAGGAGGACTGGGCTCCTGCATCTTTAACAGTTGCACAGAAAAGGGAATTTCAGCAGGTGTCATTGGTAGCACCTGGTGAAATCCCCTCTTTATCACAACAGTTAAGGCTGCAGGAGCTATACTAGAGTGACCAGATACAGAAGAGGGCAGGGCTCCTGCAGCTTTAGCTGTTGTGATGAAGAGGGGATTTCACCAGGTGCTGCATGCATAGAAATGACACCTGCTGAAATCCCCTTTTCTATAAAGTTAAAGATACAGGAGCCCTGTCCTCCTTTCTATAAGGTCACCCTAGAGGAAACATAAGAAGTGGTTTGAAGGGGTTCTTAAGGAAGGACAGGGACCCCCACATTTTTGGGGCATTTTTCAATTCATTATTATTATTATTATTATTTTCATTTCTATACCGTCCAATAGCCGAAGCTCTCTGGATAGTTTGCAACAATTCATAAGACAATAAAATGCAGCATTAAAAATGCAGCATAAAATACAGCATAAATATTTAAATATCCAATATTTAAATCAATTTAGACAGCTAAAACCAGTTTCAATCAAATACTACTCCTGTTTAGGTGACGGACATTCTCCCTGCTGTATTAAATGCCAGAGAACTGCCAAAGCGGTGGCATTTAGTCAAATGGTAACGCTTTTGTTTCCCTGGAACTTTTAAACTCCATATCACGGTGTGGCTTCAGCATGGTTGTTTGGCTCAATGAACTCTTTTTTTCTTACTCTATTCCAGTTGCTCATTGCTGCAATGTTTTAATCTCCTGATCTGTTTCAAAATGATTTGTGCTTTTATTTAATTCCCGCATCTTCTTTCCTGGTTCTTCATTTGTCATACTGTAATTTTGATTTTTAATCTGATTTTTTTTTTACTTTGTGTGTCCCCCCAAAGACCTCTTGTTGTTGGATGGATGATAAATCAAATGAATAAATAAATAAATAAAATAAGGGTACAATCCTATGCATATCTAGATGGGGGTGGGGAAGTCCTACAACCCCCAGCATTCCCCAGCCAGTAGGACTTTTTTCTGTCTAGACATGCATAGGATTGCACCCTAGACCAGGTTTTGGTTTTTTAAAAACCTCCACATCGTCTCCCTTCCCCACAACCCAGATTTTAACCCAGGGGGTGGAGGTATTTGGCAGCAGCTTCAAGCATGCTTCCTACCTATGTGTCCTCATGAGCAATTTCAAGAAGAACGAACTTGCAAAAGCTGTCAGTGGTGCAGCTGAAACCTCCATGACCAGCAGCCCTGTGCAAGAATTAAGCTTTTTGCATGCTTCATCATTTTGGCAGCCTTTGCAGTGGTGTGTAGCAAATCCAGGATCTGGCGGACGGAGCGGGTCCCTTGCCAACAGCCTTCTGGAGCATAGCCAAGCCTCCTGTCATATGAACTCCGCTCTACCAGTCGCCGGTGATCTGCGCATTTCAGAAGTAGATTTTTACCCCGGCCTGGGAAGAGCTTGAAACTCAGCAAGAGCAGCTGTGCTAAGAGGTATACTTCTTTTTTCCAACTTAAGATTTTGTCCTGTTTTCTTACATGCACCAAGATAAGCGGATGAGTCCAAAGCTGACTTTTCTTCTGTTCTGCTTTACCAACTGATCTCTTGTTCCTTCTCTTTTCTTTGAACCTTGTACAGAATTGATGCCCTTTTCCCCCAGTGTCGCCACGTAAACTCTCGAGTTGCTCGGTTCATTTATTCCTTTGTGTGTTTAAAGTGTTTTTAAGCCATCCTTTATCTTAGGGTGTCAGGGTGGTATACAAGAGGCGCAAAAGACCACAAAAATGTGATACCATACATAATAAAACCGCAAAGGGACGCCTCAGTAAAAACGAATTGGAGGCATTCAAAAGAGCAGAGCAAACTAAACATTAACCAGCAAAAGCTGTAAAATGCTCCCACAAATAGGAAGGGCAGTGGAGGAACAAAGGTAGCCATGCTGGTTCTTGACAAAAATAAATAAATAAATCCAAAGTCAGGCAATACCTTTATTAGGATCAACCAAAATTCTACAAAAATGTGCAAGCTTTTGAGCTCTCCAGCACTCTTCAACAGGCTAGGTGGTAAGATTAACAGGGGATGGGGAAAGAAATAGAAAAGCCCCCAAATTTGGCCAGGTGTTGTAGCCATGAGTTCCACAGTAATAGGTGAGTCTTAATGTGCTGGCGAATTTGATAGCGATGTGGGTGCCAGGCAGGCTTCGGTGGGGAGGGCATTCCGTGAGATGGGGGGCCACCACAGAGAAGGTTCTCTACTTTGTCCCTATGCGTTGAGCTTCCCCTGGCTGAGGGACCCTGAGAAGAGAGACTTGTGACGAGCTTAATGCACCCTCCCCTGCAGATTCTTGTGTTCTTTCCACTAGTTTCATTCCCCATTTCTCTTTTTGGTAGATGTGGGCGGGACGACGTGTGGAGGAGCTGCCAAGTCCGGCGTTCACTGTGGATATCGATGTGGCGAAGAAGAATGCGCAGCGCATGAAGGAGCATTGCCAGGCCCTAGGCGTGGCCCTGAGGCCTCACATGAAAACCCACAAGACCTTGTGAGTGCCACCATCTTCCCTTCCCCCTCTGAGCCTCCGCTGTACCTCGAAAGCAGGCCTGGAGATTCTTTGTTCTTACATTCCTAGACACCACTGTTAGATTTTTAATGGCCAGACCTGTTTCTGGGAGGGAGTGGAGACGGGGAGCGGGTGTGTGTCAAAATTCGTAAGTCACTGAGGTTTCTGTGATTTCTTACACACACAAACACCCAGCTTGGCTCCCAAGTGCTCATAATCTTTTCATCTGCCCTTTGATTACATTATTATTATTTTATTTTTATTATTAATCTCTTTCTCGCTCATGGCGGTTTTTCTAGACGGACATGACGGGCTTTGCCAAGTCACGCTGTCTTTATTGATTCAGGAATTTCCTGACAGTTGAGCATGTTTTAAGTATGACTGCTTTCTGGATGTGGGTGTGGATGTATTCTGGTAGGCTCAGTTTCTGGAGGTTTTCTGTATAGTTTTTTGATGTGATGCCGGTGACTGAGGTGACTAACGGGATAATTGTGACCTTTTCCTGTTGCCATAGTTCTTTGACTTCCATGGCCAGTGGTATATATTTGTCTCTCTTTTCTTCTTCCTTTTCAACATTTTTGTCATTTGGTATTGCTATGTCGATGAGGTATGTGTGTTTTTCTTTTTGGTCTATGAACATTATGTCTGGTCGGTTGCAAGGTATTGTCTTGTCTGTATGAATTGTTCTGTCCCAGTATATTTCATGATCAGCATTTTCCAGGTTTGTTTCAGGTAAGTACGTATAGTGTGGTGTAGATTGTTTGATGAGGTTGAATTTGATGGCCAGTTGTTGGTGAATTAGTTTTGCAGCTGTATTGTGTCTGTCCGTATAGTTATTATTATTATTATTATTATTGTTATTGTTACATTCCTATGCTGCCAACCAGCTGTCAGCCAGGGACCAACATGGTGCAACAGCACCCTCCCACCCATGTTCCCCAGCAACTGGTGCACACAGGCTTACTGCTGCAGATACTGGAGGTAGCACATGGCCATCCAGGCTAGGAGCGATGGATAGCCTTCAGGAATTTATCCAACCCCCTTTTAAATCCATCCAAATTGGTGGCCGTCACTACATCTTGTGGTAGCGAATTCCATCGTTTAACTATGCACTGTGTGAAGAAGTCCTTCCTTTTATCTGTCCTGAATCTCCCATGGATCAGCTTCATGAAGATGATCCCATTGGGGTTCTACTATTATCATGAGAGAGGGAGAAAAAGGCCTCCTGATCTCCACGCTCCACCCCATGCATAATTCTGTACACTTTTATCACGTCTCCCCTTAACCTCCTTGTTTCCAAGCTAAACAATCCTGTCTGGAGGGTCACATGTTCCCCCAGTGGAGGCTGGTGGCTCCAGTATCAGTGGAGTAGAGAATCCGCTCCAGGTTTCCGTCAGAAACAGTCACAATTCTAAAGGAGATATAGCTCCTTGAGAGTTCTGGCTGAAACCCAGAGACAATTCACCAGCCCACTGAGATTGGAGCCACCAGCCTCCACTGCGTCCATCACCCCTGGTGTGAAAAAGCCTTCAGACTTTACCCATTAGATGGCCAAGTAACTACCTCGCTGGTTCTCTAGTGTTCAAGCAGAGGTGTGTGTGTGTGAGCTTCTATGGCCCAGTTTTAAAAGCCTTCTGGGAAAGCAGGGGTTTCACCTGGAGGCATATAACAATGGGGTTAAGTAGGCCTTCCTTAGGAGGACATCCCAAAAAGGCCCTGCTCCCAGAGATTCCTGCCAAACATCAGTTGGCGAAACATGCCTGAGCAGGGCCTCAGATCTGAGCAGAGTGCCCAAGGGTGGAGGCAGTTTTTCAGGTATCCTCAATTAGAGTGACCAACTGTCATGATTTCCCTGGACTTGTCCTGGTTTTTGTTCTATTCTGTGTATCGGGGGGGGTCTCTAATTTTCTGTAATGTCCTGGAAAGACACGCTTTCCCCTTTAAGGCTGCCATCGGCATGGTAGAAGGGAATGACACATTTTCTTGAGGCATATCATCCCCCCCCCCCACTGCTCCAATCAGAGCCTTAAAGGGAAAAGTATGTAATTCCCGGATATTATAGAAAAGACCCCGATTGGAGCAGTGGGGGGCGGGAATGACACTCTTTCCCCTCCTCCGTTCCAATTGGGGCCTTTAAAGTGGTGGTGGGGTGAATGACGTGCTTTCCAGAGGCCCTGGAAAGCCATTTTACCACCCACCCGACTGGGTGTCCACTGAGTAGTCTGACCATATGAAAAGGAGGACAGGGCTCCTGTAACTTTAACAGTTGTAGAGAAAAGGGGATTTCAGCCAGCGTCATTTGTATGCAATTAGTCCCTGGTGAAATTCCCCCTTCATCACAACAGTTAAAGGTGCAGGCACTATACTAGAGTGACCATATTCAAAAGAAGGCAGGGCCCCTGCAACTTTAACTGTTGTGATGAAGAGGGAATATCACCAGGAACTAATTGCATACAAATGACACTGGCTGAAATTCCCTTTTTTCTACAACTGTTAAAGTTACAGGAGCCCTGTCCTCCTTTTCAGATGGTCAGCCTACCACTGAGTGCCCTTTTTTTTTGGTTTCCCCAATATGGTCACCCAACCTCAATGAGTTCGGTATATTATACTGTACTAGATCTATACTAGAGTAACCAGATACAAAAGAGGGCAGGGCTCCTGCAGCTTTAAGTGTTGTGATGAAGAGGGGATTTCACAAGGTACTGCGCATGACACCTGCTGAAATTCCCTTTTGTCTACAACTGGTAAAGATGCAGGAGTCCTCCTTTCCATAGGGTCACCCTAGCTTCTGTCCTCTCACAAACACCAAAGAAACCCACACCGCTGACCCTTTCCTCTCCTTGTCTCTCTCTCTCTCTCTCTCTCTCTCTCTCTCTCTCTCTCAGGGAAGGTGGGCGCCTGATGACTGAGGGCTCGCAACGGACGATCGTGGTGTCCACCCTGGCCGAGGCCCGGTTCTTTGCAGGCGGTGGCTATGACGACATCTTGTACGCGTACCCCCTGCCTTTCGACAAGGTGGAAGAGTGCGCTGTCCTGGCGGAGAGGCTGGAAGCCTTCCACGTGCTTGTGGACAGCCAGGAGGCCCTGGCGCTGCTGAAGAGCAGGGCTTTGCGCCAGAACAGGCGCTGGAAGGTTTGGTTGAAGATTGACTGCGAAAACGGCCGAGGTACTTTGGGCAGATTTTCTAAGCCTTTGAAGGTCAAATATGCATTTTTATCTGCGTTATGCGTAACATTCTACAGTTGCGCATCTCGCTATTATATTTGTTAATTTATTTATTGCATTTATATCAAGGAACCCAAGGCGACATTCATAATCCTCCTCTTTCCCTTTTATCCTCTCAACAACAACCCGGTGAGGTAGGTTGGGCAGAGAGTCCATGACTGGCCCAAAGTCACCCAGTGGGTTTCCATGGCCGAGTGGGGACTAGAACCCGGATCTCCCGACTCCCAGTCCGACACTTTAGCCACTACACTACACTGGCTTTTAGTGCCGAATATGCATCTTACTCTCGTTTTACAGCCAAGTGCTTTTGTAAGTACTTTGGTATGTTTTTTAAAGCCAGAAATCGCTCCGCAAAATTCTTGGAGCAGACCGAAACCGGAAGAATCCGCATGTTCTGATTTGCCCGTTCATTCGGGAGGGAAAGCGGATTCCAAAGGTGGAACGGACTATATTCTTGGACGTTGCAGCTGCGCACAAAGACCTTTGCTGCCCATTCTGGGCTAGGGGAGGCGTCAGTATGAATCGCAACCTGGCAGCAGGCACGCACGCCTGACAGCTCTACCTACATCAGCCAGTAGGAGGTGCTGCAGTGCTTGGGCCGTCTGCTGCGCTTTGCCGCTTCGCCGTTGACGTCAAAGTGCAGCCTATGGCGATGAAACAGTGCTGCGCTCCTCCACGGTGCCATCCCTGTCTCTGCTTTTGTTGCAGCTGGGTTGAGACCTACTGATCCAGCAGCCGTCGAACTGGCTAAGGCGATTGCCGAGGGAACAACGGAGCTGGCCGGGATCTACGCGCATTGCGGCAATTCGTACAACTGCCACGGGGTGTCCGAAATCCAGTCTGTGGCTGAAGCCACCACCGTGTTGACCCTGAACTTCATGGACAGGTGAGTGAGTGTGTGATCTCAAATCGTTTAACTGCTTGGCTGTCTGTCACCATGCAAGCTGTTTCTAGTGGAAAGATGTTATAACAACTGCAGTTGCTGGCTCATGACAAAAGTCCATCTAGCCCAGTGTTCTGCTTCCAGCAGTGGTCAGCCAGTTGCCCCTGGAACACCTGCCAGCAGGACATAATGGAGACAGTCCCACCCTAGAGGTCTTCAAGGTGCAGCTGGACAACCTTCTGTCAGGGATACTTTAAGGTGGATTCCTGCATTCCTGGCTGGACTTGATGGCCTTATAGGCCCCTTCCAACTCTACTATGATTCTATTGTTACTTCCTTAGTAGTAGGATTTTCTTTGCACGTAGGTGCTGATGGAGCATCTTGTCTTACACTTGTCTTGCGTAGCAGGGCATCCTTCCTGACATGCAAGCCTAAAAAGTTGTTTGGAAGCAAAGGAAAGATATATTTCCCTGATAAAAGCAGGTAGAGGATTTAACATCACTTCCTGCTCTTTTTTGGAGGTCTGGCATGGGGGTCAATCTCTTTTCCTACTGATAGCTGATGAACAAAATGAACCCTTTGCTGACAATGCTCTTAAACTGTGTAATGCCTAATTTACTACATTGCTGGGGGAGGCCGTGTCTAAAGCCTGGCCTGCATTTCTTGGGCATCACAGTCATCGTTCTATAAACAGCTGGCCATGTATAAAACGTGCCCAACATCTGCAGCTGGGTTCTACCTTCTGAGACAGTGCAATCAACTCACCTTACAATTGGGCTGACCAATTTTCATCTCTCTCTGCATTGACTCCTGTCTATTTATGCCTTCTAGAATTATTAGGTCTTCTTTTTATTCTGAATAATCACTTACACAGGGAGGGGTGAGGATCCAGACAAATTCAGTCTCTCTGGCTGTAATCTTGTGCCCACTTACTTCGACTCAGTGAGACTTAGTTCTAAGCAAACACATCTAGGATTGTCCTGTCGGTGGCTTAAGTCCAAATTCCAGAAAGGCACAAAAGGCATCGAATTCTGAAAATAATTGCATCACTTTTCGATTTATTTTCTTTGAATGGTCTGTAAGTTTATTTTATCATCCTTGAGTTTGTTTGCTTATTTGTTTGTTTGTTTATTTATTTATTTATTTATTTAGAGTCTTTAAAAGCCATTCTTTTATAAAAGGCACAGAGGCTAATTTCCAGCAGGGAACCCAAACCATTTTTTGCTGCAACTCTTTTTACTGTTGCTGCAACAATTAACATCCGTTATCTTGCTGCATCTCTCTCTTAAAAGAGTAAATGTATTAGTATTAGTATTAGTATTAGTATTATATCTCTTTCTCGCTCATGGCGGTTTTTCTAGACGGACATGACGGGCTTTGCCAAGTCATGCTGTCTTTTACAGATTCAGGAATTTCCTGACGATTGAGCATGTTTTAATTATGACTGCTTTCTGGATGTTGGTGTGGATGTATTCTGGTAGGCCCAGTCTCTGGAGGTTTTCTGTATAGTTTTTTGATGTGATGCCGGTGACTTACGGAATAATTGTGACCTTTTCCTGTTGCCATAGTTCTTTGACTTACATGGCCAGTGGTGTATATTTGTCTATTATTATTATTATTATTATTATTATTGGGTGCATTTAAGCACATCCTCCCAGTTGGCCACTGGAGGGCAGTAGCATGTCGGCATTGAAGACCCCTTGTGGTCTTTGGTAGAAATAGAAGGAGCCCTCTGGGACCATATGTGTGTCTTCTCTCTCTCTCTCTCTCTCTCTCTCTCTCTCTCTCTCTCTGTGTGTGTATGTGTGAAGCTTTCCTGTTGCATTGGGGCAAATTTCTCTCAGATGTTTCTGTGGATGTCAAATTAGTTGCAGACGGGAAGTGGCACAAAGTTGGGGGGCAAGGAATGGGGAGAAGGAGAGGAAAACCCGGTGGGATGCGGGGAGGAAGAAAGGGTACAATATTTTCCAGCCCTTTAATCACCCACATGCAAAGCAGACGGCTGGGGGAGCCGGGAGAAATGCGGCAAACCCCAGCTACAACGTGGAGCTCCTTTCAGAGACTGTGGGACTTGGGGCCTTTGATGTGAGCGACAGGCCAGGCCAGATGGGAACTGGAACTTGGAGGAAATTTGGGGGCTCAGGAAGGGACATCTGTCTTTGAGACTGCCGATGTATTGTGTTTTTTGTTCCTGCTCTGTGCCACATAAGGCTTCCCTTTTTGCTTTAATTTTCCAAAGGAAAATGAGTGATAAAAAGAGAGAGAAATAGAAATATAGTCCTCCCATTCTGCTCTGGAGCAGAATTAATTCGACCCAACCAAGGATAAAGAGAACCGCTGAGGGCCCTCCATTATTTCCTTCCTTGCTCTGCCTGCCCCGTGTAGAGTTTCTCCCGAGGAACCACGTCAGAAAGCCAGGTGCCTGCCTTTGGCCGTCAGCGTATTTGGATCTTTTTTATTTATCATTGAAACTTCAAAAACTAAATACATAATTATCCAGCCTACTAAGTTGAAAATAATTGTTCCAGAAAGGAATAAAATGGCTGCCGTTCAAAAGGGGAATACAATCATTTCTATTGCACACTCTACCCATTAATTTATCCATTTGAGCAATTTTCAGGGCCTTAAATAGGCATTCTCTAGGTGTGGGAGTTCTGACATTTTGTCAGTATCTAGCCAGTACAGTTCTGGCAGCGATTAATAAATTTATAATCAAATCCTTAACAGGCCTTTCTGTAATTTCCAGCAAATACTTTAGTAATATAGGCAATATGTCAAAACTTAGGTTAATTCTTGTGATTACATATAGGTATTGAGCAACTGACCTACAACTGACAGTCCCACAATACACGATCAGATCTGCACCCTCCGATTCCCCCTTCCAAAAACCAGATCCATTCATCAGGTGCCTGAATTTGCCACTCCCCAAGCAAACCACTTTGCAACGTCGATGTGGAGCTTTGTTTCAAGGTGCTTCAGTCGGTGTCCTCACTAGCTCAGCTTTGCTCTGCTTATCTTAATTTCCAAAACCGGCATGAAACTGACAATTGAAGATGGGAGCACATACACACACACACACACACACACACACACAGAGAACTTGGTGTAGCTATTCCTTCTTTCCCTCCTTAATCGACTTGTTGGGGCAAGGGAAAAAAAATAAGTCAGAAGATGCCTTGGGGAAATGGTGAGAAAAACACAAAAGGGCCACCCAGGGAAGATGACGACATTTGAACCCCTGTAAAATTCCAGTCTTGGGGCGGTTGGCGCACCAGAAGCCTCACCTGGAAGCACCACTTGGATTACAGCAAGGGCGTCATCACATGCAGGGGTTTGATGCACACCTGCCGCGACTTTGATCCACTTTTTCAGCGCTGGACTCGCATGATGTCGTCCCCGTCCTGCTGTTCTCGCACCCTGAGCGAGTCCAGCGCTGAAAAAGTGGATCAAAGTCGCAGCGGGTGTGCATCGAACCCCGTGCGTGATGACGCAACGTTCGTTTCTCCGGCAGTAATAAAAAGAGGTGGCAAACAGAGGTCTCCTTTCCCATTTTTGTTAACGTTTTCGGTGGCATTGCCCTATGCTGCTGGAGGAGGAAGGGGGAACCAAGAAATAAGAAAGGCCCATTCCTTCCAGCCCTGGGTCACAACTTCTCCTCCAAATGGAGCCACGAACGGTCTTGTGCGGTCCCTTTTTCTGACAGGATCCCTCCAAGGGCACAGTGGAACATTGAGGTGGGTTTCAGAGCCGTAAAAAACCTGACTCCGGGTCAGATGTTTCAAAAAGTGCAGAAGTTGCAAGGGGGGGTCTGTTTATTGGGGGTGGGGGTGGCTCTGCTTCACCCCCTTTACAGATCTCTTGCCAGCTCTGCACTTAAGCAGGTCATTTAAAAGCTGGAGTAGATCCGGAGGTCCCTGCAAAGGGAGGGAGGCAGGATTCCGTCCGGGATGGGATCAGAGAGCCACAGTGAGAGTTTTTCTGGATCGGGGCCAGAAAAGCTGAAGCGCCGCTGATATATTTGCCAAACTGGTTTGACGAGAGACATTGTCAGGGGCCCTCAGGAAAGTGGAACGTGCTCCCGACAGGTAACGGCAGATCTTGATTTTCCTGCCGTTGCCACTAATAGCAAACGGGATGGCCCCGTGCCGACCTGGCGAAGCGTGGCAATGCACAGGCGAAGCAGGAAGGCGGACAGAGCTTAGCAGGGGAGTACACGCTTTGTACGCAGACGGCCCGATGCCGGACCCCTGGCATCTCCAGTTTCAGCAAGCAATCGAGTAGTCGGCAATAGGACAGACCATTCTCAATCGGGAGCCCTGGATTGCTGCTGAGCTGTTTAAGCCCTGTTAGCCAAAGAAGCTCTCTGGGGCCACATGCTGCAAGTGGGCAGAGCTAAAGGCAAAAGGGGGTGGAGATGAAAGCAAAAGAGGTGGAGCCAATAATAATAATAATAATAATATTTATTTATCACCCGCCTCTTCCTCCGGATCGAGGCGGGGAACAACATCAACATAAAATACACAAAAGTGATTAAAAGCACATAAAACCAATACATCATTAAAATACCAATAAAACATCAATAAAAACACTTAAAATTCATCTGGGTAGGCCAGCCGGAAGAGATCAGTCTTTATAGCTGTTTTAAATTCTTGGAGACTGGTGAGTTGGCGGATCTCTCCCGGCAGGTCATTCCACAGTCTGGGAGTGGCAGAAGAAAAGGTCCTCTGGGTAACGGTTGTCAGTCTAGTTTTTGTTGACTGAAGTAAATTCTTCTGAGCGTGTGGGGCGGATTGTATGGGAGAAGGCGATCCCGCAGGTAACCTGGACCCAAACCATGTGGGGCTTTAAAGGTAATGACCAACACTTTGTACTTCGCCCGGAAAGTAATTGGCAGCCAGTGGAGAGATTTTAAAGCTGGTGTAATATGGTCACCCCTAGGTGTACCAGTGACCAACCTGGCTGCCATATTTTGAACTAGTTGAAGTTTCTGGACTAGGTACAGAGGTAGCCCTATGTACAGCGCATTGCAGAAGTTGAGCCTCGAAGTTACCAGCGCGTGCACTACCATCTTTAGGTCTTCCAACTCTAGGAAGAAAAATACCAGCATATTGGCTAGGGTGACTCTATGAAAAGGAGGACAGGTCTCCTGTATCTTTAACAGTTGCATTGCAAGGGGGATTTCAACAGGTGTCATTTGTAAGCATGCAGCACCTGGTGGAATTCCCTCTTTATCACACCATTTAAAGCTGTAGGGGCTATACAAGAGCGATCAGATACAAAAGAGGGCAGGGCTCCTGCAGCTTTAAGTGTTGTGATGAAGAGGGAATTTCACCAGGTACTGCGTGCCTACAAATGACACCTGCTGAAATTCCCCTTTTCTATGCAACTGTTAAAGATACAGGAGCCCAGTCCTCCTTTCCATAGGGTCACCCTATATTAGCTGAAAGCAGGGATGAAGTTCAACGATAGACAAAACTGGACTGGAGAGGCCAAATGGTCTGACATGGTGATTGATTGATTGATTGATTACATTTTTATACTGCCCAATAGCTGAAGTTCTATAAGGCACCTTCCTGTGTTCCTTTGTACTTGGGAGACTGTCTAGGTATGCAGAAAGATACTGTGAGATGTATATGTTTTTAATAAATGGGGGGGACCACAATAACAAACCTATGGAATCCCTGGAGCATAAAAGAGGCTGCCCTGTTTAAGACACGTATGCACAGTCCTGCATTGCACAGCAGTGGAGGCTTCAGTATCAGGGAGGCAATGAATCTGCTACAGTTTTCAGTCAGAACCAATTAGAACCCTAAAGAAGGCATTCAAGGTGCGGAGGAAGTGCATAGTGACGCTATGGAATTCACCGCCCCAGGAGGTAGTGATGGCCACTATTTTTTATGTCTTTAGAAGGGGATCGGGCAAATTCCTGGAGGAGAAGGCTATCAGGAGCTGCTAGTCCTGATGGGTATATGCTGTCTCTAGGATCAGAGGCAGTCTGCCTGTGTACACCAGATGCTGGGGAACATGGGTGGGAGAGCGCTGTTGTACCATGTCTTGCTTGGTGTTCCTGGCCGACAGCTGGACTAGATGGACCCTCGGTCTGATCCAGCCTCAGGGCTCTTATGTACCTCTGGGGATCCGATCTGAATGTGTGCAAATATTAAAACAAACATTAAGTATGGAACAAGTAGCAGAGACCTGTCCAGAGACTTCCAGGATCAGAGAAGGGGCTGACATTCCCCCTTTCCAATTTTCCAGAGTTGTTCAAGAGAAGTTTTCCATTTTGTGGCTGCTGCTCCGCATATGGCACCAGCCAGATAGGCCATCTTTTCCTTTCCTCCCTCATGAACTGAGAATGTACAAGCCCATGCATCAGAGGAGCCCTGCTGGAATAGACAACAGCCTATGTAGTCCAACATCCGTCTTCCTCCAGTACCCAGCCAGATCCCTCTAGGAAGTCCACAGGCCAGGCTCAAAGGCAGTAGCGTTCGCATGCCGTTAACCCCCCGGGCTCTTCTACTCAGAGGAAGAATGCCTCTAAACATAGAGGTTCTATCTAGCCATCTTGGCTAGCAGCTCTTGTCTTGTGGCCTCTCTCCCTTCTTCCAGGACTTCATCTAATCACTGCTCCTTTCCTCTCCTGTATGTCCTACTTTAGAGAGGACAGTCCCCTGTTTGAAGGGTTGCCTGATCTGAATCCGGTTTAAAGCCAAAAAAAAACCACTCAAAGGGAGAGCAGGGCAGAAGTCTTGAAGTTGTCCATCAATTGCTAGCATCTGGTCACAATTTTCCCCATTATGGTGAGATGTACCGTACTGGAAACAAAGCCTTGTGAAGAGAGACTGAAAGAACTGAGCATGTTTAGCCTGGAGAAGAGAAGATTGAGGGGAGACATGACAGCCCTCTTCAAGGACTTGAAAGGTTGTCACACAGAGAAGGGCCAGGATCTCTTCTCCATCATCCCAGAGTGCAGGATGCGGAATCATGGGCTCAAGTGACAGGAAGCCAGATTCCGTCTGGACATCAGGAAAAACATCCTGACTGTTAGAGCAGTACAACAATGGAACCCATGACCTAGGGAGGTGGTGGGCTCTCCCACAATAGAGGCATTCAAGAGACAGCTGGACAACCATCTGTCAGGGATGCCTTAAGGTGGATTCCTGCATTGAGCAGGGGGTTGGACTCAATGGCCTTACAGGCCCCTTCCAGCTCTACCATTCAATGAATCTATGATTTCTATTTAAATTGTAGTCATTGGGTTGGATCCAAATTTATACTGGATCAAGTGCGCTGATGGAAATGGAGTTTCCTGCCCCCTCCTTCCCATGGCACCCCCCCTGAAAAAGCCACACAACGGGGTGCACTGTGGAAGGGGATCCCCAAAACTCGGGTGGAGGAGGGGCCTTCCACAATTGAAGCCCTTGTCCTGACGGATGGTCCTTTCCTCCTGAGGAAGGCAGATCCCGTATCCAACCCATTATTTCTAAATTTGCATCTACGATTGGCATCTATAAAATGGATGCAAATCTGTGTCCTTTTTGGGGTGTGTGTGATGCATTTTCTCTTTTGGGGGCAGAGGGTAAGCGGCCGCCCTGAATTGGCGCACGAACCCACCACGGCTTTCGTGCCCTACTCCGGTTCAAAAGACCATGACAGAGTGCCAGTCTCTGTCTCGCTTTTATTGCCCCGCATATTGTTCTAGTGTTTCCTGGCTCGATCACCTAGCAGGAGGGTAAAGGTGTTATTGCCGGGCCTCTTAAATAAAAAGTTTAAAAGCACCCCCTTCTCGGGCCTTCAGGTGAACGCCTTCGCCTTTGAAGCCGCCTCTTCAAAGCGAGCGAAAGTTTAGCAACACAACCCGCCCCTGCCCCGCTGCATCCTTTGAACACTTCTCTCCTCCCATCCACCCCGGGACTCGGGACTCGTACAAAGCCAGATCCTGGTTCACACCCGGGAGGGAATAGCTGTGAAGGTTTCGCGCTTGACCGCAAATGAGGGCCCTGGGAGGGAAGATCGAAACCATCTCCAGAAGTTCTCAGAGCCACCTAATGATGGATTGGACAAGAGAAGAGAAGCCATAAACGCTCTCCCCCCCCCCCGGTCCCCCCCTTCACAAAAAAGCCTTTTCTTTTTTGCCTCCAGCCCTGGGACACCTTCTCTTGCCTTGATTTGCATTCACACCCGCTGGAAACAAAAGCCATGGTGACTTCAGGGTACTATGAGCTACCAAGAACTGGAAGTTTGAGACACAGTCTCAGCAGCGGGTAGATAAACGTCTCAACTCATGGGATCCTGGGATGGCTGGGTGTCCTATTTCACAGAGGACGGTCCTCTCTTTGAAGGGCTGTCCTCTCCGCACCATAAAAACCGTTGCTCATCACCTGGACCGCAGACACAGGTCGCCTGCTCAGTCTTTCCCGCTACTGCGCGATGTATCATATTTCTATTTAAATTATACGTATTATTCCTGAATTTACATCTGTACATATACAGTAGCGTAGGCACGTCTTATACACATTGGTGTCTCCTTTTGTGCCCATTTTTTTGGTGATGCAAATCACTCCCCCACTCTTTTAGGGGAGTGATTTGTAAGCAGCCAAAAATGACTATCTGACAGTTGAATCGAATCAAATTATTTATTTGTTATGACTTTTAGATCCTGCCTGATTTCCTCTTGTGAGGAGCCCAAGGCAGCTCACGTGGTCCTCCATCTCTCCATTTTATCCTCACAACAACCCTGCAAGGTAGGTTAGGTGGAGAGTCAGTGATGGGCCCAAAGTCACCCGGTGAACTTCCTGGCTGTGTGGGGACTAGGACCCAGGGTCTCCCGAGCCCCAGTCCCACACTCGTAACCACGACACCATGCTGGTTTAGGATGGGCTAAAAAGAGTCATGCATTTTATAGGACTCATTGGTGCAAGATGTGAGAAAATGGCTCCTGGTTTAGTAGTCCAAAGGCCTGGTTTAAAGGCGCATAGTGTAGCAACCTAGCACAGTCTTCCCCAACCTGGTGCCCTCCAGATATGTGGGACTGCAATCCCCATCATTCCCGGTCAGCATGACCAGTTAAAGAGGAGGCCCCCTGGAAATCCTGCATCATGGACTACCTTCCACTCTGTAGAAGAAAAGTTAGAAATGTCATAAATTAATTGCATGGGGCTGCACAATTTCAGAGAGGAATGGTCTATTAACAGCCATTAGCTATGAGAGCAAAATGGAATCCCCATGTCTAAGGGCAGTCTACCTCTGAACACCAGGATGCCAGGGAATGGTTCCCATCTTCATCCTCTTCTCTTGGGCTTCTAGGAAGCATTGAGCAGCTGATCCCTGTTGGAAACTGGATACTGGGTTAAATGGATGTTTGTGGTCTCCTTGTGGGGCGGACGACCTGTAGCCCCCTTAGCCATCATAGCCAATTGTGACGGATGATGGGAGTTGCAATCCAACAACATCAGGAGTTGCAATCTCTCTCTCTCTCTCTCTTATCTCCCTCAAGGCAGCACAACTGCTAACTCTCTGACCCAAAAGTAACCCCCTGGGATCTCGATCTTGTCTTTACGATTATTCATTGCACAAAATTTTATTGGCTTCTATCCAGAGAAAGCTACACCCCTTGATTCCCCATTAAAATTAACAGGACAACTAACTTATGCTCCATTAATTATACTGCGACACAAACGTGAGCAACTTTCTTTGGATTGGGGCTGATCTTTGTTTGGATGCTTTTTAAAAAAAAATTGTGATAAGATTGAGTTCAGAACATAAGAAGAGCTGTGCTGGACCTGAGTAGCTTTCTTTTTGCACGCTCTGGCCAACCAGATGCCCCAGGGGGAAGCCCACAAGTAGGCCATGAGTACCACAGCACCATCCCCAGCAAGTGATGTATATAGGCATACGGCCTCTGATGCCAGAGGTAGCATAGAGCCATCAGGACTCCTAGCCATTGATAGTCGCCATGATCTGGTCTAAAATAGGCTCCCCTTTTGCATCTCTGCGCTTATCCTTTGTAATATGCAGTGATCAAAACTATACAGATTATTCCAAGTGTGGCTTGCAGAGATGTAGACGTCTCGATTTTCGGGGGGGGGGGGCTAACCCTAGTGGGAGGGGTTAGGCTTATTTTTTACATTTATGTATATATTTCTATTCTATTATTGCATTTATATCCCGCCTTTTTCCCCCCAAGGAAACCCAAGGCAGCGTACATAATCCTCCTCCTCCTCTCCATTTTATCCTCACCACAACAACCCTGTGAGGTAGGTTGGGCTGAGAGTCCCTGACTAGCCCACAGTCACCCAGTGGGTTGCCATAGCCGAGTGGGGACTAAAACCTGGATCTCCTGACTCCCAGGCCGACACTTTAGCCACGGCGCCACTAATTTATATTTCTGGAAACCATCCTTCACCAATGGATCCTAGAGTGTTTAGAGCCGCATATTAAAACAACCAGTTCTCAACAAAAATATTACACTGTAATTATATTATTATGATAGTTTGCACGGTACCCCACCGTCCATAGTCCTGTGCAATAGACCATCCAGGTTGAAGCCCAAGATGAAACTCAACAAACTCTTTTTACGAATTAAAACAAATTTATTCTAGCTAATAAATGTTTCTAAATAAATAAAAATAAACAAATAGCCTGACAGAGCACGGAAGGATAGATAACTAAACGGAGCACCAAGGAGAAGAAATACATTCAGGATATGCATTCCTGCCAGCCAGGCTGGGAATTTACTGATGTTACTTGGTTGGGCATTGCACCCTCCGGGAAATCCGGGGGGGGGGGGGGGAGTTTCAGCTCTGCTGTCTCCCCCCCCCCCCCCCCGGTAGTTTATGCCCCTGTGTGGCTACATAACACTTGCCAGTTGTGTGGCTGATCAGTTACTTTAAACTCTGCCTTTGACCACGCAACTCTTCCCTTTTCCCTGCTTTCAGCACAAATTGCAATTATTGTTTATTTATTATTATTATTAATTACATACGTATATACATACCGCCCCATAGCCGAAGCTCTCTGGGCGGTTTACAAAAATTAAAAACATTGAACGTTTAAAAACCGATATACAAAATTCATAACCATAAAAGCATAAAAACAAACTTTTACGTTTCTAGAGTCCTCCTTGCAGTCTTACTGACTAGAAACTTGGGTCGTTGTTGCTTTTCAAGAAATGTTGAGAGTTTAGGCCTTCTGCTCAAATTCCTGGATTCTTCCCTGGATGCTGTACTGTACACTATTCAATCTGAATGCCGTCCTACAAAATCCCAAAGGCCCGAGAGTTCGTAATGGTGATTTTCTGGTGATGTTAATTAGGCTGACCATATGAAAAAGAGGACAGGGCTCATGTAACTTTAACAGTTGTAGAGAAGAGGGAATTTCAGCCAGAGTCATTTGTATGCAATTTGTACCTGGTGAGATTCCCTCTTCATTACAACAGTTAAAGCTGCAGGGGGCCTGCCCTCTTTTGTATCTGGTCACTCTAGGATAGTGCCTGCAACTTTAATTGCTTTGATGAAGAGGTGATTTCACCAGGTACTAATTGCATACAAATGACACCGGCTGAAATTTCCTTTTCTCTGCAACTGTTAAAGTTACATGAGCCCTGTCCTCCTTTTCATATGGTCAGCCTATGTTAATGCCATCGGCCTTGTTCTTAGCAGGGCCCTGGGGTGTTTTAACATGATCGCTGCTGGTATGTGGCCTGGGTCTATGACTCTTCTGGGAGGAAGGCGAGGTTTTTGTTTTGTTTTTTCAATGCATACAGGAGCTGTCCGGAGAGGAGGGAGGGAGAGCAAATCCCATTGGGGCCGTTTCTGCCTTGCTGTGGTGAAACCACGTCAGGGGCAGCAGAGTTATTATTAGCCCAGCTAGACGCACAACGCTCTTCCCTCCTGCATCCCCATCACTCTTTCTCCGGCTGTTGATGAACAGATCCCCTTCCAGGAAGGAATGCCTGCCAGATGTTCTCTTGAAATATACCACCCCCACGCCCCCCTGGACTAAACTGGATTCAGGATGGGGCGTGGAGGAAAGCAGAAGTGCAGAATAAAAGAGGACTCTTTTTGAGGGGGCAGAAGTGCAGAATAAAAGATCACTAGTTTTTCGAGGGCAAAACCACAGAGTAAAAGATGGCGCCTTTTTTTTTAGGGCAGACACGGCTCAACACACCCTGGGCATGGAGATGAACTGATAGAATCACAGAATCCTAGAAGAGTAGAGTTGGAAGGTGCCCCTAAAGCCATCCAGTCCAACCCCCTGCTCAATGCAAGAATTCACCTTAAAACATCCCTGACAGACGGCTGTCCAGCAGCCTCTTGAAGGCCTCTAGGGTGGGAGAGCCCGCCACCTCCCTAGGTCATGGGTTCCGTTGTTGTACTGCTCTAACAGTCAGGAAGTTTTTCCTGATGTCCAGACAGAATCTGGCTTCCTGTCACGTGAGCCCATTATTCCGTGTCCTGCACTCTGGGATGATGGAGAAGAGATCCTGGCCCTCCTCTGTGTGACAACCTTTCAAGTATTTGAAAAGGGCTATCATGTCTCCCCTCAATCTTCTCTTCTCCAGGCTAAACAGGCCCAGTTCTTTCAATCTCTCCTCATAGGGCTTTGTTTCCAGACCCCTGATCATCTTTGTTGCCCTCCTCCGAACCCCCTCCAGCTTCTCTGCATCCTTCTTGAAGTGTGGTGCCTAGAACTGGAAGCAATACTCAAGTTGAGGCCTAACCAGTGCCGAATAGAGGGGAACCAGTACCTCACGCGATTTGGAAGCTATACTTCTATTAATGCAGCCCAAAATAGCATTTACTTTTTTTGCAGCCACATCACACTGGGTTCACACAGCTGGGTTCACATAGCACACTAACCCAGCCAGTGTGTGTAGTTGTTGAACTGTGGGTTATCATGTTGTCTGAACGCAGCTCTTTTTCCACAGGGTGGGTTATCATGTTGTCTGAACTCAGTGCGTATTCCGCAGTGTGGCTTGTTAACCACTCTGAACAACCCAACAACCCGCCATGGTGGCTTGTTTGAGAAAAATAAAACACATTGCTTGGTTAACAAGTCACCCTGTCGGAAAAGTGCTGCTTTCAGACAATAACCCGTGGTCGGTTAGCATGTTGTGTGAACATGAACTCCTGCCAGCAATTGAAGCAGGGGGATATAGGTAAACCCGCCATCCGCTGAATCAGATAGAAACAGCCTTTACTACGTCTTTCCCCAGCCGGTTGTTCTCCAGATCTAGCAGCGCTGTAGTCCAACACATTTGGTGGGTGCCCAGTTGGGAAAGGCAGATTTACTGTTTTTACCCTGAGCCAAGATCTTTTCCAGCCCAATGAAGCAAATTCCCTGCAGAGAGACACCTAGCATGTCAGGAAGACAGCTAGGCTAGGCCAGAGATGTTTTGTAAGGAGGGACATGACATCGTATGAGCTCCAGTCTGAAGCAGTAAAGACACAGGTTGGTCACCTTGCTGAGGACAAGGCCGTTGCGATGCTGAACAAAGGAGAGAGTCTAAGACTGATTTTCTGTAAAGCCCATCATGTCAGCTAATGACACTGAATAAGTCGCAAATAAAATAATCACTTTAAAAACAAACCAACAAACCAACCATTCTTTCATGGCAAATATTAACACGCACACACAGTCACACAAAGTCTTTAGTGTATTTAGGTTTTCTGCTTTTGGGATCTCGAAGTTTCGTATGAGAAAAACTGTAAAAGATTGAAATGCACAATTTTTAACCTAAAATGACGACACCCACACAGATATGAAAACACACGAAGTCCACAACTGGGTTAAGACAATTTGCCTGTGGATTTTTGTGTCCCGCCCAAAAAACAAAAAGTTGTCGGGAAACAGGGATGCTGAGGTGCTCACAAGTTCTAGCTGGCTCTTTGCCCGGAGTGTCTGGGCATTCCAGCAGCTTCCAAAGCCGCCTTATTTACGGCCATCTCTTGCTGAAGCAGGACCCTGTTGATGTTCTCCAGGCTGACACGACGTCTCTGCACAATGCCAGAATTCTCCGCTTCCCTTCTCCAGGCCCTGTCTCTCCCTTGTGCAAAGGTATCAGGGCAGTTCTTAAAATCACCCTGCATGGATCCTCTTGTTTCAGGCTGAGGAACAGCCCTGTTGCCTTAGAATCATAGAATGGTAGAGTTGGAAGGGGCCTATGAGGCCATGCATTCCAACCCCGTGCTCAATGCAGGAATCTACCTTAAAGCATCCCTGACAGATGGCTGTCCAGCTGCCTCTTGGAGGCCTCTAATATAGGCTGCTTCTTAAGCAGGGGGATGGGGGACTCCAAGCGCGAATGAATCATTGCCCTGTGAGCTGCACAAAGCATTGCAGTTGATTCTGAACACTGTTGGGGACATTTCGCTTTTCCTGTTCATCCTGCAACGTTCCCGCCCTTCCGGCGGCTGTGACAGAGTTGCTGCAGATGAAGAAGGAGGTGGCCCAACTTACCTGAGCAGCCATTTGAAGTTCAGCATAAATTTGGGTGACCCTATGGAAAGGAGGACAAGGCTCCTGTATGTTTAACAGTTGCATAGAAAAGGGAGTTTTGGCAGGCGTCATTTGTATGCACGCAGCGCCTGGTGAAATTCCCTCTTCATCGCAACAGTTAAAGCTGCAGGAGCCCTGCCCACTTTTGTATCTGGTCATGCCAGACAGGGCTCCTGCAGCTTTAACTGCTGTGATGAAGAGGGGATTTCACCAGGTGCTGCATGCATATAAATGACACCTGCTGAAATTCCCTTTTCGATCCAACTTTTGCCTGTGTGTGTATGTGTGTTTTACAGTGCAGGCTGCTGGTTCCGGTGTCAGTGGGACGCTGAGTCTGCTCTGGGTTTCAATCAGAACTCCCAACGCACTATCCACAGGTTATACTTCGCGTCCTCACTCCATCTAAGCCTAACCTACCTCACATGGTTGTTGTCAAGATAAAATGGAGTGTGTGTGTGTGGGGGGGGAAACCCATGCATATCACTTTGAGTTCCTTGCAAAAATGACTGGATATGAATAAGCCAAGGTCAAGCTGGACGTTTGACAGAAAATGAGCCTAGGCATTGGTTGCTTTGCTTTGAGATCGCCCGGCGGCCTCTAGCCAGGGTGCTTTTTCTTTGCTTCTTCTTCATCTGTTCAACAAGAGGCTGTTTGTTGGTTATTTAACATTGGGGGGGTGGGGTCTCCTTCTTTCCCAGGCTGCAGGAAGCCGGGCTGAGCTGCTCCACCTGCAGCATCGGCTCCACTCCGTCCTGCAGCCAGCCCGTGCGCGAGATGGGACAGCTCAGCGAAGTGCATCCTGGCAACTATATCTTCTACGGTAAGACTTGCGCGAGATGGGCGGAGCCATGGCGTTTGGCAGGGTCTAGGCACTCCTACTCCAGGGGAAGCTGGTGGCTCCGATGTCAGTGGAGCGGTGAATCCGCTCCGGGTTTTAGTGGGAACCGGTCAGAACTCTCAAGGAGCCGCCCAAAGTGCTTCTTTTAGGATTCTGGCTGAAACCCGGAGCGGATTCACCACCTCACTGATATTGGAGCCACCTGCCTCTACTTGTCCTCTGTGCAGGGGATAGCTGATCATGTGACCTCCCTACTTGCTGTCTGAAGTGGTACAGCCCTGGCATGGTATAGCACCTCCGTGAGAACTGGAGTTACATGTTTTCTCTTAATAGCGCACAGGACTGAGTACCCTATTATGGGGTCCCCATCTTTGAACTAACTAACTAATTAACTAAATAAAATCTTCCGCACCTTGGATAGCGCCTTGAGAGTTCTGACTGGTTCCCATTGAAACCTGGGGCGGATTCACCTCCCTACCCACATTGGAGCCACCAGCCTCCACTGTCCTACCTTTCTTCCAAGGAGCATCGCCTTTCCCGCATGCGTATCTGTTTGTCTGGCATGGTGCAGAATGTGGCAGAAGTACCCCCACCCCAGTTAACTAGCATGGACTGTTGCCTATATCGCCAGCTTAGGAGCATTTTTCTTGGTTACTGGTCCATTTCCAGGCCCTATACAGAGTACTGGGTCTTACTTTTAAGGCTCTAAACAGCTGAAGTCCAGATGGTTTGGGGGTACATTTTTTCCTGCCTGAGCCTTCCCCCCCACACTTAAGATCTTCTGATGAGGACCCCTGCTCCAGATTTTGGGAAAGCTAGGCTGCCTTTCGTCAGAAGCAGGGCCTTCTCTGATGCATCCCCGATGCTGCAGAACTCCCTCCCAAAGGAGGTTCCTACAGCCTCCTTTTTTCTGACGGCTTTTCTGCAAACAGCTAAAAAAAAGCCCTGTTTATTCCAGTTGAAACTTTAGTTGAACATTGCATTCCATGTAGTATGTCAGCCTCGAGCCTTCCCCAACCTGTGGCCCTCCAGATGTAGTGGACTACAGTTCCCATCATCCACAGACACCATAGCTCTTGGCTGTGCTGGCTGGGGATGATAGGGACTGCAGTCCAACACATCTGCAAGACAGCAAGTTGGGGAAGGCTATCTTAAGGCAATTTTGCTGCATTGTTTCACTTTTGTGTGTGGGGGGGGGGTTTGGGTGCATCTGTTTTCAACAATGTCTTGTTTGTGTTTCTTGTCATCTTTAAAATTTGTAAACTGCTCTGCTATTTTTGCACTGAGCAGGGGGTTGGACTTGATGGCCTTATTGGCCCCTTCCAACTCTACTATTCTATGATTCTATATAGATAAGACGTGCAATGAAGAATGGTATATCTGTAATTTTAAAATAAATTAAGTGAATAAAATGTATCTTTACAACTGGGATTGGGAACCTCCGGTCGGAGGGCCAGATGCGGCTCCGATGCGGCCCCCAGGGATTCTCCATCTGCCCACAAGTTTCTTTTGCTGCTTTCTCCAATCCCTGATGGGAGAGAAGAGGGCACGTAAAGGCAATTAACCCTTAAATAACTTCCAAGGAATCGAGCTGTACTTTATAGCAAGAGAGCTGTTGCATGACATGGAACACTGGGGCTTCCTCCTCAGTAAATTTGTTCAGAATCGAGCTGTGTGTTTGTGTGCATGGTGAAGAAATGTCCAAATTGGTAAGAATGACATCTGTCCCTGCCCATTTTGCTTCCTCTGTCCTTGGCCCTGCTCTGTGCCCCTAGCCTTACAACAACCCTCCGAGGTAGACTAGGTTGAGAGTTAGTGACCATTAGCTTTCTGGCTCGTATGGATTTGAACCAGGGTCCCCCCTGGTCTGAGACCAACTTATTCCCCACTACACTGGGCAGTAGCGAGTGGCCTGCCAGCCATTTTCCAGTGGACTACTATGTAAGGTGACCACATGGAAAAGGAGGACAGGGCTCCTGTACCTTTAACAATTGTATTGTAAAGGGAATTTCAGCAGGTGTCATTTGAATGCTTGCAGTACCTGGTGAAATTCCCTCTTCATCACAACGGTTAAAGCTGCAAGAGCCCTGCCTAGCGTGACCAGATACAAAAGAGGGCAGGGCTCCCGCAGCTTTGGCTGTTGTGATGAAGAGGGGATTTCACCAGGTGCTGCATGTATACAAATGACACCCGCTGAAATTCCCTTTTCTATGCAACTGTTAAAAGATACAGCGGACCTGTCCTTTTTTCCATAGGGTCACCGTACTACCATGTGCCTGCCTCCTGTTTGCTGGATCTCTTGCCAAGGATGCTGAACCTGACAGATTCTAGCTAGCAGCAACTCCTTTGGGCTCAGACCTTTTTTCAGCGAGATCCATTTTCACTGCAGATGAACCCGGGGCTTTCTGAACTCTCGGCCACTGAGCTACGGCGTCCTCCGCGGGAACGGCTCCCATTGGCGAATCACACATGGAAAAAGTTACTTCGGCCTGCCGAATCCACCTGGATTTTCCTAGAAAGGTCCATGAGGATGGGAGGCCGTCAGGAACCCAGCGCTGAGCTCGGCATCCTTTCCTACATAATTTATGTAGATTTACCACTCCGTATCCCACGTAACACGTTCCATGTGTCTGCCTTCCCCCACACAGATCATTCCAAAGGATGCCCGAGGAGGAGGGGGTGGGGGAAATGTGGGAACCGGACTTCAGGGGGGTGGAGAAACGAAAAGCTGGACTGGTTCCGTGGCTGTTTTGGCCGGGGGCACCGCTAGAGCAGCCCGGGATCCAAGCGGTTCCTCTTGCCGTGTTTTATTTATTTTATTTATTTATTGCCGCCTAGTAGCCGAAGCTCTCTGGGTGGTTCACAACAATGAAAGCATAAAACATAAGACGACAGAACACAATATAAGAATGTAAAAGCTAACAACCACCACCACCACAACATAGAACCTAGCTGTTGGGCGAAGATTTAAAATACAGTACCAAATTCACAAAAGAAACCCTAAAATGCCTGGGGAGATAAAAAGGCCATTGCTTGATGCCATGAAGAGCCCAAAGTAGGTGCCAGGTGAGCCTCTCTCGGAAGCTCGTTACGCAACTGGGTGCCACAGCAAAAAAAGCCCTGTTCTTAGTAGCTGCCCAACTTGCTTGTTTTGGGGGGGGGGGCGCAGCAGACAGTCTGAGACTTGCCCCAGGATCTTGTACGAAATGGCAAGGGATCCTAGGAGACGCCTCCCATATAAACCCGTGCAGCCGCTGATGTGGCAAAACGACGTGGGCTGTTCTTGGAGGGAAAGAACTTTGTAGATGTTCATAGAGACTCTCCCTCTTGAGCAAGCCTGCAGCGGTACAGGGTAAAAGAACGACAGGTTCATGAGACCGTTGTTGGTTTCTGAGAGCAAATGAAGCCGCAGCATGTGTGAAGATATTACTTTTACCTGTCCTGAATCTCCCACCAATCGGCTTCATGGGATAATGACCCCACTGGGTTCTAGTATTATGGGAGAGGGAGAAAAATGTCTCCCTGCCCCAATTTTCTACACACCAGGCATCATTTTTCTGTCATGTCTCTCCTCAGCCTCCTTTTTTCCAAGCTGGACAATCCCAGCTGTAGTAACCTTCCCCCATAGGGGAGATGCTCCAGCCCCCTTGATCATTTGAGTCGCCCCTTTCTGCACTTTTCCCAGCTCTACAATATCTTTTTTTAGGTTGGTGTCCAGAACTGCGCCCAGTGTGGTCACACCATAGATTTTCATCAAGGCGGTATGATGGTGGCAGATTGTTGTTGTTGTTTTTAGCGTTCTTATTGACTTTTCATCTTGTCTCTCTTGTGTGCCGGGTGCCTTGCAAACCCACTCTCATCCCTCTCTCTTGACCGCAGTTGCAAGGACCGTTACCCATGTCTGGTTCTTCCCTGTCATCTCCACTTCTTCCCCCTCGCTCTCTCCGCTCCAGATGTCCAACAAATGATGATTGGTTCTTGCCAACTGGAAGACATTGCCGTCCGGGTCTTGACGAGGGTGATCGGCCACTATCCTCATCGCAACCAGCTGCTGGTGGACTGCGGTTGGACCGGCTTGAGCCTCCATAGCCTTGGCCAACTTCCAACGGGCTATGCCCTGGTGGATGGTCACCCCGACCTCAAGTAAGCTAATGCTGGTCCTTGGTCCATTGGCATCCTTTAAGATAGAGCCCCTGCACCTGGCTACACTGTCTGGCTCTCAGCCCTGTTGGATCAGACCAAACGACCATTTCATTTGGCATCCTGCCGCCCACAGTTGCCAACCAGATGCCTTCTGGGAAGCCCTCGCCAAGGCCATGGAGGAAATGCCCCTAGCAAGCTCCCAGTAGCTGTCCAGTGTTGCATCTGCTGCCAATGAGTAGGGTAGAGGTCCCCAAAGCTTTTGGGTCAGTAGGGACATTAGGAATTTTGAGAGAGTGTGATGGATGCTTGCCCAAAATGGCTGCCATGGGGCTACGCTTGCCCTTTCATAAAATGGCTGCCATGGGGGTTACGCTTGCCCTTTCATAAAATGGCTGCCATGGGGCTACGCTTGCCCATTCACAAAATGGCTGCCATGGTGGGCATGGCTGGTCACAAAACACTTATTTCCCAGAAGGCTAAAAAGAAAGAAAATTGCCCAAGAAGTTGAGGGCAAGGCAGAGGTGGGGGCTGAGCTCCAAAACACAACTGGGCGCAGCTCTTGTGAACCCAAATAAAGATGGCGCTGGAGGGCAGCCCTTCACATTGGACCATGCCAGCCTCCCAGCAATATATTTACTTTTAAAGAAAATAAAAATCAGGAGCAACAGGGAGCCTGGTGGGCACCAAGAGAGGAGTCCACAGGAACATCAGTGCCTATGGACGGCAACACTTGAGAACCCAGGAGAAGGGCCAGGGCCTCCCATAGCTCCCGTGTGTGCAATACGATGCAGATAACTTCTCCGATCCCACGGCCAGGAAATCCAGAGCAGACTGTGCAAATCTGGGAAGTATTGACAGCTGCCTTACAGCTGGTCAGATAATTTGCCCATCTAGCTTGGTATTGTCTTCTCTTGACTGGTGGACGCTCTCCAGGGTCTCAGACATAAGAACATCAGAGGAGCCCTGATGCTGGATCAGACCAAGGGTCCATCTAGTCCAGCATTCTGTTCACACAGTGGCCAACCAGCTGTTGACCAGGAACCAACAAAGCAGGACATGGTGCAACAACACCCTTCCACCCATGTTCCCCAGCAACTGTGTATACAGGCTTACTGCTTCTGATACCGGAGGCAGCACCTAGCCATCAGGGCTGGGAGCCATTGACAGCCGTCTCCTCCAGGAATTTATCCAACCCCCTTCCAAA
The DNA here is from genome assembly GCA_029215795.1 of Anniella stebbinsi. Taxonomy (NCBI): domain Eukaryota; kingdom Metazoa; phylum Chordata; class Lepidosauria; order Squamata; family Anniellidae; genus Anniella; species Anniella stebbinsi. The sequence continues at coordinate 235,704,913 of JARDYH010000002.1, forward strand.
TTGGTGGTCATCGCCCCATCCCGTAGTAACGAATTCCAAAGCTTAACTATGCGCTATAAGAAGAGGTCCTTCCTTTTATCTGTCGTGAATCTCCCACCAATCAGCTTCATGGGATAATGACCCCTTTGGGTCCTAGTATTATGGGAGAACAATGTCTCCCTGCCCACATTCTCCACACCAGGCATAATTTTGTACACCTCTATCAGGTCTCCCCTTACCCTCCTTTTTTCCAAGCTAAACAATCCCAGCTGTTGCAACCTTCCCACATAGGGGAGATGCTCCAGCCCCCTTGATCATTTCAATTGCCCTTTTCTGCACTTGGAAGTAAATCCCCGGTGGTTCAATGGTTTCATTCTATGTATGACTAGAGTATTTTTCCCCCCTCTGGTCTGTTGCCTGATCGTTTTAACCAGTTCTGCCAGGGGTTGAACCTACAGCCTTCTGCATGCAAAGAATGTGTTCTACTACTGAGCTATGATCCCATCATATTTGCTTGTTTATTTCAACTACTTCTATACTGCATGATTTCTTAAGATCTATGATATATCTACCCTGGCATTGAATTTGGCTTTCCTTGACACAGAGCGCTCCATCACACCAGCGGTTTAACGCACTCTCCCCACGTCTGGTATCTGGTTTTGCAGCACGGGACTCACATGACATCGTCCCTGCCCTGCATCCACCTCGCCTCTTTTCCTCCGTTTTGCATATTAGTTTTGTGCAGGGAAAGTCTGGATCATTTTCCCCAAGCGGATTTAATGCGCCCTTAAGCCTCCATGTATTGCTGTCCTCTCGCTGTGTCCTTTGTTGGGGGCATGTGCTTTGAATGGAGTCTTGCTGACGAAAGGGGAGGGCAGAGCAGTCCTCCTCCCGTCCTCCCCCTCCAGCACTCCTCTATGTGGAAGAAACAGACATGTGCTTATTTGATTGAATGGATTTTTTTACTGCTCCAACCCCACCCTCATTGCCCGCAGACACGGAGCCCAGCTAATGAAATGTTAAACAAGTAAATCACTAGACAACAAAGCCAGAGCGAGTTGGGGAAGGAGCCCACGCCCATCAGAGTGGAAGGAGAAGGGGCGGGTGGGGTGGAAGAGCAAACAACCGAAAGGGAGGTTTCACAGTGCAGCGCAATACCACAAACCCACGTGAAAGGGACCGTTAGCTTGACGCGCTTCTGAAACGGAGGTAAAAAAAAAACCACGGAGGCAAACCAGGGGGAAAAAATAGGTGTGATGGAGCCCAGAGTCACCCCTGAAAAAGCCCCCACAGTGTCTACCCGGCCTGCTCTCCAGCCAATTCCTTTGGGAAACTTGACACTTGTATAACTAAGTCACAGTTCGAAAAGACCCATCCTGCAAGTGACCATCCGAATGTCAGAGTAACCTTTCATGTCCAGATGCTGCCTTCCACTCGGGCAGACGGAAGTGAACGCACATGTACTTTGTGGTGCAAAAACATCAGATGTGGATAGTAGGGAGACGTGAGCGATGCAAAGAGTTTAGCTGCCGAGAGTCGACACGTAACAATGAATTGCGTCTGCAACATCTTGCCAAGGGATCCACCCACGGCCGTTCCGTTCCTCAGCTGCCGCAGAAGGAATTGTTCAGTGACAGGCTAGTCCACCCACTCATTTCCGGTGAGGGCTTTTGAATCACAAGCATGGAATCCCAATTTTTATTTTGCATGCAGATTTGCCTTGTTTGCCCCTTGGGGGTCCAAATGTGGACGCAGATGCCGTTTGCGGTCAGAAATCCATGATGTTCCACATTATGCGCACACTTGGAAATCATGCGAAGAAAAATGCAGGTGGATGTGTTTACAGGTGATCTGAGATGAGTTGGTTAATTCAGAATCAGTGGGCATTTGAAGGTATCCAGGTAGCATTTTTAGTAACCTAGAATGGTAGAGTTGGAAGGGGCCTCTAAGGCCATCGAGTCCAACCCCCTGCTCAATGCGGGAATCCACCTTCAAGCATCCCTGACAGATGGCTCTCCAGCTGACAGTTGAAGGCCTCTAGTGTGGGAGAGCCCACCACCTCCCTAGGTCATCGGTTCCATTGTCGTACTGCTCAAACAGTCAGGACGTTTTTCCTGATATCCAGCCAGAATCTGGCTTCCTGTAACTTGAGCCCATTATTCCGCGTCCTGCACTCTGGGATGATCGAGAAGAGATCCTGGCCCTTCTCTGTGTGACAACCTTTCAAGTATTTGAAGAGTGCTATCATGTCTCTCCTCAGTCTCCTCTTCTCCAGGCTAAACATGCCCAGTTCTTTCAGTCTCTCCTCATAGGGCTTTGTTTCCAGACCCCTGATCATCCTCGTTGCCCTCCTCTGAACACGCTCCAGTTTGTCTGCATCCTTCTTGAGATGTGGTGCCCAGAACTGGGCGCAACACTCAAGATGAGGTGTAACCAGTGCCGAATACAGGGGAGCCAGTACCTCACGCGATTTGGAAGCTATACTTCTATTAATGCAGCCCAAAATAGCATTTGCTTTTTTTGAAGCCACATCACACTGTTGGCTCATAGTCAGCTTGTGATCTATAACAATGCCAAGATCCTTCTCGCTTGTTCTATTGCTGAGCCAAGTATCCCCCATCTTGTCACTGTGCATTTGCACTACTTCATTTAATTTTGTCCCTTGGTACCCTGGAACGGATCTTTGCAGGGTTCCTTCTGTTTACACTGTCCTTTCCCCAGGATCCTGAACTCTGTTAAGAAATCAAGCTAAAGGGGAAAGATGCTTTTAAAAAGGTGGATTTCTGCTATTTCGCACATATGTCTCTCAATCTCACACAGAGTGTCAGACTGGGACTCGGGAGATCTGGGTTTTAGTCCCTGCTCAGCTGTGAAGCAGACTGAGTGTTTTGGGGCCAGTCATTGACTCTCAGCCTAACCTACCTCACAGGATTGTTGTGAGGATAAAATGCAGAGAAGGAGGAGGGCCGTGTGAACCGCCTTGGGTCCTTTGCCAGAGGAAAAAAGATGGGATATTAAAATAATAATAAAGAAATAAATATGCCTATCAATTAATTCGATGAGATCATATAGCAGAGGAGGAGACGGGACAAGGCCTAAGAAGAGGGAGAATGTGATGCTGTTTTGCATAAGACATTGTACAAATGTCAGAGGGGGTCAATCAGGAAGTGGAGTGCAAGGAGTAAAGGATTCTGGGATAAGGTGTGGATTTCGCCCACTGCATGAACCACCTGCCTCTCTGGACTCAGCCTGATCTAGTACCGCACAAAGAAACAACCTTCATGTTAGGGGAGTTGAACCTCAGGCCCACAGGCAAAATCTGGCACGCATCTGATCCCCATCTGGCCCTTTCATGGCCACGCCTCCTTCCCATAGCCCCACCCCTTTTCTCCTGTCAGCCAGTTGTTGGGCAGTTCCCAGATTTTGCACATTTTTCTCCTGTCCCAAAAAGCTGAAATGCCTCTCCTAAGGCTCAGAGACTGGCAGGAAGAGTTTTCAGCTCAAACATCCTGGTGTTTTGGCTCCGCCTCTTTTGCCGTTGGCCCCACCCACCAATGGAATGCAGCCCCTGGGAGCTTGCGTTGGCTGCCTGTATGTTTCCGAGCCCGATCCAAGGTGCTGGTTTTAACCTATAAAGCTTACATGGCTTGGGACCGCAATATCAGACGGAACGCCTCTCCCGACATGAACTTACCCGTATACTACGATCAACATCTAAAGTCCTTCTCCATGTGCCTACTCCGAGGAAAGCTCGAAGGATGGCAACAAGGGAGAGGGCCTGTTCAACAGTGCCCCCCCCCCAATTATGGAACGTTCTCCAAGTCAAGACTTTTCTCCCAGGCATTTAACAGCGTATGTCGAGGGGGGTTGTTGTTGTTGTTGTTGTTTGACCCAGAATAGTTGTTTTAAATGGATATTGTATTTATAATCTGTTTTTATGCTTTTTAAATTTTGTATATTGGTTTTTTAATGTTCAGTGTTTTTAATTTTTGTAAACCGTCCAGAGAGCTTTGGCTATGGGGCAATAATAATAATAATAATATCTGAAACTAAATTTGGCCCTCGGGGTGGAAGATGTTCAACACTCCCCTTTGGTGTAGGGTTGGTCCAACTCTTCTCAGTCAACCCAGAATGCAGGACACGGAATAATGGGCACATGTTACAGGAAGCCAGATTCCAGCTGGACATCAGGAAAAACTTCCTGACTGTTAGAGCAATATGACAACGGAACCAATTACCTAGGAAGGTGGTGGGCTGTCCCACCCTAGAGGCCTTCAAGATGCAGCTGGACAACCATCTGTCAGGGATGCTTTAAGGTGGATTCCTGCATTGAGCAGGGGGTTGGACTCGATGGCCTTGAAGGCCCCTTCCAACTCTACTATGATACTATGGAGAACCAAAACTCACTGCAGGGAAGGGGGTGCTGGCATGAGCTGCGGTGCTGTGGAATTCCATGGGGGTGGAGATGAAAAGCCATTGGAGACCTCAAAGCCAATTCTGAATGAACGATGGATCCCTCTCCTCCTTCACAGGTTGGTGGGGATGACCCAGGAGCACGGCCGAATCGAACCCATCGCAGGGAAGTTGGATTTTGCCATGTTCCCCTTGGGCAGCCTCCTGGCCCTGATTCCCTACCATGTAAGTATGGCTCAAACCATTGAGCACATGTGCACACACTCACATGCCCATGAGCTTGTAAGAGGGGAGACTGTCTCTGACCATGGTCAGAGTGCCCTCCCTTCTGTGTCTCCAGCTGCACTATTTCTTTGGTGATTTTCCCTCCATGTACCCATTTGCCCATACTCCGATAACCTCCCACAACCTTACCATGCATAGTACATGGGCTGCCATTGAAGGTGGTTCAGAAACTTTGGCTAGTTCAAAACGGAGCTGCTAGGTTACGAACAGGGACTAGCCGATATGATCGTGTAATGCATTTGGCTTCCAGTCTGTTTCCAAGCCCTATTCAAAGTGTTGGTGTTGACTTTAAAGCCCTAACAGCATAACCCTATGCATGTTTAGACCAAAAAAAAAGCTCTATGTCTCCCAGCATTCCCCAGCCAGCATGGGGAATGCTGGGAGTTGTGGAACATTTCTCTGTATAAACAAGCATAGGATTGCGCTGTAAAAGAGCGTCTCCACCCATATCTACCTGCTTGGACCCTTAGGTCATCTTTGGAGGCTTTCCTCTAGGGGTCCCCACAAAAAAGAGACACCTAGTGGGGGGCAGGAAAATGGCTTTCTGGGGCCACCTTGAAGGTCCCAATTGGAGCAGAGGAGGGGAAAGCGTGTCATTCTCACCCCCACCCCACTGCTCCAATCAGGCCTTTTCTATAATGTCTGGGAATGACATGCTTTCCCCTTTAAGGCCTTGATTGGAGCAGTGGGGCAGAATGACACACCTCCAGAAAGGAAGACATTCCCCACTGCCACGCTAATGGCGGCCTTAAAGGGGAAAGCATGTTATTCCAGGTCATTATAGACAATTACATAAGCTGCCCATATGAAAAGGAGGACAGGGCTCATGTAACTTTAACTGTTGTAGAGAAAAGAGAATTTCAGCCAGTGTCATTTGTATGCAATTAGTTCCTGGTGAAATTCCCTCTTCATCGCAACAGTTAAAGTTGCAGGGGCCCTGCCTTCTTTTGTATATGGTCTCTCTAGAATAGTGTCTGCAACTTTAACTGTTGTGATGAAGAGGGAATTTCACCAGGAACTAATTGCATACAAATGACACTGGTTGAAGTTCCCTTTGCTCTACAACAGTTAAAGTTACATGAGCCCGATCCTCCTTTTCATATGGTCAGCCTAAATGACAGAAAATCCCCCCTGACACCCAGGATAGAACAAAAACCAGGACAGATCCGGGGAAATCCTGACAGTTGGTCACCCTACCACCGAAGGAAGCTAGGGAGGTTGTTACAAGAGAGAGGGACTTCTTAGTTGTGACACCTTGCTTATGCAATGCCTTCTTTAAAGAGGTTCTCCTGGCGCCTACATTGTCGTCTTGTTGGTGCCAGGCATTTTCTTTTATTCTTCCAAGTGCTTTGGAGACCAAGTTCTAGATTTGTATGGCTGTTCTTACATACCTTCATCTGTCTGAGCTTTTTGTTGCTTTCTGTTCTGTTCTTTTCTTTTGTATTGTATTCTTTTAAACATTTGCATTGTATTTTATATTTTTAACGGTCTGTGTTACATTTTAGTCATTTAATGGTTTGTAATCTACCCAGAGGACGTTCGTTACCTGGCAGATTGAAAATTTAATAAATGAAATAATGATCTCATACAACTCTCGGTTGCCCCCTCTCTATCCGTGACAGGCCTGTGCGACGGCCGCCATGCACCCGCTTTACTACGTCCATAGCAAGGGCCTGGTGGTGGAGACCTGGAAGCCGGTCAGAGGCTGGTAGGAAGACGAGATGAGCCAAGTTTGCAGAATGCCAGCTCAGCCACGAAGCTCTCCATGAAGATTGATGGACGTGATCTTTATGCCCAGGCCTGTACAAGGAGAGATTTGAGCTCTTCTCTGGCTATCTGGATCTATTTCGATAAAACTGTGCTCGCATGAAGGTTTGGTGTATTTCCTTAAAAAAAAATCAAAAAACATTGATGTCATTTATCCCCAAAGAGCAAATAAGCTCTTAATTCAACCAATTTATAACGTGCTTTCTCAGTTCAATAGTCCAGCTTGTATTCTACTCAATTCTTACTGTTAAATAACTTCTAAGAGGCCTTTCCCTGTATCCTAGTAATTATTCTTTTGTCTCCAACAGAGAATCAATTTGACCCATTGATCTAAAGAATCATGTTTTATAACTTGTCCCATATATATATATATATATATGGATTTTATGCATTAATACTCTGTGCCAATCATTATTTTCCAATTCCCTAAGAGACGATGTTTCTTGTTTTTTCTAATCTTTTGCGATTTGGGCTCTGAGCTGAAAACCACACGTTTGCAATCATTCGTTCATTCTTCGTTGCTACCCAATTGCTACCAATCGATCTTACCTAATAATAAAACAGTCGGATCCAAAGGCAACTTGTACCTGGTACTTTTTCCTGTACTCAGATTTCAAATCCGGATGGCAGCACATTTCAGCTCCGTGGTTTCAGCCCAGCTGACTTCGCTCCGTGATGATCGTGCCCACGTAGCAGAGTGTGGGACCCGCATGTGGCCCAGCGGGCGTCCCTGGGAGAGTTCACGTGGCCCAGCGGCCTCGGTGCTGCGTAGGGCCACACCAGATGAAAGGCAAGCCTGCGGTTTTGTGGCCACCACTTAATGGGAAAGAGCAAGAAAGCCGTCGGACATGCCTTGCCTTTCCCTCAGAGCACTAATGTGGTGGACCGGAGTAAGTTTTGCAGGGGAGAGAGATTTTCTACAGAGGGTTTGCTGGGGAGAGACCTGTATTTGCAGAGGGGACTTTGCAGGGTACGCGTCCTTTGCCTGCCAGTTCTCTCCTATAACCCCCTCCCATAATGGATTTTGCCCCAGCTGGGCAACAGTGTGCCTGGGAAGCGAGGGGGTAGGCTTTTTCAGGAGAGAATTGATGGCCACAGGAGAGGTCAGGTAGGTCTCCCTCCCATCTGCCCACTGATTTTCCTCCACAAATGTCCCCAGGGTAACACGAGGTCAGAAATCCAAAAGGTAGCACATGAACAACAGACTGAACAGGTAGGAACACAGGCCACATGTTTCCGCACCATGGTGAGATGGACGACATTTCGTTTTAAACTGGAATAACTGTTTCTAAAGTTGCATCTGTATGGGTAAATCAGCATGTTCAATTTGTGTGTGTGTGCATATCCTCTTTTGTCCTCTTTTCCTGTGATGAATTTCTTCATGTGTGTGTGTGATTTATAAATGGCTACCCTAATCGGATGCGGCAGATTTCCCCCTCTATGGATGGTGAAGGAGATCTGCCCACAGAAAGCGAAATTTGCCACAGAGGTCTTCCTTTGGCCAGCTGGTGGGGCAGCCACTACTATGGCTGCCCCACCAGCTATGCTCTGGGGGCTCCAGGTAGAGCGTTTTGCCACCGTCCTTTTAACTGGAGATGGTTGGCTTGGAACTCCGTATTGACCATTCAGGTATGAATGGTGAAAACAAAGAACTCCCCTAGCACTGAATATGACCCAGCAGCATGATGTGACTGCAAAAAAAGCAAACGCTATTTTGGGCTGCATTAATAGAAGTATAGCTTCCAAATCGCAAGAGGTACTGGTTCCCTTCTATTTGGCACTAGTTAAGCCCCATCTTGAGTATTGCGTCCGGTTCTGGGCACCACACTTCAAGAAGGATGCAGAGAAGCTAGTGGGGGTTCGGAGGAGGGCAACAAGGATGATCAGGGGTCTGAAAACAAAGCCTTATGAGGGGAGACTGAAAGAACTGGGCATGTTTAGCCTGGAGAAGAGAAGATTGAGGGGAGACATGATGACACTCTTCAAATACTTGAAAGGTTGTCACACAGAGGAGGGCCAGGATCTCTTCTCGATCAACCCAGAGTGCAGGGAGCGGAATAATGGGCTCAAGTTACAGGAAGCCAGATTCTGGCAGGACACCAGGAAAAACTTCCTGACTGTTAGAGCAGTACGACAATGGAACCAATGAACTAGGGAGGTGGTGGGCTCTCCCACCCTAGAGGCTTTCAAGAGGCAGCTGGACAGCCATCCGTCAGGGATGCTTTAAGACGGATTCCTGCATTGAGCAGGGGGTTGGACTGGATGGCCTTAGTGTCCTCTTCCAACTCTACTGTTCCATGTTTCTATGAAAGAATATAAACTGGACCTTGTTTGACAGTTAGTTAGGCACATAAGGTGTTTCGGATATATTTTTGACTCCCAGCAAAGACAATGATCTACAAACTCCAAAATCCACGTATTAGGTTGACCTAATAAAGTGTAATACCTTTATTAATTAGGTCAATGAAATGATCACAAAAATTGTATTAGCTTTTGAGACCTTGGGATCTTTTCGAGATCTAGAAATTACGCTAATACAGATTTGGCGTTTTTTCCTCCCTTTACTGTCAACACAGTTACCTTTGTTCTTGATTTTTGAGCTATATGAATTAGAATTGTACTTAGTGCTCAAATGTGCAAGACTTAATTTATACACTTACACACACTACGCAGGTAAATGATGCCTTGCTAGGAAGGAACATGCTGCATCATTCAAAAGCTTGCCTCGCTCTTCTAAACGATGTTTCTTTTTCCTAATCTTTGGTGCCTTCCATCCTGAGAAAATGATCTTTAGCCAGGCCAGGCCATGGGCTTGTCACAAAACATCCTGCAGCCTCTTTGGACTGTGGACTTGGGAAGAAATCCTAACCGTGGCCCCCTTCCCAATGTCCACCCGACCTCCCCCCTTCTTAACAGGCAGGGCCCAAAAGATTAGGAGCGAGTCAGAGGTCCAGAAGAGTAATAATAATCAAAAGATCCCAGGACTTGAAAGGGATCCAGCCAGTAGATCATAAAATTCTATTGCCCTCTCCTTCTCAGTGGGGGGAGCTTGGTTATATAGTGTCCTTCTCTGATCTTTCCCAATGACCCCTTTGAAGTTTTACATCTCCTGTCCATTGTTTGCCTCCTCTGCATCCTGGAAAAGAAAACTATTTGTTAATTCCGCAGACAAACCTAAGGGTGGGTGTTGGAGGCATGCAGGTAGCTGGGAAACAGCTGGATGATGGAGAGAGAGAGAGAGAGAGAGAGAGAGGTGGGCATGGAAAGGATACTTTTTTAAAAAGTCCTGTGAAATATAAGAAAGTACCTTTTTACTAGCAAACTCACTGCAAATATACCAAACAGGAAAAGCAGGTATTTTGGGTGACAGTGACGAATAAGCCAAGAGGTGCACACTACGTTCCTTTACAAAAATGATGATATCACTTCTGTACCCAAAAAATGTTTCCAATACTGCAAAGATAGGCTGACCATATGAAAAGGAGAACAGGGCTCCTGTATCGTTAACAGTTGCACAGAAAAGGGAATTTCAGCAGGTGTCATAGAATCATAGATCATGGAATCACAGAATAGGTGGGTTGGAAGGGGCCTACAAGGCCATCGAGTCCAACCCCCTGCTCAATGCAGGAATCCACCTTAAAGCATGCCTAACAGACGGCTGTCCAGCTGCCTCTTGAAGACCTCTAATGTGGGAGAGCCCACCGCCTCCCTAGGTCATTGGTTCCCTTGTCGTACTTCTCTAACAGGCAGGACGTTTTTCCTGATGTCCAGCCGGAATCTGGCTTCCTTTAACTTGAGCCCATTATTCCGTATCCTGCACTCTGGGTTGATTGAGAAGAGATCTTGGCCCTCCTCCGTGTGACAACCTTTCATTTGTATGCCTGCTGCACCTGGGGAAATTCTCTCTTCATCACAACACTTAAAGCTGCAGGAGCCCTGCCCTTTTTGGATATTGTCACTCTACAAAAGAGGGCAGGGCTTCTGCAGCTTTAACTGTTGTGAGGATGAGGGAATTTCACCAGGTGCTTCATGCAGATAAATGACACCTTACACAATTCCTATACAACTGTTAAAGATACAGGAGCCCTTTCCTCCTTTACAAATGGTCACCCTAAGCATACCAAAAACAAAACAAATGGCTATTAGTAGCGCATTCAATTCATAAATTTATAGATTCAAACATTTTAAATTGATAGATAGATAGATGTGAAACTTTTTGATATAAAACACCAGCTTCAGTCACTAACTGAAGCTGTTTTATATTGAAACATTTTAAAATTTGTTAAGAGAGGGAGAGATTTTCAAATCTATACATTTTACATTTTTTAAATCTATATATTTATAAACTGGATGCGGTCATTTGTTTTGTTTTGGTGTGCTGTACCATGCACAACTCATTGCCTGCATATTGGTAAAATTAGCTTGGGGTGGAGAAAGTGGATAGGGGACATTTTTCTCCCTCTCCCATAATACTAGAATCCAGTGGGGTCATTATCCCATGGATTGGTGGGAGATTCAGGACAGATCAAAGGAAGGACTTCTTCACACAGCACATAGTTAAACTATGGAATTCACTACCACAAGATGTGGTGATGGCCACCAATTTGGATGGCTTTAAAGGGGGTTGGATAAATTCCTGGAGGAGAAGGCTATCAATGGCTACTAGCCCTGATGGCTCTGTGGTACCTCCAGCATCCGAGGCAGTAAGCCTGTATACACCAGTTGCTGGGGAACATGGGTGGGAGGGTGCTGTTGCACTCATGTTCTGCTTGCACGATGCTCACTGTGTGAACAGAGTGCTGGACTAGATGGACTTTTGGTTTGACCCAGCATGGGTCGTCTTATAGTGCTGAGCTTTTTAAGAGCCCCCAAATTCCACGCCCAAACTAACCTGCTTTTTGCGAATGTCAGACTCATAACTAGCTTGGACATAAAAGTTCCCTTGGCAAGTTTGCCTTGAGGTGGCCATGTGGAGGTGCAGCATGAAACACGGAATCAGGGGTGGGGGTGGGGTGTTTTTGCCTCCTTCCTGCTCTTTCAAGCCCAGCTGGGATGCCAGCAAGATCAAAGGCACCAGACTACCACCACTACTATTCATCTGGCAGGGTTAATATACCCCCTTGGCCTGTGTGGATTCCACAAGGTCGGAGGGGAAAGATTAGAGAGAGGAAACAGAAACAGGCACACACAAACTTTTTTTAAAAGCAAGGAAGAGAGAGAGAGAGAGAGAGAGAGAGAGAGAGAGAGGTTTTAAAAAAAAGGGCCATCTTTATAAACGAGTGGAATTCTGATCACAGACCTGCAGTCCAACCAGCTTGCTTGGAGCCCTGAAATTGCACAGCCCATAGCCGAAGAAAATGCCTTGCCTTTTGCAAGCCTGTATAAAACAGACCAATAGCGTTCCTGTTACCCCTGCACAAAGCGAGACCGCTAACTCTATACCGGGCCTGTGATCCGCTGGGAAACTTTACTGTGCAACTTCCTTTATAATGTTTCAGAATTGTACATGTGTGCAGTTGTGGTCTCACCAGTGGAGGATTTAGGAACAAGCCAAGTAAGCCATGGCTTAGGGCCTCATATTATGAGGGGCCTCTAAATATGTTGGAGAGAACTAAGATGTAAGATAACTAAGATGAAATCGCTTGGGCTTAAATATGTTGGAAAATCTAGTCTGACTTACAGCAGAGTTGCCTTACATAGAGAAAGTGTGGCAACGCAGCATTTAATATCAGGGGCAATAAGCACAAAATAGAGCCAATTTAAAAGAATCAACTTACTTCATTAGTCCTTTTATACACATCTTCAGAGAAGGCTATCTAACACTATTTAACTAAGCACACACACACTAAAGCTTAGTGATACCCTTCCTATTGTAATGAAATATACTTTTTTCTTTTTATGGCTTAGAGCCTCAACATGTCTTAATCGGCCCTGGATCTCACGCAGCTGTGTTCATTCCTGTGGGACTTGCATAGAATTTTAGACAGCTGGATAGGATCTTGTAAGGCCATCTAGTCCACCCCCCCTTACCCACCTCCATGCAAGAAATCCAGAGCAGTCACTGAAAAGGGAGGGTGGCCAGGGTGTGTGTGTGTGTGGTCATTTGGGATCCTGAGGTTCAACACCCCTCTCTGGCTAATTGGTTCCACTGTTGAAGTGTTCTTACCATCAGATGTTCTTCCTAGTGTCCAAACAAAATCTACCCTCCTGTAACTTAAAACCCATAGGGTGACCATATGAAAAAGAGGACAGGGCTCCTGTGTCCTTAACAGTTGCATAGAGAAGGCAGCAGGTGTCATTCATGGCATGCAGCACCTGGTGAAATTTTCTCTTCAACACAACAGTTAAAACTGCAGGAGCCCTGCCTAGCATGACCAGACACAAAAGAAGGCAGGGTTCCTGCAGCTTTAACTGTTGTGATGAAGAGGGGATTTCACCAGGTGCTGCATGCCTATGAATGACACCTGCTGCCTTCTCTATGCAACTGTTAAGGACACAGGAGCCCTGTCCTCTTTTTCATATGGTCACCCTATAGTAATCCCTGTTTTTTGCCCTCTTCTATGTGACAGCACTTTCGGGATTTGCCTAGGAGATTTCCCTAATGGATTAGGCCCCTGGTAAATGGGTGTTTGTGTGTGTATGTGTATACACCCACCCACCCACCTATATATATATATATATATATATATATATATAATCCATATGTGCCCAGAATTCAATTGGGCTCAATCCTTGCAAAGTCTCACCTTGATGGAGGCCTCCCTGATCTTCCCCGGCTTTGTTGCCAATGCCATCTTCCTGCCCCCAACAGTATCTCTACATTCACAGTCAGCTTGTAAAGACGTTTATTGCAGGTCCTGTCTCTTCCGCACAAGGCCAGGCCCTTTGTCTCCTGGTTGCAAGCAAAGGGCAATGCAGACCTGGCCCTTCCTGGATTGCAGGGAGGGACAGGAGGAGATCAAGGGATGGGAAAGAAAGACCTGCTAGGTCAGCCCCCTGGGGGCCAGGGCAAGTTTATGTCCTACACTTCTCCCTCCCCACTCCAGGCAATAAACCCAGCAGTGTGTGTGTGGGGGGGAATCTCTCCCCTCTCTGGTTTTAATTGTTTCAACCGTGGCTCAGGGCCTCTCAGCCTTGATCAAAGGGAGCTTTTCTGAAATCAATTAAGAACGGTTTCTTCTGGAACAGGGGGGTCATTGCCTCTTTGTGTCCAGATGCTTTGGACTACAACTCCCATCAGGCTCACCCAGCATGGCCAAAGGTCAGAGATTATGGGGCTTGTAACCCAAAACTCCTGCGGGCACCAGGTTTCCTACCCCTGCCTAGCTTGACCAGATACAAAAGAGGGCAGGGCTCCTGCAGCTTTAACTGTTGTGATGAAGAGGGAATTCCACCAGGTGTTGCAGGCATAGAAATGACACCTGCTGAAATTCCCTTTTCTGTGCAACTGTTAAAGATACAGGAGCCCTGTCCTCCTTTCCATAGGGTCACCCTACTTAAAGAGTGTGCCCAATGCCTAAATGGAGGAGTGTTCCATCAAGATGTATGATTGTCTTTCTCATATCCGAAATTCATGTCAGCCTGTGCCCAGTGCTTAAGTTAGACTAAGTCTAGCAACCAATCGGAGAGGTGGGTAAGAAATAAATTTATGATGATGATGATGATCCCAAAATCCAAGTCCAATGCACTGAACTACATAAAGGAAAGTTTGTGATCCTGAGCATTTACTAAGAGTATGTTGTTCCGCCATTACTGGGGAACAAGAGTGGCCATTTCTCACACGTCAGGGATGTGAGACAGCATTTCCTTGTTTGGATTCCCTCAGCACCTTTTTAGAAGGTGACCATAAGAAAAGCCCTGCAGGATCAAACCAAAGGGCTGTCTAACCCAGCGCATTGCTTCCAATAGTGGTCAGCTAGCTACTCCACAAACAGGACAGGAAGGCAATAGAGATTCCCCACTGTTGCTCTCAGGCAGCTGGTGATGTTCAGAGGCCTTTGCAAATGGAGTTTCCATTTCGCTCTCGCGGTAAATGTTTTCTGACAGAATTTCCTTCTATTTCTAATGTCCAGGCAGAAGTGCCAATGTTTATGTAGCCAAAAATGGCATCACCCATGCTCAAGAGGGAGGCATCAGCGGGGTTGGTGGAGCCCCGAGGTTCCCAGAAGTACAAAAATACTTTAGGAAGGGAAGCTGCCAATGTTGGGACAGGCAAATCAACCCAGTGGGGACTGAACAGGTGCTCTTGGTGGTGGTGGTGGGGGGGGGGGATGAAAATGGGTGTGGAAGAAGGAATGGAGTGTTGTGGGGAGGGCATGGCTGCTGCCTGCCTGGAAACACTGAACAGGAATGCTTCATGTAGCAGCATTACTGCAGGACTTATTTAATGGCATCATCTTGCAGCAGCACATTACATGTTCCTTTTGCCTCGTGTGTGTGTGTATGTGTGTGGGGGGAGGGGAGAGCACTTTCCTTCTCAATGGAACCTAGTCCTGATGGTCATAGGCTACCTCCAGAATCAGAGGCAGGAAGCCTATATACACCAGATGCTGGGGAACATGGATGGGAGGGCACTGTCGCACTCATGTCCTGCTTGCGGGTTGGCCACGGTGTGAACAGAGTACTGGACTAAATGGACCCGTGGTTTGATCCAGCAAGGCTCCTCAGATGTTCTACTGTTCTTTGTCTGCCCTGAATCTGCTGTCACTCCATGTCAGTAAGAGACCCCCTTAGACTTCCCTAACCTGGTGACCTCCAGAGGCATAGAACTATGAGTCCCATCAGTCCCAGTCAGGGCACCCAGTCTATCATGGGGAGTTGTAGCTCAGCACCTGTGGAGAGCGGAAGTTTGCAGAAGGCTGTATGCTGTATGGTATTAAGGGAGATTTGGGCCTCCTCCACACGGGGCGTTTAATGAGCCTTGAAGGCTCATTATAAATTTTACCTACACACGAGCGGAGCGCAAAACGGGCGTACAGGCGCGTTATCTCCCCGATAATGCGCATTTTCGAACGCGCGTTAAATAGCGACTTTTATTTTGCTCCGGCCGTTAAAGCGCATTTTCGCTGTGTGAACAAGCGATTATGCGCATTAACTACCTGGAAAGCGCTTTTTGGGCATCTTTTAATGCGCTTCGCCGCTTCTCGCCGCCTCCCGTGCAGAGGGATTGTGAGTAAATGCGCCTCCGCGATAATGCGCATAATCGCGGAACCAGGCGCAAAGGCGCATTCTTGTGGAGGGGGCCAAAGCAACATTTCTTTCCTTCTCTCTCTCTCTGTGTCTCTCTCTTTCTGTCTCCTTTCTCCATGTGCCAAGTGCAATTTTATACATCACTATCACGTGTGAACCACAGCTGCTTAGAAAAGGGAAGGGAGGAAGGGAGAAAAGGCATGCATGGATCGCTAAAGAGGGATGTTCTGTGCTTGTTTTTTGGAAGGCTATCAAACTAAGTGTTGCCCTCAACATTTTGTAGAATCATAGAACCGTAGAGCTGGAATGGGTCTCTAAGGCCATCAAGTCCAACCCCCTGCTCAATGCAGGAATCCATCTTAAAGCATGCCTGACAGATGGTTGTCCAGATGCCTCTTGTAGGGTTCTAGTGTGGGAGAGCCCACGACCTCCCTAGGTCATTGACATAGGTGTGTGCACAGGGTGTGCTGGGTGTGGCCAGGCACACCTTAATTTCCCAGGGCACCTCTGTTTTCCTGCCCCCCCCCCCCCCGCTTGAATTGGTGCTTTTGAAAGGACAGGAAAGCCTCCGGAAAGCCGCCATTAGCATCCCTGGGGGAACTACACACTTTCTGGAGGCCCTGGAAAGCACGCCTTTCACCCCTCCTCCGTTCCAATCAGGGCCTTTAAAGTGCACGCCCATGGATTCCATTGTCGTACTGCTCTAACAGTCAGGACGTTTTTCCTGATGTCCAGAAGGAATCTGGCTTCCTGTAACTTGAGCCCATTATTTCGCGTCCTGAACTCTGATATGATGGAGAAGAGATCCTGGCCCTCCTCCGGGTGACAACCTTTCCAGTATTTCGCAGCACAGTCCTTTCCTTACCAGCCTCAATGGCAAGTGTGTGCCTGAAAGAGCCATCGTCTTAGCCACCTCGCAGTCATGGCTTTTGCAATTGCGGATCAGGCCCTCTCCACGGACTGTGATATAGATTAGATAGATAGATAGATAGATAGATAGATAGATAGATAGATAGATAGATATGCCGCATCCTCTTCCCTCCTTCCTCCTTGCTTACATGTTTCCTTGAAAGGGGGAGGGAGAGAGAGAGCGCACTCCCCCCCCCGCGCAACTTGGCTTCCTCCAAATGCGTTGGCCCCCAACCCCCCCCCCCATCTCCACGGCTGGAGTGATGGGAATTGCAGTCCAACTCCTCCGGAGGGCGCCAGGTTGGGGTGGGGGGTGGGGAAGGCCGAGAAAGAGACAGGAGGGGGGCGCGGTCGACTCGCAGCACACCCCTGGGAGGAGACACGCAGGCGGCGAGGGCGGAGGAGCGCGCGAGGGACGCGGCAGGAGGCGCGCGGGGCTCCCTTGTTGCAGCTGCTCCTCTGCGGGGCTCGGTGGGGGGGAAAGAGGCGCTCCCATCCCATCCCCGCCCTGCCTCTGCCCTCGTCCACCCGGAAAACTCGCCGGGGTCTTTTCCGAAGGGGAAGAGAGACGGACAGACGAGAAGAGACTTTTGCCTCGGGACTCGCTGCCTGGCGTCTTCTTTGGCAACCGCGCGGAGTTTGATCCATATTTTTTTCCCCCCAAAAAGGGACTCCAAACTTTCCTTTCCTTTCCATTTTTTGCTTTTCCAAAAGTTCAGCCATCCCCCCCTTTTCTCTCCCCCCCCTCCTCCTCCTCGGCTCTCCTCTGGCAAAGGCTCCGCTGCCGCCTCTGGGGGAACATCTGGATCCTCTTCCACCCACCCCTACCCCCCACCCCCAGATGCCCGAGCCAGCGCCGCGCTCCCGAGGTGCCGCCGCGTTCTCTCCGCCGTCTTGATCGCTCCCGAGCCGAACCCGTCGCTCCGGCTCCACACCTCCGGCCTCCCCCCGTTTTCCTGCCCGCCGACCTGTGAGCTCCCCCCACCCCCGCCCCCGGCTTCGGACCGCGCGAGAAGCGGACAGCGCGTGTCCCTCCCCGCCTCCCAAAGTCGCGGCCGGAGAAGCGCCCTGCAGTCTCGCTTTGGCTTTCGCGATCCCTTGAGCCCGGCCTGCCGGAGGGGTGGGGGTGGGGTGGGGATTGGTTTTGACACCGGCCTGGGCCGGAGGCAGGAGAAGCCGACAGCAGCAGCGGCGGTGGGGAAGGAGCTGCCGGTCCCGAGGCGGCTCGCTGGCCGTGAAACTGACATGAAACTGACCCGGGCTCGTCTCCTGTTGCTGCTCCAGGTCTTCGCCGCCGAGGTGAGTCTCTCCCTTTGTCTTCCTGACGAGCGTCGTCGCCCGGGAGGTTGAATGCGCATCGGCCGCGACTTCGATCCACTTTTTCAGCGCCGGGCTGGCTGGCACGACGTCGTCCCCCCCCCCCCCCCTTTCCGGGCTGTTCTCTCGCCCCGGAGCGAGTCCAGCCCTGAAAAAGTGGATCCAAGTCGCGGCGGATGCGCATTCAACCTCTCATCTTCGTTCCTTCTTCCTCTCCTTCCCGACCCAATCCGATCTGGGTTTGTATTTTTAAGCCGTGGGGGGGGGGGGGGGACGGATGGAGCTGGGAACGAGCGGGGGAGGGGGGGTATCCTGGGGCGAAGGAGGAACCCAGCTCGGAAATAAGAGCGCGATTCCGCTCCAAACGAATCACACGCTGGTTTGAATTTGGAGCTAGCGGGTGGGTCGGAGTTCAAACTTCAGTTACTCCCATTGAAATGAATGGAGCCGTGCAACCGTATCGCAGCCTTAGCTTCATCTGGGTTGTTACTTGTTTATTTGTTATTTATTTGTTACATCGATATCCCTCCTTTTTTCCTCCAAGGAAGGCAAGGCGGCATGCATAATCCTCCTCCTCTCCAGTTCTATCCTCCCAACAACAACCCTGTGAGGTAGGTTGGGCTGAGAGTCTGTGACTGGCCCAGAATCACCCAGTAAGCTTCCATGGCCGAGTGGAGACTAGAACCCGGATTTCCCGACTCCTAGTCCAACACTGTAGCCACTAGACTACACTGCCTACACCGCTGCCAGTAGCAAGCCTTCGGCGGAGCAGTTCAAAATTGTTCTGGTGTGAACAGGGAGATGTTCGTTTTAATTGCATTAGTTGGACCAAATGCTTTTAGCAGCAGCAGCAGCAGCAAGCTGAGCCCCCACCTCTCCTTTAAGCCCCAGGTAGGCTTAGCTGTGAACATATGAAGCAGCATGGTGTAGTGGTTAGAGTGTTGGACTGGGACTGGTCTAGTTCCCATTCAACCATGAAGCTCACTGGGTGACTTTGAGCCAGTCACTGACTCTCAGCCTAATCTACCTCGTAGGGTGGTTGTTGTGAGGATAAAAAATGGAAAGGAGGAGGATGGCCATGCATGATGCCTTGAACTCCTTGGAAGAAAAGGCAGGATGTAGATGTAACATTTACATACCTATGTACACAATAAAAGAGGAGAAGGTGCCTCTGAGCATAAACAGAGTGTGTCACCCACTGCACCTTTCATCTTATCTGGGATTGTGTGTGTGTGTGTTTACATGCGTGCATATAGCTTCCAGGCAAAAACCGGGGAAAACTAAATAATTACACAGTGATTAGTGTCGCTAATTGATGTTGCAATTTCAAATTCCCAAATGTTGGGGTTTTATTTTTACTGTGTATGTCCCCTCACAAGAGCCCCGTGAGGTGGACCAGAGTTCGAAATGGGGTTCAAAATTGTTTTCAGCTGATGGCTTCCCTGCTCCTCCAAGGTCTCAGAGTTGCTTGAACTCTGTCCTAGAGCAAAATAAAATGAACTACATGGCAGGAGAGATCTGATGGGATCTACAAATGGAGGGGGCGTTGCCCTGGATCCTTGGAGGGGTCCGTAATCAGGATCACTTAATAAAAAACAATTAGTTGCCCTTTAAATCACCCAGTCAGGCTGATAATTGGAAGAGTGAAGGAGCAGCAAAAAGCATAGTGCCTTGCAGATGTTTTGGACTACAAGTCCCACCATCCCTAGCCAGCACGTAGTCTAGCACATCTGGAAGATGGCCCTACCCACTCATCCACAGTGTTCCAACACATTCTGATGGATGAAGTGGTGATTTGCACTGGTGTTGACGAAGGAAGAGGAGGAAAGTTACCTCCGCCTGATTAAATAACAGCAAAATACAAGGGTGTGATATTATGTATGTGGTATGGCTATATATGTACACGTGAATAAATGGCGCTTTAAGCGACATGACTGAGGAGTGCATAGCCTCTTGCCTTGAGAATCTTGTGCCTGCATTTTGACCTGGGGATGAAGATAGTGAGCGAGGAAAGGGCAAAGGTCAGAAACAAGAGAAAAAGGTGAGACAAGGCAAGTGGGAAGACTGTGGACGAAATGTGGCACTGAGTGGCGTTCAAGTTCCTGATTTAGCATGGACCCTCGGCAGATTTGCACTCAGTTTGCTCTCTGTGAAATGGGAATAGGAACAACCTACCTCGGATGTGTGTGGTGGGGCTGCATTATATAAAGACAGCAAAGGAGCCTTTTTATATAGCAGAGCTGGCATACTAAGCATAATTTTCTTTGTCGATGTGGTTAGGATCAGACTGTTTAAGTAAAAATGCAGCATTCCCCAGCCAGAGTACTGTGAATTGTAGGACTTTTTTCTGTCTAGACATGCATAGGATTACCCTCAGTTAGTTATAACATGGTACGCCACCTTTCAGCTATAATGCTTCCTGAAGCGGCTCACAACAATAAAAACAAATAATAATAATGAATTATAATAATGTCTATTATTAAAACAAACATTTAATTTAAAATTGCAGCCCGCAATTTACAAAAAAAAATAAAAATAAAAAGCAAACAGCAGATAAAACAATGGCAGAGACTCAACACTCCAAAACTCTCAAGTAAAATTAAATAGAAAAAAAAGCTCCAAAGCAGTGAAATAGGTCTTTACTCTCCTCTGAAAGGAAATGGGGCAACTCCACCACAAGTGAACAGCTTAGGAGCCATCACCAAAAGGGCCTTGTTGATGATGAGCATCTAAATTCTGAATTGACAGAACATGGGACTAGGCAGTATTATTACTATTAATAACAAAGCACCATCCATTTGCATGGTGCTTTGCAAAGCATAAGAGAAAGCGTAAGAGAACAGGTTCCTGCCCCAAGGAATTCTACAATCTGAAATTCGATACTGGGGAGATAAGAGAGGATGGGAAGGAAAATAGAGGCGGAATAAATGGGGGAAGGATTAGGCATCTATAATCACTCTTATTTATACAGTGTGTATGACACATTACCATGGCAAACATAGACAAGTCCCCATAGGGTGTGCACCCAGGGATATATTCTTTAAGTCGAACATCTTGTATATACACAGTCATAAAGTACATTATTTTTATTCATGTATTAAACGCTGTAGTCACTGATGCCCTACTCCTGACTTGCTGGACTGCAGGAGGGCCATTGCAGGTGAGGGGGTGGGGAATGAGGAGATGCTCCTCAAGCCCCAGCATTGTTGGGGCTTTGTGGTGACACCGGCCAGAGAAGGGGCTTCCTTCAGGCCTCTCGGAAGCGCTGCTCCTGGCAGAGAGGCTCCCAGCAGAACAATTCCTTTTTATTCCTGCTGCTGGGCAGCTGGAGGACCATACCCACTGCTTCTGGATCCCTACTCAGTGGCCCCTCAATTTGGTTCTTCTTGCTTCAGACATCAGGATGTGCCTGGGCACACCCGGCACACCCCTTGCGCACCCCTATGCAAGTCCCTGCTCTAGGCCAACCATATGAAAAGGAGGACAGGGCTCATGTAACTTTAACAGTTGTAGAGAAAAGGGAATTTCAGTCAGTGTCATTTGTATGCAGTTAGTTCCTGGTGAAATTCCCTCTTCATCACAACACTTAAAGTTGCAGGGGCCCTGCCTTCTTTTGTATATGGTCACTCTAGTATAGTGCCTGCAACTTTAACTGCTGTGATGAAGAGGGAATTTCACCAGGAACTTATGGCATACAAATGACACTGGCTGAAATCCCCTTTTCTCTACAACTGTTAAAGTTACATGAGTCTTGTCCTCCTTTTCATAGGGTCAGCCTACCCTGCTCTCAAGAAGTCCCCAGTGTAAGTCCAATAAAGGGAAAACAAGAAGTGGTAAGAGAGACAGAACAAGTTTAAGGAACCATAATGAAGAAAAGTCATCAAAAGCTGGAGTTCTTTTTTTATTATTATTTTCCAGTTGATTTCTCTGTACATCCTCTGGTTTTGACAGGGATGCTGGGGGGGGGGGGGGTTGGGGTTATTTGAAGGTGGTGGGATGCAATTAACTTTGACAGTGGTGGAATAAAATCCTACCCCAGGTGCACTTCTCATTGCAGAATTTACACAGAAGTAGACCTACAATATAGTCCTACTAAAACATTGTCACATGCACAACGGTAAACGATATCCTCAATTTTCAGCCACTGAATATTTACAGTTTTCTTACGGCAAATAAAGAAAGTACCCTGCAGATAAAATATCCCAAGAAACCTATTGGAATTTGTCACTAGGGTGAGTTTTTGTCCCAGATGATATCACATGTTGGGGTTAACAGATTTAACTTCCCATGCAGAGTTTTCATCCTCTTAGGGATTTTAATATATTATGTGATATATAAGTATCACTAATAAAATGAATAAAACCCAAAAGGGCCTGGGATAAAACATATCCCAAGAACTCTATTGATTTTTGCCATTGAGATGCCTTTTTTCTTCTCTTTTCCCCAATGGAAAGTATTCGGGTAAAGTGATCAGGGAAAGAAAAGAAAAAAAAACAATCTGTTCTTCTGACACATGGTTTTGTTTTGGGGCATTTTGCTACCCTCAGAGATCTTGGAATTTGGCCTGGAGTTGAAAAACGTCCCACCAAGCATTTGTGTACATTGTTTTGGGTTTTTTAGTTTTGGTCTAAGAATATTTTTTAAAAGTTTTGCAGCGTCAAGTTTTTAACATGCACAGGGAACTGTTCAGGCCAAGGAAATCCTCTGAATGTGGAACTCACCAGCGGCTGCTTTTCTGGAGATGGGTTGGATGCTTGCATCTTTTGGCTTGGGCTCTTTGAATCTCTTGATATGGCTGATGATTAGGACTGGTCTTTCTTCCTTTCCCCTTCCCGGAAGAACGTTTGGAATGTTTGAGGGTGGGGTGCCTCCATATTTTGGAAACTGTAAAATCTTCTCGCAGATCCTTTATTATGCTGGATTGTAGAGGGAGATGTGGATTTTAGAGTAATGTTGCTAGAGAGGTAGCCGTGTTCATCTGCGGCAAAAAAAACAAGGACGAGTCTTTTTGGCACCTTAAAAACCGGCGCATTTATTATGGCATGAAGTTTTTACTAGAAACCAAAGGTCAAAGGCATTCTTAAAAGTCAAGAATTCCGAGCGCAGGAATTTGCTTTGAGTACCAGAACTGAATGGAGCTCAGCACCTTTCAGCACCAAAAATCCACTCCTAGCTATCCCAAATTTACTTTGTTTCATAAAAACATAAGTAGAGCCATACTGGATCAGACCGAGGGTCCATCTAATCCAGCGCTCTGTTCACACAGTGACCAGCCAGCTGTGGACCTGGGACCCACAAGCAGGACATCGTGCAACAGCACCATCCCACCCATGTTCCCCAGCAACTGGTGTACGTAGGCCTATTTCAGTTTAGGGTGGATGAGAGTCATTCTGTTGCTAGAGCAATAGGGAGTTAGATCCCTTGTAGATCTGCTGCAAATCATCTAGAGATCTATGGCGATCCTGATCTGTCTTCTGCCTGGTCCTGGGACGGCACACAGACGCAAAACTCTCAGGTGCAGTCTCCATCATCTAGTAAAGTTGAACAGCTTGATGTCTCTTCTAACTTGATATTACGAAGCAAGGAAAATGTCACACCTACAAAAACAGAATAGGGTTCGCTCGTGTTTTGTAAAGCAGGACTTGCTAATATCAGCCACAAAGAAGGCCGTGCCAAATAATTGGCATTTGAGCTACCCATCACATACATGGGTTGGGATTATATATAAGTTATGCAAAAGCAGGCCATTAGATGCAAATTTGTCCCATGCATTTGGAAGCTGCAAAAAAAACAACAACCCAAAAATGTGCACACAGCCCTGTGCCAACTTCGTTGCTCCCAGGTAATAAGAGAAACAAAACAGGCTTTTAGAGTCTTGGATCATCAGTGAACTACTTTTCCCTGGTAGTCAGCGATTTTTTTGTTCAAAGTGAACATAGAACCTCTTCTTCTCCCCAATAGCATTTTGGAGAGGCTGGGAACAACTTCAATTCTATGTTTGCCCATGGCTGGTCTTCGAGAACTCATTTTTACCCAGAGGGGGAGGGGGCTCGATTAAGTGAGGACTTCACCTGCTTCATGCAAACTGCGCTCTCCAACCATTGTGCCAGTACTGTGGAGCTACGAGGAACAGTATGCCTTAGCCACAGTAACTCACTGCTTTGCAGCTGTGGCGAGTGTGTATGTGTGTGTGTGGAATTCCCAACTTATTTATCTTCTGATGGGGTCTGAACTGGTGGTAGGGTGACCATATGAAAGAGAGGATAGGGCTCCTGTATCTTCAATAGTTTCATAGAAAAGGCAGCAGATGTCATTCATAGGCATGTAGCACCTGGTGAAATTCCCTCTTCTTCACAACAGTTAAAGCTGCAGGAGCCCTGCCCTAGGGTTAGGGTAGGACAGGGCTCCTGCAGCTTTAACTGTTGTGATGAAGAGGGCATTTCACCTGGTGCTCCATGCCTACGAATGACACCTGCTGAAACTCCCTTTTCTCTACAACAGTTAAAAATACAGGAGCCCTGTCCTCCTTTCCATATGGTCACCCTAACTGGTGGTGACGAACCAGGAAAGAGGTTTTGGATGGATAGCTCAACGAAAACGTCTCATCGTGCAGCAGCTGGGGAAAAGGCAAATGATATGCTAAGAAATGTTGGGGAAAGGATTAAGCAGAGTGCTGGGATCTTAAAAGCATATCTGTGATTTTCTGATTCAGTGACCCTTGGAATTAGGGCTGTGCACGGATCTGGATCCCGAATCCACGATCCAGATCTGATTTGGATCCATGCACAGCACTCTCTCCCGCTCTCCCCATTCTCCCTCTCCCTCCCCCCACTCTCCCTGCTTACCTGCTGCCTCCTCCGCATCGTCCTGCTGTTGTCCTCTCTCCTCGCTGTGTGCTGCTGTATTTCCCGCTCACGTCGGGTGATGACGGACCTGACAGATCAGGACCTGACAGATCGGAATCCAGATCGGATCAGGGGGTCCGTGCACAGCCCTACTTGGAATCCTGTGTAATGTTCTAATTGCCCCCATCTCTAAAAGGAGATGGCAGCACTGGAAAAAGTGCAGGAAAGGTAATTTAAATAGGGTGACCAGGAGTCCTACGTTAGAGTGGACAATCCTCTGCTTGAAGAGGTGTAGTCCAAGTCCAGTTTAAAGTCAAAAGAAGAGCTGGTTCCTTCTGCAACAGCAACTGGACAGCAGACTGGGCAGGTATGCAGCTCACCTCGTCAGTCTTCTCTACTATGGTGAAATGTACCGTATTTCTATTGAAATAATAGTTATTATCTCTAAATTTGCACCTATGGAGATGCTTTGCACATTGGTATCCTATTTTGTGACGATGCACAAGCAGCTATGCTACATTAAAATGACCAAGGGTATGGAATGCTTTGCATTCAAGTCAAGGGTAAACAACTTGGGACCAGAGTAGCTGAGAGTGCACATTTTCCCTTACGAACTTGCCCGGTCACTAAGGGCATGGGAGGGCATGTTCCTGGTGGTTCCACATGGACCTATGGTCTGATTGGAGTCCACCAGGAGAAGACCCTTCAGTGTGGTGGCCCCCAGTGTGGAGGTCAGGCAGGCGCCAACGTTGTGTTGCTTCCAGCGCTTCCTGGAAATGTCGTTTCAGGAAGCTTTTCTCGAGCGGCAATTTTACCAGAACTTGAGTTCTATCAGAACTCTGTTTCTTTTAAAAATAGATTGGGGGGGGGGGGGTAATATGGTGTTTTTATTCTTTTATCCTATCTGTTGTTCACCGGTCTGAAATCTTTTGGATGTGGAGCGGTGTATAAATATTGTAAATGAATAAATAAAAAATAAAGCATTGAGGAGAAGGATCAGTTTGGGGCAGCAGGGAAAGGTGATTAAGAGTGAAGACATGATAACGGCTGATACAATTATGGATGGTGTGGAGGATGAGGACAGAGAGAAGTGGATCATAATACCAGAACTTCAGGTCATCCAGTGAAATTGACAGGCAGGAATCTTAGGACAGACAAAAGGCAGGACTTCCTCACACAGCACTTAACGGAGTTCTGGGAAGGGGCTATAGAAGGTGGTAGAGGCTTTGCCCTTCATGCATGGAGAAGATCTTGGGTTCAGATTCTAGCATTTCCAGTTTTTAAAAGGATCCGGAACAGGTGGTGGGAAACAGAAAGAGGAGATGTGAGGCTAGATGGAGAAATAATCTGACCTGGGATATAGGACAGCTTCCTATGGGATGTATGTTTTACCCAAAGCTGCGTCGGGTATCTGAACTTGTGATCTATTTTTTTCCTATTCAAAATCAACCCACAGGGGACAAAGCGAAGAGCAGATTGGAGGAGGCAATTACATTAACAAAAATGGCCAGAAGGGAAAGAGATTAGCACCCCCATCTGGACTTCCTATCCAGATTGCACCTTCCCACAGCTGCATTGGGCTATAAACCCTTCTCCCTGACCTCCCCGTTGACTATCCGCAGGGCTGGGGTTTTGTTTTGTTTTGTTGGAAATGCATTCAGTTACTTGCTTGCAGTCTGAAGTGGTAGAGGCCGGACTCAGGTTGTTGGACAGACGGCAGGTTGTGCGGTGCCCTTTTACCTTACTCTGCGTACACTGATAGACAACAGCGCCATCCAGTGATGTCAGTATGATGGATTGTTCTAGGATTCAGAGGGCCAGTTCATAGGGTGACCAGATAAAATCCAGGGGCCCTGCCTTCTTTTGTATATGGCCACTCTAGTATAGAGCCTGCACCTTTAACTGTTGTGATGAAGAGGGAATTTCACCAGGAACTAATTGCATACAAAGGACACTGGCTGAAATTCCCTTTTCTCTACAACTGTTAAAGTTACATGAGCCCTGACCTGGATTTTATCTGGTCAGCCTACCAGTTCACACACATGCGCATTAACTGAACCGTGACTAGGCTGACCATATGAAAAGGAGGACAGGGCTCATGTAACTTTAACAGTTGCAGAGAAAAGGGAATTTCAGCCGGTGTCATTTGTATGCAATTAGTACCTGGTGAAATTCCCTCTTCATCACAACAATTAAAGTTGCAGGCACTATGCTAAAGTGATCAGATACAAAAGAGGGCAGGGCCCCTGCAGCTTTAACTGTTGTAATGAAGAGGGAATTTCACCAGGTACGAATTGCATACAAATGACACTGGCTGAAATTGCCTTTTCTCTGCAACTGTTAAAGTTACATGAGCCCTGTCCTCCTTTTCATATGGTCAGCCTACGGACCGTGACTTGAAAGCCATGGTTCAGTTAATGGCTAGCAAGTATGCAGGAGGCATCACAGATAAAACGCTGCAACAGAACCTTCACATCCAGGACCTCACACCACTGCCTGGGCCCTGGCTGCATTCTCTTTATGCTCGCCGTTTGCACCGATAGAAGGGGCTGCATCCACATCTTTTCTCGGGCCCTGAGGCCTGTCAAGGACTGGCTCAAATTAAGCCTCAGCGATGGTATGCATGTGAGGAAGAAGACGGCGAATGGTATCTCTTCGTTCGTTCCCTATTTCCAGTGAATTTCATGTCAGGATTAATGTGGAACACATTTTTCCTGGTCTGGTATTAACATTTTTTGCCCAGCCAACCCCTGTAATTATGCGGTCAGACCATATAAAAGCTGTCTTTATCCTTCGTACTTCCTGGGGAAGGTAATTAACATGGCATGGCTAAATATTTTCTATTCTTATTAGCTGCGACTTCAGAGTCTGCTGGCGGCGGGGAGACTTTTGTTTAGATGGCAGGAAGAGATGTTTCAAGGGGGCCAAAAATGTAATAAATGCAGCCGGGGCGGGATTCCTTGTTTTAATACACCAAAACAAAACAAAACAAAATACTCGAGGGTGAAACTTCCTTTGTAGAAGTTTTGGGCAGCATAGATTAATCGAAGGTGGGAAAGGTGATGTGGTATCCCCTCCACCTCCCACCCCACCACCGAGCTCATAGATGAAAATAAGAGACATTCTTAATTTCAGAGTTTTTTAAAAAAACAAACACAACTCTCTTATGGTCATTGAACAAGGGCTCCCGCCCAGTTATTATACATGGTGAAATCTCTTTTCTGACTACTGAATTAATTTGGTCCACTAGCTTCGGATTCAAAGGGGTGTCAATAAATGAACTGTAACAGTTTCCATATATATATATATATATATATATGGACTTTAATGCAGTCCTTTAATCTCACAATGGATTATGGCTGTTTTCCCCTAGCCTTCTGCCCTCCGGATGTCATGGACGACAATTCGCAGCATCCCCCAGCCAGCATAAAGGATGAGGGGCATTGTAGTCCAGGGCTGGGGAACCTTTTAGAAGGGGGTGGGTGGAAATGGGATTTGGCACCCCTAACCTATGATGGCAAGTTGAGAAGGGAAAATGTCCCTGGCAACCGGCCCAAATGTTGTTTCTTTTGGGGGGGGGGGATTAAGTTTCTAGCCTATCTACACACGAGTTTTTTGACGTTTTATAAGGGTTATGAAAATTCTTTGGGCCACATGACGCACTCCCTATAACGTTGTATATCTGAGGTTTTTTAAAACTCACTTCAGTTATATACAACGGTTTCACTTTTAATAAATCGTTTTAAGTAAAATAATGTGTCCTTCCTTACCGTTTGTGATTCATGGGGGCAGTGCTTCATTTACCGGTGCCCAAATGCTTAGCAGTTGATTGGTGTGGAAGAAAAAGGAAGTGGACCAGTGAACTACAACACCCACAATTCTTAGCCCTATACTCGTTAGGGAATGACAGAGGCACTAAGAAGGAAGTGGGTGACTGAACTACAACCCCCACAATGCCTTGCCCTAAACTCATTGTAAAAACGAAAGAGAAAGAGACAGGGCAGAATATTGTGTGACCGCAAACACCCCTTTAAAGACTGAAGACTGTTCTCATGTAACGTGAGTACTCAGTAATGTGGCCTAAGACGTTTTAGAACGCACCTATTTGGAACGTTTTAAAATACTTCTTAAAACGTTCCAAAGGACTGTGTGGATTCCCCCTCTGTTGCTAATGCTGGGTTTAACCCAAACTGAATCCATCACCGAAGCTCAGCTCAAGCATAGGCAGATTTTGTTTCCCTCTCATTGCGCAGGGGCAGAGCATATGTGCATCACTACCACAAGATGTAGTGATGGCCACTATGTAGTGATGTAGTGATGGTCACCATGTAGTGATGGCCATGTAATGATGGCCACCATGTAGTGATGGCCACCAACTTGAACTGCTTTAAAAGGGGGTTGGATAAATTCCTGGAGGAGAAGGCTATCAATGGCTCCTCGCCCTGATGGTTATGTGCTACCTCCAGTATCTGAAGCAGTAAATCTGTGTGCACAAGTTGCTGGGGAACATGGGTGGGAGGGTGCTGTTGCACCCATGACCTGCTCCGATGGTCCCTGGTCGACCGCAAGCTGCTTGGCCCCTGTGTGAACAGAGTGCTGGACTAGATGGACCCTCAGTCTGATCCAGCATGGCACTTCTTATGTCCTGAAGATGCCCTCCAGATGTGTTGAACTAAAAACCCAACATCCCTAGCCAGCACGGCCATGGGATGATGGGTATCGTGGTCCAACTCATTTGAATGGCACCAGAATGGAGAAGGCTGGTGTCAGGTGCATTGATCAAATACTAACAAGGGATCTTCTCCCTAACGAGTATGGTTGGGAGTTCTTCTTCTGCCCCAAATTCCTGTCTCTCTCTTCCTGCTAATAGCTACCCAATGCCGCTTTCCTGGCCAAATCCATCCCAGGGTGGCCAAACTCAAAAACATCAGGTGCACAACAGTGCAGGCACATGGAGGGTGTTTAGGCCAAGCAGGTGGAATTTATATAAATGTTCACATTTGCATTGTTTGCATCTTGTGCCAGTTCTGGGATGTTCTTGGCACGGGACCTACATCTCTTTGGCACAGGTAGGAAACATGCCCCCCCCAACCCATCCACACACGGACTGTTTGCAGTTTTGCTCTGCTCCCTTCCTGTCCCAGGCGTCGGTGCTTAAAAGAACAGCCGCTGGGACGCAGGCCTGCTTGAAAACCACACAGCCTTATCTGTCCTGGAAGCCGTTACCTCGAGCCGCAGCTGTGGACAAGATGGTTGTGTTTATTCCATGGCAAAGCAAAGGCATTCTGCACATAGCTGGGCTGCACTTGTTCTTAGTTCCCTTATTCACAGGCGCTAAGCCGGCCCTTCCCCCAGCCTCCTTCCTCCCTGGGGTCTTCTTAACTCTGCACTGTGTGAAGGAGCCCTTCTTTTTATCAGTCCCGATTTTCCCACCAATCAGCTTCCTGGGATGCCCCTTTCCAACTTTTCCCAAACCTACGAAGCCCTTTTTGAGGCGCGGTGAACAGAACCGTACACACAGGCTCAATTTGGACGACACGATAGTCAATGATGGGTTGACTAACGCTAACCCTCACGCTAACCCTAGGGGGCACTCCCCACACAACATGGTAATAAATAATCAACTGTGGTGTGGATGAGGATCAGTGCTGAGTTGACTATGGCAGCATTCGGATGACACAATAGTCAAAACAACGGACAATTGGTTCCCCCACACCAGTTGTTTATTGTGTCGTCCGAATTGAGCCACAGTGTTCCAAGCGTGGTTGCAGTTGCACAGTACATTTGTATAAGGGCTGTATGATTTATTAATAGTATTATTATTTATTACATTTATATACTGCCCCATAGCCGAAGCTGTCTGGGCGGTTTACAAAAATTAAAAGATTGAACATTAAACGCATGATATTGTGTGAAATTGGCAGTCTTATTTTCAATGGCACGCCATGTTTCCCAGCAATGGGTGCATATCGGCATACTGCCCCCGGTACTGGAAGTTAGGGTGACCCTCTGGAAAGGAGGACTGGGCTCCTGTATCTTTAACAGTTGTACAGAAAAGGGAATTTCGTTTGTATGCAGGCAGCGCCAGGTGAAATTCCCTCTTCCTCACAACAGTGAAAGCTGCAGGAGCCCTGCCCTCTTTTGTATCTGGACACTCTAGTCTAGCTCCTGCAACTTTAAAGTGGGTGAAGCCTGATTAAAAAATGAACCAGAATGAATTTCTCATAGATCCCTAGCTGAATCTCTCTCTCCAATGGGCTTACCAGATCTGTTCTTGGGGGATTGAAAGAACGTCAAACATACTTGTGCAATCTTCCCTCCCGTCTCTTCCCCATCTGGCTTTCCCATATTCTGCTCTCTTTCTCTCTCTCTCTCTCTCTCTCTCTCTTGGCATGTTCACACAGAGATGACAAATGATAGTAGGATCTTTTGCTGCGTTCCAGGTGAGTTTCGCCCATCCCATCCCTCAGGCTGGAGTAAAAGATTCATCTGCCATTCCTCAAGTCGTGGAGAATTCATTCATCCTTCTCTGCCCGCACCCTGCCTTTTAACCCTCACGAGTAAAACAAAAAGCAAGGTCCCCCATCTGGGCACCATCCAGATATGTTATACTGCAAGTTCCATCATCCTCATCACTGGCTGGGAATGATGGGAGTTGTAGTCCAACACATCTGGAGGGCACCTGGTTGCAGAAGGTCAAAATTCTGATGTGGTGTCTTTGGAAATTTACCCCACTGGAAATGAAACAAGAGACCGGGGGCTGCGTACACGGCGCCGCGTTGCTGCCTCCTTAAGCAAATCCCCACGCTTTCTGTGCAGCGGAGCAGCAGCGGCTAATCCTGATGCATGGGGAGGGTGCAGGGGTTCTGGCGGCCGTGCGGCTCGCCAGCCCGCCCTCCGCCCAGGCTTCCGACGACCAATCAGGGGTCGCCTTCCACCTGGGAATACCTCCACATCGACACTGGAGCGAGGGTAGATGGCAGAAGAGCTGTGTTCACCTCACTCTAGCCTAAAAAGTCAGGGGCCATGTCTACACCCGGCATTTATCCCAGGGTCATCCCTAGGTCATCCCTGTGCATCCATATGACCTAACAGAAACTGGGGATATCCCAGTTTTTCTGCAGTCCCGGGACCATCCTGAGGACTTTGCTTGTGTGTCGCACGCTCCCAGGGCCTAAAACAGGCACGGAGCCACCTCACGTGGGGCAGCAATTTTGCCATATGCAGGATGGCAGGAGGTGGTTGGGCATGTGTGTGTGTGTGTTTTACCTTTTTCCGCTGGATCGGGGCCGCGCAGCTCCTCTTCAGTAAAATTTTAAAAATGGCGGCTGCAACATCCCTCTTGCCTTCTGGGACATCACACGGCCCTCTGGATGCTGGGGGAGGTAAGTCTGCGATCCTCCCCCTCCCTCTACACCCTTAGGTGTAGTTGAGCCCCCGGTAAGTTCCCAACCTTTTAAATGCGGAGCTTCACAGGAACGCTTTGAGGTGGCTGCTGCGTTGTATAACTGATGCAGCGTCACTGCACACCAACCGCAGGGCTTTTGGAACATATAGACAGCCCTCTGGGGTGTTAAAAAAAAGCTGTATATCTGAGTGTTTTGTTTTGTTTAGTTGCCCGGGTCCCAGTTTATAATGACGTGCTGTAAATCTCCAGAGCAGTAGATGACGAAGGGATTATTTTTATTCTATAGTCCAGGAATTTAGTTTTGTCCCATTTCAGAAAGGTTATTGTAGAGATAGAAAAGGTAATTAAAATAATCTAGAAGGTAGGATGCCTTCCCTAACCAGAAATGGGGAAGCTTTTCAGTTTAGAGCCGCAAGCAGCCTTCATCCTAATATAATAATAATAATAATAATAATAATAATAATAATATATTTCTTACCTGCCTCTCCCTCTGTATCGAGGCGGGGAACAACATCAAATATAAAATACATAAAACTGATTAAAAGCACATAAAACTAATACATTATTAAAATACCAATAAAATACCAATAAAACTCTTAAAATTCAGTTGGGTAGGCCTGCCGGAAGAGATCGGTCTTTATGGTTTTCTTAAAGTCAAAGAGACTATTAAGTTGACAAATCTCCGGCAGGCCATTCCACAAAGTTCTCTGCCAGCGATCAGTTCCAACCTTTGTGGGGAGAGAATTGGGTGACCCTTCTGTTTATGCCCTGCAGTTCCTGACAAATTCCCCCCCCTTCCTTCTGCCACCATTGAAGAAATGGGCCCCTCAGCCAAAAACCAGTTGCTGTCCACTGTTGGAGGCAGAACAGACATTTGATCTGATCCAGCAGGGTATTTCTACAACTAGGAGGGAGGAGAAGGCAGGAGATAGTGGTCAAAATTGGTTACCAGCCTCAACTCTGATTGAAAGAATGTTTACGACCGAATTTGGTGCTAAACTGAGATCGCCAGCACTGTGAGCGAGCGTTGCTGACCACCCACTTAAACAATGCTTCGCGTTTGGGATCCACAGAGTCCGCACACCCAGGTAAACCCGGCGTTTGCCTTGTCCCAACATCTACCTGGAGTAATGTCAAAGTAAACTGCCACTTGGGAAGGCAGTGGGGTGCAGGGTGTGACAAGGATGATATTCTTTTACATTTCTAAACCAGCTAGGGACTTTCAGACAAGACAAGTGGGTGGGTTCACATGTCAAGAAGCCTGTGTAAAAAAGCACTCATTGTTTTGCCAGGAGGAGGGAAATCAATTAGGCCGCGTTCGCACATTGCGATAGCCCATGATGGGCAGCTATGCAGAGGAGCTTATTTTTGAAATCGTCCATGATTCCCCACCACAAAATCGGGCTAATAAGCTACTGTGAGTAGCTTATGAAGCTACTGTGTGTAACTTGTCTCACCTCATCTCCTGCTGCTGTCCTTCCTCTGGAGCAGCGGTGCTGTTTCACCTCTAAAGCGCTGGACAGTTGCAATTGGGAGTCACCCGATCCAACATCAACCCCCCCCCTTGCGATGACTCCCTAAAGAGTGAAAATCACAAGTGCACCAAAGAGATGGGATGGCTCTAGGGTGACCCTATGGAAAGGAGGACCGGGCTCCTGTATCTTTAACAGTTGTATAGAAAAGGGAATTTCAGCAGGTGTTATTTGTAGGCATGCAGCACCTTGTGAAATTCCCTCTCTATCACAACAGTGAAAGCTGCAGGAGCCCTGCCCTGTTTTGTATCTGGTTGCACTAGTATAGCTCCTGCAGCTTTAACTGTTGTGATAAAGAGAGAATTTCACCAGGTGCTGCATGCCTACAAATAACACCTGCTGAAATTCCCTTTTCTCTACGTCTGTTAAATACACAGGAGCCCGGTCCTCTTTTTCATATGGTCACCCTACCATATTCACAATGAAATCTAAGCATGTGGAGCTGGACTCACACGCACAGCTAGTGACGGCCAAGTATCCTCTTTTCTACCGGAACGACCATCCTTTTACTTTCTTAGGATAGGGTGACCAGATAAAATCCAGGTCAGGGCTCATGTAACTTTAACAGTTTTAGAGAAAAGGGAATTTCAGCCAGTGTCATTTGTATGCAATTAGTTCCTGGTGGAATTTCCTCTTCATCGCAACAGTTAAAGTTGCAGGCACTATACTAGAGTGACCATATACAAAAGAAGGCAGGGCCCCTTGCAGCTTTAACTGTTGTAACGAAGAGGGAATTTCACCAGGAACTAATTGCATACAAATGACACTGGCTGAAATTCCCTTTTCTCTACAACTGTTAAAGTTACATGAGCCCTGACCTGGATTTTATCTGGTCACCCTATCTTAGGACCAACCAAAATATAACAAAATAGTCAGCAAGTTTTATAGGATGCTTCTTCTGGCTGGATATTATGTGAAACAAGAATAGAAATAACAAAAAAGAGGTGTGTTTATTTTGGCCATAGTAAAAAAAAAGAAAGATCCAATGTGGTCTTGTGGTGTGTCATAATTTTTATTTAATGTTTAGTATTTTCCCCAAATCAAAACACTCACGCTCATATAAGACATAAAAGCAGAGATGGAACATAAACGACCACACAATTCAAGTAATTACAAAAGAACATTTTCAAACACACACACACACACACACACACATACATATATATATATATATATACCTCCGCCTGTTCCAAATCACTCACATGGATTGAATTGTGCCAAACAAATATTGGAATGCTTATTGAGACAAAACTGTCTCAGGTAATATATTCTTCCCAAAGAATACTTTGTCCTTCCATCCCTGTACTACAAGTCTCTAAGGTGCCATGAGAGCTCGTATATTTATTTATTTATGAATTAATAATACTTATATGCTGCTTAACATAAAAAAATCTCTAAGCGGTTAATACATAGATATTAAAAATTTGTAACATCTTTATTTATTTATTTATTTATTTTTATTTATTACATTTATATACCGCCCCGTAGCCGAAGCTCTCTGGGCGGTTTACAAAAATTAAAAACATTGAACATTTAAAAACCAATATACAAAAATTAAAACCATACAAGCTGAAAAACAAACTG
Source organism: Anniella stebbinsi (assembly GCA_029215795.1). Classification (NCBI taxonomy): domain Eukaryota; kingdom Metazoa; phylum Chordata; class Lepidosauria; order Squamata; family Anniellidae; genus Anniella; species Anniella stebbinsi. The sequence goes on from JARDYH010000002.1 coordinate 235,740,141, forward strand.
CATGTCATTTAAAACTGTCCAGGGGTCAGTTAAAACATACACTATTAAAACAATTCAAAACTACAAGAATAATACAGAATTGGACAGTCCACTGCTGGTGGTCAAGAAACAGATTCCAGACTGTGGAACTATAGTTAAGTATATAACATTATATAACAAAAATGACAATGTCCAGAACAAACTTGATGTGTGTAATAACATCTGTCCAGAAGGGAGCTACCATTGTACATGCCCACATCATATGCACCAAAGATGCCTCCATCATCTCATAACACCAACATTTATTGGAGGTGGTAGGTTATTCCAAAACAGTGTCTGGTAGACTCAGAAGAGCAACTTTTGCTGTATAAGATGCAATTTCAAGGACTGTGGTGTTTTTGCCTGTGTAGATTTTATTTATTTATTAATATCTTTTTTGTGCTCCTTCTCACCTAGGAGTAATACTCTTTGAACTTGGTGGGACTTACTTACAGGGAACATACAACTCCTCTGTTAAAACAGCTCTACTGGCTTCCAGTCTGTTTCCGGGCACAATTCAAAGTGCTGGTTATGACCTATAAAGTAGGGCTGTGAATGGATCCAGATCTGGATCCCGAATCCAGACTGGATCAGGGTGATCTGGACCTCCAGATCCAGATCCAAACCAGATCGGGGCGGATCGTTCCAGACCGGATCGTATCATTCCGGATTGATCCGGAGATCTGGGGCCCATTGGCCTTCCAGGTCCCTGGGTGCCACATGCCAGGCCAGCGGTGAGTCCATTGGACTCATCACTCTCCCCCCACTCTCCCTACTTACCGGCTGCCTTGTCATCACCACCACCATCCACTGCTACTGTCCGCTGGCCACTGCTGCTTCCACTCTACTGAGAACCAGGCCTCATGGATCTGGACCAGATCGGGGTGGCTGTTCACAGTCCTACTATAAAGCCCTATACGGCTCGGGCCCAGGTTATCTGAAAGGCCATATTCTCCCTTACGATTCTGCCCATGCTTTGAGATCTTCAGGGGAAGCCCTTCTCTCAGTCCCACCACCATCCCAGGCATGCCTAGTGGGTACACGGGAGAGGGCCTTCTCAGTGACTGCTCCAGTGCTCTGGAACGCCCTTCCCAGGGAAGCTAGACTGGTTCCTTCCTTGATGTGTTTCTGGAGGCACACAAAAACTTTCTTATTCCGGCAGGCCTTTGGAGAATAACGTGGACCCCTTTTATGTTTTAAGACTTTTAATTTCTAATTTCAATATGTATTTTAAATGTTGAAATGTTTTAATATTGAAACCTATTTAATTTATTTTTAACTTTTGTATATCTCTTATTTATAGCTTTTAACTTTATATGTTTTAATTTTGTAATGCCGCCTTGAGGCCCAGCATTGGGCAAAAGGTGAGATATTAATAATAATAATGATGATAATAATAATAATATTAATAATAATACTTCTGAGCAGGCACAGACAGGATTGTGCTGACAGACCCTGGTGAATTGCTGCCCATGAGCTGGCGATGCTCAGGCAGTTACCTGTATTAAATGCAAGGACTAGATGCTCAGGTCTTGATGGAGACCCTAGACTTGCTGGAGACCCACATACAGGCAGTATTGCCCTGAAGGCAAAGGAAACCAGAAAAGCCAGTAAAATACAAAGAAACGTTCTCAGGAGTGCTAACACCTGATCATTTGGGGCACAGTGGGGCACAGAGCAGGGAAAGATTGGTTATATTATCTACAAAACAGTAGGCTGACCAGATAAAATCCAGGTCAGGGCTCATGTCACTTTAACAGTTGTAGAGAAAAGGGAATTTCAGCCAGTGTCATTTGTATGAAATTAGTTCCTGGTGAAATTCCCTTTTCATCACAACAGTTAAAGGTGCAGGGGCCCTGCCTTCTTTTGTATAACAGTGCCTGCAACTTTAAGTGTTGTGATGAAGAGGGAATTTCACCAGGAACTAATTGCATACAAATGACACTGGCTGAAATTCCCTTTTCTCTACAACTGTTAAAGTGACATGAGCCATGACCTGGATTTTATGGTCACCCTACAAAACAGCCAACAAAGGTAGTCTTGTTGACCTTAAAAAATATCCCCAAATCCATAAAATTAATATCTTTATTAGATCAACCAAAAACACGTGTAAGTTACAGAGCTAGTGTGGTATAGTGGTTAGAGTGCTGGACTGGGAGCTGGGAGATCTGGGTTCTAGTCCCCACTTGGCCATGGTAGGCCACTGGGTGACTTTGGGCCACTCACAGACTCCCAGCCCAACCTACCTTTCAGGGTTGTTGTTGTGAGGATAAAATGGAAAGAGGAGGATTATATAGACTGCCTTGGGTTCCTTGAAGGAAAACAGGCGGGATATAAATGCAATAAATAAATAATAAAATAAATAATAGACTCTAGCCTTATTCAAGATGGTGCTCTCCAGATATGTTGAATCACAACTCCCATAATTCCCAGCCAGAGTGGAGTTGTAGTCCATGTTTGGCACCAGGTTGGGAAATCCTGCTATACGTTTGACACAGCTCCACAGTTTTATTTGGATTTTTTTTTAAGTAGACACACATCAGAATGTCTTGTTTTTGGGGTGGGGATAATGACTTTCGGTCTCATGAAAAGCATTAATAACCCTACAACTTTTCTATAGTGTTGTTCAAAATTATCTGTCTATCTAGATATAGATACCGTCTTCTCTCAGAATATATGTAAAGGATCACTGAAACATCAAAGGAGTTGTAGCTTTTTCATCTCTGTGGTTCATGGCTGTTGAATCTCAAACCCATGGCCCAAATTTGGCCCTCTGGGGTTCTCCATATTAGCCTCATTGTCTTTTCCCCAACTGCTGATAGTTCAGTGGTTCCGATTGCAAGATGTGTTTCAGTTCAGTTTCGATCAGGATTTACCCGGTTTGCCTCTCCCAAACCTAATAGGGACTCAAAACGCAATCTACACTCGTCAAAACCCATACATTTCTGAGTTTGCAATGTGATTTGCATGCATGCAAACACACACTGCAAAATTGCATTCGACAGCATGCATACATTTGAAAAATGTGCATTAAAATGTGTACTTTTGAAAAACATGCATCAGTCCATGGGAGAAGACTTTGTGCATTTCGAAAAGGTGCAGAATGGATGCCTACATCTGGGGAAACACACACAAAAAATGCACATGAATCTTCCTGCATAAAGAAAAGAAAAGTTTGTGGTCTGATGCGGGCATGAGACAGAATTTCCAGCTTGAATTTGGAGAATTTGGACAAGCTTGGCGTTTTGGTTGTATGCATGTCAGGCCCTGGACACAGCGATCACAGTTCCCAACTTTATGAGTAAAGATGTACTATTTTGTTTCAGCTTTTGAGTGAATAGCCAAGTACAGAGCCCCTCACAGGCACCAGCTAAGCCCAATGGCCCAAACAATCGCCTGGGTCTCTTGCCCCTAATTCCAACCCTGGCTGGCAGCAATCCAGTACCCATTTATCTGGATGTAAGCCCCATCAAATTCAATAGAACTTACTTCTGAGTAGACCTATAAAGAATTGCACTGGAATTCACTGCTACTGGGAGGAAAGTCTCTCTGGCTTGGACTATTGTAGGATCTTGACCCCACCCTGTCTAGAGCTGTGCACCCATTCCAGCTGTCTTGCTGCCCTCTGGGGGGGGGGGGTGCATGCCACACTTTGAGAGCTACTGGACTAGCACTTTTGTCTTCAGTCCCAGCTGAAACAAACTAGCTACAAACACTGGACTGTACAGTCCTCCTTAGTTGCTATTGCCCCTCGTTTTCCTAAATTTAGATTGCACGTTCCCTGGGGCAGAGACGTGTCACTTGCTTACGTTACTCTGGAAAGCACCATATATCAACATCTGAGGTGCTTCTCTGAGGAAGGACCAGAAGATGGCAACAAGGAAAGGGACTTCTCAGTGGTAGACCCCTGATTATGCGGGATGCTTTCCCTAACGAGGTCCACCTGGCACCAACTTTGTCATCTTTTTGGTGCCAAGTTAAGACTTCCCTCTGTCCCCTACCATTTGATGGCACATGATGGAACATTTGTGTCCGTTGTTGTATCAGGTCCTGGTATCTTGTAACTGTGTGTGTTCTTAGCTGTTTTAAATTGTGTCTAAACATTGTATGTTAAAGAGTTGCTATTGTGTTTTTATTACCTTGAATTTGTGGGTTGTGATTTTTGTGAGCCTCCCAGAGAGCTTTGGCTATTGGGTGGTATAGAAACGGAACAAAATGAAATGAAATAAATAAATAATATACAGGGACGGGGAAATGGTGGACCTCATATGTTGTTGGGTTCTGAATCCCATCAACCCTGACCACCACAGCCAGTGGCCAGGGATGCTGGGAATTGTAGTCTAACTGCATCTGGAGAATGAGAGGTCCCTCCCCTTGATATGCGCCAAGGATGATATCTATGAATGGTAAACGACCGCCAAATCTCTCCCTCGCTCCTTGGCGAGCAGCCATCTCCTGGGTGCCCTGGCTATGCACCCAGATTTATTGTGGTAAGTCAGCGGAAAAAATGCTCCAGTTGGAGATGTTTCCCTCCCACTCATGCTGCTCCTTACAGCTGTTTTCATGTCCTGTCAAGCTGCCTTTTCTGGTGGGGGGAAACATCTCAGCAGATCTGTGCAGCTCGTCGACCTCGGCAGGGTGAGCAAAGAGTGGGCAATGAGACACATTCGAATACTGTAAAAGCAATAAAACAGGGGTGTTGAACTTCAGGCCTGTGGGCCGAATCCAGCCTACCTGGGGTCTTAATCTGGCCCTCTGGTGTTCCCCAGATAGCCACGCCTCCTTCCTGTGCCCCCTTCCCCCCTCCTGATTATTTTGTGGCTTCTTGGCATTTATACAGCTTTTTCTCCATTTTGCAGGGTTGAAATGTCTCTCCTGACGTAACACATTGTGGCCATTGCAGGGACCACTCTCCGTCCTCCTCATCCTCCAGGGGTGGATAGGAAAGAATTTATAAATTAGAAGGCAATTGAGAGGGAGGCTGTGCCACATGGGTGAAGAGACTTATATCTGGGAGAAGTATAAAGTGTTGGTTATTACCTTTAAAGCCATACATGGTTTGGGTCCAGGTTACCTGTGGGATCGCCTTCCCCCATACAATCCGCCTCACACACTCAGGTCCTCTGGGAAGAATTTACTCCAGTCAGCCAAAACTAGGCCGACAACCATTACCCAGAGGACCTTCTCTTCTGCCATTCTTAGACTGTGGAATGGCCTGCCAGGAGAGATTGGTCAACTTAATAGTCTTTCTGACTTTAAGAAAGCCATAAAGACTGATCTCTTCTGGCAGGCCTATCCAGATGAATTTTCAGATGTCTGATATTGTATCAATTTTATATGTTTTTAATCAGGTTTATGCATTTTATGGTTTTTTAAAATTTAAAGTTGTTCCCCACCTATTATTATTATTATTATTATTATTATTATTACTATTACTACTACTACTACTATCTTGCTTGTGGAAGGCTCTCCAGTGAAGGCCCGAGGAAATAGCTTTGAGAGCCCAGATGGTCCCATTAATCCAGTCCAGCCCAGCACCCTCCCAATGGGGTTGGCCTACAAATCCCATCATCCCTAGCCAGAGATTATAGGAGTAGCAGTCTGGCCCCATCGGGAGGGGGACATATTGGGGAAGGCTGAATCTGGAAAAGTCTGCCTCACGTGCTTGGGTAGCTGCAGCTACATGTGGGGCCGCTTTTGGAAAAGTTCTGCAAACTTCAGCCGGTGCAAAAATAGGCCCGCAAGATTGCTAACTGGGCCCAGCTGATACGATCATATTATGCCAGTGCTTTGGCATCTGTTTCTAGGCCCATTTCAAAGTGCTGTTCTTAAACATGAAAGGCTTGGGGCCAGGTTGCCCGAAGGATTGTTTCCTTCCATATATTCCTGCCTGGACCATAAGATCATCTTGAAAGGTCCTCCTTCAGATGCCTCTGTCAAATCAGGAGAGATGAGGGTGGCTGTTAGAGATGAGGCCTTTTTTGGTGATGGTACCCCTGCGATAGAATATCCTCCCCAGAGAGGCTCCCTTGGTGCCACCATCTATGTTACAGTCTTGTCTGTGCCCGGTATTGTGGAGCTAGCGATGGCCATGCATTGGACTTCTTCGGTGTAAAGGGGAACTCCCACCCCGCAGCAATCCCGGCTCTTGTACTTTGGAAAAACAGAGGGCCAAACGACACATGATGTTAAATGCATCTTTTCATTTAATATGCAGGTTATTAAAAAAATAAATCAGCTGTGAGATGTATGATAATTTGCAGCATGCATGGAGGGGGGAATTTAACCCTTTCTTCTCTTGCTGTGGTTGTGAGGAAAAGCCCTTCTCTGAAGCTAGCATTTGCTTGGATCTCCCAATGGCTGCAGGAAGGATTCGACCACCACCACTCAACAAGCAAATACAACATCAGGAAAAAGGTATTCCTCAGGGCTACAACAGGATAGAAAGACGCAATTTCCCCCTCCATCCCTGCTACGTTCTCAGTAATTACCAGCCCCCCTCCCAGCTGCTACACATTAAAAAGGTGAACATTAAATGCAAAGATGCATTTAAGGCCATGTGCAGTTTGGCCTTAAATTGATCTGGCTTGGAGCAGAGTATGCAAATAGGGACTAAAAAATCAGGTTTGGTGAACATAGAGCAAACTGCAAATCAGCAATGTGTCGAATTTTTCCCATGACCTTTCCCACGATCACCATGTGAGTCCACCTCCAGTTTCACCTACAGACAGGGCTGGATTAATCAGAATGCAAAGCGCATTATAGTACAAGGGAGAAGGGACAAGGATTATGATATATATCTAGATAATGCTGGGGTGGGCGACTTGTGGCCCTCCAGATATTGTTGAACTGCAACCCCCCTTAGCCCTTGCTGGCATAGCCAGTGGTAAGGAGTGAGGGGGTTGCAGTCCAAAAAGTCACAAGGTGTCCACCCATCCCTGAGATTAAGGCTTACCAATTGAATTCTTATACTTTTCTGCTATGTATTGTATATTTTTTATGATTTTGGCTAAAACCTATTTTAGGTTGCCTAATAAATTTGATTGATTGATTGATTGATTGATTGATTGCTTACCGGCACAACAATTTATATATGTGTTCCATCCAATGTGCCTCCTGCTTTCCCAGAATCTGCCTGCCTCTGTCCATCCACCTTGCCCCACCAACGGATTTGGTGTCATGGGCAAATCTGCCCAGATTTTAACGTTGGGCCTGTTATAGTCTTGCAAGTAGGTTAGCTGTCTCGGCCTAGGCAACGCACTGCCCTCTGTGATAAGCAATGACAGTTTCAGCCGTAAACCTCTTGTGAAGGTTCTAGGTCACAGCTGAGCAGCTGGAGAAGCCAGAGAGCCTTGGCTCTGAGGTCCTCTGGTAAAGTGCTACTTTGTCTGGCCCCAGACCCAAGCGATGGACCTAATATGTTGCTAGAAAACTGCCATTTAAAATGTCCGACAATGCCTCAGAGTGCCCCACTCACTCTTGCTCTGAGGCACTGGGAGGGATTTAAATGGCAGCCCCAGCCACCATTTGCAATACCCACAATGCCTTGGGAAAGCACCATTTTAATTTCAGACATTGTCCCCAAGCTGTATTATTTGGGGCGCTCCAGGACACGGTGGGAAAGTTAAAATGGTGGCTCCCAAGGCTTGGCTGTCCTTCAGGAAGAGAGCAGGACAGCCATCACCACAACGATGGAGCCCAGATGACTTTCCATGGTACCAGGTGCCCCTGCCAGGCCTGCAGGTACGTTTGAAGTGGGCACAGCAAACAGGTATGGGGGAAGCGACATTATTACAATGACATCATTGCAGCAACAGGGTTTGCCCGCACCCCTCCAAGCCTGCGCACAATCATTTAAACATTTTAACAAGAGCCGGGAGTTGCTCTCAGCAGATTTTCTGTGCTGTGGGGGGCGGAGCTTGCCATTCAGTGGAAGCTGGTGGCTCCGATGTCAGTGTGACAGTGAATCCGCTTCGGGTTTCAGTCAGAACCAGTCAGAACTCTCAAGGAGGAATCCAAGGTGCAGAGCATCCTGGATAGCTCTTTTGGAGTTCTGACTGGTTCTGACTGAAACCTGGAGCGGATTCACTGTCACACTGACATCAGAGCCACCAGCCTCTATTGTGCCAGTGCAATGCCTGAGACCCCCTCTAGATGGATTCCGTTTGACGCCTGTTCCTCCGATTATGCGCATCTTCTCAGAAGCGCTTTATCGTAAATGCTTGTATGCAGGAGGTAATTGAGCACTCAACAGGTGACCTTACCGGTTGTTTCAAATGCACTTTACAAGTAGTTAATGCGGAGAATCGCTTGTTCACATAGTCAAAATGCGCTTTAATGGCCGGAGCAAAATAAAACTCGCTATTTAACACGCATTCGATAATGCGCATAATCGGAGAGAAAACGCGCCTCTACGTCCGATTTGCGCTCGGTTCTTGTAGAGGTAAAATTTTTAATGCGCCTTGAAAGAGCTTTAAATGCCTCTTGTAGAGGCAGCCTTAGAAGTACAGGGTGGGGGGAGCCTCCTGCCCCAAAGCCATGAAAATCTATAGGTCAGAGGATGGAACCTGCTGTTGTGAATCGCCACATTGATTTGCCTAGAATTGGCAAGCGTTAATTCATATGAAGAGATACAAATTTAGAAATCATTGTTATAATTTCAATAGAAATACAGTACTTCTCAATAGGGTGTTGAAGATTGTGACGGTGACTGGTGTGCCTTGCACAGTCCGCTTTCTGGATGCTGCTGATGGGTGACTCCATGGCCCTTTTAGCTATTTGTTGTGATGGTTCTTTTCTCTTATCATTTGTTTATTTATTTACAATATTTGTATACCGCTCCACATCCAAGATTTCGGAGCTGAAAAGCAGAGAGGAGGAGGAGGAGAGGAGGATTTACCATGTTAAAATTGCTATTTTTAAAGAAAAAAAGTTGTGACAAGACCAGAAGGCTTCCTGAAATAATTATGTTTTCAGGAGGCGCTAGAAGCAGCACAAACAATATTGGCACCTGTCTGACTTCCAAAGGCTGGGAATTCCATAGGAAGGGGGCCACCACACTGAAGGCTCTTCTCCTGGTGGACTCCAATCAGGCCACAAATAAATCAGACTGGAGAGCTCTTCAAATCGAAGACACCTTCGAAACAGAGGACAGTCCTCTGGCTGCCCTTCAATCAGAGGACTGCCCTCTACAAAAGAGGACACAGGGCCACCCTACAATGCCATGTCCCCCACCCCATTTCTTCCTTTTATCCCAGCGAAGGTCCTGAAAGGGCTACAATCAGCCTCTTTTCAACCCTGGTGCCTTCCAGCCAGCAATGGCCAGGCATGCTGGGTTTTGTAGTCCCAACAGGTAGGGGAAAGGGGATCTGGAGGATATTTGCACACATGTGCACTCCTGATACAAAATTTGGCTGAATTGACACCAGAGTTTGACCCCCCTCAAATATACTGTATGTCTGCTCAGCCCCATTTCCTCGTGAGTTCTTTTCCGCAGAGTAAAGCACAGGAGGCCTGCTAGACTCGTCTTGCATTTTCCACATTGCGCAGGAGAGGAGGGTGCAGCCTCATTGCGTTCTCTTTTGCATGTGCGGTAAAGAGGGTGAGTTCCCCCCTCCGGGCGCTAAAGCCACACACTGAGCTGTGAAGAACAGCGGAGCCCTTTTATGGGAGAGTCTCTGGGTGCTTTGCATCCATGAATGACTCAGCCAGGCCTCTCCATCAACCTTGCCTGTCTGGTGCTTCACGTTCCCAGTTCCTAGAAGGGGGAATCTGGGACACCTCGGGGATGGTTTGGAAATAAGCTGTAGAAAACTATTCAAGAGTATGCAGAGAGCACTTGAAAGGCACTCTGTGCAATCGTCCGCCCTGCAGTGGTCGAAATGAAAAGCGTCTGGGCGCAAGAAACATTTGGAGGAATATAACCGTCTAACGTTCATCATGAGCCATTCAAAATGAACTTACTTAGGAGCAAATCCAAACTGGGACTGAGTAGACATGGCGGTAAATCCAGATTTAGTCACAATAGACCTACAGAAATCAACGGGACTTAAATTTGTCCAATGTAAATCCCACTGATTTCAGTGGGTCTACTCTAAGAATGACTGAACCTGGATCCAATCTGTGCACAGGGTCGTGCTGTTAGGACAGAGGCGTGCTGCTGGTTAAAGACCTGGCTAATACAGCAAAGGGCAACTAAAATGATCAAGGGGCTGGAGCATCTCCCCTATGAGGGAAGGTTACAACAGCTGGGATTGTTCCTCTCCCATAATACTAGAACCCAGTGGGGTCATTTTCCCATGAAGCAGATTGGTGGGAGATTCTGGACAGATCAAAGGAAGGACTTCTTCACACAGCACATAGTTGAACTGTGGCATTGGCCGCCATTTTGGATGGCTTTAAAAGGGGGTTGGATAAATTCTTGGAGGAGAAGGCTATCAATGGCTGCTAGCCCTGATGACTATGTGCTACCTCCAGTATCAGAGGCAGTAAGCCTGTGCACACGAGTTGCTGGGGAGCATGGATGGGAGGGTGCTGTTGCAGTCATGACCTGCTTGTGGGTTTCTCATGGGCAGCTGGTTGGCCACTATATAAGCAGAGTGCTGAACTAGATGGACCCTTGGGTTGATCCAGCAGGACTCTTCTTATGTTCTTATGTTGCAAGTGGGCCTTTTGTCATGAATATTGCCATTTATTTAATTGTATCGCCCCCTACCAATGGGCATTGTGCTTTACAAAGTACAAGAAGACAGGTCTTTGCCCCAAGGGGCTTACAATTTCAAATCTGACAATCAGGAAACAACTGGAGGTAGAAGAGGGAGGAGGGGAAAGTGCAGGATACGCTCTGAAAAAACCATCTCAGCCTTCTCTTGGCTGGCGCTGTCCAGATGTGCTGAACTACGACTCCTAGCATCCCCAGGGGAAGGTTGGACCATACAGCGATGTCACTTATATGTAGGTGGGCGAGTACACAGGAGAGGGCCTTCTCCACAGTGGCCCCACACCTTTAGAACAAGTTGCCATTTGAGGTCCACCATGCTCTGTCATTGCAGGCTTTTAAGAAGGCCTTGAAAACATATTATTTTACCGTGGCCTTCTCACGGTATAACTACTGCTATTATTGCTGCTATTATTATTATTGTTATTATTATTATTACCGACAAGACAATACCCTGCAACCGAACAGACATAATGTTCGCAGACAAACAAGAAAAACACACATACCTCATCGACATAGCAATACTGAATAACAAAAATGTTGCTGAAAAGGAAGAGGAAAAGAGAGACAAATATACACCACTGGCCATGGAACCATGGCAACAGGAAAAGGTCACAGTTATCCCGTTAATCACATCAGTCACCGACATCACATCAAAAAACTATTTAGAAAACCTCCAGAAACTGGGCTTACCAGAATACATCCACACCAACATCCAGAAAGCAGTCATAATTAAAACATGCTCAATCATCAGGAAATTCCTGAATCAATAAAAGACAGTGGTGTCCATCTAGAACAACCGCCACGAACGAGAAAGAGATTAATAATACTAACAATAATAACATTTATATACCACCCCATAGCCAAAGCTCTATTGTTGTTGTCACTGGTTTTATTGTGGGCTTTTATTATTTTTAATTGCTGTTTTATTGTGTCTATGTTTTTATTGCTTTTAATATTTTAACTGTTTTTTTAATGTATTTGATTGCTGTAAGCCACCTTGCAAGGGCTTCTTCCCTGAAAGGTGGCCAAGAAATGTTTTAAATAAATCAATAAATATACTTAGGCTTGAGTTACAAGATGATGTGTACTAAAGCTACATCAGCCTAAAAGGGGGAAAAAACCCAGAAGCCAGCAGACCAAAGGTTAATAGCCTGAACACCTGGTTGCTGAAATGGGGAGGGGGGGCACATAAGCCCCAGACAAGATGGGCCCTTTCTAGAGGTCTGGAAACCTGTCTGAGGCTAATTCGTGTGGAACAGGGCTGCCTTCTGTTTTGCAAAGCTCTTCATGTAAACTGTGATGAGAGAGCTTCACACACACACACACTGCCTGTCCTCCTTCCTGCTTTTCCGCTACGCTTTCAAGATGGCCTTGTAATAATTAACTATCTCCAGATGCAGTGCAAGCCAATTAATTTTCTTTGTTCTTGGCTTGGGGGCCGAGGCGAGGCCCCTATGAAAGGGAGATGAAACCCGGCAGAGCAGGGACCCCGGGTGTTTCTGCGTCTCTGTGGGACTGCGCATTCTTCTGTTCTCTTTCCCGTTTTACTTTTTTCTTTTTGCAAAAAGTATAAGTCAGACCATAGATCGCCGTACGGACATCTCCCTCCCGAAAGAGAGGGGAATGGCAGGGCAGGTTTTGGCTTCATTGGAACAAGGGTTTGGACTCTGCACAGAGACGCAGCTCCGGGGTCGGGGGCTCCGCAGCACCAAAGGAACGCAGGGCCGTTTTGTCCCTTTCGACTGAGGCTCCCTCTACAAGGATTCGCTTTTGCGCCTGGTTCGGCGATTATGCGCATTATCGCAGACGTGCATTTACTCTTAATCCCTCTGCACGGGAGGCGGCGAGAGGCAGCGAAGCGCATTAATTGATGTCCAAAAAGCGCTTTACAAGAAGTTAATGCGCATAATCGCTTGTTCACACGGGGAAAATGCGCTTTAACAGCCGGAGCAAAATAAAACTCGCGATTTAACGCGCATTCGATAATGCGCATAATTCGGGAGATAACGCGCCTCTACGCCCGTTTTGCGCTCCGTTCTTGTAGAGGTAAAATTTATAATGAGCCTTCAAAGAGCATTAAACCTCTCTTGTAGAGGCACCCTATCGGCCGGGGTGGAAAAAAAGGTTCGGCCGGGGCCAGCTGTGGGGCTTCGCATTCGAGAGCTCCTCTTGCGTGCTTCTTAGCTGGATTCCTCAGCAGAGGGAGGGGGAGGACCCCCCCCTTTTCGGCCTAAGAGGTGTTTCATCGTTTGACATGCCTGCATTCCAAAGGTTATTAATAGAGACCCTACGGGGTGGAGATCGAGACGCCGGGAGAAAGCAAGGCTGGGAGGGAGAATAACGCCACAGTCTCTGAAGTCGGAGGGGTGTGTAGCTCTTCCTGAAGGCCGGATTGTACAGCGATGATGAGCAGCCCTGAGCCTCGCTGAGCACAACCAACCTTCTCTCCACTTTCCAGGGCAAGCCCTATCCTGCGCAGAAAGACACGTGGCGGCGGTGGGGTTTTTTGCAACCTTTGCAGATTACGCGACTGGGCACGCCTTTATTAGCAGGATTATTTATCTATATAGCCTTTGCGTCATTCCCCTTAGCGAGCCTTGTTGTATTCTGCCATTGTGAACCATTTTGCATGCTGCGAATTGGAGCATTTGCCTGTTCTGGAGGGGGTTGCGCTCCCTCCGAAGGGCCAAAACGGAAAGGGACCCCAGGAAAGAAGCCCCCAAAAGCCAAAGGCAAAGGGGTAGAACAGAAGGATGTCATTTAATAAAAAATAATATATATATATATATACTACCAACGCGTTTCGGACAAACTGTGTCCTTCTTCAAGGCAGTTCAATATTACAACACCTCTGATGTTTCGTGCCCTCTTTCATATCTGGTCAAGGGGGCAGGGCTCCTGCAGCTTTCACTGTTGTGATGAAGAGGGGATTTCACCAGGTACTGCATGCCTACATATGAAGCCTGCTGAAATTCCCTTTTCTATGCAACTGTTAAAGACACAGGAGCCCTGTCCTCCTTTCCATAGGGTCACCTTACCATAACCCCTCTAAAACATCTGGAAGGCGCCATGTTGCCCATCCCTTTTAGTCCAGCATGCTGGTTCCCACAATCGGCCAATTTAGAACCTCCAGGAAGTCCGCAAACGGGCCAGGGGAATGCAGCCCCTGGGTTCCTTTAATGAGCATCTCTTTCTCATCCATCTCTCGATCGGCCTCCCCCAATCTGGTTCCCCACAGCTGTGTTGGACTACAGCTCTAATCATCCCCAACCAGCATGGGCTAGAGGTTTCCTCCTGCTTGGAAAAGGCTACTCTAGAGAGATGAATAGGCCAGGCTGGGCTGGATAAGCCTTTGAGAAGAGAGAGGAGAGGCCGAATGATCCCATATCCCACTAAGGGCCAGCCCTACCATTAGGCAAAGTGAGGCAGTTGCTTCAGGTGGCAGATTCTGTGAGGCGGCAGCAGCAAAGTGATGGGGGAGGGTGCCATGTGTGCCAGGCGACCTGCTCCACACCTCCGAAGCCAGCCTGCTGCCTTCGGGTGCAGTGGAGGTTGCTGACCCCTGGTAGTGTTGGAGTAAGACTCCATTGCTGGCTCAGTTGGCTTTTGTCCATGGAGTGGAAGGGAACCATCGTGTCTTTTGCCTCAGGCAGCAAAATGTGTTGGGCCGACCCTGGCCCTTACACCACCCTGCCCCATTGCTTGCTGCAATCTGGACCTCTGTTTATGCATGGGACTTCTTTAAAATTGTTGTCTGTGTTTTAAAAGTTTTAATATTGAACTACATTGAATTCTATTTTTAAGCTTTTGTATATTTCTATTTATATGTTTTAATTGTACATGTTTTAAATTTGTAAAGCTGCCTTGAGGCCAAGTGCTGGGGAAAAGGCGGGATATAAATAAATAAATATAATAATAATAATAATAATAATAATAATAATAATGTATTTATATCCTGCCTTTTTCATCCAAGGAAATCAGGTCAGTGTACATAACCCTCCCCCTCCTCTCCATTTTATCCTCACAACAACAACCCTGTGAGGTAGGTTGGGCTGAGAGTCTGTGATGGGCCCAAAGTCACCCAGTGAGCTTCCATGGCCCAGTGGGGACTAGAACCCGGATCTCCCGACTCCCGGTCCAACACTCTGGCCACTACATCACACTGGCTCTAATAATAATAATAATAATAATAATAATAATAATAATACGGCTGCTCCTCCTTCCTCACCCCCCTTTCACTGCTGTGCCAGCCATTTTGGGGCCCAGACGTCACCCCTCAAGGGCCTGCGCTTGACCCGAGTCATGGCATCACTTTCTGGTTGGCGTGAACAGGATGTTCTGTGGATGTTCAAACGATCTCAGGGCACTGACCCTCGGCCCCTTCCCAAGGAACGGTTTTCTTGTTGCTTCGGCGACTTTCTGGGCCGATGAAAAGTTGTTGGGGAAGCTGAGGCATGACCCTGGCGTGCCGTTCCTGACACAAAAGCAGCAATGATTCTCCGTCAGAAAGTGTCTCCCCCTTAACGTTGCCATCATGTACACGAGACAGTTTTTTTGGCTGAAGGGGGTGGGCAGGCAAATGACAATCTGGAATGTGGATTGGAAGCAGAAAAGTGTCTCTCCCCTCACCCCAACCACCTCAAATTGGCTGCTGCCAAAATTGTTTCACATTTATCCCAGCCCTTGGTTCATAGAATCATAGAAGAGTAGAGTTGGAAGGCGCCCATAAGGCCATTGAGTCCAACCCCCTGCTCAGTGCAGGAATCCACCTTAAAGCATCCCTGACAGATGGCTGTCCAGCTGCCTCTTGAAGGCCTCTAGTGTGAGAGAGCCCATGACCTCCCTAGGTCACTGGTTCCATTGTCGTACTGCTTTAACAGTCAGGAAGTTTTTCCTGATGTCCAGTTGGAATCTGGCTTCCTGTAACTTGAGCCCATCATTCCACGTCCTGGGCTCTGGGATGATGGAGAAGAGATCCTGGCCCTACTCTGTTTGACAACCTTTCAAGTGCTATCATGTCTCCCCTCAGTCTTCTCTTCTCCAGGCAGAACATGCCCAATTCTTTCAGTCTCTCCTCATAGGGCTTTGTTTCCAGATCCCTGATCATCCTCTGGCTCACCCTGTTCCGTTGTGTCGCTTATATCTTTCCAGGTTTTGGCCCATCAGAGTTGCAAAAAAGGGCATTTCACCTCCGCCGGAGATTGCTGTGACCTCTGCCCCCCAGGTTATGGGGTTACTGTTCCTTGTGGCATCACCAACACCAAATGTGAACCATGCCAAGAAAGTGAGTATGAAAAGCTGGGGGTGGCGGCTAGCTGTGGGGTGAGGGGAGACACCCTGGAATGACTTGGCCAAGTCACTTAAAGCTGATTTGTATGTTTCAAAAAATCACATGGTGGCGTTCTTCTTGGAGTCTACCATTGCAGGTTGTGAGTCACATTCTGGAGTGCAATTGGGTAGAATACGGTGGAGGCTGGTGACTCCGAGGTCAGTGGTGCAGTGAATCCGCTCCAGGGTTCAATCAGAACCAGGCAGAACTCTGAAGGAGCTCCTTGAGAGTTCTGACTAAAACCCGGAATGGATTCACCACCCCATTGACATCGGAGCCACCAGCCTCCACTGAAGAATGCGCACCTCACCGTCTTGCTACCAGCACATCAGTGGAGATACTCCAACCTGGCCGGCTCCCGAAGGCGTTAGTTTTATCCTTACGAAGAGGCACATGTTTGTGTTTCAACTTCTTTTCACGTGGGAGGGCATTCAAAAATGCAGTCCCAGCCGCCCCCCCCCCCCCCACTTTGCAGTATGAAGTGGTGCAGTCCAGAACAACCTCAATCACTTCTTTTTGCTGATGGTATGAAATAGACACTCCGGCCCAAGGTTTATTGGATGTTCCCTGGAGAATCCCAGCTGGAAAGTTCCATCAAGGAGAGAAATTATCTTTCTGCATCCTTTCCCCGCTATATGTGTTAGTCCCAAACACCTGGAGACACCAGGACTTTGAATTGGTTCTGGAAACATACTAGGATCCGGTGCAACTGGCACAAAAGTGGTGTAAACACTTTCGGACTTTCTGGGCCCCATTAGTTGCCACATTTCGCACCGATAGAAGTTTCCGGGCTGTCTTTAGGGGCAGTCCCACGTAAAGCACATTGCAGTAGTCCAACTTGGAGGCAACTACTAATGCATAGGTAACAGAGGGCTCACCCACACCTGCAGCCCTATGGGGAGTGGGGAGGGACGATCACGGAGGTTTTCACTTCCGGGATCATCCCTCAGGGGCCACATGCCGGCGGGTTGTCCTGGAAGTAAAGAGGGGCATTCCGGGGCACCATTTTTATTTTTAAAAAGAGGAGAGCTTTGTGCAA
The DNA here is from genome assembly GCA_029215795.1 of Anniella stebbinsi. NCBI lineage: Eukaryota > Metazoa > Chordata > Lepidosauria > Squamata > Anniellidae > Anniella > Anniella stebbinsi. Next base: position 235,757,247 of record JARDYH010000002.1, read on the forward strand.
TTGCACAGGCGCGATCCTGAGCAAAGGAACGATTTAAAACACACACACACATACACCAACAAACTCGGCGCTGGAAGATGCCGGGTGCCATCCCAAAGATGCCGAAAATGATCTTGCCCGATGCCCACGGAGTCCTCTCCTCCTTACAGCTCCGTGCCCGTTTCCTGAGCCCCGCTACTCGTGGGGAAGAGGGAGGACCCTGGGAGGGAGAGACACACCGCCCGCAGAGCTTGGGATGGTCCCAAGACAGTGGGAAAGAAATGGGGAAAAGCAGGCCCAGCTATCCCGGGAGAACTGAGTGTTCATGCCCGGTTCACCCCGGGATCAGCTGCGCATCATTTGGATGTCCAGGGACGACTTTGACCACCCCGGGATAAATGGCAGGTGTAGATGAGGCCAGAGTCTACTTCCAGCAGCTGGTAGAAGGCACTCCAACTCCTAATGTGAAGCATGAATGCTAATTAAATCCATCCACTTTTCTTTGTCTCTCAAGTGCCAAATGTGCTTAGCTCGCTTGAAGCCACAGGGCTGGGGGATCCTGGGAGATCTGGACAGGGGCGGGCTGCCATAGGGAAATAGGGCCAGCTAAATAAGCCAAGAGAACAATGGCATGCTCACAAGGGACAGCCTGTCCGCTCCTGGGAACTGAGCCTCCCTCTCTGTATAGGGCAGAGGTGGGTCCAGTATCCGATCCCTGGGATCTCTAGATTTAAAAAGGTATCAAGTAGTCGGCAGTCGAACAAAGTGTTCTCAGCCAGAGACCCCAGGTTGCTGCTGCGCCATTGAACCTCTTTCATTCCAAGGGCCAAACTGAATTTTGGAGGAACTCTCGGGGCCCCCATTTCAACGATGGGCGGAGCTCAAGGCAAAAGGGGGTGGAGCCAAAGGCAAATGACGGGGGAGCCAAACTCCCAGCCTATTTGAGCCCAAAGCTCTCGCTGCCAGGAACTGACCCTTACCAGAAGCATTTCGACCTCTTAGAATGGGGAGAAATGGCGCAACAGCTGAGACAACATCAAAAGCTGGCTGGGGGGGGGGGGAATGGGTGGAGCTAGGGAAAAGGGGTGTGGCCATCAGGGGAGTCCACAAGGGTGGGTTTGAGAGCCCAGGGAAGGGCATATTTGAGATTCCCCCCCCCCCAGTGTTATAGGGAATATATGATAACCTACATCTCTCTCCATGACAGATGTGATGTTCTCCACCGCCGCCAGTGCCACTGAGCCTTGCCGCCCGTGTTCAAGGTGCCCCGGCCATGTGCCGGTGCAGGATGCGTGCACCCCCGTCCATGACACGGTCTGTGCCCCCAGCTGTCCCCGGGGCCATTACCTTCCTCCAGGAAACGAGAGTGAAGGCAGCAGGCTGTGTCTTCCCTGCCAGGTGTGCCCAGAAGGTTACGGGGCCACCAAGCCCTGCGGCCCCAGCGCTGACGCCGTGTGCCAGATATGCCCCGAGGGTTATTACTCGGAGGTGAAGAGCTCTTCGGAAGCGTGCCTCGCCTGCCAGCGGGAGTGCGGCAAGAACGAGGTCATGATCCAGGCCTGCAGCCCTCTTTCGGACACGCTGTGCATGGGTACGTAGAGGTGCCTTTCCCACGGGGATCCACCAAAGGTGGCGCTATCATGCGCCCTTCTGAGAACAAGGGGCTTGGGCAGGGCGATGCGTATGCAATTCTGCTGGGCACTGGGTGCGAAGTTTGAGAGCTTGGATTTCTTTGCAGCGAAGTCTGAGAGTTTGAATGTCTTTGCAGTAAAAACAAACACAGGAAGAAGGAAATAAAATCCCAAGTCAGAGCGCAACACAGCATTGGGCATAAGCCAGCCTTCCCGATGCTGGCTCCCTCCGGATGTGCTGGACTACAGTGGCCATCCTGGCTGGGGATGATGGAAGTTGTAGCACAGCCCACTTGGAGGAAAGCATGTTGGAGAACGCTGGCGTGAACAGCCTTTGCAAGATTGACCTGGGCTTTTCAGCCAGGACTGGCATCAAGGGTGGGCAGGGTCAGCCACCTGCCAAGGACCTGTGGCCCAGCAGGGACCCATTGTCAAGAGCCCCCTGGATCTGCTCCTCCTCGTCACCTGTGCAGCTCACTCTGTCCTAGACAGCGGAGGTGAGGAGGAGGAGGAGGAGGAGGAGCTGATGCCCCGGCCTCCGTGCTCCCTGGCTCTCTGCCTGCCAAGCAAGCAAGGAATTGCAATGATGAGGAAGAGGAGGAGGAGGCAGAGCAGCTGCTAGCAATAGTGGTGAGGAGGTAGATTCACTGAGGGAGGGATCCCATGGAGGGGGCCTTGCCCACAGGCCCTCCAAAGCCTGGAACCAGCGCTGCTTTCCACAGACATAGAACGACGTTTCTGCGGCTGGGATTTGTGCTGCCGTTGGATTCTTTTCCGTTTCTTTTGCTACAGTGCGCGATATCCGCCCTTCTCGTTGCTCCATGCATAGGACAAAGGATCAGTTAACCCAACTGTCACTCTCTGTTGCTAAATGGGCCCGTTTGAAAGAGGAGAGAAGGAGAGGGGTCCGTTGTTGACCCCCGCCGTGCATTAAGAGACCGCAAGAGGGGCTCACAGGGACACCCTGCGTAGCCACGTGCCCTAGTGACGATGTCCGGGCCCGCCATGCCCTCCGCCAGCCGCATGTCCGACTGCCGTATAAAGGGGGCCCATGTATTGGTTCCATGCGCTAAGCTCCTCCATGGGTGCGGGGGAGGGAGATGTTCTGGTCGGCCCACGATCCGCTCTCATGTGGAGGAGATTGACTTGCCAACGTTGGTAAGTTTAAAGCCTCTTAATACGGCCGCCAAATCCACAGCGAGAAGGGGGGGCGTGGCCAGAGAGTGTGCTGATGGAGGTGGGGGCTAACAGGTGTGCCCCCCCAACCCCCTCACACATTGGGTGAACACATGTGGGGGTTTGGAGAGAAAAACAAACAGGATGAGGAAATATAGGCCATGTCTACCCCGGCCTTTTTTCCTGGGGTTGTCCCTGTGCATCCAAATGACGCACAGGGGATCCCGGGAGGAGGCAGGGACGACCCCTCCATTTTCCCAGAATAACCGAGACCTTGGTTATTTCGCGGTCTCGGGACCGTCCCGAGGACCGTGGGCAGTGTGGGTGCCCATCCCAGCTTTTCCCTCCTCCCTGTGAGTAGCGGGGGTCAGCAAGAGGGAAGGTGCAGGTCTGGGGGGCGTCCAGGACATCAGGGGTGGGGGGGAGCAGGGTCCCCCCCACCCCTGGTTACTTACTTCGGAGGAGGGGCGCAATTGTGCTCCAGCTTCTAAAAAAAATAAAATAAAATTTAAAAATTGGCGGGCCTGATGGGTGCAACGTCCTTGTTTGTTTCCGGGACGTCGCACTTCCGTTTAGACCCTGGGGGAGGATTGTGGAAGCAGGTAAATCCGCAATCCCCCTCCCTCCCTCCCTTCACACCCTTAGGTGTAGAAAGGGCCATAGAGCGTCATCAGACGGGGAGGGGGAATCGCATTTCCCTGCCGTCGCTTTTCCTCCTGCTTCTGTCCCACAATAGCGACGAACAGCTTCCTCTTTCTTCACACGGGGAAGAAAGAGGAAGCAGCAATGATCACGCGGCCCATTCAGCGGGCTCTTTTATTGTCCTGCTTCTCCTGCACACAGCAGGAAATGGTGGCCAGTTTCGTTAAAGCCAGAAAAGTCAGATTTTCTGGGTCTTTTTTTTGTGACGGAAAAATGAGCAGAAGGAGCGGGAGACGCAGAGGAGGCAGATGGCAGTGTCAAAAGTACCCGTGAAAACCCATGAGTGGCCAGTCACAAGTGTGCCGTAAAACACTCGTCTGATGACGCTCATCATGCCATCTCCCGTTCGAACTTCAAGTCTGGTCCATCCATAAGTCTTGAAGCGGACACGCTATTCCAAACTGGTCCTTCAGAGGGCTGCAGAATATCGTCACGTGCCAGGCCTCGGTGGCCGTGCTTGCGTTGACGCAACCTCATGTAAAACCGGCGTCTATATTTGTCACTGGTAGTCTACAATTGCACACACTGGGTTCTTTTTAAAGAGAGAGAGACCAAGAGACCAGTGCTCTTGGTGGAAGCTTGCATGAAGCGGACAGAAAAGATAGCAGAGATAAAAAAAATAGTTGCTTTTGTTGGACTTCAACTCCCATCTGGTCTAGCCACCATAGCCGACGGACAGGGATGATGGTGCAAGAAGTTGCTTAGGGTACAATCCTGTTAGGGACGTAATTATTATGGTTGCGATCTGATGCATGCTTAGACAAAAAAAGTCCTACAATTCCCAGCATGCCCCAGCCATGGCTGGCTGGGGCATGCTGGGAATTGTAGGACTTTTCTGTCTAAGCATGTATAAGATTGTACCCCTAATCGTTTCTGAGTTGTGTTTTGATAGGGTTTGTTTTTGGGGGGTTTTTTTGCTGTTGTTAGTCTTGCTCTTTGTGTAGCTGAGACGAAGTTCCCTTTCAAGTCTACATGCCCAAGAGTTCTGTGCAACCACAAAGTCTGCACGCACCAAATCCCAGAGACATTGGCTGAATTCAGACGACACAATAAGCAACCGGGGGGGGGGGGGGGCAATTGTCAGTTGTATTGACTATCGTGTTGTCCGAATCCACTCTGTTAAAGGCAGTGTTGCTTTGCTCGATTAAAGGATCTGGCCTCCTTCCAAATAGATCCCGAAACAGCCACCTGGGCACCACCACATTCTGAAAGCAAAAGCTGGCTGGGGCATGCTGGGAATTGTAGGACTTTTTCTGATTAAACACGCACAAGATTTCACCCCTAATAGTTTCTGGGTTGTGTTTTGATAGGGTTTGGGTTTTTAGCTCTTGTTAGTCTTGCTCTTTGCGTACCTGAGAAGAAATTCCCTTTCAAGTCTACATGCCCAAGAGTTCTGTGCAACCGCAAAGTCTGCACGCACCAAATCCCAAACAGACATTGATTTTGTCAAAGGCATTATTGCTTTGCTTGGTTAAAGGATCTGGCCTCCTTCTGAATAGATCCCAAAACAGCCATTTGGGCACCACCACATTCTGAAGCAAGAGTTTTTGAAGGAGGAGGAGGAGGCTCTCTGAATCACAGTCCATCGTGAACTTAATTTGCCAAAGAGCTATCCGGCTCTCTCTCCTCTTCAGTCCTTAGGTCTTTGTTTTAGAGCAACACTTGCATTATTTTTTGTCTGCTAGAACAGTCTCTTTCAGTTGCGTCTAATCCTCTCCTTTTGTCTTTAATCCCACTTGGCTGGGGAAAGGGCTCTGTGTGGCTTGTGAAACCTTCTCAAGCACCATATATTATGGGGGCTACAGTGGCGGAGAGGATGGGGGGAGGGCCAGTCGCAATTTTTGAGGCCTTCATTGTATCACCCCCTCCCTCAGCCGGTTTGTCCCCCCACTGCTGTGGGATCTCTTATCCTAAAGGGTTTTTTTTTAATTATTATTTACTTTAAAGAAAGATGTGCAGCTTGTGGATTTTGCCCGTTCTTAGCATGGGGCGGGCGAAGCTTGCACATCTGTGGGGGCGAAGGGGGTGAGTCTCGAAATGAGACGGGACCCTTGTGTGGTGTTTGTATTGTGGGGGAGAAAAGAACAGCGGGGGGAACCTTCTCCCGTCAGCGATATTATGGGGGATTCTGCCGCTCGGAAATATATGCTGTCCTGCGGGACACATTTTCCTTCCCTGAGCCCCTAGCCCCCCCTTCCTTGTTCCTCCCTCCCACAACTTAAAAGATTTTGGGGGAAAGCACGGCACTGAAAGAGGGGGCTTGTGACAACCAATTCGGAATCCATTCTTTTTATTTATTTATTTATTTATTTATTTATTTGATCTTCGTACTACCCAATGAGCCGAAGCTCTCTGGACAATGCACAATTAAAAATCATTAAATTCCCTTTTCAATACAACTGGTAAAGACACAGGAGCCCTGTCCTCCTTTCCATATGGTCACCCTGAACATGTCGCAATTCCTGCTTTTTTTTTCTTTTTTCTTTTTTTAAAAAAACCCTCGCTTTTAAATCTACCGCTATAGTAAATTTTGCAGCGGTAGCCGCTTCTCTTCTCTTGCCTCTTGCGAGTGAAACTGAGGCTGCGTGGCAACAGCACTTGCTGAATCGCACCTCGGCTTTAGGGTGGCCATTTATGAATTGCGCCCACCCTACCCAAAAGAGGATACGCACCGCCCAAAAGGTTGAGAAAGGGGGATGCCGATTTGCATAAAAATTATGTAGGCTAATTTATATGTATGGATGCAGATTTAGAAATCAGTATTGCAGTTGAAATAGAAATACAAGACATCTCGCCATAGAGTGGAAGACTGTGACCCAGGGGAGCTAGGTGCCTTGTTGGTTTATTATAGGGTGACCAGATTTTGGAAACCAATCAGGGCCTTTAAGGTGTGTGTGTGTGTGGGGGGGGGAATGATGCGCTTTCCCGCACCCTCATGAGGGGTCCTCTTTTTTGGTTTCCCAAATATGGTCACCCTAGGAGCCGGACTGTGAAAGAGGGCATGTGGCCACCGTAGCCGGCTTCCGCATTTACCCACATTGGTCATGTTTCTTTATGCAGAAAAGGAGCTGCAGATCCTGAAGCGCACTGAGGGAGAGACTGGGAAGACATTCCTGAAAAGGACGCCGCTCTTGGATTCGGAAGGCAGCGTCCCCCCCAACTCCACCTCGGAGTTCGTCCCTCCGTTGGCCGAGGACAACAGCAAGAACATCATCCCTGTCTACTGCTCCATCCTGGCGGCTGTGGTGGTGGGACTCCTTGCCTACGTGGCCTTCAAATGGTACATCTGGTAGGGTTGGAAGGGATGGGGGGGTGGCCTCCCCCAGTCTGGTGGCCTCCAGGTGTGTTGGACTACAATGACCATCATGCTCCAACCATGCTGGCATTGTAGTCCAACACTTCTGGAGGGTGCAAGGTTGAGGGGAAATGGGATAGGAGGGAAGTTCAAAGATGGGGACCCCATAATAGGGCACTCAGTCCTGTGCGCCATAAGAGAAAACATGTAACTCCAGTTCTCAAGGAGGTGCTATACCGTGCCAGGGCTGTACCACTTCAAACAGCAGGTAGGGGGTCACATGATCAGATATTCCCTGCACATAGGACGAATGGAGGTTGGTGGCTCCAATATCAGTGGGGTGGTGAATCTGCTCCGGGTTTCAGTCAGAACGCTAAAAGAAGAACCTAGGAAAGTTCCTTTAGAGTTCTGTCTGGTTCTAACCGAAACCCGGAGCGGATTCACCGCCCCACTGACATCGGAGACACCAGCCTCCACTGCATAGGCCCTGGTATGGTAGGAAGAAGGGTCGTTGCCTCGCCTTTTCCCTGATACCCTAGTTTTCTCCCAGCAGGGAATCTGCCTCTCGACGCTGTGGAAGCTCTTTGCTCAGGGGGAAAAAAACCAAACATTCATTCCGTCATTTCTAATTAAAGATGTCACTGGGATTCTGCTATATTTGGCTCATGCTCTGGGTCATGTCAGCTGACCATGGAGGCCAGGGTGGGAAGAGGCCACTGCTCAGTTAAACAGCGTTGGCCCCACATAACAAGCCCCTGGGTTCCATCGCTGCCATCCCTAGCGAAAAGGACCAGATATCTAGTGAGGAGGGAGATTTCTGAGGAGGTGGGCCTGTGCGTACCTGTCTCAGGTGTGCTCAATCACATGCACACACAAGCTCACACCTCCGGCCCCCTGGCCTTACTCCTCCGCTCCACCCTTGGAAGCTGCGGTTCCACCTGCCTCTCGCTCTGGAGGAGAAGGAGATGTCCTTACCTGCTTGCTGCCTGGCTCTCTGCCTGCCAAGCAAGCAAGCCATGGGGGAGAGAGAGAGAGAGAGAGAGAGAGAGAGAGAGAGAGAGAGGATGAGGGGCGAAAACAGATGGCGACCGTGAAGGTGAGAAGATGGACGTATTTGAGGGAGGGGGTGTATCTTGTCCAAAACTCGGATCCGTCCCTGCCCAAGCTAGCAGCAGGAACCACCGTGCCGGATCAGCCACGCAGGTGCTGAGTGAGTCTTTGTGCTGGCAAAGGGAGCAATTGTGTCAACGGAGCCATGAAATGACACCTCCCCAAACACCCGGCACGCATCCGCACACACACACACACACACACGGAGCAGGCGTGCTGGCATTCTTTGCGGCAGGGCGAGGCTGGCCGTCCCCCGCTGCGCCGGGCTCGCTGCTGGGGACCGGCTCCTGAATAGGATTAAGCCCCGCTCTGGGCTCCGCAGACCGAGATTAGGCCTGCCTGTTCTCCGCACCCGTGAGGGAGGCTGAGATTAATGGGCCCTTCGCTGAAAGGGTTCCCAGCCACTTGCTGTTCTATTTGAAAGCGCAAAGCCCCTCCTTTGTGCTTGCTTTGGGAGCGGATTTATTTCCCTCCGAGCGCCAGGCTCTCCCCCGCACGGCTGCGCTCTTTATATTCCTCTCACAGGGGCAGAGCCCAAGCCAAAGACCCTCCTGCTGTTGCTCTGTTGATTTTGCCGCGGCCACCGCCGCTGTCAAAACCCTTTGCCTCGGCCAAAGCGCCATCTCTGCCTCGCGGCCTGTATTCTCACAAACAGTGGTGACATGTCGCCGTCAGCCTCCCTCCAAGCCAGGCTTTGGTCTGCGGGTGAGATGGAGAAACAGGCGCTCCAGTCAGCTTCCGGGTGGTGTCTGTTCCCCTGTGGGCTCCCTGGTGCTGAGCGCTCACGGAGTGGGATCTTCCTGTACGCAACCAGCCACACACCCCTTTTAGGCAGCAGCGCAGGGGTACCATTTTCAGTGGCATCCCCGAGTTCCCAACCGTAGGCAGTTACCTCCTTACAACGTGCACATTTTAGGCAGCGGAACTCCCCGTGTGCCTCCCACTCCCGCCCCCCCCCCACTGCAACGTTGCAGCATGCACGGGGTGCTTTCGTCGCAAGTGTGCACATTCTACGGAAGGAACTGATCAGAGACTCAGAGCTGCCGCTGAAAATGGCATCCCTGAGCTGAGTTCTCCCACATCCTCCGTCGCACGCTCCTGTTCTACTGAGGCCGCCCCAATGCAGATGGCCAACTGACCAAGTGGTAGGGTGTTCTTCTACAGCCAATTTGCCCGGTCACCTATATTGATGCCAGGGAGGTGAGGTTTGTTTTTCCTGCCGCTCATTCTACAGTGAGCTAAAGTGGCAGCCAGGTAACTCGGAGGTCGAGACCTGCTTTGCATGTACTACAGGGGTGTTGATCTCAGGCTTGTGAGCCAAACCTAGTTTACCGACGATCCATTGTGGCCCAGGGGTGGTGCCCCAATGGCCACGTCCTGCATGACCCAAATCACCAACCACAGGATAGTTGCTCAGCTTTTGCACAATCTTTCAGAGTTGAAACGCCTCTCCTAAGACTTCGTTACTGGCAATAGGAGCTTAAGGGTGCGATCCTATGCCTGTTTAGACAGGAAAAAGTCCTACAACTCCCAGCATGCCCCAGCCAGCCATGCCGTTTTGGCCATCCCAGCATCCCTCACCATTGGCTATGATGGCTAAAGCTGATAGGAGTTCCAGGCCAAAACATATGAAGGTCCACCCTGGTGTTAGACAATGGGTTTTTCTACATGAGGCTGTTAATCCCCTGTATCTACTTTCAGTTTCATCACAGAAATGAGCTCTGAGCACTACACCAAAGAGGGTTTCCCTTAGTACTTTTTCACTATATAACCTCTAGGCGGCACTGTGGTGTGACGGAATAGCACAAATACACAAGTGGAAAAGGCGTTTTCTTTTACTTTCATAAATAATACCGCATTTTCCTCTTTAGACACAGAAGCGGAACTGGAGGGCCATGTTGTTTAAAGAACTGTAAATAACCATGAGTAGGGAATGAGGAGTGAGCAATAAATGCCTTGTGTAGAAAAGCTCAATACCATTCTGGGAAGGCAACCTTACTGTCTGAGATTCAAGTGCAATCCACCAGGGAAAGGGAGGGAGGGGGAGACAAGAGAGGGGGAAGGGGAGGGACTGAGCAAAACAACATGACCAAGTTTATGTAGTCAGTCAGTGGCAGAAGCCCCAGTTTGAACCCAAACTTTCATGGTCATGTACGCTGATGGCATTACACAAGTTCACCTGCTAATGTTGTCACATGGACAAAGGTCGGCCTACAACGTATGCCATGGCTGGGCAGCCACATTAGGGTGCCAGATGTGTTACCACCAAGGGAAGAGTCTGCCCAGGGAAGAGCCCTCTCTGGTACAGGTTCCATACTTGGCATTGAGAAAGCCTCTTTCGTCCAGGCCTTCCTCCACAGGCAGGTGCCTCCATTAAGTGCCCCCCCCCCGAGAGCAAGTCGTGGCGAACCTGTATTTCGCCTGTCTAAAGCCAACCACGCTCTTCCACGCTGGTTCACACGTGAGGGTCAATGGCTTGGAGACAGCCACGTCAAAACGGGAACGCGACGTGTGGGTTGGATCTGCTGCCACAGAGGGCATTTCCCTCAGGTTGGATCAAGACTTGGGGCAGACCTACTGAAATCCATGGGACTCCAGTTAGCCATGGCTTTCAGTGGGTCCACTCTAATACGATTCAGCCCGGATCCAACCCATTGACGAGAATGACAGGTTTCTCCTGGCCTCCCCCTCTCCATCCCAATTCCTATGCACACCGACCGACCTGCCTGCACAGACCAGCCATTTCAGCTCTCTCTTTCGCTCCTGCCCCCCCCCGCCCCAGTCCTCGGCTCATTCTTGCCCCCTCCCCAATTCTCCAGCCCAGCTGTTTCCTGCTCTGCTGAGGCAGACATTCCTGCCTCGGCCGCCCAGCCTTTCAGGGCCATCTGTCTTGAGATACCAGCAGGGGAGAGACTCGGTGCGGCCTCATTATCCCGGCCTTTGAGAGCCTGCGGAGAAAAGCAGAGAATCCTCTCTCTCTCTCTCTCTCCACACACACACACACACACACTGGCATCTTCTAAAGATCAGATGTGCTTGGAGGGCTGCCCCCCCGCCCCTATTTTGCCCCAGTATTCCTGCATTGCCCGGGCGGGCGTTATGGTTCGGAGGAAGGGAAGGAGATCTGGGATGGAGGAGGGGGGGTGTTGGTCTTGGGTTGAGTTCTCTCTTTACTGCTCTCCTCAGTAACCTCTTTTCCCCTCCTACTTTGGCTGCAGCTGGACTACGTGCAAGCAGAAACACCATCTAGCCAAGGCCCGGGCGGGAGAGATGGCAATCTCCCCGGAAGGCGAGAAGCTTCACAGCGACAGCGGGGTCTTCCTCGACACGCACAGCCTCCAGGAACACCATCCTCTCAGCAAAGGTAGGGGGTGTTGCCCTTGAACTCAGTTCGTTCCAAGCGTGGAAGGGGGCGTTGCCCTTGAAGTGGCTCAGCACGCGGCAGAGTGGCGCGTGTTCCACAACTGTGCAAAGATGCAGAATGTGGTGCGGGCGTGGAATTTACTGTACTTTCTGGGGCTGCCTAGATGGTCCGAAAGCCCTGTGGTGGGAGCACGTTGGCACAGCGTTGGTTATTCGACGCAGCTGCCACCTCGCGGCCATCGCGGGGCTTTCCTTCGAAGCTGCGACTTTGAAAAGTCGTGAACTTACCCCGACTTTTTCCCAGAGCAAGGTGAGTACAGCATATCCACAATCTATCCTCACTCTGGAATCGTGGTGGAGGCATTCCCGGACAGATGGCAACCCTTGATTGGTTGCCGTCCATCTGAACAGAGGGCAGGGGGTGGGCCCGGCAGGCCAAGGGCTGCCAGAAACCCCACACCCTCCCGCTGTGTCGAGATTAGCTGCTGCCACCCCGCTGCAGAGAAAGTGCGGGGTTTTGCTTAAGGCAGCAGCAACGCGGCGCCATATAGGCAGCCCCTCTATCTGCAAATGCGGGGAGGTGGCAGCAAGTTGTTGGAGCAAAGACCTGGGATTGCAGCCCAACACCTCTGAAGGGTAAACAGAACGAGGCAGGCTGATTATGCTTTCTACAAAGGAGTTCCAGGCCTAAGGGGCGGCAAGAGGCGAGGGCTGGAGATAGGTAAGAGAGCAGAACTCTTCACATGCTCGTCATGACGGCAAAGCCATACCCCCCCCACACACACACACACACAAGGCAGCAATGTCAGCAGTCTTGGAATAACCCGAAGTTTTGAAGATACCAAAAATGTTTAGGGGGTGTGGAAACAGAAGGGGGGCAAATCCTGCCTCCCAGACACACCTATAATAACTCAACAGCATGGGTTTTTGAAAGGGAGAGAGAGAGAATCCTGACAACTGGGTGAGAGGGAATGAAATGGAGATAACTCAATGGCACAGAATATTGACAGAAAACACACACCCAGACATCTGAAGCCAGTTCTCTCCCACCCCCCAACCGCCCCGCTTTCAATATTCTGAACAAAGAGGATGGAGGAAAGAATACATAGAGATAAAAAGGGTAGACAGAAGTATCTCATTGTTTGGATAGGTGATTTCCTGGTTGAAACTGAGAAGCAATTTTAAAAAGTCCCCAGGGACAGAAGCGAGACACCAACAAGGGAATCAAAGATTTTAGCTGGGATGGCCACCAATGTGTCCAACCCCTCCCTACAAAAGAGCCCAAAATTTCAGGGTGAGGAGGGACACTGGTACGTCTGGAACTCTGAACAGAAACACTCCACATCACAGTAGTTTGCTGCAAGGGCCCTGCTGTTTTCCTCTACTGCAACATGCGGGCCATGCAAGGGAAATGCTGTAGCTCACTTACGTCAATGGCTCCCTTCTTTGACATTGTCTCTCTCTCTTTCCCCCTCTGCCTCTCCACAAGCAGCGCACAAGGTGGAACCAGGGCTGTACGCCCACCTCCCTCCCCACAAGCAGGAAGAGGTGGAGCAGTTGCTGGAGACCCCGGCCCACGGCAAAGACTGGCGCTGCCTGGCCAACCACCTGGGCTACGAGGAGGAAACCATCGCAATCATTGGCCGGGGGGAAGCCCCTGCCCACACTCTGCTCTCCGATTGGTCAGCCAAGGAGGGGGCCACACTGAACGCCCTGTGCACAGCCCTGGCGGCCATCGAGAGGGCGGACGTGGCAGAGAACCTGAAGGCCCCTGCCGAGGTCAGCTCTGTGGTGTGACGGACCGGCTCGCCCAGCGGGTGGACTTGCTAGGCTTGTTTTTCTTTCTTTGTTTGTTTGGGTTTTACTAAAAACAACAACGGGGGAGGGGAGTAAGGGGAAAAGACGGGAAAAGTCAGGGACGGGAGACATTTTTCTTATTGTAAAGGGATTTTAAAAAAAAGACGTTCTGAAAACTTGAGCAAAGGACAATGACGGTGAACAGTGCTGGAGTCAATGAGGACCAGTACTACGTGCTGGGCAGGTGACCTCTGGGCATAAAGATGAGGGATCGCAAGCCCCGCCTGCTCTCCGGTTTGGGAACCTGCACTGTCTGGAGGTGGTGTGGGCAGATGTGTGTATTTGTGTTTGTAGGGACAGGGGTGGGACAGAGCTGGTTTGCGCGTTCCTCTTCCCTTGCAGAAAACTAGATGGCTTTAGTATTCCCTGCACAGGCTGCACCCAAGGCTGTGAGTCGCGGGAGCACATAAACAGGGCCAAATCTGATATGGGGCGCAAAATTCTGCCCAACGAGGAGCACAATCAGAATACATCGTGCAAACCAAGTCGGGACAGAAGAAAATTCCGTGGGGGTTGATGATCCTTTTGCCAGAGAATGAGGGGGCGAAGGGGCTGGGATGTCCCTTCACCCCTGGAAAAATCATTATGGTCGAGGAATTGGAGCCTGAAGGCACATGACCTCCAAACCCAGTTCTTCCCCATCCACCCCCTTCAGGTCCTTGTGGTGGTGCAAGTTGGCTGGGCCTCTTGTTTTCCAGCAAAAGTTGCCCTTCGCCTGGCCGCTCCAAGGGACTCATGGGAACAGGTTGGTGCTGCATTTTGGGATGTAGAAATGGACTCCCCAGCACCCATCCTCCCGTCCAACAGACCCCTGCGTTGACTAAAGGGGAGCAAGCTGGTCTCCTTTCCCCTTAGTCTACGCCATTAACATGCATGCCCACACACACATGGCAAGTAAGCTGGCTTCAGTACTACAGTTAGCTCATTTTAGACTCTGGACATAATGGTCTTACAGGGGCTTTTCTGCACGTGCTTGTCATTCCCTACTCACAGATGTTTACAGGTTCTTTAGGCAAGGCCATGGCCCTCCAGTTTTGCTTCCATGTCTAACCAGTACTTTCAGCACATTTTGTTTAGCGGAGAGAAATTGCAGCATTCAACAGCGAAAGCGAAAGAAAGTGCAGTTTTCCTCTTGCGTATTGGTGCTATCCTGCTATGCCGCAGCGCCACCTAGAGATTATTTAGTGGAAAAGCAGGAAAGGAAATGCTCTTTGTGTAGTACTCAGGCCTCAATTCTGCCATGAAACCGAAATAGATGCAGCGTTTAGAAAGGCTCAGTCATGTACGTATGTTACTTCAACTGACTTTGCAACGTGGAAAGCCGGCCCTGCTGCATTTCTGGGGCCCTCCTGCTCTTTCTGTTGTATGGGCCCCCGGACTTCTGCCCTGAACCCCTGGCTTTGACAGCGCTGCTGCCTGGCTCCTGTTTTGGTACATCCACATGGTGGCGTGTTCCATCTTGCAGTTGTCGCGTTACAACACTGTTTGTGGTGGGTTTGCCGGGATGGCACATCCCTCTGCAGAATTAGGGTGATTCTTATTGTTAGTAATTTTTGCATGGAGCTTTCCCAGCTGTCACTTAACAACCTCTTCCTCTGAAATCTCTTAGGGTCTGGCACACTTAGGACAGTGGCTGCAGTTTGCATTTCCTACCTTTGGTTCCTTCAGTCCCCTCTTTTTTTTGGCCAGTCAGAGTAATTCGCACACAAGATTCAGCAAACAGGAGCAAGGCCTGGTTACGAGAGGAAGACACAGTTGCACAGGATGCTGTGTGTAGCACAATTCCGTCTCGCCTATGGTTTTCTGCTCTCCAGGGACTCACCTGGGCAGGATTTACGCTACTGTTTTAAAACGGTTTATCACAGTAGTGACAAGTGTTGGGGCTCAGGACACACGCCGTATGCAGTTTTCAAACCGTTTTCGAAGTGTCGCATCCTGCTTGCTGAAGATCTGGTCCTGGAGACCATTCCTAGCCTTGCTACCAATCTTTTGTTTTTTAACTGGAGGCGTTAAGCATCAAACCTGGGACCTTCTGTGATCTGCTTTTCCCCTGAGATTACATGACTAATTTAGGGTGACCATATGGAAAGGAAGACGGGGCTCCTGTATCTTTAACTGTTGTTAAGGCCTTTAAAAGGCAATTTTAGCAGGTGTCATTTGTATGCATCACCTGGTGAAATCCCTTCTTCATCGCAACAGTTAAAGCTGCAGGAGCTATACTAGAGTGACCAGATACAAAAGAGGGCAGGGCTCCTGCATCCTTAACTATTGTGATGAAGAGGGGATTTCACCAGGTGCTGCCTGCCTGCAAATGACACCTGCTGAAATTCCCTTTTCTATACAGCTGTTAAAGATACAGGAGCCCAGTCCTCTTTTCCATAGGGTCACCTCCGTCTCATCTTCCCTATGTGTGCTCACCAGTGATGCCCATAGGAGCCGAGGGGAAGGCTGTGGGATCCTAAGGGGAAAAAACAAACAAAACCCCAGCAAGATTCATTATGAGCCTAGTCCTCACTGTGGTGTTTGAGATCTACCACTTTTGGCTGCTAGTGGGAACACACATGATTGAATGCTTCAGTCCAAAAATATCCCTGCATCTAGAATATTGCTTGTCCGGGAGAAGTTTTGTAGAACTTTCTATGTGCATGGGGGTTGTTTTATTTTTTGTATGGAGGAGTTTTTGACCATATGAGCCCCCCCACCTAGACTCTAAAGTGGTAGACTACCTCACTGAGGACTAGGCCATTGAAGCACCTGTTTTGTTGGTGCTTATATTTACGGATGACTCAGGTGTACCACAACCTGACCTCTCGGCTGTAAACTTTTTGGAATATATTTTCTTTTCTCTCATTCTTTTATAAGGAAGGTATTTTGGGTTAGGTTGGGTTGGTGTGTGTGTTTGTGTAACTAATTTCACCATTTATTTTATTTGGTTGGTTGATCTTGGCCGTGTTTGTATCGTTCTCTCAAACTCTGCTGTGTTCTAATGAACAGAAGAAAGGGTGTAACTTTCCCATTCATCCAACAAGTTGCATTAAAAATGACGTTGGTTAAGAAACATCCTTCGTCATTGCAGGGGAACTCTTGACACGTGGATCAGAGGGGTGCAATGGGTTCCCGTGGAGTTCACGTTGGCAGTGGCTCCAGTAGATGGCATTTTCACATGAGGAGACCTGAACTTTGCAGCATCTTAAACACTACTTTAAAAGCACGAGCCTCTTCTCCGTTACTATGATCACACATTTTTCTCTTCTAAGCGTATCGGAGGGACCCATCTCATTATTTTGCTCCTGGGATCCACCCAAAAACTCAAGAGTCCTGAAAGAGAACAATTGGATCCTGTGACCATTGGTCGACTGAGGATTCAAGGGTGTATTGGCCTGACTCATGCAGTCTGTCTAAACAGGGCTGCAGAACTGCCAAAACAGATCTCTGGTCAAGATTTCAAAAGTCATCAGGGACAATGGGCTTTATTTGCCACACTTTGCCCTTTCGTTTGAACCATACCCGTAAGGGTGCCTTCCCAAACCTGCTCTCCTCCAGATGTGTCAGACTACAAGTCCCATCACCCCCATCAGAATACCCATTGGCCCTTCTGGCTGGGGAGTTGTCTGGCAGCACATCTGGAAGTTGCCAGGGTTGGGGATAGCTGCTTTAAGACGACAATCTTTCAACAAGAATAAGATATAAAAGATAACGACAAAATAAAAAAAGGATGCGCACGTATACATAGAGCCAAACCAAATGAATATAGTATCTCTAACACCACAATAATACAATTCTATACCAGTGAAAAAAAGTCTGGGTAGATGGAGAAACAGCAAGGATGGAGATCTCCCCTGCAAAATAGGAGCTTTACTCTTTCAGCTTCTCAGTCCAATATATAAAGTGCTCTCTGACTTCCAGGGCAGTTACATTGGGCTCCATCACACCAACAATTTAGTACACTCTCGCCATGCCTGGTGTGTGGATTTGCAGCACGGTACTCACGTGGCGCCGTGCCTGTCCTGCTGACACCCCACCTCTTCCCCAGCCTTTCCCGTCTTTTCCTAGAATGCCTGAAGTCTGGATTATTTTCCCTAAGCGCGTTTAATGCGCCCTTAAGCCTTCGTGTAGTGCTGTACTCTCACGTTTTCCTTTGTTGGGGGCGTGTGCTGTGGCTGTTGGCTTGAGTGGACCGCATCAGGTCCTGGCAGGGAAAAGCGATGTCTCCCAGCAGTCGGCTCCAAGGCTCAATATAAACCCCAAACCTTGCATCCCGGGCTCAAAAGCGTTTTTTAAAATCGTACAATGCCCGAATCTCTGCAGAGACAGGATTGTACTCCCTCGATGCCCCCAAAGGGTCATTCCATTTTTGTCCGACAGAATGACAGTCTGGTTGAAGTACTCATTTGACAGGACCTGCTTGTATATGTCTTGTATAAAGGGGAGAAGAAGCAACCAATGAACTGGAGGGGGAAAGAGAAGAGGTGGAGTGAATGGAAGAGCAAACAAGCAAAAGAGTAAAAGAGCAGCGTATTCAAGTGAAAGGAACCGTAAACTTGATGCGCTTATGCATCAGAGGTAAAAAAAAAAAACGCGGAGGCAAACTAGAGGGGGGAAATTAGGTGTGATGGAGCTTATTGTCCCTAGGGCATGGAAATGGTTCCAGGCAGGTGGAGGGTGTTGATCCCTCATACTGAAACATCCTTTCTTCCCCACATGCAGTCTGCGATTGCACATCACGTCCGATATTCCTTGGGGGAATGCCCGACTTGCCCCATCTTCAGTGGAGGCTGGTGACTCCGGTGTCAGTGGGGCGATGAATCCTCTCCGGGGTCTCAGTCGGAAGCAGTAAGAACTCTAAAGGAGAAATCTAAGGTGCTTCCTGCCACCAAGCCTTCCATGCTGTCTATGAAGTAGCGCTCTCTTAAACAAAACAAACAAAATTACGGTGCAACCCTATGCAAGTTTAGACAGAAACCCATTTTACTGCTCCCCCAGGAAGCCTGCCAGGGGAATGCTGGGAATCGTAGGACTTATTGCTGTCTAAACATGCCTAGAATTGTGCCCTTAGTCTAGAAGGTGCTGGGAAACTTGCGTCCATCTAGATGCTTTGGCCTACAACTCCCATGATCCCTCACCTTCAGTTATGCTGGCTGGGGCTGATGGGATTTGTAGGCCAAAACATCTGGAGGGCCGCAAGTTGCCCCCTCCCCGTGCTATAAAGATCAAGGGTCTGAGTCAGATTTAGTCATATGTTGAATAAGGTTTAGCCATGACTAAATTTAGTTCCATTGTTTTCTGTTGGTCTACTCTAAATAGAACTGAATCTGGATCCAACCCATCAACTCTTGAAAGTACAAAAGCTGATGGATTGGGACCGGGAAAATAACCCAATAGTTAAAGTGTGTGATATCCTCTTCTAATAGCAAATATCACCGGGGTGGGGGTGGGGATACATTTTTCTATTTTTAGGAACTTTTTTTTCCCCAGGTAGGAAAAAATAAATAGAAACGTGAGGGTCAATTGGAAGAATCTCTTTAGCAGCCTTTTGTCTTTGGGAATGAAGAGTGACATAATTAAAAAACATTGCTACTGCCAAACCCATTTTAAACTTTAGGCCTGGCCAAACGTTCAGTTAAAAACCTCAGCTTGAGCTGTTAAAATGCCTGGGAGAAAAAGAAAAGCTTTAACCTGGCGCTGAAAAGATAACAGTGCTGGCGCCAGGTGGGCCTCATTCGGGAGATCATTCCACAATTGTCTGGAGGGTATTATTCAACAAGCAACATTCCTTGGACTTGATGTCGGAAAAAGGCTTTCCAAATTTACAGAATCCAGAGCATCATCATGCATTTGTTTGAGATTAGGAGTCTTCTCTGAAGCCCTCAGAAGGATGACCAAAGCTGACCAAAGACTGCATCCTGGCAACTGACACACACATCCCACCCAACCCCCCCACCCAAAAAAAAAAACCCTTTGGAAGCTATCTGAGGCTTCTGAAATTTCAAGAGAGATCATGCATGCAATGGTTAAAAGTATCCACAAGAGCTAGAAACTTACTTTTCTTTTTAAAAAATTTGCAGGAAGCTGGATTCTGCATGTTCTTATGTAATCAAAAAGGCTAGATGTTTTTAAAAAAACTAACACTGAGCTTCACTGAACATAGTTCTCCATTCTGAACTATTCTAATGGCTATAAACTAGGGGTGTGTACTGGATCAGGCCCGATCCAGTCCGGGGGGCCCTCTGATTTTGTCCAATCCGATCCGGGACAAAATGGGAGGTCCCGATATGGGTCCTGATCCAATACGGGGGGTCCCTGCACATCCCTACTACAAACTTCCTTTAAATAGGAAAAGAAAACAGAGATTTGGTGCAAGTCAGGATCCAAAGCCGGTATGGTTTGCTGTGCTGAATAAAATAAAATAAAATTCCTAAACTAAACTAAGCCCCGCCAGGGCCCCTTGTGTGAGTTGGTCACGTCAAGCCCTGCCAGCATTCCCCAGATGTCCAACAGATGTGGCAATTTCTAAGAGAGGGAGAGACTGCGTCCCAGCGCCACTCTCTGAAGTTGGGTCAATTTAATCTTTTGCAGAAAGGGTGCATTAATCATGCCAGGGAATATCCTGGAAAGCTGGAGTGGCTTTCGGTGCACAAAATGAGAGGAGCATCAGAGGAAGCGCCCCGAGGCCGGCAAGGCCAATGTGACAGAGACCAGGCAGGGAATGAAGGTGGAAGGGGTTGGGAGCGTTTAGCCTGGAGAAGAGAAGACCGAAAGGCAGAATGATAGCCATCTCCAAACGGCTGAAGGGATGCAACATAAGGGATGGAGCAAATTCATTTTCTGTTCCTCCAGAGGGTGGTATCCGAACCAAGGCGTTCAGAGTACGAGAAAGGGGATGAAGACTGAACACGAGGCACAGCTTCGTAACGGCAGGAGCTGTTTGATAGGATGAACCTATGGAAAGGAGGACAAGGCTCCTGTATCTTTAACAGTTGTCCAGAAAAGGGAATTTCAGCAGGTGCCATTGGTACGCCTGCAGCGCCAGGTGAAATTCCCTCTTCATCACAACAGGGCAGGTCACTTGCAGCTTTAACGGTTGTGATGAAGAGGGGATTTCACCAAGTGCTGCATGCCTAAGGATGGCACCTGCTGCCTTTTCTATGCAGCTGTTAAAGGTACAGGAGCTCTGTCCTCCTTTTCATATTTTGGCAGTGTTACGGAGCTACCCCCAATATCAGAGGCAGAATGCCGTGTAGACCAGGTACGGTTGAGACCCCATGGACAAGATCCTCCTCCTCCTCCTCCTCCTCCTCCTCCTCCTCCTCCTCCTCCTCCAACTTTTACACTTGCCACCTGCTTGTACACCTGCCTCTCGCTCCCACCCAGACAACGGTGGTGGTGGTGAGAAGGATGGAGGAGCAGATGCCACGGCCTATTTTCTCTCCGGCTCTCTGCCTGCCAGCAAGCCAGTGGGAGCCATGACAGGAGCAGCAGAAAGAGCTGCTGGTGGCCACAGCGGTGGGGAGGTCGACTCACTGAGGGAGGGGCCTTCCCCAAGGGCCCTCCAAAACCTGGATCCGGCACTGCTGTGGAGCAGGATCGCTTCTCTTCAAACCAGCCAAGTCCGCTCTCGCTTCTCTTCTTCAAATCCCAGAAGAGCCAGTGTGGTGTGGTGGCTAGAGTGTCAGACTGGGAGCCAGGAGATCCGGGTTCTAGTCCCCACATGGCCATGGAAACCCACTGGGCGACTTTGGGCCGGTCACGGAGTCTCAGCTCAACCTATTTCACAGGGTGGTTGTTGTGAGGATAAAAATGGAGAGGAGGAGGATTATGTACGCCGCCTTGGGTTCCTTGGAGGAAAAAAGGCGTGAGATACAAGCAATAAATAAATAAAAACATACATAAATATATAAATAAATAAAATAAAATAAAACAAGGCCAGTGGATGCCAGGTACTCCCTCCCCAGCTTCTGTCTCCTGATCCCGCCCCAAGCAAACCATGAGCTTGACAACAACCTGGAACGACCCACATGCAAGGGGGCCTGCTATGGTCACTCAGGCAGCCTGCTGATCTCGCCGTGCACAGCGCACCGTGGCACTCTTGGCCTGCCCTCTCGCCTTGGAAGCGTCGTGGCCTTCGCCTTGGCCATCAAAGTCACCGGGATCACAACAGCTGGGGCAGCATCTGTTGTTAATGGAAGCCAGGCTGGGAAATTGGATATGGGGTGGTGGGGAGAGCAATGGCAGCCGGAGGAGGTGGGGGAGGGGGCGTTTAGGGTAGCAAGAAAGCCAGTTCTCTCTCTGTTTCTCTCTCTCTCCACCTCACCCAAAACCTCGTACTTTGGAGCTCTTCGGAATGGATCACAAAAGCTGTCGGAGTAAAAGTCAAACGAGTCTTATTGTATTGCATCATTCATTCAGTCGTTACATTTCTATACTGCCCAATAGCCAAAGGTCTCTGGATGGTTTGCAGAGATTAAAAACCTTAAAAGTACAGCACCTTGCATTATAAAAGCCGTTTGCACACGAACATCTAAACAGACAACACACACACATACCTGAACAATTCTGACAATCAACAGTAAGAAATCCCAGGACCCAATTAAAAATCTTATTGTATGCTGCTAAAGGCCTGAGATAGAGGAACGTCTTAAGTTGGCACTGAAAAGTTAACAATGTTGGCACCTCTCTGGGGATTGTTCCATGATCTGGGTGCCACTACTGAGAAGGCCCCTTTCCTTGTTACCGCCTTCTGAGCCTCGCTCAGAAGAGGCACCCGGAGGAGGAGGAGGCCTTTGATGAAGAGCGTAGTAGGCAGGTCGGTTCATGCATCTCACAAATGTCGTAACTTCTCTGAGAAGTAATGGGTTGCAATAGCAATAAGGCCCATTTCAAAGGTCCAACTTTCTTTCTACCAATTGATCAAAAGAAGGAGGAACAATCACCATCAGCTCATTTCCAAGATTCTCAGCAGTTTTAGCAAAGCAGAACAGCAGAACAGGGTTCAGTATGTAGCATATAGGCTGACCATATGAAAAGGAGGTCAGGGCTCATGTAACTTTAACAGTTGTAGAGAAAAGGGAATTTCAGCCAGTGTCATTTGTATGCAATTAGTTCCTGGTGAAATTCCCTCTTCATCACAACAGTTAAAGGTGCAGGCACTATACTAGAGTGACCATATACAAAAGAAGGCAGGGCCCCTGCAACTTTAAATGTTGTGATGAAGAGGGAATTTCACCAGGAACTAATTGCATACAAATGACACTGGCTGAAATTCCCTGTTCTCTACAACTGTTAAAGTTACATGAGCCCTGTCCTCCTTTTCGTATGGTCAGCCTAGTAGCATATATACACCTATGTCTGCAAGAAAGCAGCACATATAAATTCTATTATTTAATTTACTTTGAAAATTATTTATATGTCACTTTTCAGCCCTCAAAAGGAGCCCAAGGCACTTAGAATCATAGAATAGTAGAGTTGGAAGGGGCCTCTAAGGCCATCGAGTCCAACCCCCTGCTCAGTGCAGGAATCCACCTTAAACCATCCCTGACAGATGGTTGTCCAGCTGCCTCTTGAAGACCTCTAATGTGGGAGAGCCCACCACCTCCTTAGGTCATTGGTTCCATTGTCGTACTGCTCTAACAGTCTTGACGTTTTTCCAGATGTCCAGCCAGAATCTGGCTTCCTGCAACTTGAGCCCATTATTCGTATAATGGGCTAAAAAAGAACTTAAAAAGAAATACAATCAAAAGCAGGTAACATAACGTGAGACTGAGAACAGAGTAAAACAACAAGGCATAATTAGCAAGGGGAGAGAAAAGATTTTGTAGAGTAAAAGCGTGACGAAATGCTGACAGTCTTAACAGCACACTTTAAAGGGAGAAAGTGTGTTATTTTCTAAAGTGGGCAATAGATCCCTCACTTTATCCACAAATACAGAAGTGCTCACTCCGAGGAGTGTTCCTATATTTCCCACTTAAGAATGATGGAGGCGTAGAGTTAAATACAGGATCTGCCTTCTGTTAATGGAAGGGCTCCACTCACTGAAGGTCCCTGTGTCTGACTTTTGGGGATCCCCCTGTCTACTCACACCAGGGCTCACCCCATTCAACAGGGTCAAGGAGAGACTGAAAGAACTGGGCATGTTTAGCCTGGAAAAGAGAAGACCGAGGGGAGACATGATAGCACTCTTCAAATCCTTGAAAGGTTGTCACATGGAGGAGGGCCAGGATCTCTTCTCCATCATCCCAGAGTGCAGGACGCGGAATAATGGGCTCAAGTGACAGGAAGCCAGATTCCAGCTGGACATCAGGAAAAGCTTTCTGACTGTTAGAGTTAGGCTGACCATATGAAAAGGAGGACAGGGCTCATGTAACTTTAACAGTTGTAGAGAAAAGGGGATTTCAGCCAGCATTATTTGTATGCAATTCGTACCTGGTGAAATTCCCTCTTCGTTACAACAGTTAAAGCTGCAAGGGGCCCTGCCTTCTTTTGTATATGGTCACTCTAGTATAGTGCCTGCACCTTTAACTGTTGTGATGAAGAGGAAATTTCACCAGGAACTAATTGTATACAAATGACACTGGCTAAAATTCCCTTTTCTCTACAACTGTTAAAGTTACATGAGCCCTGTCCTCCTTTTCATATGGTCAGCCTAGTTAGAGTAGTACAACACTGGAACCAATGACCTAGGGAGGTGGTGGGCTCTCCCACCCTGGAGGCCTCCAAGAGGCAGCTGGACAACCATCTGTCAGGGCTGCTTTCAGGTGGATTCCTGCATTGAGCAGGCGGTTGGACTCGATGGCCTTATAGGCCCCTTCCAACTCTACTATTCTGTGATTCTGTGATAACCTCTGTGTAGCATTTTCAGAGAGCAGCACTCTACTTCTGCCAACTCCGTTACATATGCCATGCCAGGTGGAGATAAATGCTTTTAAAAAGTTGCCCTATTTGGTTTAAAATATGCTATTCTCCCTTTCCTTGCTGATTTGAAGCAAAAGCAAGAACATTGCTATGCCTTCAGGGTGAAAAGCAGATTTAAGTAAATTTATCATTCTGTCCTGTGACTTCTCATGTGGACATCCCTAACGGAGCATGTGAGCAAAGGAGTGAAGGTCTTGAAAGCACCACATGCCAAATCGTATCACCGAGATCCATAGCAGCTCAGGTTTGGCGAAGCTTATCTGAGCTGCAGAAAGAGCTACAGCCGTATAAGTTTTTGCAAGGCTGATTTTAGGCAGCTAGTAAAAGACCCTACCTTTACAAAGGGTTTGCTTGGTGCCTTAGCAACCACAGCTCCTTAAAAGTTTATCTAAGGCATCGACAATGTTGTTCAGAGAAGGAAACGACCAGCGCAGGTGATCAGAACAAACACTGAACCGAAGGATCTGATTTCAAAATTGTGGGACGGAGAGAGACAAGCTTCAAAAGTGGGTTGGGGGCTTCAGCAATTCAACTATGTCCCCCCTTCCCCCCCCCCAGAAGGGTTCAGAAGACTTTAATCCAGACATTACCCAATGGGGGAATGACCTACAGCAACAGGTGTGAGAAGCTGTGGGGTTAAGCTGGAAGTCGCTGAGGTCAGCTTGTTGTTTCAACTTAACTAAGCCATCAAAAATGCTGACAGGGCTGGCCGTGGGGGAATGGTGGATGTGGCGGAGAAACACCAAAAGGATCAACAGCTGAGGAATAAGGAGGACCACCGCCGTCCCGCCCCTCTTTTCCATTTAGCTCCTGTCTTCATCCTGGTGACAGGGTCATTTTTCAAGATGGCCGTCACCACCTCATGGGCAAGTCACCTCTAAAAGCTGGCGCACGGCCGCCCAAAAAATGGCAACAGGAAGGGGAAGACCTTGGCATAGCGTTAGATCCTCAGGGCAGTGAATCTGCTCTGGGTTTCAGTCAGAACCAGTCAGAACTCTAAAGGAGCTGTCCATGGCGTGAAGTCTTGGAGCCACCTGCCTCCACGGTGTTCGCTCCTACAGTCCTGTCCCTTCTCCTTTGCAGCGCTGGGGAAATCACCCCCTTCCTTGGCTAAACCTGCCTATCTCACCCTGCCCCCCACCGTGTCCCTGTCAGTGGCTTTTCCCCCAATTGCATCTCAGTTTTCTCCCCACTGTTCAAAATTCGGCTGCCAACATTGATCTCTTGTCACTCCGCCCACCCCAAATTTGTCTATTTATCATGTTCTTATATGGCTTGGGACCAGGCTACCTGAAAGACATGCCTTCTCCTACATGAGCCTGCCTGGCCCTTAAGATCTTCTGCAGAGGCCCTTCTTTAGGGACCGACGCTTTCAGAGGTGCATTTGGTGGCAATGCAAAAGAGGGCCTTCTTGGTGGCTGCTCCCAGGCTGTGACTCTCTCTCTCTCTCTCTCTCTCTCTCTCTCTCTCTCTCGGGAGGCTAGGCTAGGCTCGTTCCCTCTCTACTGGCCTTCCATCAGTAGGCAAAGCGGGCCTTTGGTGTGTAAGTGAATCTGTTCAGAACATAAGAAGCGCCATGCTGGATCAGACCGAGAGTCCATCTAGTCCAGCACTCTGTTCACACAGGGGCCAACCAGCTATAGACCAGGGATCCACAACAGGACATGGTTCAACAGGACCCTCCCACCCATGTTCCCCAGCAACCGATGCATATAGGCTTACTGCCTCTGATACTGGAGGTTGCACTTTGCCATCAGGACTAGTAGCCATTGATAGCCTTCTCCTCCTCCAGGAATGTATCCAACCCCCTTTTAAAGCCTTCCAAATTGGTGCCCATCACTCCATCTTGTGGTAGTGAATTCCATAATGCTGAGCCGGGTGCTGTTTTTTCTCCATTCCTGTGTTTTTAATTGTTTTTAATCGTATTCTGTTTGCTTATTGTCGTTTTTATCAGTATGTCACCTAGAGTGCCGTTTTTGGTAGAAAGATGGAGCACAAATCAAATCAAATCAATCAACAGCACCTGGACAGTAAACGAAACAGGCAGGCACACAGAACACCTGGTCACAGTCTTCCATACTAGGGTGACATGCACAGTATTTCTACTTAAATTAGAACCATAATTTCTCAATTTGCATCTGTACATATAAATTGGTATGTGCGAGTGCTATGCAAATTGCTGCCATCTTTTCAGCAACACATTTCTTCATTTCTGGCACGTCGTAAGTGTCCCGCGGGCCCCAGAGAATCCACCTTCCAGTTTGAGAACTTCTAGCACGACCCTTCTGAACCAAATCTGCAGCTGGGTGTTGATGGTGTCGCACCTGTTCTTCCTCTGCTAACCAGTGCCTCGTTCTTTTCCTCCTCTTGAGATTTAGATCGCAAACTCCTCGGGGCAGCAGCCTGGCATGCAGGTTTTGGGTTTGGCTTAGGATATTGTGCCAAGCATACCATGCCTTGAGAATGCTATAGAAATAGGGTACCCTCACGCCTCTCTGAAGCCACCTCAAAAACCCCATGACCAAGGGCGCTTCCAGACAGAGAGGTCCAAGCGCTAACAATCAAAAGGCTAAGACTTTTCTTAACGGAGATTCCACGTTTAAGAAAAAAGGCAGGAGCAGCGGTGGAAAAGCACCGGAGGGTTATGAATGGAAGATGACATCATCTGGAACCCGTCAGTAAAATTCCATGAATGAGGCAGGGCCTTCTCTCCTGTGCAACGCTTCCGCTCTACCACTCCGCTACAGCCCTCCTCTTTCAGTTGAGGGGGCCATGCTACCCCCTTCCCACTGGTGGGGCTCAAGCCCCCCCGTCTCCTGCTTCCCAACCCTTGTCCTGTGGAGTAGAAGTGAATGCTTTGCGCATGCACTTCAATGCACCGTGAGGAGCATACACACATCACAACATACGGGAAACAATCATGGGTGGTTAGGGGTAATCATTTAGGTCTTCGTTGGATATTGGGCCAGGAGCCTTGTTCAGTGCAGCTCAGCAGTGCCACTTGCTGCCCACAATTCGCATAACACGCAGCAAAATTGCATTACCAGAGAGAGGCTGTGCAACCGTTTAAAAAGAGAAACGTTACGGGGTCATAGAATCACAGAATAATAGAGTTCGAAGGGGCCTCTAAGGCCATCTAGTCCAACCCCCTGCTCAGTGCAGGAAGCTACCTTAAAGCATCCCTGACAGAAGGCTGCCCAGCTGCCTCTTGAAAGCCTCTAGGGTGGGAGAACCCACCACCTCCCTAGGTCATGGGTTCCATTGTCATATTGCTCTAACAGTCAGGACATTTTTCCTGATGTCCATCCAGAATCTGGCTTCCTGTCACTTGAGCCCATTATTCCGTGTCCTGCATTCGGGGTTGATTGAGAAGAGATCCTGGCCCTCCTCTGTATGACAACCTTTCAAGTATTTGAAGAATGCTACGTAGGGTGACCATATTTGGGAAACCAAAAAAGAGGACACCCAGTGGCAGGGTAGAATGACATGCTTTCAGGAGGCCACGGAAAGCGCTCTTTCCCCTCCTCTGTTTTAATTGGGGTCTTAAAGTCATTCCCCTTTAAGGCCCTGATTGGAGCAGTGGGTGGGGGAGGGATGATGGCCTTAAAAGGGAAAGTATGTAATTCCAGGACATTATAGAAAATTACGGAAAATCCCCCCGGACATCCAAGATAAAACAAAAACCCACACAAATCCAGGGAAATCCTAGGAGTTGGACACCCTACGTTCACAATGCGGTAGGAGTACTTTAAAGATGCCCAGGAGCTCTTCCTTGGGCTGCATGTTTGGAAAAGGAATAGCTTTGAAATTGGGCAGTAGAGAATAAGGTTTCAGAGGGAAGGTTTAAGAACATCAGAAGAGCCCTGCTGGATTAGATTGAGACTCCATCTAGTCCAGCATTCTGTCCACACACACTGGCCAACCAGCTGTTGACCAGGAACCCACAAGCAGGACATGGTGCAACAGCACCCTCTCATCCATGTCCCCCAGCAACTGGTGCACACAGGCTTACTGCCTCAGATACTGGAGTTCCATGTTCCCAAGGTTTATTTCAGTCCCAAGATTGAGGAAAGATGCATTCCAAGGAATGCTTGGAAAACCTCCACTGAGTGAATCAGACCAATGCCCCCTCTAGTGCAGTATCTCTACACAGCCTTCCTGGACCTGTGCCCTCCAGAGGTGTTGGCCTCAAACTCCCGTGCCATTGGCCATGCTGGCTGGAAATGATGGGAGTTGTAGTCCAACACATCTGGTGGGCACCAGGTTGGGAAAGGCTGCTCCGCATTTACTGGCAGTTCTCCGCAGTTTCAAACAGGGCTCTTTCCCAGACCTACCTAAAGATGCCAAGGACTGAACCAGAGATGACGCACATCCAAGGCACAGATAACGACTGAGCTTAAACAGAATGCTTGCAAGAGGAGCTAGGGATCTCACAATGCACAGCGCCTTTTCCTTGGCATGGCTGGTGTGTGCTAGGGTGACCATATGGAAAAGAGGACAGGGCTCCTGTATCTTTAACAGTTGCATAGAAAAGGGAATTTCAGCAAGTGCCATTTGTATACATGCAGTGAAATGCCCTCTTCATCCCAACTGTTAAAGCTGCAGGAGCCCTGCCCTCTTTTGTATCTGGTCACACTAAGCAGGGCCTCCGCTGCTCCAACCCCACTCTCATTCCTCTCTCATTGCTATTTCTCCCTCTCAAAAGGAAGAAATGGCGTTTAATCGATCAAACACTAAATCGTTAAAACAGTAGACGACAAAACCAGAGCGGGGTGGGGGGGAAGGTCCCCACATCCATCACAATGTCCATCAACCACAAGAACCAATGAACTGGAGGGGGAAGGAAAAGGGATGAGCGGAGTGGCAATACCAGGAAGCGCAGCCAGCGCAGGTCAAACAGTAAACAAGGTAAAATATCGCAACAACGCACGCACGTGAAAGTGACCAGCACTTGATGTGCTAATGAAACGGAGGTAGAAATCGCGGATGCATGCCAGGGGGGAAAAAGTAGGTGTGATGGAGCTCTAGGGTGTTTTTTAATGATCCGAAGAAGGCTAGAAGGGGCAGGAGCGACACAGGAGGCAGACAACATCATGGGAGGGACCTGCAAAAATCTGTGATTGCCCAATAAAACGCTCGTCTGATGATGCCCTTGGTTATGGAACCCACTCTTAACAGCTAGGAGGGAGAGGGTGAGTGTGTGAAGCCTTGACTACTTCTTTAAAGTGGATAATGTACGGGCATTCAAAGTAACAGCAGGATCCAACTCACTACCCTTGTGCTGTCAATTTCAGCGCAGTTTAAACAACCTAGCTACATTTTTATAGGGCCAGCTAGGCATGAATAGGGTGCTCAGATAAAGCGGTGAAAAATGTCAGATCCTGAAGCAGAGGTCAAATTATGTTACATTATAATTAGCTAGCTAAATATGGGCATGCAGAGAGAGAGAGAGAGAGAGAGAGAGAGAGAGAGAATATGGAGAGAGGTGGCTTGGGTATTGCAAGAACTCTGGCTGGGTGCAATGTATCTTGTTGAGCCCTTTGTAGAAAGGCAATACCTCTCCCATCCCAGAATCTCTGTAACTGGGAGCTGGGCCTTGCATTCCCATGGCTGGAAATCTGTTTTTGTAACTGCACCCCGAAGGAATGAACAGCAGCTGTTTGCTTACATAAGAGAAAGCAAAGAGCTGGATTCACTCGGGGACATCATTCGCAGGTGGGCGATGGGTTAAATCTGCCTCTGGGGGCGGTTAAGAACCAGGCCTGCACCTCTTTGCCCTGGAGTCTTTTTCTTGTTCACTTTGAAGTGTGACATTGTTGGGAGGGCGGGATTCTCTCAGGCAGGGCAAGAGAATTATATAACACAATCAGCGTACAAATGGTGCTTTAGAAAGTGCGCCACAAGGAGGCAGATCACTGCCCCAAGGAACTTACAAAAAAAAGAGGAGGAGGAGGAGGAGGAGGAGGAGGGAGCAAGAATAAACAAATGAAGGGGAAAGATGCAAGGAGGCAGGAATAATGAGAGACGAATGGTTGCCGTTTACAGATTCTTAAGTTTCACCTTGGTTGAAGACAGGGAAAAAATTGAGGCGGGGAACAAGAATAAAGCAAAGTTGGAGGAAGACAGAAGTAGCCTTGCTGCCTTATGTGTCCTGGGAGGGCATTCTAAGCAAAAGGGGTGGCAAAGGCGAATACACAGAGGAAACATTTGGCAGTTGAAGACGGTAGAGGTGAAGAGGCAAAGGTCACAGGCAAAGATATGATGGGAAATATGAACTGAAGGACTGTGGTGGCCAAGGGGCTCCATCACACCTATTCCCCCCCCCCCCCACTGGTTTGCCTTCGTGTTTTTTTACCTCCATTTCATAAGTGCGACAAGGGCTCCGTCACCCACTCCACTTCACCCCTTCTCCTTCCTCCTCCAGTTCATTGGTTGTGGTACTCTGATGGATGTGGGCTCCTCCCTCCCCCCCCCCCCCCCGCTGTGGCTTTGTTGACTAGAGATTTACTGATTTAAAGTTTTATCTGGGCTCTGTTTCTGCGGGCAATGAGAGGGGTTGGAGCAGTAAAAAGTCCATTCAACCGACTAAGCACAAGTCCATATGATGATGTGCTGGAGGAGGAGAACCCCCCCACCCTCCCCTTTCGTCAGCAAGGCTCCACTAGCACATGTTCCCAACAAAGGAAAAAGCCAGAGGGGGAAATAATCCAGGCTTTCCCTGCACCAAAATAAAACCCAACAAGGGGGAGAAGAGGTGAGATGAGCGCAGGACAGAGACAGCGTCATATGAATCCCGTGCTGCAAAACCACATACCAAGCATGGCGAGTGTGCAATAAATCACCGGTGTGATGGAGCTCAAGGTCATGCTGAGTTTGAAGGATAGGGACATGAAGCTTGAGCTGGATGTGGAAGGCGAAAGTCAAGCGTTTTGAGGGAAGGAGTGTCACATGCCCAAAGCAGTGAGTGGTGAATTATTTTGGCGGTATTCTAGATAAAGGCGACTGACGTAGGGGGGACAAGAAAAGGCCAAGGAGAAAGTTTCAATGATGGAAGTGTTGAGATGAACAGGTCATGCAAGGGTTTTTGCCAAAGGAACAGGGAAAGGCTGCATTCTCACAGCATTGCAAAGGGAGAAGCAACGTGAATTGGCAGCACATTGAACAGAGAGAGCAAAGGATGTTAGGGGGGAATAAATCATAGGTGTGCACAAGGGGTGTGCCGGGTGTGCCCAGGCACACCCTAACGTCTCAAGCAATAAGAACCAAATTGAGGAGCCACTGAGTAGGGATCCAGAAGCAGTGGGAATGGTCCTCCAGCTGCCAGGCAGCAGGAATAAAAAGGAATTGTTCTGCTGGGAGCCTCTCTGCCAGGAGCAGTGCTTCAGAGAGGCTTGAAGGAAGCCCCTTTTCTGGCCGGTGTCACCACAAAGCCCCAACAATGCTGGGGCTTGAGGAGCGTTTCCTCATTCCCCACCCCCTCACCTGCAACGGCCCTCCCGCAGTCAGGCAAGTCAGGAGTAGGGTGTCAGTGACTACAGCATTTAATAAGCGAATAAAAATAATGTACTTTATGACTGGGTATTCAAATTGATGTTTTCACCTTAAAAAAAAAATACCCGGGTGCACACCCTAATGAAATGAGTTGCACATGCCTATGGATTAAATTACACCAGTATTGTGTCCAGAACATGAACAGGTCTGAAATCAGAGGTCAGGAGCTGTTTGGAGAGCTTTTGCTCAGAACTCAGAAGAGCAGTTGCATTTGTTCTCAAGAGTAACTGCATCGCATCCAATAAGAGTGTCAAATGCCCAGCAGGTTTGACATGAAATTTCCTTCGATGACATGGGCTTTACAAAATCGGTGCAAGCTCTTTCGTGAGACGGGGATCAGAGACAGACAAATGTCTTTCCCAAAATGAGCCAAACGAAGGTCTATCTGTTGGCCCAGAGAGCAGAGAGGGATCCCGGGCGGTGGGTTGGTGACTCATAAAGGCTGGAGACATTGCAAGAAAGGATTAATGGTTTTCTATTTGCCTGAGGCCTAAACATTTGCTCTCCAGCGTCACTCTGGCTAACACAAGTGTTAGTTATTAAAGAGGTCCCACCCCCACCCGCCCTGGCTGCTGTTCTTTCTCTCTGTCATTTTTAATACCACAAGGCAAAGAGGCTAGTAATTTTAAACAGCTGAAGGTTCCCAAATGCCAGTGCAATGCAAGCAAGCAAGGAGCATTCTCGACAGATGCTTTTAAACACTTAGCAACCATCTGAGAAGGATACCTGGGGTGTGAAGGGCACACAGGAATACCAAGACGCCTTCGGTAGCCTGAGAGACAAGTGGAGGGCAGCTTTTTTAATCAGCTCCCCTGAGCAGTCTGAACAGATATGCAACCCCAAAATTACGTCACTCTGAATCCCATCTTCTGGCACAAAAGACTCAACTGTTTAAACCCTCTCCCAGCTGGGGTTCATTTGTTGAGATTTAAAGGCACTTCAACCCACGTTTAAAAGGGAATGTCCCCTTCGACGCCGATCGCTTAGGAATCCAATTTCCCCCTCCCCAATGATTTCTTAGAAGAACCTGCGTTGTGCAAAAAGGGAACTGATGAGGCGAAATAAAAGCAGGAAAGGGAGCCAACAGCAGGGCCATGTTCAGAGGCCCAATATGTCTTGTACGGACAGGAAACGTCACTGGGAGAACTAACATGCCCTGTATCTATTTCAGCCACATTTTGTCAGAGCCTTGTCCCAGGGAAAAAACCCACCGTCCAGATGTTTTGGAAACAATTGCATTCCTTCCTAGCCCCCCATCTGCTTTCTTCTCCCTCACTACACATGCCTGTTGCTGCTGAAGTTGAAGCCGAGTTCTGGATGGGGTTGCACTCTCCCTGAAGGAGCAGGTTCGTAGCTTGGGGGTCTCCTAGAACCAGCTCTGTCACTTGAGGCTCGGATGGCCTCGGAGGCATGGAGCGCCTTCTACCAACTTCGGTTGGTGGCCCAGCTACGTCCCTATCTGGACAGGGATAACCTGGCTTCAGCTGTCCATGCTCTGGTAACCTCCAAGTTAGATTACTGCAATGCGCTCTACGTAGAGCTGTCTTTGAAGATGGTTCAAAGCTGCAGCTTTTGCAAAATGCAGAGGCCAGATTGATATCAGGAACCAGAAGGTTCGAACATAAGACTGACACTGGCCCACTTGCATTAGCTGCCTGTGCGTTTCTGAATCAGATTCAAGGTGCTGGTTTTAACCTATAAATCCTTACACGGCTTGGGACCACAATGCCTGATGGAACGCCTTTCCTGACATGAACCTATCCGTACACTACGTTCAGCATCTAAGGTCCTCCTCTGGGTGCCTACTTCCGAAGGCAGCTCGGAGGACAGCAACAAGGGAGAGGGCCTTCTCAGTGGTGGCCTCCCCCAATTATGGAATGATCTCCCCGACGAGGCCCACCTGGTGCCAACACTGTTATCTTTTCGGCGCCAGGTTAAGACTTTCCTCTTCTCCCAGGCATTTAACAGCTTTTGACCCCAGATCTGTCTTTAGGCCTGGCAGAGAGTTCAAAGTTGTTTTGAAATGTATATTGTCTTTGTATGTTATCTGTTTCTATGCTTTTAAATTATGTCTATCGATTTTTAATGTTTAATGTTTTAATCTTTGTTAACTGCCCAGAGCTTCGGCTATGGGGCAGGAAAGTAATGTAATAATAATAATAATAATAATAATAATAATAATAGGTGGCAGGAAAGTAATATAATAATAATAATAGCAGCAGCTGTATTATCGCAGCCACCACATGTCTAATTTCCTGCAGTGCCCAACCGGTCTTCATTTCCTACGTTAAGAACAGTCGCTTGCAGGCCAGCTTTGATACTCACAGTTCAATATTGGTACCAAATATTAACTCAAGGGATAGGAAACAGTTTGCTCAAGTTTCACTGGTAAGGAGAAGGGATTTTTTTTAAAAAAAAAGTTTTAAGTTAGGACAGCTTTAACGTTGAATCTCTTTTTTTGACTGCTTATGCAGTATGTACGAACTGCCAATGTACATACTTTGATGTAGTACTTTGCCTGAGTGGATGTACTCCATGAACTGGTAAGTCCTTGCCTGCCTGCTTGTGAGGGGGTCATTTTTCGTGGGCCAGTACACAAGTCTCCTGGCCACTGTGCGTAGAATACAGCAATGCGTGACACAGAATTAAGCCTTTATAGCAAGAATTGCTTCTGCGTTCCGGGTTCTTTGGTGCACCATGAGTGAAGCCTTGTCATCTGCAAGAGGCAGGTAAGCTAGAAATCTCTTCTTTCTCTGCTGTCATAAGGGTCATCAGCTTCTACCTGAAAAACAGACGACTCATTCCAAAATCCAGGTGAACACTCCAAAGCCGTTTTTTGTTCTTTCACTGCCATTTTGTTTAATTTTTAATTTTTTTTCTTTTACATAAAAACTTCAGTAAAAATTGGATAAAGTAAAATGATTTAAGCAGTAAAATCAATCTTATCAACATAGCACATGGTCTGCCAGAAACCCTGAGGCAGCCTGTTTGCAAATATTTACATGATAACAGATTAAACCTTGCAGAGAACAGAAAAAGGAAAGAAAAAAAAGGGGGGGGGAACCCTCAAAACTATTCTTACAAAGTGTTCCCATGATATCAACACGTGTGGAGCTAAAAGGCAGGGGGGGAAAGAAAAAGAAAAACCTCAATATATTCACATATACGTTAAAATATCATACAGATTTCGAGACGAGATGCACTCGCTATTGTTGCGCTGGGACAGCACCGCCAGATTGGAAGTTTTGGGTTTGCTCGGAAAGAGGAGCGGTATTGATGAGTCACGGCTGTGTAGTGGGTGAGTTTTTGTTTCTGCCTGGCCTCCTCAAACCCAAATAGGAAAGAGGGATTCGTGGGGTGGTTAACCGGATGGCACCCCATAAAGCCAGAAATTCTGCACAGAAAAAGCGTCCATGGCAGGCCAGCTCCTGAAGAAGGAGCAAGAACTCTTTCCTGCTGTGACTATTCCAAGTCAGTGTCCTCTTTGGGTTTGTAAACGGCCCCAAATTTCTGCATGTATTTCTTGATGTACTCCTTCGTCTTGTGTTTCACGTTCTCATTGCACTCCAGGTCTTCAGGATTTTTGCAGTATTTCAGCTCCTTGTTCATCACTCCGTGGGTTAGCTGGAGGACAGGAGGGGGAAAAAAAGCACAGAGGCAAGGTTCAGAGAACGGGAGTTATCCTGGGGTCAAGGGAAGGAAGCTGATAGTGAAGAGGACATTATTATGGCAGTAGCCAGGGGAATGGTGGAGAGAAGGCACAGTACATCATTCAAGGGGCACGTTTGCAATTTTGATCCCCTATACCTTTGGAATGTTGCCAGGGATACCAAAGGCATTCTGTCCATTTGGATAAGGAGGGTAACATTCAGTGTGAACTGGGTTTAGGCCAACGTGACACTGCAAGAGACTTCAGGGTGAAACGCCCTGACTGTCATCTGTTGCTTGGCACCTCTGAAAATATTGCTGTCCTTAACATCACTTGGGTGTGTGTGTGTGTGTGTGTGTGTGTGTGTGTGTGTCTGTCTGATCTGAGCCACTCAGATCAACCAGACTCAGACATCCTGCCAGACCATGTTTTTATACTAACTATAGTTTAGAACCCAAACCATGGTCTGAGCTTCCAAACGCATAAGAGCAAACTTGTGATTCAGAAGTGCTGTCATCTCAGGAATCAGCTTCATAAGCTAATTCCTGCCTCTTTGGTGCAGCAGCCTCCAGAGTGATAGGGGTGGCTGTAACTGTAATTTCCCAAACTCTAGTTAGAACAAACCATGGCCACTTCAAACTATGCTTTCTGATTCTAGTTTGCCAGCTGATTGCAAAGCATGATTTTTCAATTAAGGTATCTCACCAAACCACTGTTAAATTGCCTTCACTGTGCTCTGATGTGATTTCTGAATCACTGATCTAAACTAGAAGTTCCCAAACTCTCCGGCACCAATACCCAGGTCAGAAATTTGGAATCCCAGGTACTCCCTTTAAATCCAGAAGATGGAATTCCAACACCTTCTTTCATCCGTGCACTAAGGCCCTCTAGTAGAAGTCCTTTAGAGACACCTTTGATGCAACTTTCCCTTATTTAGGCAAAGCGAAGCAGTGGGGAGACACACGCCCCCAAATGGTGCAAGTGCGGAACAAGTATATACAAACCACTAGCAGTCTAAGTTCAAGGAACTCTGTCCCCTGCATGCAGCAGCACACTTGCACCTGAACATTCAGGCACTGAAGAAGCTCACCTGCTCATTTCCCACTCCCCTGCCCTTTGTCCATTTTAAAGTTTCCCGGAGGGAAAGAGACCGGTCCTTCAGGTTGTCTCCCTCATGCCTAGATTGAGATTCCAGCCAGGTTTGTGACAGCCAAGAGGAAAGGCCACACACCAGCCATTTCCTCCCCGCCCCAAGATGACCTTATGTCTTGCATGCACGTGCCCAAGAAAGTTAGATATCCCACCCTGTGAAACTCTGATTGACATAACCCAAAAGATGGACTGGGCAGGAAGGGCACAGTACCTCTTTGCTTAAGGAGAGAGAAGGGATCCCTAATCCACACAACTCTGGGGCAGGATAGCCCTCTTTTCTCAATACAAGATAGGACAGAAACAACACGTGGTGTGATGAGCTTGCCCTTGTCACTAACTGGGTCACAAAACAGGGTCTTCTCGGTGGTGGTGCCCATCCTGTAGAATCCTTTATTCAGGGATATCTGTTGACCACCTCCCTCCTTATGCTTTCATAACAAAGGAAGGTGTTTCTGTTAACAAGAGCGTTTCCTAATTATCGATAGCGCTGTGATTCCTTTGCTACCTTTTAATTGGGTTTTCTTTAAAAAACAAACGAGTATTTTGTGTTGGTTGAATTTTAGCTGTTTTAACTTCCTTTTCTTTTGTTTTTGATAAGCTGGTGTGTGGGGAGGAGAGGAGAGACAGAGAGAACGGAGAAACAGACTTCACATGTATACTAATAAGAATGCGTGGTCCTCCTCAGAGGCAGCTTAGGGTAAAGGTCCCAGCTCATTTCAATGCCTGCTCTGAAGGAGGGGAAATAGCAGAACGTGTTTTGGCAGTTGCTTGGCAACTGACTGTAAATTTCCTCTCTTAGCAACCCTGCCTCTTCCAGAGCAGGAGTCCAACCATCACAAGCTAGCAGCTCTGGTCAGTGATAGGCGAGAGCAGTGATCCGCAAGCTATCACCAACTGTCCTAAGTACTATGGGAAGGCTATGGGAACAGGCACCGAGACTTGCCAAACTGGAGAATGGCTTTGAAACGATGGGAGCCTTGGGTGGGAAAGTCCTTTTATGGGAGACGAAATCTGGCATGGACTTCAAAGACAGCACTTCCTGTCTCCAAATGGGCCTCTGTTGACACACACAACTCCCTTTTCCACTCTGACACGGATCTTGTTTCCCTCTCCCCACCTAAAAGGCAGCGAGCGACACAAACTCTCCTCTCTTTCTTCTCTGCATCAGCATCTCAAGCTGACCACCTTAGTCAAATATTCCCCGCAACACTCCAGCCTTGAGCTATTATTTAGTAAGCAGCTGCCTGCATTTCAGCTAACTGGGGATGGGTGATCTCTCCCATGCTTGCCTTTGAATTGGACCAAGCCTCCCCCACCGACACACATGCAAAGGCCACCCTGCCCAAAACAATGGGAAGGGCTTGAAATCATTTTCTGAGATCATCAGAGCAGCTCCAAGGCAAAGCGGCTGAGGTACGTCTCCAAGGCTCTGCCTAGAGGGCTGATTTGAAGGGCGATCCCTGGGAAAACTGGGGGTGAGGGTTCCTCAGTTCTCTCGGGATTAGGTGTTCCCAGAAGGGCTAAACCAGAAGATCCAAGCTGGTGAAGAATTTGGGGGCTTTAAAGGCTTGCTTCTCGTTTGAGACCCTCAAACCTCATTCCCAGGCCTGATCCTGGCAGACTTCGCTGGCCAATCTACCGCAAACACAGATCCAGCAGAAGTCCAGGGTACCTTGCGTGCAAGGTGCTTGAAGTCTTCGGTCATGGTTATCCGCCCAACTTTGCAGTCCGGCTTGCGATAGGGGTTCAGGCATTGTACGATGAACTGAGACATCTGGAGAAATATGGAAGAGGAGATTAAATGATCATTCTTAAAGCCACTACCAATTTCACACCAATTCAGTAAGAAAAGACTGGGGGTGGGGGGGAAGAGAAAAAGGAACGTTGAACAATTTCACCAAACCCTTACATAAATATCTTTTCATAATTACATTTGGAATGTTGCTCTGATCAAACTATTAGCTGTTGGAAGGATGTTAATTTGTGACTTCTCTGTAAATACCCCACTGGGCCAATTAAAAGCACGGGGAAGGATACCCAGCAGCCGGATCAGTAACCCAGCATCAGGGCAAAAGGAGCTGAACTTGCCCCACCCAGAGTTTGGGCCTCACCTCCTTCCGGAACACTTCCTTGCTCTTCTTTGCCAGTTCACTAGAAGTGTCTGCTTCTGCTGTTTTGGGTTTCTTGGAAGACTAGGGAGAGAGACACAGACAAAGGGAAGAGTTATTTTTGGAAACTCCGATTATATTTTATACAGTATGACGCATGGGTGTTGTTCTGTGCTTTTCCCCCTTCTTCGCACAAGACCTGGACCTCTGTTACAAATAATTTGCAGCTGGTGGAAGTAAGACTCTGCTTTGAGGACCAGAGATATAAAATAAAGCACTGTCTTACACCATCAAACCACACAGGCGTTCTCATCAAATGCCCTGAAAATATTATTATACTATTCTTGTAAGCTGCCTTGTGAGGGCTCCTGCCCTGAAAGGCAGCCAATAAATGTTTAAATAAATAAATATTCAATAGAATAGCCAAATAATACCATGAGAAAACGGAAATCTAACAGGAACTTTATTTTATTTTATGGTGCAATTAACCTGTGTCCAGAGATTCTGGGCAAACTGACATTTCCAAAGATGCAAATATGTCCCTCTTTCTTCACGTTGTATCCAACATATAATGTGATTTAAACAGCATCATCGGTGTACATCAGAGCTACATAGGCAAAAACAAATAGAACCCTGTCCCCCCCCCGGGAGCTCACAATAGGTAACATGGAAAACAACAGGGGAGGCTGGGAGAACTTAGTTTATAAATATGTTGTTGTCTTTCTAGCCTAGGAGAAAATGTGATTTAAAGAAATTATTGCTCTGAAATATATACTTGGTACCACACAAAACAAACAAACAAATCAAGATATCAACATCATTTGCAATATGACCAATGGCAGGAAAAGTTTTCTTTCCACACTCTTCTTATACTAAGATGACTCACACCACTTAGTTTAAAAAATCCTTTCTTAAAGTACCATATTTTATCACTTGCAATTTTTCATACTTAACTTACAGACCTGGCTGCTTGTCTACATTGTCAGATTTGAAGTAAAATTTCTGGGATAGAACTGGATGGTTCAGTAACCATAAGAGGATATACAGTGCAGATAATCCTGCTTTATTTTTATTCCTGATGAATTTCAACAAATAATAATAATAATAATTTTATTTATTTCTTACCCGCCTCTCCCTTTGGATCGAGGCGGGGAACAACATTAATACAACAGTACCATATAAATCAAATGCATAAAGCTAACTAAAAGAGCATATCAAACCAATACAATATTAAAATAACAATCAGAACATCTTAAAATTCTTAGGTTTAAAATTCATCTGGGTAGACATGCTAGAAGAGACTAGTCTTTATAGCTGTCTTAAACTTGGCGAGTCTGTTAAGTTGATGAATCTTCTCCGGCAGACCATTTCAGAGTCTGGGGGTGACAGAAGAAAAGGTCCTCTGGGTAACAGTTGTCAGCCTAGTTTTGGCTGACTGCAGTAAGTTCTCCCCAGAGGACCTGAGTGTGCAGGGAGAATTGTACGGGAAAAGGTGATCGCACAGGTAACCTGGACCCAAGCCATGTAGGGCTTTAAAGGTAATGACCAACACTTTGTATTTCACCCGGAAACTAATTGGCAGCCAATGGAGTGATTTTAATGTTGGAGTAATATGCTCACCCCTAGATGTACCGGTGATCAACCTGGCTGTCATATTTTGAACTAGCTGAAGTTTCCAAACTAGGCACAAAGGTAGCCCTATGTACAGCGCATTGCAGAAGTGGAGCCTCGAGGTTACCAGTGCGTGCACTATCGTCTTTAGGTCTTCCAACTCTAGGAAAGGTCGCAGCTGGCGTAAGAGCCAAAGCTGATAGTAGGCACTCCTGGCCGTCGCATCTATCTGAGCTGTCATTTGAACCAACAGATCAAGGAGCACCCCCAGCTGCGAACGCAGTCTTTCAGGGGGAGTGTAACCCCATCCAGAACTGGTTGACACACCTCCAAACCCAGGTTGGGGCCTTTGACAGCAAGCACCAACGTCTTGTCTGGATCCAGCTCAGTTTGTTTTTCCTCATCCAGCCCATTACCGCCTCCACGCATTCATTCAGAGGAGACACACTATCCTTAGCTGACGCTGTTAACGAAGGCATAGAGAAATATACTGGGGTGTCATCAGCATACTGACAGCACCCTGCCCCCTGCCTTCGGTTGATTTCTCCCAGCGGTTCATGTAGATGTTGAACAGCATTGGGGATAGGATGGCGCCTTGTGATACGCCATACAACAGCTCCTTCTTTGAGGAGCAGCTATCCCCAAACATCACCATCTGGGACCTACCCGAGAGGTAGGACTGGAAGGCTTTTCATTCTCTCAGAGAGCTCTGGCAGAGGTCTCCACAATGAATGCAAATAAAATCCTGGCTGGGGGATGCTGGGAGTTGCAGTTCAACACATCTGGAGGGCACCAGGTTGGGGGAAGCTGCAGTAGAACATTGCATATGTACATACAAAATCCAATCACAGAATCATACAGTATCAGTACAAAAACTCAGCAGGAAAGGCAGCCATTAAGCTATTCAATCAGCTGCTTCCCCAAAGACCCTCTGAATCACATGGCCAGCGCCAGCCATGGCACCATGACCGGAAAGGGTATCATCTCATATGCCTCAGGTGGAGGGG
This sequence comes from Anniella stebbinsi, assembly GCA_029215795.1. Classification (NCBI taxonomy): domain Eukaryota; kingdom Metazoa; phylum Chordata; class Lepidosauria; order Squamata; family Anniellidae; genus Anniella; species Anniella stebbinsi. The sequence goes on from JARDYH010000002.1 coordinate 235,798,346, forward strand.
GGAACGTGGGTATTTGATAAATAGATATGAAAAGAGGCAGCCCGTCACACTGCTTTAACATCATTCTAAAATGCTAGTATTCATATTTTAATATCTGTTTTTATGATGCTTAAGAGGCGGCTTTCAGCCCAACAAGGCAGTTCTGGTCCCCTGCTATGACTAGGTTCTGACCATGGCTGCAATTTTGTTCTTTTCTACTCCGAAGTGGCTGTTTTAATTTCATTGCTTTTCTGTGATGGATGATATAAACTGTTTTATTGTTCATCCCATAGAGAAATTTGGTTGTGGAGCAACTAATAAATATAATAAGCAAAGAATAAATCAGTCATGTTCTAGTGAATAATTCGACAAGCCTCAGATGTTGAAGACAGAGCTCTAACAGCTTTCAAAAATGTTCTCAAAGACCCAACAAATCCGTCTTCTCAAAGGCTTTACCTATATCGGTGGGCAAAGACAACGAAAGGATACCTTGTGAATTTCAAATCAAAATCCTCAAATTTCCTCACATTATCTGCTATGTAATGATTTAATAAAAATCCTGCTTTGCCTGAATGAATATATATCATCCTATTAAATGACACAGCCAATCAGCCAATATTACTATAAACAATTTGGTATCCTAATTTAGGAATGAGATTGGACAGTCTGATTTTGCTATTGTAGCATTTCTGCCCAGTTTTGGAACCACAGTACTTTTCACTGTTTATCTGGAATAGTTCCTTTTGATGAAAAAACTAAACACAGACTGTACAAATTTGATTTTCAAAATGCTCATTGAATTCACCTGAAAGCCCATTAGTTTCTGTATTTTTTTCCATTTTAAAGATCTTGGATAATACCTTGGTTTAATTCTTCAGCAAATGTTTTCCCTGTTTTTTTTCTTTCTTTATACTGACCTGAAAATTTTGGCATTTTATTAGTAAAGTCATGTTTATCTGTTGTCAGTTGAAGGTCTTTCTCAAGAAAAATACGCTTTAACATGGGTTTTAAGGCTCATGTCAGAGAACATCTTCTCTTTATCTTCCGACCATGCAGTTCCAGGAGTTTACTTACTCCCTCATTTTACAGAAGGGGACTGGAGGCACAGAGATCTGCCTGGGACCACCCAGCAAGACTGGGGCTGTGCTCCACTTGGAATTCTGGTCCCCCCACATCCAACGCTCTAACCACAGGGCCAGACAAGCACTTGAAACATAAAACTGAAATCGGATCACTGGGACTCTATCAACTCTTCAGTAATTTTTAAAAAACTTTTTCCAGCTGTCGACCTCATTTCCCGGGGGCATGAAGAAGGAACCGGCAAGCAAACCAGAGCCCTTCTCTGGTGTCCGCTCCCCCCACCCCCACCCCCAATCCAGTATATAATTTGGAACCTCTGAATTGATTCCTTACAACAAGCTCAGTAGTGAGAAGAGGATGCAAACGGCCACTGGAAGAGAATACAGGATGGGAGGTGGTAGAGAGGCTGGTTAGAAAGTACCCGCTTTTTTATTGCATGGTGGGAAAAAAAGCTTGATTGTGAGTGTGTGGCAACTTGAACACAAGTGGCTAATTCACAGAGGTGGAACTTCTATGGTCGGCATTATTAGAACAGAAGTATGTTTTGCCTGAGGCGAAGAAGAGGGGGAAATCTGAGTTTCCCCCCTGCAATTGCCCTGCATTTCCCCCTTTGAATGTTTAAAAGGGAAGTTACCAGATTAATCATAGGCCTGTAATTTGTTTTCCCCCCTGTACCTTTGGCATGCTTTAATTGCTCAGAAGTGTAAGCAAAGCAATGCATAGGACTAGCCTGGCTTTTAATTTGTATATCAGCCTCACTGCCCATGTTCGCACGTAACAAACTAACCCATGATTTGCTGGGCGCGAGTGGGAGTGAACACACTGCCCTCCAGCATGCTCGTTTCTGTTGTACACCTACCACCGCCCTGATCGTAGGCTGCTCTTGCGACATCCAAACCTGGGCACTCTTAGAGTTGTTTAGGGGGTTAAACAATCCAAAGTTAACCCAAGAACAAATTGTAGGTTAAACTCTGGGTTGTTTAATTCGTAAACAACCCAGAGGGCCCAGGTTCGAAGGCAGAGCGCTCACTCGCTCCCAAATGGCAAACTGTGGGTTCATTCACTCACAACTCGCTGTTACGTGTGAATCAGGTTACTGTGTTTCTGGAAAGAGGAGTCAGCACAAAGCCCTCAACAGCAGCAGCAGCACCACTCAGAGAAAGGGCTACACTAGATGCTCAGAGCACTTTATCCCATTTCCATGGTGATTCTTATGACTCAGTATAGTCATGGCCAATAGTTGTGGCAGGAGGAAAGAGCTGAGGCTGGAGAGAGTGGCTTGCCTAAGGCCATTAAAAATAGGCCTAGTGCAGAAGTAGCTTTTTCCTAAAGTAGCTGTGCGGGGCACTCTGATTTTGACCAATGTTTAAATACACGCATCCAATTCCTGTTTTCCTGGTCTAAATAACCCTCTTCAAACTATTATGCTCACTAGGGAGAAGAAAAGAAGAGGCATAATAGTAGCTGCTGTTGCTTTTCTTGCAATGGAGCTAAGAACAGCTTCTGGGAGTGAGGATGGGATTTTGATAGGGAAACATTTGTGGGCGGGGAAGAGCTGAATGCTCCCTCCCCCAGCACTACTTGTTCTGATCAAAATCAGAAGTGCAAGCCCAATTCAAGGTGCTGGTTTTAATCTATCAAGGCTTACACGGCGTGGGACCACAATACCTGACAGAACGCCTCTCCCGACATGAACCTACCCAAACACTACGATCAACATCTAAGGTCCTCCTCCGAGTGCCTACTCCAAGGGAATACTCCAAGGGAAGCTCGGAGGACGGCAACAAGGGAGAGGGCCTTCTCAGTGGTGGCCGCCCAACTATGGAACGATTTCCCCGATGAGGCTTGCTTGGTGCCAACATTGTTATCTTTTTGGCGCCAGGTCAAGACTTTTCTCTTCTCCCAGGCATTTAATAGCATATGTTGAGCTATTTTAACTGACCCCCCCTGGATAGTTGATATGTAGTTTGTTTTTATGCTTTTATGGTTTAAAATTTTGTATGTTGGTTCAATGCTTTTAATCTTTGTAAACTGCCCAGTGAGCTTCGGCTATGGGCGGTATATAAATGTAAATAATAATAATAATAATAATAATAATAATAATAATACCTCTCCAGGTGCTTTAATTTAAAAAGGATAGGGTGAGAGACCCAACCAGGGATCTCCAATATCACACCCGCTTTGGCCCTAAGATTAGGCAGAGGTTTTGAGTTCAAGTTAGCAATGAAAAAACTAAAAGCAGCCTGGCCCCTCCATTGGACTATAAACAAGCTAAGTTTTTAACTATGATCAATGGCTTAGATCCAAAGCTCAGGAAAGGCTCATCCTCAATGTTCCCTTTTCATAGTCCCTGTATCGTTCCTTGTCCCCCACCCCAGCTGCTCTGGTGGGCTCCTTAAGACTCCAGAGACAGTTTCTGGATGATATGGGGGCTACAGAAAGGGAGAGGGAGATGGCCCCTCCACCATTGATCAGAACTGTGTTCTTTTAATGTAATGGAATCTTTGGATTTAAGCCGCTATCTATCTATCTATCTATCTATCTATCTATCTATCTATCTAGGGCAGGAGAGAAAGGATACAAGAGAAAAAGGTTAGGCCAGAATTGAGTCTGTCTTTCTGCATGTTTCACCAACATAAGCACAAGACTATCTGCAGCACAGCCCAACCCCTGAAGCTTAATTTAGTTCTGAGTGTTGTTATGGGATTCTAGTCGACATGCTCCCGCTTGGCTTTGCCTAGGCTGCCTTAGTGCTATCAATGCCAGAGTGTTCATTAGACAGCAGGGTAAGAAAACCGGAAACCAGCAGAGCATATATACATAATTCAAAGTAGGTTAAGGCCTGCCTCTGAGAACCAAAGAACAGCTGGAAAGAGTCTGGGTGTGAAAATTCCTGAGGCAGATGTGGAATTTAAACCACTCAGTAATCCAGACTCTTGATGCAGATCCAGATGCTAATAAGAAGGAGCAAATGCTGTAAATATGGCTTCCCGGTTCCCCAGTTAACACAAACCTTGCTTGCAAACACAATTCAAATTAGGGGCTAATTCTGGTTTACCACCTGAGTGCAAATATGGTTGGTGTCAGGATCAGGCCCAGTCTCCCTGGTGTGTATCTCAAATTGGACTCAGAGGCTGAAGAAGGCGGCCAACCAAGACAGGAAGCAGAGGAGGAAATTCTCCAAGACTCTCCAGGAGTCAAGGAGGAATCTTCCCAGGAGCTTATCGGACAGGAGGCCCAGGCCCAGAGATCATCCTCCCCACCTGCAGGATCTCAGTCTTTGTCAGAGGGGGAGGGAACATCGGAATTGACAGATCCTAGTCAAGTGGGGCGGCGTTAAGGGGATGTGGGAGGAGGTCCGCTAGGTTAGCCACTCACCAGAGGGTCCAACTTGGAAGACCCTCCCTGATGGAGGGATCTGGTAAAAGCTTGTCGGGCACTGCGGGAAACTGTCTATTTAGTTGCCTTGCTTTGTTAGGCTAATAAAGCTTAGAGGATAGCTTCTAGCATCCACACTCCCATCAAGTGTGAAGAGACGTCTATTTACTGGTTTGACCAGTTCAGCTTCAAGGCCGATTTAAAACGTTGTCTTTATTTTTGACATCTAGAGAAGATAAATCACCTTTACAATAATTTGACTGAGCTGGGAACTTAGGTCATATATTTAGAGTGCAATCCTATGATGCATGTTGAGATAGAAAAAAAAAGTCCTATAACTCCCAGCATTTCCCCAGCCAGCATTGGGCTTTTAACATGCATAGGATCACGCACTTAGCTAGTAACCAGAAGAATTACAACAGAACAGGTAAATGATGTGAAACGTTCACCTGCCAGTCATGTCCACTCACCTTCATGGGGTTTTCATCATACGTTGGGGTTCCAAGGTCCATTTCAGCTTCATGTTCCAGGCTGGCATCATCTTCTGGGCTGTCCCAGTTTGGAGGGTCCCACTGGGTTTGCCTACAGAAAAAGACCGCATGTCACGGGCAAGGAAACCGCCCTGATTTCAAAGAGAAGCAGGGCCCCACAGTGCTGTATTAGGCTGGCAGCTGTAAGGAGGAACCAAGGTCTGAATGCTCAAATGCTGTCCAAACATGTGATCTGGAAAGACTCTGAATAACGAAAGAGGTCCATCCAGTCCAGCTTCCCACAGGGGCCAGCCAGATGGCTCCCGGAAGCCAAGAACAAAGCAACAGCCCTCTCCTGCTATGGTACCCCGGAGCAACAAGAGCCAGTTCCTCTTAGTGCACAAGTTTAACAGTAATTAGTACCAATTCTGAGGGAAGACAGGCCTAAGGGCAAAGAAGAAAAGTGTCAGTGAAGATTAGTTGCAAAACCGGTGGCCTTTCATCAAGATGCCGCTGCGAAGTAGAATGCGAACGCTGCTGTAAAGAAAGGTTTTTGTTTTAAGCTAGAAACATTTACAAGCATCAGGGCACAAAATAAAAGAAATGCCACATGGGAACATACTGAGACCAAAAGATAAAAGGGCAAGTATGCTGTGTGTATTTTTAAAGGAGTGTCTCAGTGGCAGCTCCCAATACTCTTGGGATTTGGCACTTGTACTCTGAACCAGAACAAGCCACAGGCTTTGCGCTTCTTGCTGTTAAAATCGTGCTGGTGGTCACAGCCTCAAAATCTATGGAACAGACAGGGACCAGCTCAGGATGAAGCCACAGGAGTGGGTTTGGTTGTTTGTTGTTTTAAATAAGCCACCGAGTAGATGTGCCTTACATTCCCAAATGACAAGAGTTACCTTCTGTGAAATCTCCAAACATTTAAAGCTCTTTTTTTAAAATAAAGAGGTTGTTCTTGGGGGCTATTAGAATAAAAATACAAAAAGAGGCCCTTTACCTTGTGGCCACGTGATAGTAGTAGATCTTCCCCTCAGGATCTCGAGCAGTTTTCCAGTTGGGAGGGAGGACGATGGTTTTGGGTTTAGGCGGAGACGGCGGAGGCAAGTCCAAGAGGTTGTTGGTCACTACCAGCTCTGGCTGAAAGTAGAAACAAACGGATAACAAACACGAAGCGTAAGAATCTATAGCAGCAAGATTGAACAACCGCTAAATCTACCACCCAAGGGAGAGGAGTGGAGTGCTTTTCGTAAAGCGAGATGAACAAGCTATTTCGGAAGGCCCATGCACCCTTGCCCATATTAGGGTCCATATAAAGACTCAGATGATCCAATAACCTTCTCCTGACCTTTGTAAAAGCCTACTCTCCGAAGAGGGACAGTTTGAGGAACCAGAAATATCTACATTGCAGTGACGTACAATTTGAGAAACATGCCGCCTAGAATCTTTCGACTCAGGGCCGCTTGACTGCTTACGCTCTTCCTACACTGAAAGCATTTTTATTCGGGAAAAACGTGAAACCACACACAGATTGTCACAAGCAGATTTTGATGCATCTTCTTCTACTTTTGATAATAAACCCTGCCCTTCTTTAAACACAGGCACACACCAGCTGTTTTATATCAGGAAAACATTGCACAGGTTCAGACGCGGTGGTTGTATTTTTCATTCCAGTACTGCACATGAATGGCAACCAACTTTCCTTTAGATGCCAGGAGAAGGCTTGGACAACAGCATCACCCCCTTAAGACATGGAGAGTCATGGAGAAGACACCTCTGGACTACACAATTTCATCCTGGCGTTGGCACAAGTGGGAGACGATGTCCAACTTAGACAGCCTAGAGTACTCCCGTTAGAGCGCCCGTGGCTCTCCCAACTCCTCCTCTCGCCACGCAGCAGTTTGTTTCCCCTGGACCACATGGAAGCCAAGGATTATTTTCCAAAGATTCTCCCAGTGTGCTAAGAGGACCCCACCGTCCACCCTATCCCCATTCTTCTAGTACCAAACAAGAACCTACTCCCGGATAGCTTACCTGTTGTATAGGTGGGGGCTGTCCTGTTGCTACAATAGTGGTCAGTGCTGTTGTGGGCTGCACCACAACACCCATGGGATGAGCAGTGTAAATCTGCTGCCCCTGGATATACTGAAGGCTTGGCTGTGCGTAGCTCTGGGGAGGGGGGGAGGGAGAGAAAAAACAAAAGCCGTTGAGCAAATCAGTTGGCTTACTTGAAGGGACAGAGCTTCCTGATAGTATCGAAGGAAGGGGAGATGTATGCCACATAACGTTCCTATAAAGCTGTTTGTGGTGTGTGTATGTGTAACTCACCATCACCCTTCATTCTTTTCACTGGATGGGGGGGGGGGTATATTCTAGGTCAAGTAGCTCCTCCCATCTACGCTCAAGCAGAAGGGCCAAAAGATTTCGCCTGCTGCTCCCTTTAGAGAAGGGCCCACAGCTCAGTGGTAGAAGACAGGCTTTGTATGAAGAAGATCCCAGGTTCAGCCTTTGGCATCTCCAGTTGAAAGGCTCTCCAACCGCAGGGGTGGGGAAAGAATGTCTGCCTGAGGCCGTGGAGAACTGGAACCGGTCGGAATGGAGAATATCAGGCTAGATGGGCCAATATTCCGATTCCGTGTAAGGGAGCTTCACATGGCTTTTTTTTTGCTGCTGCTGCTGCTGCTGCTAATATTGTGGGTTTACAATCCCACTTTTAAGAATAGTTTTGTGTGTTTAATATGTATCTGGTTTTTATGTTGGGAGTCACAACAGAGTGCTTTGGTACTACAGATGGGATAGAAATATGAAATGAATGAAAACTGAAGACTGGAGCACCTAGAAAACCTCAGGTTGCAAAACAACCACAAACCCGTAGCGGAAGTAGTCGTACTTTTCAAGCCTTCAGGACATACCTCCATGGCCGAGATGGACAACCGCCCCTCGAGGCCCTTGCATTGCACCTAAGACGAGGGAAATTACCTGTACAATTGGCGGCGTGGTCTGAGAATATGGCGACGTCACTCCATACACTGTCTGACATGCCTGCCCTTGGTAGTATATGGCTGGCTGTGACTGGGCTGGAGAGTACGGCGGCTGCACCGCTACCGTCTGCTGGCTGGTATCCCAGACTCCGTAGCTCTGTCCTTGCACCGGGCCTGGGGCCGGCACTGGCAAGACCGTGACGCTCGCTTCCTGGTGGACCACAGGGTCGCTCTGTGCTACGTACTGCGGGGTCGACACCTCCAGGGCCGTTGCTACATGCTGAACGACGGGCACTTGCTGAGGAGCAGCCAGGGTCGTTTCAATCGTGTGTCCCACCAAAGTCTGAGGGTGCTCGTAGGCAGCAGGGGAGCACATGGGGTCCAGGCTTGGCGTGGGGAGTAGCACCTTCCCAGCATTGGGGTTGCTGGGATCCACATACGACTGCATGGGGTAGCCAGGGGGGTAGCCCATAAAGGCCTGGTGGGAGGCGTTGTAGCCCAGAGAGTCATAGGGAAGAGGGGAGGCCATCCCAAGGCTCTGCAACTGCTGCTGCTGCTGCTGCTGCTTCTGGGCCTCGCGCTGGGCCACCTCCTGCTCAAAGAGCTTCCTGCGCTCTTCCGTGGATAGCTTGTTCCGGTCCTTGATCCGGACTTTCTTCTTGGAGGCTGTGGCCGGTGTGTCATATCTGAAGAAAATGAAAACAGGACGTTACGCTGCCCTGTGGGGCTACATGCTTGAGGACTCCAAACTGACATTACAATCACTCTATCATTCACTATTATCCTCCTGGAGTAGTCAGGAGAGCTGATGTAGCATTGTGACTAGCTATGAACTCGCAAGGTGGATTTAAGCACGGCGCTATTCTCTCATCCCAAGCCGCAAACCCTACCCTGTTTGAAATAAAAGTTCATAATACTATCCTACCCTGTGGGGTTGGATGCAGGGATTGCTGAGATCATGTAACGTTTGTTTATGTGTTACCTTCCTATCCTGCCTTTTCTCCAAGGAGCCCAAGATGGCATACACAATCCTGTTCCTCCTCCATCTCATCCTCACAACAACCCTGCGAGGTAGGTTTGGCTAAGTCACCTAGTGAGCTTCATGGGCAAATGGGGAGTTGAGCCCAGGTCTCCCCACAGTCCAGCCCAACATTCTAACCACTATACCACACGGGCTTTTGTATATATACATATGTGTGTACATGAAGCGCCTCAAACTCCCAAAAGGCTACAAATCAAATGTAAGTATGATCATTTAGATAAGTTCTTATGACCATGTTCAGACAACACGCTAAATCATGCTGGTTAAGCATTAAGCATTTTGAGCTAACCATAGCATGTCTTGCGTTGGGTTCCCCCCCTCTAACCATGGTTGCTACAAAACCATAGTTTAACCAACTTCACTAACCACAAGCTGCAACAGGGTTAGCAGCCCTAACCATGGCTTAGTGCATTGTCTGTAAGGCCCCCATGGTTAAATCGCTACTACAGAGCTCCATGGCAAGAACGCCCGAAATTGATATCATCAGATGGGGGCAGAGCTGCACCAGGTCTTGTAGTAGCACCTGCGGGCACCATAGCCTCAACATGGCCTCCAGCAACAGCCAGGGCTGTGTGTGCCACAAAGGATGTGAAACGGAACAGTTGAAGGACTACCAGGATCAGTGGAAAAGTATGTGGGTAGGGTGTGGGTAGGAAAACCACATAGCAGGGCTTAGTTCCATGATCGTGTGGCAACAGCACTAGGCGTGGTTAGTGATAACCACATTAAACGTGGTTAGCATAACCACACTGCTCAAAGTGTCAGAATAGGGTTACTGTCTAAAATGTCAAATACCTAAATCTTCATATGGTCAAGACCCACAAGAAAATAAACACGGCGGCTGTGCAGAAGTACATGGAATGGGATTTTGGCAATGCTCTTGTATATCCCTGATCTGACTTAGCTAAGAAACAATAAAAGCAAGCTTCTTTAGTCCGGTTCCACGTGCCCATCCAAGGCATTACAAAGGCTCTGTTCATCTGAATTTGGAAGACGTTTATTCCAAGCCACGGACCAGCATCTACACAATCTAAATCACCATGGAGCATGAGGCAGATTGCAGGGGAGGTGCCAGCACAGGCAACAATTCAAGCTACCACATCAAGGCCACGTGCTATTAGGAAGGCAAACGCCCTCTTTGGAGTGTCAACTGCAGGTGGAACCTCCAAGCACACAAAAAATGTAAGACCAGCCATGCTGGATATCTAGTCCAGCATTCTGTTCACACAGCGGCCAACCAGTTATCAACGGGAAATCCGTAAGTAGGAGGTGAGTGCAATGGCAACCTCCTGATCATGTTCCCCATCAACTGGTGTACAGAGGCATAGCATACTGCGTCTGATACTGAAGGGGGCATATAGCCATCAGGTCTAGTAGCCACTGATAGCCTCATCCTCCATGAACTTGTCTAATTCCCCTTTGGAGCCATCAAAGTTGGTGGCCATGACGACGTCTTGTGGTAGCAAATTCCATTCGCACAATGCGAAGTCCTTCCTTTTAGCTGTCCTAAAACTCCCACCAATCAGCTTCATGGTATCATTCCAAGTTCTGGTATTAGAAGAGAGGGAGAAAAATACCTTCCTATCCATTTTCTCCATGCATCATTTTGTACACTTCTATCATGTTGTCCCTATCGTCTTGCCAGGGCAGTGCAGGATTGCACCAGTTACCACCAGGGTAAATATATAAACTGCATCTGTGATTGGGAGATCCTATTCTTTGCCTGACCTGAACACACTAATAAGATCATTATCTTGCTGAGGCAGCAGAAGGCCTGGCTAAAAGGATCAATGGCTAGAATTAAGCAAATCACAGGAATGGGGACTTATCAGCCCTTGTGCTTTTAAGTGCTTTCTGAAATTACAATTTCATTTAAAATATATATATTTTTACCTATCTAAGCCTTTGGGAGGAGCAGGCAAGAGGATGCACTTTAAAGTGAGCCCAGTGTTCCTTGTGCTCCTTGCCTCTCTCATATCTTCTTCCTTTACTCAAGCTGAGGACTGTTTCTTTGTTTATTGCTACCAGTCAATGATTCTTACCGCCAAAGATGCAGAGCAACCATGACCAATGCAAAAACAACAACAACAACCCCTCCCCCCCCCAAGCAAAACTTTATCAATCCCAAGTTCTCCGTGGTAGCTTTTTCAAACCAGCTTAGCAGGAGAACAAGTGCAAAGCCAAGGAAATAATTGGCAAGCAGCATTATCTGGAAAATGTGAGGACTTCTATAGTTGCCGGCTTCTTAAACAGTTCCACTTGCTTTGAGTTGCCCACTTATATTTCAAAGGTGAGTTGCAGAAGCTATGCAGTTGCCAAAATTGTATTCTCGGGTTTATAAGAAACCCACGTCAGAGGGTTAAAGAAAAATCTTCAGAACTAATTGGGGGGGGGGGGGGGGGGAGAAGTTGCTAAAGCAACAGAATGCAATTAAGTGTTAATTATAAAGAGAAAAAGGGATGAGAATAATTGGTGCTGCACAAGGCTGTGTGTGATGCAAGTTTCTGATCTAGCGCAGCATTTGGTACTTGAGAATTTGGGTGTTTTTTGTTGTTGTTTTTTTAAAACAGCACACTTCCAACCCTTAAAATCTTGGAAAGACAGGCCTGAAAACAGGTGGTGAAATCTAAGCTTTGCAGTGGTAGTTGAAGGCAGGATTGTCAGGGTCCCAGTCTCCTATGGAGTTCCGAGTCCACTCTCACGACCAATAGAAGCAGAGTCAGTTGTGCTAGCCGTTACTTAAACCAGGTAACAAAGGGCAATTAAAATAACAACACATTTCCCCGAGCCTTTCCCAATTTAGGCCTGAATTCCAAAGGTCAAACCAAACCAGTAGGTCTTGGAACACATCCAAAAGGTGCTCTCATTCTGGGAACTTTAGCAAGGGTATAGTGGGAGGAAGTTCCATAATCGGGGGCTGGGGGAGGGTGCAGCCACCCCGAATGTCTCTCTTCGGTGTATTCACACTGAAATTTCTATTATTTGCAAAGGTTTCACGCTAGCTTTTCTTCATGAGAAATTGGAGGAGGGGGGAGGAGAGGTGACTTTTACAGCAGGAGAGCATTATAACCCATACAGCTGCGCAGGTTGTCTGAATACAGCATGTCATGGAATCATAGAATAGTGGAGTTGGAAGTGGCCTCTAAGGTCATCAAATCCAACCCCTTGCTCAATGCAGGAATCCACCTTAAAGCATCCCTGACAGATGGTTGTCCAGCTGCCTCTTGGAGGCCTCTAATGTGAGAGAACCCAGGACCTCCCTAGGTCATGGGTTCCATTGTTGTACAGTCAGGACGTTTTTCCTGATGTCCAGCCGGAATCTGGCTTCCTGTCACTTGAGCCCATTATTCCGTGTCCTGCACTCTGGGATGATCGAGAAGAGATCCTGGCCCTCCTCCATGTGACAACCTTTCAAGGATTTGAAGGGTGCTATCATGTCTCCCCTCAATCTTCTCTTCTCCAGGCTAATCATGCCCAGTTCTTTCAGTCTCTCCTCATAGGGCTTTGTTTCCAGACCCTTGATCATCCTCGTTGCCCTCCTCTGAACACGTGCAGCACAGTGGTGCAGCACAGGGGGCATACCCACAATACAACCCACAACATGCAGCAGATGTTGAAGGTTGGGTATGCCCCCCCCATCCCACAGTGCCACGTGCCAGGTTCACTGACACACCATAATTCAAATGGGGGTTGCATGTACAGCACGCACAGCCAGGGGAGCAGCCGCGATTGTCTGAACTCGCCCCATAACTATGAACAAGCCAAATAAATAAATAAATCGAGAGGTAAAACGTTATGCCTTGTGTGTTTGCAGCAGGATCTAATGCCACAAGCTTTTGGGACATTATTCAGCACACACCAGGCCAGCCCCTCACATGGTCTTAAACCTTGCTATTTTATGTATCTAGGCAAGGGCGTTTGCTATAGGGACATTCCAGCTATGGAATTCCATCATGAATCACATTCACTAGGCATCCTCATTACTACCTTTTAGGTACCTGGCAAAATCAGTCCTGTTCTTGTGAGCTTTTAATGGCAATTTGGTGCTTTCATGGTTTTAGTTTCCCTGGAAAACGAGTATTGATTTCTTTTGGGTGCTTGCATTTTAATTCTCATTTTATCCGTTCCTTTGGCATTTTTAAAGTATATTTACTCTTGTCAGCCACACTGAAGCTCTGACAATAGGGACAGATATCAATGACTAGCAGTACTGATGGCTCTACGCTACCTCCAGTGTCAGAGGCAGTAAGCCTGTATACCACTAGGTGCTGGGGAACATGGGTGGGAGGGTGCTGTTGCACCGTGTCCTACTTTGTGGGTCCCTGGTCGACAGCTGATTGGCCACTGTGTGAACAGAATGCTGGACTAGATGGACTCTTGGTCTGACCTTGCATCAGGGTTCTTCTTATGTTCTTATATAAGTTTAGAAAATAAAAATAAATAAATGTATCTCAGCTTCAGAGTCCCTGTCATAAGCTACTTTGAACATTTGGAAAATGGGATATAAATAAAACAAAGGTTCCATTGGTTCAATTCAAACATCCCCATCAAGCGATGGTTTAGAAACTTATGATTTGGGTTCTAAACTCTGGCTAGTGCAAAATCACAGTTGGATCTAACGTCTGAACTTCTAAACCAGCCTTCCCCAACCTGGTGTCTTCTAGACCCCCTCTAGATGGATTCCGTTTGACGCCTGGTTAGCCGATTATGCGCATAATCGCAGAAGCGCTTTATCGTAAATGCTTGTACGCAAGACGTAATTGAGCACACAACTGGTGGCCTTACCGGTTGTTTGAAATGCGCTTTACAAGTAGTTAATGCGGAGAATCGCTTGTTCACATAGGCAAAATGCGCTTTAATGGCTGGAGCAAAATAAAACTTGCTATTTAACGCGCATTCGATAATGCGCATAATCGGAGAGGTAAAGCGCCTCAACTCCCGATTTATGCTCCGCTCTTGCAGAGGTAAAAATTTTTAATGAGACTTCAAAGAGCTTTAAACGTCTCATGTAGAGGCAGCCTAGATGTTTTGAATGATAATTCCCACCATTTCTTATGACTGGCGATAAAGGCTGGGGGTAATGGGAGTTACAGTCCAAAATATCTCGAGGGCACCCGGTTGGGGAAGATGGCTGAAAATGTGCAAGAGGCAAATCACGGTTTAGAGTGGCTTGTCTAGTTTCTTTTTATGTCCCACCTGGTATTTACATTTTCAGAAGTTCATGAACTCACTTCCATCTCCGTGATGCACCACCCTCTGCGAGGGAGAGCAATGACTGTAACTATGGTTTATAAATGTAAATATCATGCCAAACTACAATCAACACAAACCATAGTCTGAAAATCCACTTCAAAGCAGGCTTTCTGATTCTGGTTTGTTGATCAATGGCCAACCATGGTTTGTCAATCCAGATATCACAGATATCACACCAAACCACAATTAAGTTGCCTTTATCATAAAAAAAATTGCATCTTTAGGGAAGGAAAATAAGGTCTCCAATTCCAGTAGTCTCTCTCTCTTTGGATATTATCACTTGACAATTTCCCCCAGTCTTTTAAACTAAAGAAGTTCAAGAAAAGCATAACTTGCCTGTCATCTGGTCGCTTGGTGCCTCGCTCATATGCGGATGGGGGTGATAAAGAATCTCTACGTTTTTTCTTTTCCTTACTTTGACTTTGCCTTTCAGGGTCTCGTTCCCTGCTCAGGTTTTTGGGGGCAGCAGCTGGGTCTCGGCCTGCTGTCTCTCGCCCACGATCTGCTGTCAAAAAGGGGCAGAAGGTGTTAGCAGAGCAATGTGATTTACAGTGGGCCTCGCTCTGTCCAGGATTTGGGGTGTCTTTGTGTGGGGAAAAAAAAAAAATCCGTGTCCCAATGAGTTCCTGGTCAAGAGCACAATATTGGCTGGATTGTCCCCATAGTATTTTTAATGTTTAAGAGGGTGTTTTTTTTAAAAAACCCTCTTACTTAAAAAAAACACCTCATAATGTAGTTCAGATTTAAAAAAAAAAAAAAGTTTACCAACCTGAGATAATGACTGCATTCAGACATCACAATAAGCCATAGTTTATTGTGTTGGGAACCATGTCCAGTGACCATTGGCCCCTCATGTTCACCCTCATGCATAGCTGTGAGGAATTCCAATTTTTTTACTTCTGTTTTTGATTAACTACAGCTGGTTGTTTTGTCCAAACCCAATGACCTATATAACTAATCTTAAATATTGTTTATTTGAAACAAACCAATTTCAAACCATGGATTACGAAGTTGGCTTGTTTCAACAAACCACAGTGAAGATCAATCAGTTTAGTGTTCAGATGTAACGCTAAACTGTGGTTAATTAAAAATGGAAGCAAAAATTTCCAATCCCCTCCTTGAGGCTGCATTGGAGGATGAGTAGGTAGGGAGAACGTGCAAGCCCGTCGTTTGCTGCAGTTAATTCCGTGACCATGGTTTTGTCGTGATGCCCAAATGCAGCCAATATAATACGATTTAATATTGTTCCTTAAGTTTGTTTCCCGCTCTTCTGTCTCCGTTCATGCTACAAAGCCTCAATATTTGTTAAAACTGAGTTGTTGTGCATGAGTGGGTGTGCTGCCTGCAGTACACCCTCCTCTCTGGCTTTACTGCACAACCAACTATTGGCCCTCTTGTAGATTGTGCAGCGTGACAGACCTCTGGGCTTAGGGGCTAAAAACAACAACGGTTAACCATGGGGGGAGGAGCTAATCATGGGCTATGCAGTAAAGTGGAAGAACGGGCATGCTGCAGGCAACACACCTGCTTGTGGACGGCAACCCATCAGCTTTTAAACTGATGGGTTGTCATTATGTGTGAACCAGATTAAGACGTTTGTTCAGTCTTTGGTCTTCCTCTCAACCAGTTACCTGCTTATTAAGCCACTTTCACAAAAACAAAAAGGCACCTCTGAATACATACCACTGGTCTCTTTTTCCGCTTGACTCTTCTTTGGGATCCTGTACACCTCCTACGAAAACAGACCACAAGAACTAAGTCAGGTTCAGCTGCCAATTTAGACAAATAGTGGGGCACATGACGATATAGGGTGGTCATACCACAATTTATTTATTTATTTATTTATTTTATTCCATTTATATACCGCCCCATAGCCGAAGCTCTCTGGGCGGTTTACAAAAATTAAAAACATTGAACAATTAAAACACCAATATACAAAATTTAAAAACATAAAGCACAAAAACAAGTTAAAATTACACAAAATGATAGAATTCCTACACTTGCAAAGCTTGCCAGGGTCAAAGCTTGAACGTCAAAGACCCTGGTTGCATTCAAATGATCCTTCAAACTATGGCTTAGGGGAAATGACAGGCTAGAGCAAATTCTCCTCCAGGCTCCTTTCTTTTCTCATGATTGACCAGCTTAGATGTAATGGAAAATCAGGGTTTAATTAAATCAGGAAGTCATGAATTAACCCTTGTGTGAGAGAAAGAGAGGAGGGGGGGGTAAAGGGGGAACACATGGCTTGTTCACAGTCTTCCGAACCATGGTTTGCAGGATCATGTGAATGCAGCCTTTGGCTTCAAGGAGTCTAGTTACACACATTGTGAAGGGGAATGGAACTGTGTCTATCTGTCATCCACACAGGCAGCAGTGAGCGCATTTCAGACTCTACTTGTCCACGTGATAGACTGAAGCACAGGGCAGAGGTCCTATAATATCAACATGTGGAAGTTACTAGCTTTGTAGAGTTCCTAGACCACAAGAAAATGCTGTTCACAGAAGTCCTTTCTTTGTGAACAGCAGCAAGGTGGCACAGGGCAGGCTTGGGGAGAAAAGAGAGCTAGAATGCAACATTAAATTAGTACTGGGTTTTACATGGAATGCTTTTGTGCTTTAACAAAGGGGGGACTATTATCTCCACTAGGCTTCACAGAAAAAAAGGCAAAAGAGAAACTTAATAAAAGTGATGGGCTCAAAAGGGTCAACCGCCATCAATTATCAAATTAAAAAAGAAACGTAAAGCCAAACCACACTGACAAGAAAGGGGGGAAATGGGCCATAGTATCAACAGAAATAACATTCAGACATTGCTTCGGGTACAGATTATGTGGTCTCAAAATCTGATTTTCTTGGTCTTTTTCTCTCAAACCCTTTGGCTGTCAAATCCACATGAGTGAAAAGAGTCACATACGACAAGAAAACCCACAGAGACCAACAGAGTTTCACGTTTGCTCCTTACATGTTATTAAATATGAGAAGTCGAGGGTGCATCTCATGACCGGTAAGTTTCCAGGTGCTTACTAAGGTTCTCTTTTTTATGGATTCCCAGCAGGTGCTTCATAACTGGAGCTTCTCAAGGTGAAGAAATAATGTCGGCAATCCACGATCTTGCCCTGCTGTGACATTTCCTTGGGCATGCAAGGGGACCCAGGTCAAAGGGCTTGCCCACCACTTCAGTTTTAGGGGTGTTTACTCCAGACTAGTCTTTGTCTATTTTTAATGATCATCATTACTATTACATTGGAAAGCGCCATGGACATTGATTGCAAAGTACAAGAAGGCATGTCTCTGCTCCAAGGAGCTCACAATCTGTAATTCGACACAAGGGATGCAACAGAGGAAGGGGATGAAGATGGGGATAAACAGAAGAAGGATATGAACGTATCCCCATTAATTCCTACATCTTCAAACTCAGTAAGGTTGCATCATAGCCTCCTTAGCCCAGCTGCTCATGGGCTGACACCTGACCCATGATGCCTTCATCTCACCTAGAGCAACTTGCTTGGAAAGATTACTAGTAACTCCTCTTGACAGCAAAAGAAATTTGAAGGATAGGAGAGAAAAACAGCCCAGAAAAGGAAAAATTCCAACATAATGCTCCTCCTTTCCCATGTGAGCCCAGTAAGACTTCGGATATGGCAGATCCTTGGTCTTTAGTTCCCCACCCCACTGTGATATTGCTGTGTTAGGATATTTGTAACCAACACTTTATGAAGCTATATCTCAGGGTAGTTAGCTGAAGGCGAACCTTCTCCCATATGTTTCTGCCTGATTGCTATGCTAAGATCATCTTCAGAGGCTCTTCTCTGGGTGCTGCTGCCCCATAATGGTGCAGTGGATGGCCACCAGGGAAAGAGACTTCTTTGTAGCGGCCCCCTGTCAGTGAAATGCCCTGCCCAGGGAGATTCACCTGGTGCCTTCATTGTATATTTTTAGACACCATCTTAAAACCTTCCTCTTCTAGAAAACATTTAATCTTTAATCTGTTCACTGATGGAAAAATCCTTCAGATTTTTAATCCCAACTGGCAGATGCCCTCACAGCAGTTTGCAATCATGAACAGAACTCCAATCAACTGAATAACCAAAACAACAATGAAAATATTAAAATGTGGTTTTATTTTTTATTTTGGGGTGGGTGGGTGGTTTATTATTATAAACCGTTCCAATGGCATTTGCCAACTGGGTGATTTATGAATAAATACCAAACAAATAAATAATACTCCTCAAAGTCTTTCTTGATTCTTCGTCATAGCTTTACATTTAGTATGGCCACATTCGGACGACACTTTGGTGCGAAGTCCACCCCACGGACTGAGTGGTGTGGACTTCTATAATGTTGCTTTAAAGCATCATGGTAAAAGTTGTCCATGGGGTGGAGTTCACCCGCCGCATGGGGTAGTCTTCTCTCCCTCCCCTCCCCACGGAATGGTGGCACTGGTTCCTGCTAACCGTATCAGGGTGCCGCCATTCCATGGGAAGGGGAGGGGCAGAACGGGGGAGAGAGCGGAAAGACTCGACACGCCTGTCACCCAAGCAACAAGCGCTGCTACAGCGCCTCCCTGGAAAATGGAACCATCCGCTGAAGGAAGAAGGCGATGGCCTCAGCGGATGGATCTATTTTGCAGTGAGGCACCACCGCTTGTTGTTATGGCGACGGGTGCATCAAGTCTGTTGCTGATGCAGCCGTCGCCATAGGCAAAAAGGAGCGGCAGGTGGATTGGTCCTCTGAGGAAAAGCGATCTATCCGCCTCTTCCTCCTTTTAGCACAGTTAGAGCAATCTGCAGCGGGACGGACTCAGTAAGGACATTCTTCGCCCCTTGCCCTGCGAAGCATTTGGAGATCGGCGTGCGGGGATGGAACGCGGTTGGGCTCTCCCCTGAGACCATCAGGTAAGCTCTTTCCATCTCCTCGAGCCAATATCCATATGGATCATGGGTCGGGGTGGGTGGATGAAAAGACGTGCACATCCCTGAAAACATGTGGGGTGCCCGCGATCATGGCACCTCTCCCAGGGATGGCACGATCAGGGCTCCCCAAGCGCATCCCAACACAGAATTCTTTCCCATGCCTATAGAGCCCTGCTGGGCAAGAGCGCCCAGGGTTTCTGCCGCTCTTGCCTGGCGACTCCGTAGACATGGGAAAAACTCCACGCAGCCCACCACATGACACACAACATAACGGTTGTGCAGGAACTCTCATCTGCACAGTGCAGATATTCTGTGTGGAGGGTTTTCCAAAAAAACTCCATCTCTGCGTAGTTTTCCCGCCAGACAACACGTTTCTCAACAGTGGTGTAAAAACTCCACTATGGAGTTCTAAAACCACTATTGACTAACGTGTCGTCCAAACCGAGCCTATGAGTTTGCATTGTTTTCTGTTCTTTATTTGGGCTTTTAAAATAACTCTTCTTGGCCTTCTTGCCATTTTAACCACATTGGCAAGCTTTTGGATCGTTTGTGCCTGTTCCAATCTGTGGCAATCATCTTAGTTGACTCTATTACAGCTGTTTTAAAATCAGGCTTCCTGGAGAGATCTGAGCCCCGCACACCTGGTCCCTCTGGCTTCCATTTAACTAATCTCCTTAATTTTGATAAATTGACATTTTAGAAATTAAGTTATGTCCATGTTGCATTTTCTAGGCAATTTCCCATGTGCATATGTATGAAATCACCTAGTGCTGTCTGTAGTCCCTGGCCAAGATCCAAAGAGTTCCTTAGGCTCACACATGGTTCTTGAAGCTCAGGGGAATGTTAGACCAGCACTAGCAGCTGGAACACCTGGAAAAGCTAGGGAAGAGGACATACCATTATTGACACTCCCCAGGCACTTTCAATACTGCCAGCTTCTCTGGAGGAGGGACTCAGCTGTGAACCATCTATCCTGGTGAGAAGAGCTTCACTCCCTCTGAACTGTATTTAAACCAGGCTTCTATAACCCCCTTGGAGTGCAATAGGACTATAACTGCTAGTTTGGAATAGCTTTATTTATTTATTTAAAAATTGGCCTGGTAATTTTGATTTCACTCTGTACTTATGTATTAAATCTGAATTATTTCATTGTAATGCTGAACCTATCCCATGTTTATTGAACTGATTGTAAAAAAAGTTTATGCATTTTTTATTATAAAGTATCTTCCTGTGAAAAAGTACCAAATTAATAAACTAAAAATCTTCAACTTTTAACTCCCCCCCCCCGCCCTTTGAACATGGGGTATGTCACCCAAGATTTTTTTAAAAAACACCCTTCCTTTTTCAGAATGTCATGCAGCTTGGGTCCTGCTTCTTGAGAAAAACAAGCCTAAAGCCCCCTTGGGCTCACAGAAATAGCGCCACTGCCCTATGGATCTTGCCCCTTTCCTTCTGTGACATAACCCAAGCAGACTTTTACCTAATTTGAGGATGGTTGTTTAATTCACACCATAGGGTTAGGATGCTGGTCAATGGTGCGGCACATACTGTAAAACATTCCACATTGTCAGAAATGTCCTCGAATAAGTAGCAGCTGACCATTTTTTAAAATTACATCATGAGGCCATCAGACAGCACTGGTAAGAGTGAAGTCACCTTGCTCCCTTGCATAGCAAGGTAGGCTCACCCACAGACAGGGCCGCTGATCTTCTAGATTTGCCCATCACAATTTCAGCCCCCTCCTCCTCGGACTTCTGTGGGATGATGAAGTAACACCTCAGGGGTCAGGACCAAGGGTTAGACTTGATTACTACGGGTTGTGCCCCTGTGTTCATCAGGCTCCCTCCCCTGGTCCTCTATACATAGCTAGGCTCTGCATCCTGATCCACCAGGTGTCTTTTCTTCTACTTTCTAACCAGGTGTCTTTTCTTCTACTTTCTAGATCAGAAAGGATCTGCAGAATCGCAGGCCCGGGGACCATATCTGACCCTTTCGGGCCCGCAAAAGGTCAAGCCCTCTTCCACTGCCCCCCTTTTCCCACAACCATTGATCGATAGAGGTTTCTCGGCTTCTGTGCCATTTCCCCCACATTCTAAAAGGTTGAAACGCCTCTTCTAAGGCTTCGTTACTGGCAGTAAGAGCTTTAAGCTTAAAAGAAGTATCTCCGCTCCGCCCTTTTGTCTTCAGCCCTGCCCACCGCTAGAATGTGCCCACCCCAAGAACTTCTCTGCCTTTGGCTGAAAGAGGTCCGGCACCCCTGGTCTAGGGAGTACCAGGATTTATTTATTTATTTTTATTTATTGCATTTTTATACCGCCCTATAGCCGAAGCTCTCCACCCCAGCCTACCCTACGTCATCTTTATCCCCCAGGCCCTGCCTCTAAAATCAGAGATCTAGCACCCTCTTCCATGCTTCTAGAGGCCTGCCTCCTCCCTTCCCTATTAAGCCCAATGCACCTTATGCTTAAACTCCTGGCACTCGTAAAGTAAGGGCACAGGCTTCAGGATGAAGCAAACACAAGCTTGCTCTGGTTAGATGCTTTAGCAGTCAACACTGAGGGTTATTTTGCCACTACCACCACATACGATGGAACAACACGTGGGTTATCCTACCTATGTTTCTTTAAAAAAAAAAAACTTTTGAGATTTGGATCTAGGGAACTCACTGCCACTGTTTTTATTAAAGTTCACAATTAGATCTCACAGTTATATAATAGGGTTTCAGTTTTAATGTCTGTTAACTGATGACACCCTCTATATCTAAAATGAAACTCAGTAGCCTGGTTCCTATGATATAGGCATGAGATTAGAGGCAACTTTTAAAAATGAACAAAAATTAAGACATTTATT
This sequence comes from Anniella stebbinsi, assembly GCA_029215795.1. NCBI lineage: Eukaryota > Metazoa > Chordata > Lepidosauria > Squamata > Anniellidae > Anniella > Anniella stebbinsi. Next base: position 235,820,298 of record JARDYH010000002.1, read on the forward strand.
AAGGAGAATTATTTGCAAAAGGGAATAAAATACCACTCTTCCAGTAATAGGTTGATTTCTTAAGTATTCTAAAATTAAATATGCTTGGTTACCATACCAATAGGTAAGAGAGTCTTCCGAGCAAAATAAACTCTTAGTACCAGATTTCCCTAAACCTCTCGCCACAAACAGATTCTGTACACCAGTCTTTCTCTGTCTCCAGATCTTCCTGCTTCTTCTGGCTTCTAGGATGATTAAGATATTTCAGGGACTACTTGCTGACATTCCTAGAATGTATTATGTGTAAGTTGGTTTCCTCATAAAATGATTGTGTTTGGTATATCCAATTCAAAAGTATTCATCAAACAACAGTTACAAATTCACTCAGTTTACTTTAAAATGTTTTTAATTTTAATGATACTTTTATGAAAAAAACAAGTTCTACATCAAGGGTTGGTAATTTCGGGGGATCTGACAGCCATTTTAAACTCCCAGAGATCTCCCCCAGCCACTGTGGACCACACTTAGCTGAGAGCCCAGAAAAAAATCAACACCAACCTGCTACGAAGTACTGAAAGGATTGAATATAGCTTGTTCGCAAGCTAAATTTGACCCGGTTAGTGCTCCGTAGTGGCTATAGACTGCTAAAAGGGCAATTTAGGGAGGTAAAACGGGGGAAGGGAGATTTGCTTCTGCCACCAAATTTGGTGGCGCAGCAGGGGAAAACAGAGCCTATGGGCCCTGTATTGCCCACCTGCCATACATAAAACATTTTACGTTCCTAAAGTAGCAACGTGCTAAAAAAAGTGTTGTGTATTTTTGTATTTCCCCCCAAATTTCCATCTATAAATCAACTAAGAGAGCAATTTTATGCCCCCCTAGACAGTGTCAGGGAAACATACAATATTTCAGTTTCCTGGCTCTGAGCATGGAGCCAGGAACTTGCAATTCCCCCTTCCCTCTCAGCCAATATGGAAAGCTGGTTGCTGCTACAGGAAAGGGGGAGTTCCTGGGGCAGGGAGGAGCCTGGGGTATCCCCAGCTGTCTCCAGCCTCCTTGTCTTGTCTCCCCATCCCCAAAGTCTCCTCTAAACGGGTGAAATTGGCCCGCCTCCCTCTCTACATAAGATCCTCATAAGCCTCTGAGTTCGGAGATTTACAAGTATCCTGGGCGCATCCCACAGGACTGCGCACTAAGCATGTGAAATTAAATCATGACAGCTAAGCCAGATTAAGTAAACATTTGTAATATAAACACTACTCAGTTTTCTGCTCCCACAATGAAAAGACCAGACTCCATTTTAATATAAAGGAAAACTACTAGCTATTTGGGCTGGAAGCCACTGGTAATTTAGTTTTATTTTTGGACACAGATGAATCTACAATACATTTAATACAGCAAAGGGGGGGGGGGAAATACCAAACATTTTGGCTTTAAACATTAACTTTATTAGTTAAATCTAGAGTGCCTGCTTAAACATTACCAAAAGAAAAAAGGAAGAAGAGAGAGTAAGACTCCAAAATGCTCATCTGACTCCGAGTTATACCCGAGATTACTCTGTTTTCATAAAGCACTGAAACAGAGCAAATAGTGAGGCCTAGTTAATAAATTCCTTCTTATGTCTAGCTATTGTTGCTAAAAGGCCAAGAAAAAACATTTCCCTGCAGCAGCAAACAGAATTGAGGGCTACTTCAGAAACTTTGTTAAGGATGACAAAATTATTCTGATTCACACAATCAGTTCAAAAGGAAAATGCCTCCCCAATCCATAAGTGCTGACTAGGGAAAATGCATAGACTACTCTATGCAAACCATGGCCACTTATTTACTTGCACGTAATGCTGAGTGGATATATGAGCCATATCTTCTCTGTCTCCCCTCCACACGTGACTCAAAATTCAAGGGATACAGGGTTAGGGCAGATGAACAAGTCAAATAAATAAATAAATCGAGAGGCAAAACATTATGCCTTGTGTGTTTGCAGCAGGATCTAATGGCACAAGCTTTTGGAACATTATTCAGCACAATGCATCACCAGGCCGGACCCTCACATGGTCTTGAACCTTGCTATTTTTTGTATCTAGGCAAGGGCGTTCGCTAAGGAATTCCCCCATGAATCATATCCACTAGGCATCCTCATTAGTACCTTTTAGGTACCTGGCAAAATCAGTCCTTGTGAGCTTTTAATGGCAATTTGGTGCTTTCATGGTTTTAGTTTCCCTGGAAAAAAAGTATTGGTTTCTTTTGGGTGCTTGCATTTTTACTGTCATTTTATCTGTTCCCTTGGCATTTTTAAAATATATTTACTCTTGCCAGCCACCCTGAGGCTCTGACAATAGGGGCGGATATCTCCTCTGTCTCTCCTCCACATGCCCCCACTGTCTTCCTCCATACCCCAGATATGCTCAGCAGGTGCTTCTTCCAACAGCTCTGGGAATCGGGATTAGTTTAAATTGCTATTAGCACAAAGTTCTGTATTTTATATGATTCCATCATTTGGTCATCATATTTCCTTAATCCTAACTTCCTTCTTCCCCCTCATACAGCCCTCTAATTCAACTGGCTTACATCATGAACTACAAAAAGAACATATCATCTTTGGCACAAGCAATAGAAAATGTTAGTACGAAGGAGCTGTATATTTTTATTTTAAAGCTAAATCAGGAACACAAAGTGCACAGTTCAGTGCTAGAGGAAGGAAGCTGTTCACCCAGACTAGTATGGAAGAAGTAACTTTATGCCATTCGGAAGTGTCCCTCCATCTTGGGGAGGCTGCTCAAGAGAATAACCTATATCATGTCATCTAGTCTAATCTACTGCCTCTTTTCCAAATATATACTATGCAGCTTCAGATCTGGGATTAACAGTACTTGCACCTCAACATCTAAGAAAGTACGGAACTATATAAGTATTCAAACTGAATTCCGTAGAAAAATGCTAAAAGCGTGATCCACTAGTAAGCACAGAAATTAACAAGGGAAATGCTCAGTTCCAACAACAGAACTAAGACAGTTTATTAATCAATCTCTCTGTGTCTGTGTGAACTGAGCTTTAAAATACTAGGGTCGCACACTGAAGAGTGTTCATTTTTGCTACCTAACAAACACGTGCTGATTGGAACAAGTTCTACAGAAATTGAAATCCATGAGATCTTCCAAGTTCTATAGATAAAAGATTCACAAAAAAATCTGCTGAAAATGCCCTTAGTTTTAACCTGGAGCTGCTAGTACATTTAAAGCCCGCAGATCAGTCTAGTGGGACAGATTCCATGGCATAAAAGACTTTAGCATTTAAGTTAAGCCCCCAAATGGAGCCCGTAGCATGATCACTTTTATGCCATACATATCCAAGTGATCTCAATGTAAACATGCAGCAACCACCACCATGTAGCTTCCCGTATGGAATGAAGAGCAGTTAACAGCTGGGGGTGGGGTGGGGGGGCAAAAGACAGGAGCTCCTAACTGGAGGAAAGAACAACTCAAGTAGGGTATCTAAAGGTTGCACAGTAGAGGGACAGAGATGGCTGGAGAGGGGGATGAGCACAAGGGCCCATTACTGTCTATAAAACCAGGTTTATAGACCTTCTACCTCTAAGCTATTACCAGACCATTAACAGAACTGGTATATCTGAAGCCAAGTCTAAATCCAAGTAACAGTCTAAAGAGGACTAGAACACCACTTCTGTGTTCCTAATCCAAAGGGTAAGTGAACTATTCCACCAAATCTCCCCCCACCCCCACCAAACTGCCATTATCTGAAGATGTTGTATTTGCCAGGGGTTTGACTCTGTTCACTTTCTAAACCATCCTTATCCATCTCCATTGCCAACTGAATGAGTGTGAGTATGTCACCTTAATATACACATACAGCATGAAACTAGCCTCACCCTAAGGAAACATTATGCTGAACTCATCAAGATACTATGCTAATTGTGGCCACAGTTAAGTATTTCAAGTTCCCACCAGAAAACAAAACTTAGAGCTAACCAGCCATGTAATTACCATTTTAATGCCTATTTATGGATGAAATTTGCCCTCGGTCTATATGCTGGATTGAGAACATCCATTTCATGATGTGGTATAATATTCTACTAGAAGAAGTGAATAAACCCACTCTCTATGGTCATGAATGCCTACCAGCTCCTTCATTCAAATGTTGGGAAGTAGCCGGCAATGGAATCATTAGCCATCATACCTTAAACATGTTTTGACATTTTCAATGGCTCAAATTTCATTAGTCCTTCCTGGGACACTTACCTGTTTCTCCTAGGTCCAAAGGCATATTGACTAAATTCCAGGTCCTCGTGTGAGCGAAACAAAGGTGATGTTTTTGTTTTTGTTATACACTGTTGAATGACTGTTCCACTGTGAAGTACGTTTTCAGCACAGGGAGACATATGCATCATTTCCTCAGCCAATGGGAAATGCTTGCAGAAACCCATGCTGAAAACGTATCCTTCTGGATGTGTGAGGTGTGTGTTTCAACAGGTTGTGTGCTGCCTGGTCGATATTCATCCGGGATTCAAGACTTCCAACCACAAAGGCCTTGAAAATCCAAGCCACGGCAGTTGTCTTTAGTGTGAAGAGGAATAAATATATAGATGTATGAAAAAATAATAGCTCACTCGATCCTTTCCCGCCAGGAATAGGGGGATTCTCCCAGAGCGACATCCATTGTCGGCAATGGACGCACCAAAATTACGTCGGCATCAATGAGTTAGCCACCTCTGTCCTCTCTTTTTCCACCTATTATATTTCTCATGCATCATCCAGCTTCCCAACCATCTTCCTGTTTTCTTCACAGCACGCACGCTATGTTCTCTCCTTTCTTCAGGACGGAGTTGAAAATGGAGTTGAGAAAAGGAGACGCATGGTCAGCTGGGGATGATGTTAACAAGCTCCTTGCTGCCCTGAGAAGCTGGATGGAAATGATTGAAATTACTACAAGGGGGTCAGCATTAAGAGGTCGGGAAGGACACAGCTTTACGTTACAAGCTTTTCACACCCTCCCGCCCGATGCCGACAAAGCACTACATAGATGACAGGCACTCCAAAGTCTTAAGATGAGGTTGGACGACCCTGAAAACTATCAACATTAACTTTCTCTCTTCCAGTGTTGATCATTTAAAAAGACAAATGGGCTACATGTCTATCCCAGAGACAACATGCCCAAATACTCTTCTTTTACCTGGTAAAAAGAACCATATTGTTCCAGAGGATTCCAGTGCAGTGTGGCCGCTCCTGCCCTCTAAGGACTAGGGTTAATCTCTAAATGTCTACCCCTGAGTGAGTGCTGTTCGCATTAAGCCGTTCTACCTGAAAGCTGTGTGGTCCGTATTCAGCTTCAAGTGTGTGATTGCAGAAATGAAACCGTCATGCTTTGAATTCCGTGTGATTTACAATAAAAGAAATCCCACTGTTATTGTTGTGTATCAGTGTGCCTAAAGTCGTGAGCAGAAGCTTGGAGAGTTAGCTAGAGTCACGACACATATGCCTTTTACCAGCAACTCTCCCCAGCTTAAAACTCTTTCCAGAGTTTTTAAAGCACTTAGCTCAAATGGCTAAGTTTGAAACACAACACTGGGAATGTCAGACAGAAGTAGCTAACTCTTAGTGCCGTGATGAAGTACAGGACAGATTATATTCAATGTGTCATTATAGTAGCTCCAAACACAGGAATTTAAAAGGGATTCTTGTTTTTTGACCGATGTAAGGAAGGGAGAGGGGCTGATTAGATGCGATTGCACTGGGTATCCAGTTCAGAAACTCTGTCAATTAGATCCATATACCCAAGATCAATACTTTAAAACCATGTATTGACTTTCTGAATATTATAAGTGTAACATATAACAGTAAATCGAAAGGGCTTTAAAATCTGAAACAGTAACTTTTGATGGATAATGATTCCACAGCTGACCACAGTTTTGAACAAGTTGCTTTGAGCCAGAATTATCCCGCTAGGGGGGAAAATAAGATAGCTTAGCAGGAAGATTATTCTTTCGTACTTAACCCCATATCTCCACGAATTCTCAAAGTGAGAGGCAGTTAAACTGCTCTTTGGGTTTTCTTTTACAACTAATTTGGGTTTTCCCCTTCAGTGCTCAGCACTGGGACATAGACTGAAAAGTCTGTATGGACATTAAAATCATGCTTAAATGAAACTCAAGTACAAACCCCTGAATCTTGACAAACTTGGCAAAACCCTGTTTGTACAAGCGTTTTTCTACCTTATGCTAAGAGAAGAGAGCAAACCTCAGACTCACACATGTCCTCTCCCTGGATCGAAAGAAACATGTACAAAGTTCACCTGGCAGTTTATATCTGGCAACTCCATGTACTGGCTTATCAATCTGCTATGTCAATTCAGCCTTGGATAGCAAGTTCAGGAAACTCCTGGGTTTAGTTAAGCTAGTATTGTTGTGCTATGCCATACCCAAAAAAAAAAAAAATCTACAGGTGGGCAGGACGCATGGGAACCCAAGGCCTGCTCTCTTCTTTTACTGGGTAAAAAAGTATTCTTGCAAGCAAAGCCAAAGTAAGTAGTCAATTCAAGGTGCAATATACACGGCACATACTCTAAACAGAAAGGGAGCAAGATATACAACCTTACTTTTCTACAGACATTTGGCAGCCTAGCACATTATTTTATAAGTTAACCACCTTGTTAGCGGGCTTACAGAGCCAATGTTTTCATACCACACTCATTCTACAACTCTAACTCAATTTCTGAGAACCATGGGGTAGGTTTAAAAAAATCCTCTACATCGTATGAAACACTGTTCTCCTGACCTATTTGCATATATGTAAACTAAGTAGGCTAAAGTGCTTCTTTGGCAACTATGCATTTTTTTTTTTTTTTTTGCATCTTCCTCATTTTAAAAATGATCTTCTGAACGAATCTTCAGATGCAGGGAAAAGGAATTATTCCGGATTTCAGAAGCGGTTCAATTCTAAATTGTATGCATACTGCTGTTTAGAGCTTTATCTTAAGAATTATCAACAAGCCAGATTTTGAGGAACATGATACTGGCCTATACAACCGCAGTCTACTATAGAGCATCTGCTGGCTCCAATGTGATTTGCCTTCCTCAGTCCCAAGTCACACACTGGTACCACTGAATCTATCCACATATCTCCTTAAAGGAAGAATGAACTAGCAATTAAGGCTGTTCACTGAGAAGGAAGAGCGAAACAGACAGAATTAATGGCAACTTGGATCCCGTTTTTTTATGCAGTAACTGACTGATGCAGCAAAGGGGGAGAGGTGACTGGTGGGTTTGAATCTTTTGCCATGCGAGAGACAAAAGGCATGATCTGAGCTCACTGCGTCCTGCTCTTCCTCTTGGATATCTCCACCCCCCACCCTTCATCATATTAGGCTAACAAACAAGACAGCAAAATATCACATACAACTTGAGTAGCACGAACATTTCCAGGCTAACTATTCTTACAAAAGTAAAACAGAACAGCAACATTTCTCAAATGCCTCTCAACAGACAGTCTGTGTTTTTAAGGACAGGCGATAGTTCATGTTTTATGTCAAAGGGGCTCAAATTGTTGTTACACGTCGTTATGATTTTAGCAGAAGAACCTGTTGGTCACTCCACTCATGGACAGCTGTTTGCTAACTGTTCTGCTAAACAGACATCTAAGGGCACATCAGGAGATTTACAGTCAGCAAGATGATCAATATTATTTTGATTCAACAAACCCTTTCCCTTTGCAAAGTTGAAGTAGTTCTCTTTTGTCAATATCGATCCTACCGAATGGCAGTAATGTGCAGAAAGGTTTGTGTTAAAGAGAAAAACAGAATACTTCTGGAAAGTTTTGGATCAAACCATTTTCTAAAGGAAGGACCTACAACTTGTTTGCAATGGGGATAACAAATCCTGCCACCACGACTCCAATCCAAATTTTACCAAGCAGGGCCCTAAGATTCAGCTCCGTGAAGAGATGATGCAATTTCCAGCACCTTTATTTGGCTTCGCATCATTTATTCATTTTCCATAGTACATATTTTGCTGATAATTCAAAACTATTTGGCAAGAAAAGGGGTAATGGGGAGGACACAGGGAGGAGAAAAGGATGCAGTTACGCTACTGAACTTTCTCTCTGAAAGCATTTTAAATGTTTTACATTTTTGGCCTATCATATTCTGAAGATAAACTTGTTTTCCTAAATAAAAAATAGGAATCTGCACTGATTTGGGATACGCATACCCTTCGCACACAGAAACATGTGAACTGTGAGAAATCCCCATTTCTTCCTACTTTGAATGGCAGAAGCAACTGCTACAGAGAAAGTAACTTACTTTTAGGTCTTTCCAGCAGTCCAGAAGCTTGGTAGCCAAATCGCTCACATCCACTAGCTTATCAGTCTGTTCTTGACTCCTCTCACTCTCCACATCTGACACACCCTCCTCTTCATCTTGAGAGGGTGTTTCTGCGGCAACAGGGTCCTCCAGCTTCGCGGTGCTGCTGCTCTCCTTCATCTCTGCCTCAGGCTCAACCTCAGGCTCAGCAGCCTGAGATTTGCTGGTGCCTGCTGAGATCTCAGCAGCTGCATTCTCGGTCGGCTCTTGTGGCAGCGACTGTTCCTCTACTGCCTCTGCGGGGGCGCTCTCCGGATGCTCAAGGTCCTCTTTAACCTCTTTCAGCTCAATCTCACTGGTAGTATCCGAGATGGCGCTGTCCATGCTGTTTTCACTGATGATTTTGACCCTTCGAAAAGCAAGCTTCTTAGGGGTGTCCGGGTCACCCTCCACGCTGGGCTTGGTAGAAGGATCGGGTGTGTTGAGTGGAGTATGAGCTCGCGACGTATTCTCGCTGGAGTAACCATCCCCTTCACTTAGTTGTGGAATCACGGACTTGGTCTGGGACCAGCGCTGGATTATCGGAAGCACTTTGCTCTCCTCCAACATGTTTTTGTTGGGAATAGGCAAAAGCTCCAAAGTCTTTATAATCTGGCCACAAAACATGAAATGGAAAACGTTAATGTTCAAGAATTATTGGGTTGGCTATAGTAAGTTTTTCCAAGTGGAACCTGACCCTGTAAAACTTGCAACCAATGTATGCTTCCGCTCAATGTGAGACTATCTGATAGTGCAGGATCATGATCTCTCTCCCTTCTTCCTTCCTACTCTTTCTCCCTTACCCCCTTTGTTGCTTAGATTGCTATATGACCGGAATTAGCAAATTATGGTTAGCACATACATAAAAAGAGCCCTGCTGAATCAAACAAAAGACTTGTTTAGTCCAGTATTTGGTTCCCTCAGTGTCCAATGGGAAGGCCACATGCAGGGCAGGAGCGCAATAGCACCCTCCCGCTTGCGTTCCCTAACTGGCATTCAGAGGCGTCTTGACGCTGACACTGGAGGTAACATATAGCCATAAGGACTTGTAGTCATTGATGGCCTTTACCCTCTGGAAACAGAAGCCCATTTTAAAACACCATTTCCAGTACCTGTGTGGGGTGCAAGTGCAAAGCAGGCTGTGCTAATTTGGATGCCAGATAAAGTTATGGTTACTGCTAAACAGTAAATAAAGGAGGCTGCCACATGCACGCGGACAGAGATGGAGCGTATGATCCTGCCGCTTGTCCCGTCCTCAAAACCATTGTTTGAAAAACAGCCTGAACTGAGCCTGAGTGTCCCTTACGTGGCTCTAGATGCTGTCTGAAATTTCAGACATCCGATCAGGAAAAAAAAAATCCCTTGAAGTTTAAGACTTAAATAAACAACCTGGTAAATTAAATGACAAACAGACCACTGCTATAGCTCGTTTAGATGATGCCAGCTGGGGAGGTCACACATACAGGAACCTAAGGTAAAATGCCTGACAATGTGATGGATGTTGGGTAGACCCAGGTGAAGGCCTCATATCTAGAATGACCTCTCTAACTTGATACTGCCGACATTCCAAATACACAGGATCGGGCGTGGGCAACCCTCTTTTGGCCTCGAGGGCTGAGTGGCAAGTTAGAGGCACACGTGCGCACAACACACGCAAACTCTCCTCCACCCCCTTTTCAGTGTGCAAGGATGGGGAGGTTTAGTCTTCCCCTCCCAGTCCAATGAGCCTGGATTGAGGAGAGTGGAAAACGCTTTAACATACCTCCCTGTCTAGCAATTCTTTCAGAGACCCCTTGGGAGGATGGTGAAGTTAAAGCCTCCCCAGTGACCATCACTGGATTGCCATTTTCCCACCAGGGGAATCAGTGACCCCGGCTGCATTGGGATTGAGGGAGGGGGGGAAAGCTAAAACATCTTCCCCTGCCTGAGCAATCCCAATTGGGATCGCTGTGCTGGTACTGCTATCAGCTGGGCCAAGACATCAGCTAATGATCAGCTGGGCTGTGGGGAAAAGTGAATTTTCCTGGGGCTCAATGGACCACCTGGAAAAGCATCATGAGGCCATATGCAGGCCACAGTTTGCCCACCCCTGAAGTAGACGGGACGTGTTTGTCTCTTTCAAGAAAAGGCACAACTGGAGATGTGCATTCAGAACTTCAGGTTTTGTGCCACAGGAACCCATTTCATCCCTGGGAATGATAGCCATTAAGAGAATTCGCCTATATTTTATTTGCATGATTTATTCTACGACGTTCCATTCCCCCCCCCCCCCCCGGGGAAGTTGTTTACCAATTGTTTTGCTAAACAACTGGTAGCAAGTAAGGCCATAGATGTTGGGATTCAATAGGCAGGAGCAGCACTGAAAGTAGGAAATAGCAGCCATGGATGAGCAGGAAGAGGCTGTGTCTTCTGAAGTTTCAACAGATGTTGCTCACAAATTTCCAAGGTTCTTAGAATGGCAAAATATTTCCTTACCATTTGACTGAACGAGAGAAGCCATAAGGAGACAGGTGGCTGACAAATCAAACTCATAAGTCTGGTTTCTTAGTTGTTTTTGCTGTTTTTCAAAATCTCAACGTATGGACACAGGAATGTGGTAATCCTAAGACGTTCACTGACCTCTAGCTGGAGCTTCAAGTTGTTGGCTGTATTTCCCCTGCCATCGCCGAGCTCTGCCATCCAAATCCAGAGGAGGGACAAGCCATGACATTCCAGGAAGGTCTTCAGGCAGGCTTGAGAGTGAGTATTCTTTAAATAAAAATAAAAAGGTAGACAATGACCAAAGGGACATTAAGCAACCTCCCCATAGGCATTACAAACCAACAGAATTAACCCTCTCGACAATATTTTTTGTTTAAGGAGCAGAAGCAATAAGCATATCATTTGTCTGAAAAGTTGAGAGTTACGAAGCAGGAAAACGGATACTTAAATTTAGACCTGGGAGACCTCACTGCATGGCTCTCAGTAAATTACTCCATCAACACCTGTAAAAAGGCAGTAATACCAACCTACCTCACAGAATGTTGTGAAGCTTTACCCTTAATGCTATTTAATAAATGCAGCAACCCAGTTATCAATTTAGTAAGAAAATGTAGCCAGGTTCCTACTTAGTCAAGGTCAAAGATGGTGGCAACTAGTCAGACCAATATTGTTCCAAAAATATATGGAAAGGTCAGGTTGTTCTCTAAGATATCTGACAGGGAGTGAGGACGGAGGCAAGCATTGGCTCCAGTTAGAAGATGCCTACATTGAGCTCATCACATCTGTGTTCACACCTACTCATATTTCTGATGTAGAAGCAGGAGGATACACAATGCCAACTCTCTCTACACTGCTGGGATTGGGCATGATTTCTCTCAGCATTCTAAAAATAACATTCTGAAAAATCAATTATGATTTTTTTTAAAAAAAAATGTTAAATCAATCAAAGCAGGAAAAAGGCTGTAGTAAGCAAATCCTTTATGCATAGCAAGATGAACAAAAGGAGAGTCTCTTGTGGCAGCTTAAAGATTAACAAAGTCATTGTGGTGGAGAGCCTGTCTTCATGAAGTGACTTATCCTCAGTTGGCACATCTATAGCTAAATTTCTACACACACACACACGGGTACAGGAGAGAAAAAAACTGTAAACCGTGAGACCAAAAAGGTGTGAAATGCAGGTCTGACATTTCTACAGAAAGCTCAAATTGTATACAAGGCAAACACAGAAATAACAGTACAGTAATACCTTTATTAAAATCACCGAAAGTGTTACAAAGAAGTGAGCAAGCTTCGTGCTGGATGTTAAACAAAACACAAACACCGACAAGATGCCGTTGGGGAGCTGTGTACGAGGGAAAAGCCCAGAAGCCTACAATTTTAAATGATCTTAAAATGAAGCACAGGTGGTTTTATGATGGCTATAAGGCAGATTTCAGGTTGTAGCAAAGCTAGTGGCACAAATGAACGGTGGCTGTTTCGCCTTTGGCAACAAAAACGCCAGTCATTATTCAGATCTGTCTCAGTGAGAACCAGAACGCACAAATTGACAGAAAGGCAGAGAGCAGAAGGAAATAAAAATGTGGGAGCCTTTAAGACTTAAGATTAATTTTAGATGATGCACTAGGTAAAATAGTGAATAAAAAGCAAACTGGGCAGTGTTACCTAGGAGTTGGAAGGATGTACCTCTTGCATTTCACTCCCTTTTGGAGCCAATTTTTACAATTTTTATTCTATACTCATATATACGCCCACTGAAGGTAACACGTCATGCATCTGATGAAGTAGGATCTAGTCCAAGAAAGCTAATGCCACAACAGTTTCATTAGTCTGTAACGTGTCACAATATTTTTTTCCTGGTTTTGCTGTAAAAGACTAACATGGCTACCCTGCTGAAATTTGTCAGAAGTGTTTAAAAAGATTCAGGAAGTAAGAAAGAAAAAACAACAATTTTCCAAGCAATCCTATGATTTAACAAATTACAGAGAAACTTTTAGTTAAGCAAGCAGTCCGTAATCTCAGAGTCATCACATAAATCAACAAGTCTAAAATACAAAACGATCAAGTAAATCAATAAGTGCTCATACTGATGAGGCTGACTATGGCTGAACACGGAGGGATTTTATTCCTTTTTTAATTTTTCCTTTCACCGGCACTGCGGAGCTCAAAACTGTTGAGTTTCTCCATTAGAAAGATGCCCAGGTCTTTGACTATCATAGTGCAAGAGAGGTGGGAGTTGGCTCATACTGTTTTAATGCGATAATTATTCTAGCAGCAGTTCGGAAATATTTCTTCAGCTATTTGTGATGAAAAAAAAACCTGAACAAATGAAGCCATCTAGTCCAATAGGGTCTCCTCTGTCTGGCATTTGCTCTGCAGAGTCAGGCAAGTGTTTCCGCATGACCTGCTACCTGACCATTTTAACTGGATACCAAGGACTGAAGCTGGGAACTTCTGCTCTACCAGTGAACTATGGCCCCTCCCCAAATAATGACAGTGTCTAGTAATCTGAAGTAGCATTCTTCTCATGCTTCCTCCCACCCCCACCCCCACCGCAGAATTCTCCTTTCAAATGGCCAAGAACTGGCTGTGCTACCTGCTATTTTTGGGTGTCAAGAGTACGGGACAGCGCACAATCCTGTTTTCGGTGCAGCCCACTGGCCATTTTAAACTAGGGTATGTGATCCCTGACGCTCGATCCCCACTAAGTTATATACTGATACAACCATTCAAAACCTCATTTGTCATTTTGTTGTCACAAAACCTCTCAGCCCCACAACTGAAGTGAACCAGTTGATTAGAATGTAACTTATCTGCCAACTACTCACTGGCCAAGTAAAAAGAGGGGATCATCTCACCTGTATGAGTTTGAGGCAGGTGAGCTTTTGCTCCAGAGTCTCAATTCGCACCATGAGCCGGGACAAACTGAGAACTTGGTTCTTATCTGAAAGCCCTTCTCCATTCTCCAAGAGTGCCTCTAACTCTCCATCCACCTATGAAAACCAAAAGAAAGGTTGCAGAGGTATAGACGCACCAATCCCCACTGGCCAAGGCAGGCTTCATAAGCTTGGACTGGCATTTGTCCGGAAGGCTTTTTTTTTTAGTGATAAGGTTCTGGATGAGGCCACACTGGATCTCTGGCACCCAAGTCGCAACTAGGTCAGACATATCCCAAGCAGAAAGCAACTCAATCCTCATCTTAAAGGTACTCTTTTTAAATTTATAAACATGTTGCATATTACATGTTACATATAAAAACTATTAACAAATATTAACTTGTAAATAAACATAATTAATAACCCCAAGCCAAAGTATTTGTATTATCCTAATACAAGCAATATAAGCTGACGGCTGACATTATTGGACGCTGCTGCCCCATTTGCTTTGTGCCGGATGTCACTGAAGCTCTGTTGGCCCAAGATCCTTTGAAGGACAATTACAACTAGGTGGATCTGTAGCTTTGGAGCATTTGTTTGACCCACATTTGGAATTTTGCAGACGTGCCATCCAGGAATATGAAAACCAACCTCCTGGATTATCCATTCCCTAAAACCAAACCACCCCACTATACATGAAAAACCCACTATACTAGAAAACAAAAACAAAACATCTCCTTCTCTACCCTCCAATACTTACCGAATCTTTTTTACGAGACCGCTCTTTTTTCATTTTGCCTCCTGCAGCTCTAATGCTGACCCTGTTCTCTCCCCCAAGGTAACCCCGGCAGTTGGCAGAGCCGCAGAAACACTTCTGTGCTTCTTTGCTGTTTGAAATACACGCGTATCACAACATAACAGGTGGAATTCTCAAGCATGTTATTTTTGCACTACTAGACAGACTTCATCTCAGTGAACATCCTATCCCTCAGGAACATTGCTCTTAAAACATTACCTTCAAAGTCAAATATTTATTAAAAACATCTCATACCAGCTTAACTTCAGAGCCCCACAAGGTGTAGAAGGGTTTAAAATGATTGTGGATGAATTATATTCTCAGGCTTTGGTGAACTAAGAGAAGGCAGTTGTGGGTGAGTAGGTAAGTAAACTAAATTTACAAATATTGGCCAAGGACAAGTTTAAATCAAATACTCAAACATATGCTTTTCTTATGGCTTTCTTTTTCTCTACTCATATCTAAGGGATGTCTGATGAAATAGGACTCTAGTGCAGAGAATCTGCAGCCCTTCCAAATCAGGTCCACAAGCTCTACGACAAGGTTCACATCTGCAAGCTCAGACATTACCCAAGATACTCTGCCTGCCTGTAACGGTTCCCTCTTTTGCTCACATGTATCTTAAAGAGCAGAAGGAGTGACATATACAGCAGGACAACCACCAAATGTATTCTAAACAATCCACCAAGTGCAATTTAATGGCTGCATTCGGACAACACGATAGTCAATGGTGGGGTAATAATCAACTTTACAGTTGTTCATCTAGGGGGTACTCCCCACACAACATGGTAATAAATAATCAACCATGGTGTGGATTAGGATCAGCGCTGAGTTGACTATGGCAGCATTCGGATGACACGATAGTCAATACAACTGACGATTGTTCCCCCCTGCCCCTGCAGTTGATTATTGTGTTGTCTGAATGCAGCCAAAGTATTTAGATAAAATCCAATGCAAACCCTACCTAGAGTAGACCCAATGAAATAAATGGAACACTTTAGTCATGTCAGACCTAAGTCCCATTCATTTCAATCAGTCTACGCTAAGTAGGGCTTATGCGGGATTTTATCCTTTATTATATCTGGTCTCTTAGAACAGCTACCATTAAGTTTAAAGGAATTTTCAAAAATACAGCACAATGCTGTTCTAATAAAAAAGGCTTAACATAAGGTAAGTAGAGCCTATGGTTGCTTTTGCATGAATGAAGGCAAACTTTAGCTCCTATGCAGCTTATTCAGAACAAAGTCTTATTTATTTATTTATTTATTTACAGCATTTATAGGCCATCTTATAATAGAAAGTTCTCAGGCCAGCTTATATTATTAAATCAAGGTGTCAAAAATCCAGTAACAGTAACATGACAAATAACTTCTGCTTCATTCAGGCAAATTTATATACCAAATTTATATTTCCACTTATCCCTGCAGAAAGCAGCTCACATTCTAGGAAGTCAGAATATCCCAGAGTTCTCTTTTGCTTTGCTTTTTAAAGAGGAAGTATTTGATCCCCTGCCCTACTGTAGAAGGAGCATGTAGCAAAGAGACAAAGTTTCTACTAATAGTTTAGGATTAGGGGTATGTACTCTTCAATAAAGGATATCATATGCTGTTGTTGTTAAATTCATCATTGTAAGACCCCTCAAATACTTCGCTAAAAGGTGGAAAACAACAATCACAACCACAACAACTCTTTTCTTCCCCTGTGGGAGATATAAGTAAACCAGTTAATGAACGCCTGACCTCTCTAGTTAAGAAATGATGACTTAAGCTTGTTCTTGCATCAGGGTGCTTGACTGGCTCTTGCTCAGCAATATCCACTTTTAAACAATGAAGCAAGTAAGTGACGTCAACACCTACCCATATCTCTGGAACTGATAGTCGAATGTTAGCTCTGAGCCCGACGGGACTAGCTTTGTGGTAAAAAAGCCAACTCTCAGCTGTCCATTCACTGTCCACTAAATGGGGTAGACCAAAATGTACAGTATGTTTGATAAGGATATTTATATAGGATTTAAAACAACAACAACACGTATTCTAGAAACAGCTCTGAATCTGCAGAGTACCTGGCATCAACATACCAATCTCTATGTCAAGAGAACCAAATAGCAAACACATACTTTAATATCCAAACTTTGTTTTAATTGCAATGTCTGGGAGTCATGGAATTCCACTTATATTGGATGTATTGATGTCACCTCATTTTGCCCACCGTAAGATGTGGATGACATAAGCAGTAGCATTAGTTCATTTCCGTCACACCAAGCACTACAATAGCTTTCAAACTGGCACACTGTGCTTTCTTTGGTTTAACCAATTAAAATCAGTATCAGTTCTACAGAAACTATTGTAACCTTTAGGATGCTTTTGCCTCCAAGGAAAAAAAAATATTTCTCATAAGAATTCTCTTACTGGATCAGATCAAATGTTCATCTTGTATACCTCTGATCACCAGATGCTGGGGACAAACAGGGAGAGTTGCTGTTTTCAATGCCAGGTCTTTTGTTTCCTGGCTGGCCACTGCTAGAAACTGTAAGGTCCACTAAGCCAATTTATGCAGGTTGCTTACCTGTAACTGTAGTTCTTCGAGTGGTCATCTGTGCATTCACACATATGGGCTCTGCGCCGGCGCCGAGCCCCAATCGGGAAAACTTCTCTAGCTAGCTTAGTGCTTTTTGGCGGGAACCCCTCCCCCACCATCCATCGCGCATGCTCCGGGTCCCGCCTTACCTCAGTTCTCTGAGACCGCGTTATGGTCTCGCACCAGGCAATAAATAGGAGACAAATGCGCTCTATACCTCCTGCATACACCATAGCGTTGCAACGAGGGGATGGCGGGCGGGTTGTGTGAATGCACAGATGACCACTCGAAGAACTACAGTTACAGGTAAGCAACCTGCATTTCTTCTTCGTGGTCTCTGTGCATCACACATATGGGCGATTAATCAGCCAACTTACCGGAGGTGGGAATGCATGCTGGTGAGTCACTGACAAATGGAAGATAGGACCGCTCGGCCGAACGATGCGTCCCTTGCCGCTCTAACGTCCAGCCTGTAGTGCTTCACAAATGTCGAGGCACTGGACCATGTCGCCGCCCTACAAATGTCCGGCACCGACGAGCCATGGATCAAGGCTGACGAAGTGGCTTGCCCCCTTGTCGAATGTGCCGTGAAAGAAACAGGTGGCTGTTTGTGAAGAACTTGGTAAGCCAGTACAATAGTGTCCACAATCCAATGTGCTAGGCGTTGGGGGGATACTGCCAATCCCTTCGTTTTACCACCGTAGCAGACAAAGAGTTTATCCGATTTACGGATAGACTCCATTCTCTTTTTATAAAAGGCCAAAGCACGTCGTACATCCAAGGCATGTAAAGCCGCAGAGAGGGGGTCTGTAGAAGACTTAAAAAACGTTGGAAGAACTATCTGTTGATTAACGTGGAACGTGGTAGACACTTTGGGAACAAACGAGGGGCCAGGACGTAACACAACCTTGTCCCGAAAAAACTGGGTGTAAGGAGGTCCCACCATTAGTGCCGCCAGTTCTGAGGCACGTCTAGCGGATGTTATGGCGACCAAGAAAATGGTCTTAAACGTTAGTAATCGGAGGTCAATTGTAGCTAACGGCTCGAAGGGCTTAGTCATTAGCGCCGTTAAGACTACCGATAAACTCCATTGAGGAACAATTGGTCGCACTGGTGGGAACATGTGACGCAGTCCCTTCATAAAAGTTTTTGCCACTGGGTGCGTGAAGGCTGTATAGCCGTCAATCTTAGCGTGTTGTCCTGAAACGGCTGCTAGATAGACTTTGATAGATGAGGGTTTTAGGCCTGCTGCATGAAGTGAATAAAGGAACTCTACTATTCCTGATATGGGGCCATCGTGAGCTGGGAACCCCTTGTCCTTAGCAAATTTCGTAAACCGGTTCCATTTTCTAGAATAGGATGCCCTCGTAGACGGTTTAATGGAGGCCTCGAAGATGGAACGGAGCGCCGGAGGCATATCTAAGGATTGCCAACTGGTTGGATCCGCCACGCTGTGAGGTGTAGCGTCTGTAGGTCGGGGTGCAGGATCGCCCCCGCATTCTTGGACAGTAGGTGTGGTACCCTGGGCAGGCGCCACCACTGTCCTCGAGACAGACGATAGAGGGTGGTAAACCAGTGTTGTCTTGGCCACCAAGGGGTCACTAGTATCGCATTTAGAGGGCACCTTGCGGCTTTGGCCACCGTTTGCGGAATCAGTGGAAACGGGGGGAACATATATAGGAAGCCGTTGGACCAGTCCCACTGGAATGCATCTCCGAGAGATGCAGGTCCAATCCCCGCCCGAGAACAGTAGTCCTGGCAAACGGCATTTGCAGAAGTCGCAAACAGGTCTACCGACGGCTTGCCCCACTTTGTGAAAAGGCGCTTCAGCACGTCCTGGGACAGCTCCCACTCGTGAGTATCGGTGAATTCCCGACTGAGTGTGTCTGCCTCTGTATTGTCCGTACCCGCAATGTGGAGTGCGGTTAGACAGATGTCCCTGCGAATGGCCCACTGGAGAATGTCTAGGGCCAAGCGCAGAATGCGGGGAGATCTGGTGCCGCCCTCCTTGTTTATGTACCACACTACAGTGGTGTTGTCCGACAAGATGCGAACCCTCTGTCCCTGGAGTTGTGGCAGGAAGGCGTGTAGTGCTCGTTTTACGGCCAGAAATTCCAGGAGATTGATATGGAGCTGCGACTCTGACTGTGACCATTTTCCTTGAATTTGCAGGTCGTTGTAGTGTGCCCCCCACCCGTGTAGAGAAGCGTCCGTTGTGACAATTCGAGTGGGACCTTTTTGATAGAACGGCATGCCCTGGCCCAGATGAGTTGCGGATGACCACCACCGGAGAGACGGAAGGACAGCCGACGGTATGGTAAGTATTATTCTCCTTGGATTTAGGTAAGGACGGTAGTGCCTGAGAAGAACTTGCTGCAGCGGACGCATGTGGAGACGTGCCCAGCAGACAACGAATACCGCGGCGGCCATGAAACCTAGCATGCGCAGCACAGTGAACGCTGTCGCACGTGAGTGTTGGTGAAGCTTGGAAGCGAGGGATACGACATTTTGAATGCGTTCGGGCGGCAGGTACGCCCTTCCCACGGTTGAGTCCAGCATCACCCCTATAAATTGAATTGTTTGTGTTGGATGAAAAATGGACTTTTCTTCGTTTATTTGCAGTCCCAGGCTGCCCAGACAAGACGTGACGAGGTTGACGTCGGAGAGCGCTTGCGTCCGGGATGGCGAAACGATCAACCAGTCGTCGAGGTAGGGATAGAGCTCGACATTTAGCGACCTTAGATGGGCGCATACCACTGCCATGCATTTGGTAAATACTCTTGGTGCAGTCCGGAGGCCAAAGGGAAGGACTGAAAACTGATACACTTGCTCTCCTACAACAAATCTCAGATATTTGCGATGAGTTGGGTGTATTGGGATGTGAAAATAAGCGTCCTTGAGGTCCACCAAGGTGAACCATCGGTTTCGCTTTAAGAGGGGCAGGATTTGGGCCAACGTGACCATGCGAAATTTCTTTGGCTTTATGAATTTGTTCAAATGCCTGAGATCCATTATGGGGCGAAGGCCGCCGTCTTTCTTCGGAACCGTGAAGTAGAGCGAGTAAAAACCCGCTTTTAAAAGTCTTGAGGGAACGCGGACAATTGCCTTCTTTTGCAATAGGGTTATTGTCTCCTGCAGCAACGTAGGCGATGGCGGAGTGGTCCTCACAGTGCCTAGAGGTGGGTAGGCTTGAAATTCTATGAGGTAGCCCTCGGAAATTGTGGAGAGCACCCACTCGTCGGTTGTTATGGATCGCCAGCGATTCAGAAAGGGTCGGAGCCTGGTGGTCTGACTCCGTGGCAGGAGGATAGGGACGGAGTCAAAGACGCCGTTTTGACGTTTGATCCTGTCGACGGGTCTTGTTATATCGGTTTGCTTGTTTCCTTGGTTGAAAGGAAGACTGAGACTGTTGTGTTTGAAAACGCTGGGTGCGCTCTTGTCGTCTAGGTTGGTACTGGAAGGGTCTGTACCATTGGCGCGAACGAGATCGCTGTTGCATCTGCTGTTGCGCAGGTGTACTCATTTTACGAGCCGTCATCTTTGACTTATGGATCACGTCCATGGTGTTATCCGTTGACGAATGAAAGAGACCTTCACCGTCGAACGGGAGATCCTCAATCCTAGCTTTAGTTTCAGCTGGTAACGTAGAGGTGCGCAACCAGGCATGGCGCCGCAACGCAATTGCCCCCGCGAGGGCTTTCGCTGCGCAATCTGTTTGGTGGTTCGCCGTCGTCAGCTGCTGCCTGGACAGTCTAGTCGCTTCAGCTTGGAAGACTCTGGCCAATTCTCGCTGATCATCTGGAAGATAATCTGTCAGCGCTGAAATTTTGTTCCAGAGGAAGAGCTGGTACCTAGCCATGGTAGCTTGGTAGTTAGCTACTTTAAAACCCAGTGTAGCTGAAGTGTAAACTCTGCGACCAACTGTGTCCAGCTTCCTGCCCTCCTTATCGACAGGAGTAGAGTGGGTTCTCGCGGTGCGTCCCTGCGACGATTCCACTACAATGGAGTTAGGTCTGGGATGGCTACGTAGGAAAGGCGCGTCGGTGTCCTGAACCTTGTATAATGTCTCTAAACGCTTGGAAGTAGCATTCAATGTAGCTGGTGTTTCCCACGCATTCTTAAAAGTCTTTAGGAGAGTGGGCACCAATGGTAGAGTGAGCTGAGGCGCTGGCTCTTCATACATGACGTCATAGATTTTGTCATTTAACTCCTCTTGTGGCTGGTTAATATCCAGACCAAGAGATTGCGCCATCCTCTGCATCTGGTCCGAGAAAGATCCCAACTCTAACGACGGGGATGGCATATCGCTAGATCCTACCCCTTCCGGAGGAGATGGGATCGACGGGGCCTGGGACCGAACCGACGATGTGTCGGAGGCATAGTCCTCACCAGACGTTTGTGATAGGTGTCTTGGTACAAGAGCCGTCGAAGAATGCGCTGTAGAAGGCAGCGGGCGATGTTTGCTCCCGCGTCGCGAGGATGATCCTCCAATCCTCTTCCCTGTATAGGGGTCAAAAAGGTACCTCGGAGCTCTACGGTGCCGAGATCTACTTCTAGATCTATCAGAAGCCGACTCCCAATGTCGGGACCGAGATCGAGACCGGGAGGAAGATCTAGAACGGTAAGTTGTCCTCGAGGCTCTCGACGTCGGGGACGGTACGGTACCGAGTGGAGAAGGCTGAGGATAATCTTCATTGGGTCCGCCCTCTGCGTCGTGGTCGGGAGAGGCATCTGCTGGGATAACGTCCACCACCTCTAACTCAGAGGAGTATGCTTCCAAGTCCAAAGTTTGTAGGGCTGGTAGCGACGATGCCCGTGGTGTCAAAGGGGCAGACCTCTGAGAAAAAATCGGTGAGGATGCCGGGCGAGTAGGCGTTCGAGTCGGTCTCGTGGGCTGACTCGCAGGTACCGGTGGATCAGAAAACCGCGGCGTCGACTGCGCTGACTTACGGCTCGATACCGACTTTCTCGGTTGGTCCCCCGATGTCGAGGGATGACTCGATGTCGACGGTCGGACCTTCGGTGCCGAGGGATGACTCGATGCCGATGGCCGGTCCTTCGGTGTCGAGGAGTGACTCAATGTCGGTGGACGGGTCTTCGACACCGAATGGTGACTTGACGTCGACGTCGTGGGCCGCTTCGGTGCCGTCAAGGATTCCAACGGTGATTCCGACGGTCTTTTACGAGTCGGAGTACAATCCTCTCTCGGTGCCGAGAGCCTCTTCGACTGCTTCGATATCGAAGGGAGCTTCGGTGTCGATGTCGCATGCTTCAATTTCGTAGACTTCTTAGTCTTGCCAGATTTTTTAGCCGCTAGGGTGGACTTTTTGGACGGTTTCGTCAGGAGCTGCGGCGAAGGTGCCTCTGCTGCGTCCCCAGGCAGGGAGGAGCAGGGAGATGCCGGTTGAGAGCGATTTACGGATTTGCGCCCACGCTCACCGGATAGCGACTGGCCAGTAACCGAGTGTACTGGTGAAGACTGTCGTGGTCGGTCCACCGCGGACAGGGCCTTACTCCATAGCAGGCTCTTGAGCCTGTCTGCTCGATTTTTTCTGGTTTGGCGGGAAAAAGTCAAGCAATGGGGGCATGAGTCCACCACATGCCCCTCTCCCAAACATACGAGGCACAACGAGTGTCCATCGGTCAGGGTTAACTTAGCCCTGCAACGGGAGCAATGTTTGAAAAGCGCTGCCTGCGCCATAACTATTAAGGACAGGGCGTCCAACTATTATAACTAACTAACTATTTTAACAATAACTCTTTTTTTTTTTTTTTTTTTTAATATTTCTGTCAACAATAAACTAATACTAACACTAAGCTAATGAAAAAACTGTCTTTACTTTCCTCAGATACTATTTCCTCAGATACTACGACGAAGAATTCGTCCGGAGAAGTCTCCCGCGAGGCGATCAGCTACGCGGTCGAAGAAGAACTGAGGTAAGGCGGGACCCGGAGCATGCGCGATGGATGGTGGGGGAGGGGTTCCCGCCAAAAAGCACTAAGCTAGCTAGAGAAGTTTTCCCGATTGGGGCTCGGCGCCGGCGCAGAGCCCATATGTGTGATGCACAGAGACCACGAAGAAGAACTGCTTCTTACTTCAATGTTTTGAAGTAATATTGTGAAATTCGACATATATGCATAGTTGCCTCTTCGGCCCTTCCTGCCCAACAATGCCTCATCTTCCCAAACTCCTTTGCCTGTCCAAATTACAGCACAGATTGCTTCTGCGACCAGTGCAAGATTTTTCTATCAGCAACTTTTTCTGCTTGGGATCTCTTCTGCCCCTCTTCTCAGTCCACTGCCCACTCTGATATCTTTCAACTATTTATTTAAAAGGTTTAGACGCTGCCTTTTAGGGTAAACCCTCCCGAGACAGAGAATAAACCTGTAAACCACAAAACTATAATAATTGGGCCTTTGGACACCTTACCCCTTGGAAGAGCTAAGCTACCTGCAAAAAATCTTCATGAATGTTGGAGTACATACATATTTGATTTTGCCTTCTTACCCTATCAGTGGGGACTACCCAAAGGCCTTCCTCTTTATCTGAGCATTTGTCCAAACATGGTATATCCTGTAGGCCACACACAGCCTTGACCGTCATGCAGAGAATTTCAATTTCAGGAAACAATGTTGGGAAGAATAAGTTCCTCCTCAACAGCTGAGCAATGGTCTGTTATGAACGACCAAGAGCTGTGGGGCTACGTATCAGAGATGTTCAAGTTCAGGAGATGGAACCAGTAATATAAAAAATATAGCCAGACGTTCTCAGAGGTGGTTTTGTAAGCATTTTTAGACCTGCTGTTCTCATATTTTTATAACCACAACTATTATTATTATTATTATTATTATTATTATTATTATTATTATTTATTACACTTATATACCACCCCATAGCCGAAGCTCTCTGGGCGGCTTACAAAAATTAAAAGATTGAACACTAAAAAGACAATATACAAAATTTAAAACCGTAAACATAAAACAGCTGACATTAAAACACTTTAAAACATTTTAACCGTTAAGCCTGGCCACAATGTCAATCAAAAACCTCAACCTGAACTGTTAAAATGCCTGGAAGAAAATAGAAGTTTTGACCTGGCACCGAAAAGATAACAATGTTGGCGCCAGGTGGGCCTCATCGGGGAGATCATTCCAAAATTGAGGGGCCACCACAGAGAAGGCCCTCTGTTTATGACGGTCATAAACTTTCATTTCATACTTAGTAAGACTAACATCGGAGGATCATGACCAGAGCCGACTTATACTTAATGCCTTGAGGACCACATAAGTTTCTGTTTCGAAATCAGCAATTTTTACAGCCAACATGTTTTAAAATTAACAACGGTGAAACAAGACCAAGAATAGAGCTTGTCTGACCTTCATTCCAGCTGCATAAGCTTTAAACCCTGGGACCAATTTAAGTATTTCAGCCACTAACAAGGATGCTGTCAGAATTCCCCATGCTGGCATTTCATGTGGAGGCTTTAATAATGAGAATGCTCTTACCCTACACAGCAGCCCGCTGGCCTTAACAAATAAAGGAATTTTCATTTAAGCCAAAAACAAGTAGAACATTGCCAAGAGCTTCTTCCTGCAACTCACCTTCTGTGTCTCACAATTTGGCTCGCAGCTGTGGTTCATGAAACGAGAACAGTTTCCTTTCTGGGTGGCATCTATTATCTGAAAAGATATTAAAAATATTTGCACCTCTTTAAAAATTGCAGCCTGTTTTAGATTCAAACAATTAAAGACAAAACCATATTTCAGCTGGAATTCCACCAGTTTATAATGAAAAAAAAAGCTAGATATGCTTATGAAATAACTGATTCAACATATAGGATCAGTTCAGACAACATGTTTCTCACCAGTTGTTTTAGAACTCCATGGTAGTATTTACATCATCACTGAAAAATGTGTTGTCTGGCAGGAAAACACTTCACATAGAATATCCACATTGTGCAGAGAGTTCCTGCAAAACCATTGTGTTGCTTGTTGTGTGGCGGGCTTCGTGAAGTTTTCCGATGTGTTGAGTTGACTTTTCCCACTGGCTACAGAGTTCTCTGGCAAGAGCGGCAAAAGGAGGGAGTTTCCCTCTGGGAGAGCAGTCAGGATTGGTTTTTAGCAGCAATGGCTGAGGGGATACCATCGGGAGGACCGGGGGAGGAGAGAGGGCGGAGGAGCTGTCAATCAAACGTTGTGATGGATTTTACTCAACTCCACGGTAGCCCACAGTCACATAACAATGGAGTTAGTACACGTTGGGTGGGGAGTACCCCCTAAAACACAACCATTGAGTGGCATTTTCACACTGTGTTGACTAACGTGTTGTCTGAACTGAGCCATTGACTTTTGTTTGAATGCTATTAGCCCATGGTTAGAAGGATCACAAGTCCCTCCATAGAAGTTGTGGGACATTCTTTCGATGGACAAACTACTGCGACAGCTGTGAAATACATTCCTGTATGCTGTAATAGGCCCCTTCCAACTCTCCTATTCTATGACTCTATGCCTGGTGACCTCTTATAAGTATTTGACAAAGAGCCTAAACATATAAATAATAGATTATATGCGTATAGAAAACAATTTGTGTTATGGTTGACTCTTACAACAGATTGCTATGAATGAGTGATACAAAACGGAAGATGGGCGAAAGGAAATGCTGTACTTTAATTTTGTGCAAATTCTTTTCTCTAAATAAGTTGCTTTAAAAAAAAAAAAAGGAATTTCAACTTATCCTGTTCCCAACAGTGGTAACTTCATTTTTGCATTGCGTTCATTCATGTCAGTTACGATGTAGGTTGCTGTTATTCTCATTTTACAGAGAAAGCTAGCACTCACCTCGTCATTTTTCAATGCCATGAAGTAATAATGGATGTTCTTGCTCCGGGCATACTCTTTTACTCGAGTTTTGAACTCTTTATGATCCAGCACTTCACCACAGTATTCCAGTACAAAGGTGTTACTAATTACAACCAAAGGAAGAAAGAAAAAATGTCTAAGACATAGTAGCAACCTGGTTTTTACCTGTAATGTCCTATATTGCCTGGGTCTGGAGTTATCTCAGGGAATATGTTTTCCCATATGAAGCCACATACCCCAAGCTTTGAGATCCTACAGAGATGCCTTGCTCCATCTCTTAGTGATGCTAGAATGGCATTTACAAGGTACACGGCTTTCTCAGTAATCCCACGGATGCGTGCTCATCACTGGCTAACTTCCAGAAACCAGCTAAATCCTCTGTTTCCCTAGACTTGGAGGCTTTTGTTTAACTATAACCTGTTGATTGGTTTTGCTTAACTTGGGGGAAATAGTATTTTTGTCTCATAATTTGTTGCATTGGTTTTAGCTGTAGTATTTTTTTATTTTATTTTTGTTAACCACTTGGAAATTGAATTTGAAAAATAACATACAAATACTGTTAATAAATGAAACCTAAGGTAAATTCCAATTAGAAAGGCAATCAGCACTGAACCAAAGCCGGGGAGGTTGAACTATGCTGGCTATTTTTTATAAATAGGTTTTTTTAATTTTTCAAATACAACTTGGTAAAGGGACTCAAATCAATTCATCATCGCTATTTTGGCTCATGGTTACAAAGCATTGGGGAGGGGGCATCCAGGTCCCAGGTTCAGTTTCTGGCCATTTCCAGAGATTATAGGTAGTAAGTCTGGGAAAGAAAGTCTGCAGATAGCCCCCTTCTGCAAAGTCCCCATACTCCCAAGAACACTGAAGAAGTCCTTTCAAAGAGGGAAGCCTTACGATGGGAGATCTTTTGCCGCTCTCAACCCCCAGCCTTTCTTCTCTGTCAGGATGACTTCAACATCTGCATGCTGCTTCCTCTGAAACCGCCGGTTGGAGCAGGAGTCCCCGTTTGGGCACCTCGAAGAACTATGCATGAGGGTAGATAATTCGTGCATCAGAAACCTTGCCCATATCCATTGCCCTGCTTGTAGTAAAGCACCCTATAAAACCTGTATGTGTGCTTCTCTAAGGACACACAACCAACCCTACAAATTTCAAAGATAGTGAGGAGCTTGAGCTCCATGACACAATTGTACTGTAGGATTAAATGAATATTCTGACATCTTTCTCAGAATCATTGAAAGAATTTCGCAAGACCCAAGAAAGAAGACAAAATATGATTTCAATGTTTAATCCCACCTTTCTTTGTAAGCTACCTTTGAGCATAATGGATTAAAAAAATGTAAAGATGCAATACGATCCAAAATTCCCACATGCAAAATTTAGAATAGGCAATAATCAGCAGCACTACCATAAACCTTGAGAGACTTACTGAACAAACAAGTGTTACAATTCCTCCAAAACCCGAATAGAAGAGTGCACCTTCACACCTCCCTAAGGAGCAAATTCACTTGGCCATCAATAGCAACTTCCACTGGCAACAAAAATACCCTGTGTGCACGCTGTTTTCAATTACAAGAGAGCCAGTGCGGGGTTAGAGGTTAGAGTGTGGGATTGGGTCTCAGGGTTCTAGTCCCCACTCCGCCATAAAACTCACTTTGGGCCAGTCACGTGGCCTGTTCAGAAGACACCCTAAACCCTGCAGGTTAATGCTTTTGGTTAAGCAGCAAGGTTTAAAGTGTCTTGTGCGGTATGTTTTGCTAAACCCTGCTCACTCACTAACCACAGTAAGACCATCTGAGCACGCTTAGCAGCTCTAACCATGGCTTAAAGTGTTGCATGGCTTGTGGTTAGTGCTAATCCCAGAGAACCACAGTTTTGCTAACCACAGAGCCTGAAGTGTCGTCTGCACAGGCCCGCTGACTCTCAGTCTAGCCTACCTCACAGGGTTGTTGCTGTGAGGATAAAATGGAGGAGGACTACGTACTTGGGTTCCTAGGAGGAAAGGCGGGATATAAATGTAACAACTAAATAATTACCAGAAAGACTATTTCATTTCTTGGCAAAATCTCTTTTCCTTATGCTACACGTCAGGCTGAGGGCGGAGGAGGACAACAGGAGCAGACCAATCTGCAAAATGATCCTTACCATTCTATCATGAGGAGACGGTTTAGACAATCTTCTCCACATGCCACATCGCCTTGGGATCTCTCGTCTTTGGAAAGCGTGGGACATTCACACAGCATCCGTTTGATGTCACGGTGCGACTTATTCTTTTTCCTATGGAGCATTCCACAGAAGAACAAATTTTAGAATTGACAGCATAATGCAAACTAGCAAAACTTGAAGAATGTATTCAAAAGAAAAAGTACAGAGGCCTTGAGAAGTTTTTTTAAATTATATTTTCACATGTAGAGCCTCAGTATGCCTTGCAGTAGGCCAATTGTTTTGAGAATTCCCACTGGCTTTCCCCACACATGCAACTCAAAATTGTAGTGTGCTGTATTCAGTTGATACATCAATCTTTCTCAGCCTGAACCCACCCGCCCCAATTTCAAGGGTTGGGAGAATGCAGAAAAGTAGGTTTCCAAAATAGAGTGTGCTCAAAAGGGTCAATACCTGTTTGGAAGTGTTTTTTTTCCTCTAGCCCCACCTGAGACCACCCTAAGCCAGCTAGACATACTAGTATACTAACTCTGTTATAGCAAACAATTTACATAATATCTCAGGTTATTATGCGCTGTCCCCCTGCTAGGATAGAGGCCATTTAAAAAAGTAACTAAACTCAATTACCTTTCTGTCAAATAGACATTTTCTTCAATCAGGTCAAAGTAGTAGGGCATTTTCCCTTGCTTGGCAAACTCTTTCCAACGTTGCGAGTCCCTGAAGTCTTCCATAAAACACAGTGGACGAGCCATTGAGGAGTCTTGGGGCATGACTGGCAACCGCTCCCCCTCCGTTTTGACCTTCTTCCTTTCCTGGGAGTCCCCATCACTCTCCGAGTCACTCTCCAAATCTGTCCGCCTTTTCTTCAGTGGCCCTCGCTCCTTCATGTCATTTTTATCAAAAACCTTATTAATGTGCTCTTTTCTCACACTTGTGGCCGTTAGCTCTTTAGCAGAGTTACTGCTTATCTCATGCCCCTGCACTGAACCCTTCTCTCTAGGGTCACGAGCCTGGAACTTAACTGACTGATTGGGGAAGTAGGGATGGCTTTCATCAACCCAACGGTCAACTTCTTCATACTCATGATCTTCTGTAAGTGAATCAGGAACCTGTCCTTGTATTTGCTCGTAACTCATCTGAGGAGGTCTGTTAGCCAATCTTGGGTCCCAATAGCCATTGTCATGCCAGTAGTTATGAGACCCAATATATGGCCCTGCACCTGGTGGGTAAACATAACCTGGGAAAATGCCATAGCTACTATCAGGTTGTTGGTATGTACTGCTTGGTTTCTCTGGTTGGGAGAAATCCCACAATAAGCTACCTATGTCCTCTCCTGAATGAAAGCCGTCCCCTCTGGAGAATTCTCCAGTGTCAGAGAAAGCCCCCAAACCAGGCTTCCCTTGCCTACTGTCTGGCTTGGAAACACCGGTCTGCAGCCTGGGCATACCATCATCCATTTCAAAGTTCCTGGAAAAGTAGTGCAGACCCTCTTCTTGAGATATGCCAATTGACCGAGTTATAGATGTTCTTTCATTTAATACTGCTCTTTCATCTGGATTTGGCTTGCTAACAGAATCTGATGCCTGCTCTGATTGACTTGTACTGTCGACGCCATCACTCTGAGGCTGGGAGGCATCAGGCTGAAGGTCTTCAGTCTCTGCTCTATTACGCTCAGTCAATATAGCTAGGCTCCCCTCTGGATCTCTAGAAGGCAAACATTTGCTTTCATTTTGCAAACCATTATTAGGTTCCAGGTCCTCTGGTATTTCTTCATAGAATGGCTTGCTGGACTCTGGCCTGCCATCTTCCCAGTGATCCAAGTAGCGTCTGTTACTTTGGGTGTTCCGTGAGGAACAAGAACCGCTCTCTTCCATGGTTATTGTAGAATTCTTTGGAATGACCACAACTGACTGAAGGCGATTCCTCGGAACACTGCTGTCATCTGAATTGGAGTCGTCTGTATCACTTTCATCACTACCCTGTTCACTTGCACTTTCAGCCACATCAGAGTAATCTTCATTGTGAATGTTTCGAGTACTCTCAGGAGTACTGCCACTACTGTAACACCTGGGTGCTTCAGTTTCGGTTTCTTCTACAGTCACAACAATATCACAAGATGGGGACAAAGAGTCTGAAAATGCAGATCCCACCAAGGAGTCATCCCCTTTGTCATTTATCACTGAAACTTCTGATGAGTGGTCTTTCAAGTCCGACATGGTTCTTTCACCAAGGGCAGCTGAATCTTCGTCATCTGGTTCCTCATTCTCTGGCTCTTCCACTGGCATCTCTAAATAATAAGAATGCTCATTTTTAAAAGGTGATTTTGTTTTTTCTACAACGGAATCAACATGCAGAATATCTAGTTCAAGTGCTACTTCAGGACACTCTAAGAATTCTTCACTATTCTTCTGGAAAGTTGTGTCCACCTGGGTTAACACATTTTCAGAAGTTTGTTGTTGCTGTGCAATACATTGATTGTCTAACTTCACTTCCACAAAATATTCTTCTGTAGAAGAATCTCTGACTGGGCTATGTTCTAATGAGCTGAAACTTTGAACACATTCTTCACTTTCATGAGAAGATTTTGATGAATTTTTCTCCTCTACGTCAGTATACTCGAATGCTTCAATTTGTGGCTCTACATGAATATCCATAGGAGATTGAGCAGCTTTTGTATCTGAAGGCTCAGCTTCAATTTCAACTTCTGAATAATACAAGGAAAGAGCGGCATCATCCGAAATGTAGCAAGGGGCTGGATCTTTGGTTTTATTACAGGGATCTGTTAGATCATCTGCTTTTTTTGTTAATGTTTTAGAATGATTTACATTCACAATACAGGAAGGTTCACATTCATATTCAGAAGAAATTGAAACGTCTGTTTTTTCTTTAAGCAAATGGATGGATTCACTTGCAAGGACACCAGAATCACCCAGATCGTGTCCTTTAGACAGATATATA
The DNA here is from genome assembly GCA_029215795.1 of Anniella stebbinsi. Classification (NCBI taxonomy): domain Eukaryota; kingdom Metazoa; phylum Chordata; class Lepidosauria; order Squamata; family Anniellidae; genus Anniella; species Anniella stebbinsi. The sequence continues at coordinate 235,851,338 of JARDYH010000002.1, forward strand.
TTTTGAAACCCATTCGATGGCAACTTGTCCAAATTAGGACTTTTGATTTGAGGTGGTGGCTCAGGTCTATCTAAACTATCATCAGAAGAAATTGTGATCTCCTCCACTTTGGAGGTACACAACAATGCTATATCACTGGGCCTAGCTTCTGGGGACCCATTTATATTCAGTTCTATTGGAGAACATGTTCTGAATTGATCATGTTTTACCTTGACTAAAGATTCCACTTCCTTAATACTGTCATGGCTATCAATTCCTGCAAATTCCTTCAACTTAGGAATAAGAGAACTCTCTTTTGATTCATCTAGCTTTTTGAAAGTAGGTGAATCATTTAACTGACTTAATGGAGAAACAGTCCTTTCTGTTTCTGGCTTCTGTGCAAGAGCAGCTTTTGTTTCACAGATTTGGACACGAGATGCCTCCGAGTCTATACAATTAGACTGCTCTCTGATTTCCTCAGATTCTGTACAACAGAAAGAACTTTTAAATTTATCTGACTTTGAAGCAGATGTCTTCGAGGAGGTGGACTTGTGTCGGGAAGAATGCACACTGCTATCTCCTTTAGAATGGGATGCTCCCCTCCGATGCCGCTCGCTAGCTGGAGAGCACCTTTTTGATACATCACTTTCTGAAGTCCTTTTTGCTTCTCTGTCTGATTTTGTAGGCTTTCCTTTTCTCTCTGACTCATTATGAGAGGATTCTGCCTTGCTGTCACGTTCAGACTTTGAATGAGCAGAAGAGGTCCTAGAGTCTCTGTAAGAGGAGGAATGAGAGGATGTGCGCCTTGAGTCTGTAGACCTGGAATATGTCCTCCGATACTCTTCTTCTGAATCAGAACTTTCTCTTGTCCTATTATCAACGTAAGAACGAGAATATCGTGTCTTCTCTCTATATGGTGAGCTCCTGTGGTACCTTCTGTCAGAGTCATAGTAATGTGACCGTTCAGATCTGGAATAGGAAGAACTGGTTCTAGAACCTCTCTCTGATCTAGAATGAGAACGGGATCTGCTTCGCCTCCTCTCTCTGTCAGATCTGGAACGGGAGGAAGAATACCTTGAGTCTCTTTCAGGTCTGGAGTAACTAGAATATTTTTCATCCCTGTCAGATCTAGACCGAGACGAGGATTTTATCTGCTCTTCAATTCTGAGAGAAGTAGAGCTCTTTCGTGTATCTTTTTCCTTCTCCAAGCCTGTTGAAATTTTAATTTCATGGGATCTCTGACTTGAAGACGTTCTCACAGAATCTTCATCCGATTCAGAACCCTGTAATGTGCCATCAGACAGAGAGAACTTCCTCTTGGAGCCCTGCTTCTTAGAACTTAGAGAAGCTCCCTTTGAGCTATCTGAAACTTCCTCATCCTTCCCAATATGGGAATGTCCTTTTGTTGGGACTAGTTCTGCTTCCTCAGAAACAGGTTGAGCTAGATGTTCTTCAGAGCTATCCAACACAGAATTTTGTTTAGTATTCAGTTCTAACATTTCCTGTGAGGCTTTAACTGAGGGCTCTTTTATCGTTTGGACAACGGTTTCTACAGGTAATGGCAACGGAGGTGTGGCTGCTGTTGGTATTGCAACTGGAACTTGTGGCGAAGTTGCTGGGCTTAGTACTGGTGTTGGCGCTGGTAGTATTTGTGGGGGGGGAGGGGGAGGAGGGGGAGGGGGTGGTGGTGAAGCTGGCAATTCCACATATTCTGCTGTAGCAGCTGGTGGCACTGGAGCAACTGCGGGAGGCTTTGTTGTAACATTCAGCAGATGTTTCTTAAAATGAATCTTGCCTAATTCCACCTTAGGTTTTGGTGGTGAAAATTCTTCCACAACACCAGAAGAATCCCCAAGATCCATTTTAATTTTAGAGGCAAAGTCAGTTTGAAGAGGTGCAGCTGGGGAGCTTGAAGTCTCATTTTGTTTGTCATTTCCAAGGACCGTCAGAAATCTGTTCTGCAAAGTTTTCTTGGTTAGACTGAAGCTGAAGGACACCTTTTGTCTGCCTTGTTCCTCAAGGTTAACTTTTGTTCGGGTGCCTTTGGGCAAAAACCGGCTAGATGCAACTCCCTTGAACACTGGCCCTTTGACAAAACCGGGTTTCTGTGCATTTTCTGTCTTGCCCTGCAATACAAGAAATAAGCAAGTGAAATCGTGTTTTTTGAAATAAATTCTACTCAAAATATAGCACCTAAAGTGAAAAAGAAGCAAGGATAAATGGACACAAAAGGGCAAGAGAAAGCTGTTAGTCAGCAGTGTGAATACTCCTGGAGGTTCCACATAGACCTATTGTCCTATTGGGAGTCCACCAGGGGAAGAGCCTTCAGTGTGGTGGCCCCTCTCCTATGGAGCCCCCTGCCTTTTGGAGGTCAGGCAGGCACCAACTTTGTATTCCTTCTGGCACCTCCAGAAAACGTTGTTGTTCCCGGAAGCCTTCCCTTAAGGACCAGCCACGGTTTATTTTGCACTTTGTTTCTTTCAAAAATGTACTTTTAATGTGTTTTTGTTCTATTTCATTTTGTCCACCACTCTGAAATTCTGAATGTGGAGTGGTATATAAATATTGTAAAAAATAAATACAGAGCCTGAGTGAGCCTAAGCAGGAAGCCTCTATAAAAGCCTAAGGGAGCGTCACCTGATACTCTCCGGACATTTGTTGTTAATGGGCTTCCTTGTGGCCTGATTGACACAGCTAACAGTTCCATTCTTTGACCACAGTGGATGGCAGTGCATAGCTGAGTCCGTGCTTAACCCGGTGGGGGCCTGCTGAGGTCTCAAGCTGTGTCACAGGGAATAGGAAGATACTAACTCAAATTCTGGACCAAGTGCTCCAGGGCAGGTTGCTGGGTGAATTTCACATTAATCCTAAAAATGTCTGGCAGCTCCCTAAAATGCCCGACTCTTAGGATTTGTCAAATCTTTCTTTTTTCCTCAAGCAACATGAAATGAAGCAAAAACTATAAACACCTATAATTACTTCCTAAAAATAGGAAGCGAAATAGATTAGGTTTCACTCACCTCATTTTCTTCTTCTCTGTTGTAATCCAGCAAGAAAGCATGCAAAAAAAGAAACAGAGAGAGCATGAAAACTAAGAGGAACCACAGGTGGCTTGCTTTTCAGGTGAAACTTCTTTGCCTGTGCTGAATAGTAACTTAGCTACAGGTAAATCTCACTGCAGTAAACGGGACTGCTTACAAAATAAGGTTAGATTTAGACCTTAAAAGGACTAGTCTTCAGGCTCTATTATGTTTAGGCAACACAGGGATTCTCTGGAGTCACATTCCAGTGTCTAACATCCTGTTGAAACAAAACGGGAGAAGCCATTTGCAATGAGGACGTAAGCATGTCAGGGTCCCAGCCGCACAGTACCTCTCTTCCTCAAGATATGGAACTTCTGTGTCTTAATCCTTCCTGTGTTAGAATTCAACAGGATTTTAGAATAGGAACTGAGGAACAGGACAGCATATGCTAGCCACCTCCAAGGAGGAAGAGGTATTTGATTCTGGAGATAAGTCATTTTCCAGAATTGTCACATTTCAACATACATTTATAGGGTAAACCTTGTTAAAGCAAATTAGGCCGTGGTTTTCAGTATTTTTCCTCCTTAGCCCCACCCCACCCCACAACTCCAATGCATTCCGAACAATTCAGCTTCTACTTTTACTAAGAAGTAGGATGGAGCAATCCTATTTTCAAGCAAGAAGTCATGAAAAATTAGGTGTACGGGAATACAGAACAGACTACCCATATAGTGAAGATGAACATTTCCTTTAGATTTTGGCAATCCTTTAGATTTTGGCAATCAGATTTTCCTAGTTCCTAGTACTGAGAAGAGGTTAAACACATTCTGAGTAACCTTCGCTTGTCCTCCTGTCAGAATCAACTATAATAATCACAAGCTAAAGCTCACAGCTCTCTGGTAGAGCACATGTAGATCCAATATGTCAGCTATGCAAAAACACCACATTCTGGGTGTTTTGTGTAATTAAACCCTCCCATATTATAAAATGCATGGAATCTTTTCTGCTGTTTTTAAGAACAGGGAGTCCACTTGTAGACATTCAGGTGTGCATTTGTTTGTTTGTTTTAAAAAAAGATTTAATATATAAGTGAACCATGACTTAATTACCTCCCATTTAGAATACTGCAACATGCTCTACGTGGGGCTGCCCTTGAAGAGTGTTCGGAAACTGCAGCAGTGAAAAATGCAGCATCGAGATTGTTTTCTAGCAGATGCTTGGTTGACCATATCATACCAGTCCTGTATAACTGCAGTGGCTGCCAATCAGGTTTTGGGCACAACTGACAGTGCCGGTGTTTTACCTTACCTATGAAGCCTTAAATGGCTTGGGGACAGGCTACATGAAAGACCACCTCTGCCCATAGCTTACTATCCTCTTTGGATGCTCTTCTGCATGTCCCACCATCAAAGGAGTTCAGGTTAATGGGAACATAGGATAGGGCCTTCTCTGTGGCAACACCCTAAGGAAGTTAAGATAGCCCCTTCTTTGTTCAATTTTAGGTGGGTTGTTAAAACTTTTTTGTTACATATGGCTTTAGTATTTTAAATGTATTGGCTCCACATTCTATTTTAAAATAATCCCCTGCTTTTAATTCTGCTGCCGGTGACGTTTTAACTTTTACTTTTTTCCCCTTGAAGTTTTAAAATTGCTTTATGTTTTAATTGCAAGTTGCCTGGGGGGCCCTATTTGAGTCAAAAAGTAACTCATACATCTATAAATAAATAAAATATAAATAGCTTACAGGCAATCAAGGACTAGTCTACAGATCCTGGACTTTGGCAAGTCTTATAGCACATAGCTGCCTAAGGAAAAGCCCTCATAGAATTTTAATAAAGGCAGGTGAGGAATGTTTCACAATTACAATATTACCGGGTTGGGGGAGAGAATACCCTCATCTCTCTGCCAATCGTGAACCACCCAAGTTCCCCTAACACCAATTTTATTGGGAAGTAATGATGAAGGCATCCCACATATGACAAAATTAGATTCTGCACCAGGGCAGGCAATATCCCTTTCCATAATATTAATATTAAGGCAACCTTTAAGAGCTGTTCAGAATCATAAATGAGAGATTACTAAAAGTTTCAAGCAATAAACTCTTACCATAATTAAATTCACCTTTTAAATTATCATTGCTGTCACTCAGTTGCTGATAGATGTAGCTATTAGTTGGTGGTGGGGAGTTTAAAAAAACAAACCAAAAAGTCTTTCAAGTTTTGTCATGTTTGGATAATTACTTGCTAATGTGCCCAGAGATAAAATTATTGCAAGTTTTCAAGATTAAGTGAAATAAATGGCACACTAATTTACTTTGAGCAATTATGCAGCTGCTAATGTAGCACCACCGCCCCAGAAGCATAACCTTGTTTTTTGAGACAAAAACTCTCCTTTGCTTATCCCGTGAAAAGCAGGAAGATTCGGTAGAATTGCAAGGGAAGAACTGTATCTGTCAAATAGTAGGTAACTCACTATTTACACCAGTTGCAACTAAAAATAAATAGTTGCTGCTTAATTCCATTTCTGAAAACCCTCAGGGCTGCATTCCAGAGGATGGCAGGGCCCAAAGGCAAAATGAGCAGGGCCAAAAATACCGCCATATTTTGGTTTAAAGCTCCTGCAGCCAGTAACTAAGCTTTAAGAGAGGCATTTCAACCATTTAGAAGTGGGGGACCACATACATACATATATACACACACACACACACACACACACACAAGCCAAGAAGCCACCAAACAATGGGCATCTGGGGGAAAGGGACCCAGGAGAGCCTGACTGGGACTCCGGGCAGGCCAGCTTTGGCCCATGGGCCTGAGGTACAATGCCTGATTTAATAAATGGGGTACTTTTATGAAGCCAACTGCTCATGACATCTGAATGCCCCCCCACACACACACAAGAAAGGAAGTATAGATATGAAAGGTTATTTCATTACAGGTTGGTTGGAAAACATTGGAGATTAGGCACAGCGTTACATCAAGCTTTGAGGAGAAAATTGGCTTGGCGGTGGTGGTTGTGGAGGAGGATGTGTGAGAGAGAGAATCAAACTTCAACGAACTGGAAATAGGAGTGAGCAGTGAAGTGGCCAAGTTTGCGGATGACACCAAATTATATAAGGTGGTTAAAACAAAATGGGATCGTGAGGAGCTCCAAAAGGATCTCTCCAAGCTGGAAGGGCGGGCGTCCAAATGGCAGGTGTGGTTCAATGTAAGCAAGTGCAAAGTGATGCACGTTGGACAATAAATCCCAATTGCAAGTATAACCTGATTGGATTTGAGCTGGCAGCGACCAACCAAGAAAGAGATCTTGGGGGTTGTGGTGGACAGTTCGATGAAAATGTCAAGCCAGTTTGTGATGGCTGTAAAGAAGGCAAACTACATGCTGGGAATTATTAGAAAAGGAATTGAGAATAAAACTGCCAGTATCATACTGCCTTTATACAAATCTATGGTACGACCACACCCCAGAACTATATTTAGGCAGGGCTGAGAGTTCACAGCTGTTTTAAATGTATACTGTTTTTATATGTTGCCTGTTTTTATGCTTGTATGGTTTAAAATTTTGTATATCGATTTTTAACGTCCAAAGTTTTTAATTTTTGTAAACCGCCCAGAGAGCTTCGGCTATGGGGCGGTATATAAATGTAAAAAATAATAATAATAATAATACTGTGTACAGTTCTGGTCACACCTAAAAAAGGATATTGGAAAAAGTGCAGAAAGGGGCAACTGAAATGATCAAGGGACTGGAGCATCTTCCCTGTGAGGGAAGGTTACAACAGCTGGGATTGTTCAGCTTGGAAAAAAGGAGGCTGAGGGGAGACCTGATAGAGGTGTACAAAATTATGAGGTTAGGCATTTCTCCCTCCCATAATACTAGAACCAAAGGTCATCCCATGAAACTGACAGGTGGGAGATTCAGGACACATAAAAGGGGGTAGTTCTTCACACAGCACAGAGCTGAACTACGGAGAGTTTGCTACCACAAGATGTGGTGAGGCCTACCAACTTGGATGGCTTTAAAAGCAGATTGGATAAATTCTTGGAGAGAAAGCTATCAATGACTACTGGTTGGGATGGCTATGTGCTACCTCCAGTATCAGAGGCAGTAAGCCTATATATACCACTTGCTGGGGAACATGGGTGGGAAAAGGCTGTTGCACTGTGTTCTGTTTGTGGGCCCCTGACCGACAGCTGGTTGGCCACTGTGTAAAGAGAGTGCTGGACTAGATGGATCACTGGTCTGATCCGGATGGCTCTTATGTTCTTATGTCAACTGCCTTCCACTGGACGCTCCATTGGCTGGATGACATAGATGGGTGTGGTTATACTCATTGACATCATCACCCCAGTTGTTTCGCCTTTTTCCACGCTGAGGCACCAAACTCGCTCAGCACAGAGAAAGACCTGCTCCTCCCAGCACCTGCCAAGTCCCCAGCTTTGCATCGCGAGCGCTGTGTGCCATGTAAACAGATTCAGCTGCTGCCAGGAAAAGTGGACAAGTCCATCGCTGAGATCAGAGAGAACAGAGGAGAGGCTCCACGAGCTGAATGGGAAGGCTCTATGGGTCTGATTAGTCCCACAAGCTGGAGGTTCCCCTCCCATGCTTTATACACACTTGAGAAGGGCTCATTTCATACAGCCCTCTGCTCCATTTCAGCCCAGTTTCAAAAACCCTTTGACAAGGGTGATGTCCTTTCCCTGGCAGCCTTCTGCATGGAGAAGAGGGAGAGGAAAGAGAGTGAGAGAGAATGTCAGAATGAGAAAAGGGGTGAGCCACCATTTTTAGTTCTGACACTACTCACCATCTACCTTAAAATTATTTCTAGGCCACCTTTAAGGGTGGAACCCTCTCTCTGCTGCCTTCAGTCCTGCTCAGTGCTGACATGACGCCCTGACAGATTACCCACAAGGAAAATCGACCCTTGACAGAAAAAAACGGTTGCTTACCCCTGATCCAAGTCTATCAACCATCCTTTTAATAATGAAGAGTTTGGGGAAGGAATACTTCTACTCTATGCAGGCTTCAAAATTACATTCTTGGCTGTACCACTCCTTGTTTGAAATGAAAAAAAAACACCCAACAGCCAACAAGTATTTGATGCCACTTGTGGCTTTAGCTGAATAAAAGGCTTGTTTATACTGCGTTGTAAGTTGAGCATGATTTAGCATTCTCATTCTTTGTAACCTCTAGATTTCAAACGGTTGCAACAATATTTTGGCTGAAAGCAAACTTCAACTCATGCGCCAAACAGTCCTCACTAGGAGACAATTCCTTTGCCAACTTAGTTACAAGAGCTTTGCCACCTGGATTTCAAAGATATTTTTAGAAAAGGACAAGGAAGCTTCTTTGGCATGGCAGTTGGAGAATCATCTGTTAGACAGGGCGGGGGAGCTCTCTGTGCATATAACTACTACATTTATGAGCCACAAAACTGAATATAAAGCTGCCTTACACAAAATCAGACACCCAATCCAGCTAGCCTGGTACTGCTTACTCTGACTGGGAACAGCTCACCAAGGTTTCAGGCAGAGACGTCGTCCCCAGTGCTGCTGAAATCCTTTAACTGTAGATTGAACCTGGGACTTCTGTATGAAAAGCATTAAGCAAGGGTCACTCCCTATTCATCTTGGCTACAGACTGATCCACAGCTACGATCCTCTTTTCAATGTGGGAGGTTTTCTAGAGGGGCTACGCAGCAACAGCAACCTGTGCACAGAACATTTATGAAATTTAAATGTTACTTTGACATTCCCTTTCATCACATAGAATCTGACCTTGGGACTCAGATACGCAGCTGAGGAAAAACATTAAGTGGGCAGTTGCTTTGCCACTCTCATCTGGATCAACCAGGACTGAAAGCATCAGCTCCATACATGCACATCACTCTCTTTGAGGGAGGAGATGAGGATGGAAAGCAAATCAGGAGGCCGATGAAGGGCTAGAAGCAAATTGTCCAGGGTCATCACAACCTAAAGCTACATCCTGGGATGAGAAATGCTTGGCGGTGCTACTGTGACAACCTCAATGGCATCAGCTCCAGGCCTGAAGAAATCTACTTGTGAGACATTCCCAGATAAGAGGGCCATGGGGTTAAGGCTCTCACTGACCATGGGAATCTCCCACAATCCCTACTGACCAGAATTAAAACAATCCTTTATTAATTTGGAGATGGGTGCACCCAATGGAACTTTTTCTAGCCTTAGTAGACTGGCTATGATGAGATCAGAAGGACTATATAAACATACCATATAGCCCTAGTCACATAATATTTCTCATTTATTACATATATTAAATCCCAAAAGCACTTCAGGACTTTCCTGTTCCCCTCATGTCTATTGAAGAACACCTGCAGTGCGCCATCCCTGGTGTTTCACAACCATCCTCATAATCCAGCACTCCCCTCTCTTTCACCAGCAATATCTGTCCATGGAGCATGCACAACCAGCTCTAAGGGAATTATCACTCATTCACCCTCTTACAACTTGATCCAATGGATGCCAGCAAAGGTTTCCACCGAGCAGGAAGAGAGAGCCCTCACAGGTGAGTGGCAGGCTACGCAAACCAATACAGCATCGTAGCATAGAAGCATAAGCAAGCAAACTAACAAAAAAGCAGATCCCTGTGGTGAGGTTACATTATAAGTTTTGACAACGGGGAAGTGTTTATTTTGCATAAATTTGATCACTGGCATGCTGCGTTCTGAATTAGTGCTGTTCTAGAATATGGGAGAAGGAGATAGATGAGAAATACTACAAGCATGCAAGAGGAAGGGGGTACGTGGCTCTTTTTATTTCCTCAGAACCTTAAGATCAACCAATAAGGTCCTGCTATAGGTTTCACCCCATCAAAGGTGAACTTGTCATGTATCAGGAGTAAGGCCTTTTCTGAAGTGGCCCCGGTATTATGGAAGGGGATGTTGCATGAGATTTACCTATTTACTTTGGCTTACGTGTGTAACCACGCTTTTAGCAATTAGATTTTTACTGGAAAGTGCTTTCCTACTGTTCCCTTATTTAATTTTAGTCTTCATTTTAAGATTTTTAAAAACTGGCTTTCTTTTCATTTTGTAAGCTGCTCAGGGACCCTTTGTTAACAAATAATAAGTAAAATTAAAAATCATGAAGAGAAAAAACAGACTATATAAAACATATACTCCCTCCTTTTTGTTTCCAGAGGATGAGGTTTTCAAATGTCTCAATAACTTGTTTAGTGTGTGTGTGGGGGGGGGGGGGGGGGGATGGCATGCCTGGAATCACAAAAGTAAGATTACTTCTCAGATTTCATTTTCCTTTCATTGCATTCTGAAAACATTTGTGAAAAATAGGCAGAAAACCACCTTAGGCAACATCTTTGAAACATGGGAACATTCAGGTTGCAGTACTGTAACCTAAAGCTGACCACCTGAACTTGTGCATAGGTTGTGAATTTGGGAGTCCTTGTACTTAAAACGGTTCACCTCAATTAATGCAGGTTTTAAGGAAGGTCTCATGAACTTGTAAAGGTCAGGGAGGCATGTCTCTTGACAAGCATAAAAAGAAGTATTATTGACTCTTACAGTACTGTTCTGCATCTGAGATGGTTGCTGTGGATCCAACAAATAAAATACTCCGGTGATGAAATGGCACCCGAGAACACACACACACACACACAGCTGTGCTGTTTGAATGTAAATAAAACGTGTAACAAACGCTGGAAGAAGTAGGACAAATAACTACACTATACTGCATTAAAACATAAGAGATTCTGAGCATTGTGGTGCTAGAACAGGCTTCACTTGCATTACACCACCTGAAAAGTTCCTTTATTCAGGCATTTGGCTTCTCTTGTTTGCTCAAAGTATATGATATCTGCCTTCTTTGGGAATCTATGTGGTGATCTGAGCCACTGTAAGCATACTAAACTAGTAGTCTCGGCTCTGTGCTGGCTTCTGTCACCTTATGGACAAAATTCCAAACAAAACTTTTGACCTACAAGGATTTGCATGGCTTGGGGCCTACATAACTTAAACACTGCTTCATAATGACCCATAAAGACAGACTGGGAGCATCCTTGGCGGAGAGCAACTTTCAGGAATATCAGATATGTTCTAAACTTAAACAAGGACAAAAGGAAAGGCATCCTTGGCAATAGTTTCCCAGCTCTAAATTTCCATCTTAAGATTTAATAAAACCTGAGCACCTGGAAGAAGATACATTATACACTTTCCTGTTTGGACAAGCCAATAACAGGAGTGGATAAATGAGAGTTCCTTTCATTACTATACTTTAAGGGTATATTTTATAAGTTTGCTTTAGCAGCTATCTTTTAATGCCTTAACATCTTTAGCACAGTGTTTTCAGCTGCAATATTCTGTGTTAATACAGACGGTTACCAACTTTGAGGTCTTGTCGATGAAGTAGGAAATAAACTACCACAGAAATATGAAATAATTTCCCAGCCCTATATATGCACACAAGTATACACACACACCTGCATTTTATGTAGGGAACAGGTAACTTGTTTAAAAGGCATGCTTATGCCCATTACAGTTACCCCCTCCCTACATGCACACATAAACTTGATCCATCACCTGAGACAAATTATGTCCACACATCCAGTTTGTGCAAGGTATATTTTAAACTGCCTCCTTAACTTAGCTGAGAAAGTCAGCATTATCAAGCAAGCGGTTTTAAAAAAATACATGCCACAACAGCAGCCAGGCCTCCTGCCCTTCACTTTCATGCCCTCAGAGACAATCATTAGTATCTTTAATAAGGAAGTGATCGTGAAGAAGTGCAGGTGTAGAACAAATGCTTTTTCTAGAGCCATTACTGTCTCCCTGATGCATAACAACTATAAAATAATTGAGCAAGCTACCTTGCTCTGTTTGATTCTATCCACCTAAATGTGTTTTGCTGGTAGCAAAACATTCTACTGAGGGCTAGAGTTACCAATAATCTGCTTGCAGGAATAGAAGAAAAAGATGTATCCACAGGAGGCTTGGGAAATAAGCCCCCAAGCGACACAAAATTGCCCACGAGTCTCACGCTAGCTATAATGTCTAAACTGTTAAAAAAATTACGGCAACTCTGGAAGTTCTATCTGAGAGGACTTTGTTTCAAAGAACAAAGTCTTACCTAAGCCACCTTTTGGCTGCCTCTACCATCACCTGATTCTTCTAATCCCCCCCCCCCCAAATATTATCGGTCCCTAACTCTTCTCACACCATGCGACTTCCACATTCTGCACAGCTCCTAGCCCAGTGGTAGCTAACCGTTGTAAGTTCAAAGTATTAGACAGTAATGCCTGGGAATGGCTCAGACTCCAATCTACTTAAGCAGGGGGCTGCCAACAACATAGCACAGGAGAGGGTGCAAGAGTGCATGCCATGGCCAGGTCAATGGGCCTCCCAGCTCCTGTCAGGGTATATCCCTGAAGCACCTATGCCACAGGTTGGCTAGCCATCAGCTAGCCCACACTTGCCATCAAATATATCTTTAGTCATAATTGCAACAGCTCAATGATTCTAGTAAAAAAAAAATCCTGCAAACCTGAACTCTGCCCATCCCTGTTCAACCCAACTATTATTATAAAGAGAGAGCACCAAATATTGTTAGTTAATTCGTTTCTGTTTGGGCCGGCTTCTGGAGTTGGCTTTCTGGGTGGGTGAATTACTGAACTATTTAACGGATGTGCTCTATTTTATAACTCGTATACCAATGTCGGTTACGGGGGTTTCGCTACTACTTTCTACTTTATCACATTGACCCTGCTCAGACGACACACTAAGCCATGGTTAGGCCGCTAACTCTTTTGCAGCAAATGGTAAGTGAGCATGGTTAAACCACGGTTATGTAGCCACCATGGTTGGGAATGGTTCACACGACATGCTAAGCCATAATATATAGCTCAAAATGCTTAACCACTTTGGCTTATTGTGTCATCTGAACAGGGTCATTGTATTCTATGACGCTTTTAGCTTGCAGAAAAGGTGGCATATAAGTTTTCTAAATTAATAAATGAGTCCCCCAAAACTGTCCATGCTAATATTATTGGATGCACTCACATGGAATAATAAGCCTCATCTTGAACGAGCTGTGTGTTTGTACATGCAGCCTGTACACTCCAGCTTGGCTCCTCCTCCTAACATGACCAGTTACATTTACAAGCCAGGATTATAAACCAGAGTTTATTCTTGGTTCATGAACCCTGGTTTGTTTGGGAGAAACAACCCAGGGTCTCCAATTTATGGGCAGAGATTTGAACCCATTCTGAGAACTACGAAGTACAGCAGAAGATGACACATATTCTAGAATATACCTGGAGAAAAATGGGAGGGGGAAAAGCTGTCGATTTGAAGGATAGTGGGGCAACAAAATGAAAAATAGTCCAGCTTTGGCAAAAGAAGTGCTGTGATGCATGATACTAATAACTTCATGCAGATTCTTAGACTTCTCTGTTTGAAAAGGTCCTTTGGTGTTGCTTTCCATTTTCAGATTTCAGATTCAGATAATCACATCTAAGTAACTGCTTTTAAAAAATACAGAAACATCCTTCACCTAATTGAGTTCACCTATTTGAGGTTTCTTGCATCTTCAGTTAACCGGATATTTTCCATATCCATAACCGAACAGAAGGAAGCAGCTCGGTTTGCTTTGCTGTGGACCCTCTCTTGACAGTTTCAGCTATAATGCAGTAACTGGAGAGTTTCTGCTTCTACTAGCACACAAAAATGAACTTGACCGACACAGGTGATTTTGTCAGTTTATAAAATACTGCACTTCATTAGATGAGCTACCTCTTACCTCATCCATCTAGTTTAAAACTCACTTTTCTCTGCAGTAATCACATTAAGAAAAAAACCTGCACTACACACAGGGCGATTGATTTGCCAACTTTTAGTTAAGAGATGAAGCCAATTAGCCAATTCTGTAATTTTCCAAAGGACTACTTTACACATAGAATTCCAGAAGTGCAGCTGCACAGAATTGTAACTGCCTGCATTCATTAAGCAGGGGAAATTAACAAGCATTACACCTCCTTTCCCATTCAATATAAAACCAAGAAAGCTGTCTGTAGCTTTCCTAAGGATAAGCTGTCTGCCCTATTTCAGGGACCATGTTTGTTGGAAGCCATCTTCTCCAGCAAGCAAAACACATCCTGCAGCCATGATGGTTTATTTTCAAACCGCTCCATGCCCCCTCCTCTCCACTTTGATAGCCAGCTATCCTTTCCAGTAGGTTCCAGAAATGCCACTGTAGCACGTTTTAAACATCTGTGGCATTTTGAGGGAGACTGGAAGGAGGCTATTGTTCAAGATAAAGCTCAGATAGCAATTTAAACACAGGCACAACTGAACTCTGAGGAAGAATGGCTTTATAAAGAACATTCTCTTACATTCTCACTGCCCCCACCTTGCTTAGGCAGAAAGGTCCAATATTTGATTTCACAGCTACAAAAGATAGAACACAGAAAACACATGCACTTCGCACTTACAAAGAATAAAAAGGTATTGAAAATATAATCCCTGAATTAAAGGCAAACCTATTTTGCCACCAAGTTGTTTGAAAGGTTGTATTTTTTTTAAAAAAAAAGTGACAAAGGACAGTCTCTAAAAAAAATAAGACGCTTGTGCAACTGCTGACATTCTGAAAATGATTTTCATCCCAAACTGAAGAGTCATGAGCAGTACTTACTGTTCCAACAAGTAAAATTACCTTTAAGAAAGGACATTTGTAAAAGTATTTCCCATGAGTAGAAAAAGCAAAACATTGCTGGTTAGTAAAATAGAAGCTGAATTCAAATTTGAAAGTGTTTCACGTGCCACTGGTTTCAGAAGTCATGTAAGACATACTTCTGCACAGTTATCGAAAGATGTAGCATTTTGCAAAAACGAAGGTTCACCCTATCACCCTTGTCCAAAATTTTACCTTTCTACCTCTTCAGACCCATCCATATTCTGGGGAGAGATACACCAGTTGTCTGCCCCTTTCCACCTCAGAGGTGACTGCATTTCAGGGATGCTGGACGTATTAGGTTTATGAAGTCCACTGGGATCCTTCGACATGAAAGCTGTGCTATAAAAATAAAATAGTATTCAAGACAAACGGTTGCGGGTTAGATATACAGCTGAGAGAAGGGAAGCAAGGAGGATCTGAGTTACCGAATCACCTTCTCCAGAAGAAACTGAAAACATCAGTCTGAGACTGCTGGTTACATATATGCATTTCGTGACAACCACTAACAAGAAGAAAAACACACCAGGTGTCAATACAATGCATGTTATCTCAGTAACATTTCCTGCCATATCTGAAGCACAAGCATGGCTCTCTCAAGGATAAAGCCTCAAGTCAAAATATCCAAGTGCTTTAGCAAGACAAGTAATGCCCCTTGAAAGTAGTCAAGATGGAGAGGACAGGCTACAGGCACCCACTCCAAATTGTGTTGCAGGACTAGTTACCCCTTTAAACACTTAAGCTATATTTTCCCAATGTGGACAGTTGAAGGGTGGCCTATGGGTGGATATTCCCATTGCAGTTTCCAATGCAAATTAATGAGAAAAATGGTTCAAGGAGTGGTAGATCAATGTGTCACTCTACTGAACCTATGTCCTCATTTATTCTGGCCACCATCCACCTCCCCACCCTCTACTGTCTCCTCTGCATCAAATTTTACACTGGAAGCTCCTCAGGGCAGGCACCTGGCTTTTATTCAGTAAGATGCCAAGCATACTGGTGCTCAATGAGGTGGCAAAGATGGCTTCAAGCAATAGGGCCTTCTTAGTGTTGGCACGGAGATTTTGAAATGCATTGCTCCCGTGCTGTAAGTCTTTAGGAAGCAGATTAAAATAGTTTTATTCCAGAGGACACTGAGGATAAACTGAATCTGGGTGATTTATTTAACTGCTGGTGTTCTGTTTTGCTCTTTGTTCTTTTTTTATGACATGTTATCTGTTTTAATGAATGTAGACCCATTTCAGGATAGAATGTGCTTAGAAAAACACAAATTATTCTAGATTCCTTAATATAAAGACTTCAGGGGTCAGAATTTGCATACACAAAATTTTGGAATTACAAAACAATTTTAAGGATGTTTGTTGAGGAAAGTCCCAGAGTGTTCAAGTGAGTTTAGGAATGCATCCTTGTAATACAGTAACTGCCCCTTTCCTCTCCTTTTCTCCTCTGATATCCCCCTTGAGAAGAACATTCAAGCAGCTGTCAGGGCAACTGTTTTTACTGCCTTGCATGTGTCAAATGTGTCCACAAACATTTTTTTTACTAGCCTGCTTCCCCAAACATACCTATTTGAGCTCTTTGTGGCCTAAAGGAAGCAACTTCTGTTAAAAGTTTTCTCCTTGCCTGATCGCCTAAGGTGATTTTTACCCATCCCAGGTGACCAGCTGTATAGCTATTTTCAGGTGTATTTCATCTATCTGCACTTCTTGAACATTATAACTTGAGAAAGGAAGCAAACAGGAAATCAGCCTCAGCCTTTTACAATGAGGGAATTGGGGGAACTTTCAGACCTATGTGAACCTGAGGGAGAGGTTAACAGAGCAACCTCACCTCCATACACCTTTTCCATAAGGAACTAAGGCCGCAAACACCCCCCCCCCCAAGGGATTGAGGAAATAACCAAACTGCTCCCAAGACCAATAAGGAAAGTGGTTGTCAGAACAACCGTGTCCCTCATATGTCCTACAAAACAAAAAGAGAAAAATAGTTCTCAGGTGCCTGAAAAAAAATATTATTCTGCACAACACATTTCGGAAATTTCCTTCCTCAGCGGCTCCTTACCTTTCTTCAGGTGTATGGAAAAGAATCCTTGGGGCATTTCAAGATAGGAGAAATGTCGGAAGGATTCCGTACACCTGGACAAAGGTAAGGGGCCCCCTGAGGAGGGAAACTCCCAAAATGCATTGGGCAGAACGAAAAGAAAAATCCAGGCACCTGAGAACATCTTTTCTCTTCTCAACACACAGGTGCCTCCCCCTCTTGCTGTTCCTTCATATATCCTAATGTCAGGTACCCAAGAAAAGGCGATGCTCCCCTAAAATCCTCCAGAAAAGGGGCTGCAAAGGAAACAGCAACCCCAGGTTGTAAGGATGGTTAAAGCATCCACACGCAGGTGCCAAACCTCAGAGGATGAACAAGATGGTAGTCTGCCCCCAAAGCTTCCTGGGGCCAGGAAAGAGAGAGCCAGGGCATCTTTTCACCCCTACCACAACAATGTGTGGGGCGACGCCGGGTGTCTGCATCTTACAAGTGTCCTGCACTTAAGGAGAAGATTAAAGGGGAAACATTTCCCCTATGCTTTATTTCTGATTTTGAAGGCAGCCTCCCCCCCCCCACCCCACAAAAAAAAATTCACAATATTCCTTCTCTATCCTATCCGTACATTAAGGGATTAACAAAAACAAAATCTCCCCCCCCTTTTCCCAGCCCCACATAAAAATGCTGAGGGGGAAGAGCAAGAGCCCCAGGTGCCTTCAGAAATGGCTGACAGGATAACAGCAGCCCGCCATGACCCTCGCTGAGGAGAGTGCTACGCCTCATAAGGCTTTGGGGGGGGGGGTCGTGGGGGGGGCTCCACGACCCTCACATTTCATGAGGCAGAAGGTCTCCAGGCACACACCCCCATGCCCCCCACCACCCCCGCCCTCCTGGAAAGAGGACGGCCTTCCCTCACGCCTCCTCCCCGCTCCCCGTCTAGGGCTCCCCTGAGCCGGCCAAGGCTCTCACTAGAGGCCGGGGATGTGCGGCCTAGCCCTGCTTCCCACTCCGCCAGGCCCGAGGAGAGCTATTCTCTCCTGCGTCTCGCCGAAGGGAAAGAGACAGCCCGGAGGATTATTATCCCGCTGCTCGGAGGGGAGATGGGGGGCGGCGGCGGCGGCGAGCCTCGTGGAGAAGGCCCCGGGGTGGGGCAGACCCACTCGCCCCTTCCTCAACGCAAGAATGGCTGGGGCCTGGTGGAGGACGTCTGTGCCCTCCTGGGCCAGGCGATCCTCCGTTGGAGGAAGTGGCGGTTGGGGGGGGGGGGGGGAGATTTAGGCATGTCTCCCCCCAAAAAAAACACCCACTACCCCATGAAGGAGAAAAGCCTTTTGGGGGGCAAGTCCTTGTTTTGGGGTGACCACCGCACACAGCGGGATCTTTTGCAACTTTTATTTTCTATGGGGACGAGAGGGGGAGAGTCGACATTGACGGTCTAATTTCTCCAAATAAACTTCATATTATTATTATTATAGCCTCTATCATCCAAAGACGAAAGCTTTATTTGGGAGGGGTTCGAGATGTCCTCCCCCGCATAGACCTGGATGAAATAGGCCTCTACACAAACCCTGGGTGGGTGTTAGTGTCACACACACACACACACACACCCTCCTCTCCCTAAGCCTAGCTTGCAGGCATATCTATGAGAAGGAGGCCCCAATCCCCTCCTTTAAAGCAAAGCTAGACTGGGGGAAGATATTGGGGTGATCCCCACCTCCAGCTTGGGGTTAGAGTTTTTTACACACTTACACACACACACACTCAAATCACCCGTGTTGTCTCTGCGAGTCAATGCCTGGATGGTTATATTGTGGAGGGTTTTTTTTTTCTTTTTAATTCCCTGTAGGGATGAACCCTCCCCCGGCCGATAGGCTTGTGGGGAGGGGGTCGTCTGCAATACTTACTCGAGGGTGGGATGTTCTGGGTCGTAGAAATCCCCCATCTTCGGCCTCTTCTTCATCGGAATCAGCCCCAGCGAAGATCAGGCCAGATTCCTTCCCGCATAGAGAAGAGATGTGGGGGATTTGGGGGGGAGGCAGGAAGTGGGGGGAAGCCGACGACACAAATCCCAAGCTAGTAAAGCCTTAAAATAAAAAAAGTAAAAAAATCCAAAGAAAGGGGGCTGGGGGGGGTCTTCTTGCGTTCCCCCCTTTCCAGGTGCCTTGTTCACATCCTCCTCTCTGAGCACCAAAAAACAACAACCAGCCTCCCCAGCCAAATGAAGTCCTGGTGGGGGGGGGGGGGGGAGAAAGGGGGCTATCCGGTTTCGGCCCCCTTTCCTAAGGCGCCCAGAAAGAAGCCAAACCCCTCCAACGAAACCCAGGAGGGAGCCCCCAAACCGATCAGGCCATGGGGCCGCCGCCGCCGCTGCCGCCGGTGGGTCCCTTTCCCGTCCCAGGGGAAACGGGGGCAAAAAATGAAAGAGGGACCATCCAAATCCTCGCTTTGGCGCAAATATCCCTCTGCTCTCTCGCTCTCTCTTCCAGCCTTCTTTCCTGGGAAGCGTGGAGGGGGCTCGACGAGGTTAGGCCGCCGCCGCCGCCCCCTCTCCAAAACCCCAGCTCCACCCCCAGAAAAGGAGCGGGGGGGGGGAGAAACCCACGCTTTCTTTGCAGCTTCTTCTTTTTCTGCAGCTGAAATAATCCACGCGCAGCGAGGGAGAGGGAAAAAGTTAAGGCCCGAACAAATGGGGGGTGGAGGGGGGGGATCCTTAATCAGCACGAAATTCAAAAACAAAAGCGGTAAATCCTCAAGTTCGGATGGGGGGCGAAGGTTGCGCCGTGGGCTTTGCCTTTTCTCCCCCGGGTCCGATTCCCTTTGGGGAGACCGAGGCTTCCTCCAAATGGACGCCCGGGCGGCGGCGGCGGCGACCTGGGCTGCAGCTGGCCGGCGGAGTTGTAGTTTTACGCAATCTCACCCGCTGGTTTTCTGCCTCCTCCGATTCCCCCCCGTTTTGCTCTTATTAACGGCGGCGATTGCGCTCCGAGGAAGAGGAGCCGCCGCTTCCTCCTCCTCCTTTTTCTTCTTCTTCCTCACTCCCTCCTCCTCCTCCTCCCGATGTCCTGAAACGTACAAACGGAAACTGCAACTCGTCGACTTCCTACGACCAAGCGAGGGTAACGAGCAAGTAAGTGCTAGGCGCAACCCAGCGGAGCTGCTCTTGCGCAGCTTTCGTGCAGAGCAACTGCCGTCGCTGCAAAAAGGCGTAGGGGGGTGGGAAAAAAAGGTAGGCAGTCCTCTCCCCACCACCACCACCACCACCCTGCGGCTGATCTGTTCCTCCTCTGAAAGACAAACATCTTAACACACAAAAATCTGATTATTGTTAGTGCCCTTGTCGTTCTTTTTAATCCCGAGTTGCTTGGATACTTTCCCCCTGACACTGTTCTATTTTTCCGACCTGGCGTAAGGTCGCAGCTTCTCCCCAGACCGGTGCCCTCTTGATGTTTTGGACTTCAACTCCCATCAGCCCCAGCCTGCACGGCCGATGGGCCGCGAATGCTGGGAGTTGTGGTCCCACACATCTGGAAGGCGCCAGGCTGGGGAAAGGCTGGCTACTCTAGGGAGTAAGCCTCACTGAAGTCAAGAGGATTTCTTATTTGAGCACACACGGTTGAGATTGCAAATACTTGGCATTTCCCTTCAGTGTTTTAGTTATGGGTTTGGAGTACAATCCTGATTTGCTGCTTACTTGGAGGCAGGTCCCCACTGTGTTCAGAGAGGCTTGCTCCCAATTGTGTGTAGGACTGCAGCCAGGTTGTGTTGGCCCTTCACAACGTCCTCCTGTCAGTGTTTACTCAAGATCTAAGTCCCACTGTGTTCAGAAGGGATTATTCCCTAGTAAATCAGGTCGGGATTGTAGCTTGTATGTTCTCTCCCCCAAGAACACAAGCAAATCTCTGTCAAAACAGGTTTCCCAGATCAAAATCTTGAACCCTTACTAGATGGTTCGAAACTTTCTATACACAGCATAATTCACTCTTTCTCAACCCCCTGAGTATGGTATGGAGGTGATAATAACAGCCTACTCTACCGGGTTGTTGTAAGGATGACTGAGATAATACATATAAAGAGCTTCAGGATGTTCTAAAAGTAGATATACATATATGCCTGTTGTTGTTGTTAATAATTTTCTCCCCCATTAGATACCAGGGGTGTTATTCAAGATATTTTAACAGAGACTAGAGTAAGGGGTAGTCAACATGATGCCCTTGGGCATCTTTCTTTGAGCCTGCTATGGTGCCCTCAGTTTCCTGCTTTAAAAAAAAATACACATTTTCTTACCAGCACCTGGGATTGTTGTGAAATAAATTTCTGCTGATGCTGAGAAGTATTTCATTTTATTTGTCTTGAATCTCCCACCAATCAGTTTCATGGGTTGTGACCCCACTGGGTTCTAGTGTTTTGAAAGAGGGAAAAAATGTCTCCCTATCCCCATTCTCCACACCATGCGTAATTTTGTACTCCTCTATCAGGTCTCCCCTCAGCCTCCCTTTTTCCCAACTAAACAATCCCAGCTGTTGTAACCTTCTCTGACAAGGAAGATGTCCCTTGATAATTTTAGTTGCCCTTTTCTGCACTTTTTCCAGCTCTGTAATATCTTTTTTTTAAGTGTGGTGACCAGAACTGTACTTGGTTGCACCATAGGTTTGTATAAAGGCAATATGATACTACCCACACACAAGATGGATGTATCAGCTATAGCCCAAATGGTTTCAGAAGTACAAAAATCTTCCAGGAGGAAAGAATAAACTTAGGGGGACAACTCTCCCAGCAAAAAAATAGGTTAATGAGAACCGAATACGTTTGGTGCCACAGAATGTTAACTGGCTATTGTTGAAGGAAGGCTGGGAGGGGATGCAATAGAGAGAGAGAGTGTGTGTATGTATATGTATATTTATAATATGCTCACACACAAGACAACAGCATTGCAGCAGGAATTCAAAAACAGCATTAAAACCACCACAGCCATTTAAAACCACAAAGGACACTTGGGCCCCCTCCACAAGAATGCGCCTTTGCGCCTGGTTCCGCGATTATGCGCATTATCGCGGAGGCGCATTTACTCACAATCCCTCTGCACGGGAGGCGGCGGGAAGCGGCGAAGCGCATTAAAAGATGCCCAAAAAGCGCTTTCCAGGTAGTTAATGCGCATAATCGCTTGTTCACACAGCGAAAATGCGCTTTAACGGCCGGAGCAAAATAAAAGTCGCTATTTAACGCGCGTTCGAAAATGCGCATTATCGGGGAGATAACGCGCCTGTACGCCCGTTTTGCGCTCCGCTCGTGTGTAGGTAAAATTTATAATGAGCCTTCAAGGCTCATTAAACGCCCCGTGTGGAGGAGGCCTTGAACGCTCTTAAAATCCACTTCGATTATCCTTTATTCCACCATGTTAGTAACTCCAAAAACATGACAGGCATCCATTACCGCAGAACACAATAGCTGCATGGAAGTATGAAAGAATATCACAGATTCTCAGTGCATCTTCATTTTTAAAATCTCCTCTGCTACACATCCGGTGTTGAATTTGATATAGTTTATTTTACATTAGGATTCCTCAGTTAAATCAAAGGTCTCAACGTTCGTTTTTGATGTGTCTTGCATGCAAAAATCATAATCATAATAATCATACTTAGTATTTTACAGCATGTTTGATATGAATTTGGTAGGCGTAAGTCCTTGGAGCCCAGGCGCTGAGCCCCTGGATTTATTCCCTAGAGCCCTGAGTGTCCATTGATGTTAATGGAAGATTTCTTTCTTAGCTTAATTGCTATGCATGGGGCAATTTTCAAGGGGGATTGCAGCTGGGGAGGGAAGGGTTAACCTCCCCCTTCTCACATGTTGGACACCCACCCAACCCAAATAAATCCCTCCATAGCTAGGCTGACCAGATAAAATCCAGGTCAGGTCTCATGTAACTTTAACAGTTATACAGAAAAGGGAATTTCAGCCAGTGTCATTTGTATGCAGTTAGACCCTGGTGATATTCCCTCTTCATCACAACAGTTAAAGTTGCAGGCACTATACTAGAGTGACCATATACAAAAGAAGGCAGGGCCCCTGCAACTTTAACTGTTGTGATGAAGAGGGGATTTCACCAGGAACTAATTGCATACAAATGACCCTGGCTGAAATTCCCTTTTCTCTACAACTGTTAAAGTCACATGAGCCCTGACCTGGATTTTATCTGGTCACTCTACCCATAGCAATTAATCTTAGGGGGGAAAAACCCTCCCATTTCTGTCAAGGGAAGTTTTCCTTCTAAGTTTAATTGCATGAGGTGTAGGCAATTTGTCTAGGAGGGAAAGAGGGGTTGGGGTTTGTGAAGGACAGGGAGAAATTGCAAATTAATTGTAACTGAAGACGATCTACTGATTTGGGAGGTTCTGGTGGGATGCAAATTGATTGAAAAATGTGTTTTATTTGAAATGATTTGGATGAGAAACTAATTGACTTTGCCTTCTGTGAAACATAAATAAATCCTAGTAATTATTTCTAAATTTGCATGCAGATTATATGCAGTTTTGTGTCTCCCTGGGCCCAAAGCCTTTTAAGCGCCTAGCAACACTTATTGATGGTAGCTTCTCAAACTGTGGGTAGGTAACGAGCGGGGTACCGCAGGGCTCAGTCCAGGGACCAGTGCTCTTATGCATTTTTATTAATGACTTGGACAAGGAGGTGCAGGGAATGCTTATCAAATTTGCAGACGACACAAAATTGGGTGGGATCACTAATACCCTGGAAGACAGAAAAAAACTTCAAAGTGATCTTGATAGACTGAAGCGCTGGGCTGAAAACAACAGAATGAAATTGAATAGGATAAATGCCAAGTTCTACACCTAGGAAAAAGAAACCAAATGCACAGTGACAAGATGGGGGATACTTGGCTTAGCAATACGACAAGCGAGAAGGATCTTGGAATTGTTGTAGATCACAAGCTGAATATTAGCCAACAGTGTGATGTGGCTGCAAAAAAAGCAAATGCGATTTTGGGCTGCATTAATAGAAGTACAGCTTCCAAATCGCGCAAGGTACTGGTTCCCCTCTATTCAGCACTGGTTAGGCCCCATCTTGAGTATTGCGTCCAGTTCTGGGCACCACACTTCAAGAAGGATGCAGAGAAGCTGGAGCGTGTTCAGAGGAGGGTAATGCAGATGATCAGGGGTCTGGAAACAAAGCCCTATGAGGAGAGACTGAAAGAACTGGGCATGTTTAGCCTAGAGAAGAGAAGACTGAGGGGAGACATGATAGCACTTTTCAAGGACTTGAAAGATTGTCACACAGAGGAGGGCCAGGTTCTCTTCTCGATCCTCCCAGACTGCGGGATGAGGAATAATGGGCTCAAGTTACAGGAAGGCAGATTCTGGCTGGACATCAGGAAAAACTTCCTGACTGTTAGAGCGGTACAACAATGGAACCAATGACCTAGGGAAGTGGTGGGCTCTCCCAAACTAGAGGCCTTCAAGAGGCAGCTGGACAGCCATCTGTCAAGCGTGCTTTAAGGTGGATTCCTGCATTCAGCAGGGGGTTGGACGCGATGGCCTTAGAGGCCACTTCTAACTCTACTATTATTTATTTATTTATTTATTTATTACATTTGTATACCGCCCCATAGCCAAAGCTCTCTGGGCGGTTTACATAGGATTAAAACAATTAAAAACAATATACAAAAATTAAAACAGCAAAAACGTACAACATACACACAATACACACATACATTTAAAACCGCTATAACAGCCCAAAAAGCTACAAATCCAAAAACAAACCCAGGCTCCTCAGATATTGCCAGATGCCTGAGAGAAGAGGAAAGTCTTGACCTGGCGCCGAAAAGATAACAATGTTGGCGCCAGGCGGGCCACGTCAGGGAGATTGTTCCACAATTGGGGGGCCACCACAGAGAAGGCCTTCTCCCTTGTTGTCGACCTCCGAGCTTCACTCAGAGTAGGCACTTGGAGGAGGGCCTTAGATGTTGAACGTAGTGTTCGGGTAGGTTCATGTCGGGAAAGACGTTCCATCAAGTATTGTGGTCCCAAGCCGTGTAAGGCTTTATAGGTTAAAACCAGCACCTTGAATCGGGCTCAGAAACATACAAGCAGCCAATGCAAGTGGGCCAGAGTAGGTCTTATATCAATCTGACCGCTGCATTTTGCACAAGCTGCAGCTTCTAAACCGTCTTCAAAGGCAGCCCCACGTAGAGTGTATTGCAGTAATCTAACTTGGAGGTTACCAGAGCATGGACAACTGAAGCCAGGTTATCCCTGTCCAGATAGGGACGTAACTGGGCCACCAACCGAAGTTGGTAGAAGGAACTCCGTGCCACTGAGGCCACCTGAGCCTCAAGTGACAGAGATGGTTCTAGGAGAACCCCCAAGCTATGAACCCGCTCCTTCAAGGGGAGTGCAACCCCATCCAGAACAGGTTGAAGACCCGCCATCCGGTCAGCAGAACCACAGTTTGCTAGCCCTCATCCAGTCCATTGTCGCAGCCAGGCACTGGTTCAGCACATCCACAACCTCACCTGATGAAGATGAAAAGGAGAAATAGAGCTGCGTGTCATCAGCACACTGATGACAACGCACTCCAAAACTCCGGATGACTGCATGCAACAGTTTCATGTAGATGTTGAACAGCATGGGGGACAAGACTGACCCCTGCGGAACCCCATACTGGAGAATCCATGGGGCTGAGCGATGTTCCCCAAGCACTACCTTCTGGAGCCGACCCGCCAAGTAGGAGCAGAACCACTGCAATGCAGTGCCTCCCACTCCCAACTCAGCCAGTCGTCCCAGAAGGATACCATGGTCGATGGTATCAAAACCCGCTGAGAGATCAAGGAGAATCAACAGAGTCAACCCGTACTTTGGGCTCAGTGCATGCCTGCCAATGAGGTTGGCCATAGTTCAGTGGTAGATCAAATGCTTTGCATGCAGAGGATCACAGGTGTGTCTGGTTTGAAAAGGACAGGTAAAGGGTGATGGGAAGTCCTCTGGCTGTAGAACCGCTGCCTGTCAGAACAGACATTTATGGACTAATTTTGGATGAATGGTCTGACTTGGAGCAAGGCAGATTTATATGTTCACTGCTGGAACTGGGAAAGAATAAGAAGCCTCACTCAGGAGGCTGTTTCTACTCCCTGTTTCAGCCTTCCCCAACTGGGTGCCCTCCAGGTGGGGGTTGTACTGCAATGCCCATCATTCCCAGCCAGCATGGGGAAAGGCTGTCTTATCCCTGAGGCAGACTTCTATTCTCATCAGTCAGACTGGTGCCATGTTCTCATTAGCAAAAAGCCCCCTAATCCAGGTGAATACCCATTATTATGAACCCTCTCATGAGCATAATGCATCACAAAAGAGAGTTGTTTGTTTAAATGGTGCCCATTGGAATGCAACTGGGGTGAAGTCTTGGAGGTGAATGGGAGACAAAGATTGCAATTGGATCCAGGATGAGAGAAGCCCGTTTTGTTATGGACTGAACCTGGCCACAAAAGAGCCGGAAAGAAATTAAGCATTTAAGTCACCATGTAGAAGGAGATGATCATTATGTATATTCCAAGTGCTGCTGCTTTGCATTTCCCCCAGAGACTGAGATGTTTCTCCTCCCTTACTTCCCCCCCCCATGTGAACAGAGTAAAACTCCCATCATTCCCAGCAAGCACAGCGAATGGTCAGGGGTGATGGGGTTGGTAGCCCAAAACCATCTGGGAACCTGCAGTTGGGAACCAGTGCCAACCCTCCCAATGTATGAAAATGTTATGCTGACCTTCCTTAAATCAAGAACTCTGTAGGGAACTTACAACTCTGTCAGGAAAGGTTTGGATGATATATTTCATATCAATATGAGCAGAACTGGCTTTCTCCAGGTAGGTGATATTTGATGGATAAAACTTAATGGCTCAGTTCAGGCAACACGTTAGTCAACGCAGTGTGAAAACGGTTGAGTTTTTAGGGGCATTCCCCACACAACATGTTCTAACTCCACTGTTGTGTGACTGTGGGCTACTGTGGAGTTGAGTAAAAGTCAATGTGATGTTTGATTGACTTTTCCTTCACCCGCTGTCCTCCCCCAGTCCTCCCGATGCTATCCCATCAGCCATTATGGCGAAAAAAAACAATCCCAGTGGCTCTCCTAGAGCAGCACTCGCTCCTTTCGCCGCCCTTGCCAGGGAACCCTGTAGCCAGTGGGAAAAGTCAACTCAACTCAACGGAAAACTCCACGGAGCCCAACACACAACACAACGGTTGTGCAGGAACTCCTCTCTGCACAGTGTTGATATTCTGGGTGGAGTGTTTTAGAAAAAAAAACACTCCACCATTGCGTGGAGTTTTCCCACCACATTTCTCAGCGGTGGTATAAAAACTCCACCGTTGAGTTCTAACACCACCACTGAGAAACGTGTTGTCTGAATGGAGCCAATGTGTGACCATTGTGGATATGGTCCACAGCAATTTCTGTAATCATAAATGCTAGATCCTTTTGCAGAGATGTTTAAAGCTTCATCTTGACAAATAGAAGAGGTAGGAACTTGCATTGGCATTCTGAATAATACCAGCTTCCAAACAAAATTGCCTGTTGAGTAAGAGGAGCCTCCAAATGTTAGGGTCCAGGAAGTCAATTCATTTCTTATTTGCCTTTATTTATAGCTTAACCTCTTTTGAGTTCCTAAGTTTTCCACCTGAGCAGGGTTGTTATCGAGGGTTGGCATGACTGAGCGCCTGTTAAGGGCTCACACCCCAACTGTGTCCCACTGACAAGAACTGCCTGGAAATAAGGACATAAGAAGTGCCATGCTGGATCAGACTGAGGGTCCATCCAGTCCAGCACTCTGTTCATGCAGTGGCCCAACAGCTGTCGACCAGGGACCAAAAGAAACCAGGATACGGTGCAACAGCACCTTCCCACCCATGTTCCCCAACCACTGGTGCACACAGGCTTTCTGCCTCGGATAATGGAGGTAGCACATGACCATCATGGCTAGTAGCCATGGCTAGGCTTCTCCTCCAGGCATTTATCCAACCCCCTTTTGAAGCCATCCAAATTGGTGGTCGTCACCGCATCTTATGGTAACGAATTCCATCATTTAACTCTGCGCTGTATGAAGAAGTCCTGTCTTTTGTCTGTCCTGAATCTCCCACCAATCAGTTTCATGGGGTGACCCCAGCCGCCTGCCTGGCAAACAAGGAAATGGTAGCAATGAGGAACAATGGCAGTGAGAAGGTAGCCTCACTGATGAAGGGGAACCAGGGTGTCTTGCCCAGGAGACCTCAAAAACCTTGAACTAGCCCTGCGCCTGAGTGTTCTGTGTGTTTCCTTTCCTAGGAGCCATGTCTGCTGTTTGGCTACAGATCGGACAATGCGGCAACCAGATTGGACACGAATGGTGGCAAATTATCACCGATACAAAAAACAGAGGAGGTGACATGTAAGTAAGGCTTCTCCTCCTCATCCCTGGCCAATCATCTGCACCGACTTCATGATTACCTGGAATTCTAGGCGGATCGTCTTGCAACAATCCCTTTGTCGAGCGTCCGTGCTACGAGAGGGCTGTGCGGTTCCTCCTTATGTGGCTTCGCTTGGATTTAAACCTGCAATCGTAAATCCTGTGCATGCTTAAACAAACTAAAAAAGTCCTACAATTCCCAGCATTTCCCCAGCCAGCATGTATCTGTAGGACTTTTTTCCCGTCTAAACACGCATAGGATTGTGCCCTTCCTAGTTAATGACTCCCATTGAACTTGGACTTACTTTCAAGTAAATGTACATAGGATTGTGCTGTAGCAGTGCAATCCTATGCATATTCACTCATGCTGGTTGGCACAGGCGTGCGCAGCTCATTTCATTAGGGTGTGCACCCAGGGATATTTATTTTTTTTAAGGTGAAAACATCTATTGAATACTCAATCCTAATGTTAGCAAGTGTCCTCGTTGCCTCTATGCCTGAATGCGCTTTCAGACATGCAATTTTGACACTCGAAGGGATCTTTTAACATTGAGCACGGAGCACCCCAAAGCTTAAGGAGAATTTCAGAGATTGAAGACACGATTGCTTAACCTGGGAGAAATTTATTGAAAAGAATTAAAGACATACATTCAAGAGATCAGATCAGAGAAATAGGCTTTTAAAGGATCGCTTTTGTATCTGTTGTACAAAATTCGAGTTCTAATGATCAAGACAGACACCTTGAAAGCCATGGTTTGGTGTCACTGACTAGCAGAGGAGAGGAGAAGAAGTTTTGGGCTGTGGAGAGATGGGGGGGGGGGAATGGATCTCGGGAGGGGCAGGGGAAGGAGATAGAGTCAGGTGGTAAGGTAGGTAAACGGAGAGGAGGGCCGCTAGCAAGTTGCCTATCCCTGGACTGAGAAGCAGGGAAAATTGCAAAGTGGAGCAATAACAGAAGAAAAGAGAGGGGGAACCCTGGTAAGAAAGTAGACTTGTTGGGAACAAGTTAGGAAGGGGTTGGTTACCTCTCCATAACTGCAAGGTCTGGGGTGCGATGAAGTTGGAGGCGGTGGGGTGCCCCTTTGGTGAAGAAAGAAAGAAAGAAAGAAAGGAAGAAGAAGAAGAGGGAATCCCACAAGATTCCTCTTGTGAGAAAGAGTGAGGCTTCTCTTGGTTCGAAGAGACCCCTTCCTTTTGGGCTGTCTAGGAGATGGTTATATGGCCCAAAATTTAGTTTAATCTTAAAATTTAAACAATGGCTATAATCCTTAAGCAATGGTTTATCGAAATGCTATTTGGAAATCAAATCTTTCCTTCCTCTAGACTCGGACAAACAGGTAAACATTAACACCTGATGAGTGGATTTCCTTGTGACTCTCTTGGGATGACATTTTGGAGACTTAATGTAAATTGAAGATAGGATTAACGGGGGGGGGGGGGGTAGGAGGTCAAGGAGTCAAAACTGAAGAGTCATGGTCGTGCGGGGGGGGGGGATTCATGGCCTTGTATCATGTATACCATTCTGCTTTGAGTGTCAGGCTTGGCCCTTAGAATGGCAGATTTCTCCTATGCTTTCCCAAGCCAGAATAAAACCTTCCTTTCTATGTTAAAATTAGCAGAATATTGGCTTGTCTGGCAACAATTAAGTACATTATTTTTATTCATTTATTTATTAACCACTGTAGACACTGGCTTGCCCGTGGGAGGGCCATTGCAGGTGAGGGGGTGGGGAATGGGGAGACGCTCCTGAAGCCCCAGCATTATTAGGGCTTTGTGGTGACTCCAGCCAGAGAAGGGGCTTCCTTCAGGCCTCTCTGAAGCGCTGCTCCCGGCAGAGAGGCCCCCAGCAGAACAATTCCTTTTTATTCCTGCTGCCGGGCGGCTGGAGGACCATTCTCAATGCTTCTGGATCCCCCTCTGGATCCATACTCATTGGCCCCCTCAATTTGGTTCTTCTTGCTTGAGACGTTAGGGTGTGCCTGGGCACACCCCTTGTGCACACCTATGCTGGTGGGGAAGTTGCAGTCCAACACATCTGGAGGGCATCAGGTTGGGGAAGACTGCTCTACTTAGCCGTGTGTGTGTGCGCGCGCACACACACACACACACACACAGCTCGAGAAGATGGGGTGAAGGAGTGAATGCAATTGATCAAAACCTTTCCTTGAAGACAGGCCTTCCTCCTTCCCTAGTGTGTTAGTAGTTGAGCCAGGAGAAACAAATGTAAAACTCTGGATTTAATTTCAAACAGGAAAAAAAGTGAAGTGGGGGGGTGGGGTGGGGGTGGGAGAATGTAATTTAGCGTCCCCTTGCATGGAAATACCCCTGGAGCTATTCTGAGGAGCGATGGGCTTATAGAAACCAGAGGCGTAAAGAACTGCTAAGCCATCTAACCCGTATTTTGCGGGCTGTGACCATAAAGAACGGTCCCTTATTATGTTAAGGAAGAATTTGCTCTGATTAGAAACAGCCAGAACACTGGAGCAGGATTTCTCTGAAGTAAAGCGTCCTGGTTAGAATCTCCCTCCCCTCTCTCCCTCCCCTTTAAGTAAACATCCATCCTCAGCATCTCTCTAGCACCAGTTAGTCTACAGGGATCATCTCTGATCATCAAGGAGCTGCCATGGCTACTGGTTAATGTCAGAGGCTGGTTCCAAACGCTGACTTTCTTTCCTACCCTTATAACCCTGCGTTCTTCCCCCCCTGATGCCCTGGACTGCAACTCCCAGTCAGTGGTATAGTAGTAAATTTTGAAGTGCAGACCCTCATCGCGACAGCCCCTGTAGCCACGCTCCCTACGAGAGTCCAACAATCCAGGCCGTTGTACCGATCCATAGGAACAAACCAATTCCAGCAATGTTCCTCTCCACTCAGAGCAGGTCTTTGTAAAGCTATTGGGTCTTAATTGCCCATTCAAGACCAACTGAAAATGTTTTGCGCTGCAACAGAGAACAATATATTGCTCTTGGAAAAAATACGTTCCCCACTTCCCAGCTACTGTGAAGATTGCAGCTAAGCTCAGATAAGGGTGGGAATTCTGAGGGATGAGGTGGCAAGTGACATCAGTGTCCCTGCGAACCAAAATGTTTTGGCGCTGCCTCCCTGCAAGCCCTGCTTCCGCTACACCCCTGTTCCCAGTGGAGCTATGAGGAAAGTTACTGTCTCAACACATCTGGAAGGCACCAGGTTGGGAAAGGATGCTTTAACCCATGAATCTTTAAAGGAAGGACTGGGAGCGTGTGGCCGTCCAGTTGTTGTTCCTCCTTTCAAGCCCTGAGCAACCTGGGGTCCAGGTTGGGATGTACAGATTTGGTAAAATCTGTGCCATCTGCATTTCACGGATTGTAACGTGCCTTTCATTCCATAATCCGCTCATCGACAGCATCGGAACTTTTTTCCCAGTTCCCCGACTTTGTGCAAATTCACGCTTGCAAACTGCACAAATCCAAAATCAAACCTAGCAGCAGTGCAGAGATTTAAAATACATTAAGGGCACATTGCTATGCATGTTTAGACAGAAAAAAACCCCTACAACTTGACAGAAAAAAGGGCCAGCTGGGGCATGCTGGTCGTTGTAGGCCTTTTTTTTCTGTCTAAGCATGCATAGGATTGTGCCTTAGCAGATTTAAAACAGAAACTGGAAAGAATAAAAGGCCTGGGAAAATAAAAGGTCTTCTCCTGGCACCAGAAAGAACACAGCGTAGGTGCCACATGTGCCTCTTTTGGAAGCTCATTCCAGAGCCAGGGTGCCATGACAGAAAAGGCCCTCTTCTTTCTAGCCACTCATCTCATTACCTTTGGTGGGGGCTCCTGGAGAAGGACCTCTGAGGATAACCTTAAGGGTCCGGGCAGATTATATATATATATATATATATATATATATATATATATATATGGGAGGAGACAATTCTTCAGATAACTTTCAGGTGTTTTGAGAGAAGTACCTGAATGATTGTTATGTGGTCTCCGTTACAACCCTGATTGGTAAAAAGTTCAAATATGGCTTCTTATAGCGGGGTCAGATTCTTTGCAAGGAAATACACTCGTGGCAATTTTGTAGTAACTGCTTTTATTGACTACGTAGGAAAGAAGGCAGGCAGGCAGGCAGGCAGGCAAGGAGTTTTCGCCCTAAATCTGCATCAGCCCCCAAATCAGCATCGGCGCTTTATATAATAACAGAAGAGATTAAGAGGGGCTTCTGCCCTCAATGAGTTATCTGAGACTGAAAGAACTGGGCACGTTTAGCCTGGAGAAGAGAAGACTGAGGGGAGACATGAGAGCACTCTTCAAGGACTTGAAAGGTTGTCACACAGAGGAGGGCCAGGATCTCTTCTCCATCATCCCAGAGTGCAGGACACGGAATAATGGACTCAAGTGACAGGAAGCCAGATTCCGGATGGACATCAGGAAAAACGTCCTGACGGTTAGAGCAGTATGACAATGGAACCCATGACTTAGGGAGGTGGTGGGCTCTCACCCTAGAGGCCTTCAAGAGGCAGCTGGACATCCATCTGTCAGGGCTGCTTTCAGGTGGATTCCTGCACTGAGCAGGGGGTTGGACTCGATGGCCTTATAGGCCCCTTCCAACTCTACCATTCTATGATTCTATGAAATCTAAATTTTGATGGCATGGGAAAGCCACAGGGAGAGATGAGGGAAATGAGGGATTATGAGTCATATTTGCTTGGGAAGTTCCTCACAAGGAAGCCTGGCGTCTCTTCTAGGTACCCCTTCTACTCGCAGGATGACAAGCTCAGTGTTGTCTGCGTGGACAGTGAGCCCAAAGTGGTGCGGAGGCTACAGAAGCGAGACAAAAGAAGGTGAGAGGCAACCGGCACCAGGTAGGACAACCTGGCCTCTTTCGAGGAAGGCCTGGACAACTATGTAACACATCTTCTTTTATTGGGGACTATAGGGCAGCCTTTCCCAACCTGGTGCCTTCCCCTTCCAGATGTGTTTGACTACAACTCCTCATCTGGCTGGGAGTGTTGGCTGTTATGGTCCAACACATCTAGAAGGTGCCAAGCTGGGGAAAGCTTCTGCAGATCCTCCTTTGCAGGGCTCATTATGGAGCTAGAAAAATATCTATTCCTTGGAGACTGATAAGGATGCAAGGAGAGGGTCCTCCTTTACGGGACGCTGTCAGTGTTTTCCCTGTGATATTATATAGGTAAATAGATAAGTATTTTCAGTAAGGTTTGTACATTTCAGGAAGCAAGGAAAACTTCCATAGATCAGGGGTGGGCAAAAGTAGATCTGGATGTACTGGTGGATCTCTGGGCAATTTGCACTTCATCAACAATGATTTCTCACTTCCACTTCTTATAACAATAACCGCCAAAAATGGCTTTGTCCACTCCAGTTCCAAGTTATATTGCTGCAATGAAGAAAGCTTGGAGTAACCAGGAGTGGATTTTGGTGTGGAAAGACTGTGGACTCCGTTAAGTTCTGGTTCTCAAAACAAATTCCTGGGCCCAGAATCCATGAATCCTAAATGTGTGGCCATTGTACCAGTCTCCAGTTGGAGGATCTTGGCCGTGGAGGCTGGTTTCAGTCAAAACTCTGAAGGAGCTATGCAAGGTGCAGAGATATTGAAGCCACCAGCCTCTTCTGGATCTTGGGGTGTTAGTAAAAAAGTGAAATAGATCCTGGAAGCCCGAAGTTGCCCACCGGTGACACGGAGTGTCCAGTGCCCCCGGTATAGCTTCCTAGAGTCCCGGGCTATGGCCCTGAGTGAATGGAATCTGTAGGATGAACTGTGGAGCCATCATGGGATGCGCTCTGGGGTTTTCCCGTGACCCCAACAGTAATGTTCTGCAGGATGTGGTATGTGCAATTCAGTATCCGGAGCATCTCAGCCTCTTTTGATTTTAGTTTCAAGCGTGGCTGTAAAAACAGGCTTAGAAACCTGCAAGCAGTGCCTGTCAAAATCTCAGAAACCAGAGGGAGCAAGCGTGATTTCCAGTGATCAAGGAGTGAAGATTCAGGATAATGTATGCTTCTTTATCACTCTCGGAAGCAACATGAAATCTGAAACATGTGCATGCTTGTTTAATTTGAATAATATATGCAGGTTGCAAAAAAAATGTACTTTTCTCGCTGCTATCTTTGAATATTGCCCTACCTTTTTCTTTTTTGTGCACAAAACCCTGAATATAGTCCCTGGCTGCTGAATTAATCATATTCCGCTATTTCTTCTTTTTTGTCTCTCTCCTCCCGTCTCAAAAAGGGTATTCAGAGAGTCTAATCTCATTGTGGGGAAACAAGGAAGGGGCAGCAACTGGGCTTATGGTAAGAGGCCTTGAGTTCAACGTGGTGGATGTGCGATTTTGCCTTTAAATAAGGCACCTTGTTTTAAAGGGGAAAAAATTGTGCATTTTGCCAAGGGCAATTGTAGTGGCAGGGTAGATATGGCTTCTGGTGGGTTCCATAGGGGGAGATTGGCCCCTGGGCCCCCAGATGTTTTCCACCCCATCCTAAAAAATACAGGAAAAAAAGCTGATGATTCATTTCACAATAAGAGATAACAACGGCTTTGGGCCAGGTTATCTGAAGGATGGTCTCCTCCCATATGTACCTGCCTGGACCCTTCAGGGGTCCTTCTCTGAGAGCCCAAGTCAGAGGAAGTGAGGCAGGTGGCTACCAGGAAGAGGGCATTTTCTGCTGTGGCACCCTGGCTGTGGAATGAGCTCCCTAGAGAGGTTCGCTTGGCACCTGCCTTGTACTCCTTTCAACGCCAGATTAAGACCTTTTTATTTTCCCAGTATTTTTAGCATTTTAACATCCTAGTCTTTTAGCTCTCGTATTTTAAATCTCAATTTTCAATCTCTGCATTGAAATGGGACATAATAAAGCAGTTTCACATGTTACAAGTAGCTATAGCCCTGTTCAGAAGACGCCTTAAACCACGGTGGTTAAGGGTTTTTGTTAACAAAAAAAGCCTTAACCACTGTGGCTTAAGGCGTCTTCTGAACAGGGCCTATGAGTTAAACATCCCATAATTAGTTGTGGCCAAGCTTGTCACTTCCTCTTTGCACCACCTGGCTTTGCTAAACTGTGTATTGTCGTAATGTGCAAACTCAGCACATCGCAACAACAGCCCAGAGGTTTAACACAATGATCCCCATGGCTTGTTGCTGGGCTAAAATGCTGGGTTGCAGGTCACAACGATAACCCAGGAACAGGGCTGTCCTTGGATTATTTAGCAAAGCCGGATGTGAAGCGGAAGCAACAGGGGCAGAGGAAACAGCACATTCTCTCGCTCCTGCTGTAGCCTGGGTTGGCAGCCTATGAATTGCTGATACCTGTGGACCAGATCCATGACACCAGAAGACCAGAAATGGATCCCGTGTTAAAGAGAACGTTGAAACCACGTCTGGTTCGTGGAAATTTCCCATGTCCCATTCCACGTGCTTCCGAAAACCGCTGCAGTTCCAAACACGCTCACCGGGCAGCCTTCCCCAACCTGGTACCCTCCACGAGTGTTGGGCTACAGCTGGGAGTTGCAGTCCAGCATGGGTGGAGGGCACC
This sequence comes from Anniella stebbinsi, assembly GCA_029215795.1. Classification (NCBI taxonomy): domain Eukaryota; kingdom Metazoa; phylum Chordata; class Lepidosauria; order Squamata; family Anniellidae; genus Anniella; species Anniella stebbinsi. The sequence continues at coordinate 235,887,064 of JARDYH010000002.1, forward strand.
AGGTTGGGGAAGGCAGTCCTAAGGAGTAACCCCCCCCCCCCCGAACACAGTGGGACTGACTTCTTAAGAAACAAGTATAGGGTTGTGCTGTAAATGGGACGACCACTCCCAATGTGCCCGGCCAGGATGCTGGGAATGATGGGTCTTGTAGTCCAACCCATCTGGAGGGTGCCCAGTTGTTGGAAGGTGGCCCATTTAGTCCAGCATGGCGTCCCCAGCAGCCAGCCAAATACCTCTGGAAGCACACAGGCAGGGAAAGCCATAGGAGGCCTCCCTTCCTCCAGCGTCTGCTGTTACGGGGTACCCTGCCAATGATGATGGGCAGGAAGACAGTTTTCCTCCATGTCTGCATTCCATTTATTTGATAGCCATCCACGTTGATGGCGTAAATTAATTGAGGGGAAGAAGTGGCAGGGAAGAAACAAATATTAACTGTTGGATTAGGTTCCTGATGCGGCTCAGTTTGCCTGCCTGCTGTTGCTGCTATAGCTGAGCTTGCTTGTTCTCCGATTCGCAGGTTATCACGGGGGCCGTGTGGAGAGCGAGCAGAACTTGTTCAGCCGGACAATGGATAGCTTGCGGAAGGAGGTGGAGCGCAAGGATTCCTACTGCGGAACGGTGCTACTCCACAGCCTCAGTGGGGGGACAGGAGCCGGTGAGCACGTGCTTGGATCAAAGGGCTCCCTCCCTGCATCCACCTTTCCCCACAGAATTGCGTACGTTTCTTGCTAGCTGCCCATCTCCCACGGGGAAGTGAGCAGACAGCTGCAAAGTAAACCGATCTGCAAACTGAGGGTATAAGCTGAGTTGCTTATACTGAAAACTGCTTTGATTAACCATGCCAAATAGCTTGGCAACAGTTCATGGAATCATAGAATCATAGAATCGTAGAGTTGGAAAGGGCCTCTAAGGCCATTGAGTCCAACTCCCTACTCAGTGCAGGAATCCACCTTAAAGCATCCCTGACAGGTGGCTGTCCTGCTGCCTCCTGAACGCCTTTAGGGTGGGGGAGCCCACCTCCTCCCTAGGTCATGGATTCCATTGTCATACTGCTCTAACAGTCAGGGCGTTTTTCCTGATGTCCAGCCACAATCTGCCTTCCTGTCACTTGAGCCCATTATTCCACGTCCTGCACTCTGGGATGATCGAGAAGAGATCCTGGCCCTCCTCTGTGTGACAACCTTTCAAGTCTTTGAAGAGTGCTGCTATGTCTCCCCTCAGTCTTCTCCAGGCTAAACATGCCCAGTTCCTTCAATCTCTCCTCATAGGGCTTTGTTTCTAATGTATGCACAGAAACACACACACACACCAACAACAACAACAGCTTTGTGGCATTTGAGGAGTAACCACTTCATCCTACCATATTTTTTCACAGGCTAGAGGCAATTTCATTGGATGCCTCTGACAAAGACTGACTCCTGCCCACAGAGCTCCAACCACCATATATTGCATAGTTCTTCAAGGGCGCAAGGTCCGTAGTGGGTTTTGCTGCAACAAAATAGCACCATTTAGGGTGACTCTATGGAAAGGAGGACCGGGCTCCCGTAACTTTAACAGTTGTACAGAAAAGGGGATTTCAGTGAGTGTCATTGGTATGCCTGCAGCACCTGGTGGAATCCCATCTTCATCACAACAGTTAAAGCTGTAGGAGCCTTGTCCTTTTTTGTATCTGGTCACGCTGGGCAGAGCTCCTGCAGCTTCAACTGTTGCGATGAAGAGGGAATTTCACCAGGTGCTGCATGCCTACAAAGGACACCTGCTGAAATTCCCTTTTCTATACAACTATTAAAGATACGGGAACCCGGTCCTCCTTTCCATAGGGTCACCCTACCACCATTACTCTTCTTAAAGTTAATCCACACCAGCGTTTACTGGCCCACTGTGACACATGGGCAACCGGGAAAATAAAAGCAACTCTCTTCCTATTTTCACAACTGTCCCAGGAAGCGAATCCTATCACAGACGACCAGGCAAGTCACTCCTAAAAGCCAGGATTGAATGGCCTCCTCTCTCCACCTCACTCCACCCCCTACCATTCCAGGAAAGAAACAAAAACACCCACGGTGGCAAGAGGCCTGGTGATGTTTTTATTACGGTTTGGCGATGATGATGGTGATGATGATGCCATCGATGTACCTGCCTTTTGCAGAATACCTTAGGCAGAAAGATAGATCCCTGCTCCAAGGAATTTATAATCCAAGTATGACTGGAAAGGGACCAAGGGGAGGGTATGAAAGGCCAGAGGAACAGGAAAGTGTACGCACAACTTCAAGGGCACCACAGGTGTGTAGGCCTCGTTTCTGCAGGAGGCGAGGACTTCAGGGTTAAGTCATTGTAAGAAAAGGAATTGGGAATAAAACTGCCAGTAGCATACTGCCTTTAAACCAATCGATGGCATGACCACACTGAGGCTGCCTCTACAAGAGGCATTTAAAGCTCTTTCAAGGCGCATTAAAAAATTTACCTCTACAAGAACGGAGCGCAAATCGGGCGTAGAGGCGCGTTTTCTCTCCGATTATGCGCATTATCGAACGCGCGTTAAATAGCGAGTTTTATTTTGCTCCGGCCGTTAAAGCGCATTTTGACTATGTGAACAAGCGATTCTCCGCATTAACTACTTGTAAGGCGGATTTGAAACAACCGGTAGGTCACCAGTTGAGTGCTCAATTACCAGCATTTACGATAAAGCGCTTCAGCGATTATGCACATAATCGGCTAACCAGGCGTCAAACGGAATCCATCCAGAGGGGGCCTTAGAATCCTTTGCACTGTTCTAGTCCCACATGTTTGTTTTTAGGCTTTTGTGGTTTAAATTTTTGTATGTTGGTTTTTAAATGTTCGACGCTTTTAATTTTTGTAAACCGCCCAGAGAGCTTCGGCTATGGGGCCGGTATACAAATGTAATAAATAAAATCAGAATATATATATATATATATATATATATATATATATATATATATTATAGAGATGGAAAGAGTGCAGAAAAGGGTGATTAAATTATCAAGGGGGCTGGAGCATCTCCCCTATGGGGGAAGGTTACAAGAGCAGGGATTGTTTAGCTTGGAAAAAAGGGAGGCTAAGGGGAGACCTGATAGAGGTGTACAAAATGATGCCTGGTGTGGAGAATGTGGATAGGGAGACATGTTTCTCCCTCTCCCATAATACTAGGACCCAGTGGGGTCACATCCCATGAAGCTGATTGGTGAGAGACTCAGGACAAATAAAAAGAAGGACTTCTTCACACAGAGCATACCTAAATTATGGAATTCACTACCACAAGATGTAGTGAGGGCCACCAATTTGGATGGCTTTAAAAGGGGGTTGGATAAATTCCTGGAGGAGAAGAAGGCTATCAATGCCTACTAGTCCTGATGGCTTTGTGCTGCCTCCAGTATCCGAGGCAGTAAGCCTGCGTGTACCAGTTTCTAGGGAACATGGGTGGGAGGGTGCTGATGCACCATGTCCTGCTTTGTGGGTCCCTGGCCGACAGCTGGTTGTCCACTGTGTGAACAGAGTGCTGGGCTAGATGGACCCTCAGTCTGATGCAGCAGGGGATTCATGTTCTTAAGTTCAGGGGATTCATGGAAAAGGTGAACTTTGAAAGAGGCTTTTGAAGGAGGGGAGGCTGGTGTTCTGGGAAGGGGTTCCAGGCATAAGGGAGGAGCCATGAAAGGGAGCAGGAAACTTTTGGATGGTTGGGAGTGATCAGAGTCAGCGCTATATAGGATCCCCCAGCGCCTTTGCAGAACTGCAGTTCCCAAGCGCCAGAGAATGCTAGCAGATAAAAGTCTCAAACTGGTTTAAACTTGTAATGTAGACGCCAACCTATCTTTACAGTCTGATGGCCTTTGTGTGGCCACAAGGTGGCACCCTGAGGCTAGGAAGCAAAGGTCAGCTGTCCAGCTCGAAGACACCGCTGCTGGGCACAAGACCATGAAGCTCCTATTCTCAGAAAACAGATCCAAGGCATGGGGTTGCTGCATCACCTTCCCCTGAGTCCTGCTTCCGAACCATCAACAGGATTTTTCAGGAATCCCCTTTCCCCTCTATCACACCCCCTCCAAAGCTCTCACGGAATTGCCAGATTCCCTGGACTCCGCCTCCTCTGTTTTCCTTGGGGTGGGGGAGTGACCTATTTCCTCCCCACTTTCCAGAATCCCCTCTCTTTGGGAAGTCACACTGGCCCTCCTGCTGATGCAGGATCTGGGGCACAGTAAATGTGGGGCTATTCGGAGGGCACTAGGAGTATTTATAAGCAATTTAGAACTACTGGTACCAATTTGCAAAACTATATGATTTGGGTTGCAGGACTTGAGTTGTTCCAGTTGCAGAATATACATTAATTTGCTTGTGTGATCAATTTCAGTCTTGCCTTCCCATCTGTCAAGGGCCACGCAGGTAGCTCATAACAAGAGACAATTAAAGCACATTTAATAATCAGCTACAGCAGATAGCCACCGAAGCGACGCGTTAATAAAAGAGCCACAGAGCAGGTGAGCAGAACAAAAACAATAAAAAGCAAAGGGGAATCTGTTGCCTTCAAGGCTGTGCCCTCCAAGGTAACGAATAGCAGCATCTTGACCCAGGCTCTGAAAGTAAGCCAAGGAGAGGCCAGACGAGCCTCCCAGGATCTGGGTGCAGCCACCGAAAAGGCCCAGTTACTGTTTACGTACAATTTATGGAGCACTCTTCAGTTTCCCCATTTATCCCAACTACTATCTTTTGAGGTGCAGATGAGTCTGAGAGATAGCAGCTTTTGTAGCTAAGCAGGGATTTGAACTTGAGTTTTCCACAGTCAACCCCCTGGGACACACTGGTTGAATTCGGACAACATGCTAGTCAACGGTGGGGTAATAATCAACTTTACAGTTGTTCATCTAGGGGGTACTCCCCACACAACATGGTAATAAATAATCAACTGTGGTGTTGATTAGGATCAGAGCTGAGTTGACTATGGCAGCATTCGGATGACACGATGGTCAATACAACTGACGATTGTTTTCCCCCACCCAGTTGCATATTGTGTCGTCCAAATTCAGCCATGGAATCCTAGAATCCTAGAATAGTAGAGCTGGAAGGGACCTCTGAGGCCATCGAGTCCAACCTGCCACTCAATGCAGGAATCCACCTTAAAGCAGCCCTGACGGATGTCCAGCTGCCTCTCGAATGCCTCTAGAGTGGGAGAGCCCACCACCTCCCTAGGTCATGGGTTCCATTGTCGTACTGCTCTAACAGTCAGGACGTTTTTCCTGATGTCTAACTGGAATCTGGCTTCCTGTCACTTGAGCCCATTATTCCGCGTCCTGCACTCTGGGATGTTTGAGAAGAGATCCTGGACCTCTTCTGTGTGACAACCTTTCAAGTTTTTGAAGAGTGCTATCATGTCTCCTCTCCTTCTTCTCTTCTCCAGGTTAAACAGGCCCAGTTCTTTCGGTCTCTCCTCCTAGGGCTTTGTTTCCAGACCCCTGATTATCCTCGTCCAGCCTTTTTCCTGGCATGAAGCCATACTAACTGTTGGATGTTTGGCTCCTCTCCCCTAGGCCTAAGCTCCCGGCTATGCGAAGCCATCCGAGAAGAGTACCCGCTCGGTCATATCCTGGCTGTCTCTGTGGCCCCTCACCAAGCTGGCGAGAGCCCTCTTCAGCACTACAACTCCTTGCTGTGCCTTTCCTGGCTCCAGAGGTGAATAAAGGCATATCCTACAAGGGCTTGGGAGACCAATTCCAAAAAGCAAAGGAATTCTACCAGTGTTTGTTCCCTCCCCGTTCCTCCCCAAGTGTGTGTTTCTTCTAAACTAGGGTGACCCTATGGAAAGGAGGTCAGGGCTCCTGTATCTTTAACAGTTGCATAGAAAAGAGATTTTCAGCGGGTGTCATTTGTATGCATGCAGCACCTGGTGAAATCCCCTCTTCATCACAACAGGTAAAGCTGCAGGAGCTGTACTAGAGTGACCAGATACAAAAGAGGGCAGGGCTCCTGCAGCTGTAACTGTTGTGATGAAGAGGGAATTTCACCCAGTGCTGCATGCATACAAATGACACCCACTGAAATTCCCTTTTCTATGCAACGGTTTAAGATGCAGGAGGCCTGTCCTCTTTTCCATATGGTCACCCTATTTTAAACTGAACTCACCAGGAAGAATAAGGCCTCCCAGACCTATCTCACATGAGCCGAGGGCGTTTATTGTGTCACGGCATAATTGTGCTTTTTGGCTGCCAGGACTTCATGATCCTGTACTCATCCCAGGAAGAGTAGCAACTATGAGTGGACAACTCCAAGGAAATGTCCATGCTGAATGGCTTTTATGGACCAGGAGGGAAAAGGGGGCAGGCACCCTTTGGGGAGGATGAAGACATTTAGGAAATGTTTTATTATTTATTTGATTGGTACCCTGCCTGTCCACCCAAAACTGGTGCTCAAGGTTATGTTCTTATGGGGTGTATAGGCAAAATGAGTATAATAAGGAAGGAGGGAAAGAAATCCATAAACAATGGCTATTAATTTTACCTGTGAAACACTTACGTTTTTGTTTACCTTGTGACAAGGAGCAGCATCCTGTTGCATTGCAAACTCGAACCCGTGTAGATCCATTCAGGGTCCATCTAGCTCAGCACCAGTAGTTCTAAATTGCTTATAAATACTCCTAGCGCCCTCCTAATAGCCCCACATTTACTGTGCCCCAGATGCTGAAGTAGCAGGAGGGCCAGTGTGACTTCCCTTCTCCCTTATTTTCAGGAAGTCAGAGGGCCTCATCAGTGATGGCCCTACAATCCTGAAACACTCTCAACACGGGTACTTCACAGGCCACTTCACAGCAAAGCTTTAGGCCATAGGTCAGGTGGCCCTCCAGACGTTTTGTCCGACAACTCCCATGATCCTTCCCCATGGGCTATACTGGCTATACTGGCTAAGACTGATGGGAGTTGTAGGCCACAAGATCTGGAGGACCACAAATTTCCCATCCCTGCCTAGGGTGAAAAGCTCCTTCTCTAGACTTGATGGGCTTTGGAAAAGTTTTGCTATTTCTCCCTTTGTAGCATACTGATTTTATAATGCTTTATCCTGTCTTTATTGGTGTGTGTGTGTGTGTGTGTGTGTGTGTGTTTCTTAACACAACTGTAAGCTTTGGAAACAGACAAGACGGTTAACCAATTTTTGAGATTAAATGGACGGTATAATAGAAATGCGCCGTTGGCTTGGCTTTGCCTCCACCCAGGTATGCAGACGGCATCCTTCTGTTTCACAATGATGAGGTACTGAAGCGAGCAGCAATACTGAAGGGAAGGGACCTGCCTGAAGCTTCAAGCCAGGTCTCCCTCACAGCTATGAACACATACGTCACTTCCTGCCTGGCTGGGCTGCTCCATCCGCTCAAGATTTTCACGCCGCGAAGGTGAGACAGAGACCGATGCTCGGAACAGGTACTTGCATCGACTGTCCTCTTGGCTAGTCTGCAATTAATAACACCTTTAACACACCTTTGAGGCCTACTTCGCAATGAGATGATACGTACTGAAAAATGATTTTTTAAAATCTTTGCTCGTAGAAAACCAGCATGTCAGGGAAAAGGCTAGCTTAGGACCCTCCTTCCTAACACACTAGGTTTCTACCTGCAGGGAATTTTCCTGTATTTGGAAGCATTTTGACATGTGAGGCCCTACCTGCGCTCTGAAGTGGTACAGCCAAGCTGTAGTCTATACCGCTTTGTTGAGAATTAGACTATAGGTGCCTCTACAAGAGCGATTTAAAGCTCTTTCAAAACGCATTACCTATTTTACCTCCACATGAACGGAGCGCAAATCAGGGGGGTTGAGGCGCTTTTTCTGTCCGATTATGCGCATTATCGAATGCGCGTTAAATAGCGAGTTTTAATTTACCACGGGAGTTAAAGCGCCTTATGACCATGTAAACAAGCGATTCTCCGCATTAAACACCTTTAAAGCACATTTCCTACAAGCGGTAATACGCTTCACTGCCTCCCCTGTATGGGGATTAGACGTAAAAGCGATTGCGAGAAGATGCGCATAATCGGCCAACCGGGTGTCAAACCGAATTCTTGTAGAGGGGACCATTGTTAGAACCCTGGAAAAGGGGTGAAGGAAAAAGCTGAAGTTGGGATGAACTTCCGGTGGTGTATGTGGTTTCTCCCCCCCCTCCATCCTGATTTGATTTGCAGAGCAACCCTGTGGGGTTGGCTAGCCTCAGGTCCTGGCTGGCCCAAGGTCACACAGAAAGCTTCACGGTTGAAGGTGAATTTGGGAGATGGTCTCCCCAGCTGCTGCTGCCGCCGCTGCTGCTAAGAACCAGAATGTGTTCCCTTCATTCAACAGTATCCTTGGAGAAAGTAGCTTCTCCGCCCCCAGCAGTGAGCCCAGAAGAGCTGGCCCTTTTCCTGCCCACGTAGAGGAAGCAGTTACCTGATATATCCCGGTGATCCTCTAAGCATAAGAATGGAGGAAGCTGCCTTATATGTTTGAATTGTAAACTGCCCAGAGAGCCTCGGCCGTTGGGCAGTATAAAAATATAAGAAATCAATAAATATTATATCGAGACAGTACACTGGCCGATCTAGCCCAGTGGGCCCGATGGACCAGTGACTGGCAGACATGGTCTCTAGGGATTCAGGCAGGATTCCTTTCTAGTCCTACCTGGGGATTGAACCTGGGACCTTCCGCCTGCAAAGCAGGGGCTTCTGCCACTGAGCTACGGTCCATCCCAAGCTTCTGGCACCCCCTCAGAGCAGGGCATTCTCAGTGGGAAGCTGGACAGGCTAGGGCATCCGTCTGTTGTTTATGCCTGCTCCCAATGCTGTATCCCTTGTCTTGCAGTGGGATTAGCATGGGGACGGAACCCTGGGAGCTCCTGCGATCTGTCTGCCCCATGCCCACGCTCAAATTCCTTCACGTGGCTCAAGCCAGCTCAAGGTAGGAACAGGAACTGTCCAGGAGCAAAGTAAACCAGCAAGGGCCATGTGCGTCTTCCTATAGGCTTCCCACCTATAGGAAGGAATCCTACCACCTCTTCAGCTGGCCTCCTGGGTCTGTCTCGCTGGGCCCAGACCGCTGCCAGATTCGATCCTCTCCAAGTATAATCAGCCAAAAGAAATAACAGCTCAGGCTGCCATGTTGACTACCTGCAGGGCCCCCTGAAGCTGGTCGCTCTCCAGTGGGGCAGAACCGCAGGACCAGTTTGGTGATGAAGGAGCTGAGAAGAGGGCTGGATTCAGGGCCATTGCAAATGAAGGAAGGAAGGAAGGAGTTTCCAGCTCCTGATTCAGGCAGGGAACCCAGAAGAAACCTCTGAGCTGCAGCTTTGCTGGGCAGATGCATCTTGGCTGGCTGGGCAGGCGGGGTCACAGAGAAGCAAGGAAAAGAGGGCTTAAAGGGTGCCGTTCGCCTTGATTAAGGGAATATTGGCAAAAGTCTGCCGGATTGTTGGGCAAAAAACGGCAGCATTCTACTCATATGAGATTTCTTTTGCCTTAATTTCTGCCATTAGCAAACGTCTAGCAATTTTAGTGTGTTAGAGTTTGAGAGAAATCAGTCGCCTTGTGTTTTACTGCAAAACAAGCTGTGTCAGATCGACGGGCAGTATCCTATATTGCTGCTGGCCCCCACCCCCGCCCCGTTTCTGCTGTGCCAGGAAGACCCGCTGCTCACCCTTCCAAAAGTTTCCCCAGAAATGAATAGAAGAGCTCATTTCTGGAATGGGACAGGTCAGTGAAGCCACCTGCTGTGACCTCCGCTGATGTGCCCTGTTCCAGACACTGATGTTTTCACCTGCTTCCGTTTGCAAGATGGGGGATACTTGGCTCAGCAATACGACAAGCGAGAAGGATCTTGGAATGGTTGTAGATCACAAGCTGCAAAAAAAAGCAAATGCTATTTTGGGCTGCATTCATAGAAGTATAGCTTCCAAATCGCGTGAGGTACTGGTTCTCCTCTATTCGGCACTGGTTAGGCCCCATCTTGAGTATTGCATCCAGTTCTGGGCACCACACTTCAAGGATGCAGACAAGCTGGAGCATGTTCAGAGGAGGGCAATGAGGATGATTAGAGATCTGGAAACAAAGCCCTGTGAGGAGAGACTGAAAGAACTGGGCATGTTTAGCCTGGAGAAGAGAAGATTGAGGGGAGATGTGATAGCACTCTTCAAATACTTGAAAGGTTGTCACACAGAGGAGGGCCAGGATCTCTTCTCGATCGTCCCAGAGTGCAGGACACGGAATAATGGGCTCAAGTGACAGGAAGCCAGATTCCGGCTGGACATCAGGAAAAACTTCCTGTTAGAGCAGTATGACAATGGAACCAATGACCTAGGGAGGTGGTGGGCTCTCCCACACTAGAGGCCTTCAAGATGCAGCTGGACATCCATCTGTCAGGGCTTTCAGGTGGATTCCTGCATTGAGCAGGGGCTTGGACTCGATGGCCTTAGAGGCCTCTTCCAAGTCTACTATTCTAGGATTCTATGCTTAAGAATCCGCCAGCTTCCAACTGCGCTAACGGTGGGTCCCCTTCCCACTCAGACAGCATTGGATTTGTTTGGATTGATGAAAAGAGCCATTCGAAGTTCCACTTTGGCTACAAGCGGGTGGACTTGTAAATTCCTGCTCTTTATCTCCATGGGGCATATGCTTGCTTAAAAATAGAGCTAGCTAACGGCCAATCTACAGCCTTATCAGTCATGAGATTGCGGCTCATCACTTGGCTTCCTGCCCAGTCATGAGAGCCACGAAAGCAGGTGTTGGAATGGAGGCCTGCTGAGGACCACCTGGCTGAGGTTTGTCCGTCGCACGGGATTGGCTTTGGGGTGATGGAGGTTTGCTTTTCTGTCCCCCCAGGGGAACCGCATTTTGGGATAGCTTGGCATCTTCGGTGGTGCAGCCGTTGCCTCGGGAGTCCCCTGCTGGAAACCCCGTATCCTTTTGCTGCGAGATAAATACATCTTCCCTTGAGTCTCCGTGGGCTGAGCGACTGGAGCTTTCTGCTCCCCAGCCACTGCTGCGGAGTCGTAGGTCAGGGACGGGACCTTGAGGCTTGGGCTCACTCGTAAGAGGCCACCTGGTACGAATCTGGAAGTAGTAAACTAAGGAGGAATTCAGTAGTTTCACCAGAAGGGCTACAAAGCCAACATAGAAATGGAGAGAAAAAGTAAGAAACGGGGGGGGGGGGGGGGGTCAGGGATAGGACATAAGCGATGATTTTGAGGGCTTCATCTGTAACAGTAAAAGGAGGTGTCTGTCTGTCTATCCATCCGTCACTGTCATAGCAGCAAGACTGTGAAACCTAGACGCCTGAATGCATGCATACTAAAGGGATCCTAGGGTTTGCACTTCAGGATTATTTTGTATTTTTTAAAATGCATAAATTCATTCATTTAAATGACTCCACGTGATGGAAGCCTGCAGTAACGTCTTCAGCAGACTTCCTCAACCATCACACAGTTCTGCAATCCAAACCACTTGAAGCCACAGGAAATTAGTACTTCAAGTGGCAGAGTTATATGCTATCTCTCCCCCCCTTGCTGTGGGGCAGCCCTCCCTTAGGAGAATAGAGTGGGGGATTATAGGCTGGGGCCCGGTTTAGGGTGCCATTGGGCATAGCTTCACTCAGATGGAACAGACGCCATGAACCCAACTGCCGAGGACTCTGTTAAGTTTACCTGGGTATTGCTGTATCTGTCTAATTACTATTGCAACCCATGCAAAACTGGATCCATTTGCTAGTAAATAATAACGAGAAGAAATATACAAAAAGATAAAATTCTAAAGACACAGGAAGCTATGACAAGTTAGGACAATAAGGGGTAGCAGTGAAGGGAAAGCTGTGATTTCACCCTCAGGTTGATCTTTAGCTAAAGCCTCCAAAACGTTTCTCAGGTTGCTCCGTTTGGTTAATACAATCTTCCTCAACCTAGTGCCTGCCAGATGTTTTAGACTATGATGCCCATCATCCCTTAGCATTAGCTGTGGCTGATGGCATTTGTAGTTCCAAAACATCTAAAGGGCTCCAATTGAGGAAGGCTAAGCTAATGAATTCCCCATTTCCTCTAGGATACCCCACTGGATTCACGCCCTGCCTTCGGCATTTCTGGAGGGGGGAGAGTGTGTGGTGGGAAACGAGGGGCCTCTGCCTCTTCTGAGCCTGTCCTTAGCAGCCTTGCTGGCAGCATCGCAGCACAGCTCTGCTTGCCGTGGCCCGTGGCCCCCAGGAGGACTCCTTTCTCTCGAACCGCAGTTCGGTGCTGAGGAAGCTGAAGCAGGCCTACCGCTGTGTGCCGTGGAATCCCTTCTCTGCCACGTACTGGACAGGTCAGTCGAGGCAGCCTGAATGCTTGGTTCTTAATGTCTAATCCGGGGGTGCAGAACCTCGAGCTAAATCTGGCTCACCCGGGCAACAAAGATGACTAGAAACTTATGTCCTACAAGGAAAGATTTGAAGGAACTGGGTATGTTTGCCTTTGAGAAGACTGAGGGAGGGGGGATATGGTAGCACCTTTCAAGTGCCGAAGAGGCCGCAACCCGTTCTGTACACTTTGGTGCACGGCCCTAGTGGGGAAAGAGCCTACAACTCCCAGCATGCAGTACCTGGGAAGGATGGACAGGTGCTCATGACCTCGCCACTGCTGCGATCACCTGCCCACCGGCTGAGCTCCTAGAATTGGGAAGCTCTCAGGGGAAGCATGCAGTGGCAGGGCACTCGTGGCGAGCAGGCGATCACGGCGGCAGTGAGGTCATGAGTGCTCGCTGTTCCTGGACCCTGGTAAGTCCCTCCCTCCCTCCCAGGCATTGCATGCTAGGGATTTTGGGCTCTTTCCCTGCTAGGGCTGAGCATGAAACGGCGGCTTCGGATTTCCGAATCTGAGGCTTGCACAGCCCTACCCTACCGTAACAACTGGCTTAAATTACAGGAAGCCCAATTTCGGTTGAATGTCAGGAAAAACGGCCAGAGCAGTCAATGGAACCCACCGCCCAGGGAGGCGGTGGGCTCTGTTGCTGGAGGTCTTCAAGCAGTCTGGACTGCCCTGAGTAAGGAGTTAGGTTCTACGGCTTAAATGGCCCCTTCCAATTCTATGGGGCCCCAATCCAACCCTCCAGGGTTCCCCAAATGACCACGCTCCCATCTGCCCCAGCCCCTTTCCCTCGGACCACCAATCACTGAGTGGTTTCCCTTCTTGAGTGCTGTTCCCCCCAGCCTAAAAGGCTGAAAGGGTTGCAAAGGGAGCCCACGCCAATGCAATGCCCAAAATGCCAAGACCAGAATCTAACACGAGTTTAAACTGGCTTAGCCTGGTTGAGAGATGACCCAACATTTTGAAATTTAGAAGATTCACATTATAGCAGGAGCTGCCCAATTATTTTTCCCAGTTGTCGTTTGGTAACCGGTGGTGCAGCTAGGGCTGGGTCTCGGAGTCACGGCCCAGCAGGTGACGGGGGTGGCAGCAGGGAACGACGGGCATTGCAGTCCAACACATCTGCAGTGAGCCAGGTTGGGGAAAGCTGCACTAAACGAAAGCTCAGCGTGACGGGTGAGCCTAGCGATGGTGTAGAACCCTGTCAGAAAGTGACGGACCTTAGGGGCGGCCGTGGGACCAGCCTAGCTCAGGCATGAACAAATGCAGCATTCGAAAGGTGGTTCCTGGGAGCGAGCTTTCTACCCTGGCGCCCCGTCTGCCCTCATTCCTGAGCGCAGCCTTGCAACAGAAGCAACAAGCCAGGAAGCGCTTCACTAGCTTGCCTGCCCTCATGGATTGTTAGTCATCCCAGGGGCTTTCAGGAGGGTGAGCTTGCAGGGAGGAGAGCCAACTCTTAAACTGGAAAGCGGTTCCTCGCCCAGTGCTTTTTATCCCCTCACCTGACCAACTATGTGGCTTTTTTTTTTTTTTAGAACACTTTATTTTAACCCTAATCGAAGCAGGGTAGGTACGTTCGGACACCTTTAAACATTACAAGGTCTACGCTTTGAGCACTTTTCATTCATTCCTTTTAGGAGAAGATACGGTTGTACTGGCAGGTTCGTACTTCAAAGGGTGGGTATGTTCAACCCCACAGATCCCTTCCTGGTCCACCATATGCCATTGGCGGATGGCGCATCATCCGATAACGTCGGGAGAGTCAGTAAATGGGTGCCAAAGTTGTCTTTGTTTGCCCACCGGTATGTGGCTATTTGAAGTCTAGTGCATAGGGACCAGTGGTTGAGTTAGCATCGAAGGTATTTTTTCTCCACCGTCCCTCCCTCCCATGCGCTGCGTGTGCTGTTCCTGCACAGGGGCACACTTCCCAGTTGAGACCATCAAACCCTCTTGGCCTTTTCTGCAGATGCCACCAGCCTTGCAACGCCAGGCCTCCACAGCCACACCCTGACCGTTTGCGCCAACCACAGCAGCTCGGCCGACTTTCTGCGGAGGGTGGAGCAGCGGGCTCGAGCCATGTACAAGAGCAACGCCTTCCTGCACTGGTATTGGAGGCATGGCTGCGAGGAAGGGGATTTTGGACGTGCCTTTGAGACGCTCCGCTCCACTGTGGAGATTTACAGCCAGCTCAGGGACTGACACGGGTGGATTGGGAATCTCCGGAGGAGCACTTTATCACACTTTGAAGGCACGCTCTTAGGAGGGCCACCTCCAAGGAAATACTGAGTGGATCTGGGCCACACACCGGACGTGGAAAACTGGTTGGCCAAATCTGGCCCTGTGCGGGCTGTTAACACAACAGTGACCACCAGAGGCCTAAGCTCAGCGGATGAGTAGCAGGTGGAGCCATGAGGGTGGAGGCCAGGCCTATCATCCCCTGCTCCTTCTTGAAGAAGCCCTCCATGGCTTCCTGGCCTGTATCATTGGACTTGAGTGCATGAATGATTAGGGATCAAATCCCAGTGGCTTCCAATCCCTGGAATGCCCGTTAGAAAGGAACACTACCGTGTTTCGGGAACTGCATGTCAACTGATGCAGGCTATCCACTCACAGAACTGCAGTGACAGGAACCGCTGTACCTGCCTACCCTCTCTCTGCCAGCCTTTAGATCAGGGTGGGCGATCTGTTGGTGGACTACAACTCCCAAGAGCCCCAGCCTGCATGGCAAGTGGTCAAGGGTGATAGGAGTTGCAATCCCACACCATCTGGGGAACTACAGGTCCCCCAGCCCGGTTTCAGGGGCAAAGGGGCACCACCCTCCAAGGCCAGCTACTGGCATTGTTACTCAAGAGGAAGGTCTCTCTTCCCCAGCCCCACGGGCTGCCAGGCCGTCCCTCCACCAAAGGAGCTTGACCGGTTCATACGGCTGAAAGTGTGTCCGTTATTATACTCTTCCCTTGAAACGTAGGCCATCGCCTGGGCTGCTCTCTCCCTGCACACAGCAGTTGGAAGAGAATTCCTCTGCCAAAATGGCACAAGCGCCCCCTTCTTTTTGGGGGAAGGGGTAGAGTCCAAAACCAAATGTTCCACGTGTATTTCCTCCGGGGGAGACCACCAATCACAGGGAAACTGGTCCCGCTGTTGGGAACTGTGTGAAATGGACCCTCCCGCCTCTCTTCCCCAACCAGCGCCCTTGAGGGCTCCAATGAGCATGCTGAAGCTTGCCCCTAGGCAGGCAAGGTGGGAGATGGGGAGCACTTCTCTAGACTTACCTCTCTGTAGGATCAATTTAATACAGGAAGCTGGGGAAGGCCACCAGTTTTACTCCAGAACGATGGCCTTGTTCAGAAGACACCTTAAACCATGGTGGAAACAACAAAGCCTTCGCCGCTGTGGTTTAAGGTGTCTTCTGAACAGGGCCAATCATTCTTCGACAGCCACCATGCCCTGCATTTATTACAAAGGTCGGCCCCTTCTCATCAGGCCGCCCAGGAGTTGTTGCACGGCCTGTCACAGCACCCACACGACCAAGCAAATCTTAACGGGTCCTTTGAGCTTTTGGGGAGGAGAATCAGTTTGCTCAGGAATAAGGGAACCTGTGGCCCTCCAGATGCTGTTGGACTACTACAACCCCCATCAACCCCAGCCAGTGGTTCCAATCAGGGGTGAAAAAAATTGCAATCCAACAATATCAGGTTCCCCATCCCTAAGTCAGGCCTGAGTTCTTTCCCTCTTACTTCCTACAAATTGATGTATTTTTTTCCCGTGAACTTGAGAGCGCAATCTTCTTCCTTCACTTCCAGTGGTCTCCCGCGTTATTTTACTCCTCAGTCTCTTTTTAATACCTTCTCCGGTGAAATGAGGTTTGTACCAGAGTGTTTTTAATATTACTTAAAATGCCCCAGAGCTTTTATTATGCTACCTATCCTGAAAATAAATATATTTTGACTTGGACTTTGAAGTCTTGTTTGCTTAGTTCCACCTGTAAAAATCCGAGACAAAACTCATTCTGGCTCCGCTACACGACGTCAAGGACAGAGGGCGGCTTGTTCTTCACCGCCGCTTGCACGGATCCCGGCTTCTTCCTCATTTGCTCAAGGGCAGACATGGCTCGAGAGTACTTGTGCTGTGAAAGGAGAAAGGAGGACAGGCTGTTATCCCAGCAGCTTGCGCTCTTTACGAAGCACAAACACACTTCGGGAGGCATAAAGCATAGCAGGCAATTCTAAGAGTGACCTCTTGTTACGGGGGAGAATACCCAAATGAAAAAAAGGCCATGAAACGACAGGGCTGCAAAACTGCACTTTCAAATGCTGGCTTTTCAGAATTCTAAAAAAAGTCGTTCAAGCCTCCGAGCCTCATGGCTGTAGGGGGGAGAAATCTAAAACGTTTTACCATCTTAGGCTGATATACCAACTGCACCCTTATCTGGACAGAGATAGCCTAGCTACAGTTATCCATGCTCTCATAACCTCTCGTTTGGATTACTGCAATGCGTTATACGTGGGGCTGCCTTTGAAAACGGTCCGGAAACTTCAGCTGGTACAAAACAGGGCAGCCAGATTGTTAACGGGGACTGGCCAACAAGACCATATTACGCCAGTCCTTTTCCAACTTCACTGGCTGCCGATCCAGGTCCGGGCCCAATTCAAAGTGCTGGTACTAACATTTAAAGCCCTAAACGGCTTGGGGCCAGGTTATCTAAAGG
Organism: Anniella stebbinsi; assembly: GCA_029215795.1. Classification (NCBI taxonomy): domain Eukaryota; kingdom Metazoa; phylum Chordata; class Lepidosauria; order Squamata; family Anniellidae; genus Anniella; species Anniella stebbinsi. The sequence continues at coordinate 235,904,123 of JARDYH010000002.1, forward strand.
AACGCCTCCTCCCATATGTACCTGCCCGGACCCTAAGATCATCTACGGGGTCCTTCTCCGTGAGCCCCTGCCAAAGGAAGTGAGGCAGGTGGCCACTAGGAGGAGGGCTTTCTCTGCTGTGGCACCCCGGCTGTGGAATGAGCTCCCCAGAGAGGTTTGCCTGGCGCCTACTTTGTACTCTTTTCGTCGCCAGGTGAAGACCTTTTTATTCTCCCAGTATTTTAACAGTTAAATTAACTCAAGTTTAATCCTTGCTGTTTTAAATTTGTATTTTAATCTGTATTAATTCCTGCTGCTTGGTTTTATTCTGGTTGTGTTTTTATATTGTATGTTATTCTGTGTTTTTAGATTGTGCCTTGTTTTATATATTTTAAAATGATTTCATGGTTTTAATTTTTGTGAACCGCCCAGAGAGCTTCAGCTATGGGGCAGTATAAAAATGCAATAAATAAATAAATAAATAAATAATGTTGTGGGTTTTCTACGGAGAGCTAAGAAGCAGAGTCATTTTCATTGGGTTGTTTTAGCTATCAGGATTCCCACTCTGTGCTGCTGTGGCTCCTCGTTCTTTTCTTCCTGACGCTTTTGATTCTCAACTTTCCCTAATCCCTAACTTGGATGTACGTTTTAAACGTGGGTCTTCTGCAGTTGGACGAAACCAGTAAAGATGTGTAAACGTTGGAGCTTCACGGAACTATTCCATCATCTTTATGGTCTTTCCGGTGCCAGACCTTTTTATTCACCCAGACCCTTGAACAACTAGCACTTTAAACCGACGTCAGTCTGGGTTCTCACTTTGTAAGCTGTTTTATTTTGTATAATGAATTGCTCATTAACTGTATTTTCTTCTAGCAGAAAGGCTATTTTTAATGCAGCATTTTTGAGTCTTTTGGTGTCCAATTATTATCTTGTATTTTGATATTACACTCTTATTTCTTGTTTTGTAAGCTGCCCAGGAAATGTGCATTGAGCGGCAGCCATATAAATTAATAAGAATAAGAATAAGAATAATAATTCTGCTGGGCAAAATGCGTATTCAGAGCACAGAAGTGCAGAAGAGACTCTCGTGAGTTAATTTTAGATTTCAGTCTGGCTTATTCCTGTAGTCAGAACGGATGGCGTGGCTGTTCATTCATTTGCAAAGTTGCATTTGGCAGAACAATGGTGCCTTCCATTAATAAAATAACTGCAGAATTATTAACTGCAGGAGTTATGCCCCTTGTTTATTATTGCGCTAGCAAAGTACCTGTCACATTGATGGGCCACATTTTGGGGGAACGAGAGAAGCCATTGCCCTCCTAGGCCGTCACAGTGAAGGGGGGGGGCATCCCTGCACCTCCCTTGCTCTGCAGGAGTCTAGACTGACGGAGGTGGAAGCGAATAAGTGACCAATGGACTGGTAACATTCCACTGATCTACTTCCCGTAAATGAATACTGTTTTTCTGCTATTGCCCCTGTTGTTTTTATTGTTAGTTTTAATGTTAGCTTTTATTATTTTTAATTCATATTTTACTCTCTATGCTTTTATTGCTTTAAATGCTCACACTGTTTTATGTATGGCTGTAAACTGCCTTGGGAGGGTTTCTGCCCTGAAAGGCGGCTAAGACCTGTTTTAAATAAATAAAAATAAATAAACACTTAAGGGGAAATTAATATTGTAACATAACAGCCAGCAACAACTCCCCACCTTTGGATTCTATCTAGCTGCCATAGTAGCCTTATGCCTGCAGAAACAAGCCAGGTAAAAACCTAAAATGAACATGCGGGTGGGGGTACTCTACCTTTCTGTCCTCTGAATGCTCATCTTTGCCTGATGAACAGTTCTGTGAAATCGGGAAGCTTGCGTGTCATTAAAATCCTGAAGACATGACATCCTTTTGTTTACTTTATGGCTCTCTTTCTGTAAGACCGACAGTTTTAAACCTGTATTTTAAAACTGTATTAATCTCTGCATCACTGGTCAGTTTTATCCTGGTTGTGCTTTTATATTGTACTTGTATACTGTGTTTTTACATACAGTTGTTTGTTTTATACTTTGAATTGTCTGCGTGGTTTAAATTTTTTGTGAACCTCCCAGAGCGCTTCGGCTATTGGGCGGTATAGAAATGCAATAAATGCCTAAATAACTAAATGGAGATCTAGCAGGTAACTGTGTTTCCTATGGGCATACGAACACTTGGGAGTAGTTCCCCGAAATACATGGACTGCCTTGCTAGATCAGACAAATGTAGCACTTTGTTTTCAACGGTAGGTCCGGTTGAATGGAAACTCTAGAGGGCCTGAAAACGAAGAGGCACTCGCTCCCCACTGTATCTGATCTAGGTCCACGAGATAATGGTTTTACTCTACCTTCCGTTCAACCTTTGCTTTGGCATTGTAGAAGGAGACAGAAGCCGGGCAGAATGGTAGAACTTCCTGCTGCATCCGGTCAAACCTCTCCTGTTCGTCTTCATCCTGGCAGGAAGAGAAGAGCAGAACATCAAAGGCAGATAGACTTCAAGAACAAAATGGGCGGAGCTCATTGATACACGGAGCAATTCTAGCCCTACCGGATGACGAGGAGCATGCTAGAATGTGGAGAACATAGGGGTGCAGGGGCTTTGCCTCCGCTGAGGTTATGCAGCAGGGCACAGATAGACCGTGTGGCCTAAGGTACTGGGACAACAACCTCTCTGTGCCAGAACTCGGAAGGCCTCGCCGCTGGAGCATCATTGGCTTGAAAAGGGACCCTGCTTAGGTAATCCATGGAAGGGCTGGAGTTCCAGCCCTGGGATTATCAGAGGTGTGGTTAGAGACAGCCTTCCCTTCCAGTAGCTGGGAAGCAGTGGTCTTGTTTCACATGCACCACACATCCTTCTATAGTTAAGGGGGATGAAATGAGACATCTGGGGATGCAGCCGAACGTCTCCACCTCAGCCCACTTTCTCTTCAAAAGCTTTTAGAATTAGGCAGTAGCAGGAATCCAGGAAGAGTCCTTTGGGGAGTCTCTAACTATGGGGCAAGTGGTGTTTCCATTGCATCTTCCTGCTGGAAGGTCAAGACAGTGGTCGAGAAAGCAAAATCCTGGAAGTGAACAGCTAACTATGCGGATGGTGTTGTCAGGAAAGGTTAGCTACCAAGTAGCGCCTGAGGCCTTAGCTCTAGAAACTCCCACATTGCCAGGGCAAGGTGTGTCAAATGAAAGCTTGAATGTACAGGGCAATAAAGCAGATGTCCTCTTTTGGTATACACAACAGGTAGGGTTATCCATGCCCATGCAATGGCCATGGGACCTCTGGAGTATGCGGAAGCCTTCCTCCGTTAGGTCCCCTTGAGCCCCTGGGCTCCAATCCCAAATGGCCACCCAGAGCCTTAAGGCGGGAATGCTCCATGCCCACCTAAGAGGCCTTCAAGAGGCAGCTGCACAGCCATCCGTCAGGGATGCTTGAAGGTGGATTCCTGCATTGAACAGGGGGTTGGACTCCATGGCCTTATGGGCCCCTTCCAACTCTACGATTATGACTGTATGAAAGCACTGCCACCACCGGTAAACACATTTACACTCATTAGGGACATGCACGCACGCGCAGAGCCCATCTATGTGTGATGCACAGAGACCACGAAGAAGAACCACCAGTACACCAGATACCCCCTCCCAACTCTTTTGATCTCCCCTAAACCACAGTCTTAAATGGGAATTGCTTGCAGGGGAAATTCAGCTTGCAGGGGACATTCAGTATGCGCTATATCTGCTCTGGAGAGCTCCTCTCCCCTCTTCCTCTTTCCCCCTCCACCATCCTCTTCAGTCACTTCACTCCTCCTTCACTCTCTCCCCGTGCAGGAAGGCCACGGGGAGCCACGCTGGGAATTTCCTAGGCTGCAACCATTTGGAACCTGCCGGCATGGATCTGCTCTTCGGCGCCAGCAGCTGATCGGAGAGCAACCAGTGCTCAGCAACTGGATCTCCTTGTTCAGTGACTAACCCGGCGAGAAAGGCTGGTGCCTCCTTGGCTTCGCTTACCAGAGTCAGGACTCGGTTAATCGGAATCATGCCAAGCCGTATGGCTCCTCCGGGCCTCAGTGCCTCCTGGACTTCCTCTGGGATGAGGAAGGACTCATTGTACCAGATGTCAAATTCTGAAGGCGGAAGGGGAAGGCCGGAGATAGGCAGGGTTAGAGACACCAAGGGGGCCGGCCTGCGCCAGTCAGTTGCTAGGCCTTCTCTGTGTCCCTGTACTTCCCCCCCCCCCCCCATGGAAACTTCTTATTAATTTATAACATTTATTCCACACTTTTACCTACAAAATAATCCCGAAGCGGGGTACAAAAACCATAAAACACAGCAAAATCATACAAATATACACCCTTGAAACAATAAAATAGGGAAGACCCCAAACACAGGTGCAGATCCAATCAAAAGCCTGATGCATAAATAGGTCTTCAGTTGGTGCCGAAAGCTTGTAACACTCAGCATGTTGGGTGGGGAGGGGGAAAGGGGAAAGAAATACTGATGGAGGCCTTCAAGAGGCAGCTGGAGAGCCGTCCGTCAGGGATGCTTTAAGGTGGATTCCTGCATTGAGCAGGGGGTTGGACTCCGTGGCCCTTCCTACTCTACTCTATGATTCTATGATTCATAGTCAGGACCTAGATTATAGGTAGTCTGAGAACAAAGGGCCATAAGAGAAAATGCACAAACCGGGCTCCTTAGTGAGGGACACATATATAGGTGTTTCTGTACTAATGCAGGAAGCCTCCAATCCAAGGTAGTTTTAAACGAGGACAGTTATTGTGGGCATTAACAGAAATCTGGTGAGGGGGAAAGACAGCTGATCTCTCAGTTTATAGCCAGATGGTCACCTCTGAACACAAACTCTAGAGAAAGGGTCGGAAAAGGTGTTCTGGGGATGGTGCCATTCCATAGGTCAAAGCAGGCACAGTAGCAAACGAAATAGAAATCTAAAAAGGGGCAGATCCCTCCACAGAACTGCTGTGGGTGACAGTCATTTAGTAATTTAGTTCTGAGGGCACACTATTCCCCCTAACCAGGGTCAAATGCTCAGGGCGATGTTGACACGGAGAATGAAATCAAGGGGGGATCCAAAGGAGAAAGTGTTATACTTTCTCCCCTGTCCTGGAGGAAACACCATGGAGCCCGTGGTCAGAAGAGACTGCCCAGCGCAGACACAATACTCTATTTTGAAACAAAGGCGTATCCCAATATTTGACACAGACTTTCGAGTCCGATCATCACATGAACAAAGACCTGGATCTCTTCATTCTCGAGACTCCCTGAAGTCAAAGCAGGAAAAGGTTCCAGCCTCCTCAAGTATAGCCCAAACCTCTCGGAGACCCAGTGGCTTCTATGGGGCTGTTCGTGATTCTCAGCCTGAACTGCCCCGATTTGTTCTTCCTCCTCCGATGGGCAGTGTACGCCTTGAGCAGTCTGAGCTCAGCTTTCCCCTTCCTCCAATTCCAATACCCTTTGCAAGACCTCAGCTGGCACTACCTGTGAGCAGCCTGTTGCGGCACTGATCCACCAAGTGTTGGCAGTATTGGACTTCAGACCGGAGATCTCGCAACTCATTGTAGTCCTCTCGATATTGCTTCTTCAGATCCTTCAGCTTCATGATCAACAGGAATTCCTCTTCGTCGATGATGATTTGTCCTTCATCGTTCAGGTATTCCCCTGTAGGGCGCAAGAGAAAAACAGTTTTAGGGACACAATCAGACCATCAACCGATGGAGGAGTATCTCTGGCTGAGAGCAGATGTGAATTTCCAAGAGAACTAATGCTCACTTGGGTCTCCTGATTCAGTTAACAGGCATTACTGCCTTTCACTACATGGTTTATGTTAACCACGGTTTGTTGCTTTAGCCATGAACTGCCCTTACAGACAAGCAAACAAACCTTGGTTTGTTTTCCCTATTTCTGGTTTGTTTCTTTGACCTGTTCAGATGACACGCTAAGCCACAGTGGTTAAGCATTTTGAGCTAAACGTGATGGCTGAGCATGCCGTGTGATCCATGACTTAGTGTATCGTGTGAGCTATTCCTAACCATGGTGGCTACATAACCAAGATTTAAACACCCTCACAAACCATTTACTGCAAAGGGGTGAGTGGCCTAACCTTGGCTTAAGCGTGTTGTCTGAACAGGCTCCTAGTGAGCCAGCAACAAACCATGGCTTCTATTTGTGATTTGTAGCTGGTTAATGAATTGTTTGCAGGGGTGACCCTGGAGAGCCGTTGCTGCCAGTCTGTGTCGCCCATACTGGGCTAGGTGGACCCAGTGGACTGAATCGGCGTAAAGCAGCTTCCTATGACCTTAAGCTGAAAGGTCACCCCTGGAGAATGCCCAGCCAGCACCCAGCATAGGCATTCGCCCGGCCCATTTTCTGTGCTACTAAATCAATCCTTGGGCACTATATTGTAGGATCTGCACCGTGATGCCCCAAGCCCCACCCACAGTTGAGATGACCAAGAAGCGCATCTGGCATCCTCTCAGGCCCTGGAATGCAACCTTGCAAACAGAGGTTCAGTCTAGAGCAGCGGCTCATCTCTTGTGGCAGTGAGTTCCACCAACTGCCAAACCAGGAGCCTGGAACGGGATGAATCTGCACCTCCAGGCTCGGATTGCCACCTGCCCAGAGTCTGCTCACCCTGCTGTTCCCGGTCAAATTTCTGGGCCTCCAGCGCCTGCCTGGTGCTGTCCATCGCCTGCTTGAGTAGGTTAACCCTCAGGACAGCCTCACTCATTTTGCTCTTGCGGTCATTCAGGATGGTTTTGTTCTCCTTAAAGATCCGGTTGATCTCACTTCCACGCTCGTTCTTGAAGTCCTCAAAGGCTGCTCCCCTGGCAGGTGGGGAACTGTTCAGAAGAGACATTTAATGCATGACCTGCCATATTCTACCAACAGAATCTGGAGATTTCAGGCCAGTGGGTTGATCCCTGGGACCTACCGGGAGTCACAAATCCTCCCTATTGAGCCATTAGGACAATAAACGAATGATCTCTTCCGTGCACAGGGAGCGGAGGAAAGAGACTGAGTTTTCACACTGGAAATGAAACCCAGAAATATTTGCCTGAGTCAATTTGAACTATAAGACATGTTGGGAGCCGGTTGAGAATTTCATTTCGTTCGATTTGGAGAAGAATTTACCCAGAATTGCAAAGTTCTCCATATTTGGGAGTAAAAGTTTTAAAAAAATAATTGAGTGTGGGAGAAACGGATAGATTCGCATATCCAGGTCCAGGGCTTTGAGTGATTAGCTCTTAAAAGTTTAAACCCGTGTACTTGACCCTGGTAAGGCTTAATCGGGATGGGCACCTCTTTTTTTCCCCTTCTTTATCCTTAACAGTTACATGGCAGGCAGTACTTCACGCTCCTATCCATGCTGGGAATAGCTGCCTCTGTTGAGTTTAGCTGCTGCAAACGGGGCAGATTTTCATTCATTTGTGTTTTGATGACAATCTACCAACGTTTGCAAAGTTCCTCGTATTTGGGAGAGAAAGAGCTCAAGGTATTTTTTTTTTTAAAAAATCTGAATGCGGGAGAAAACCAAACAGATCTGCCGACTCCAGGGGAACGTCATCTACATGGCACCTTTGTGGTCTGCTGCAGCGCTGCCTCCTCCCAAAGATGCAGCGAAAGAGCTACCTGGGCCTGGTGATGGATTCATCTTTTGCAGACTCGGAGCGATGCGTCTCAAGACTGACGGCCTCTTGATCCCGGGCCTCCTTCGCATCCAGGTCCTTGGAGGTGGCCACCACCTGGCTGCGAGACAGGGAAACGGTTTCCAGGTCCTTCACAGAAAGGGGGCTCGCCAGACCTTCCTTCCGTGCAGTGGGGCTTGAAGACAAAACAGAGGGCGACATTTTATGGCAGGATCTAGGGCTCGGGCTACACTCCAGTGAGGTATGCCGGAGATCATCATTTGACCCTTCAGGAAACTAGGCTCTACACCTAGTATGAGAAGCCCAGAGAGGCTGCTTTAAGGATCTCCACCAAAAGCTGGCCAAGGGGAAGACCGGTGATCAGAACAGATGCCTTGGCTACTCCGGCAGCCACTTTGCATCCTGATATGCCACATCCTGCACCACAATGGGGTTGGGAGACAGCAGGGGCTTTTGTTGATGATCCACTTCATTGCATGCTTGGCCATGCTCTAGTTTAGGGGAGCATCCTCACAGATGCCGTTGCAGGTCTCTGTCCGGGGGCGCTATATGGGGAAAGCCCGGCATATGCCGTAATAAATGGATCCGTCTTGAAAGGTACCAACCGACTAACTGCAACACCCCTGTTGCCTGCTGCAAGAGACTAGCCGTGGCCACCTCTCTGGAAAGAGTCAAAATGTAAGTTTAAGGCACAGCCCAGGAGTTGTAAGCAGGAGTTGCTAACCAAGCAACCAACAATCCCAACACCATCCTAAATGGTACAAATCTTGAACTCGAGTCCTCATTTCCTCCTCCGTTGAAACGTCTATGGGTCTTCCCCCACAGAGACCCAAAGAGTCAGAGCCCATGCGCCAGGGAGAATGATGGTCCCAGTTTAAGACTGGAAATTCAGGCCATTTGCCATCCTGCTGGGACATGGGAGTCCGGGAGAGCCAGGGAGCTTGTGGCTTCAGGTGAGCTAAGGAGGGGCAATTCCAGTGACTGCCATGGGCAGGGTTTGAGGGGGCTCTCTGTGCCATCACGCCTCCACCCAAACTGCAAATCTAGCATTACAAAAAACGAGCAACAGGGTAGCCAAAAGGAGGAGCTCAGGTCAAAAGAAAGAAAAGCACAGGAAATAGAACATTGATTCTTCTGGACTCCGAGATCAGAAAAGATCGCAAGCCTTGGCTTCCTTGACCAAAGCAGAGCATGCCTGGGAATTGTGGATAACGTGCCCCACCTTAGGGGCAGTCAGGGACTCCTCGCGCTCGTCGCTTGGCCAAAGGAGGAACCAAAACCAAGCCGTCACCTGCCCACCACAGAGAGAAGGCGCCTCCAACTCCAGACGTGAGGTCCCACTCGCCACAGTCCCCCCAAAGTGTGGGAAAAGTCTGCCTGGAGACAGACGACAATGGGAACGGACCAACCTGACTTGCTCCTTGCCTTTCTTGGCTTTCGTCTTCTTCCCGCCGGGCTTGGCTGAGAATGGAGCAGCTCCGAGGCCAAATCCTTGCCCGTCAACTTCCCCAACCAGGTGGCCGTCGGCATCGACCAGCCCTGCCTGGGAACGGGGGAGAGCAGGCGAAAAGCTAAACGCTTTTGAATCTGCGTCCTGGGACCCTTCCGCTGGGATCTTGTTCCTGGTGCAAAGTAGCACCCCCAACCCCCGCAATCCAAATTCTGATTTTAGGACACCCCAGTTCTGGAATTAAATGAGCTTGCATGGGTTTTGATGAAGACAAATTAAGAATCACAGGTGCCCAACTCTCAACATGCGAATGCACCACCCACAAAAAGGCATTCACACCTCACCGACTAGGGCCAGGAGAGCTAAGTTTGCTTCCCACCCCCCCTCCAGCCCAAATCACAGAGAAGCCTCTGAGCTTCATAAACCACGCCACAGAGATCACAGAGTGAGGAGAAACTCATGCCCCCTCCTGCCTCGAAACATTCGCTTTACCCCTGACAAGACAAACTACTGTTTTGGGGTCAACTTGCATGTATAGAGGTTCCGTTAGTAGCCCTTATCAAAGGACAAGGATGTTTTCTGGCGCCGGATTAGTCTATGATATTGTTTTTATTATTATTTATAACCCGCCTCTCCCTCCGGATCGAGGCGGGGAACAACAACAATATAAAACACAAGAATCACAAAACAGTTAAAATTTTAAAAACAAGAAAAAATACATCATTAAAAACATCTTAAAATTCATCTGGATAGGGCTGCCGGAAGAGAGCAATCTTCATGACTCTCTTAAATTCATGAAGACTGTCAATTTGTCTAATCTCCGCCGGCAGACCATTCCACAGTCTGGGAGCGATGGAAGAGAAGGTCCTCTGGGTAACACTCGTCAGCCTAGTTCTGGCTGATTTGAGTAAGGCCTCCTCCACACGGGGCGTTTAATGAGCCTTGAAGGCTCATTATAAATTTTACCTACACACGAGCGGAGCGCAAAACGGGCGTACAGGCGCGTTATCTCCCCGATAATGCGCATTTTCGAACGCGCGTTAAATAGCGACTTTTATTTTGCTCCGGCAGTTAAAGCGCATTTTCGCTGTGTGAACAAGCGATTATGCGCATTAACTACCTGGAAAGCGCTTTTTGGGCATCTTTTAATGCGCTTCGCCGCTTCCCGCCGCCTCCCGTGCAGAGGGATTGTGAGTAAATGCGCCTCCGCGATAATGCGCATAATCGCGGAACCAGGCGCAAAGGCGCATTCTTGTGGAGGGGGCCTAAGTTCTTCCCAGAGGACCTGAGTGTGCAGGGCGGATTATATGGGAGAAGGCGATTCCGCAGGTAACCTGGACCCAAACCATGTAGGGCTTTAAAGGTAATAACCAACACTTTATACTTCGCCCGGAAACTGATTGGCAGCCAATGAAGTGATTTTAAAACTGGTGTAATGTGGTCACCCCTAGGTGTACCGGTGACCAACCTGGCTGCCATATTTTGAACAAGTTGAAGTTTCCGGACTAGGCACAAAGGTAGCCCTATGTACAGCGCATTGCAGAAGTCAAGCCTTGAAGTTACCAGCGCGTGCACTACCGTCTTTAGGTCTTCCAACTCTAGGAAGGGGCGCAGCTGGCGTATCAGCCGAAGCTAGTAGGCACTCCTGGCCGTTGCATCTATCTGAGCTGTCATTTGGAGCGATGGATACAGGAGTACCCCCAAGCTGCGAACACAGTCTTTCAGGGGGGGTGTAACCCCATCCAGAACTGGTTGACACACCTCCAAACCCAGGAGAAATAGTAACGTTAATGGAATGTGACCAAAGGGGAAAGGGTAGGCTGACCCTATGGAAAGGAGGACTGAACTCCTGTATCTTTAACAGTTGTATAGAAAAGAGAATTTCAGCAGGTGTCATTTGTATGCATGCAGCACCTGGTGAAATTCCCTCTTCATCACAACAGTTAAAGCTGCAGGAGCTATACTAGTGCGACCAGATACAAAAGAGGGCAGGGCTCCTGCAGCTTTAACTGTTGTGATGAAGAGGGAATTCCACCAGGTGCTGCATGCATAGAAATGACACCTGCTGAAATCCCCTTTTCTAGACAACAGTTAAAGATATAGGAGCCCTGTCCTCCTTTCCATGTGGTCACCCTAGGAAAGGGGAGGGGAGGGTAATGAAAGCTTCCGGGAACTTTGACTGTAGAAGAGGTGGCCGGATGCCTATAGAAGGCAGAGTGATTGTTTCCCTCCATTGGGAGCTGTCTCCTACGTACGTAGCTTTCCTGAATAAAGCTTTCACATCGGGATTCTTGCTTGCCTGGAATTTGTTCCATCTCTGGTTAGGTCATTTCCATGACAGTTTTGGGTTTTTTTGGGGGGTGGAGGTGGTGGAAAGAGGGAGAGCAGGCTTGCCTGTAATGCCCCCACCCACCTCACACACGCGTGCAGATCCACCTACCTTCTGAACTACAGACAGGGTTGCAAAGTCGTTTTTGTCTATCAGAGTGAATTTGCTCCGCAGTCTGGCTTCCACCTCCTGCTCTTGCTGGCTAAAGGGAGGGAGACACAAACACACTGCCGAGCGGCGCTGTCTTCGACACTGACCTGGTTTGCACAGAATGTGCATGAACGGGCACACCCGTGGTTTGTTGTTGTGTTAACCGCTGGGTTGTTTAGCCCCTCAACAACCCAGGGGTCCTGGTTCCCCCCCTCACGTTGCCCAACCTATGAAGGAGCCGATCCTGGATTGCGCTCTAAAGTCTGCACACACCCCACGATCCATCGGGTTTTGAACCGATGGGTCCTTGTTACATGTGAACAGCCCCGTTATGGCTGGGCCTACCGCCATGGTTTTGCCGACCTGCAACTCAAGGTTGATCAGGGCGTTAATGGAGCCTGAGCTGCTCTTAATGGCTCCAGCCTTTGGAATGAGACACCTGTCAAGAGTTTGGGAGAAGGCAACGAAGAGACAGAAGCAGCGTAGCAGTTGGGATTTGGACAGAGCAAGAGAGCTGTGAAGATTTTTAGACAGGGTTAGCTTTAAAAAAAAATAACACCCTGAGGCATCACTGGGGTACAGCTGCTGCTCTTTTGTGGGGGAGGGATCTAATTATTTATTATTATTATTATTATTATTATTATTATTATTATTATTATTTCTTACCCGCCTCTCCCTCTGTATCAAAGCGGGGAACAACATTAAATATAAATACAAAGACCATAAAATAGATAAAACATTAAAAACAAATAAAACTAAAACATTATTAAAAACATCTTAAAGTTCAACCAGGTAGGCCTGCCAGAAGAGAGCAGTCTTCACGGCTCTCTTAAATTCAAGAAGACTGCTACGTTGTCAAACCTCTCCCGGCAGGCCACTCCACAGGATTAGTGGTTGTGCTACCTGCTACAGGAGTCTGTTTGCTTCCACTGTGCTCTGCCTTGAATACTCGTAAATAAACAGATTTCTTTCTCGTTAAGATCTTTGACTGGTCATATTAAAAACGGAAACAAATGACAATTGAGGTGGCCCACATTACCTCCCCCACCCTGGTCCACTCAAGAGGAGAAACAGGTTCTCAGGATGCAAAATGTTTGGGGAAATAAAACATTTTGCATCCAGAGAACCCGTTTCTCCTTTTTCTGACTGGTGTTGGATGCTCTTCTCCTTTGGTTTTTGGTTTTGCCACTCAAGGGGGGAAAAAACACACCAAAAAACAAAATAAGGTTGTAAGCTGGACCTTTTTAGGGGTGGGGGAAGCAAAAGCTACGAATAAAAGAAAAAATAGGAGAGAGGCAAATAGGAAGAGCGGCAGCAGCGAAAGGAAGCCTCCTCCCATACGTACCTGCCCGGACCCTAAGATCATCTTCAGGAGTCCTGACCCTAACCCCTAACCCTCCTCCCCTGAAGAGGTTAAGGTTAGGGTCCTTCTCCGTGAGCCCCTGCCAAAGGAAGTGAGGCAGGTGGCTACCAGGAGGAGGGCCTTCTTTGCTGTGGCACCCCAGATGTGGAATGAGCTCCCTAGAGAGGTTCGCCTGGCACCTACATCATACTCCTTTCGACACCAGGTGAAGACCTTCTTATTCTCACAGTATTTTAACAGTTTCTTGTCATTTAACTCCGCTATTTTAAACCTTTATTTGAAATTTGTATTTTAAATCTGCATTGCTGCCTGGTTTTACCCTGGTTGTGCTTTTATATTGTGTTTTTAGGCTGTTTTATACTTTGCGTTGTGTCGATGTTTTTAACTTTTGTGAACCGCCCAGAGAGCTTCGGCTATTGGGCAGTATAGAAATGTAATAAATAAATGAAGCCATGCCATAGTAAGTGTGAAGGTGTCGGGGTGTCCTTTTCAACTGTTATGTCCAGAGGTCCACTGAGGGAGAAACATGCAGCCTCCAATACTGCAGGACGATCCTTTTGGCGGTCAAAGCAGCTCTGTGAATCCTTTAGCACCTGACAATTAGGGTGTGTCCAAATAGAGACATCGCTCCATCCCAGGGTTAAGATATTCAAGGTAAGATGATTCCTAGCTCTCGTATCCTGCCAAAAACGTTCACCTTCGGGGCATACACCCACACATAAACACCCCGTTTAAAGAACAACAACAACCCACATCTGCACCAATAAGCTCCTATTATAAGAAGTCTCCAATGTTCTCATTGAAAGACTAACCCTTGGGAGTGCTGCCCCTGGGTTCCCCCATCGCTTGAACAGTTGGGGAGTGCCGGACCACATGAAGAGAGGAAGAGGAAGCTTACCTAATGCTGAATCCTAACAATATTGCTCGCTCTGACAGGCAGGTACTCTCCAAACCCTCAGGCAGGGGCCCTTCCCAGCCTCGCTTCCCTGGTCCCTGATAAATGGGGACGCTAGGGACTGAAGCTAGGAGCTTCTGCCTGGGAAGACACCTCTTGCTAGGGGCATTTAAGAGGCTCGTGGCTGCTGTTAACTCACAGATGGAGCAGACTCCAGATTGTCCAAACAAATTGTTATAGTTCACAGTTCTAGAATGCCCATCCTGGGAATTGGAGGTCAACCTGTAATTGGTCAGGGGGGACAGGTTTCCCCCACTCCACCCAGCCCAATGAGGCAGGCCAGATAATAATAATAATAATAATAATAATAATAATAATAAATTATTATTATTATTATTATTATTATTATTATTATTATTATTTCTTACCCGCCTCTCCCTCCTGATCAAGGCGGGGAACAACATCAATACCAACAATATAAAATACAATATAAAATACATAAACTGATTAAAAGCATATACAATTAATACATTATTAAAATATCAACAAAACTCTTAAAATCCGTCTGGGTAGGCCTGCCGGAAGAGATCAGTCTTTATAGCTCTCTTAAATTCTTGAAGACTGGTAAGTTGGCGGATCTCTTCCGGCAGGTCGCTGCACACTCTGGGAGCGGCAGAAGAGAAGGTCCTCTGGGCAGACGGCCCAAACCCCACGCCCCCTCCTCTGAGGTCGTCTGCCCTAACATTCTGCCTTCCTCCATGTTTCTCTGCATGGAGAAAGGGACTCAGCCAGCGCCTAGAGACGCTCCTCCAGGCGGCAGCTGAGTTGGGCGCCGTCTTCACGTGCCATGCACTGTCCCAACCAAGGACTGCAGGCAGCGCACAAACGGAAATCCTGACTGCGATCTCCAGGATACTAGCAGGGGTTCCTTTCCTAGCAGGGAGGGAACAGGGTTAGCAGGGAAACCTCCACGGACTGTATTTCACCTGTGGGACGGAGACTCTCCATCCCTGTCCTAGGAAAACATTTTTAGAAGGGACGAAAGAAGGTCGCACCAGAGTGTCCACAGAGAGTACTCTGATTCATCCCAAACAGATGCAATGTTTGACTGGGGGGAGGGGGAGTAGCATTGTATGGGGACTTCACGAACAGGGGGGGCATCATCTGCAGAAGACCTATGAGATCATGCTGAGGCCGTAAGCCATATCAAGATTCCGACGCCCCGTACCATAAAAACGAAGAGGAAAAAGTGTATTACATTATAATAGGAAGGGTAATGAAAGGCTACCACCCAGCATTAGGGGGGTGTTTGTAGATCAACCGTGTTGGGAAGTCTCTGAAGATGTGTGTAAATGCACTAAAAAAGTAAGTCAATTTAAACTTCTTTTAAACATACTGAATGCTATGTTGCCACACTTCCTCTGTGTATGGCAACTCTGCTGTAAGTCAGACCAGACTTTCTGAAATATTTAAGTCAAAACAATTTCATATTTGCTATCTACATTGTATTTAGAGGCCTCTCATAATATGAGGCCCTAAGCCGTGGCTCACTTGGCTTGTTCCTAAATCCAACACTGCTAAGTTCAGACATCAGCAAAACATGCCCACCGGTACCCCCAAGTACTTACCTCAAGATCAACTTGAACTGGTTAAACACTTCATGGATTTGTCGCATGCTCAGAATCTGGAAAGGGCAGGTTGAAGCAGAGAGAATCGCAGGGCAGTCAGGAGGAGAGCTAGGATGAGCCAGGATCCCTGGCCGATGCTTAAAGCGAGTGCCATGGTGCAGTGAACGGTCGCCAAATGGGTGGGAGCTTATAGGATAGAACTGGCTTTACCATGGGAATCACCAGTCTCTCTCCTGGCATCATCTGCTGCCTCTGCTCCACTGATCCAGCCAGTTCTGGACCTGCTCCTGTTAGGATCCACATTCCAACTCCCAGGGTGCTCAAGCTGCCTCCACCCCAGCACCGACAGCCTGCATCTGCTAGCCCTGCCCTGGGTTCAGACACTTTCAGAGAAGCAAGGAACGGAACCCACCGTAACAACAACAATTCAAGACGCGCGATCATACCCGTAACATCTCTGCAAGAAAGCTACTCACGTCTAACTCGTCTATGGCTCCTTCCAAGAACCGGCGGACTTGAGAGTTGATCTCTGTTATCTGGATTTCGTTGAGGGGCTCGTACGACACCGGAGGGCGATTGAGCTGAGAACAGGAGAAAGAGCCAGCGAGTAGGAGACCCATTGGCAGCTCCTTCCCCACCTATCCTCACGTACCTGAAGAACTCTCCTAGGGCAGGAGGGGCAGGGGAACTGGGCAGGGACTTTGACGATGGCAGGGGAAGCAGCAGCGCCGGGCAGGAGCCCAGGTTGGCCTGTGACGGCTACCCATCAGGAGCCCGAACATGTGGCGCTGGCCCAAGTGCTTTGGTCTTGAAAGACACGATCTCCGTGTAAACCTTACCACACGGAAAGGTATCATCCCCCATGCAGCAGGAGGAGGAGGCCAAGAGAGAATGGCTTGCCTAAGGCCAACCTAATGAATTTGCAAAGGTGGCAAGATTCAAATCGGGGACTTTCCGATTCATAGCTCAGCCTCTGAGCCACTGCCCGCTCCGCCAAAATGCTAGTCGTTATGACGCATGGGTGTGTGACGGTACACATGTACCTCTTGCTTCTATTTTTATTATTTTATTCTATTGCGTTTATATCCCGCCTTTTTTTTCCTCCAAGAAACCCAAGGTGGCGTATATAATCCTCCTCCTCCTCTCCATTTTTATCCTCACAACAACAGCCCTGCCAGGTAGGTTGGGCTGAGAGTCTGTGACCGGCCCAAAGTCTCCCAGTGAGCTTCCGTGGCCGAGTGGGGACCAGAACCCGGATCTCCCGACTCCCAGTCCGACACTCTCGCTACTACACCCCCACTGGCAAGGAACAAGAGGGGTACGGTGTGCCTCTTCCCACTTGGCAGCCATGGCACTGCCTGCGGAGCATCCCTGGCGGTACGGTGCAAAGCGCGTTCTGCCTTAACAACAGCACTGTCCCCAAGCGCGACGCTTTATTCCGCTTTCCCCCAGCCCCCTTATCAATGAAAGGCATCTGTTCACTGCGGCGGAAGAATGGAGAGGGTGCCGCTCCCACTCCTGGCAACCCCCGCCACTGCGGGCCAAGCCTGAACCTCCTGCTGCACAAGGCCTCCCCGTCAGTGCACCTGCTCCACAGCTCTGTGTCCTGTGTTCTCTTTCTTGGTCACACCAGCTGAGGCTGGCATTTATATATAAAAAAATAGATGAGAGAAGCAGGAGTCATGCTTCTGAGCAAGAAAAATAGTCTATTTTGCATTCACTGCCTTTTCGGTATTGTTCCTTTTGTTTGCTAAGTAGCATGTGCCAAACGCCTAAATAAGCTCCCCGGCGGGGGGCAGCTCAAAGGGAAATGAGAGCCAAAATAGAGAGGGCAGGGCAGGATGTTACTGTATACTCCCAGGCATTTGGCAGCATCTGATAAGGTTTTAACCAGTCCCGGAATTTCATATCGCTTTGTATCTAAACGGTTTTAATAGTATGTATGATATTGCGCTTTTAAAGTTTTGATCTTTCGAAAAAGACCCGGCAATCTTTGTCTATGAGGAGGTATAGAAATGTAACAAGATCATCATCACTGTTATTTCAGGAAGCCTTCCTTGAGTGACTGCTGTGGTTTTATCAGAACTAGGTTTCTTTTAAAAATGGTGATTTTAACATGGTGTGTGTGTGTGGGGGGGGGGGGGGTTATCATTATTATTTTTTATCCTATCTGCTGTTTGCTGCTCCGAAACCCTGGATGTGGAGCAGTATACAAACGTCGTAAATAAGTAAATAAACAAACCATCAGGAGGATATGACAGGGGTGCATAAGGGAGAAGTAGTACAAAGCAACCCGCATAGTTAAATTATGGAATTCGCTAACACAAGATATAGCGATGGCCACCAATTTGGATGGTTTTAAAAGGGGGTTGGAGACATTCCTGGAGGAGAGAAAGCTATCAATGGCTACTAGCCCTGATGACTACGTGCTACCTCCAGTATCAGAGGCAGTAAGCCTATATGCATCGGTTGCTGGGAAGCATGGGTGGGAAGGCTCTGTTGCAGTCATATCCTGCTTTGTTGGTCCCTGGTCGACAGCTGGTGGGCCACTGTGTGAACAGAATGCTGGACTAGATGGACCCTTGGTCTGATCCAGCAGGGCACTTCTTATGTTCTTCTGGAAGCAGGTAGATGAACCAGTCCAGGGCTTTCCATTCAATCTCCTCCACTGATTGACTGATTGATTTAAGACATTTGTCACTGGCTGGGGCTACGTGACCAAAAATAACCCCTGCTAGGAGAAAAGTGGAGATTGGGCGAGGAAGCGGCGGCTACCTGCTCACCCATCCACCCTGTGTATTGGTTTCCCCCACTCATCCCCCCCCCCCCCAACAGGATGTAGCATAGTCCGGGTTGGATCGCGCCACCATCACGTCCAACGGCACCTTCAGCGGCTGGCCCCTTACCAAGCTGTTATGCATCGCCAGCTCCTCCTTCAGATAGAGAACCTCTTTTTCCAGATTTTTCATCATTCGCTAAGCGAAAGGAAAGAACAGAGTGTAAATATGTGCCAGAAGGAATGGAAGATAAATCTCTCTCTCTCTCTCTCTCTCTCTCTCACACACACACACTCACATTTTTATATTGCCCATTAGCTGAGGCTCTCTGGGCAGTGCACGATTAAAACCATAAAAGCAACAGTGTCAGGTAAATTTATATATTAAAAGTTTAAAAGACGATATAAAACCAACTAAGTTAAAATCCAGGGAAAGCCTGTGTAAAAAAGTATGTTTTCAGGAGGCGCTTACAAAATGTTACATTTTCCGCCTCCCAAACCGCACGAAGGTTTTCCAGAGGGTGGGTGCCGCCGCAGAGAAGGCCCCACTGAAGAGGTTCTCCATGGCGGCGTTCCGTTCATTTCGGGATGGCCAGCAGGACCTCCTCTGAGGTTCGTTGCTGTCGTCCGGGTGCATATAAGGGGTGCATATAAGGGGAGGCAGTCTGCTAGGTATGCTGGTCCCAAGTTGTTTAGGGCTTTGTAGGATAACAACATAATCTTGTATGTGGCTCGGTAGCTAACAGGCAGCCAGATGGATGATAGATAGATGGATACGAATCAAGACCCAAAGTTGCATTCAGACGCCCACCAAAACCATCTTGAGAACATCAGAAGAGCCCTGAGGCTAGGTCAGACCAAAGATCCGTCTAGGCCCCAATGTGGTTCTCAGATGTCAAGCACTATAGCCGGGGAGTATTCTCTAGACCTTTTAATTCTCAAGGAGGAATACATGATCCTCCTCCTCCTTTCCATTTTACCAAACAGAGAGGCGGGTAAGAAATAAATTATTATTATTATTATTATTATTATTATTATTAGCATTGCAACAGCCCTATGAGGTAGGTTAGGCTGAGAGTCGGCGACCGGCCCAAAGTCACCCACAGCAAGCTTCATGGCCGAATGGAGATTAAAACCTGGGTCTCCCCAGCCCCACTCCAACACTGTAACTACGACACTACGCGGGTTCTCACAGTAGCCTTCTAAAAAGAGTAGCTGCTATCCTAGGCACACTTTCCTGGAAGTAAGCCCATTTGAAGACCCCATGACCATCACAAAAAATAAAGGAGCCTTTATAGAATCATAGAATAGTCGAGTTGGAAGGGGCCTCTAAGGCCATCAAGTCCAACCCCCTGCTTAGTGCAGGAATCCACCTTAAAGCATCCCTGACAGATGACTGTCCAGCTGCCTCTTGAAGGCCACTAGGGTGGGCCAGCCCACCACCTCCCTAGGTCATTGATTCCATTGTCATACTGTTCTAACATTCAGGAAGTTTTCTATGTTATTGCTGGATGCTGCAATTAAAGATCCTGTCTGCTGTAATTCTCCCCCTCCAACTTTGTGTAAAGATTGATCCTGACCAACCTCCTCTGTCCTAAGTGAACTTTTGAATGGGGAATTGCCACCATCTGGGATTCACCTCTCTGAACACAGAATCATAGAATGGTAGAGTTGGAAGGGGCCTCTAAGGCCAACGAGTCCAACCCCCTGCTCAATGCAAGAATCCACCTTAAAGCCTACCTGACAGAGGGCTGTCCAGCTGCCTCTTGAAGGCCTCTAGGGTGGGAGAGCCCACCACCTCCCTAGGTCATGGGTTCCATTATCATACTGCTCTAACAGTCAGGAAGTTTTTCCTGATGTCCAGTCAGAATCGGGCTTCCTGTCACTTGAGCCCATTATTCCTTCGATTTGCCTCCTGACATCACTACCCGCGGCTGGATTTCCCATGCCACCTCTGCCCCTTTTCTTCAGCCTGGCACTCCCTGGATAGTCCTTCACAGCTTGGCTTTCCGGACTGCCCAGGCGACTGTGACCCCGACCCAACGTGCCAGAGGACGGCGGCCTCGCCCCAGCCGTTCAAGCACTGCCCGAGCGCCACGTACCTCGGAGTCGATTTTCTCATTCACAATTGGCACAGTCGTCACCCATTTCATTCTGGTAGCAAAACGGAGCGTGGACAGCTGAAGAGACATGAAGGCTGCCTACGTCCATCACGCTGGCAATTCTCTCGGACACCAAGCTCTCTGCTTTAGGAGCCTAATTACCAAGACTAGCTGTATGAAAATGTGTGTGTGTGTTTTCCCCCGCTACCGGACATGCGCTGCTCTTTTTCAACAGCTGAAACAGTGGCTTGCAGACCAAGTTGACAAGGGTTAATCAAGAGCGCCCCGAAGGAGGATTTATTCCATAATGCACTGGGGCTGAGCCCACTCTTGCCGGCGCACCTGGAGGCCTCCTACCAGTTTCTTCCTGCTGAAAGAACCAAGGGGAAGAGCTGAGCTGGGTGGTGGCCATCTCCTAGGTTTCTAGTTATAGACTACAAACTCATGTTTTTCTTTTCTGGCAACCATGTTGTCAGGGTTCCTTCCAATGACCTGGACCCCCTGAGTGACTCCTTCAGGATCTCTGCCTCCTTCAGAGCCCCACCTTCCTTCTTTTTACCTTCCCCTTCCCAATAACATGGGGTTTAGACTGTAGACATGAGGTGAGTGATACTTTACATACTTCAGTTTAGTAGTGAATTAAAACAACCAAATGGCAATAAAGGTATTCAGTCAATACAGCTAAGTGATACAAAAGGCATTTAAAAAATTGCAAAACCTCAAGTTCTTTTACCCTAAGCTGCACCTAGTCTTCTTCAAGCTGCATCTTTCTGCTCCTTCCTTCCAGCTCAGCTCTTCCCCTTTTAGCACCAGGCTCTTAAAAGGGAAATCCAGTGTGGCAGCCCAGGGGGAATCATCACTGCCATATACGGTAGGTTTGCCAAGGTGGCATTTTGCAGTGAACCAAAGAAGAGCCATGCCGGATCGGACCATCTAGTCCAGCGCTCCGTTCACACAGCAGCCATCCAGGTGCCCAGAGGAAACCCACCAGCAGGACACGAGTGCCACAGCACCATCCTGCCCACATTCCCCAGCAATTGGTACAAGTAACCATACTGCCTCTGATAGCGGAGGCAGCGTAGAACTATCAGGACTAGGAGCCATGGGTTGCCCTTCCCCCTACTGCTGAGTTTCTCTAATCCCCTTCTAAAGCCGTCCAAAATGGAAGCCACCAGTACATCTCATTCCGCTGCATGCGTGGACCAGGCCTTAAACAATCCCAATTGAGCATCTCTAGGAGTACTTAGGTCCCTTCAAGTCCGAAAATTTGGGATGCTTACCGTCTCTACTATGTGAATGGCTTCACTGCAGACATTAGCCACAAGGACGGTATTGCAATTCCCACCTAGGAAAGACAGAAAGGGCGTGAGGGCAGCCCTCCTCCACTCTGCAATAACATTATACTGTATGTTATTTTGTGTTTTTAGATTGTGGCTTGTTTTATATTTTTAAAATGATTTCATGGTTTTAATTTTTGTGAACCGCCCAGAGAGCTTCGGCTATGGGGCGGTATAAAAATGCAATAAATAAATAAATAAAATGGATGCTGAGGTAGGGTTCTCTATCCCCTGCCCTAGAAAACAGCTGCACGATGCAAAAAGTTTTTTTATTTCATTTGTGCTAAGAAAAGTTCTTTCTGCTTCTTTAAAATCCTTTCCGCGTTACAGGCTATGGTCTGAAAGGGGATGAAATCCTATGCAGAAAGCTTTAATCTGCGTTCATTTGGCCACACTGTCTCTCACTGTTCAGTGCTCAAATTAACGGTAATTACCTGGCCCCTTTATCTCTTCTGATGGTGCTTTTATAGTGCAACCCTGTGCATGTCTACTCCAAGGTAATCTTAAGGTATTCAATGGGGCTTTTTCCCAGGAAAGTGTGCATAAAATTGCATCCTTAGCTACTCCTTTCAGAAAGTTACAGAGGTCGTTAGGAGCTGAAGATTGTGAATCACAATTACAACACATGAATGCACCCTAAATTGTACCCAATGCTCACCTGGCCCTGCACATTGCAAGGGAAGCTGAGCTGCATAGGGGGAGGGAAAGGGGGCAGATTTAAAATGCTACCTGCAGCTATTTAAATGTGAGGGGGAATGACTTGGTTTTCAATTATACTTCTCCAATGTTTTGACTAATGTATAGATTTTATGGCAGTATTTCACATTATATTTGTCGTTAGCCATCTTGGGGACTACTCAAAAGAATAATGAGATAGAAATAAATAAATGTGGAGCTTCTGATGAAGTTAAACTAAGCTCAGCACCTCAGCGGAGCCTCAGGCAGGGCTAGGATGGAGATGAGCAGGGCCTTGAACCTGGATTTCCCCACCTCCAGCGCTTCAGCCAGCTCCACCCACGGTTCCATCCCCAAGCCCTTACCTAACGAATCCTTCAGGGTGTAGGTGAGCTTGCTCTGGCGGAAGGGGACGTGTTCTCGGTTACGGTCTGACAGCGCAAGGATGACTTGTTCAAAGAACGACAGAGACTTGTTGATGTATGTGGCTTCCCTCAATCCGAATCCCTCCGACTGTTAAAAACAGGAATCAAGGGGAGGCCTGATCGTACTGCTTACATATCTGTGTCTTTATTAACTAAAGGTTTTTTTTTAATCTTGCCTTTCTGTAAAGGTACCTAACAAAAAAAAAGTAGCCAAATAATTGTAAAAATGGCATTCAAATGATAACTTTTTTAAAAAAGTAGCAGCCGCATAATGAATATCAGCAGAAGAGGAAAAAAAGCAATTAAGGACACAACCCTATAGTGGAGTTACACCAGCTGAGCATTTTAGGGTTCGCGAGAAGCCCCGCTCTACCCCAGCAGAACACCAGGTACACTTCTGCCATGAGAGATACTCTGGTAGAATATTGCCTAATCTGGTAGAACTGCCTGCTACATTGTTGGGACACCTCCGCCGGCAGAATTGTCCCTCCAGTAAGGATACTCCAGCAGGACAGCCAGAATAGGACTGAATTGTGGGAAGGATGCGGGCACCACGGAGGTGGGGTATACACCAGCACCGGATCCTATATTCTTTTGTGAATAATCCATAGCTGACGACATCGACAAGCGGTCGCCCATCCCGCTGCAGGCCGAAGCCTTTCCAGCTGAGCAAATGTGACCTGACATGCTAGCTGCCGCACAGCTGTGTGGCACCTAGCATGCCTAGTCACATTTGCTCAGCTGGAAAGGCTTCGGCCTGCAGCGGGATGGGCGACCGTTTGTCAATGTCGTCAGCTATGGATTATTCACACCTTCAATCCGGCCTCCTCCAATCTGGTGCCCTCCAAACGTGTCAGATTGCAACCCCCATCGTTCCCAGCCAGCATGACTCACCCATTCTCCCAATGTACTTACTCTGGTCTTTGCCAGCCTCTCCGAGCCTGCTAGATCCACGAGGTTAATTTTGGAGGTGACGTATCTGGAATCTGAAATTACTCTGGAATGACACTGGCGCGGGAGATCACGCACATTAGGGCACTCTGCACGCAACAGGATTATTGAACCAGATCAAAACAATACACAGACCCCCTGCATTTTTCAAGCCATCAATAGTCCCGGCTCAGTGCCTAGGCTCAATGATGGGCTGGATGAGGGCCAATAAACTGAAGCCAAGTCCTGGCAAGACGAAATGCCTGTGGGTGAGTAGGTCCTGCCTACTGCAGATGGGGCTGAACTCCCCTTGAAAGATCAGGTTTGTAGTCTGGGGGTGCTCCTAGATCCATCGCTGTCGCTAGAGGCTCAAGCGGCCACAGCAGCTCGGAATGTCTTTTACCAGCTTCAACTGATGTGCCAGCTACGGCCTCTCCTGGACAGGGATAGCTTGGCCACAGCAGTACAAGCACTAGTGACCTTGACGCTGGATTACTGCAGTGCACTCCACGTGGGGCTGCCCTTAAAGCTGCTCCAGAAGCTGCAGCTAGAGCAGAATGCAGCAGCTTGGCTGTTGTCGAGAGCTGCTCCTTTCCAGCATGTAACTCCTTTGCTGAGGGAACTGCACTGACTCCCTGTTCACTACCAGGCGAAGTTTAAGGTTCTTGTACTAGTGCAGAAAGCCCTAAACAATTCCGGACCGAGATATTTAAGAGAGCGCCTTCTCCCTTCCCAACCTGCCCAGTCACTGAGATCATCACAGGGCACGCCCCTTGGTCTCTCCACATCGACCTATGATCCAACTGAAATGCCCCTAGAGTAGAGCCTTCAGTGCAGCGGCTCCCATTCTATGGAACTCCCTGCCTCTGGAGGTCAGGCAAGCACTAACACGGAATTGCTTTCAGGGCCTGAAAAGACATCTCCATATAAACAAGCCTTCCTCAACTGGTCAGCCATAGTTTTATTGCTATTCTGCTTTTAAACACTTTTAATATGGTGTCTTATTTCTTTTTTCTTTTATTGTTCGCTGCTCCGGTATATGTTCAGCCATGTAAAGGATGTAAATAAGGCAACGAGACCCCAGCGGAACTGACCTCAATGTAAATGGTGAAGATGCAATGGGACCTGGAGGAATGTCTATTCAGAGTGTGTTGGCCGACAGATCTGTTGGTGTCGCCCTAGAAAAGGAAGGAAGTAAGAAAGTGGAGACATAAATCAAAAGCAGGTGGAAGTGAGTTTATTTTCTTTATTTACAGGAAAGTACCCAATGCAATACTAGCTCTAACGTAAATTACCAGCTCTGCCCAGGGGTGTAATCTGCCCAGCAGACCAAGAGTGGCTGCCCTCCCCTGATTTAAGAGCTGGGATCTCTACAAACTCAGGCTTACAGGGGAGATGAACTCTTTCATCCTCTTCCACACACAAAAGGCAGCTTCCCATATAGTCACAATATTGTAACAATTAGGAACATCCTCCCAATTAACGGCATAACAAAAAAAAATCCCACAATAGCAGCAACGGAACACAGCGGTATCGAAATACGTAAAATACTCAAAACGTAAACAGATTAAAGCGGCGTGTTAGAATTACATATTAAATGCCTTCCTGAAAAGGGCAGATGGTACCGATTTCCAGAAGGTCATTCACCAGAAGCAGGATCAATCTGCTTGGGAAGGGAATTCCAGAGCCTAGGTGCAGCCACAGAAATGCCCTCTCTCGGGACCCAGCTAGACGCACCTCAAGGGTTGCTGGGACATAGAAGAGGACCTGCGAAGACCATCTCAATGGGCGGCTAGTCCGTGAGTAGGCGGCCCTTCAGTTATCCTGGTCCTAAACCATTCAGGGCTTTAAAGGGCATCACCAGCACTTTCAAATGCACCCAGGAACATACCGGAAGCCGGTGCAGCCAGTTCACAAGGGAGCCACATGCTCTCTGAATCCAGCCCCAGCTAACCATCAGGTTGTAGCGTTCTGGCCCTACTGTGGTTTCCGAATACCCTCCAAAGACAGCCCTGTGTGGAGGGCACTGTAACCACCTGGATGAGGAACACCTGTGGCATGCATCATCCTGGCCAGGTGTGCTTTCTCTAGGAATGGGTACAGTTGGCACACCAGCCTCAGCTAGGCAAAGGCAGCCCTGCCCACAGCCAAGACCCAGGCTTCCAAGGTGGAAGCCAAGTCCAGGAGAACCCCCAAATTATGAGCTTGTGTTTACAAGGGAAGCGCTACCCCCCCCCCCCATCCAACACAGACTGAACCCCAATTCCTGGATCAGCTCTACCTGTGTAGGGATTCAATTTCAATTTGTTAGTCCACCTATATTTCCAAGTAATAATGGTTCAGGACCGTGATGGACTCCCTGGAATGACATGGAGAGACGGAGTTGGGCACCATCCGCATTTTCGTGATGCTGAACCCCAAAAGTCTGAACGGCTTCACTTGACGTTTTCATGTAGATGTTAAACAAAATGGAGGACAAGATAGAATCCTGAGGGATGCCACAGGCCAGCCTTCTCCAACCCAGTACCCTCCAGATCTTTTGGACCACAACTGCCATCAGCCCCAGCCAGCACGGCCAAAATCCTTCCTGGCAAACGCTACAGAGAAGAACACGGAGATTTTGCCCATTCTTCCTACCTCAAACAAGAGATTCAAAGCAACTTCTTCATAGGGGGCGGCATGCACAGTGAGGCCCTTGACGTAGACCCCCTGGAAGCCCTCAGCTACAGAGAGTGGGGCATCGTTGGCTGTGCCAGGGGGTGTCGCGGATAAAAGGTCAAAGATGATTTCATTGTGGATCTCCAGGTAAGAAATCCGAACAGTGATGAACTGACTCCCATGTTCTTCCATTGATTTGAATACCTGTAGACAAGGTTGGATGTGTCTCAATAAAATCAGCTTCATCTCAAATAAGTCATCTGTGCTTTTTTCTCTTTTTCAAATAGGGAAAAGGGCTTGTAAACTAAGGGCACAATCCTGCGGAATGCTCTCCTGCACAAGACATGAATAAGAGATGCACAAAAGGGTTTCTCAATCCCATTGAGTTCCTCTAAAATAGGGATGGGCTACAGGCGGCCCACAAGCTACACCCCCCATGGCCCCCTAAAATTATATTTAAAAGTTTTTTAAAAAAAACAAAAACAAGATGGCATCCAGAGCTGCCATTTTGAAGCCTTTTTAGCTCTTTTAGTGCTTTGTAGCCACTACAGAGCACCAAACGGCATAAACCACGCTAGAAAACTATCTAATTTTGACCCTTTTGATGCCCCATAGCCATTCCAGAAGGAGTTTTAGTGGGAAAATGTAATTTTTAAAAAAACAGCATTGTAGGTTGGGGCAGGGTGGGGAAGGTTCAATCTCCAGGGAGGGCGATCGAGGGAGCAAAAATGACCTTCGACCTCCCAAGGTTGCCCACCTCTCCTCTAAAATAAAAGCCTAGGGACCAAAGAGATGCAATTGGTCCTCTCCCAACATGAACCTACCCAAGCATTGTGATCAATATCTGAGGCCTTCCTCTTAGTGCCTCCTTCGAAGGGGGCTTGGAAGGTAAGCAACAAGGGAGAGGAGCCTCCTCTGTGGAGGCCCCCGATTATGGAACGCTCACGCCACTGAGATCCACCACTTGCCAACATTGTCATCATTTCAGCACAAGGTTAAGACTGTCCTGTACTCCCAGGCATTTAATGGGCATTTGATGTCAGCTGTTTTTATCAGGCCCAGTACTTTAGTGTAACCGTTTAACTGTTCTAAACTATTTTAAAAGTTTGCATCTAAATATTTTATATTATGTTTTTTATTATTTTGTATTTGCAGCTTATAACTTTGGTGAGGCATCCAGACAGTTTCAGCTATTGGGCAAGATAGAAATTAAATTATTATTATTATATCTCTTTCTTGCTCATGGCGATTTTTCTAGGCGGACATGACGAGCTTTGCCAAGTTCTCTTCCGGCAGGCCTATCCGGATGAATTTTAAAATGTTTTAATTATGTGTTTTCTCTTGTTTTTAAAATTCTTTACCTTTGTGATGCTTGTATTTTGCATTGTGTTCCCCGCCTCGATCCGTAGGGAGAGGCGGGTTATAAATAAATATTATTATTATTATTATTATTATTATTATTAAGTCATGCTGTCTTTTACAGATTCAGGAATTTCCTGACGATTGAGCATGTTTTAAGTAAAGTCTTTGTTCTGTTACAGGGCCCATTAGTGGGGGTAGATTTCCATAAACAGTCTGTGAAGTTCTGTTCAGTATCCTGATGCTCTTGTTTCGAGTTGTGTGCTTTTACAGTAACAACGCCTAACGTTACGGTTCATTTCATCTGACCAAGCGTTGCGTTGCGTTGGGTGTCCCGCCTTGGTGGTGGCCTGGGGAACAGGCAACACATGTCTGGGAGTTTGGGCCTTGACACTGCCTGTTCAAGGCTTTCTTTCCTGCTTTCTGGAACCATATTCTTTTCACACAAGCAGGGGGGTTCGCACCGTCTAGTGGTAGTTTGCTAGGGTCTGAGGATGTGCTGTGCCCGGGTAACTCCTTGTGGTACTATTATTAATACTATTATTATTACTATTGGTTTAGAGGTGTACAAAATGATGCCTGGTGTGAAGAATATGGACAGGGAGACATTTTTCTCCCTCTCCCATAATGCTAGGACCCAATGGGTTCACATCCCATGAAGCTGATGGGTGGGAGACTCAGGACAGATAAAAGGAAGGACTTCTTCACACAGCGCAGAGTTAAACTATGGAATTCGCTACCATGAGACGTAGTGATGGGCACCAATTTGGATGGCTTTAAAAGGGGGTTGGATAAATTCCTGGAGAAGGTTGTCAATGGCTCCTAGCCCTGATGGTTATGTGCTACCTCTAGTATCTGAGGCAGTAAGCCTGTGTGCACCAGTTGCTGGGGAACATGGGGGGGAGGGTGCTGTTGCACCCGTGTCCTGCTTTGTGGGCCCTGGCCAACAGCTGGTTGGCCCGTGTGAACAGAGCGCTGGGCTAGATGGACCCTCGGTCTGATCCAGCAGGGCTCTTCTCATGTTCTTATTATTGCAATGGTCCCATCTGCACATAGAGTCAAACGGGATCACAGCACGAGCTCCTTCCACTGCTCCTTTTCCTGAAGATAGAGAGTATCATAGAATCACAGAATGGTAGAGTTGGAAGGGGCCTCTAAGGCCATCTGGTCCAACCCCTGCTCAATGCAGGAATCCACCTTAAACCATCCCTGATGGATGGTTGTCCAGCTGCCTCTTGAAGGTGGGAGAGCCCACCACCTCCTTAGGTCATGGGTTCAATTGTCGTACTGCTCTAACAGTCAGGGAGTTTTTCCTGATGTCCAGCCGGAATCTGGCTTCCTGTCACTTGAGCCCATTATTCCACATCCTACACTCTGGGATGATGGAGAAGAGATCCTGGCCCTCCTCTGTGTGACAACCTTTCAAGTACTTGAAGAGTGCTATCATGTCTGCCCTCAATCTCCTCTTCTTCAGGCTGAACATGGGTCTTCCCTTCTACCTCCCACCTCCTGTTCTAGCATCTTAGCAATCACAGAATGGCAGGAATCCCATGTCAATAGATGGACAACCCTTTCTGTCTCCTCCTCCACATATTTTGCAAGATTATCTGAATTACCTGCTGTATTGCTCGGGGTATGATCCCTCGGTGCTTGTAGTTTCCCGTTGTTCCTGTCATGGTGAAAGTCTTGCCAGCTCCGGTTTGCCCATAGCATATTATAGTGCCTAGAAATGTTTCAGAGCAAACACCATGAACTTAGGCCGTGTGTCCACCAGATCTCTGTGAAATGTACCTCTTGCTTTTTGCACGCAAAACACCTTATCTTTAAAGAGCTTAACGACTCCACACTGAGAGCTGCTTTTTCCCCAACACAAGCGTGGATAGAATATTCCCTTTTATTATTATTATTATTATTAATATTTATATACCGCCCCATAGCCGAACCTCTCTGGACAGTTTACAAAGATTAAAAACATCGAACATTTAAAATCAATATACAAAATTTAAAACCATAAAAAGCATAAAAGCCAACTACATACCAACTATCCAGGGGTCAGTTAAAAAACTCAACATATGCTATTAAATGCCTGGGAGAAAAGTCTTGACCTGGCACCAAAAAGATAACAATGTCGGCGCCAAGCGAGCCTCATCGGGGAGATCATTCCACAATTGGGGAGCCACCACAGAGAAGGCCCTCTCTCTTGTTGCCATCCTCCGAGCTTCCTTCAGAGTAGGCACCCGGAGGAGGGCCTTAGATGTTGAGCGTAGTGTTCAGGTAGGTTCATGTCGGGAAAGTTGAATTGTTTCAACTTTCTTACAGAAGCAACAAGGAAGATACAAATAGGAAAGGGAAGTGTATATTCCTATTGTATATCCTATACAAATAGGAAAGAAAGAAAGAAAGAAAGAAAGGGGAAAAGGGAGGAAAAAAAGGAATAGACTGGCTTTGGCAGACGTCTGGAGGGAAGAAGTCCTAGATTGCATGTCTGGGGTGCGTAGAAATCAGAAGCTATGAAAGAAGAATGTGTCATTCCTAGCTCTTATTTAACATACAGTATGAATAATGCTATTAAGAGGATGCCCCAAGTAGATCACACAAAGATTATGGTGGAATACTGTTGTGAACACCATCATTTACCTAAAAAATTTTTTAAAAACCCAACCTGTACTTGGGCTTTTCTGAAAACCCAAGGCAGCTTCCAAACCGACCTCAATTGCAACAATAAAAACAAAGCAACGGCTGTTACAGTACTGAGAACACATGACAGGTACATCCCAGCCATGAATGAAACAGGGAACTTCAGGTGCCCGGATAAAGAAAAAAAAATCATACTTTTTACAGTTTCCCTGTTGCTTAGAAAGAAGAGCAATTCATAGCCTCACAATGCATTTAGAGATATATAATGCAAACAATAACCTTGCTGTGGATGCACAACGTAAGCATTTTGGTCAAGTGGACAGTCTGTTCCCCTGTCAAATAGCTCGTGCTGTTCTTCCTAGTTTTAATACAAATTCCCTTTCTTGTCATTGGAATCTGTTGGTTTAGGTCCGACCCCACTGGAGCAACAGAAACAAATCTGAAGACAGCTATCATCTTAATCATCTCTTCTCCAGGCTAAATATATTCAATTCCTCCAACCTTTCCTCATAAGACTTGCTCTCAAGGTCACCACCTTCATCACCTTCCTTGGGACACATTCAAATTTGGCAATATCTTTCTTAAATTGCAATGCCCAGAACTGGATACACGTTTGACCAAAGCAGAATAGTCATACCAACACCCCAGGTACGCCTGATGGGTACGCAAGAGAGGGCCTTCTCGGTGGCTGCTCCAAGGATCTGGAACTCCCTTCCCAGGGAAGCTAGACTGGCTCCCTCCTTGGTATGTTTTCAGAAGCAGGCAAAAACTTTCTTATTCTGGCAGGCTTTTGGTGAATAATGTGGACCTCCATCTATGTTTTCAGATTTTTAAAATTTAATGTGTATTTTGAATGTGGAAATATTTTAATACTGAAACCTATTTAATTATATTTTTAGCTTTTGTGTGTTTTATAGCTTTAAACTGTATATGTTTTAACTTTGTGAAGCCACCTTGAGGCCCAGTATTGGGCAAAACGCGGGATACAAGATAATAATAATAATAACAACAACAACGTCTTGTGATCTGGATACTACACCTCTGAGTCTGGAATTGCATTAGCCTTTTTAGCTGCCAATGACTGCTGGATCTTTTTGTGGCTGAATTCGGACATCACGATAGGCAGTGGTGGGGTAATAATCAACTTTACAGTTGTTCATCTAGGGGGCACTCCCCACACAACATGGTAATAAATAATCAACTGTGGTGTGGATTAGGATCAGTGCTGAGTTGACTATGGCAGCATTCGGATGACACAATAGTCAAAACAACTGACGATTGTTTCCCCCACACCAGTTGTTTATTGTGTCGTCCGAATTGAGCCTCTGTGTGTGTGTGGGCCACAAGCTAAACAACAGATCCTTTTCACATGTACTACTATCAAACCAGGTGTCACTTATCCTTTATCCATGCATCTGACTTTTTCCTACATGTATACAGAACTTTACATTTATCTCTGTTAAAATTCAAGTTAGATGAGCATCCCTTGTATTCCTTCGTCAAAGCCACTTACGAAAACGTTGAACAATAGTAAGCCCAGGACAGAACACTTCTCCAAGTTGAGAAGGATCCATTAATGAGCACTCTCTGGGTAAAGTCCTTCAACCAGTTTAAAATCCACCTAACCACAGCTGTATTGGCAGAATATTTTACCTTGGCAGAATACTTTTAATCCCAAGTAATCCCTTGAACTTCGACTGTCTTGCCACCCAGAGACCCAGCACTGGTGGCAAAACATGTATTTATTTATTACTGATTTAAAACATTTCTTGGCCACCTTTCACGGCAGAACCCCCTCGTAAGGCGGTATACATAAATATAGTTAAAATATTAAATATACATAAATATAGTTAAAATATTAAAAGCAATAAAAACAAACACAATAAAATAGCAATAAAACATTAAAAGCCGAAATTAAACCAGCAACAGCAACGGCAATAGCAGGAACAGTTGTCGTATCATGAGAAGTCCAACGTAAAATGATATGTTTTCAAGGCCTTCTTAAAAGGCTGCAATGACAGAGCATGGCGGACCTCCAATAGGAGCTTGTTCCAAAAGTATGGGGCCACTGCAGAGAAGGCCCTCCTCTCACATGTGATCACCCACCTAATTGGTCTCACAGGTGGGCAAATGAGAAGGGCCTCTCTTTCTGATAGTGCGGGCATATTGATATGGGTGAAGCTGGTCCTTTAAGTAACTTGGTCCCAAACCATTTAAGGTTTTAAAGGTAAAAACCAGCAATTTGAATTAGGCTTGAAAACACACTGGCAATCAGCACAGCTGGCGCAGATTGGACAATCAGATTAGTGAATTTGGCCTCAAGAAACACCCAGATAAAGTTAGTACTATGGGAAGGGTCACTGTGCAGCCCTAGAGTCACACACACACACAACACAGCTTCCATTACAGATGGAAATTGAACATTTGCAAAAAATAAAAGCAAGAACATTTACCGTTATATCCATTAAGAGCTTGGGAAACCAGGTCTCTGGCTACTGCATCGTAAACTACATCCTGAGACGCATTATGAAGAACACCATCTAATTTAAAAGACCAGTCTGTCTGCTTGTTGTTGACAACTCCTTTGGAGTGGTCTTTCTCAATGTATACCTCTATTGCCTAAAAAAAGAAATTACTTCAAAGCAGCTCAACACATTTTTAAAACAAAAACATATCAATAACAGAAATACAATACATAAGTAATAGCAGCTTACAACAAAAGCAAATCAGAACTGTTTTATTTCTGCTGTCTCTTATGCGGCTACCTTATTGTCTGCCCCAAACTTGATCATGTCTTGAGGAAACTCAGCTGTTGGCTTGACTCGTGCAAATGCTCTAACTCCCGTTGCACTGGCGCACATTGTGAAGGATGCTTGGGGGGGAAACAAACAGAGAATCAATATAAGAGATGGATTTCTCCAAGGGCCAATTCACAACTGGAGTTGACACTGGAGTTTAAAAAAATGGATGAACTGCTGGAAATGACAAACATATTATTGTTCTTGCCTTTGGATCAGGAGTGGACAGCCACCCTACATACTTTATTATTATTATTATTATTATTATTTTATATTGCATTTATATCCCACCTTTTTTCCTCCAAGGAACCCAAGGCGGTGGGTGCGCACATAATCCTCCTCCTCTCCATTTTACCCTCACAACAACAACCCTGTGAGGTAGGTTGGGCTGAGAGTCCGTGACTGGCCCAAAGTCACCCAGAGGGTTTCCATGGCCGAGTGGGGACTAGAGCCCGGATCTCCAGACTCCCAGTCCAATACTTTAGCCGCTACACCAGAAGCACACTTCTAGGTACGTTTACTGAGATATATGTCTCATTGAACCCGCCAAGACTTACTTGTCCAGATTCATGCATGTGATTGGGCTGGAAAACAAATATGCCCTTTTTATATCATATGATTGTAGTTCTTCTTAGAGTGAATCCTTATTATTATTATTATATTTATTTACATCCTGCCTTTTTCCCAGGGCTGGGACTGAAAGCGGTTCACGAAGTTAAAGCATGTACAATTAAAACATAGAAATGTAAGCTTACAAAAGTTAAAATAGAATTAAACCACAGTAAAATTAAAACGTTTTTTAAAAATTGAAAAACTGTGAAGATAGCCGTGATAGCTTCCCTACAACGAATCCCAAGTCGTTTCCGGACGAAGGGGGTGGGGAAGAGATATTATTTGAAATCTCTACCCAAATTACAACCCCTGGGGTTTTACATCTTTGTTTTCAGCCAAGAGTACTAACTGCACCCTGCAGGCCCCCACTTGTATCTCTGGATGCAATCTCCAATAACTCCCCAATCCGGTATCTGGCTGTCCTCTGTTGGAAGCGGGATACTGGGCAGGGTCCGGACCCAACAGGGTTCCATTCTACGTGCTAAGCCTAGGAGTAGCAATAACGGAGGAGGAGGAGGGGGGGGGGGAAAGCGGCTTTTCGCCCGCCTTTCCTCACAGGCACTAACCCGCAGGAGCCGCTCCTGTTCCTGCCACCTGCAAGAGAGGAATAAAAAGCGAGCGCGCGCGGCGGAGGGATAAAAAAGCGTTGGCCGCGAGGGCATGAGCACCGCGCGCATGCGCCTGAGGAACAGTAGGAAGCGAGAAGCACGCCGTTGCTATGGCGACCGCCACTTCCTGCGTCCGCCGTTGCTATGGCCACCGCCACTTTTCTCCCCCCCACCACCGGGCGTCTCTGACGATGACTTCCAGCAGGGGGCAGTAGAGGACGCCGTTGCCTGTGAGGGGAAGGAAGGGAGGCAGGAAGGAGCGAGCCGGTTTCCGGCGTCGTCTCTCGCGGCTGTGGGGAGAGGGGCCGGCCTAGTCCGGTTACGGTGGCCGGGCGGGGCTAAGCGGCGCCTGAAGCGAAAGCGCTGAGAGCGGGGACGGACTGACTGACGGGTGGAGTGCGCCAGTCCCGGCCGGCCCGGGTTTGGCAGGCAGGCGGAGCCGGCAAGGCGAGCGGGCAAGATGCTGGAAGCGGCCGGGCCGGACCCGGAGCTGGACCCGGAGGACCTGGTGCACTTCTCGGTGGGGGACCTGCCCAGCCGGGGCTACGGGGTGATGGGCGAGATCCGCCGGCAGGGCAAGCTCTGCGACGTCACCCTCAAGGTAACCGCGCCTGAGAGGAATCGAGGGGAAGGGGAGGCGGAGAAGACTTTGATTGACAAAGTGGGGGGCAGAGAAGACTTTGATTGACGGGGTGGGGGGCAGAGAAGACTTTGATTGACAGGGCGGGGGGGGAGAAGGGCCCAAGAGGGTTGGGGGGCGCTCAAGGAGAGCTTGGTTCGAGGGGGAGGGGGCGGCTTTGGGGGGCGGGGGCTTGCGGGCGTGGCCGGGGTCCTCTGAGGGAGGGTCGTGGGGGAAGGGGAAGGCAGAGGGACTGAGCTCTAGTGGGGTGGGGTGGGGAGATAAAGGGGGTGAACTGAGCCAGAGCAGAGAAATGGAGGGAGGGGAGGGGGAGAAGAAAGGTGGGGGCAATTCAGGTAGAGCTAAGCTTTATGGGGGGGGGAATTAGTTGGGGCTGGGGGGGCTTCCTGGCTAAGAGTTTATACTGCCCCCTC
Source organism: Anniella stebbinsi (assembly GCA_029215795.1). Classification (NCBI taxonomy): domain Eukaryota; kingdom Metazoa; phylum Chordata; class Lepidosauria; order Squamata; family Anniellidae; genus Anniella; species Anniella stebbinsi. The sequence continues at coordinate 235,939,562 of JARDYH010000002.1, forward strand.
TGCCTGTTTGGTGCCTACCCTTCCTTTCATTGTTCTATCATGATTTTATCAGAATTTAAGCCCGTGTGGCAGGGCATTGCTGGTTTATTGTTTTACTGTGTCCAGCACCATGTACATTGATGGTGCTATATAAATAAATAAATAATAATAATAGTGATGCAGGTTTACTTTGCAGGGCTGGGTTGAAGGGGGGGAGGGGGAGGAGGAGGAGGAGGCCTTGGTCTCAGGCATGCTGGAGGGGCTATGGGAAAGACGCGGGGTCATGGATGAGGTTCTCTGGATCTGTATTAGGCCAGGATTGCCACAGCAAATTTGGTGGTTTACAGGGTACAAGAGAACTGAGAATTAGGGGAGGGCTGATCAAAAGCCCATGCCCAGGTCAGAGGGCTAAGAAATTGGACATGGTTACAGAAAATGACCCAGTTCACACATAACGCTAAGCAATTCCTGGGTTGATTAACTGAGGAACTACATGCAAGCAATTTCCATTTTCAGTTAACCCAGGATCGCCCCATTCCCGAGTTGTTTTGTGATGTGCAAACCTGGAATCTCTGAATTGTTTGGGGGTTAAACAACCCACAGTTAACCCAAGAACAGCAACAACAACAGGGGCTGTTAATTGAAAATTGAAATGGTGCAAATGAGATCAATCTATTTGTGTGTCCCCCAAATACGTGGTGCTCAAAGTGGTTCACAGAATAGGCAATTTAAACACTAACAGTAATTTTAATATTTTAAAATGTAACATTAACTATTCAGCGATTACAGTTGATTTACAATGTACCAATGTCTAAATGAGTGTAAACTATACCAGTAGGTCAGTTAAAAATATTTACTACCTATGATATCAACATTTTACCAACGGTAAGCAGGGAGACAGGTAGAACATACGGAGTGGAAAGATGTGGTTGAGGGTACTGTTGGGCATAGAAACACGCTTCTTGGAGTGAAAGTTCTGTAAAACTTTCTCGGGGTTCAGACTTGTTTCTTTTTCAGAATCTATTTGAAACTATTATACTGCTGCAGCACCTCTTTTGATGAGATTCTCATCCTGTGCCTCTCCACTGATTATAGTCTAGCAGAGATGACTTCAGTCCCAAATATTGGGAGTGACTGTTTCTGCATAGCATTACCCTCTAGTCATTGCAAAATGTGCAACCTTTTAGGAATGTGTTGCAGGTTACTCCGTGGGGTTCGTAAGCCCAGGTTTGCGGCAGCTATTCCTGATTTGTAAGTTTCGCGGGTGGTCTGTGGAAATTGGATTTGAATCTCAGCCCACATCTCGTGGTATCCCATCTGCGGCATGCAGACCACAACTGCACGTGTGACTTTGGCATATGCAGTAACTACTCCGAGGACTTAATGACTCACGAAATGAATGTTTGCTCCTTGCTTGGCATATTGCTGGTATGAAGCAGAGCGGTAGGGATGGTTTGGCAAATGGCAGCTACTGTGCTACAGTTTCCCTGTATTGTGTCTCAAAGGTTTTCATCATGTTTTAAAGCTGGGATTCTCCAATTTCAGCATCATGATTCTCCTGAAGACAAGAAAACATTCTCCGAACTTCCTTTTAGATCCCATACGCCATTTTAACAAAACAAAAAACTCCCAACATTAGCGTAAGAGCTTGCCCTGCTGGGTCAGACACACGGTCCATCTAATCCAAGAATTCTGTTCCCAGTAGTGGTTGCCTAAATGCTTTGCTCACTAGGAGGGCTGAAGACAATAGCCTTTCCCTGTTGCGTGTTCTCAGCATCCTGTATTTGCAGAGTAGCTGCCTCTAGAGAGGTCCTTTTCCTAGCTAGCCTAGTTAAGGGTCCCTTCATGAGTTTGTTGAATCCTTTTTCTTTAAGCCCTCTATGCTAGTGGCCTTCATTACCTCTTCTAGCGGTAGTAGGTTCTGTAATCTAATTATGGGTTGGATCCAAACCCAGTTATGCTTACAGGAGTAGACTGTCTTGTCCATTATTTCGGTGGATCTGCTCAAAGCATGACTAAGTCTAATTCCAATCCTGGGTGTTGTGTGACAAAGTGCAACATGTTTTTATACCACTGATACAACCAAACATTGCTGTAATAGTTACTTTTATTTGTTTAAGTTTATAACCCATGTCACCTGGTAGACGGGAGGGATATTTGAAATTTACAAAGCCAATCTAAAATGTCCCATTAAAATTCATTTTAAATCCAGAGCATTCCATTCGGCTCTCCCTTGGCAGAGAGAGAGATGGAAAACAGGGCCCACTCCATCAACTCCACTGGAGAAACTGGCTGCCTTTGATCCCCCTCTCACTGTATAGTTTCTACTCAAACTGGCCATTATAATAACGTTGCGATTTTAAAAAATTGGTGCCTGTGTGTGCCTTTTTGGCAGGGTAAAAATGTTTTGAATAATATGCTTAAAAATCACAATTGACCATAGTAGCCTGCATCCCTGTGCCTCTGAAGTGAATTAAGCCAGATTGATATGTATAGTAATATTTGTGGGAAATACTCAGGTTTTGATGAGCTTCCAAGGAAAATTACTCACAACTAAAGATAAGATGACCCCTATAAATGCCTCTTGAATAATAGTCCTGCCATTAGGCAAAGTGAAATGCCTGACTAATGTCGGAGAAAACTGATTAGGGGCTGGAGTGTGATGAGTGTTCCTAGGTTCGCCCCCCCCCCCCCCGACTTTGTTTTGGTTCCCCCAACAGGATCTGCAGTGAGTCGGGCCAGTTTGCAGTTTTTCTGAGAATTTTGTGCTTTGTGGGGGAAGGTCCTGCAATTTTCTCACATTTCTGAGCAGTGTGCAAAAATGGCAGAACCTTTACCCCAAAAATGTGCAAACACTTTACCAGAGTTCAGGAAATAGCCCCCAGCTTGGCTCACAGACACAAAGCAAGTCCTACACACTGTGGAACTACATCATTAATTTGTTATTGTGATATTTTAACTGTCAGTGGGAGAAGTGCTTGTCGGATTTTCTGCCACAGGCTCCAAAATCACCTGATGGGCCTTGGCTACAGTGGGCCTTGGCTTGGGAGTGGGCTGGCTGCCATTTTCTGCTCTCGCTCAAGCAGCAAAGTGTCTTTGGCCTGTGCTCTGTTTATGCATCCTTGCATACATGGTGCTAGTGAGTGATTCCTCTCACCAAATGGAAGGTGCTCAGCCTGTTCTGGATGAGCTTGCACTCCCCTTGAAGGAGCAGGCTCATACCTTGGGGGTCCTCCTTCAGCCAGATCTGTCACTTGAGGCTCAGGTGGCCCCAGTGGCACAGAGTGCCTTTTACCGGCTTTGTCTGGTGGCCCAACTATGTCTGGTGGCCCAGCTATGCCCCTTATCTGGATGGGGATAACCTGGCTTCAGTAACATATGACCTGGTAATCTCCAAATTAGATTACTGCAACCCACTCTACATGGGGCTGCCCTTGAAGGCTGTTCAGAAGCTTCAGTTTGTGCAAAATGTGGCAGCCAGATTAATCACTGAAGGTCTGAGCATATAAAACCAATTCTGGCCTGTTTACATTGGCTGCCTGTATGTTTCCAATCCCAATTCAAGGTGCTGGTTTTAACCTACAAAGCCTTGGAACCGCAAGACCTTATGGGATAACTCTCCTGACATGAACCTACCCAGACCCTATGATCAACATCTGGAGCCTTCCTCCGAGTGCCTCCTCCAAGAGAGGATCAGAAGGTGTCAACAAGGAAGACAATATTCTCAGTGATGGCCCCTGACTATGGAATGATCTCCCTACTGAGGCCTGCTTGGCACCAACACATCCTCTAGAACATGCTGTCTTTCGAACTTAGCAGGCAGTCCCTGAATGCTATGAAAGGAACCTTCGTTTACTTCTGAGTGGGTCTTTCAAGCACATATAGCTGTTGGTGGAATTAGTTTCCATAACCTATTACAGAATGTTTAGTGTTTCTCGCCAGGTAATTGTAAAGCCTAAAAAAAACACAGAAGCACTGTCCAGTGGTACAAGATTTCTGGGATCTTATTTTGCATTACTTTCAGGAAATTGCAGGTCATGAAATCCCCTGGGATTTGAAGAAAATATTACTTGGACATGTAAAATATAAGGAAGAGCTGTAATAATTCTAGATCAACTGCTAGAATGAGAAATGCACTAGAAATAAATCAAGTAAGATGTTTAAGCAGATCTATATTTTAATTGGAAGAATTTATTTATTTATTTACTGCATTTCTGTACCGCCCAAACTGGGCAGTTTACAAAATTAAAACCATAAAAACCATTCAAAATATAAAACAAACAACAGTATAACTCTTTCACAGCCATGTTCACACATCTACTACAACCCAAAATTTAAGAACCTATACTATGGGTTAACTTTATGTGAGAACTTGGTAATTGTTTGAGTTTCTTTTCCAATCTTGTGCATATTCTAAAAGAGTTCAGTTTAGGGCCATCATTACAATATTTGGATATTTGATGAGGTGCAGTTGCATCTTAAAATGGAAAGAATTTTGCAAATACAATTAGGCTACCTGCGTTTGTACTTTTTTGTTGGATGAACTTGAACAATGAACTAATTTTATAACTTACTATATGAGACTAGAAGAAAATTAAATGGTAGTTTTGCGTAGGGGGAAGTGTGAATGATCTCATCTCATACAGTGAATACAATTATTGAGAACCCGAGTTTAAATCTCTGCTCACAGGATGACCTTGAGCCAGTCACACCCTCAAGTCTAACAAACTTCATAGGGCTTGTGTGAAGATAAAATGACGAAGGAAGGGGCAAGGTAAGCCATGTCTAGCACTCTGAGCCCCTTGGGGCAATAAAAAATATAAGACATATTATCCCATTTAGCCTCCCCACAGAGTTTGAATTGAGGGTATGTTATAACTTGCCCTGGCTAAAGGACCAGGCGAGAAAATTGAATTGTGTGAAATATAAGTGTTCGAAGCCTGTGGTGGCTCTGTTTAATGCTTTCCTGACTCCAGAATGACCTTGGCTGTGTCTTTGTGAATTCTGCTGCCTTATGGCTTGTTTGAGAAAACAGGTGTGCCCTTTGTCTAGGTGGCTGGAGGTGTGTGGAACAGGACAAGTTTGTAATTCAAGTAGAAATTCCAGGGACCTGTGAACAGAAGTGCTTAAGACGCTTAACAGAAATTAAGATTGCCGTGTCCTGAGGGGCATACTTTCAGCTACATAGTCTAGTGTTGTTTTTTTAATGATACATGGATATTCAGGTGTAGGTGTATGCAGGGGAGAACAGACTCTCATTAAATCAGCCCAGAGTACTGTAAAGAGACGCCATGCACATCCCACTTTCAGAGGTGGAACTGAGTGGACCGGTGGCTGGATTCGCATGTTCTTGATGAATTGCCTTATTCCCCTGAAATGACAGCGTCCACATTACGTACTTAAACTATATTAAAGCTGAAACATTCGGTTTTATATCTGCATGACTGCTGTATGAACGTGGACTTTGCTTACTAGCCAGACATTATTTGTGGTTTCCACCAACCCCTTCCACTCCCCCAAGTTTTCTTGAGGGTGTACAGAGAGTCTGGAAGCTGAGTGGAGTCTGCTCTCATTTGCACTGCAGTTTGGAGAAAGTGAGCAAAGCAGCAGGCCCCCATCCTGCTGCTCAGAGGAGACGTCTGCTGTTTCTGATCTTCTCCAAATCACAGTGCAAACAAGAGGACTGGGGAATAAAGTATTTGTGTCTTGCCGGATAGAAAACCAGGAACACCTCCTTTGGTTGAATAGCAGATTTGTGGAAACCTGGCCATGTATTTTTAAAAATTGGAATAGAATGCTGCGCTCATTCACTGTGAATCGACTTTACAAAACAATGCATTTTATTTTTTTCCTCCAAGGAACCCAAGGTGGCGTACATAATCCTTCTTCCTCTCCATTTTATTCTCACAACAACCACCCTGTGAGGTAGACTGGACTGAGAGTCTGTGACTGGCCCAAAGTCACCCAGTGGGTTTCCAATGGTCGAGTGAGGTCTAGAACCCGGATCTCCCGACTCCTAGTCCAACACCTTAGCCACTACACCACATACCTTTTTTCTGCCACTCGTTGAATTTCTTTATTTCAATTTCCCTTCAGTTGTATTCCTAGGGCTGAGATGGGACTCAAACCTACACTGCCCAGCATCGCTGCCAACGCCCTAGCTGCTGGCCCACATTGGCTCTTTTCCATGACCAATGGCCTTTTCCCTCTTTTTACATCTCTTCTCCTTCCTGTACATAACCACTGAAAATGTCCCAAACCTGCAAAACCTTGCATAGAGCTCAGAAAAGTTTTCTATTCTAGAAAATGGATACAACCCTCTCCCCTCCATTTCCATAGAGCAACATTATTTGCAGAGTTGAATTCCTTTCGATTCTGGATTTGGGAATTATTTTGTTCTTGCTGCGAGCTATTCATAGCCTTGCCCATCTCCACCCATATTCTGTGGACAGAAGCAAAGGACTACAACACATTGTGATAGAAGTGTTTATTGGGCCAAGAATATTTTCAATAAGACACACCCAGATGCTTCACGCAAGAGAGCTGTTCGCCAAGGTTACTGAGAATAGCACTTTGGTATCGATGTTTCTAGATGGAATGTTAATTAAATTGCCATGTGCCAACAGTAGGTTTTACATCCAACTGCACATTTTTTTCCAGTGCCAGTCAAGTCTGAAGTCTGTTCTAGTCAGCTCTGTGGGAAAGACACAGTAAAGTGTACAGTTGCCCTCTTTCAGGAGGATCTGCATCTTTGGTTTCCTTTTTGAAGCATAGAATCATAGAGTTGAAAGGGACCTCTAAGGCCATCGAGTCCAACCCCTGCTCAGTGCAGGAATCCACCTTAAAGCATCCCTGACCGATGGCTGTCCAGCTGCCTTTTGAAGGCCACTAATGTGGGAGAGCCCACCACCTCCCTAGGTAATTGGTTCCATTGTCGTATTGCTCTAACAGTCAGGATGTTTTTCCTGATATCCAGCCGGAATCTGACTTCCTGTCACTTGCGCCCATTCTTCCGTGTCCTGCACTCTGGGGTGACTGAGAAGAGATCCTGGCCCTCCTCCGTGTGACAACCTTTCAAGTATTTGAAGAGTGCTATCGTGTCTCCCCTCTCTCTTCTCTTCTCCAGGCTAAACAGGCCCAGTTCTTTCAGTCTCTCCTCCTCAGCCAACCATCTTAGAACATATGTTGGAGCGGGCCAGGAAAGTGTCACCCAACTGAGTAGCTGCCACTGGCTGTGTTTAGATGATCACAATAGGAGAAGAAGCTGTCGTAGCTTCTCCTCCTGCCCCTGTATTCAAATGCTATTAGCATAATCTGCCACGATTTATTTATTTTTGTTTATTTATAACCTTTCTTAGCTGCCTTTCAGGGCAGAAGCTCTCCCAAGGTGGCTTACAACCACGTAGCAGTGTGAGTTGGTGTCTTGTCCAAACTGGGGGTGTGACAGGAGTGGCCTTCTACCTACCGTACAACCTCTACTGCACTTTGTGGTTTTTAGAATACAAAGGGACCCCCCGGCCTGGTTCACACAACATGCCAACATGCACTGCATCATGGGGGATTATGCAAATGGCGGCCGTGCACAGGGGGAGAAGCGACTATAGCTCCTTTCCCTGTCATGATTGTCTGAACCCAGTCACTGTTGCAGAAACATCCCAGCCAGTTTCTGCACCATTTCCTCTCTTCCCACCCCAGAACTTGTATTTGTGTATCAACGCAACCTGATGCTGAGTAATGAGGACACAGATGGTGCCAAAGATCTGCCTAAGAGCAAACTTAAAGAATATAGCTTTGAGCCAGGCAGAGGCACAAATCCAAGATGTTGCATTTTCTCCTCAATACCAGTATATACCATGTTCACAAACTCAAAAGTTATGTGCACGTTGTAACCTTTCCCTTCTTATGCCATTGTTCATTCCACAACAATTAGGGTGCAATATTTAAGTCATGGTGCCAAGTCCTAAGGACATGTGCAATGATCTGTAGGTGCCAAACTATAGCAAGGGTCAGACAAAACTGGAGAACATCCAAAATAATCCAATGGAAAAAAGAGACAAAGCCTCAGGGTGGTTAAAAAATACAGTTTTATTCCTCAGAGTAGCCCATTTGAGGAATAAAATTTCAAGGAATAAAACTCTGTGTGTTTGTGTGTGTGTGTAGTTTTGAACATCTTGAGACTTTGGCTCAGTCAACGCAGTGTGAAAACTTCACCCCATGGTTGATTTTTTAGGGGGTACTCCCCATTCAACATGTTCTAACTCCACTGTTGTGTGAATGTGGGCTACCGTGGAGTTGAGTAAAATCCATTGAGACATTTGATTGACAGTTCCGCCTCCCTCTCTCCTTTCCCAGTCCTCCTGATGGTATCCTATCAGCCATTGCTGTGAAAAAACAGTTCCGGCAACTCTCCTGGAGCGGCACTCGCTCCTTTCGCCGCTCTTGCCAGGGAACTCTGTAGCCAGTGGGAAAGTCAACTCAATGGAAAACTCCACAGAACCCGCCGCACAACACGCAACGCAACAGTTGTGCAGGAACTCTCTTCTGCACAACGTGGATATTCTGCTTGGAGTGTTTCTCCCCCCCAAAAAAACTCTACACTGTAGCATGGGGTTTTCCCTCCAGACAACACATTTCTCAACGGTGGTGTACTACAAACTCCACCGTGGAGTTCTAAAACCACCGTTGACCAACGTGTTGTCCAAACTGAGCCTTTATCTTTTTTTCCATTGGTGGCAGCGTCACTGGTTTGGTGACTAATCTGGAAAGGTTCTACACATTCTGGGAAAGGTGATCTGCATAAATCAGGAACTACCTCACCTTCAGCTGAAGCCGGTGTTAGAAACTGCCTATTCAGGAAGTGTTATTTTCTGCAATGTTAACAGTTAATGTAAAATGTCATTAAACTTGTGAGGTCTATAGGAACACTTGAAGAAGACCTCATCTGCTCGAAATGGAGATACAGCAGGGTTCTGTAGATATAACTGTTAGAATTGTTAAATAGATCGCACACAAATGTCAACATCGTTGTTACATAGGCCAGCATAAATGATAACAGTTGTTTTGAAATTCTGACGGATTGTGTACATCTGTAAGCCAATTAGCACAATTGTACTTGTGATTATTTCTATTAATTTGGCAACTAATCAGCCTAGTACAATCTTGTAAGTCTCATACACTAGGAGTGTTTATTTATATTGTTATTGTTTCTGGGGACCTTGTCCTTCTTGGGGTTTTTTTCCCATTGGGGCAGGCTGTAGCAAAAAGCAACCAACAAGTATACCGTAAAATGTGTTGCACCCTTATGTTAAATTTCTGACGCAGGAAAAACCCAGTATGTATGTATGCTTGTTCCCTCAGATCATTGCCATTTTTAGATCCATTCAGATCCAGCTCCTGCCCACTGCTGTCTGCTATCTTTTTCTGATTTGAGGCTTGTCATTCTGTGACTCTCATCATGTTGCATTTTTGGTGGGTTCTTTCACATTTTGAAATGACCAGGCTGCATGGTTTATACTTGCCATTAAGTATAGAGAAATCCTTTTGGGTGATCTTGCCCCCATCTTCAAGTCTCACGTGCTGGCATACTGCTATAGCCCTCGGAAAGCCAGTGCAACAACAGAGTATTTGAACTCAAACCAGAGATCCATTCATAGTTCATTGCAGGCAGAACGTTGCCTTCATATCGGACAAGATATTGGTATAGATGTGTAATAAGTATAGGGCCTGTTCAGACAACACGCTAAGCCATGGTTAGGCCACTAACCCTTTTGCAGCAAACGGTTAGTGAGCGTGTTTAAACCATGGTTATGTCACCACCATGGTTAGGAATGGTTCACATGACCCCATGTGCCATTTCTATGTTGCTTACCGCATCTAGCACACTGATGATGCTATTAGACTGCTGACAGCCAGTGGGTGTTCCATTCCCTAGCTGTTCTGGACATTGGCTTATTTCACAGCCTGATGCCATTTTCTGCATTTCCTTTTGGCGTTGCTCCAATGTTAGGGAAAAGGGTGAGTGCCAGGGCTATTGCTGCTTCTGGTCTTCGAGCGCCTCTCTGCTACCCTAATCAGCTGCAGCATCTACACGAGAAACAACGACCTGGCCACAGAGCCAAGGGAAAAAACAGCATGTGACAGCATGGCGTTTGTCTCCAAGTAGGTTAGACTTATATCCTTACAGCTCACTCTAGTTTCTAAGCAGGGCAGCCCTTTGTGGGTCCTCAGCTATAACCTGGTGTTGTACAAACACATTTCATTAATTTCAGGGATGTCGGGGCAGCCATGGCGGTACAGTCCACAACCTTGGTTGTTTTCCTGAACACATAGTTCTCCTCCTTGTGGCATCCCATCAAACTGAAGCTGCCTTATATCGACTCTGCCCCTTGTTCTGTCTAGCTGAGTAGCTGCCTAATCCAACTGGCACTGGCTCTCCATGGTCCCAGGTAGAATATTTTCCTAGCTTGCTGCCCAGGTTCCTTTCAACCAGAGGTGCCAGGGATTGAACATATGCGCTCAAGGCCAACAGCCCTTCCCCGTAAACGCTAGATCCTGTTTCCAAATTGCACATTCCTGCTTGGGGCCAAATAACTTGTGTCTGTTGCCTTCTGTTTCTGTTCAGGTTGGGGACCACAAATTCAGTGCCCACCGGATTGTCCTGGCGGCTTCCATCCCTTACTTCCACGCCATGTTCACAAATGACATGATGGAGTGCAAGCAAGATGAAATCGTCATGCAGGGGATGGATCCAAGGTAACCCTGAGGCTTTTGGAGTGTGCAGCAGTTCACTGCTGGGTCAGATGGATTTTTCTTTCCACTCCAGGCCAGTGTCCAATCCATGTGATGATCTCCTCTGAGTGGAGGCTGTAACATTTTCTGGCCCTCAGTGGTTCTGGGATGGTTCTATTTCTCTGTCTAACCCAAATCATAAGGTTCTGGAGAAAAGGAAATAATGATTTCTGCTCCAGGCACTTGGGAGAGGGAAAGAAAGTAATTAATTGGCCTTTTAAGGGGTGGTTGGGATCGGAAGGGACAGTGCACTACGGAGCTGTATAATGTTCTTAGGAAATCCTCACACTTGACAACCGTAATGGATTTTGGCTACTTCTCACTTGCTTTCTGGCGTGTACTTTCAGTACCTAACAGCCCTTGTTTTCCAGCTTATCTCTGCTCTGCAGTCTCAAGGACTAGCAGCATGGTGTTCTGGTTATTGAAAGCCTGGAATCTTTGGAATCTGGCCAGAGGCTACAATTCAGCACAGACCTTGTCGGGGGTTAAACTCTGCTTCTTCTTCTACATATATTGGGATCTTGAAGTGGTTAATAAAACCCACACCTTGAATGCAGTTGACCTTTCTAACTCTTCTCTGCCCCATTTAGTGCACTGGAAGCTCTGATCAACTTTGCCTACAATGGACACTTGGCAATAGACCAGCAGAATGTCCAGTCCTTGTTGATGGGGGCAAGCTTCCTGCAGCTGCAGAACATCAAGGATGCCTGTTGCTCTTTCCTCAGGGAGAGGTGAGGCACTCGGGCGACTTCTGAAGGCTACGATTACGGAAAAATGGGGCTGAGACACATCAGATGTCCCAAGACATGGTCATGCGCGCACAAGTACTGCAGAGCAGCCTTCCCTGACCTGGCGTCCTCTAGATGTGTTGGAGTGCAACTTCCATCATCCCCAGCCAGCAGGGCCAATTGGGAGTTAATGGGAGTTGTAGTCCAAGACATCTGGAGGGTGCCAGGTTGGCAAGGCTGCTGAAGAGGCTCAACCCACCTATGCAATCCAGACGCTGATAGACCACAAATAGGAGATGCAGACAGCGTAGGAAGCTCCAGATAACTGAAGAAAGTGAACCATGCCCCACATGATAGGAGAACCCAGAATCGTTGCCTAGTATGAACTTGGACAGTATTTCCGGGGGACCACCATGAGAAGAAGGTTAGGGATGGTTGGCCAGCCCCTCAACCATTGTTTCCTAAAACCTCCTAAAAGCAAAGCTTGTTGCCACAGGTGGCGAAGACTTTCAATTCAGCTGCCCCTCTGCCAAGGAGAGGTGCGCTAAGGGGCCTGCCCCCTTGAAGGATTCTGTTGAAGGGGTGGCAGTGGGGAGTTGAACGTGACTCTTATTTTCAAGGCTTCCCCAAATTAGCTTGGGTTTCGCCATCTCACAAAAGGAATAAAGAAATATATTCCATTCTGTATCAAAAGCCCATCGAGATTATTCATAAGGCATACATTTCTGTATGGAAGCTTGTTATGGTCCGGCCCTGCGTTTAGGTTTTCAGATGTGCCTTACTGTCAACCACTTAAGATAGGTTTTCCTTTGGGGTCAGCTGAGGAAGCTGCTTGAAGCATTCTGCTTGGAAGCGAAGCCAAACAGTGAGGGGTTCAGGGTGATCCCCTTTACAATTGTGCATCTCCCTTTGTCAAAACAATCCCACAGACACTCAAGCAAGTATTCGATGAGCAAGGCTATGGAGGGGAATCCCGTTAGTAATTTATTTGATTCCCCGAACTCGTTTTAAGTACTAAATCTTTCTTTGTGCTGCTGCCTGTCCTGAACAGCTTAAAAATCAAAATCATCTACGGGATCAAGAGAATATTCTTGCAACTCTAATAGAGTAGACACAAAAATGCCCCCTCCCCCAGTGGCTTAATTCTGACCACCAAATGCAGGCCCTCCCAGAAATGTTTCTTCTGACAGCCTGGGTCCTTGACGTGGAAGGCAGAGGTTCCCTTCTCATCTAGGACACAGCTGATCCTTTCCTCTATAAAACAAATTGGGTTCTTCTCGAGTTCAGAGGAAGTAGTGTGATAAAGGCAGAGGTGCCTGTAGGGGTCCTTGAGACTTCATGTCTGGGATAAAGGTCAAAACATAGAAGATAAAACTCTGAACAGCCTATCGGTTTATAGCTTCCAGTCAAGTTTCATTGGGTAGATTGCTTGGCTGAAGCTTGTGGAATGCAGCCCAGTAGCTTAGGCTGGGGGGTTGGAGGCAGGGAGACAGGAATGCACACCTGTTCATTTGTCAGGAGAGGAGAATTGGAAAAATCTGTGGCCTCCCCAAAAGCCCCCTCTTTTCTCCCCATCCCTTACCCCCCCCCCCACACACACACAAAATGCTATTTTAGCTAAGCCACATCATTGTCATGCCTGTGGATAAAGGTTCAAAAGACTGGGTGGGCAAACCCGCTGCTGCAAAGCATATTTCCTAATGCAGCTGTAAATAAGTATTTTAATGGAAGTGGATAGTATGAACTTTATTAACATGGTCTCCTCTGGTTGTAGAGAGACAGCTCATGTAGAATTGCAAAGAGGGGAAAAAACAATGAAAAATTAAATTAAACCTAGAATTCCAACGATGGATTTGATTTCCTCAAAATTCCTCCTATTTCATTCTCCCGTCATCCACCTTAAAGTGCGTCATTTTATTATCAATATATTAAGTAGAAGCATGAATTTTTGTTCGCTCCATTTCGACCCCTAAATATTATCTGATCCAGTTCAGAACAGTCTCAAATTAAAGCTGTTGTTGCCTAGATTTGCAGATAAACAATCACACTCAGAAAATAAATGGACAGCTTCACAATTAATTGTTAAAGTTTATAATAATTTGTATTGTGGAGCTGAGTGGATATGGTAAATTGAGATTTAAAGGAGGACCTGCGAGGGTCCCTTTCAGGAAGGAACAAGCTACCCAGGGTGGTGGTGGTGTGGGGAGACAAAATATTTGTATTTATTGAAAAACATTTGTTTTAAAACACCTTTTTTGCTAGGCATTCAAGGGGCAAACAACACTATAAAATATTTTAAAATATGTATCTTTTAAAAAATAACACAGCAGATTTAACAATTAAAAATACACCTTTACTGCAGTAGTGTGGCCAAGTGCATCAAGTAATTTCTTCCGAACCCTTATAGGAGTCAATGGCTCAGTTCAGACAACACGTTAGGCAACGCAGTGTGAAAACTCCACTCAGTGGTTGAGTTTTAGGGCGTACGCCCCACACAACATGTTCTAACTCCACCGTTGTGTGACTGTGGGCTACCATGGAGTTGAGTAAAATCCATCGTGACCTTTGATTGACAGTTCCTCTGCCTTCTCTCCTCCCCGTCCTCCCAATGGTATCCCATCCTCGAGCAGCACTCGCTCCTTTTGCCTCTGTGGCCAGTAGGAAAAGTCAACTCAGTGCAATGGAAAACTCCACAGAGCCCACCACACACAACACAACGGTTGTGCAAGAACTCTCTTCTGCAGAGCGTGGATTTTCTACGTGGGGTGTTTTCCAAAAAAAAACCTCCACCATTGAGTTGGGTTTTCCCACCAGACAACTCTCAACGGTAGTGTAAAAGCTCCACCGTGGAATTCTAAAACCCCCGTTGACTACTGTGTTGTCCGAACTGAGCCAATGCCAATCCTGTTGAGAGTCAAGCTTGCGCCTCTTTGCATTGCCCCTTCCTGGATTCTGTCTCTTGACCTTGCTACAAAGTGGGACAGGCTATTGGGGACGGGCTTTTCTATTGATAACGCCTTGTCTGGTGAACCACTCAGGGAAAAACACAAAGCAGGTCAAACTCTTTCCAGTTCCTTCTCTGCTATATCCGTCTGCATTGTCCCTAAAGGCTTCATCCGAAGAACTGCCTGGGGGTGCGCCAGTTCGCGGAAACCATGATGTGTGCCGTCCTCTACGCTGCCGCCAACAGTTTCATCCACCAGCACTTTGTGGAGGTGTCCATGTCTGAGGAGTTCCTGGCCCTGCCCTTCGAAGACATCTTGGAGCTGGTCTCGAGAGATGAGCTCAATGTCAAGTTAGAGGAGCAGGTACGTGCCCGTTGGGGTCCGGCAGCTGGTTTATTTGGTCACGACAAGATTTGAATTCCACCTTAACCATTTTGTAACGAAGTGCTCAGGACAGCGTACATATTAAATTCAAAACAATATCCCATATCTCACAATTTTTTTTAAAAAAAGGCAGCAGAATTACAGTGCTGCAAAACCACAAAGGCACATCTCTCTCCACGTATACCTGCCTGAACCCTTTGGTCACCTTCAGACTCCCTCCTCTGGAGTCCCACCAAAGGAAGCTAGGCAGGTGGCTACAACAGAGAGAGCCTTCTCAGTGGTGGCACCCCACTTATGGAATGAACTCCCCAAAGAGGTTTGCCTGGCACCTATGTTACCTTTTTGGCAACAGGAAAAGACTTTCCCAGGCATTTTAGAGACCGAGTTCTAGGTTATTATGGCTCCTTCTATTGATTCCTGTGCTGTTTATTGTTCTGCATTATATTGTATTTTATTCTTTTAAATACTTATATGTTTTTTATATATATTTTTAACTGTTCTATGACATTTTTGCTTTTTATTAAAAAGAGAACATCAGTTATTGGTCAGATTAGAAAAGTAATGAATAAATACATAAATACTGGGGGTGCAAAGAATGATCACATAAAGACAGGCCAAAGGCCTGCTGACCCCCCCCCCCCAAAAACCAGTCTTCAAAAAATGGCAGAAAGTAAGCGAAGTCTGGTCTCTGAAGGTGTTCCACATCCTTAGCGTTGCAACAGAAAATGCTCTTTATCTCGTTGATAGAAAAGAGAAATTGCACGCTCCAAAAAAACCAGCTCGTTTTAAGGGTTTCGCTGAGGTATTCAGAACTAGATGGCGATTCTGAGCGTGCGTTGAAGGAAACCTCTTACAATAGTTCGTTTGTTTTTATTTATATCCCACTCTTCTGTACATTGTTATTCCCAGGATGACGTACATAATTCCGTTAAAACAAAACAAAACAGAACAAAAAAAATACTGTGCTTTGGTGTGTCTTGTACTTAGGTTATTGGGTAAGCTTTTCTTTTAGCTTCCCCAGCTTGCCTTCTGGGAAATGGGAGAGTCCACGACTCGCTCTCAAAATTCCAAAAGTGCTCACTGGCCCGCAATGGTTGGGGACTGTTTCTGTAGGTTTATTATTATTATTATTATTATTATTATTATTATTATTATTTTGTGCACTGCCCAGAGAGCTTCGGCTGATGGGCAGTATAAAGATGTAATAAAATAAATAAATAAATAAATAAAAGTATTATATTTATTTATATCCCACCTTTTTCCCAGGGCTGGGATTCCAGGCGGTTTTACAAGATTAAAACATGTACAATTAAAACATATAAATACAAGTTCACTAAAGTTAAAATAGAATTAAACCTGCAGTAAAATTAAAAACGTTTTAAAAATTAAAAAAACAATAACAAATTAAAAACAACAGAATAACACAGGTTCAGAATATTTCCAAAAGCCTGCCAGAATAAAAAATGGTTTTGCCTGCCTCTGGAAGTGTAGCACAGAGGGAGCCAGTCTGGCTTCCTTAGGAAGGGAGTTCCAGAGCCTTGGAGCAGCCACGGAGAAGGCCCTCTCCCACGTTCCCACCAGGCATGCCTGGGATGTTGGTGGGACTGAAAGAAGGGGCTCCCCAGAAGATCTCAGAGCACGGGCAGGCTCATAGGGGAGAATACGGTCTTTCAGATAACCTGGGGCTTTATAGGTCATAACTAGCACTTTGAATTGTGCCCGGAAACAGACCGGAAGTCAGTGGAGCTATTTTAACAGGGGAGTTGTGTGCTCCCTGTAACCAGCCCCGGTCAACAATCCGGCCACAGGTTTACGGTGGGATTGAAATGGAACGGCACAGGGATCAGTAAGATCATCTATCTGTGTCACTAAAGACGGAGAAGCACGTACTGAAAAGTGCCCTTGACAGGTGCCTGCGCTCCTTTTCCAAGATCCCTGCTTTTCTCCTGACAGGTCTTTGAAGCCGCTTTGGCCTGGGTGAGGTACGACCACGAGCATCGCGAGCCCTGTTTGCCAGAGCTCCTCTCTAAAATCCGCCTGCCTCTTTGTCGGCCTCAGTTCCTCACTGACCGCGTGCAACAGGACGACCTTGTTCGCGGCTGCCACAAGTGCAGGTGGGTGTGGTGACGTGGCTTTTGCCTCTTCGCAGCCGTGGGGGGAAACGACGCAAAAGAAGCAGCAGGAGCCATTGATGAGCATGGAGCCCCCAAACTTGAAATCCTTTTTCCACCATGCAGGCAAAACAGAGAGGGAGTTTTCCTCCAGATGACCCTGCCATTACAGAGTGTCGAAGTAAGAACATTGTCGTAATTCTCTCTCTCTTTCTCATATCTTCTGTCCCTTGAGCTCAGGGCAAACGACGGGCGGCTGTGCAGGTTCCTTGCCCTCCCTAGGTTTCTTAGAGACCCTATTGAGATCTTTAGTTTTGGTGCGAGCCCTTCCAGGCAGAGAAAGATGTGACAGGATGATGGGGCTGTAACACTTGGAGTGAGGCTTTCACATTTGAAAGCTTGTCCACAGAAGAAGCTCACTGCACATAGGGTTGCGTTGCCCATCCTGCAGGCAGAGTTGATGTAGCCTTGTCCCTGGTATGATAGTTCCATTATCGGCCAGGAGTATTCAAATATATGACTGCCTTACGCACCTGCAGTCTGATGCGGTACAGTCCAGAATCCTGCTGCTACAAGCTGCCACACTGACCAGAAGTGGACAACTTTTGGAAATCCGGAGGCCACTTTTGCCCCCAGATCTCCACCACGGACTATGCGGGGTCTGCAGGGTGCCATGCAGCCTGCAGGGATCTCCCCGAAGAAGAAAAGGCCCGAAATTGCCAGTTTGCTACTGAAATTCAGCAACAAACTGCTACCGAACCCTACAGTGGCTAAATTGAGCTTGTTTGCAAGCTAAATGGAACCCTTGTGGTGCCCCGGGGTGCCTACAGAGCATCGAACAGGCTAAATTTGGCTTGCAAACAAGCTGCATTTGTTCATTTGGGTGCTCCATAGCCACTACAGATGCCATTTAAATAAATAAATAAATGGGGGGGGGGGCAACAGGAGCGGCAGAGCAGCGTTTGGGGGCCGCATGCGGCACGGGAGCGATGCGTTGCTCACCCCTGGGTTAGAGCAAGCAGCTCTGATAGAGCATCAAGTACAATGATGAGGGAGTGTGAACAGGCGTATCTCAGTTGTTGCTGCTTGCCTTCAGGAGTTTCTCCTCTTTGAGTTCTCCCACAGGTCAGGGTGTTATGGTCTGACTGATGTGTATGTGTGTACCGCACGGAATATTTTCTCCATGCCCTGCAGCAGAACGTATGGCCTGCCCCCCCCCCCCAAAGTTCATATCCTTTTTAAGGAAGTACAGAAGCCCTGACAGGTGTTTGACCTGTGACATCTGTGTTCACTTATGCAAGTCAAAGGTGTAATTTGCGGCCCGGTGATTGCCACGCATGTGTGAATGCACCCTTGCTATCATCTGGCAAGCCAATGCTTTATTCAAGCAGATATTTAGCAAGCAGGAACGGGCATCAGGCTCCGTTAACTGCATGGTCTATTCTTATTCATTTCTCTAGCACCTCTATTAGGAAAGGAGGGTGTACTTGTCTATACGAGGTAGGTTACTGTTATATCCATTTTACTGATGCCGATCTGCAGCCGAGAGCAGCTTGATGAGTGTTACAAGTGTGGATGCACCATAGATTTCTAGAAATGTTTACTGCTCGCCATATGGGGCCTGCATTTGCCACTGCTGAATATCGCCAGGTTTGTGTGAATAATAGGTACTGAAATTCAAATTTTGCAGTAAACTCGAATCTGGATGGGTTTCCTTTTTTTTTTAAAACAATATTTTCCTTCTATTGGTCATGAGACAGTTGAAAAGCTATACAGATGATTGGAGCCCCAGCTAATGAAAGTTCTGTTCAACACCAGCCCCACCCACTCCGCTCCTACCCTCAGTTAAGATTTCTCCAATTATTACACATGCATTTTCAAGTTTAGAAAATTAGGTGGTTTTAACATGTAAGCTGAATTTTCCAGGATGCTGAGATCTCTGTTTGCGCAGAGCCATCATATGGATATATTGGGCACACACATCTCTACATGTGCCCGAATATTGGAGGGGTGCCCTTCCTTTATCGGGGAGCGTGGAGGGGTGGAGAAAGCATGCTAGCATAAAAAGCCAGGGAACTATTCAGAGATGAAGCCACGAGTAAGTGATGGTGATGACCTCTCTTGCGCTGTCAAAAGCTATGGGGGAAAGGAGGCAGGTGTTCAGGCACCGTTGTCTACCTCTTTTCCTTATGCACTATTTTCTCTTTAAGTATTGTGCTCACCAGACTGTCCTCTCTGTGGCTTGGCCTTTGATTTCTAGGGACCTTGTGGATGAAGCAAAAGACTATCACCTCATGCCAGAGCGCCGGCCGCACCTCCCGGCCTTTAAAACCCGCCCCCGTTGCTGCACCTCCATCGCAGGCCTGATCTACGCTGTGGGAGGCCTCAACTCAGCAGGTATCTTTCAACTCTGTTGCCCATTGGGGACATGCGCCATGAAAGCATGCAAAGCGGCCTCTCCGGACACCTCTGAACGTCAACGTTTTGTTTTACTGCCGTGACTTTCTCCCAAGGAAATGTGTTGCGCCAGCATAGGCTGTTGGCGTTGCGCTAGCAGTCCCTCGCGCAAGAGCTATGTCAATGGCGTAAGTGGAGCGGCAGTGTTGGATACTGCCTTTAATAGGTACGCTGAGAATTTTAGGCACACAGAACTCAAATTCCGTCTTCGGGATGGGGACAGAGAAGAACGTCCGACTCTTAAGTCCATAGAGTAGCTGGCTGGGTTGGTGGTGTTTTGGAGATCATATGATTCATACAGTGCTGCTCCCTTATTATGCAGAAGTCTGATACATGTGCATAGAATCATAGAATAGTAGCGTTGGAAGGGGCCTTATTACGCCACCGAGTCCAACCCCCTGTTCATTGCTTTCTTGAGCTCCTTGGGGGAAGATGAGATCATAGGACCATAGGAGAGTAGAGTTGGAAGGGGCCTACAAGGCCATCGAGTCCAACTCCCTGCTCAGTGCAGGAATCCACCTTAAAGCATCCCTGACAGATGGTTGTCCAGCTGCCTCTTGAAGGCCTCTAGGGTGGGAAAGCCCACGATCTCCCTAGGTCATTGGTTCCATTGTCATACTGCTCTAACAGGAAGTTTTTACTGATGTCCAGACAGAATCCGGCTTCCTGTAGCTTGAGCCTATTATTCCGTATCCTGCACTCTGGGTTGATCGAGAAGAGATCCTGGCCCTCCTCTGTGTGACAACCTTTCAAGTCTTTGAAGAGTGCTATCATGTCTCCCCTCAATCTTCTCTTCTCCAGGCTAAACATGCCCAGTTCTTCTCTCCTCATAGGGCTTTGTTTCCAGATAAAAACGTGAAAGGGGGATGCAACCTCTATTATTTATACCTTCTTTTCCAAAAAATCACAAAACATAAATTGCGAGGAACAATTACAGTTGAATTAAGTCCAGCGGGTCTCCCGACGACCCATAAGAATCGCAGTAATGCAATGAAAAATTGAAAGCTGGTGTTGGCCGTTCCTTCTGCTGCTTGCTCAACGACAGCCTCATAAACCTTGACAAATACATCATAAAGTTGTATTCTATGTTGACCATTTGGGATTCTAGCTGGTGCAAGAAATAGAAGGGGGAAATATACAGTAAAGCAATACTGGGGAACCTCAGGCCCGGGGGGTCAAAGCGAACTCTCCTGGGGTCCCAATCCAGCCCTCCGGGGTTCCCCAAATGGCCACTTCCCCTCCCCCTCCCCCCCTCCCCCCCCCCATCAGCCGGCCACCGATCGTTTAGACATCTCCCGACTTCTGTGCCGCTTTTTCCTCATTCTGAATTGTTGAAATGCCTCTCCTGAGGCTTAGTAAGAACTTTAAGCTAAAACATGCAGGCATGTTGGGTAGGCTGGCCCTGCACCTTTTGCATCCGGCCCTGCCCACCACTGGAATGGCTCCCTCCAGAGCTTCTCTGACTTTGAAACCAGCCAGTTTGCTGAAATAGGTTCCTCACCTCGGCCATAAACTATCCCCCCCCAAAAAATCTACGTGTAATATTGTTTAAGGGCACTGATATCCCAGTAGAGTTCTGGACAGCTATAATTAGCTGCAATAAAAATGAAACTACAGCCCAAGTGTAAACGCCGTGAATCCAACTAGATGATAAAATTGCGAAATGTTTCCACGTTCTGATCCCCAAAGGGAAAAATAACTATATATTCCTGAGCTGCTAAATTCCCACGCTGCCAAATGTCAATGCATCTGTGGTTTCGGCGACCACTTTTTAAAACGTGAGCAGCAAATTTCTACGCAGGCGACTCACTGAACGTGGTGGAAGTCTTCGACCCCATTGCCAACCACTGGGAGAAGTGCCAGCCAATGACGACGGCTCGTAGCCGGGTGGGTGTCGCTGTGCTGAATGGACTCTTGTACGCCATTGGTGGGTACGACGGGCAGCTGCGACTGAGCACGGTGGAAGTTTACAACCCCGAGACGGATTCTTGGTCCAAAGTGGGAAGCATGAACAGCAAACGAAGGTGTGTGAGGGGTAAACGTTCACGAATATAGGTGGAGAGGGAGGAATTGGTAGATGCCGCCAGACCAAACGTGATCCAGCAAATTTTTGGATCCTATAGACAAGACATTTATACGAACGGGAGAGTCACTCTGTTTTAGGGGAACAATATCATATTTACAAGGTGTCTGTTCGCTACCTAAAAAGGCACATTCAACTGGAAACGGAAGTTCCAGTCAACCTGCACTGGACCTGTCGGTTCAAACCTCTTCTGAGACGTGAACTTTCCTGAGTTATCTTAGGCTCCATTTTGGTGGTCAAGTCTAAGCTGGCCAGCAGTGCTTAGTGTTTCAATATGCATACCATTTCAGCTCTTTTAAATGGATTTCTGCGTGGATGTTAATTTTCAGGCTCATGAATACCAAAACCTAGGCCAGGCTGCAAATAACAGCATAAAAGCAATCTGAATCTTGGGAACAGACTAAATTACAGTGAAGTAAATATACCCAAACTGTGCTTGGTTCATATAATCCTGAGTGCAGAGATTGAGTTGTAGAATGAATGTTGATCTTAAGCCAAGGTCCAGATTTCAACTCGGAAGTTCTCAGCAAACTGAAGTGAGTATAAGCGAACGCTCTATCCTGGAACACGTTCCTCGTCCCGGGTTAGTTCTTTGTGGCCTTGAGGAGCAAGGGTCTGTTACCGCTACTAGTATTTCGCTGACATACTAGTTTCGTGTCTCGATGGGGCAAATCTAGGCGCTTGCACTCAACTCCTTAACCCCTTTCTGCTCTCTTGCATCGTGACTTTTTGTCCAAAACTGCACTTGTGCATTTTCGAAGATTTTTCCATATTTGTGAGGACTAGGAACTCAATTGTTGTTGTTGATTCTCGGGAAGGTGTTGACCTTGTAGTACTTGTGGAGAAGCAAAACAAACTGTTTCATCTGTTCCAAACACATGTACACAACTTACCCTAGAGCTGTGTACCCAATGTTAGGAATATGTTGTGAATCAGTCATATGTCAAGGTTATAATCTGAAGTCATATGTCAAGGTTACCTTAATAATCTGAAGGTACCAAGTCAAGGAAGACTGGTATAGTCAGTAGCCAGCCAGGTGGTGGTTCTACTGCAGGGTTTCCCAAACTTATGCCCTCCGGGTTTGTTGGACTGCAACTCTCAGCATGCCCCAGTCACCCTGGAGCATGCTGGGAGTTGTAATCCAGCACATTTGGAGGACACCCGGTTGGGGAATGCTGTTCTACTGGGTCAGGGGGAAGTAAGGAGGGAGCATTTTAATTGTTTGAAATAACTGCAGGTCACAGTCATTTACCAAACGTGCAAAACGGTTCAGAGCAAGAAAGCATAGGATTGGCTCCAAACTTGGGCATGCTTCACATAGACCCACTGAAATAAATGGGGCTTGAGTTAGTTATAACTGACTTGCACCATTGATTTCAGTGAGTCTATTCGAAGCATTACAAGGTCTGGATCCAATCCATGGGAAATAAAGTGGGTGTTAATGATTGGTCCAGAGAGATAAAGCTGAACCTTAAGACTTTGTTAACGAAAGCTTCTTGATCTTTCACACACACACAAACAGTTCTTAAAGGTAGGGGTTTGTGGCTTGTTTCAGTGCCATGGGAACAGTAGTTCTGGATGGGCAAATCTACGTTTGTGGCGGGTACGACGGCACCTCGTCCCTCAACTCCGTGGAAACGTATTCACCTGAAACAGACAAGTGAGTATCCCTGAACACCTACCGGGCCCTCCTTTTGATTATTGCACGTTGGAAAGATATTTGCAGTATTCTCCTTCTGTCGGCTGCCGCTCAGTTCTGTCCCTTTACTGTTCTCTTGGGAAGGTGGATGGTTGTGACCCCAATGAGCTCCAACCGCAGTGCGGCCGGCGTCACAGTCTTCGAAGGCAGGATCTTTGTCTCCGGTGGCCACGATGGATTGCAGATCTTCAATAGCGTGAGTCTTTTTTTGATGTACCTTTTTCCTGGGTGGCATTAGGTGAGCTACCAGCTTCTTTCCTGCCTTATCTCAAGGGCTCAGGGCAGATTATGATAACCATAGTTTTAGCCTTATAAAAGGTTTGTTCAATCGGCTAACCGAGGAGATGGTCACTTCCGAAATTAAGGACTGGACCGTCATTTAAACCCACAACTCTGATCTTGAAATTCAAGACACTCAGCTGTAGATTTTGTGCAGAGACACTGGGATTTGAAAGTGTGGTTACCTGAACTCTTTGAAGGTCAGAAGGAGTGGGCCAAAGTAAACTTTCCTTGATATTACACTCCGTTTTAATCCTATTGGACCCGGTGTGTCTTCTCACAGTGACCTCTCAGGGCACAATGCACTGACTAAAATGTTTTTTTTCCATGTGCCCTTCTAGAATGTTTTGAAATCGACCGTTCTGTTCCTTTTCGGAACCCGGGTCTTCCCAATTTTAATCTGGACTGGATGCTTTGGCTACAGAGGCCTCCTAGTGCTAAGATTCAGAAGGCCCTGTGCAGCTTCCCCATCTTTTCTGTCTTAATGGATTATCTAATCATGAGAGAAAAGACAGAAGAAGTGGTAGGGGAATCACAGGAGGGTTATGAATTGAAGGCAACGTCGTGTGGAGACACACACACCCGGTCCCTTGTAAAATTCCATGACTGAGGAAGGGCACTGGCATCATAAAAGCCTCGTCTGGAAGGGCCCTGACCGTCTGGCTTTTGTTTTAAATCCAAAGTTTCAGGTTTACCTTGAATGCAGAAGTGGGGGCAGAATCATAGAATAGTAGAGTTGGAAGGGGCCTCTAAGGCCATCTAGTCCAACCCCCAGCTCAATGCAGGAATCCACCTTAAAGCATCCCTGACAGATGGTTGTCCAGCTGCCTCTTGGAGGCCTCCAGGATGGGAGAGCCCACCACCTCCCTAGGTCATGGGTTCCATTGTCATACTTCTCTAATAGTCAGGAAGTTTTTCCTGCTGTCCAGCTGGAATCTGGCTTCTTGTAACTTGAGCCCAGTATTTTTTTAAGATGTTTTAAAGTTGTTTTTAATGATGTATTGGTTTTTATTTGTTTTTAATATTTCAACTATTTTGTGATTTTTGTGTTTTATATTTGTTGTTCCCCGCCTCGATCCAGAGGGAGAGGCAGGTTATAAATAATAATAATAATAATAATAATAATAATAATAATAATAATAATTCCGCATCCTGCACTCTGGGATGATCGAGAAGAGATCCTTGCCCTCCTCCGTGTGACAACCTTTCAAGTATTTTAAGAGTGCTGTCATGTCTCCCCTCAATCTTCTCTTCTCCAGGCTAAACAAGCTCAGTTCTTTCAGTCTCTCCTCATAGGGCTTTGTTTCCAGACCCTTGATCATCCTCGTTGCCCTCCTCTGAACACGCTCCAGCTTGTCTGCATCCTTCTTGAATTGGGGTGCCCAGAATGTGCAGTACTGTCAGGATGCAGGTTCAAAATCTCCAGTGCACACTGCAGGCAAAAGCTCCAGAATTCAGAGACTCCCTGCACCTCCTCCCTCATTCTTTGTGCTCACAGTGTTGTCCCTCTCTCCCCAGTATCTGCTGTCCCCACATTTTTGCTCTTGCTGCTACATCATTCCTAGCCGAAAATACTTCAAATCTAAAAAGCTTTACTACTGAGAATGAATACAAGCATGCAAAACGACATATGTCCACTTCAGCAATTTACCTTCCCTCTGCACATGAACCTATGAAGCTGCTTTATACTGAATCAGACCCTTGACCGATCTAGTTGTGCCGTCTTCCTCAGCCCTCCAGTCAGCCTTTTTTTTCCAGCCCTGCAATCTTAGATCCCAGCTATCACAAAGGTTACGTACAGGTGTTGTTTTTTAAAATGGCTGCTATAGACCATGTCACACATCACAATTTAAAAAGTCTACATCAAAAGGCACTAGGTTTACACCTAACAACTTAAAAAGTGCAAGAGCAATGAACAGACATCACCATACAGTTCAACTTGTCAGGTTAGCTTGGACCTTGGAACAAGTTGAAATGGCCCCCAAGGTGCTCATAAGAATATAAGAAGAGCCATGCTGGATGAGACCGAGGGTCCATCTAGTCCAGGACTCTATTCCCACAGTGTCCAACCAGCCGTCGATCAGAAATCCGTAAGCAGGGCACAGAGGCAGCAGCAGTTTACCACCCATGTTCCCCAGCAACTGGTGTATATAGGATTTCTGCCTCTGATACTGGAGGTAGCACATAGCCATCAGGACTAGTAGCCATTGATAGCCTTCTCCTCCTCCAGGACGTTATCCAAACCCCTTCTAAAGCCATCATTCCATCTTGTGGTAGTGAATTCCGTAGTTTAACTCTGCGCTGTGTGAAGAAGTCCTTTTATCTGTCCTGAATCTCCCACCCATCAACTTCATGGGATGACTCCATTGGGTTCTAGTATTATGGGAGAGGGAGAAAAATGTCTCAAGATAGCTGGTTCTGTGGAGTTTGCAAGTCAATTAACGTTCCTGTTTTGTCAGTGCGAGTCTTCCGGTGCTCACTTGGTTTCCTGGCCTCCTCTCTTGCAGGTGGAGTACTACAACCACCACACGGCCTCGTGGCACTGCGTGGCCAGCATGCTAAACAAGCGGTGCCGGCACGGAGCCGCCTCCCTCGGCAGCAAGATGTTCGTCTGCGGCGGCTACGATGGCTCTGGCTTCCTCAGCATTGCTGAGGTCTACAACTCCATGGCGGACCAGTGGTACCTGATAGTTCCCATGAACACCCGGCGCAGCCGCGTCTCCCTCGTAGCGAACTGTGGCCATTTGTACGCTGTGGGAGGCTACGATGGACAGTCCAACCTGAGCTCAGTAGAAATGTACGACCCCGAAACCAACCGCTGGACGTTCATGGCCCCGATGGTGTGTCACGAGGGAGGGGTTGGGGTAGGATGTATACCCCTCCTGACTATCTGAGGAAGTGGGGGGTGGGGGTACGGTGTGCAATGCATGCAAGCCATAACTGCCAGAGTCACGGAAGGGCCCACCCTGGAGAGACAATCTGTAGGAGAGACTCAAGTCCTGCCAAGCGAGGTACATCATTTCAAGGTGCTTTGAACGTCGTCGTTTGGGAAATGCACAGACAGGTCACCGAACAGAACCGTGTTGCTCTTGAGGCTCCGCAAGGCCAACGAGAGCTTGGAGATCCAGGTTGCGCGAACGAAGGACGCCTGCAGCTCCCTCCCGTGCTCTGCCAAGCTACCAGCGTCTTTACGTCATTGCCTTCTCTACCTTTGCTGATGCTGCCCTGGTCCACTTGTGATTATGTCGGAGGTGCGATTTTATTTGGCCGATTGGGCGTCTGGTACAAGGAATAAGATATTTCCTACTGCTGTCCCCTTGAAAGTTGAGATGGAAGCCCCCTTCCAGGGCGGAAATCACTATAATGAGGCCATCTCTGTGCTTGGGCACAGAGTCTGATGCCCTGCCTTCCACTCCCGAATCTCCTGGCTAATTTTATACAGCTCATGAAGGATCCCTGTTTTCCTGCTGAAAGAGAAGGGGGTTAAAAAGCATAGTTTGCACCTTCCTTCACCTGTCCACTAGGGGGCATGGCTGCACGTACAAAGAGCTGGTTGATCAGTAGCTTCTCCATTTGCCTCAGAGGGCGCGTTCTGCCTGTAAGGAGGTGTTGAGTCTTCAGAAATAAAAAAGATGAGACTAGGGAGAAGGCAGGGGTTCAGCTGTCTTTCATCCCCAACCCGCCACTGAGGAGAACTTCATCTCAGTGTAGGGATGAGGTTTGCATTCACAAAAGTGGACCAGTTACACCTATGAAATCGCTGGTGTGTCACAGTTGGCGTGTAGTTGGTGGTTCTGTGAGTCATCCAGACGTAGCAATTAACACGAGCTGTGCAGACCGTGTCTGAATGGTTTTAAAGTAGAAAATCACCCTGTATGTTGTTGTAACAGCAGCCGTTCGCTTGGTATCAGCCAGGCATCCATACAATTTCCTGGTAAACACGTGCTGGGGGTTGGGATGAAAAGATGTAATGGTCATTATTACGACTCTGTCCTTACGCCAGTGGCTGTGGTGGTAATTCGAAGTGTCGAAGTGGAGAGAATCTCTCACAGACAAAAATGAAGGAAGTTTTGGGGCACAATCAAGCCTTAAGCAAAAACATATCTGATTCCCTCTGGTGGGGTGGAAACTCAACCATTTCCTTTTTCTTCCTGGATTTTTTTGCTGCTGGTGTTTGGTGTGTTCTTTTTGAAAGCTCTTGCATGGTGGCCTTTGTGTGTTCTGCAAGCTCTTACATCTGTCTGAACAGTTGCCATAAAATTCTGTTGTCTTGCTACAAGGAGCTCAAATGCCAACTTCTCATAGTAAAGAGAGACGGCATGGTTTTATGAGAGAAAAGTAAAAAGGCCTGGGCCTTTTTACCTGTGCAGGTACACATTCTGGGTTCCAGCATAGTCTTAAGGATGAGTATATAGGGAATCCTGTTTTATCGGCCAATATCTCCTTGTGGTGGTGACTCCCTGTTTAAAACGAAACCGCTCGGCCGTTACGTTGATACCTTGTCAGTATGCTTTGCAGTTCAGCACCCCCCTTGTCCAGGGTGTACCTTCTGCTCTGTCCTTCACCTATGCTAAACACCTATCAGGTTGCCAAACCCTTAAGACGGGCTCACCTTTTCCTTGGACGAAACAGCAGTATCAAAGCCAAATGGAGAGAGAGAGTTAACTGCTGATGCGTGATATAATGGAGAGACATCTCTACCTCTCTAGCGCTTTTCTGTTTGAATATCACTGAACCAGACACTCTCTGGTTTTACAAAACATAAGTTCATTCTTTGCTGCCTTTCCTCCCCCCCTCCAAAGTTAGCACCCCTGTCTTAAATTGCCTTTAAATGCCTGTAACAGTTGCTCCCCCCCTTTTTTTTTTAGAGGCCCTGAATTTGCAAAAGGGATTCACACACCTGATTTAATTGAGTCATTTCGCACAATCGGCTCTGTTTCAAATTGCAAGACTCCAGAAGGGGCTCTGCATGTCAGAGATTTATTTCACACACACCCCCCCCTTGCATAATCTGGCCAACAAGACTCCTGCCAGACTCTTCAGGCTCAGGAGGTGTTGGAAGTACACATATTTGTTGACTGGCCTTGAAACCTTGGGGGGGGGGGGGGGAGATGTTGAAGCACTGAGTGCAGTTTTTACCGGGCAGTTGTGATTCCTCAACTCAACCGACAGTCCCCTGGAGTATCTTAATGAGTAGCAGACCTGTGCTGGGGAGCTGATGCCCATCAAGGTGTTCCGAAGGTACCCTGGCACCTGTGTTTTGTGTTGAGGAATATGGGCCTGCACCTCGGAGTTGCAGAAGGCTGTTGGATTTCAGACACAGAGGCACCTGCTTAGCTGTAGTGTTGCCGTGTAAAACATGAAGCAACCGTAAAGTTCAAAACACAGGGGCAGACTCTACCTGATCTTCATCTCGCTTGGCTAATTGAAATATCTATTGACCTCCAGAACAATGTTGAATGTGTGGGTGGGCGGGTGGGGACTTTAAAAAAAGTACACTTTGCCATAACCTTTATTCCCAGCAGCTGTAGTATGCGGGGAGACTGTGGGTTTTGTTCTTCCATGTGCTCTTCATACATGAACAGCAGTGTGAATTTTCAGACTACAAAAAGAAAACAATTTAGCCTCCAGACACAGCCTCTAATGATGACCAGGCTCCAGAATCAAAAAGATTTTCTGCCCGATTCCTAGTGAGCCTCTCTGTGCGAGTGTAAATCCGTTTGCATTAATGTGAAACCGTGTACTTAAAAGCCTTGTCTGTTCCCCTGGTGGTTAGTGAACTCTCAAGGCAGAGAAAAGGGCAGGCAACAATAGCTCTGTTCTTCTCCCTATTCCAAATATATTTAACTTGAAAGAAACTTGATTCTCAGTTGGTCAGTAGTTCTTTCCGATTTGTGAATGTGACTTGTCTTCTCCAGCCTGTTCTCAGTGAGCCAGTTCAACTGAAAGCCCATACATGGTGTCATTCAGATGGATCGTGAGGTCACTGCAGGATTACAGGGCTATACATTCAAACTCTAGATCTCCCATATCTGCAAGTGAATAAATGTTCAAGTCCGTTGTGTACATGTGAAACTAAGTTTGGAAGTTCCTCCGTGTGGCACAGCTATTTTCAGCACCTTGGCCAAAATAGGTCTTTTCACTGCCCTTTTACAAATCTTAAGTGTCATGGAAAACTGTTGTCTTTTTGCACTCCCGGGTGGAGGAACTTCATTTCCCATAGCAAGTAAATATATTTGTAGATTTCACGATAAAAGCTCAAGATGCAACTTCTTTATAATGGGTTATATCCAAACATCTGTGCTGCTGTAGGATTTCTGTCAGGTGTGTATATGTGGATGTCTATGTATGTATACATCTATATATATATCTATATCTTTATATAGATATATATATATTGAGGATCTGTGTATAAAATTTATGTATAATACGGGCATATCTGGATTTCAAATGTGCATGGTTTGTTCACACATGTATGTCACTGACTTGCGTCTGTAAACCGCAAGCCAACCGAAACATGCTCTAGGGTACAAATTCATTTTGACATTTCTGCGCTGCTAAGATATTTGTAAGGAATAGACTTGAAACTGAATCTGCCTTCAAGGTGTGGACAACCACAGTCCAGAATTTTTCGGGCAGAAATAAAATAAAAGAAGTAGTTGGGTTTTTTTTTCCTCTAGTAATGTTTATAAATCAGGAAGGGAGTGAAATTTGAGGTAAGCCAAATGGCTATTGGTGACAGGTCTGGTCTCGGTAAGCTTGTGCCCCCACCCTCAAAAGCCAGTCTCCTGGTTGTGAAAGTCTTTTCATACTATCCTCCAGTACCAAATGAGGCACCCACTTCCGGGCTAAAACACTCTTCAAACGACACAAGGCTGTCTGAGCTCAGCTGTCACTGTGTGAATGGGAGCTTTTAAAAACAGAGGCTTTCGAGTCAGGGGATCTTAAGAGAACAAAGTGTTTCTTGCGTGCCAGAGCCTTTATTTATTTATTACATTTGTAGACCGCCCCATAGCCGAAGCTCACTGGGCAGTTTACATAGATTAAAACACTTCAAAACAATATACAAAAATTAAAACTGCAAAAACATGCAATATACACATACATTTAAAACCACTATAATAACTTTAAAAGCTATGAGCCTTTAAAAAAAAAAAGACAGACCCAGGCTCATCCGATATTGCTAAATGCCTGAGAGCAGAGGAAAGTCTTGATGTGGCGCCAAAAAGATAACAATGTTGGTATCAGGCGGGCCTCCTCGGGGAGATTGTTCCACAGTTGGGGGGACACCACAGAGAAGGCCCACTGCCTTGTTGCCTAGCTTCCCTCAGAGTAGGATCTTAGATGTTGAAAGTAGTGTTCATGTAGGTTCATGTTGGGAAAGGCATTCTGTCCAGGATTGTGGTCCCAAGCTATGTAAGGGCCCCAAGTCACTTAGATGTTGCTGCATGATAAAGGCGGCCATGGGCTTGTGGTTCAGTTAATGCACACTTGGTGATGGCTGTCTCTTAGTTGACGGGTCCAGAATCCATTGCGGCTTTTTGTCCTGACCCCAACCCCTGTGCAGGCGGGTTCGCATGATCACAGAGGGGAAAATACGCCACAGTGGCTTATCATCCCTCTTTGCATGTGGCGGTTGTGAGCTGCCTAGTTAGCATAATTACCCTTACTGGGGTTGGGTTGATGTGATGTCCAAACCCGATAAGGGTGGCTGGCTAGGGAAGGTTTACAAACCACCCTAGAACTAGTCATGAAGTGCCTGATGCGGTGTAGCAAGAAGCTAAAGTGTGAATGCATCTGGCTGGAGTCCAGATGAGAGACCATCAGAAGCACCAAGAAAACCAACCTGCGCTTTCTAAAGGCGGAGCTCAACTGCATATGGGGCCAGTCCCTAGTGCTACATTTAACTGGCAACCAGATGCTGTGATAAAAAGTAGGGAACTGTTTTTGTTAAATGTGCAAAAGATCATCACTATTACTTTTTTTTTACATACTGCCACCCAATGTCCTTTACATAGGATGAGAGGACAGGTCCCTGCCCCAAGTGGCTCACAATCCAGAAATGGAACACAAGGAATACAACAGAGGAAAGGGTGGGAAATGGAGGATTTGATTATTTCAGTTATGCCTATTTAGGCTCTTGCAACCAGGCCTATATGCCAAATTGTTCATGGAGAAAGTGAGCTTTGGGGAGGGATTTGAAGAAAATACCATGGGGATTTTAACTTATTTCCAATTCAAGTTTAGTTTTCCAAAAGATTATCTTCTCCTTGCTTATCCACGCTGATTCCCAGTTTTGATGCTATAACAAAGGCATGAACAACTAGCAAAATAAAGATAATGCCCCTGTTAGAACCGGGGACCGGATTTTCAGCACCGGCTTGAAGGAAGACGGAGGAGCCAGCCTGAGGAGATTTTGTGCTGACGTGGACTGGTTCTGTTGGCCATGTAACAGGTTTGGAATGGGTTAGTTTAACATTTACAATGACTAGTGTGTGAATTATATAATGACACACACCTACTTTACTATGAGGATTAACAACTAAAACGCCTCAAAATGCTAAGATGTTTCTGTACTGGGGGTGGGGGGGTTAAAGAGATTTTGTTGAGTTTCTGAGAGAAGTGGCTGGCTTTCTCTGAGGATGTGGTATTAAATATAACACAAATTTTCCAAATTTGAGGTGCTTTACAAGCCAACTGCCAGGATAGTGAAAATGGCCCAAAGCGAAAAGGCCTTGAACTCCCTAAGAGTTTTCCTGAGAGAGGAGAGTTGGCAAGCGCTTCTCTCAGGCATTTAGCAAGATCGGAGGAGCCTGGGCCTGTTTTGTTTTTTAGGCTGATAAGCTTTTAAAGTTATTATCGTGGTTTTAAATGTATGTGTATATTGTACGTTTTTTGCAGTTTTAATTTTTGTATACTGATTTTAAAATGTTTTAATCTTAGGGAAACTGCCCAGAGAGCTTCAGCAATAATAATAATAATAATAATAATAATAATAATAATAATAATAATAATGTGCTGAGGAACTCCCCTTTGACTTGAGAGGAAGGCCTGTTCTCTGGGGGGGACTTCAGTAAGGCTACGAAGTCCACATTCGCCTAAAAACACTGCTAAAAACAAACAGAAGAGACATGAAACTGAATACGTCAGGAAATGAAATGGTTAGAAAGCCTGGGAAATTAAACTATCATTTATTACATTTATATACCGCCCCATAGCCGAAGCTCTCTGGGCGGTTTACAAAGATTAAAAGATTGAACGTTAAAAGTCAATATAAAAAATTTTAAAACATAAAACATAAAAACTGTTAACATTTAAAAACAATTTTAAACTTTTAGTCAGGCCAAAGACTCAAACTTGACTTAAGCTGTTAAATGCCTGGGATAAAAGTTTTGACTTGGCTCTGAAAAGATAACAACGTTGGCACCAGGCGGGCCTCATCGGGGAGATCGTTCCATAATTGGGGGGCCACCGCAGAAAAGGCCCTCTCCCTTGTTGCCGTCCTCTGAGCTTCCCTCGGAGCAGGGGTGTGTGTTCATTATTCCCTCAGGTTACAGTGGAGTTGTCTGCATTCTAGTGTGGGCCTCTAACCACCTTACTGACACCACCATTGCCAAGATGAACGACTGGCCCTATCCCAAAGCAATTATAGCAGCGAGCGATATGGTGGGTTTATTTTATTATTTTATGTTTTAGGAATCTCCTCTGAACGGCTAGGCCCTTTTTTTTTCTTTTTTTTTTAAGGCTATAAGGTGCACAGTAGCGGCTAAGCCTCAGCTTCTCTTCCAGCGGTCTTTCCCTGTCTCTGTTTTTGCAATCTTTGGCTAAGGGGCCTGTCACGTTGCAGAGACACGGCTCTTGCACGGTGGCGTTCAATGTGAGCTTTTCAAATCCTCCAACATTTCACCATTGGAAACAGGGACATGTTTGGAGCACCTCGATCCCCACCGCAAGGCTCAGCGCTGCCTCTGCTCTCCTTTGTTGAAGGGTCTCCTCCACCTGTGGCGTACTTGCTGTTCATTTTGCTTTGCAATAGCCCTATCCTCCACAGATCATGGGTGTTCTTTTGGCTAAAGATTTAGTAGGAAAGCATAATTGCTCGCTGCTTCAAAATATACCTCTGCAGCTTTGTGAGAAGTGAGAGGCTTTGAACTGCCTAGCCCAACTTCTCAAACCTGTGCTCTCCAGATGTGTTGACCACTGCTCCCACCATCCCCCTCCAGCAGGGCCATTCTGGGTGGGGATGATGGAAGTGGTAGCCCAAAACAGAAGCACCAGATTGGGGAAAGCTAGCAACGCCCTTTGGCGTTCATTTATGATCATCTATATGCATGTGCAAGATGCAATCATCCCCTCCACCAGGCCATTTTTGTAAAGTAGTGGGGGGGCCCTGTCCCCCAAGGCCTTTGCAAATTCCCCACCAGTGAACTCAAATATTCCCACCAATAAAGTGCAAAACATCCTTGATTCCCTTTCTCAGTAAACTCCCTCCTCAAATGCCCCGTCACACGGCTCCCTCCAAAATGTATGGTTCAGAGCATCACACAGGGAAGCAGGATATTTTTTAAAAATGAAGCTGCTAGTCCTGTCTCTTTCCTACCTTCTCTGCCCATCTTGATTATTCAGTGCACTCTTAAATGTGAGACATTGACCTGGTTAGCACAATCAAAACAGCTCACCATGGGTTGCGTGCAACCCACGACAATATGTGAGGGCTTTTTCATCGTTGCATAACCTATGGTCCCCACGTCCGCATGATGCAAGAAGTTACAGCAGGGTGTTGAGTTTTCAAAATGGCTGCCTGCACACAACACTGCCCATTGGGGCTTGATCATGTGAACTGGCCCATTAACTGCCCACTTGAATAACTCTTAAATTAGAGTAGGACGTGGACAAGAAAGAGACCAGGAAAGCAGCAGCTAAGCTGGTCCCAAATTCCCTTATGCAGCAAGGCTTTTTTTTAATTATTGTTTCGCCCCCTGGTGCTAAATGGGAAGACAAAGTGGGAGGGGGGAGAGAGAGATTCGGGTAGCCATTTACACATTGCTAGGGTGACCATATGAAAAGGAGGACAGGGCTCCTGTACCTTTAACAGTTGCATAGAAAAGGGAAATTCAGCAAGTGTCATTTGTATGCATGCAGCACCTGGTGAAATCCCCTCTTTATTACAACAGTTAAAGGTCCAGGAGCCCTGCCTTCTTTTGTATCTGATCAAGAGAGCAGGGCTCCTGCACCTTTAACTGTTGTGACGAAGAGGGAATTTCACCAGGTGCAGTATGCATACAAATGACACTTGCTGAAATTCCCTTTTCTATGCAACTGTTAAAGGTACAGGAGCCCTGTCCTCCTTTTCATATGGTCACCCTACACATTGCCAAAAAAGAGGAAACGCATCACCAAAAAAGAAGGCACCAATTCAAATACCATTTGCATATGCTAATTTATATGTATAAATCCAAGATTTGAAATAATTATAATGTCTGTTGAAATACTTCTCACCATAGTGGGAAAGATTGACCGAGTGACCTGTATGCCTGCTCTGTCTGCTGTCCAGATTTATAGCTGCTGATGGGCAGCTTCAAAGCCCTGACTGCTCTCTGTTCTTATGGTTCTTTAAACCAGACCTGGACTAGACAGCCCTTCAGACAGAAGATGCCTTCAAATACATTTCAGAGTTGGAGTACCGCACCAAACTGGGTTCACACAACACAATAACCCACACTCAAGGTTGAACATGGGTTGAGTGAGCCTCACTGTTGAAATGTGGGTTGTTGTTGAAACATGGGTTGTCGTGTGGTCTGAAAACAAACCATGGTTCTGCGATAACAAACACAGTATTGAGGGAAATAAATTGTATTGCACGGTGGGAGAAAACACAGATTTACAATGGGCCTGTTCGGAAGACACTTTAAACCCTGCTGGTTCAGGCTTTTGGTTAAGCAACAGGGTTTAAGGTGTCTTGCACGATGCGTTTTGTGAAAGAAACCCTGCTCACTCACTAACCACAGTCGGGCCGTCTGCAGCAGGGTTAGTGACTCTAACCGTGGCTTAAAGTGTTGTGTGTGACAGCACGGCTTGTGGTTAGTGCTAACCCCAGAGAACCAGTTTCGCTAGCCACAGAGCCTGAAGTGTCGCCTGAACAGGCCCTAGTATCAATGTGTAACAACAAAAACACCACCGTCTAAGTAGTGGGATGTGTGGCTTTTGAAGTGAATGTTTCCAAAATGGGAAGATCTCAAGCGTGCCCTACACCTTCTGTACTATTTTGCTTTGGATCAACTGAAACCCTCCTGCAGTGCAATAGGGAAAGCAAGAGAAACCCCAGACTGCCGGGTATCTGGGGTTTTACTGCCAAGATTTTTTTTGTTGCTTTTTGCTTGTGCTTCCGTGTTGCTCCAGCTGTATAAATATTCCTTCCCAAGAAGATTTGGATCCAGACCTTAAGGAATCTTTCTCTCTTTCTTCTATCTGCACATATGGAAACCGAAAGCCAGAAATGTTATCCCAGCGTTGCCGTGTGATCCCGAGTGAATGGAATGTTGTTTCCAGAGGATGTGGGTTTTGGCAAATTGAGCAAGTTTACGGACTCCCGACGGCTGAGCTCAGCTGGCTTTCTGACCAGTGAATAAAGAGCTACGACGGAGTTTTCTTGCTCAGACGGCAGGGCGGATTAGCCATGGAGCTGTTCCTCTTGGGCGCTGTGTTGGCGACACTTGGAGTCCCTGGGGCAACTTCTCAAGGCCTGGATGCTCCCTCAGCCCTCCTCCCCCGCGATGTAGCCCGGATGGCAGTCGAGGACTACAACGAAGGAACTGAAGGCCAATCTGTCTTCAAGCTCCTGAAGCTCAGAAGCACCCTCAAAACGGTAAATATTGGCGGGTCTAAATGACCTTTCAGGGATCTCTTACAGCTTCATGACACCTCGTTGTAAAAGATTCGGGATTTTGCAGGAAGCGAAAACTGACTGATCGAGTTTAGGCTGGCGGATCTTGTGTTCGGCTCGTGGCTCTTACACGGCTCTTCATAGTCAGCAAATATCAAGGATGCCTTTTCCTCCCCTCCCCATTCTCCCCCTCCCCTAAGGACTGTGTTAATTTAGTATCTGGGAAAATGCAAGCCGTTTTTGGGAAGTTGCTGCTGGAAACCTAACGAGAGCTCCCAGTCAAAAAAAAACACATTGTGGTGCTATTCTGTCTTTCCCTCCTAAAGCAATTTATTTCCGGTAAGAAAAAAGATGGAAGAAACAGCGAGCAAACTTGGGAGGGTTACAAATTGAAGATGATGGTGTGTGGGGATCCTGTAAAATTCCATGAATGAGGCAGTGTGATTGCACAGAAAAAGCCTTGTCTGGAAGCACCCCCAGACAAGAGTAGGCTGGAGATGGGAGAGCTTAGTTGTAGCACTCGAAGGATGCTACAACTAAGGATGCCAGGACCTGTTAGAAACCTATTGGGAGAGCTGTATCTATTGGAGAGTGAATGCTGTGAATCCCAATCCGTGCTCAACCTAAATATATGTTAATAATAGGGCTGTGCAGCCCCCCAAACCAGATCTGGATCCAGATTCGGGAGATCCAGATTGGGCCGATTTGCTCTGGCCTGATCTGGACCTCCCCCAATCCAGTTCGGAACCGGATCCGGAACCAGATTCGGGGAACCATAAGGCGTCTGAATGGTGCAGCAAAACCTTTTGAAGTGCTGCTGGCCCAGTGGAGGAGGGCACTATTTGGGCACCAAAATCTCTTGGCCTGTTGAGCCAACATCTGAAGTGATGGATTTTAAGGCAGTGGGAAAAGTGGCAGGCAACACATATGACATTAGTCATATCAGTCACTGGCATCACATCAAAACAATATACAGAAAACCTCCAGAAACTGGGCCTACCAGAATACATCCGCACCAACATCCAGAAAGCAGTAATACTTAAAACATGCTCAATCGTCAGGAAATTCCTGAATCAGTAAAAGACAGCATGATTTGGCAAAGCCTGTCATGTCCGTCTAGAAAAACCGCCATGAGCGAGAAAGAGATTAATAATAATAACAACAATAATAATAAAAACGGGGGGAAGGAAGGTGGCAGCCGGAGCAGGAGGAAGAGAGGGATGCATGGCGCCCAAACTGGCCCTTCTCCAGCCAGGTGGCGACCAATCAGCTGTCGATGAAAAAAAGAGCCAAGCTCTGGTGCTATGAAACAATTTTTTTCTTTAATCTTTAATAAGCTTGGCTCTTTTTTTCATCGGTTCGGTGGTGCTCTTTTCCCTCTTCTTCAGACCAATCAGCTGTCACCATCGACTGTGGCACACTCCGCAGGGGGGAAAAAGTCGAAGTAAGTGCCTGCCTTTTTTAAAGAGGAGTTTAGGGATTTTGCCCCTGGATGGTTTCGGAGTGGCGGCAGCGTCATGTACATCACCTGCCGCTACTCCAAAGCCACCGCGGGGGAAAGCACCCGTCTAGAGGCGCCCCGCGAAAGCTGCCCATTGTAAATCTGTTAGCCTTTAAAGTCCCGTAATAAGGACCCTTCCTCGTAGCTGCTTTTCAGAGCACTGGCATGAACTCTGTTTTTCATGTAAAGCTGCAATCACTTTACTTTACAACACTGTAGAAAATATGAATATTTTGTTTTACTGGCCCACTAGATCCTCATGAGCTCACACTTCCTAGGTTGCCAGATGATTCCTGGACGATACCGAAGAAGATCTGGTGGGGCCCAGCTAGGGAAGAATCCTTGTTTTTGTTCCTCTTGTGCATAAAAGAGAGCAAATTTCCCTCTCTACTCTTTTTGCATTCTCTTCAAAAAGACTGGAAAGGAAGATTATAGATTATTGTGCCCTTCCTTGTGTGTATATTGCTCTGTTTGTAGCGCTCTGCAAAAAATACTGTGCATTTTATTTCTTGTTTATATTTCTATATTGCCCTTCCTAGCAAGGAGCCCAGCTAATAACTCATATCAAAACAACGCAATGCATGAACACCATTAGAATCATAACTCTGAAATTACAACATCACAATAAAACACAATAAAACCATGACTACAAGATCAGAAAACATAAATCAAGAGACTTTTACATTGATACTTGGAGTTAGGGGTTGTTGTTGGTTTTTGGCTTCTATGTTCACCACGGAAATCTGAAGTTCACCTTGATCTGCTATTTCTTGTATAACATTCCACTGCAAAATCGCAGTTTAAAATCGTTATCTTTTCCTTCTTCTTTTCTTTTTGAAGCAAACCTGGGGCAGATCAGAATGTTGCTGAAAGGGTTTGGGAATGGCAGAATGGATGTCAGTTAAAAACGAAAATAAAACTGTGCCCATCCTTAACTGGACAGGGCTGTAGATCAATGGTAAAATTCATGTTTTGCTCACAAAAGGTCCAAGATTCAATCCCTGACATCTTTGAGTATAGCTGGGAAAGTCCCGACTGAAACTCTGGAGAGCCACTTTATAGCGGGTTGGCCAGACAGGCAATGTCTATGATTACAGATGTTCATGTTCTTATTTTTACTTTAAAATATATATTTTACTTTTAAAAATATGTTATCTTTTCCTGCAACAAAATGGTGTTTATTCCCCATTATACAGAAACAAACTCCATTTTATTCCTGTAGTGATGATGGTGCCATGGTTTAAGTGAATATATTTATTATATTTATATCCCACCTTCTTTCTTCCAAGGAACCCAAGGTAGTGTACAGAACCCTCCTCCTCCTCCTCTCCATTTTATCCTCACAGCAACAACCCTGGCCAGATCTTCACCAAGCAGGCTATAGCAGTATGAACGGTATATAAAAGGCAGGCGCCACACTTCTGCTTTATAGCGGTATAAATGTTGGGGCCCACAGACACATGTCATATACCGCTATACCCTGCTTGGTGTGGCACCTGCCTTTTACATACTGCTTTCATACCACTATATCTGCCTGGTGTAGATCTGGCCCCTATGAGGTAGGTTGGGCTGAGGGTCCGTGGCTGCCCCAAAGTCACCCAGGGAGCTTCCATGGCCGAGTGGGGACTAGAACCCGGATCTCCCAACTCCCAGTACAACACTCTAGCCACTACACCACACTGGCTCTCTAAAATGCGAAACTGCCCAAGCTCAAAGTATTTTTCATTTAAATATATATGGGTTGGCAAACTATGTTTTAGTTTGGGTGTTTTGCTCTAAGAGATCAAGAATGTAGAAGCAGCCATAAAGCGTGGCACGCCGACAGTGGAGGTGGGCGGGGGGGGGGGGGGTCAGAGAGGAGAAACATGTGCTTCACAACAGAACTGGTTTTGTGAACTGCCCAGAGAGCTTCAGCTATTGGGCGGCATAGAAAAGCAAAAAATAAATAAATGCACATGGCTCTCTAAAGCCCCCCCCCAAAGTCTGATCACTAAGACTAGCAGCCCCTCCGGCAGCCTGAGGTGAGAGGGCACATTAATAATAAT
The DNA here is from genome assembly GCA_029215795.1 of Anniella stebbinsi. Classification (NCBI taxonomy): domain Eukaryota; kingdom Metazoa; phylum Chordata; class Lepidosauria; order Squamata; family Anniellidae; genus Anniella; species Anniella stebbinsi. The sequence continues at coordinate 235,979,444 of JARDYH010000002.1, forward strand.
GATAATGATAATGACAATGATAACGATAATGATAATAATTTTATTTGTTTCTTACCCGCCTCTCCCTCTGGATCGAGGCAGGGAGCAACATCAAATATAAAATACACAAAACTGATTAAAAACACATAAAACTAATACATTGTTAAAATACCAATAAAATACCAATAAACTGCCATGTCATAAGCCCCCGAACTCGCTTCCTACCGCCGCATCATGCTCCCCGCCTCTTCCCTTTACTGCATCACACCCCTCCCACCCGTTTCCATATTGCATCTCCTCTTCCCACATCGTGCACTCCATTCCTTATGTTTACCACATCCCCCCTTCCCCCTTACCTTTACCACCAAGCCACACAGCCAGAGGAAGCAACTGGTGTGGCTCTTCAGAGAGCCCGCCCAACTGGAATGCCTGGCTCTGAGGAGGTCCTTCCTCAGAGCCGGGCATGGGAGGGGTACCTGTTGTAACTAAGCCTGTTCCCCTTGGGCTGGGAGAAGGATTTTCAGGAGAGCAATCAGAGTCAAATTCTGATACAGAAGAGACAGCGCCAGAAACATACCAGCCTGTACGGGGAGTGGGAGAGGTCACTCTCACGGGCTCTTCACCAGCTGGGAATGAACTTTCTACAGCTCTTATCTCTGAGGGTGTAAACAACCCATAAGCTGGGAATCCATGTTCTCCCGAGGGGGAGGGCACTGAAAGCCTAGCTGATCCTAGAAGCTGCCAAAGACTACAGTGGGCAGAGCGAAAGGAAGGGGAGAGAAGGTCGGCCTGGCTAGCTTCTCACCAAAGGCTTCTTCAGAACCGGCCTCCCTGAAGTTAAAACATACTAGAAAAGAACTTTCCCTTTTTCTTGAAAGGACAATTGTCTCGCTTAGTTTGCATCATCTTGCCTAAAGAGAAGTTCCTAGAACTATAGAGTCCCTTCAGGTGGGAGGAGATGTTTTATTGCCTGAATGTTTGGCTTCGCCTCATCACCTTTGTTTCTCTTGTTTCCCCCCTCCCTTTCTTATTCTCCATCCCCCAGTGCCAAAATGTGGATTGTAAACTCCTTGGAGCAGGAAATCATTTTTGTTTATGTCATGGTAAAGTGCCACAGACGTAGATAATGCTAATAATCTCTCTCTCTTTTTTTTTTTACCCCTGTTCCAAAGAGGTTTGGCTGGGGTATTCATTTCAGCATGAACTTCACCATCAAAGAAACCCACTGTCGCAAAACGAACGATTACAGGATTGGAGAATGCAAATACAAGACAAATGGAGTAAGTGGAGGGTATATTGATATTCTTATGGCTACCGGCCACAAGGGTGATTAAGGCATGCTGTTACAGGCAGCAAAGCAAGAGACAGGTCTGTAGGGACATGGATTGATGGAGTACAGGCCAAACGTTTTTACAAATTTTCAATCCATACGCTACATTAGGGGTGCAGAAGCTCAGGCCCAGGGGCCAAATCCTGCTCTCCATGTGTCCCCAGATATCCGCGCCCTCTTTCCCTGACTACCTACCATTTGATGGTTTTCCAGCTTTTTGTGAAGTCCCTCGCCCATTCTAAAGGGTTTGAAATGCCTGTCCTGTGGCTTAACAATTGGCAGAAAGAGCTATAAGATAAAATACACGGGTGTTTTTAGAATTCTGTCCATTCCCCTTTTGCCTTTGGCCCCGCCCACCACTAGAACGTGATCCAAGATCTGCTCCGAAATGGAATTTGGCTCTCGGACTGAAAGAAGTTTCTACTCCCCTGCTTTGCATAAACCATCAAGCGTTATGGTACAGATTATTCATTAAATCCCTCATGATTAAAATCAAGATTAGAATACCATAATTAAAAATCACTATCCGTGTTAATTGCTACCCATGTTAATCAATCAGTTCAGTCAATAACAGAGTTTGTTAAAAAAAAAAAAGTGTTTGCCTTGCTGCTATGGAAACAAGGCCACAATGAGGGTGATATTAAATTGATTGTCTATTAAAAGTTCAATCACAATGTCGTGCAGTTGTTTTAGCCAAATACAGAGATAGAATATGGAATTGGATTCCCCGCCCCACCCTTGGTGAATTATATCTTTGAACCGGTGACATCCCAAATACATTTTTGCTCCTGCACCACAATGCTTGTGTATCTTCCTTCAATATACAAGGTACATTCCCACTAGGTATCTCCCTGTTAGAATGAACAGGAGCTGAGCTGCTGTATGTGAACACAGCGAACTGAAAATTTACATGGGTCTCCTCCCATAGGAACTTAAGAACTCTGCTGGATCAATTGCCACTCAGGTCTCCGGGAAGGCCACCGACATGGCTATAAATGGTGGTCTTCCTTTATTTTTGTCCCCCACCATCTGGTATTCAGAGGTATAGCAAACTGGTTCACACAACATGACAAGCCAGAGTATGGGTTGTCTTTGAACCATGGCTTCTTGTTGAATCATCGATTGTTGTGTTGTGTAAATCCAAACGTGCTAACAAACCATGGTTTGAAGCATGAACAATCCACAATTCACAACCTAGCAACAAACCATGGATTCTCTTTGTGGTTAACAAATCATGGTTCATTAGCGTGGCTGGGTTCACTCAACATGACAACCCACGATTCAACAACAACCCATGGTTCAACTAGGGTGACCATATGAAAAGGAGGACAAGGCTCCCGTATCTTTAACAGTGGTGTAGAAAAGGAATTTCAGCTGGTGTCATTTGTATGCATGCACAGTTAAAGCTGCAGGAGCCCTGCCCTCTTGACCAGTTACAAAAGAGAGCAGGGCTCCTGTAGCCTTAACTGTTGTGATGAAGAGGGAATTTCACCAGGTGCTGCATGCATACAAATGACACCTGCTGAAATTCCCTTTTCTATACAACTGTTAACGATAACCCACAATCAACCCAGATTCTAGCTTGTCATGTTGTGTGAACCCAGCCAATGTTCTTTTTATTAAGCTATCTTTGTAGTCACAATTTAATCTGTATGTCTGTCTATCTACATACACAGACTTTTATTTAGGATTTTTCAGATGGAAAGGGAGGAATGAGCTACATGATGAAGTCATTTCAAGGGCAACTGTTTGAAATGGAGGCCACTGTGATCTGGAGGCATTTTCTGGTGATTGTGTTCAGCTCCAGGCAGTGAAAAAACCCTCCATCTCCTGACTTCCTGAAGGCCACAGGAGTAGATCAGGCCTTTTTCTCTGGTCACCTGGCAGCTTTAAGAGGGAAGGGGCGTGGAAGTCCTCGCACCTCAAATTTAATCCTGATTCATTCTTTTCCTCCGCAGCCCATAAGGGATTGCTCTGCCCAGGTGTCGGTGCTCAACTTCATGCAAGACTCTCCATTGACCTCTATGAAATGCCACCCCTTGCAGGTGAGTCATTTGCCAGCCAGACTGGGGGGGGGGGGGGGGAGTGTTTATTTATTTCGCTGGGGTGTTGTATTTATTTCTCGTAACCATAGTGAACATTCAGTTCCTCCAGAGGCCTCCCCAATTCTCAGCTGAGAACTTATTCATTCATTTATTTACAGTATTTCTATACCTCTTCCTGTACGAGGATTTTGGAGTGGTGAACAAATGAAGTGAAAGAATAAAAACATCATTAAAAACTACATTTTAAAAAAGCAGGTACAGATTAAACCACGGCCAGTTATTCCAGGAAAGCTTCTTGAAACAATAATGTTTTTAGGAGGAGTCGAAAACAATACAATGTTGGCACCTGCCTGACCTCCAACGGCAGGGAGTTCCATAAGAAGGGGGCCACCACAAGGAAGGCTCTACTCCTGATGGACTCCAGTCGGGCCAAAAGTCCATGTGGAACCACCAGGAGCATGTTCTCCAATGACCTCAGTGTCCAGGCAGGTTGGTAAGGGAGAAGGCGCTCTCTCAGGTATCCTGGGCCCAAGTTGTTTAGGGCTTTGTACACTGGTACTAGAACCTTAAACCTGGCCTGGTAGCCAATAGGCAGCCAGTGTGGTTTCCTCAGCAAAGGGGTTTTATGCTGGAAAGGGGCAGCTCCTGACAACAGCTGAGCTGCTGCATTCTGCACTAGCTCTAGCTTCCGGAGCAGCTTTAAGGGCAGCCCCATGTAGAGTGCATTGCAGTAATCCAGCCTTGAGAACTTGAGCCAATTCTTTAGCATTGCCAACTCCCCCCACCCCCGGCAGGAATCAGGCTTCTATGCTTACATGGCAGGAAAAAATTCAGCAGGTGCAGCACCCATCAGTGCATCTGCACACCTGAGGAAGCTGCATTACTTGAATTTCTACCAGTCTCACAACTGCCCACAGCACACGAAGCCCCAGCTGCTGAAATCATGCCATAAAGTTTCCTCTCATTGCCAATAGAGGGCTCCCAGACCACGCGATTTGGATCAGGACCACAGCAAGGGTAAAGACTTAAAGCTCCCCCCTTTTCCCACACACCACGGTTTTGATCCAGCCTGCCACCCTCCCACCCCGCCAGATATTTATGCTTTTAAAAGCAAACATACCAAGGTTAAAGATGTGAATCATGTTGCCTCTGGTTTAGCCCTGACAACATGCAATTGGTGTTTGAAATACACTTCAGCAACTGCAGTGATAACCTAACCTACCAATGAGCGAACATCAACAGGGCTAGAAACATGTTCCAGGTCTTAATAAGAGAATACAGAAGCAGCTTTGAAATGCACTCAGGAGGGGGAGGGGTGTTATTGACATCTGTTGCCAGAAGAGGGCGCTAGAAGTTTTCACCACTCTGGTGATCTCCAGATGTGTTGGATGGCATGTCTTGGGGGAGATGATGGGCATTGTAGTTGAACACAACTGAAGGGCACCAGGTTGGGGAAATTGGAATAGAAGCTGTTAGGTGGGATCTACAAGAATATGGCGCAATATGGAGTGCTCCTGTTCAGGGTGCCAGCCAGCCAGCAAACAAGGCCCTTTTCCAGGACACTATTCCGTCCACCTGTTTTACATTTTTTTTCTCCTCTCAATATTCAGCCAGCATTTTATAGCCACTAGGCCTCCTCAGTCCTTATTTGTGGTTTCCACCTCCATAATTTCTAAAGGCACAATGCTATGCATGTTTAGACAGATGCTGGGAGTTGTAGGACTCTCTGTCTAAACAAGCATAACATTACACTCTAAGTTGGTTTTATAATTCTGCATTTTTGGCTATGTTAAAGTTCCACACGCAGGGAACTGAGTTAACTGTGAGTATCTAGGGGGGTGTCTTTACAGTGAGGCTTTGACTATGCGTTCCTTAGAAATCCTGTGGCATTGCAGCTGTGGGGTGGGAACAGGCAATCCCCATGACAGGAGGGAGCGTGGGCTTTCCGGTGCCCATTGGGCTTGTGGAATACGCCCCCTGCTGTCCGCCCCATCTTCCCGTGCTCCAGGCAACCTAGTGCAACCCCCCCAGAACACCCCCTACGAAGCGAGGTAACCACCGACAGATGGTGGAAATATGGTGGTTACATCAGAGGAAAGGAAAAAGTCGTGGTAAGTCCGCGAGTCATTTAAAGCTGTTTCCCGGAAAAGCCCTGTGTTGGCTGCTGTGTCGTATAACCAACGTAGCGCCACTGTGCAGCCACCTCGGGGTAAGTAGGGCATATAGACAGCCCCTAGGATTTTTCTGCTCAGAGTGTAGTCCAAGCTACATGGTTGTCCGTTTTTAGAAATGGATTTGCTGATTGGAAGCATGAGAAGATACCTTACCTTTCTCTTCTATTCCTTCAAATTCCTAGAGAGGAAACAGCCCCAGCAGCCCAAAAGCGAGACCCAACTCTCGGCCCCAGGCAGTGGCGCCGCCCCCCCAAGTGCATGTGGAGTACTTCCCATCATCCTATTCTACTGCATCTTTGATGGCCGTTGAAGAAGAATAACAGCCACACACAGCTCAACCCATCCAAGAGCCCTTATGGGAGTTTGAGGCCTTCTTGTCTGCATCACCAGCTTCAATTAATGCCATGGACATTTTGCATAGACTTACCTCGTTTGGGTGGTCGGATATGATTGTACATACCCTCCTACTGTCCAAATACACCATTAATATTCTAGTCTGCCTTGGGGATTTTTGAATTTGTTGATTAAAATATATATATCTTCTGTGAGGTTTTGCATATTCCTGACCTCACTTTACAGGCCAAGGAAACTCTCTCAGAATCTCTTTCTGCCCGAAGGCTATTTCAGAGAAGCACTTGGATACCAGATTCCAGTGGTTGGCAAGACCGAAGGCCAAAGGGGCAGGGTAACCAAATCCCAGCATATTTTAGCTTAAAGCTCTTATTGCCAATTGCTAAAAGGCTTAGGAGAGGCATTTTATATTGTTTGTATTGATGTTGTTTCCCACCTCGATCCGGAGGGAGAGGCGGGTAAGAAATAAATAAATATATTATTATTATTATTATTATTATTATTTCCACCTTTTAGAGGGGGAGGGGAGAAAGCTGGGGAAGTGGCTGTGGGAAAAGGGGTGGGGATGGATTTGGTCCCCAGGTCTTAAGTTCTGCACCTCGATTTACAGAATTGTAGAATCAATGGTTCAGTTCGGACGACACATTAGGCAACGGAGGAGGGGGGAAACAATTGTCAGTTGTGTTGCTTATTGTGTCGTCTGGAGGGCAACACACAACGCACACACAACTGACAGTACGTTAATTAGGCACTTTAAACAACGGAGCGAAACAACGGGCTTGCACGTTGTTTAGCCCGAAGCCCTGTTGTTTAAAGTGTCATCCGCATTCAGCCCCCCCTCTCTCCGTGGACTATTCCGTTTCGGAATAGAGTTCTGCTCCCTAGAGCAGCCAAAAAACCCAGCCGCTCTATGCAGCCGGCAGAACTCACGGTGCATGCTGGGATACGGCTGGGGGACACACGGAGGAGAGGCTGCAACCAAACTGGCCGCCGCAAGTTCCTAGCAGCCGGGGTCTTTGCCGGTTCCGAGCAGCGCTGGCTGCAGCATGTCGTCTGTGGAGCTCCTCCTGCCTAACGCACGGTCAGTACGTTATTTACCCCTCCGTTGCTTAATATGTCATCTGAACTGAGCCATAGACTCATAGAATAGCAAAGTTGGAAGGGGCCTATAAGGCCATTGAGTCCAACCCCCTACTCAATGCAGAGGAGGGGCTGCAGAGGGCAATGTGAGGTCAGGGTTTGTTTGTTTTTTTGTCTCTGTTCCAGGCATCTATCTAGCCCTTTCAAACAAACCATGCACAAGCCATTCTATTGGGTTCGCACATCATGATAAGCTACTCTGAAAACAAGCCACCCTGAGCAACCCAACTACAAGCATGGGTTCTTAGGGTGGCTTGTGTGTGGTAAACAACCCATTGTGCCAGGTTTGGACAACATGACCAGCTGCTCTGAAACCATGTTTTGTCGTTAGGGCTGTGCACGGACCACCCGATTTGCTTTGTATCCCGATTTCTCACTTCCAAATTGGGCCTGATTAGCTTCGGGTCAATTCAGACCTCCCCTGATTCGCTTCAAACCCAAATCTGAAGCGAGATTCGGATTACTCATTTTCCCCATAGACTCGCATTGGGAGAAATAAATGCCTATAACTTTTTCATTTTTAAAGATAGAAACATGAAAGTTGGGGACCTTGCAGATGGCCAGGAGCTACTCATGTGTTACAAATTTCAGAAACATAGGTGCAGGCATTTACTCACAAGGATTTTTTAAAATGCAATTTTCCAGGCAATCCAGTCCATGCAAAGTGCTATAACTTTCCCATTTTTCAAGATACACACATGAAAGTTGGAGACCTCACAGATGGGCTGTAGGTACTCATGTGTGGCAAATTTCATTTTTCTATCTTTATTTATTTATTTATTTTATTGCAGCGGTTCACAAAAATTAAAACCATGAAATCATTTTAAAATATATAAAACAAGGCACAATCTAAAAACACAGAATAACATACAATATAAAAACACAACCAGAATAAAACCAAGCAGCAGGAATTAATACAGATTAAAATACAAATTTAAAACAGCAAGGATTAAAATTGAGTTAATTTAACTGTTAAAATACTGGGAGAATAAAAAGGTCTTCACCTGGCGATGAAAAGAGTACAAAGTAGGCGCCAGGCAAACCTCTCTGGGGAGCTCATTCCACAGCTGGGGTGCCACAGTGGAGAAAGCCCTCCTCCTAGTGGCCACCTGCCTCACTTCCTTTGGCAGGGGCTCACGGAGAAGGACCCCTGTAGATGATCTTAGGGTCCGGGCAGGTACATATGGGAGGAGGCGTTCCTTTAGATAACCTGGCCCCAAGCCGTTTAGGGCTTTAAATGTTAGTACCAGCACTTTGAATTGGGCCCGGACCTGGATCGGCAGCCAGTGAAGTTGGAAAAAGACTGGCGTAATATGGTCTCGTTGGCCAGTCCCCGTTAACAATCTGGCTGCCCTGTTTTGTACCAGCTGAAGTTTCCGGATCGTTTTCAAAGGTGGCCCCACGTATAACGCATTGCAGTAATCCAAACGAGAGGTTATGAGAGCATGGATAACTGTAGCTAGGCTATCTCTGTCCAGATAAGGGCGCAGTTGGTATATCAGCCTAAGCTGGTAAAAGGTGCTGTTTGCCACCGAGTTCACCTGTGCCTCAAGCGACAGTTCTGGATCCAAGAGCACCCCCAAACTACGGACCCGATCCTTTAGGGGGAGTGCAACCCCTTCCAGAACAGGGTGAACATTACCTCGCCGGACAGACAAACCACCCGCTAATAGTACCTCCGTCTTGTCTGGATTGAGTCTCAGTTTGTTAGCCCTCATCCAGTCCATTACCGTGCCCAGGCACTGATGAAAAGGAGAGGTAGAGCTGGGTGTCATCCGCATATTGGTGACATCTCAGCCCACATCTTCAGATAACCTCTCCCAGCGGCTTCATGTATATGTTAAATAGCATAGGGGATAAAATAGAGCCCTGTGGCTTAAATGCCACGGCACAGAACAATAATCCCCCAGCACCACCTTCTGAAAATGGCCATCCAAGTAGGAGCGGAACCACTGCAGCGCAGTGCCTCCAACTCCCAGCCCAGACAACCTATCCAGAAGGATACCATGGTCGATGGTATCGAAAGCCACTGAGAAGTCCAAGAGAACCAACAGGGTCACACTCCTCCTGTCCCTCTCCCGGCAAAGGTCATCCCACAGGGCGACCAAGGCAGTTTCTGTTCCAAAACCAGGCCTGACTCCCGACTGAAATGGATCTAGATAATCCGTTTCATTCAAGAGTGTCTGGAGTTGTCCTGCAACCACCCGCTCAAGCACCTTGCCCAGGAAAGGAATGTTTGCCACCGGCCTATAGTTGTTAACATCTTCCAGGTCCAGGTTAGGCTTTTTTAATCTTTAAAAATAAAAAAGTTGTTTTTTATTCTTTCCCCCAATGCAACCCTATGGGGAAAAATACGGAAATTGCTACCACATGGGTGAAATTAACATTTTTCAAAAATTCATAGCCACAAAACACCTGCACCTCTGTGTCTGAAATTTGCCACACATGAGTAGCTCCAGGCCATCTGCAAAGTGCCCAAGTTTCATGTTTCTATCTTTAAAAATAAAAAAGTTATACGTGTTTCTTTCCCCCAATGTAACCCTGTGGGGAAAAACAGTTAAAATGGCATCTGAATCGCCAAATCAATTCGGACCAAACCGATACGGTTCGGATCGATTAAGAACTCCCAGATCCGCTTTGGATCTGTCTTAGGGAGGTCCAAATCACCCCAATTTACTTCAGATTTGGGATTCGGATCTGAAGCGATGCACAGCCCTAGTTGTCATGTCGTGTGAACCAGGTCACTGTTTCTACTTCCTGTTTCCTTTCAGAATTAATATCAGAGCTCTAAATGGCTTATTTTCCTTTCCTGCCTTTCCACTACATAACCTCTAGGTGTTGCTGTGGTATAGCAGAATGACACAGTTACTCTAGTGGGGACTAATGATTTGTTTCACTTTTTTTAAAAAAAGGTTTTTTCCACTCCAGATCCGCCCCTCCCGCATGAAATTGCTTTTTAAAATCCGGAAGTGAAACTGGGTGGTGATGACATCATCTAAAACACCCAGGAATGAGGAATGGACAATAAAAGCCTCATCTAGAAAAAATTATTCTGCCACATCTTTCTGTGGGCCACTCACTTCCATTCTTATGATGAGTTGCAGAAAGATTCCTTTTCTCAGCTTGCTCCTTCTTATTCTCGTTTTTAAGAATTTACATATGGATTGGTCCTTTGTTTCATTTTGCTTTATATCATTTCTTTTATAGAAGGGTCTTTTTTTGCCTATGGTCCTGGTATAGAGGGTTAGGCCGCAGTCATATGCATATTTAGACAGACCAAAGTCCTACAATTCCCAGCATTCCCCAGCCAGCATGACTGGCAAGGGAATGCTGGGATTTGTAGGACATTAGCTCTGTTTAAACATGCATAGGACTGTGCCTTTAATAATTTTTTTAAAATGCCTCTTCCATCACTGCCTAAGGTCTCCTGTAAGGATTCACCTGAGAGAGAGAGAGCCTTCTCCCTTACCAACCTGCCCAGTCACTGAGGTCTCTGGAGGGCATGCTCCTGGTAGTTCCACATGGACCCATGGCCTGATTGGAATCCACCACGAGGAGAGCCTTCAGTGTGGTGGCCCCCTTCTCTTTGGTTCCCTGCCTCGATCCAAACGGAGAGGAGGGTAAGAAATAAATTATTATTATTATTATTATTATTATTATTATTATTTCTGTAGTGGCCACTTACACCTTGCAAAATTCCCTCAGCTGCAAGGCCACACATATTAGGCAAGCAATCGTGAACTGTGGAGCAGCAAGAGTTTCAAGAGCATCAATAAACCAACAGTGATCCAAGAGACCCTTACACTTACACACATAATTATGGCTACTAGTCCTCATGGCTCTCTGCAACCTCCAGGATCAGAGGCAGTATGCCTAAGTATACCAATTGCTAGGGAACATGGGCAGGAGCGGGCTGATGCCCTGGTGTCCTGATTGTGGGTTTCCCAGGGGCAGCTGGATGGCTGCTGTGTGAAGAGCTTGCTGGACGGGATGGACCCTTGGTCTGATCCAGGAGGGCTTTTCTATTGCAAAGAATCCAGGAGGTGTTGCCCAAATCCCTTGCTAGTGTTTACAGCATAAGAGAAGCTGTTGTGAAAATGTCTGCAGACATTCTTACAACCCTTTGATGAGGGCTTAATGACAAAGGAAGGCTCAAACACAATGGGCCTTTCATTAGTCACCTGTTGCAATTTCTTATTGAAACAAATAAGAACTCGCTTGTGGCTCTCCCGTTGACAGCTGGTCGGCTACTGCGTGAACAGAACTCTGGACTAGATGGACCTTGACCTGATCCGGCATCAAGGCTCCTCTTGTGTTCTTACGTTCATAGAATTGCGCCCTAAACCACTAAGCCTCAGATATGTATTGGTTTCATATAATAGCTGCTATTTCCTGTTTTATGTTCTCAATTCTTCATAAAAGCACACACATGAATACAATGCATTCCTGTCTGTGCTTTTGTTCACAATTTTAGGCCCACTGTGTTTTTAGTGCAGTTCTGTGTGTGTGCTTCTGAGCGCAGCCTTAATTTTGTTCCCATAGGAAATTGTGGCAGGTGACTGAATTTTATAACTTCCTGTTGCATTTTAGGATGTGGAAGTTTAGACATTGGCATCGTTTTCTACCATTACCTTAACTGCCTTCTTTGGTTGAAAGCTCATGTGGTTTCTAAAAATTTGTCACTAAAATACATACTGCATTTAGAAAATTCCCCAACAAGTTTTCACGGTGTGGCTTTTTTAAACTGCATTTTTCAGAAGTCCTAAGAAAACTAACTTTGGATCAAATGGAGGTGGTCTTAATATTAATTGCAGCATCTTTCTAGATATCTATTTATTACATCTCTATAGCACTCAGTAGTCAAAGCTGCTCAACAAATACATTAAAGATATAAAGTACAAACATTAAAAATAAAGAGCAGAATGAAACCAAGATAAACCAGCAGCAGAATTCCATTTTTAAAGAAACCTTGTGCTATCCCAATTCTGCTGAAATATCTCAAGATTTCCTACTGTGTACAGGGGAAGTTGTGCTACAAAGCACCCATTAGAGGGCGGTGACCCATTCAATGATATGAGAGTGGAGAGGAGGGGAAGTTTTCAATTACAGACCATGTGGGCACCCCTCTCCAGCATGTAATGCAACCCCATTACATTGTGTAAGAGAAACAGGAAGTAAAGCCCTGGTAAGAAAATGTGATTTTTCCCTTAAACTAAAGAAACCAGTTGGAAAGATAATAATAATAATAATAATAATAATAATAATAATAATATATTTATTTATCACCCGCCTCTCCCAACGGATCGAGGCGGGGAACAACACCAAACACAAAATACAAAAACTGATTAAAAGCAGATAAAACCAGTACATCATTAAAACACCAATAAAACACCAATAAAACACTTTTTATTGGTGATCCACTGGAGGCTGGGTCTTCACACTTCGGTAGCTTCTTTAGAGTTCTGACTGAAACCTGGAGCACTTTCTGGATCCCCATTTTCCTGCCTCTACTGCAAATACCACAATGGAGGAGCCAGGTGAGCCTTTCCTGGAGGGAGCATTCCACAAATGGGGTGCCGCCACTGAAAAGGCCCAATGTTTTATAGCCATCTGCCTCGCCTCATTTGGCAGGGTGCCTGGAGGAGGTCTTCAGATGATCTTTATGTCCTTAATGGATCCACAGCCTCACCCGCCTACCCCTGGGTTGTGCATATTCCACGACAAGCCCCTAGGGAGCTTCTGCTGCTTCTGTGTATAACAGTACAGAACGAAGCAAGAAAACAAGATGTCCGCCTAATAACGTCACTACAGTGCTGCATCCAGAGTGATCAGTGGTGGCAAGGAAGGGTTTTGGCTCACATTGTTGCTGTACTGTGTAAATGCACCAAGAGCTATCTGGAAAGGCGTTGGTGAGGACAAAAGACAGGGCTGGTTGGATTGTGGCAGTCCTAGAAGAGGCCCTGCTGTAAAGACCAAGCCTCAAGTAGGGGAGTTGGGGAGGTGTGTGAGGTGGCCAGGCGATCACATCATGAAGATTTCCTTTTAAAAATCGGACCCCAGAGCAGTGGGGCTATGAGCTCTGTGGGGGCCCTGAGCTGACCATTCCTCCCCAGCTCCCCCTTGCTGCCTTGGTCGCTTCCTACCACCTAGTACATGGGCCAGGGGAAGGAAGCCAGAGACAAATGAGGCTATTTTTCTTTGTTTCACAAAAGAAAGGAAAAGTTAACACCTGAACACCTGTTCATTATTCAGAATAGCTCTTTGTCTCACCGGATAGGTTTTTTAAAATCCGCAAGTTCTCTTTGGGTACCACCCATGACAGTTACTCAGAACCCGTTGTTAAAGCCGCTTGTGTCTTTAACTGTATCCCCTATTGCTACTTTTCATTCATTTATATTTGCAAATCCTTCATTATTTAACATTGAACATTATCTTAACGTGATGTAGGACGTCTTATTATGAAATGAAGAGAGGGGTGTTCACAATTTCCCAATAGCCTTCCCAGCAGTTCCAAGGGCGCAAAGCTGTTTCCTGAAATTCCGGGACAGCTGTAACCTCCCACAGCTTCGATTGGCTTGTGATCAGCTCCACCCCTCCCATCCCTCCATTTTGGTTTGCATTCCCATGTGGTTTGTGGCGTGGCTGTCACGCTCTGTGTTTGGCCATCACGTTTCTAAAATGCACCTCACCACTCCTGATCGCTTCTTGTTTATTTTTATTTATTATCATAGAACCATAGAATGGCAGAGTTGGAAGGGGCCTGTAAGGCCATCGAGTCCAATCCCCTGCCTCATGCAGGAATCCACTTTAAAGCATCCCTGACAGATGGCTGTCCAGCTGCCTCTTGAACGCCTCTAATGTGGGAGAGCCCACCACCTCCCTAGGTCATGGGTTCCATCATCATGCTGCTCTAACAGTCAGGAAGTTTTTCCTGATGTCCAGCCAGAATCTGGCTTCCTGTAACTTGAGGAGCCCATTATTCCATGTCCTGTATTCTGGGGTGATCGAGAAGAGATCCTGGCCCTCCTCTGTGTGACAACCTTTAAAGTATTTGAAGAGTGCTATCATGTCTCCCCTCAATCATCTCTTCTCCAGGCTAAACATGCCCAGTTCTTTCAATCTCTCATCATAGGGCTTTGTTTCCAGACCCGTAATCTATGTCACCCTCCTCTGAACACGCTCCAGCTTGTCTGCATCCTTCTTGAAGTGTGGTGCCTAAAACGCACATTACATTTATATCTCACCTTTTTTCCTCCAAGGAATTCAGGATGTACATAACCCTCCTCCTCCTCTCCATTTTATCCTCACAACAACAACCTTGTGAGGTGTTTGAGCTGAGAGTCTGTGCCTGGACCAAAGCCACCCAGTGAGCTTCCATGGCCTAGTGGGGACTAGAACTTGAATCTCCCATCTTCAACGCTCTTAATAATAATAATAATAATAATAATAATAACAACAATTTATTTCTTACCCGCCTCTCCGTCTGGATCGAGGCGGGGAACAACAACATGATAAAATACATAAAACTGATTAAAACATAACACATATTATTAAAACTGCATAAAAAATCCTAAAACATCCTAAAAACACCCTTAAAACATTCTAAAATTCCACTGGATATGCCTGCCGGAAGAGAACAGTCTTTATAGCTTTCTTAAATTCTAAAAGACTGTTAAGTTGACGAGTCTCCTCCGGCAGGTCATTCCACAGTCTGGGAGCGGCAGAAGAGAAGGTCCTCTGGGTAACGGTTGTCAGCCTAGTCTTGGCCGACTGCAGTAAGTTCTTCCCAGAGGACCTGAGCGTGCGGGGCGGATTGTATGGGAGAAGGCAATCCCGCAGGTAACCTGGACCCAAACCATGTAGGGCTTTAAAGGTAATAACCAACACTTTATACTTCGCCCGGAAACTAATTGGCAGCCAATGGAGCGATTTTAAAGCTGCCGTAATATGGTCACCCCTAGATGTACCGGTGACCATTACTTCACACTGCCTCTCTTGAATGTGGCATGCCCATAGATCCAACTGTGCTGGATAATATGGAGGGTACCATGTTGTGCTTGTGCTGGGGAGTGGGATAAGTGATGGCAAGATATTTTGGGCTGTATAACCCTGGGGGCAGCAAAGGGCATCTGCATTTCTCAGAGGAAGAGAGTGAAAGAGTTCACTGCTGGCACTGATCACCCCAGCCACTGCTTGACTTCTGGCAATACCAAATTGCTCCCACCAAGAGCGGCCCTAGACTACCTGCCAGAAACCAGTGCCCTAAGCAAACCACGAAATCAACATCCCATCTCCAAATCCAAGGATGGATCTTGGCCGAGCTTTTTGGTAAACTGGGAAACGTGTTGCCCAAGTTTTCCATTTAATGTTTTTTTAAGTGTATTTATTTACACAGAGTCAAAATTATTCATTTGTTCTGTCCATCTGTCCAACCAATGTTTCTGAGATCAGTTAAAATAGAAATGTTCAGAATATATTTGTACATGACAGCTAGACAACGTTTGAGTCCAATTTCAAATAAAAATGCATTATGAATATTATTTCCCCCCCCCCTCAAATTTGGCACCCCACTTAATTAGGTGACTGCCTAGTTCGCCTGTATAGTTGGGCTGCCCCTGGCTCCCATACCCCCAGTATACGCATACTTGCTGCCATGCAGGGGATTGTCTTGACAAGGGGAAAGCCCCAGGTTGGCTCCACACTGGCGCTAGGTCATTTATATGACACAGCAGTCATCACAGAGCCCCCCCAGGGCATTCCCCCAAAGCTCTGGTTTAAAAAAGTCGGGGACTTACCCCCGATGTTTTTCTGCGAGCAAGGCACATGCGCATTTGCCATCTGGTGCCTTGCTGAGAAGTTGCAGCTGAAGCGTGACCGTGCCATGGCAACCCCTGATTGGCCGCCATCGGCCCAGACAGGGGAGAGGGGGTGGGCCAGTGAGCCAAAGGGCCGCAGGAATGCCTCCACACTTCTCTGGCATGCGCAGAAGGGCGACCAAGCCAGAGAAGTGCATAAACGTAAGAAAAAGTTAAGGAAAGTGTTTTTAAAATAAAGAAAAACCGGGGTGTGTGTGCCTGTGCTATGCTCAGGTGTGGCGTCATGGCTGCAGGGCACAGTCTCGAGGTGGCTGCAAAACCCGCCCTTGCATCCCTTGCCGTGGAGACAACCAGCAGGAGCGCAAGTGCGGGATAGTGGGAGCTCGAGGCATCAATGCGACCCGATATAGACACCCCCCAGGTGTCCGCAGCAGATGAATCTCAGCCCACATTTTGAGAGCGCAGGGGGCTTATCGCTGTAATTGACTCCCGGAAACAAGCTCCAGTAGGGCACGAATGCGCAGAGATGCAAACACAGGCTCTGTTCCAAAGATTACATAAAGAGTCATTGAACTGATAGCGGTTGAACATTGATCCCACCTCTTGTTTGCTGGAGCTCTGGAATCCTCCCCCAGTCTTTCGTCTGCTGGGGAGAGGAGGTCGTGCTGCTGCGATGGATCTGCTTGGGAGCACCACTGTCTTCTTTGTTGTCAGCCTACTCTTTCTGGTGGCATGGAAGCAGGCAATAGCCAAGAGGAACAACTTCCCCCCTGGCCCAACACCCCTTCCATTCATTGGGAACCTCCTGCAACTGAGGATCAACAACCTCAGGGGACGCCTGAAGAAGGTAAGGAAAGAGTCATTCAGGTGACCATATGGAAAGGAGGACTGGGCTCTTGTATCTTTAACAGTTGTAAAGAAAAGGGGAATTCAGCAGATGTCATTGTTAGGCATGCAGCACCTGGTGAAATTCCCTCTTCATGGCAACAGTTAAAACTGCAGGAGCCCTGCCCTCTTGACCAGATACAAAAGAGGGCAGGGCTCATGCAGCTTTAACTGTTGTGATGAAGAGGGCATTTCATCAGGTGCTGCATGCCTACAAATAACACCTGCTGAAATTCCCTTTTCTATAAGACTGTTAAGGATACAAGAGCCCTGTCCTCCATTCCATATGGTCACTCCACGTTAGCTAATCCCTTCCCTGTCCCCCTGACCCAAATTCACTCTGGGGCCTTGGGGGACATCAGATCTGCTGGCTCTAGTTTGGGCTGGGTAAGAATTTAGTTTCAGTTCACTTTTGATCAGAAGTTATCAAAAGTTCCAAAGTTCTCCATATTTGGGACTAAAGGGTTTTGTTTTTTTTAATGAACATGACAGACTCCGAAACAGACAGATCTGTCCATTCTGGCCCAGGGCTTTGAGCTCTTAACTCTTAAAGGTCTGGGTTTAAATCCTTGTACATTCACACATGATAGTACTGAATTAGGGCTACAGGCTTCTCATTTTTAACAGCCGCATCATGATCCAATCCGTACAGAGAATACATGCACCTAATTAATTTGGCTGGTGCATAGGCTGACCATATGAAAAGGAGGACAGGGATCCTGTATCTTTAACAGTTTCATAGAAAAGGGAATTTCAGCAGATGTCATTTGTATATAAGCAGAACCTGGTGAATTTCCCTCTTCATCACAAAGTTAAAGCTGCAGAAGCCCTGCCCTCTTTTGTACATGGTCAAGAGACAGGGCTCCTGCAGCTTTAACTGTTGTGATGAAGAGGGAATTTCACCAGGTTATATATGCATACAAACAACACCTGCTGAAATTCCCTGTCCTTTGCAACTGTTAAAGATACAGGAGCCCTGTCCTCCTTTTCATATGGTCACCCCACTGGTGCAGCCTTTGTCTGTCTGTCTGTCTATCTGTCTGTCTGTGCAATCCTATGTGTGATTGGACAGAAAATGTCCTACAACTCCTAGCATTTCCCAGCTGGCCAGGTAATGCGGGGAGTTGTAGGACTTTTATTCTGTCTAAACATGCATAGAATTGCATCCTTAAAGTGGTAATTCACACAAACAAGCAAGGGAAGATTCCTAAGTGTTCTTTGACAGATGACATTGGCATTGAGCTTCAGTGAGGACTGATGCATGGACAGGGCTTGCACCTGTAACCCCAAGAGAGGTAGCTGTTGGGGTTTTTCCTTGTGACCTGGATTCCCCTCGCCTTCTGGAATGAAGTTTTGCAAGGCCTGGCTTGCACTTGGCTTCGTCAGCCCACACTTTGAGGAACCTCTTCTCTAGGCAATGGATTCTTCCGATGGACCTGATCAAACCGTTAGGAAACATTTCCTAATGCCTGGCTCGAACCTATAACTCCTGTCTGTTGAACCCCATTTTTCTTTCTCCTATCCTGTTTTCTTTTTCTTTTCCTGTTTAAACATGTGTAGGATTGCACCCTAAAATGATTTCTATGCCGCCTTTCAGCGTGGAACCATCTCAAGGCAGTGTAGCAGATAAAAGAGGGTTGAGAATTTCATTTCGATTTGTCCTTGCTAAGAATTTACACCAAATCGCAAAGTTCTCCCTATATGGGAGAGAAAGAACATGAGATTTAAAACATTTGAAAGTGGGGGGGGGGGATGAAACGGACAGATTTGTCCATCCCTAATTCCAGTTCCACGATGTCATGTTTCCAAGCCCTCCTTCCAAAGTGCCAAAGAATAAAGAAGTTTGCCAAGTAATCCACAAAGCTTTATTCAACAGAAAAAAAACACCTCTTCGCATCTCAATATAGTTTAAACCCTGGGAACTTTCCTCTAAGCTAAAACATGGCTAACTAAGCGAGACAATTGTTCTTTCAACAAAAGGGAAGGTCGTTTCCCTGAGTCCCTTAACTTCAGGGAGGATTTCTCGGAAGAAGCCGTTGGCGAGAAGCTAGCCAAGGCTCTTGCCTTCTTTTAGCTCCACCTGTTTGAGTCTGCAGCAGACTCTAGGATCAGCCGACTCTGAAGTCCCTTCCCCCTCTGAGGATTGCTGAGTTTCCATAGACTGTGAGTTTTTATGTTTTCACTGATAAGGTCCGGCCAAGGTTCATCGCCGGCTGGTGAGGAGCCTGGCAGAATCACCTCTCCCCACTGCTCATGTAGGCTGGTACGTTTCTTGTCCCGTCTTTTCTGCTTCAGAATCTGATTCCGATTGATAGCCTGAAACTCCTTCCTCCACCCTAAGGGGAACAGACCTGGTCATGACACACGATTGGGCTCTCTGTGTGCTTTGCATCTCAGGGCCAAATTAGATGCACTATCAAAGTGTTTGGCATTTCACCACTGATGACCAAAGGTCTTCCCTGTGAAAACCTTCTCCTATCTGTTGTGTTTTTACAGATGAGGGAAAAATACGGGCCAGTGTTCATGGTGTATTTTGGCTCAGACCAGACGGTGGTCCTCGATGGTTACGACGTAGTGAAGAAGGTTCTGATCGACCGTGGAGATGAGTTCCTGGACCGTGGCAGCTTCCCGACAGCGGATAAAAGCAATAGAGGACTTGGTATGGTCCAATATCATTAGCCTAGAGGAGTGCCAATGTAGTAGACTGGAATAGGGTCTGTAGATAGGCTGACTGGGACTGATGGGAGCCGAAGTCCATAACTTCGGGAGGGTGCCAAGTTGGGCGAGGGTGGTCTATGATTTGGATCGTGGAGATTTGGCTTCAAATCCTTGATCAGCTATTAAGTTCACTGGGAGACCCCGGGCCAGTCACTAATTCCTAGCCTAACTTATCTCACGGGGTTATTGTGAGGATGAGGAGGCAAGGAGTATCATGACACGTACATACGCACAGCATTGGGAGACTAAAGCTCTAGAACAGCCTTTCCCAACCTGGCACCCTCCAGATGAGTTGGACTGCAACTCCCAGCGTACCCCCAGCCAGTACAACTGTTGAGGATGGTGGGAGCTGCAAATCTACAAACAGGTGCCGTTGGCACACAACCGCTGAAAAGATGACTAAAAGTCACCACGTGAACAACATAGAATTATATTTCACAATAGTAAATACTTTAATCACATATATGAGTGTTATTTAAATTCCCTGGATGTATAATACAAACACCAATATAACACATTGAAGATCACCTGCTGTTGGTTACATCAATTAAGCCAATAATCACCAAATAATAACATACTAACAAGCTTAACCTCTTGTGTGTGAAACAAGGGTAAATCAGTATGTGCCAATGGGGTTAACACTCCTAATGTAACAACTGTATCTAAACTACTTATCACAAATCAAAAAATCCCAATAGGTGACTTTTGGTCATTTTTTCAGCGGTTGTGTGCCAATGGCACCTTTTTGTAGTTCTAATTACAACTGCAGCCTCCAGTTTATGTTGGGAGCTGTAAATCAACAGCTCTGGGTGACACCAGGCTCTAGAGACTCTGGGGGGGAAGCTCCACCCTCAAGAATGACGGCTGTAGCAACTCACCCAAATGAAATGACAAAAAGGTATCCCAGAATGGCAAACTAGGTAAACTTCAGGAATGAATGCTCTGGGGGCGTGGCCATGATCGGTGCGGGGTGAAGTCGTAGATCTTCTGAACTCCTTAAAAAAGCATTGAATTAAGCACTAATTCCTTATCGTGGAGTGATTGGAGAGTAATAAAAGGTATGATATATTGACTGGAAGTGATTAATTACTTGAGTGGGAGCTGGAAAGCGGACGAAGTTCCTGGCTTCAAAAGCTAAACTAATCGGCTGAGGACAAAGAAGACGAGCCGCCATTACTGAGGTAATTTATGGACTTATAATTCAAGATATAAGGCAGGCTGGCTGACCCATAGTATACTGGGGGGGAGACGGAGATAAAATATCAGTGAATACATGTGAAGAGGAAGAACGTTAATCCCCAGTAAAAATCGAAGCATAGTGCTGGCTGCAGTGGTAAGAACAAGAAGGAGTCACCAGGCAGACCGGGGGGGGGGGGGGGGTGGTGGTTAAAATTTATGAGTAAAAAGGAGAGACGGCAGAAGAAGCCTCCTATTCCCACCCCCGCCTGGGTTAGACCCTCAAAAGAGCGTGGTTCGGATCGCACTTGGCAGAGATTGACACGTTTGGAGATTCAAAATATGCCAGATAAGCAGTCTGGAAAGAAGTCTCCTGTAAAAGCTACTACGTCATATATGGCAAAGCCGGCTGTAATTCCAAAGACTACCAGAGGAGGTCAGCCAGACCCAATGGATGAATTAAAGGATGATATTTAAAAAAATGTTGATTGGTTTGGAAGAGCGTTTAGCTAAACACATTAATGACACGCAAACGGAACTTATGACAGGATTAAAGCAAGTGGTGAAAGATGTTGGGGAGCTGCAGACAGATACTAAAGCTTTGGCTGAAGTTTGTAAGAAGCAGGAAGAGCAGCTGTCTCAACATGAGCTACGCTTAATTGCCATTGAGGATCAGGACCGACGTGCAAATATTCGCATAAGAAAATATGGGGAACAAGAAGCAGAGACCCCTAAAGATTTAAGAGATACAATCTTGACATGGATAAGACTACAGCTTCCAGATGAGACATGGGATGATTCAGATGTTGAGAGGGCTCATAGAGTTGGTTTTAAATGTAAAGGAATGCTTCCAAGGGACATAATTGTCAAATTTGCTAATTACTACAAAAAAGAAAAATTGATGCAAGCAATTAGACGACAAGATCAACCAAGGATTCAAGCAACAGCAGTTGAAATTTACCAGGATTTATCGCCGCAGACAGTGCAGTGGAGGAAGAGTATCAAAATTTGTACAGCAGCACTGAGGAAGAAATCGATATCTTACAGCTGGGGATATCCAGTATTTTTGAGATTTATGTGGCAAGGGAAGCAAGAAAGAATAACATCGTGTGAGCAGGGAATGGAGCTGTTGGAGAAGCTGGGCATAATCGATGCCAATGATGGGGGAGAAATAGAGCAAGAAGAAGGCATGGTTGGAGGATCCAGTCAAGGATAAGGGATTAGAAGGGAAAAATAAATAAAAAGGAGGGGAGGATTGGACTTTGCTCTGAGGGTTGGGCCGGGTTCCCCCCCCTGAAGAGTTCTAAAATAATTGGGACCAGTGCCCAGATGTCTGGTGAGGAGGGGGGTAAAAATGGGGGTGTATGTGGGGGGAGGGAAGGGAGGGGGGGTATGTGTTTCACTGACCGAGATCAATTTAAAGATATGGGTGAAAGTAAGAAATGGAAAATAAATTGAGATGGGCAACTTTAAATGTTAAGGGGCTAGGAACAATTGTAAAAAGACGAAGAATTGAAACATTGTTGAAAAGAAATAAAATAGATATAATTTTTTTGCAGGAAACTCATCAGATAAAGGAGGGGGCTAATGAGTTACGAATGAGGGAAGTAGGAGCGTATGAAAAGTCATTTGGTACTTCTAAAGCGAGACGTGTGGCAATAATAATATCGAAGAAATGTGGTATTAATATTCAAAGTATAAAGAAAGATAAGAATGGAAGGATCCTTATAATTTACTGTACGATGGAAGAGGAGGAATTTGTGTTGATTAATGTCTATGCTCCAAATGGGAAACAAATGGAATTTTTTAAAGAAGTATTTGATATGGTGGGAGACGTAGGGAAAAAGAACATTGTGATGGCAGGAGATTTTAATATGGTACTTGATAAAGGGAAAGATAGGGATAACATTATTAGACAAGTTAGAGGAGAGGGGAAGACGGAGTTAGCTAAATTAATGGAGAGGAAAGAATTAGTGGATGTATGGAGAGCTTTAAAAGGGGAAGAAAGAAAATACACTTACTACTCACCTAGATTTAAGAGTTATTCAAGGATTGATTATAATTTTATATCAAAGAACATAGTACCTAAAGTAATAGATTGTGATATTGGAGTAATTAAGATCACTGACCATGCATTAATGTTGATGGATATCAAAATGAAGAAGGATTACAAACAAGCAAAGAGATGGAGACTGGACGGAAGAATTTTTAAAAATAAAAACATAGTGGATAAATTAAAAAAGGAAGTGCAGGAAATATGGCAGATAAATGACAAAGGAGTTAAATCGCAAGGGTTATTATGGGATACGATGAAAGCAGTAATAAGAGGGATCTGTATTAGGGAAATGTCCACACTCAAAAAGCAACAGGAAGTACTTAATAAAAAGGCTGAAGAAGAGATAAAGAGTTTAGAGGAGAGATTAAGAGAGACAAAAGATAAGCGGTTATATGCCCTAATTCAAGCAAAAAAAAAGGAATTGGAGAAAGAAGAAATAGAACAGGTTCAAAAGAATTTATTATATTTAAAGAGAGACTTTTTTGAATATAGTAATAGAAATTCCAGGTTGCTGGCTAGATCCACGCAGTCAGAGAAGGCTAAGAATATGATAGGGACAATAAGAGATAAGTTAGGGAATAGATGTAACGTAATGAAAGATAAATTAAGTATTTTTCAGGATTTTTATAAAGATTTATATACATCAGAGGCGCTGTCACAAGAAAAGATTCGGGAATATGTAGAAAGGAATTGGAAAATAAGACTGGATGATCAAGATAGGGAGTGTATGGAAGCCTTGGTTACTGACAAAGAAATTGAGGGAATTATTGGAAAACTAAAAGGAGGTAAGTCTCCGGGGATTGATGGTTTGGGGCCGGAATTTTATAAAATATTTAAGGATATTTTAATACCTAGATTAAAAAAATTATTTAATAATATAATAGAAGGAGGAATGACCCCGCCATCGTGGGACCAGTCCCTGATTGTTTTAATACAGAAGCCAGGCAAGGACTTGACAGATCCAGCGTCATATAGACCAATATCTTTAATAAATCAGGATGCAAAAATATTTTCAGCAATTATGGCTAAAAGAATGGGTACATTTATATTTAAATATATTAAAAATGATCAATGTGGATTTATCTTAGGTAGGAAAATGCCGAATTTAATTGGGAGAGTTATAAATATAATAAATATTATAAAAAAAAGGAACTTAAAAGCAGGATTATTAGCTTTAGATATTTTCAAAGCCTTTGATTGCGTGGAATGGCCAGCGTTAAAAATAATATTAAAAACATTTGGGTTTGGACATAAATTTATGGGAGTGATTAATCAGATGTATAAAAATAATAAAGCGGAAATAATGGTTAATGATGGGTTAACGCAACAAATAATACTAGCTCGAGGAACTAGGCAAGGATGTCCACTTTCACCGATTTTATTTGCAATAGTTATAGAAATTTTAGCAAATGTAATTAGGGAAGATGAAAGATTAAAGGGGATAGGAAGAAAATATAAGATTAAAGTAAATATGTTTGCGGATGATACGTTATTGACACTAGAAGATCCCCTAGAAAGTGGGGAGATGATTCAGAAACATTTGAGAGAATTTGGGGAAATTACAGGATTACAAGTTAACTGGGGGAAGTCAGAAATGATGTTGTATAACTATAACAAGGAAGAGATGGAGAAATGTAAAGCTAAGTTAGGATTAAGTCATAAAAATATAATAAGATATTTAGGAGTTAATATAGATAAAGAATTAGAAAGAATAGAGGAACTTAATTTTGTAAGCTTAAGAAAAGAGGTAGGGGAGAAATTACAGATTTATAGAAAATTAAAACATTCTTGGTTTGGTAGAATAGCGGTTATTAAAATGAAGATATTACCTAAGGTTAATTTTTTGTTTAGAATGCTACCTATTAGAATTTCAGTAGCTGAGATTAAAAATTGGCAAAATATGATTAATGCATATTGTAACGGGGATAAAAGAGCTAGGATAAATAAGGGGTTATGGTATAAGACTCAAAAGAAAGGAGGTTTAGGACTTCCTAATATTAAGAATTATTATATTGCTAATCAGTTAAGATATGCTATTTATGCTATTTTAGGGGAGCAAGATTTGGAATGGTTGGAATCGCAAACAGTAGAGATAGAATGTAAATTGCGGAATATATTTTTTACTAAAATGCAGAAGAAAGAAAGGATGGTACTGGACAACCCATTATTGGAAAATATATTATCGATATGGGAGAAGTATAGGGGGAAGTTGATACCAGGGGATTCTCCGCTTGCCCCAGTGGTAGTAGTGGGAAACTTCCCAAGAGCATTAAAATCAGAGATAGAAGTATGACTGAAAGAACAAGATATTCTTAAACTAAGGAATTGGAAGGGAAAGATGACGGATAGTGAGCATATTAAAGATTTGTTTAAAGGACAAAAGATAGCGTGGTTCAAGTGTTTGCAACTGGTAAAATGGACAGAGGAATGGAGGATGAAAAATAAGAAATGTAGAAACAATACCAGATTTGAAGATTTAATTGAACAAATAGAAAAAAAAGATGAAGCCAGAGCTAAGAAAGGACTCACTAGTGAGATGTATAAAATATTAATAGAGGAGGAATTTCAGGACTCACTTAAGGTTATAAAAGAGGTATGGGAAGAAGATCTAAGGGAAAAAATCAATGAAGATAATTGGGGGAGGATATGGAATGTAAGAATGTTGAAGTTATTGTCGATTAGAATAAAGGAGAACTATTATAAGACAGTTTGGAGATGGTATCTAACACCTGTAAGATTTCACCAGATTGATAAAAAAGTGTCTAAGAATTGTTGGAGGGGATGTCAGGAGGTTGGGACCTATTTTCATATGTGGTGGAGCTGTGAACAAGTACAAAAATTTTGGGAAAGGGTTTTTAAAGAAATAAGCGATATAATTGGAAGTAAATTGGAATTAAACCCAAAGTTAGCTCTACTAGCAATATGGGATAGTAGGAATAAGCATATAATTAATAGAGAATTGGTAAACAACCTCCTGGCACCCGTTAGAATAATGATTGCTAAAAATTGGAAAGGGCAACGAAGTTATATAATAGAAGATTAGTATAAAGAAATCTGGGATTTAGCTTTGAATGATATGTTGACATGTAAAATGAAAATAAAGAGGGGAATGTCCAGTAAGAGTGATTTTGGAGAAATATGGACTCCCTTTTTGGAATATGTTTTAAGATCGGGAAAGGGACAAACGCCTTCAAAAGAATCGTTAAAATTTTGGAAGGAGGAAGAAGGATTATGAGAAGGTCTCGGGGGGGGTGCACGGGGGAAGTTGAGGGTGGTAGTTTGTTTTATATTGTGTACTATGTGTATGTTTGTTTTGTGGAAATTAATAAAAATTATTTTTTTAAAAAAAAATGAATGCTCTCTGCATGCATGAGGCGGTGGTCAGCCCATGAGACGCAGCTAGCTTTCTGCATGAGCTGGCTGTGCGCTCCATCTGACTTGTTCAGAGTCAGATTCTTGGTTCATCTAGCTTAGGCTGCCTCTACAAGAGAGGTTTAAAGCTCTTTCAGGGCGCTTAAAATTTTTTACCTCTACAAGAACGGAGCGCAAATCGGGTGTAGAGGCGCATTATCTCTCCGATTATGCTCATTATCGAATGCGCTTTAAATTGCGAGTTTTATTTTGCTCCGGCCGTTAAAGCGCATTTTGACTATGTGAACAAGTGCTTATGCGCATTAACTACTTGTAAAGCGCATTTTGGTCATCCGTTAATGCGCTTCGCCGCCTCTCGCCGCCTCTCGTGCAGAGGTATTAGGTGTAAATGCGCTTCAACGATTATGCGCATAATCGCCTAACCGGGCGCAAATGCGAATCCTTGTAGAGGGGACCTCAGGCAACTGGTAAGGACTCTCCAGGGTTCCAGATGGAGGTCCTTCCCAGTCCTACCAGAAGATGTTGCGATAGAACTTGGGACTTTCTGCATGGAAGGCATGTGCTCTACCACTGAGCCATGGCCCTCTCCATCATGACCACTGTTCCTGCCACCGGCATCCATGCATTCACTGGCATCAGGGGGGAGCAGTCGGTGCAACCACAGGGTTGGAATGGCTGGAAAGGGCTACACCATGACCGGCCCTACCGTTAGGCAGAATGATGCCACCAACTCAGGCAGCTGATGATGGGGGGCAGGGATGGGGAGCAGTGGCAAGGCATGGGAAGGCAGAGCCGTGCGTGTCATGCACCTACCTTGCACCCCCCAATGCTACCACGCTTCTGTCAGGTGCTGTTCCCTCATCAGTGCTGAACTAAGAGTCAACTACCAGTCCAGTTGATTTTGCACATGGAGTGGAACATAAGAACATAAGAAGCTCCCTAATGCTGGATCAGACCAAGGGTCCATCTAATCCAGCATTCTGTCCACACTGTGGACCACTAGATGCCCACAGGAAACCCACAAGCAGAACACGGAAGCATCCTCCTGCCCATGTTCCCCAGCAACTGGTATACATAGGCACTGATACTGGAGGTGAAGGGGGCGCCATTTTGTCCTTCACCTCACGCAGCAAAATGCCTTGAGCCAGTCCTGGGGTCTCCTTTGCAGTTGTCCACGGGTACACCACCACAGTTAACGCACGCGGATGGATCCTGTATTCCTAATTCACTCCCTTTTCTGGCTCCGTGTGTCCATTGTGTTTCCTCTGACTGCCTCCTTCAGGCCTTTTCATGTCCAATGGTGAAAGTTGGATCCAGGTCCGTCGCTTCTCTCTCTCCACCTTGAGGGACTTTGGCATGGGAAAGAAAAGCATTGAGGAACGTATCCAGGAAGAGGCAGAGTATTTGGTGAAGGCGCTCAGGGACAAAAAGGGTACGTGCTGATACCTTGAAATGTTAATAAATGTATTTTTTTACAATTCATGTGAAAGAATCCAATCAGAAAGATCGTGTACACCTCCATTTTCTAGTTTGGCAGCAGGGGTGGTGTGGAGGTGGTGATCACAGTGACAATAACATCCTGGATTTCTCTGTTCATTTCTCTGAATTCCACCATTACATGGGCAAGAAGTCTACAGACACTGCACGTTGGTCTAACCTGGTGCCCTTCAGATGTTTTGAACTATAACTCCCATCAATCTCATGGGAAATGGTAAGGAAGTATAGGAGTTGTAGTCCAAAGCATCTGGGGGGTACCAAGTTGTCTACTCCTGATCTAACCCAGCCTTCTCCAAGCTGGAGATAGGTGGCTGGGGGGGGGGGGGCGTTTCTGAGAATTATGGCCCAACACTTCTAGAGACCCCAAGCTGAGGAAGGCTGAGCTACCCATTACATCTCAGTAGATGAGAGGCTAAGTCAGCAGCCCAGTGTCTAGAACAGAGGTGGGCAACTTGTGGCCCTCCAGATGTTTTGGCCTCCAATTCCCATCGAGCCTGGCCAGCATAGCCAGTAGTGAAGGATGATGGAAATTGTAGGCCACAACTACTAGAGGGCCCATGAGTTGCTCATCTGGAAGGTTGCTTCTTCAATGCTGCTTCTCATTGGCTCCAGAAAACCTCATGAGATCAAATCAGGACATCCTACACAGACACACAGTTCCAAGTGCCCCATTTTACAAGTGCCCCATTTTACAGTGGGCAGTCTTCTGTTTGGAGGTGTCCTCCGTTTGAAGGACTTTCCAAGCCTGATTTCAACATTAAGATCCCAAAGAAAGGAGAGCAGGGACCTTGAAGTTGCCAGTACACAGGTAGCACCCAGACAAGAGGCGGAGCAGGCAGGCAGGTAGGTCACCTGGCCACCATCTCCCCGACTATGGTGAGGTGGACTGCATTTCTATTTTAATTATAGTTCTAAATTTCCCTCTATAATTATCATTCTAAATCAGGATGGTGTTTATCATACACACATTTTATGCAAATCTGTGGTCTCTTTTTTGGGGGGGGGGGAAACATTTCTTCTGTTTGGATGAGGCGTAAGGGGCCACCCTGATATAGAGAGAAATAAGGAAAATAATATTGTTAAGCAGAAAGTATGTTCTTCTTCTTCGTGGTAACGGGCGTTCAGCCCAGCCTCCTCCAGAGCATGACCAAATGCCCTGATTTCTTTCCCATTCCTATTGTTATAAGAAAACATGAGAGAAAACTCAACCAAACTCCACAGGGCTTACTTTTGAGTAAACGGTCTTAGCTCCAAGTTGTTCTGCAGCAGGCAAGGGAGAAATAAAAGGCGGGAGACAAAGAAAAGTGAGTGATAGAAAAAGCAAGTGCCAGAGATGGGTGATGGTAGGGTGACCCTATGGAAAGGAGGACAGGGCTCCTGTATCTTTAACAGTTGTATTGAAAGGGGAATTTCAGCAGGTGTCCTTTGTATGCATGCAGCACCTGGTGAAATTCCCTCTTCATCACCACACTTAAAGCCACAGGAGCCCTGCCTAGTGTGATCAGATACAAAAGAGGGCAGGGCTCCTACAGCTTTAACTGTAGGGATGAAGAGGGAATTTCACCCTGTGCCGCACACATACAAATGACACTTGCTGAAATCCCCTTTTCTATGCAACTGTTAAAGATACAGGAGCCCTGTCCTCCTTTTCATATGGTCACCCTTGGTGATGGAGAAAGATTCTCCATGGTCTACTGATTCGATAGACTGTATTCAGGGTGGAACAGTATGGGGGTTATGTGTGTTGAAATTTACCAGTTAAAATGTGGGCTAAAGGCAGAGAGCAGGCTGAGGGGCTCAGTCAAAATTTTAACTAAATTCTGGATTAAAGTGATATCTTGCTACCCCAGCTAGTTTGGGATCTACCTGGATTAGGGACAGGAAAAACATTCATTAAGTTTGCATTTCAATGTGAACTTCTCTAATTCCGCACTTTTGAGGCACTATTCGAACCAAGACACAACTAGCCTGTGAAATTCGTGCATCTCCGAATTTCACACTGGAGCCCTCCAATCCAAAAGATCCGTACGTATTATGTATATTAGGGGACATAATGTTCAAAAGGGCATTATATTAGGACATTTGCTTGCAGAAAACCGTTCACTAAACCACACACACACACACACACACACACACACACATATATATATATATATATATATATATACACTCTTGTTTCTCTTCAGATCATATAAATCTTTCTTCAAGTTTGAGATAAATTGAACTTAAGATTCAAATGAGACACCGAGAGAAACCAAAATTGGCAGCTCCATCCAACCCTAATCAGGATGCACCGACTTCAGATCCTGGACTGATGACTAGCTAAGTGGTCCATCACCATTTGACTCCTATTTTGCTTGCCAGGTCATCCCTTCAACCCATCCACCCTGTGCAGTGGTGCTACCAGCAATGTGATCAACCACATCCTGCTTGGAGAGAGGTTTGATTACCAGGATCAGGAGTATGTCCGGATCCTCCGCCTTCTCACTGAGGGCTTCCTACTCGAGAGCTCTTCTGCAGGACAGGTGAGGCGGACTCTGGAAACCAGAAGGAACCAACGGGGCTATGCGCTGAGAGGCACAGCAGCAGGCTTTTAGAGGGCTAGGTGGCTTTTCTGGAACAAAATGGTGCTTATTCCCAAGTAAATGTGTGTAGCATCAGGGCAGCAGAAGCAGACTTCATTTGTTAGAGCAATACGACAATGGAACCCATGACCTAGGGAGGTGGTGGGCTCTCCCACATTAGAGGCCTTCAAGAGGTAGCTGGACAACCATCTGTCAGGGATGCTTTAAGGTGGATTCCTGCACTGAGCAGGGGGTTGGACTCAGTGGCCTTAGAGGCCCCTTCCAACTCTACCATTCTATGATTCCATGATTCTATTCCCATTATTATTATTATTACTATTATTATTATTATTATTATTATTTATATCCCACCTTTTCCCCAATACTGGGACTCAAGGTGGCTTACAAATTAAAACATGTACAGTTAAAAACAGTTAGGGATATACAAAGCTTAAAAATATAATTAAACATAGTACAATTTTAAAATATTTAAAACATTTAAAAACATTTTAAATACAAATACATAATTTTTAAAAATCCAAGATATAAACAACACATCTACAGAGGTCCAAACTATTCCCCAAAGGCCTGCTGAAACAGAAAAGTTTTAGCCTGCCTCCAAAAACACACCAAGGAGGAAGCCAGTCTAGCTTCCCTGAGAAGGGAGTTTCAGAGCCCCGGGGCAGCTGTCGAGAAGGTCCTCTCCCGTGTTCCAACCTAGCATGCCTGCGATGGTGGTGGGACAGAGAGAAGGGCCTCCCCTGAAGTCCTCAGAGGATGGGCAGGCTCATAAGGGAGAATATGGTCTTTCAGATAACCTGGACCCGAGCAGTCATCAGCTCAGTTCAGACAACACGTTTTTCAACAGCGGTTTTAGAACTTCATGGTGGAGTTTTTACACCGCCATTGAGAAATGTGTTGTCTGAACCCGTTGTTGGAAAATATCTTAGAGATATGGGGAAAAGTTAAGGGGAAGTTAATACCAGGAGTTTCTCCTCTTACATCAGTTGTAGTAATGGGGGACTTCCCAAGGAATTTAAAAGCAGAGTTGGAAGGGGGTTTGAGGGATCAGAAAATTATTAAATTAAGAAATTGGTTTAAAAGAATGATAAATAAGGAGCAAATTGGAGAGCTATTAATAGGGCAAAAGGTAGCTTGGTTCAAATGTATACAATTGGAACAATGGACACAAGATTGGAAAAGGAAAAATAAGGAATATAGAAAGAATACAAGATTTGAAGATTTAATTGAATCAAGAGGAAAGAAGGAGGAAATTAAATTTTAAAAAGGTTTGACCAGTGAAATATATAAAATTTTGATAGAGGATGAGGAATATCAAGACTCTCTTAAAATGATTTGGGAAGATGATCTAAAGGAACAGATTAATGAAGACAACTGGGTGAGGATATGGGATGCAAGAATGTTAAAGCTTTTGTCGATTAGAATGAAAGAGAATTATTATAAGACAGTATGGAGATGGTATTTAATGCCGGTAAGATCCCATCAGATAGATAAAAAAGTGCCCAAGAATTGTTGGAGGGGATGTCAGGAGGTTGGAACTTATTTTCATATGTGGTGGAGCTGTGAATATGTACAAAAATTTTGGAAAAGGGTGTTTGAAGAAATAAGTGAAATAACGGGAAGTAAATTGGAGATAAGCCCAAAGCTGGCTCTACTAGCAATATGGGATAAAGGAAATGAGAATATAAGTAAGAGAGAATTGATAAACAACCTCCTGGCTCCAGTTAGAATAATGATAGCTAAAAATTGGAAAGGGCAAGGGATTTATACAATAGAAGAATGGTATAAAGAAATAGGGGATATGGCACTTAATTATAAGTTAACGTGTAAAATGAAAATAATGAGGGGAATGTCCAGGAAGAATTATTTTGAAAATATATGGAATCCATTATTGGAATATGTATTAAGATCGGGGAAAGGGCAAATACCTTCAAAAGATTCTTCACAATTTTGGAAGGATGTATAATTGAATAAAAGTAGGTCTCCTGGGGGGGAGGGGAGCACGGGGGTATGTAGGTTATGTATTGTATTGTATGTTGTTTATGTTGTATTATGTTGTTTTAAGTTGAAATAAAAATATTATTTTTTAAAAAAAGAGAGAGAGAGAAATGTGTTGTCTGGAGGGAAAACCCCACCCCACTGTGAAGTTTTTTTAGAAAACACTCCACGCTGAATGCCCACGCTGTGCAGAGGAGAGTTCCTGCACAACCATTGCGTTGTGTGGAGGACTTTGTGGAGTTTTCCATTGCGTTGAGTTTAGGGTTAGGGTTAGGTAACCTCACCAAAGCATTTACCACTACATTTATAAGATCCAGCCCTCCTCTCTCTTTCTCTCAGCTGTACAACATCTTCCCAAGGATCATGGAGTACTTGCCTGGTCCTCACCAAAGGTTCTTCAAAAACATGCATGGTATCCAGGACTTCATAGCTAAGAAGGTGAAGGAGCATGAGGAAACCCTGGATCTCACTGGCATTCCTCAGGACTTCACAGACTCCTTCCTCCTTAAAATGGAGCAGGTGAGACATGGACTGGGCTGGCCCTGCTGTGACACAGCCTGTTCACTTGCTTCAGGTGGCAACCTGCCTTAGGTTGGGCCTGAACATGGAGGAACATGGAGGAACAACCCAGCAAGCGAAGACACCTCAGCCCTCAGTGGTGATGGAGTTCTTCATTCTCCATCCCCAGCAAGAGGCATGCTCACAGCATATTGGGCCTCTTTGGGATGTCTGACTGTCCGTTTGTCTTGGCCCTATTTATTTTCAAGACAGCAAAGATATCCACTTCTGCTACTCTTAGGACACAATCCTAGGCATGTTTAGATGGGAAAAAGTCCTACATCTCCCACCATGCACCAAACACCTCTGCTGGCTGGGGCATGCTGGGAATTGTAGGATTTGTTCTGTCTAAACTTGCCCAGGGTTGCATCCTTAAACTCTGAAAATAGCTGTCTTCATACCTTGATGGAGAGGTGAGAGGAAGGAGCAAAGTTTTAGGACAGGGGTGCGCCACCCACACCCCATGGGCCACAGGTTTAACTGCTCTGGGTGCAAACCCATGAAGCCAGTGGCACCCACCCACTTGAATGAGCTGTGGGTGCCTCCCATAAAAGAAACAGACCGTGTTTCTTTTATGGGAGGGTGCTTTAGCCATTGAATCATTTTTCTCAGATGGCTACTCCATACAATATATCCGTATCTCATTTTAAAACTACTCTATAAGAATAGACAATGCTAACTTGCCAAGATTGTTCCTGAAGCCAGCAGCATCCCATCCACTTTTTCCAGCAGCCCAGCTGATCTGCCTGCCAGCTTCTTCCCCAGGTCCCATCTCCCAGTTGGGAAACACTCTTATCTCTTATTCGCAGCTGGTCGGAGATAAGAGCTTTTCCCTGCTGAGCTCTGGAAACAAATGCTTTAGTATTTTGGGATGCCATTTGAAAGTGCTGCTGATTGATTCCCCAGTGTGTAGTGGATGATTTCAACAGTGTTCTTCCCATTCCCAGGAGAAGCACAACCCCAAGACTGTATTTACTAGAGAGAATTTGATGATGACAGTTTTTGACCTATTCATGGCTGGGACAGAAACGACCGCCGTCAGCCTCAGATATGTCCTCATGATCCTGCTTGAACATCCTGCAGTAGAAGGTTTATAAAACATTGAATGAACTGCGTTTTGCCCTTTGAACAGATCACATTTCTTTTATGGGAAGATGCATTAGCCACAGAATCATTTTTCTTGGACAGCTACTCCATCCTTTGTAAAATTCTGAGTGGGCATCTAATAGCTTATTAATTTAGCTTCTTTCCTTCCCTGCCTTATGCAAAACAGCCCAGGGTGAGTTACAATATACCCATATCTCACTTTATTCCAAAACCAACTCCATAAGGCAGGTAACGATAGATTGCTAAGATTATTCATGGCTAACTGTGGATTGGAACCAGGATCTTCAGAATCTAAACCCAAAGTGCCATCCACTAGGATGACCATATGGAAAGGAGGACAAGAGCAGCTTTAACTGTTGTGATGAAGAGGGAATTTTACCAGGTGCTGCATGCATACAAATGACATGAGCTGAAAGTCCCTTTTCTATACAACTGTTAAAGATATAGGAGCCCAGTCCTCCTTTCCATATGGTCACCCTAATTATCCACTGCTGTCCAAAACTTACATGAGCAGGTAAAGGCCCCAGTCCATGCTCATAACCCATGGTGTATTTAACCATGAACAACCAACGGTCCTGGGTTTGCACGTGATGACAACTCATGGTTTGAACAGCCCAGAGTTCATAACCCAACAACAAACCAGTGTTCTCTGTCTGGGTTGTTCATGGTTAAGAAAACTTCAACAGCCTATGACTTTCATCAGGATCACAGCAGGTGAAAAAAGAGTTAAGCCCACCCTGTGCTCTGCCATCCTGACAACTGCAAGTGATCCATTGAAACATCATGGGACATTTAGCCAAGATCTTCTGGGAAAGTCAATTTCAGAATTATAGTTCCAATTAAAAAAAGAAAATGTGTGGAGGCCACAAAAACCTGCCTCCTTTTTCTTGATCTATTGAGTGCACAAAATGCCTTGTCTTTGGATCCCCTCCCAGCAAAGATCCACGAGGAAATAGACCGAGTGATAGGGCAGGAGCGGCCTCCTGCTATGAAGGACCGACCTGACATGCCCTACACAGAAGCCGTCCTCCATGAAGCGCAGCGATTCCTCGATCTCGTCCCCTTAGGATTTGTCCGTGTGGTGAAACAGGACATGGAATTTGAAGGGTTTACCATCCCCAAGGTACCTCCCAGAAACAATTTAAGGTCAGGACCCAACGTGCCCATAGACGCCACCTCTTGGCTCCCAAGAGGCTCTTTGCTGCCCCTCGTAATTTTTATTTCATTTCTTAAGATTTTGTTTTTCTTGTTTTGCTGGGAGGCTGCCTTGCTGCAAAGTGAAGTGCTGTCCTCCATCTTTATTTGGGTTCAGAAGAAGTGTGTGTGTGTGTGTGTGTGTATCGGAGCTCAGACCTCACCGCTGTCTTATATGTAGGTTCTTGGGCATGTTATTTTTCTTTTAGTCACCCCAATTTGCCATCTGGAAAATGAGTGTTTTGCAACAAGCCATGTTGTGACTGGCCATGCCTCTCATGGCAGCCATTTTGTGAAAGGACAAGTCCCCCATGGAAGCCAGTTGTGACACTGCACTCCCTCAACATTCTAAATGTGCCCCCACATTCACACACAAAGGAATCACTCTTAATTGTTGCATATTGGCCGTTGTGCTAACACCTTCTCTGCTTCTTCTGCTAGGGTGCCACTATTTACCCCATCCTGAGTTCTGCACTCCATGACTCCAAGCAATATAAAAATCCATCTCAGTTTGACCCAGAACATTTCCTGGATGAAAAAGGAAGCTTTAAGAAGAATGAAGCCGACATGCCTTTTTCAGCAGGTAGGAATAGCTGGACAGCCATTTGTTGGGGATGCTCCAGTTCACAGGTCCTCCAACTATGGTCTAGGGAGCCCTGGTGGCACCCAAGCGCCATTCAGTTGATCCAAGGAAAGTTTCCAGAGGAGTCTTAATATCTGTATTTGGCCTCATGCTTGGTTGATTTTTTAGGATGACAGAGGAGGAGGAGGAGGAGGAGGAGGAGGAGGAGGAGAAGGCCATTTTGACCAAGGCCAGATGATTGAGCACTCTAACAAGGCCCTAGCCTTGGACCCACAGTTTTCATAATACTGTGCTGGTGTAATCTACAACTTTCCACCTAAAAAAAATCACCTTTTATAGAGGAGTACTTACCAGCAGCCTGGCTTATGGACCATGACTTTCTTTAGATGGTGCTAGTTTGATGAAGATGGCAGCCCAGAGGGGGGGAAACATGTTATTCAAACATGAGTTCCATACGTGCTTTGAAAAAGAAAATCGTTAAGTGGTCTGTTGAGACACCCAGTAATTCTCAGGTGGGCCACAGTGGGGGAAATTGAGGAGCCTTGCTCTGGCTCTTGATTCCCTACAACCAAGAGGAAGGCGCATTAGATGGCCAAAAAAATGGCCCTTCCAAATGTATGGTCCTATGAAGGGAAAGCAGCTTTTGTCATTGGACTTGCTGGCTGGGGACAATGGGAGCTGTAGTCCAACATATCCGAAGGACACCAGATGTGGGGGGGGAGGCAGTTCTGAAGCAAAGGCCATTAAATGAATTTTGGCATTTTGAGGTCTCCTCCCTGTGAAATACCTCCACTGCACTGTCTGCTTCCATCTGTTACAGGAAAGAGGAACTGTCTAGGCGAAGGATTGGTCCGGATGGAACTCTTCTTATTTCTCACCACCATCCTGCAGAGTTTCCATCTCAAACACCCTCCGGGAGTCACCAAAATCAACCTCACCCCAGAGGTCAGCGGCATTGTGAACATCCCACGGCAGGTCACGTTCTGCTTCTCCCCACGCTAAGCGGCAACCTCAGCCCGGGGGGCACGGCTTGGCCTCTCGCAAGGGCTCAACACATTCATTCATTCATTTTGGTTTTTATTCACAAGGCACATGGGGGAAAGAGGTAGGGTGACCAGCTGTCAGGATTTCCCCGGATTTGTCCTGGTTTTTGTTCTATCCTGGATGTCAGGGGATTTTCTGTACTTTTCTATAATGTCCTGGAATTACACGCTTTCCCCTTTAAGGCAACCATTAGTGTGACAGGGAGGGAATGACTTGCTTTCTGGAGGAGTGTCATCCCCACCCACCCCGTTCCAATCGGGGCCTTAAAGGGGAAAGTGTTGTCATTCCCAGACATTGGAGCATTACTGGGGGGGGGGGGAGTTACACACTTTCCCCTCCTTTGCTCCAATTGGGGCTTTTGACCTCTAAATCTACGACCTCCATCACACCTAATTTTTTTCCCTGGTGTGGCGCCATGTTTTTTCTTTTACCTTTGATGCAGAAGCATGCCAAGCTTATGATCCCTTTGATTAGCTTTCCGTTCTGCTCCGCCCCTCCTGTTCTCTTTGTTCCTCTAGTCAGGTCCTGGCAGATGAGTACTTCAACCAGACCGCCTTTCTGCCAGGCAAAAATGGAACGACCCTTTAGTCTGGCTCTTTGGGGGCATCAAGGGAGTACAAGCCTGTCTCTGCAGAGATTCAGGCGTTGTATGATTTTAATGAACACTTTGGATCCTGGGATGCAAGGTTTGGGTTTCATATTGAGGCTTGGAACGTGCTGCTGGGAGAGATCGCTTTTCCCTGCCAAGACTTCATGCAACCCATTCAAGCCCCCAGTTCCTTTAAAACTACACAGAGGCTTAGGGCACATTAAACATGCTTAGGGAAAATAATCCAGATTTTAGCGTTCTAGGAAAGGCTGGGGAAGAGGTGGGGTGTCAGCAGGACAGGCGCGGCATCCTGTGAGTACTGGTGCTGCAAATCTGCACACCAGGCATGGTGAGAGTGCGCTCAGCCACTGGTGTGATGGAGCTCTATGTCCACTTGAAAACTCCCGTTTACTGTTCTCCATTCTCAGCCAGCTTGTCCCTCCCCCTGACTAGAGGGAGGAATGCCTGCTTTTGTATTCCTTGGCCTGCCCTGGGACCAATATATATATTATTAGAGGAAAGTAAAGGAACCCCTTTCTGATACTGACTGGTAAGGTGAGGATGAGGAGGAAGTGGAGGACCAGAGCAGGGGGAGAAAGGCAGGTGGGGGCAGCAGCAGAGGCAGGGGTCCCCTGCAGCCCACCTTGTCCAGGGCCCTCTCAGCCCAAGCATCGCCACTCGGTTTCTTCTTCTTTTTCTTGGTGCTCACAGCATTTCCACCCCCACCCCCATCTCCAGTTCAAAACATTCACCAGCCTGAATTTATTAGATTCCTAAGATCAGAAGTTTCACTAAGATGGTGAAGCAAGCACGAAAGAAAACAGGGCTCCATCACACCTATTTTCCCCCCTGGTTTGCCATCGCGTTTTTTACCTCCGTTTCAGAAGCGCATCAAGGGCTCCATCACACATGGTCCCTTTCACGTGGGTTTTCGCTTGTTTGCTCTTCTGCTTCACTCTGCCCCTTCTTCCTCCTCCAGTTCATTGGTTGTAGTTCATTGATTGTATGTTAGGCACATACTTAACTTTTCCAGTGCAATTAAGGACATTAGAAATGATTGGCTCTGGCTGTATTGAATCTCATTTGGTGGGGTCTAATCCCAAATTCCTAAAAGGTAGGAAAGGGATTTTAGTGGTTAGGACATGGCACCCTGTATATCGCATCCTGATTGTAAGCAGGGGTGTAATTAATTTGCAAAATAAAAAATAGCCTTAAATTAGACTATTTGTTTATCGCATCTTTAAGAATGCAAGAGCCCTGCTGCACCAGGCCAAGGGACCATCTAGTCCAGTATTCTGTTCACACAGCAGCCATGGGAAACCCACAAGCAAGGACATGGGTGCAACAGCACCCTTCCACCCATGTTCCCCAGCAACTGATGTACATAGCCATCAGGTCCGGCCTCACTTTGAGCAGCTGGCACTTAGCGCCTCAAATAGTGTAAAAATATTAAAAGCAAAAGCTGGTTCTGCTGCTGCTGCTGCGCTGACACTATTCAGAATGTGGCTCTTTGAACGTTGGCTTCTGCAAATTGCAGTGGCTGAGAGGTTAAAGTATTGAGCAATGTCGTTCTCGGTGGACATCACACCTGCACCAGGCCCCAGAAATCTTCTGGGTGGCCCTGCAAAATCGACTACTGGGAGTGGGGCCCCCAAAGGCACTCCTCCTCGCCCTGGGCGCTATTTGTCCTAGGGTTGGGTTTGGGTACAGGAGGCAGCACATAGCCATCAGGATTCATTTTTAGCCTTCTCCATGACGTTGTCCAACCCCCCTTTTAAAGCCATCCAAGTTGGTGGCCATCACTACTAGGGACATGCCTCGGATTTGACCCGATCCACGATCCGGGCCTGATCTGGCCGAAATCGGATCAAATGATCCGGGGGAGGAGCTTCCGATCTGGCCGAAATCGGATCAAACGATCCGGGGGGGAGCTTCCCTGCTGGGGCTGTCCACTTCCATCCGCGGGCACTAG
Source organism: Anniella stebbinsi (assembly GCA_029215795.1). NCBI lineage: Eukaryota > Metazoa > Chordata > Lepidosauria > Squamata > Anniellidae > Anniella > Anniella stebbinsi. Next base: position 236,018,613 of record JARDYH010000002.1, read on the forward strand.
CGGACGCCCGCCGATGAAATCGGATCAAATGATCCGATTACGATCCCCAGCACCTGGATCCGCCGATCCAATCTGATCCGATCTGAAAAGGACCTGATCTGGATCAGCGGATTGGGCCCCCTCCCCCCACTTGTGCTCCTTACCTGCCGGGGTCAACGGCTCCAGCAGGTAAGGCATATGAGGGGGGGCTTACCTAGTGGGGCTGTCCACTTCCATCTGCAGGCACCAGCCGATGAAAGCAATCAGTCCTGCCAGGTAAGAAGCGCGGGGGGGGGAGCTTCCCTACTGGGGCTGTCCACTTCCATCCGCGGGCACCAGCGAGTGCCCGCCGATGAAGGCGGACAGCCCCGGCAGGGAAGCAGCGTGAGGGGGGAGGGGGAGGGGATGTCATCACCTGGCGCGCTACTTAGGGGAAGGCTGCAAAGCCTGTTTCGCAGTAGCGTCCAGGAGTGGAGGGAAGCGGACATCCCTGGCAAGATAAGGTGCATGAGGGGGGAGGGGGCTTACCGGCCGGGGCCATCTGCTTCCATCCGCTGGCACCTGCGGGCGCCAGCGAACGGAAGCCGACAGCCCTGGCAGGTAAGAAGCACGAGTACGGGGGAGGGACAAGGAGGGGGGAGTTAGGCCCCCCTTATCCACCGCCATTTTTCCCCCCATAGACTTGTATTGGGGGAAAGCTTTCTTTCCCCCAATGCAAGTCTATGGGGGTGGGGAGGAAAATGGCGACCGATCAGAAAATCGGACGTCCGATTTTTGGATCAGAATCGGGTCCGAACCGAACCGGGAGGCCTCTGATCTGATCCGATCCAAGGCCTCGGGTCCGATTCCGATTCCGAACCGATTTTTAGGACTGTGCACATCCCTAATCACTACATCTTGTGGTAGTGAATTCCATAATTTAACTATGCGCTGTGCAGGGAAGTCCTTCCTTTTATTTTTCCTGAATCATCCACCAATCAGCTTCATGGGATGACCCTACTTAGTTCTAGTATTTTGAGAGGGAGAGAAAAAATGTCTCCCTATCCACATTCTCCACACCATGTATAATTTTGTACACCTCTATCATGTCCCCCCATTAATTACCTTTTCCCAAGCTAAACAATCCCAGGTGTTGCAACCATCCCTCATAGGGGAGTTTCTCAAGCCCTTTGATCATTTTAGTTGCATTCATAGTCTGTTGTGACTGACAGCAGATCTCCAAAGTCCTGGGCAGAGAGAGGTTTTCCCATCACTTGCTATGTGATTAGTGTTTCATAGAACCATAGAATTGTGGAGTTAGAAGGGACTACAAGGATCATCTAGTCCAACCCTCTGCAATGTGCAGGAAAACCAGTTCAACTATCCACGAGAGGTGGCTGTCCAGCCTCTTCTTAAAAATTGCCAGAGATGAAGAACCCACAACCTCTGTAGTTAGACTGTTCCACTGTTGTACAGATCTTGTTGTCAGGAAGTTTTTCCTTATATTTAATCGGAATCGAGGTAGCTGTAATTTCTACCCATTATTTTGGGTTCTAATTTCTGTGGCCAAGGGAAATAGTTGTTGACAATCTTCCCTGCGGCACCCTTTTACGTACCTGAACACTGCTAATAGGTCTCCCCTCAGTCTTCTTTTCTCCAGACTGAACATCCAAGTTCCTTCAGCCTGTCCTCACAGGGCATGTCCTCCAGTCCCTGTATCATCTTTGTTGCCCTCCTCTGAACCTGTTCTAACCTGTCAATGTCCTTCTGGAAATTGGTGCCCAGCATAGTACACGATACTTCAGGTGAGGTCTCATTAGTGCCAAGTAGAGAGGAATAAAGACTTCACGCATCTTTGATACAATGCTTCTTCTAATGCGGCTCAGAACTGCGTTGGACCTTCTCACAGCTATCACACACTGCTGACCCATGTTTTAGTGGACTTGGGGCTCTCAGGATCAAAGCACCATGACCTTTTGATTAGGGTTAGGGTTACGGTACTGTCATTGGCCTTTGAGTCTAGCTGCGATCCTCACAACAGATGTGGGGTGGGGGGAGGTTATCCAGGAACAATATGCTGTTGTTAGAATGTCAATTGTGTTGCGGCGGCCTCATATTGAACGGGAGAGTAAGACCCATTTGCTTTTGCTACGGGCAAACATTAAAACTGTGGGATATTGTTGCCTGCATTTGTAGACCCTCCGTGGGAGCATGACAATGGGGCCTGTCATGAGGAGTGGCTGCATTTCCAAATTTGCCATGACACCACTGTACATGATCCCTTTTAAATGGGGTGATCTTGAAAGGTTCCCCATCCCACCCTTTTCATCTGGACATATTTTTTTTAAAAGCCACAAGGGCGCAATCCCCCCTCCCCCATTACAACCAATGGCCTTTGGTTGGTGGACTTCACTTCTGGGACTTGGCCTTCATCAAAATCTAGAGGCTGATGGCAAATTTGACCTTGGCTGCCTCTACAAGAGGCATTTAAAGCTCTTTCAAGGCACATTAAAAAATTTACCTCTACAAGAACGGAGCGCAAATCGGGCGTAGAGGTGCTTTAAACATCCGATTATGCGCATTATCGAATGCGCGTTAAATAGCGAGTTTTATTTTGCTCCGGCCGTTAAAGCGCATTTTGACTATGTGAACAAGCGATTCTCCGCATTAACTACTTGTAAAGCGCATTTGAAACAACCGGTAAGGTCACCCGTTGAGTGCTCAATTACCTCCTGCATACAAGCATTTACGATAAAGCGCTTCAGCGAATATGTGCATAATCGGCTAACCAGGCGTAAAGCCGAATTCTTGTAGATGAGGCCCATGTTGGAGTGTGTGTGTGTGTGTAGCATTTATTTATTTATTTATTTATTGCATTTTTATACCGCCCTATAGCCGAAGCTCTATGGGCGGTTCACAAAAATTAAAACCATAAAATCATTTAAAAAATATAAAACAAGCCACAATCCAAAAACAACAAATAACATACAATCTAAAAACACAACCAGAATAAACCCAGAATAAAACCAAGCAGCAGGAATTAATACAGATTAAAATACAAATTTAAAACAGCAAGGATTAAAATTGAGTTAATTTAACTGTTAAAATACTGGGAGAATAAAAAGGTCTTCACCTGGAGACGAAAAGAGTACAAAGTAGGCGCCAGGCGAACCTCTCTGGGGAGCTCATTCCACAGCTGGGGTGCCACAGCAGAGAAAGCCCTCCTCCTAGTGGCCACCTGCCTCACTTCCTTTGGCAGGGGCTCACGGAGAAGGACCCCTGTAGATGATCTTAGGGTCCGGGCAGGTACATATGGGAGGAGGCGTTCCTTTAGATAACCTGGCCCCAAGCCGTTTAGGGCTTTAAATGTTAGTACCAGCACTTTGAATTGGGCCCGGACCTGGATCGGCAGCCAGTGAAGTTGGAAAAGGACTGGCGTAATATGATCTCGTTGGCCAGTCCCCGTTAACAATCTGGCTGCCCTGTTTTGTACCAGCTGAAGTTTCCGGACCGTTTTCAAAGGCAGCCCCACGTATAACGCATTGCAGTAATCCAAACGAGAGGTTATGAGAGCATGGATAACTGTAGCTAGGCTATCTCTGTCCAGATAAGGGCGCAGTTGGTATATCAGCCTAAGCTGGTAAAAGGTGCTCTTTGCCACCGAGTTCACCTGTGCCTCAAGCGACAGTTCTGGATCCAAGAGCACCCCCAAACTATGGACCCAATCCTTTAGGGGGGTTGCAACCCCCTCCAGAACATTTCACGAGAAGATGTCTTTTGAAGGCTATTTTATTCTGCAATGAAGACGGGCGAAACGCCAGATGGACAAGAAGGGAAAGAGAAACACGGTAAAGAAGCGAGGCAGGACTTCCACATCGGAATTTCCAAGTAGATGTAGCAGCAAGCAAGAGTCAGGCGGGGAATATCTGAGCCTCCTTTTTCTCTGGGACACTATCCTATAGGTCTGAGAGCTCCTAGGGCAATGCTCACACCATGCTTCTTTTGAAAGTTTGTAATTCCCAGCCAGAATTTTTTCCAGCGACCTGTTGTGATGCGATTCAGCTAGATCAGGGGCCAGGGAGACAAGGCAGAGTCAGTGGGTGAGCGCATGTGTGATTCGTTTGTCACCAGGCTAGTGCACCCTTGGCGGGCCAGGATTTCAGGGTGCGCCAAGGCCGGTAGCTCCTAGCACGGCCCAAGCGTTGTTTTCCCACTGTGAGCCACATGTGGAACTGCAATTAACTTTCCACACTTGGGGTCAGGTCTAGCGCTGCTCTGTTTGTTCAACCCTCTAGGGTCCCATCCACACGAGCAGGCGCCACATGGCCGTGTGGGCGAGGAAGTAACAGTTTAACCTGGGCAAGCCATTCTTCTAATCGCTGCTTTTAAACCAAGTTTTCTCAAATTCACAATAAGGTCCTTTTTAAATGTAGCTACGATCGTGCAAAAAAGAATAATGGCGGGTGAACTTTGCTGAGAAGAATAGACTCCAGAGCAGTCCCTGTCAACCTGCCCAGGGTGAGAAAATGAATCATCAAGACTGACGAAGGCGGATCCACACCCCAAATTGTTGTAGATCACAAGGTGAATATGGGCCAACAGGGTGATGTAGCTGCAAAAAAAGCAAATGCTATTTTGGGCTGCAATAATAGAAATCTAGCTTCCAAATCGCATGAGATACTGGTTCCCCTCTATTCGGCACTAGTTAGGCCCCATCTTGAGTATTGTGTCTGGTTCTGGGCACCACACTTTTTTTTTCCACATTTAATTTTTTATTTTTCCAAAAATAAAAAACATTTAACACATACACCTTACCTACACCCACAAACAACAAAGCACCACACTTTAAGAAGCATGCAGACAAGCTGGAGCGTGTTCAGAGGAGGGCAACAGGCCATTAAGCTCTGAGATGGGAGGAACAGAAGATGCCCTTCGATTCAGGGTAAAGTCTAATTATTATCTCTATTATCTCTATGTTGTATATTTGAATATGGGTCTCCGTCCAATTTTCCCTCACAATAAAATGCACCTGACAATAAAAAGGATGCAATGGAAAAATAGTTTTTAAAATAATAATAAAAAGCCTGGAGTGACAATTGCAAGGGGACAGATGCCCCCTAAGGATCCTGCTACAGGTCTGATGGATGCTCTACACACTGCATCAGAGGGACAGTCGCCCAGGGGCAGTGTGGGAGAAGTGCTATCTGGATTCTGTGGGGTAAATGTGGGGGGATTCTAAAGGGGCCAAAGCGGGAGGCAAAAGGGCTCTTGGGAGGAACAGAATCCCCTGGTTAGTTTCTGCATCTCCCACTGCTGTTGAAGGCGCAGGAGCAGGAGCAAGAAACATCTGGTAATGCTATAAATGAGAGAGACTCTTACCCCATCCGGTTTGTAGTCACACGGGGTCTTGGAGGCATCCGTCTGGTTGGAGGAACAACAAACCGTCTCTCTGATGGAGAATGTCAACGACTGGGTGGTTGCACCAGTAGATTGCTGTGGAGCCATAAGGACATGTGAACATAAGAGCCCTGCTAGATCAGACCGAGGGTCCATCTAGTCCAGCACTCTGTTCTCACAGTGGCCAACCAGCTGTCGCCCAGGGACCCACAAAGCAGGGCATGGTGCAAGAGCACACTCGCACCCATGTTCCCCAGCAACTGGTGTATACAGGCTTACTGCCTCGGATCCTGGAGGCAGCGCATAACCATCAGGCCTGGTAGCCATTGATAGCCTTCTCCTCCTCCAGGACTATCTGACCCCCTTTTAAAGCCATCCAAATTGGTGGCCATGACTACATCTTGTGGTAGTGAATTCCATAATTTAACTATGCACGGTGTGACGAAGTCCTTCCTTTTATCTGTTCTGACTCTCCCACTAATCAGCTTCATAGGATGACCCCACTGAGTTCTAGTATTTTGAGAGAGGAAGAAAAATATCTCCCAATCCACATTCTCCACACCAGGCATCATTTTGTACACCTCTATCAGCTCTCCCCTTACCCTCCTTTTTTCCAAACTAAACAATCCCAGCTGTTGTAACATTCCCTCATTGGGGAGATGCTCCAGCCCCCTTGATCATTTTACTTGCCCTTTTCTGCAATATTTCCAGCTCTATAAGATCTTTTATTTCAGTGTGGTGACCAGAACTGTATGTAGTATTGTGTGGTCGCACCGTAGATTTGTATTAAGGCAGTATGATACTGGCAGTTTTATTGTCAATTACTTTTCTTATAATGCCTAACAGGCTGTTTGCCTTCTTCACAGCTGCTGCACACTGGGTTGACATTTTAATCGAGCTGTCCACCAGGACCCCTAGGTCTCTTTCTTGTTTGGGTACCGCCAGTTGGGTTTTTTTTACCCAACGTGCATCACCTTACACTTGCTTACATTGAAGCGCATCTGCCATTTGGATGCCCATTCTCCCAGCTTGAAGAGATCCCTTTGGAGCTCCTCACAATCCCTTTGTGTTTCAACAACTTAAATAATTTGGTATCATCGACAAACTTGGCCACTTCACTGCTCACTCCTAATTCCAGACATTCAGCAAAAGGGATGAATCATCTGATCAGCAGCAGAGAGCCATTCTGGTCAGGGCTTGCCATATAGAAAAGCAGAGAAAGAAAAACTCTGTGGGGGAAAATACGTGTAAGGGAGCCAATTTAATCTCACAAAGAATCCGGAAACAGAAGCCTAAGTAAAGGCATGGGTTATAAACCCCATACAGAAAAGCCCCACATGAGCAACGACTTGAGTTCTAACCCTGTGTGTGTGCAACAGGGTTGCTAATAATTTATCTAGTGGGGGTCTTGTACCTTCAGCACGTGCAACGCAGGCAGTAATGCAACAGGTGCTGTTTTCTCATCGCACAGAATCAGTGATGGAGAAAGCTTTGGCTGCTGGATTTCTGCCAGATGTGCAGCTGTTGGAAACACAGGAATTCTTCTGGAAAGAAACTTGCCCTTCCTCCCATGAGCTGCAAGCAGGCTGCTCTGGCCACTTCGTGGGTGGGAATCTATGGATTGATGAGAAGGGGATGGTGCTGAGAAAATGGCCAAGCGCCCCATGTGCTACAACTCCCACCAGCTCCAGCCAGCATGGCCAATGGTCAGAGGAGATGTGAATTTTCATCCAGAACATCTGGCAGGGCAGGATGCAGTGAAGAGAATGGAATGGGGAACATGACTCCTTTGGTAAGAGATGCTCAGGGGATCTTCTCTGCTGCTGAATGAAGCGATGAGGGAGTTGAGGAAAGGGAAATAGGGTGTGAACAGTAGGAGAGAAAGTGAGTGCAAACGTTTAGGTTGTTAATTAAAAAGATCAATGCCTTCTCTCTTTGGGTCTCTCTCTCTCTCTCCCCCCTAGAATCTAACCCACTATTGGACTAAATATTCAACTTCAGAAGCCCTTGATTCAAATTTCACTTCCACTTCAAACTCACCAGGTGGGCAGAGCCAAGCCATTGGTCTTTCTGTTAACACAGAGAAAACCATGCTGGCCTACCTCACAGGGTTGGTGTGGGTGTTATTTACATCAGTAAATCTTCTAAGAAACTGTTACATCAGTAGAAGAAGTGGGTTCCCTTCAGGGACCCTCCCATCTCTGAGAGTGAACGTGGCGTTCCTTCCCTCCAGAGCCCTTAGAACAGAGCGAGCTTTAAAAAGGAGTGACAATAAAGAAACCAGGCTCTGCCCCATGAACCTTACAGATTCAGACTCCTGCATGCCCAGAATAGCAGAGGGACCCTTGGCCTTGCACTGACGAAGTGCTTCCTTCCTCAGGTAACTGTGTACGTACAAAGCCCTGTGAGGAGAGACTGAACGAACAGGGCATATTTAGCCTAGAGAAGAGAAGATTGAGGGGAGACATGAAAGCACTCTTCAAATACTTGAAAGGTTGTCACACAGAAGAGGGCCAGGATCGTTTCTCGATCATCCCAGAGTGCAGGACACGGAATAATGGGCTCATGTTACAGGAAGCCAGATTCTGGCTGGACATCGGGAAAAACATCCTAACTGTTAGAGCAGTACTACAATGGAAACAATGACCTAGGGAGATCGTGAGCTCTCCCACACTCGAGGTGTTCAAGAGGCAGCTGGACAGCCATGTGTCAGGTATGTTTTCAGGTGGATTCCTGCATTAACCAGGGGGTTGGACTCGATGGCCTTAGAGGCCCCTTCCAACTCTACTATGATTCTGTTTCTGTGAAAGTGCCATGGCAGGGCCACCTCGATGCGCGGACATGCCTCCACATCACAGAGCTACTCACCCAATTTGGCTGGGGCTCAGCTTCCAGCAGGCGGAAAAGATACTCGGGCTTTTGCTCCCGGTTGTAGGTGTCAACGGCAGAAGCGATTGCCTGGTCGTGGGTGACGGGAGGAGTCACCGCTGTGGGGGCCGCTGTGTCCACCCCGATGAACAGCAACGCAGCACAGCAGATTGCCAGCATCTCCATCAGATTCCTCTAAGGTTCAGCACAAGTTGGGAATGTGGGTGCCGGGCTACTTCTTTTATAGCCCAGCTCTCCTGGGACCTCCTACTCTGTGGGGTAACTGCCCCATTGGCTGTGGGTGGACGGGTGGCTTTCTCTTCCTCCTGCAGGAAGCGCCCGTTGTGGGTCCAACTGAACAGGGGGATATCTGTTGAATGCGGGGAGAGGGATTGCTGAAACCCTTCTTGCAAAACAGCCCAGGGGGACAAGCCAGGAATGGGGTCTCTGGGTTGGGGAAGGTTGAGGAAATGGGGGGGGCACAGTCTTTGTTGGGACAAAAAAAGGGGGAGAAGCAGGTTCTCAGGTTGCTAAAATACTTTATTTCAAATCCCAACACGTTTCGGACTGTGTTTTATTTTCAGGCCTTCTTCAGGGGGTTGATAAAGCTCTCTACAGAAATGTTCCTCACAAGATTATAATTATGGTAAGAGACTATCATCTTGTTAGGAGCATTTCTGCAGAGAAGATTCCTGAGGGCTCCTTCCCAGACTTGAACATTCACAGGTGATGTTTGCATTGAGCTTCAGTGAGGACTGATGCATGGACAGGGCTTGCACCTGCAACACCGAAAGAGGTGGCTGTTTTGGGGGTTTTCCATGGCAGCTTGTTGCTCACGTCAGTAGCTAGTAGGATGGGTTAAACAGTGAGAGGGAGCCTTCTTCAAGCAGTACGTCCTGTGTACCTTGCATGCAGAAGGTCCCAGATTGAGTCAATGGCTTCTCCAGGTCAGGCCAGGAAAGACTGTTGTCTGAAACCTTGGAGTTCTGCTGGCCATGAGTGTGGGTCAGGGGTGGGTAACCTGGTGCCCTCCAGATGTTTTGGACTAGAGCTTCCACAAGCCCCAGCCAGCATGGAAGTAGCACAGGAGATCTGTAATACCCACCAGGAAGTGGGAAAGTGGCAGAGGAGCGGGTTCCCCTTCTCCACTCCGGATCACTCCCTCCCGCAAAGGCTCCAGGGGAACATGTTAGGCACAAACTTCACTTTTCCAGTGAAACTAAGACCCCCTCTAGATGGATTTCGTTTGACGCCTGGTTAGCCGATTATGCGCATAATTGCTGAAGCACTTTATCGTAAATGCTTGTATACAGGAGGTAATTGAGCACTCAACTGGTGACCTTACCGGTTGTTTCAAATACGCTGTACAAGTAGTTAATGCGGAGAATCGTTTGTTCACATAGTCAAAATGCGCTTTAACGGCCGGAGCAAAATAAAACTCGCTATTTAATGCGCATTCAATAATGCGCATAATCGGAGAGAAAACGCGCCTCTACGCCCGATTTGCGCTCTGTTCTTGTAGAGGTAAATTTTTTAATGCGCCTTGAAAGAGCTTTAAATGCCTCTTGTAGAGGCAGCCTTGGTGTGTTCCATACACTCAGCTCTGGCTGTATTGAAGCCCAGGTTTGGGGTCTAATCCCAAATTCTCCAAAGGAGGGGTGCATGGGATTGTAATGGCGCCCTGTACATCACATCCTCCTTGTTAGCAAGAGTTTCATTCATTGGCAGCATAGGATGTTTCCATGAGTTACGTTCCAGCTCCAGCTATTGGGTAGTACAGTGATGTAATCAATAAATATTTGTTCACACAGCTCATAGTTAAACTATGGCATTTGCTACCACAAGATGTAGTGGTGGCCACAAGTTTGGATGGCTTTACAATGGGGTTAGACGGATTCCTGGAATTCCTGTCTGCGGATACCAGTCCTGATAGCCATATATCACCCTCGCTATCATAGGCAATCTGCCTATGTACACCACTTGCTGGGGAATATGGGTGGGAGGGTGCTGTTGCATTAATGTCCTACATGGTGGATTCCCATTGGGACAGCTGGTTGGCTGCTATGTGAACAGAATGCTAGACTAGATGGTCCCTTGGTATGATCCAGCATTATTCCTCTTATGTTCTTATCTCAACCTTCCTTGTCTGCTGTGACTGGCAGCAAACCTTGAATGTCCCAGTCAGGGAGAAGCTTTTCCCATCACATGCTATGTGATGTAGAGGAACCGGAGCTCTCAGGGTCAAAGCACCATGACCTTTTGATTAGCAGGGACAGTACTATTCTTTGCCCCCCCTCCCAGTTTCCCTCTGAGTTTAGCTGCAATCCTGACTGCAGATGGGAGGGGGGATAGATTTTTCCCATGAACAATATGCTGTTGTGAGTTATCCCGGCTGGAATACCAAGCATGTTTAGGGTGACCAGATAAAATCCAGGTCAGGGCTCATGTAACTTTAACTGTTGTGATGAAGAGGGAATTTCACCAGGAACTAATTGCATACAAATGACACTGGCTGAAATTCCCTTTTCTCTACAACTGTTAAAATTACATGAGCCCTGACCTGGATTTTATCTGGTCACCCTAAGCATGTTGGGGGCGGGGGCTGGTCTTGAATGGCAGTTAAGGCCCATTTGCCTTTGCTCCTGGAAAACATTAAAACTGTGTGATGTAGTTGGTTGATGCAGATCAAGGCAGCTGCCTGCATTTGTGGACCCTCCAAGGGAGCGTGACAATGGGGCCTGTCATGAGGAGTGGCTGCACTTTCAAATTTACCATGACACCACTGTACATGATGCCTTTTAAATGGAGCCGCCGAGGGCTGAACCTTCATGCGATGCCTGGGCTGCACCTCTGAGCTGGGGACCCTCTGCCATGGGGCAGAACAGCAGAACTTCCCTTAGCACCGAAGTGGAGTAAACTTGGAAGGGTCCCCATCCCAGCCTTTTCATCTGGACTTTTTTTTTTTTACCATAACAAGAAAAGGGAGCAGTCCTCCCTCCCCCATTACGACCGATGGCCTTTGGTTGGTGGACTTCATTTCCAGGACTTGGCCTCCATCCAAGTTCAGAGGCTGCTGGCACGTACCATTTGACCTTGGGGGACGGGGGGAGGAAGCATTTCACAAGAAGATGTCCTTGAAAGGGCATTTTATTCTGCAATGAAGACGGCCAAAACGCCGGATAGACAAAAAGTGAAAAAGAAACAGGGTAAAGAAGCGAGGCAGGACTTCTACATCGGAACCTCCAGGTAACTTTGGTATGTAGATGTAGCAGCAAGCAGGAATCAGGCAGGGAATATCTGAACCTCCTTTTTCTCTGGGACTCTATCATCTCCTCCCAAAAATCCTTTTTGCTAAGTTGAAGAGGAATCGAAATCTTGTGATGCGATTCAGCTAAATTGGAGGCAAGAAAGACAAGGCAGAGTGAGTGAGTAGTGTGACCCTATAAAAAGGAGGACTGGGCTTCTGTATCTTTAAAATTGTAATGAAAAAGGAATTTCAGCAGGTGTCATTGTTATGCATGCAGCACCTGGTGAAATCCCCTCTTCATCACAACAGTTGAAGTGGCAGGAGCCCTGCCTTCTTTTGTATCTGGTCAAGAGGGCAGGAGAGAGGGGAGGGATTCCCTCTACTGCAGAATTTACTTTAAATGGCACCATCCTCTTAGAATCTCAGGAGGGCTTTCCCTGCCCCCACAGTGCCCCCTCCCCAGTCCCAATTCGGCCATCAACCCATACAAAAGGAAAAAGAGCAGAAATACCTCTTTGCTCACATCCTCACACTGGACAGTAATGGTGGGTGGACTTTGCTGAGAGGAATAGAAGCCAGAGCAGTCTCTGTCGACCTGCCCAGGGAGAGAACATGACTCATCAACACTGACGAAGGAGAAACGCGCAACCCCAAATTCCTGTTGCAGATGAGCCTTGGAGGGGTCAGCACAACTGGTGTTGGACTAAACTCCCAGAATCCCCCCAGTCCATACGATTCTGGGAACTGAATCCAACACATCTGGAAGGCTCCAGGTGGGAGGAAGGCTGGGTTATAGAATTGCAAGCCAACTCCACCAACCTTGAAGTCAGCCCCATTGAACTCGGTGGGAATTACATTCGAGTAGCCATGGACAGGATTTTGCCATGAAGTTCTGAGATGTGGGGGGGGGGGGGGAGACAAGAAGACACCCTTCTGTTCAGGCACTGCATGGAGCCTTCCTGGAGATTGTACCTCTATGCCTTCCAGGGTAAAGTTTAATTATGATCTCCTTTATTAATGTTGTAGATTGGAATAATGCCCTTCATCCAAACTTCCCTTGCAATACAATGCACCAGACAATGAAAAGGATGCAATGAAAACATAGTTTTAAAAATAATACTAAAAAGCCTGGCATGACAATTGCAAGGGGACAGCTACCCCATGAGGATCCTGCTACAGGTCTGATGGATGCTCTACACACAGAGGCAGAGGAACAGTCACCCAGGGGCAGGGCAGGGCACAGGAAAGCATCTCCCATTGCTGTTGAAGGCGCAGGAGCAGGAGCAAGAAACAGCTGGCAATGCCCTGAACGAGAGAGACTCTTACCCCATCCGGTTTGTAGTCACACGGGATCTTGGAGGCATCCGTCCGGTCGGAGGAACGACAAACCGTCTCTCTGATGGAGAACTTCAGTGGCTGGGAGGTTGTAGCAGTAGATTGCTGTAGAAACATTCAGCAAAAGGGATGAATCGTCTGATCGGTCACAGGGAGCCATTCTGGTTAGAGTTTGCCTTTGAACCAGGGCTGTTACAAGAGCCTGACCAAACGAGGATCTTCTTGTATGCTCCTGGTTCCTCTCTCGTGGAAGTTTGCGTGTCCTTTACACAAATACGCAACTCAAATACACAAAGAAAAACAGTGCCATTTTATCCATTCTGAAAATAAAATAAAATAGGAAAGTGTTCTTTTAAAAACGAAAAAGGGTGACCAACTGTCAGGATTTCCCTGGATTTGTCCTGGTTTTTGTTCTATCCTGGGTGTGGGGGCGGGGGGATTTCTGTAATTTTCTATGATGCCCTGGAATGACACGCTTTCCCTTTTAAGGCTGCCATTAGCATGGGGAGGGGGGTGATGCTTTCCCAGGAGGAGCCTCATTCCCCCCCCCCCCGTGCTCCTATGGGACCTTAAAGGGGAAAGTGTGTCATTCCCTGATATTATAGAAAAAGCCTTCCTCCACTCCAATCAGGGCCTTTAAGGGGGGAGGGGGGGATGACCTGCTTTCTCGAGGCCCCAGAAAGCTGCTTGCCCCCCCTGCCCCAGTGGGTGTCCTCTTTTTGTTTTCCCAAATACGGTCACCCTAACAATGCCTAAACAGCCCATAAACAACCGTGAGTAAAGACTCACAGGTGCACAATTAGAGCCTTGTGTAGAAAAGCTCAAAGTCTGGTATTTTTCTGAATGGGATTATAGAACCCCCGGGTATTTATACAGTTCTTCTGTACAGCAACACCCCATGGTGGTATGATGGACAACAGATAAACTCGGGCGGGGTGGGGCTAAAAACCTCATATAGAAAAGCCCCACATGAGCAATAACTTGGGTTCTAACCCTGTGTGTGTGCAACAGGGTTGCTAATATTTTATCTGGTGGGGGGTCTTGTACCTTCAGCACCTGCAATGCAGGCAGTAATGCAACAGGTGGTGCTTTCCCATCGCACAGAATCAGCGATGGAGAAAGCTTTGGCTGCTGGATTTCTGCCAGACGTGCAGCTGTTGGAGACACAGGGATTCTTATGGAAAGAAACTTGCTCTTCCTCCCTCCCACCCTAGAGCTGCAAGCAGGCTGCTCTGGCCACTTTGTGGGTAGAAACCTCTGAATCGATGAGAAGGGGATGGTGCTGAGAAAATGGCCAGCGCCCCGTGTGCTACAACTCCCACCAGCCCCTGCCAGCATGGCCAATGGTCAGAGGGGATGTGAATTTTCATCCAGAACATCTGGCGGGGTAGGAGGCTGTGAAGAGAATGGAATGGGGAACATGACTCCTTTGGCAAGAGATGCTCAGGGGACCTTCTCTGCTGCTGAATGAAGCGATGGGGGAGTTGAGGAAAGGGAAATAGGGTGTGAACAGTAGGAGAGAAAGTGAGTGCAAACGTTTAGGTTGTTGATTAAAAAGATCAATGCCTTCCCTCTTTGGGTCTCTCTCTCTCTCTCTCTTCCCTAGAATCTAACCCATTATTGGACTCAGCATTCACCTTCGGAAGCCCTTGATTCAAATTTCACTTCCACTTCATACTCACCAGGTGGGCAGAGCCAATCCTTTGATCTCTCTGGCCAGAGCAGGATAAAGTGGTATGAAAACAGTACATAAAAGGCAGGAGCCACACAACTGCTTTACGGCAGTATTGAAGTGCACTGACAACTGTTGGGACCCATTGCCACATGCCACAGACCGCTATATCCTGCTTGGTGTGGCTCCAGCCTTTTATATACTGCTTTCATACTGTGATATCCTGCTTGGTGTAGATCTGGCCACAGAGATAACCATGCTTTCCTACCTCACAGGGTTGGTGTGGTTGTTATTTACATCATGTAACTGTTCTAGGAAATTGTTACATAAGAAGAAGAAGTGGGTTCCCTTCAGGCACCCCCCATCTCTGAGCGTGAACGTGGCGTTCTTTCCCTCCAGAGCCCTTAAAACAGAGCGAGCTTTAAAAAGAAGTGACAATAAAGAAGCCAGGCTCTGCCCTGCGAACGTTACTGATTCAAACTCCTGCATGCCCAGAACAGCAGAGGGATCCTTGGCCTTGCACTGACGAAATCCTTCCTTCCCGGGGAAACTATGGCTGTACATACAAAGTGCCATGGCAGGGTCACCTCAATGCACAGACCTGTGTCCGTGTCACAGAACTACTCACCCAATTCGGCTGGGGCTGAGCTTCTAGCAGGCGGAAGAGATACTCGGGCTTTTGCTCCCGGTTGTAGGTGTCAATGGCAGAGGCGATCGCCTGGTCGTAGGTGACAGGAGAAGTCACTGCTACAGGGGCCATTGTGGCCACCCCGATGAACAGCAATGCAGCACAGCAGATCTCCATCATCTTCATCAGATGCCTCTCAAGTTCAGCATAAGTTGGGAATGTGGGTGCCGGGTTGCTTCCTTTATAGCCCAGCTCTCCTGGGACCTCCTACCTTGTGGAGTAACTATCCCATTGGCTGTGGGTGGACGGGTGGCTTTCTCTCCCCCCATGCAGGAAGCACCTGTTGTGGGTCCAACTGCAGGGGGATATCTGTTGGAGGTGGGGAGAGGGATTGCTGAAACCCTCCTTGCATAACAGCCCAGGGGGCCAAGCCAGGAACGGGGTCTCTGGGTTGGGAAAGGTTGTGGAAATGGGAGGGGGGCACAGTCTTGCTGGAGTAGAGACTGAACGCAACTGGCCCGTCTCCCAAAGAGCTGCACATTCAGTAGGAAAGCTGGCTGCCATGTTCCACAGGCACAATGCAGTGGGACATCCAAGAGCAACTCCCTTGAATACTACAGGAGATTCGCACATGGCTCCCATGGATTTCAGTGGGGCTAAAAGCACAGGAGGATGTCTTGGCGTATCGGGTCCCAATATCTCAAATGCCCATGGCTTGTGCATGCTCAATGGCTGGACTCTCCAGAGTGTTCAAGAGCACCATGTCAACCATCTCACAACTGCTATCTCCAGTATCCGAGGCAGTAAGCCTGTGTGCACCAGTTGTTGGAGAACATGGGTGGGAGGGTGTTCTTGCACCATGTCCTGCTTTGTTGGTCCCTGGCTGACAGCTGGTTGGCCACTGTGTGAACAGAGTGCTGGACTAGATGGACCCTCATTTGATCCAGCAGGGCTGTTTGATGTCCTGATGTCCTTATGTTACTCACAATCCACAGATTGTTGGCTGCTGCATGTAGCGAGTAGTAAAAAGGGACCATTCATCTCACTGCCTCATTCTGCTCCTCTCATTGGCATGATGATTTCCCCCAGTTCAGCACTAGGACTTCAGTGTCCAAAGTATTGCTCTTCCTTAAGTCTTCCTGGGGTCCCTACAAACTGAAACTCTTCACACTGTCATCCTGCACACAACCCATTGGCTCCATTGGTCCCATGGTTGGGAGAGGTGCTGTTGGCCACTTGCCCATTGCCAAAAAAGAGGAGATGCATCACCAAAAAAAGAGGACAACAGACAACACCATTGCATAACATTTGCATGGGTTCCTTGATATGGATGGGTGCAAATGTAGGCATAATTTACATAGAAACACGATCTGTCTTACCACAGTGGGTCAGACTAACCAAGTGACCTGTGTGTTCTGCTCAGTCAGCTTAGAATTCTTGATGGTCAACTCCAAGGTCCTGCCTTCTCTGCCTTCTGATGGATCTTTATCTTGCAACTGGACTTGAACTGGACAGCCCTTCAGAATAGGGAAGTCTTCAAAGAGAACACTGTTCTCTCTAAAGTAGATGCCTGGCCACCCTAGTTCAGGGTTAACCCTTCCAAGGTATTGCTGACAAATCACAAAAGCCATCATTCCAGCCTAATAGCTGTTGCTGAAGGATCTCAGAATCTGATCTCATGGCTCAAGCAGGTTGATATTCATGTGGATGATCCTTCAGATGAAGTGATCCCAAACAATAGTATTATGAGACCGTGGCAGTTTCTACACTGGCCTTGTGATGTGGGATAGCCCCTGGGTGATCCCTGTGAGTCCAAATGATGCACAAGGACTCCTGGGGGCAGGGAGGATGGGCATGGGTTTTCCCTGGGATAAGGGATCCTGGGGGAAACACGACTCTTCCCATGGACCAGGGAACATCCAGAGACCACGGGATGTGTGGGTGCCCATCCCGGCTGCTGCCCACTTACTTGCAAGTAAGTGGGCACCAGAAATGGGCATGGAGCCACATAGCACGGCTCCGTGCCCATCAAGGGAGGTGGGGATCAAGTCCACCATCCCCAGGATGGCACGGGCCCCTGATTTCAGGGCTTATTTTTTAAAAAATCACTCACCTTTTCTTAGGAGTGCAAGTACGCTTTCACGGATCACACAGGAAAATCAATGATGGCCACAACAGCACATCGGCCCTGGAGGAAGCCTGGATGTGCTCTGATGTGGATTACAGGGATGACCCCGGAAGCAGGTACTTCCAGGAATGTCCCCCTTAGGGTGACCATATTTGTGAAACCAAAAATGAGGATGCCCAGTGGGGGCGGGGGGCAGGGCAGGAAAGTATGCTTTCTGGGTCCTCTGGAAAATGCATCATTTCTCCCACCATTAGTGTGGGGGGAATGACGTGCTTTCTGGAGGCTCCAGAAAGCATGCTTTCCACTCCTCCAATCGGGCCTCAAAAGCCCCAATTGGAGCAAAGGAGGGGAAAGTGTGTAACTCCCCCCCCCCAGTAATGCTCCAATGTCTGGGAATGACAACACTTTCCCCTTTAAGGCCCCGATTGGAACAGGGTGGGTGGGGATGACACACCTCCAGAAAGCAAGTCATTCCCTCCCTGTCACACTAATGGTTGCCTTAAAGGGGAAAGCATGTAATTCCAGGACATTATAGAAAATTACAGAAAATCCCCCCTGACACCCAGGTTAGAACAAAAACCAGGACAAATCCGGGGAAATCCTGACAGCTGGTCACCCTACGCCTTCCCTCCCTCTACACTCCCATGGTGTTGAAAGGCCAAGTGTCAGGAAACGTCTCTCTAGCCACTGTCTCCATTCCATGCCTCATTTTATGCTTCTCTAGCATGCCCGCCTTAATTTATATAACTTTATTTCAAGGGGCTAGCTGAGTCATGAAATGAAGGTTCCACCATGAGATGTCTCAAGATTCTACAGCTTAAAAAAATGATACCTGTTGAGCTAGTAAAGTGGAGCCTGGCTGCTGTGATCTACCCAACCAGGTCTATGATTGTGCAGAATCTCAAACAAATCCAATAAAAATTGCCACAGGTACAGTTAAACGGTGCTGAAAATAGGCACATTTGTATGTTTTACTCCAAGCTGTGGCTCCACGTATCAAGGTGGAGCATGATGGAAATATCCAGACCTTTGTTTACATTTTTGTTGAAAACTTTGGTTGTCCCTTATTCGTGTTTGTTGAGCAGATGTGCCTTTCATTGCTGTGGTGAAGTCCTGAGTCGCAATTCAAAAGTCATGAAGTGTTTTCTGCCTCAAGGAAGGCAAGGGCAGCAACCGCTGGCAAAATGACGTCAGACATGCTCAGTTTCACCCTGAAGCTATAATGTTGTCCATACCTGCTGGTAGGGTGACCAGATTTTGGAACCCAAAATCCCGGTCCCCCCCGCCACCCAAAACAACCCCCCCCCCACCAAGCCACCCACTGGACCTACCGGGTTCTCTTCTCCCGCCGGGTCCGCTGCCGCCGCCGGGTCCACCGCCGGTTCGTAAGGCCAGCGGCCGCGCAGAAGAGGCAGGGGAGGGCCGGATCTGGAAGTGACGTAATCAGCCCTCCCCTGCCTCTTCCGTGTGGCTGCTGGCCTAATGAGCCGGCGGCGGCGGCGCGGCAGCGGACCCGGCGGTGGTGGCGGCGCGGCGGTGGACCCGGTGGCGGCGGCGCGGCGGACCTGGCGGTGGACCCGGCGGCAGCGGTGGAGGACCCAGCGGCGGCAGACCCGGCCGCCCCAGCAGGAAAGTGCCCCGCACCCCACGCCTCACGCTCCTTACCCGCAGGGGCGTCCAGCCGCTTCCCTCCGGTGCTCGAATCTACTGAGAAACAGGCTTCGCGGCCTGTCTCTCAGTATCGCGCCAGGTGATGACGTCATCACCCGGCGCGCTACTGAGGGACAGGCCGCGAAGCCTGTTTCTCAGTAGATTCGAGCACTGGAGGGAAGCGGACGCCCCTGCGGGTAAGGAGCGTGAGGCGCGAGGGAGGGCACTTACCTGCTGGGGCGGCCGCTTCCCGGGCTCCTCCGCCGCCACCGCCGCCGGGTCTACCACCGCTCCTTGCTTGCTGCCACCACCGCGTGACCCCCCGCCACCCCGGTTTGCCCCCCCCGCCCCCCGGTTGGGCCGGTTCACCCCTGGATTCCCGGTTAGGGCCGGGAAACCCCGAGCCATCTGGACAGCCTACCTGCTGGTTTCAGACCAGAGTTAAGGCTATCTCATGTTGGATCAAGCTCCATAAAGTCAGAAAATTGGAAGCTAAGGCTCAGGCCTTAACTGAAATGCCCCATGATCACCTAGCCTTACAGCTTGAAGTGAGCTCCATCTCACTGTTTAACCCATCCTACCAGCTACTGATGTAAACAACAATTATAGAATCATAGAATATTAGAGTTGGAAGGGGCCTATAAGGCCATCGAGTCCAATCCCCTGCTGAATGCAGGAATCCCCCTTAAAGCATCCATAACAGATGGTTATCCAGCTGTCTCTTGAAGGCCTCTAGAGTGGGAGAGCCCACAACCTCCCAAAGTCTAAGGTTCCATTGCTGTACTGCTCTAACAGTCAGGAAGTTTTTCCTGTCATCCAGATATCTTGTCACTCTACAAAAGAAGGAGTGCTCCAGCAGCTTTAACTGTTGTGATGAGGAGGGAATTTCACCAGGTGCTGCATGCATACAAATGACACCTGCTGAAATTCCCTTTTCAATACAACTGTTAAAGATACAGGAGTCCTATCCTCCTTTCCATAGGGTTACCCTACCATATGAACCTGAACATCTGTTAAGGTCATCCGAAGAGTCCCTTCTGCCCATATCTTCAGAGGCAGATTTCCCAAACCTGGTGCCCTGCAGAGGCATTTGACTACAACACCCATCATCTGGGGTATGATCGGAGTTGTACTCCAACACATCTGGAGGCACAGGCTGGGGAAAGCAACCTCAGAGGCATGGTTGACTGGGAGACACAAGACTGCCTTTTCTCTTGTGGAACTCCCCGCCTCAGGAAGTTCATTCATCTCTTTCTTTGCTCAACTAAAAGCCTGGCTTTTCGAAAAGACTCTTACTTTGCATGGTCTTCAATGGATGTTTTCTGTTTCTCTGATTCTCCACTGTATGATTGTTATTTTTTAAAGATGCATTCAAAAACATGGCTTTTGATTTGATTAGTGTATTGTAGCCCAAACCATCCAGAGAGCCCTAGGTTGGAGAAGGCAAGCAAAGGGTGCATCCCTATGCATGTTTAAACAGGGAAAAAGTCCTACAAGTCCCAGCATTCCCCAGCAACTAGCCATACTGGCTGGAGAACACTCAGAATCGTAGGGCTTTTTCTGCCTAAACTTGCATTGGAATGCACCCTCAAAGTGATCATGCCCATGAACAGGCAAGAGAAGATTCCTGAGGGCTCCGTCACAGGCTTGAACATTCACAGGTGACGTTTGCATTGAGCTTCATAGAGGACTGATGCACGGACAGGGCTTGCACCTGCAACACCGAAAGAGGTGGCTGTTTGGGGTTTTCCTTGTGGCCCAGATTCCTCTCGCCTTCTGGAATGAAGTTTTGCAAGACCTGGCTTGCACTTGGCTACGTCAGCCCACACTTTGAGGAACCTCTTCTCCAGGCAACGGATTCCTCCGATGGACCTGATCAAACCATTAGGAAACATTTCGTAATGCCTGGCTCAAACCTACAACTCCTGTCCGTTGAACCCAATTCTTCCTCCCCCCCGTCCTGTCTCCCCCTCCCACCGGTATTCATTTTGAGATCCTTGCATAGGTTTGGACATATCTCCATATTTTGGGATCATGGTCCAAAATATGCCAAAATCAGGGAGTGGGGAGACTTGTATAGGGTGACCCTATGGAAAGAAGGACAGGGGTTCCTGCATCTTTAACAGTTGCATAGAAAGTGGAATTTCAGCAGGTGTCCTTTGTACGCCTGCAGCACCTGGTGAAATTCCCTCTTCATCACAACAGTTAAAGCTGCAGGAGCTATACTAGAGTGACCAGATACGAAAGAGGGCAGGGCAAGACAAGGAGTGAGGGAAGCCTATGGGAACCATGGTTCAGAGTGCTCCAGCCCCCTTGAGTCCAAGAGGGCAGGGCTCCTGCAGCTTTAACTGTTGTGATGAAGAGAGAATTTCACCAGGTGCTGCATACATACAAATGACACCTGCTGAAATTCCTTTTTCTCTACAGCTGTTAAGGATACAGGAGCCTTGTCCTCCATTCCATATGGTCACCCTACATTAGCTAATCCCTTCCCTGTCCCCATGACCCAAATTCACTCTGGGGCCTTGGGGGACATCAGATCTGCTGGCTCTAGCTTGGGCTGGGTAAGAATTTAGTTTCAGTTCACTTTTGATCAGAAGTTATCAAAAGTTCCAAAGTTCTCCATATTTGGGACTAAAGGGTTTTGTTTTTTAAAAAATGAACATGACAGATTCCGAAACAGACAGATCTGTCCATTCTGGCCCAGGGCTTTGAGCTCTTAACTCTTAAAGGTCTGGGTTTAAATCCTTGTACATTCACACATGATAGTACTGAATTAGGGTTACAGGCCTCTCATTTTTAACAGCCGCATCGTGATCCAATCCGTACAGAGAATACATGCACCTAATTAATTTGGCTGGTGCAGCCTCTGTCTGTCTGTCGATGTGATCCTATGTGTGATTGGACAGAAAATGTCCTACAACTCCTAGCATTTCCCAGCTTGCCAGGTAATGCGAGGAGTTGTAGGACTTTTATTCTGTCCACATATGCATAGGATTGCTGCCTTAAAGAGGTAATTCACACAAACAAGCAAGGGAAGATTCCTAAGTGTTCTGTGACAGATGACGTTGGCATTGAGCTTCAGTGAGGAGTGATGCACGGACAGGGCTTGCACCTGCAACACCAAAAGAGGTGGCTGTTTGGGGTTTTCCTTGTGGCCTGGATTTCTCTTGCCTTCTGGAATGAAGTTATGCAAGGCCTGGCTTACAGTGGGCTACGTCAGCCCACACTTTGAGGAACCTCTTCTCCAGGCAACAGATTCCTCCGATGGACCCGATCAAACAGTTAGGAAACATTTCCTAATGCCTGGCTCAAACCTACAACTCCTGTCCGTTTCACCCCATCCTTCCTCCCCCTATCCTGTCTCCCCCTCCCACCAGTACTCATTTTGAGATCCTTGCATAGGTTTGTACACATCTCCGTATTTTAGAGTCATGGACCGCAACATGCCAAACTCGGGCAGTTATATTTTTTAATTTTAAAATGAAGCGTGATTATAAAGAGCTCCATAAGAATCTCTCCATAGTGGGAAAATGGGCATCAAAATGGCAACAAAAGTTCTACATAAGCATTTGTAAAGTGATGCACACTGGAGCAAAGCATCCCAACATCACATCTACACTGACGGGATCTGAGCCTGCAGTGACTAAACAAGAAAAAAAAAACTTGGGAATGTGGTTGACAACTCAATGAAAATGTCAACCCAATGTGTGGCAGCTGTAAAGTCAGCAAACTCCATGTTAGGCATTATTAGAAAAGTAATTAAGAATAAAACTGCCAGTATCATACTGCCTTTATACAAATCTATGGTGTGACCACAGTTAGAATACTGTGTACAGTTCTGGCTAACTATAGAATAATACTAGAACCCCATGGGGTCATCCAATGAAGCTGATTGGTGGGAGTTTCAGGACAAATAAAAGGAAGTACTTCTTCACACAGCACAGAGTTAAACTATGGAACTCACTTCTACAGGATGTAGGGATGGCCACCAATTTGGATGGCTTTAAAAGGGGGTTGGATAAAGTCCTGGAGGAGAAAGCTATCAATGGCTACTAGCCATGACGGTTATGTGCTACCTCCAGTATCCGAGGCAGTAAGCTTGTGTGCACCAGTTGCTGGGGAACATGGGTGGGAGGGTGCTGTTGCACCGTGTCCTGCTTTGTTGGTTCCTGGTCGACAGCTGGTTGGCCACTTTGTGAACAGAGTGCTGGACTTGATGGACCGTTGGTCTGTTCCAGCATGGCCTTATGTTCTTAAAATGACCAGATGGAACATATAAGATCAATCTAAGATAAAAAGGCACAATAATATTTACAAAAATCACAACAGAAACAGTACCTAGCCCTTACTGAGAGCCTGTGACATATGGAGAGAAGACAATATTGAAAATGCATGATGGTACGGAAAGGAGGGCAGGGCTCCTGTATCTTTAACAGTTGCATAGAAAGGGGGATTTCAGCAGGTGTCATTTGTATGCATGCAGCACCTGGTGAAATCCCCTCTTCATCACCACAGATAAAGCTGCAGGAGCCCTGCTGTCTTTTGTATCTGGTCTCTCTAGTATAGCCACGAGAAAAGGTGGGAAATGCACCAATCTGCGTAGGCACGAAAAAGAGATGAGCTCTGGTGCTGTAAATATTCCTGTTTCTTTTTTTAAAGAAACAATTGTTCTGTATTTTTTTAAAAAAAATAATTATTTGTAATCTATCCACAATGCTCAACGACGTTTCAGAAAATTATCCTTCATCAGGAGCTAAAACAAATGAACAAGACAGCAATTACATAATATTTTTTTTAAAAAAATTAAAACATATTTAGGAAAACATGTCTAAAAAAACATGTTAGAAAAATATGCGTTGAAAATTCTTGTGTTAAAAATTCTTGGCTTGGGCTTACCCCATACTTATAGCGTTATCATTTTAAGAACTACAGACCCCCAAAGAAACCTCCACAAAAGACAATATGTTAGCTACAGTATACACCCCACACAATCTTTTCCACAAATAGGCAACTCTGCATGTGTTTCGCTGGTTCA
The DNA here is from genome assembly GCA_029215795.1 of Anniella stebbinsi. Lineage (NCBI taxonomy): Eukaryota > Metazoa > Chordata > Lepidosauria > Squamata > Anniellidae > Anniella > Anniella stebbinsi. Next base: position 236,042,534 of record JARDYH010000002.1, read on the forward strand.
AGTATTTTCTTATCGACTATGTACATATATACTGTTATTATAGATATCTCTAAACAATGTTTGTTATAAAAAACACTAGCTATTCTTCCCCAGACATTTTTTACTGGATCTCACATCTCTATACATCTGCCACTTGAACACATTGTCACCCATCTTTTTACTAAATTCCACACATTTCCACCTTTCATTATAAACAGCAAGTTTGGCTAGTTCACTCTTGCACATATTATTTTCTAGTTTCACTCTCGCTACAACAGCTAACCTGCATATCTATTGGCACACTGCCGAAGAAAAGTTTTACGAACTGTGTACCTGATATAGGTCTTTTTTTGTTTGTATTTTGTACTTCTAAATTGATTTTTTAAAACCTTTTATTCCAAATATGCGATCCTTTGTTCACGATTCCATCCATTTCCTCAACCTGATGAACTCAATCACTTTGCAAAAGGAGGACTAACTTGTCACAATGGTTGTACGATCCCTGTATACGAGCATTCCCCAGGATCAGGCGTTAGATGTCCTTTTTCAGACATTACAAAAAAGAGATATATGGCAGCCTCCGTCGCACTTTTTACTATCATTAGCGGATATGGAATTGAAGAAAAAATATTTTTCTTTCAATAGATGACTTTATTTACAAACAAAAGGGGTGGCCATGGGCTGTCCCATGGCCACAGAGTTAGCCAATTTATACATGGAACATTTTGAAGTGGAGTATATTTTCATTGATCATGATTTTAAACACGATCTCACTCTTTGGCTACGCTATATCGATGATGTATTCGTCATCTGGAAGGGGACGGAGGAAAGATTATTACGGTTCATTGAATGGGCGAATACAAGGGATCCTAATATCTCTTTTGAAAGTACTTACAATCAACATAGAATACATTATTTGGACATAACAATAAAAAAACAATCAGAAGGATTCGCAACAGAGATTTTCAAAAAACGCACAGACAAGAACAGCCTGTTGAGATATGACAGTCACCATCCTGTCCACTTAAAAAACAACTTGCCGGTGGGTCAGTTTTTACGTATGAGACGAAATTGCTCGAGGGAGGAGGTGTACAAAAAAGAATAAGAAAAACGAAAGGAGTGTTTAGAACACAGAGGAAATCCAAAAAGGGTTGTACAGGGGGCGATGAACAAGGCTGGACGTGTCAAACCATGCTGAACTCTTACAACCACAACAGGGATTGAGGCAACATGAGAACATAGATGGGACCGTATCATGTGTGCTGCCTTATGACTCAATCACAAAAAAACTGACAACACACATTCAAAAAGAATGGGACCTAATACAGGATTTATCTGGTCTTGACAAAAAACCACTGGTGACGTATAAAAGAACTAAGAATCTTAGAGATTGCCTAGTACACTCGGATTACACAAGGGATTTACCAAAAGCCGATAGACAATCTACATTGTTGAATCTACCAAAACCCCGGGGGTTTCACCCCTGTGGACATTGCATTTATTGCAAATATTCAAAGAAGACCTTGTCATTCATAAACAAAGAAAATGGGAAAGCCATTGTGGTAAAAGATTTTTTGAATTGTAATTCTGCACATGTAATATATGTCATTACTTGCCCCTGTGATAAGATGTATATAGGTAAGACAATGAGACCCCGGAAGATTAGGATAGGGGAACACCTGTGCAATCTCAGGCACCATAGGGATGGGGCTCTAATGGTAAAATATTTTCAGGAAAGAAAACATCACCCAGAGTCCCTAAAATATTGGGCCATTGAGAAAACAAGGGGTGATGAAAAGGTCCTAAGTCTTAGGCCTTATCTACAAGAATTCGCCTTTACGCCTGGTTAGGCGATTATGCACATATTCGCAGAAGTGCATTTACGCCTAATACCTGTACGAGAGGCGGCGAAGCGCATTACTGGACTACCGAAACGCGATTTAAACTGTTGACATGCGGAGAATCTCTTGTTCACATAGTTAAAATGCGCTTTAACAGCCGGAGAAAAATAAAACTCGCTATTTAACGTGCATTCGATAATGCGCACAATCGGAGAGAAAACGCGCCTCTACGCCCGATTTGCGCTCTGTTCTTGTAGAGGTAAATTTTTTAATGCGCCTTGAAAGAGCTTTAAATGCCTCTTGTAGAAGCAGCCAAAGGGAGTTGTTTTGGATTCTGCATCTTCAATCCCTTAATCCGAATGGTTTGAATGATTCCTTGGAATGGAATAATTACAAGCCTTGAGATAAATACAAGGCTAACAATAACTAAGTTACCACAGAATCAGGCTATGAATATAATTACCATCTATGAGAGATTATCTCTAGCCCATGAGGGGCCATTGTCCACACCTGATAAAAACAACCAGAGTGGGACTAATGTATTAGAAGGACTATGCTTTGGTGAAGGACACACAAACAGAAAAAAAGACCTATATCAGGTACACGGTTTGTAAAACTTTTCTTCAGCAGTGTGCCAATAGATATGCAGGTTAGCTGTTGTAGCGAGAGTGAAACTAGAAAATAATACAAGCAAAGTGAACTAGCCAAACTTGCAGTTTATAATGAAAGGTGGAAATGTATGGAATTTAGTAAAAAGATGGGTGACAATGTGTTCAAGTGGCAGATGTATAGAGATGTGAGATCCAGTAAAAAATGTCTGGGGAAGAATAGCTAGTGTTTTTTGTAACAAACATTGTTTAGAGATATCTATAATAACAGTATATATGTACATAGTCGATAAGAAAGTACTTGAACCAGCAAAACACATGCAGAGTTGCCTATTTGTGGAAAAGATTATGTGGGGTGTATACTGTAGATAACATATTGTCTTTTGTGGAGGTTTCTTTGGGGGACTGTAGTTCTTAAAATGATAACACTATAAGTATGGTGTAAGCCCATGCCAAGAATTTTTAACACAAGAATTTTCAACACATGTTTTTCTAACATGTTTTTTTAGACAAGTTTTTCTAAATATGTTTTTAATTATTTTTTTTTTTAAAAATGTAATTGCTGTCTTGTTCATTTGTTTTAGCTCCTGATGAAGGATAATTTTCCGAAACGTCGTTGAGCATTGCAGATAGATTACAATATATATATATATATATATATATATACAGAACAATTGTTTCTTTAAAAAAAGAAACAGGAATATTTACATCACCAGAGCTCATCTCTCTTTCGTGCCTCTCTAGTATAGCTCCTGCACCTTTAACTGTTGTGATGAAGAGGGCATTTCACCAGGTGCTGCATGTATACAAATGACACCTGCTGAAATTCCCTTTTCTAGACAAAGATACAGGAGCCAGGTCCTCCTTTCCATAGGGTCACCCTAAACTTGTCTGAGATTAACATCAGAAAAGTCCTGCAGGATCAAACCAATGGCCCAGTTAGTCCAGCTTTCTGTTCACTGAGTGGCTAACCAGATGCCCCAATGGGGGAAACCCACAATTGCAACATGAGTGCAACGGCACTCTCCCACCCATGTTCCCCAGCAACTGGTGTACTTAGACATACTGCCTCTGATACTGGGAGCAGCATATAGCCATCATGACTAGTAGCGCTTGATAGCTTTCTCCTCCAGGAATTGGTCTAATCCCTTCTGAATTGGTGGCCATCACTGCATCCGGTGTTAGCAAATTCCACTGTTTAACTACGCAGGGTGGGAAGACGTCCTTCCTTTCATCTGAGCTGAATCTCCCACCATTCAGCTTCATGGGATGACGACCCCTGTGGGTTTCAGAAGTCTGAGAGAGAGAACTGTCTCTCCATCCACTATGTCCCTCAGCATGCGCAGTTTTGAACACTTCCATCATGTCTCCCCTTTCTTGCTGTTTTTGTTTTTGTTTTTGTTTTTAAGTTTAACAGTCCCAGAAGCTGTACTCTTTGATGTTAGGGGGGTTGCCCGAGCCCCCTGATCATTTTGGTTGCCCTTTTCTGCACCTTTCCCAAGAGCTGAGCTACACGCTAGGTTTTTAACGTTTTATAAGAGTTATGAAAACTCTTTGGGCCACATGAAGCACTCCCTTTAACGTTGTATACCCGAGGTTTTTTAAAACTCACTTCAGCTATATACAATGGTTTCACTTTTAATAAATCGTTTTAAGTAAAATAATGTGTCCTTCCTTACCGTTTGTGATTCATGGGGCAGTGCTTCATTTACCGGTGCCTAAATGCTTAGCAGTTGATTGGTGGGGAAGAAAGAGGGTCTAAGGAGGAAGTGGGCGACTGAACTACAACACCCACAATTCTTAGCCCTAAACTCATTGCAAAAAACGAAACAGAAAGAGACGGGGCAGAAGAGTGTGTGACTGCACACACCGCTTTAAAGACTGAAGAATTTTTCTTCTGTAACGTGAGTACTCAGTAATGTGGCCTAAGTCGTTTTAGAACGCACCTATTTGGAACGTTTTAAAATACTATTTAAAATGTTCCAAGGGACTGTGTAGATAGGCTCCAAGTCTGCAGGGAGGAGGGAAGTAGCCAGGATGGGCATCAACACTGTCCATGGTCCTTGGAAATCAGAATCATCCCAGGACAGCAGGGAAAGTCAGGATAACCGAGGTCTCGGTTGTCCTGGGAAAATGGAGGGGTCGTCCCTGCCTGCTCCCAGGATCCCCTGTGTATCATTTGGATGCATAGGGACAACCCAGGGGAAAATCCCCTGTGTAGACGTGGCCATAGATTTGTATATATCCATAGCAGTGAATACATAAGACATGCATACAACTTTCTGGCAATTATAGATAGGCTTCAACCAAAGCAGACCCAATATCCAAATAAGTGTCCATTTGAAGGTGGCATTTATATGCTACCCACGTAAATATTGAAAATGTAGTAAGATCCTCAATCCATTGCATTATAAGACGTGAGTGTTTGTATTTCCAATGTTGTGATATCAGTCTCTTCGTTGTCGAAAGGTGTTTAGATTCCATTGACTCTGACCATTTTTAAAATTTCAATTTTAGCAGTATGGATTCAAGTGTGCCAGAATCAGAGAGGTAAGTGCATTTGCTAGCAAGAGCTCCAGGTAACTCATGCAAGTGAGCCAAGTGACGTGAGGAGGGGAAAACACTCCTAATGAGAGTGGCTTGGATATTTTCCCCTTGTAGGCCATATTCGGTGCTCTGGAAAAGTGGCCAGGAAATATAAATATGAATGAACAAATAAATAGAAAACTATATTCATTGATCAAAAACCCTGCCAGACGAAGACCAGAGTTAAGGCTATCTTACGTAGGCTCAAGCTCCACAAAGCCAGGAAATGGGAAGCTAAGGCTGAAGCCTTAACTGATGAGCCCAGTGATCAGGGATGATATTGTGGAATGTCACAATTGTGCTCCCTTACAACTTACCCTCCTTCCACCTACACTTCCCCTTGGTCTTTCAGGCCTATATCCGGATCGAGAGGATGAAGTGCCTGGGACCAGCAAAGATGTCCCACATTGCCCTGATCCTGTGCTGCTTTATGAAGCACCGGAGTCTTAATGTATTACTAGAGGAATCCTCCTGTGAGATGACCCATGCCAGATTGTTCCTTACGTCAGTAGCTAGTAGGATGGGTGAAACAGTGAGAGGGAGCCTTCTTCAAGCAGTACGTCCTGTGTACCTTGCATGCAGAAGGTCCCAGATTGAGTCAATGGCTTCTCCAGGTCAGGCCAGGAAAGACTGTTGTCTGAAACCTTGGAGTTCTGCTGGCCATGAGTGTGGGTCAGGGGTGGGCAACCTGGTGCCCTCCAGATGTTTTGGACTAGAGCTTCCACAAGCCCCAGCCAGCATGGAAGTAGCACAGGAGATCTGTAATACCCACCAGTAGGCTGACCAGATAAAATCCAGGTCAGGGCTCCTGTAACTTTAACAGTTGTAGAGAAAAGGGAATTTCAGCCAGTGTCATTTGTATGCAGTTAGTTCCTGGTGAAATTCCCTCTTCATCGCAACTGTTAAAGGTGCAGGCACTATACTAGAGTGGCCATATACAAAAGAAGGCAGGGCCCCTGCAACTTTAACTGTTGTGATGAAGAGGGATTTCACTAGGAACTAATTGCATTCAAATATCACTGGCTGAAATTCCCTTTTCTCTACAACTGTTAAAGAGCCCTGACCTGGATTTTATCTGGTTACCCTACCCACCAGGAAGTGGGACAGTGGCCTAGGAACGGGTTCCCCTTCTCCACTCCGGATCACTCCCTCACCCAAAGGCTCCAGGGGAACATGTTAGGCACAGACTTCACTTTTCCAGTGAAACTAAGTGTATTCCATACACTCAGCTCTGGCTGTATTGAACCCCAGGTTTGGGGTCTAATCCCAAATTCTCCAAAGGAGGGGTGCATGGGATTGTAATGGTGCCCTGTATATCACATCCTCATTGTCAGCAAGAGTTTCATTCATTTGCAGCATAGGATGTTTCCATAAGTTAGACTTCAGCTCCAGCTATTGGGTAGTATAGTGATATAATCAATGGATATAATCAATGTAAACTATGGAATTTGCTACCACAAAATGTAGTGATGGCAACCAGTTTGGATGGCATTAAAAAGGGGTTAGACGAAGTCCTGGAGGAGAGGGTTGTCAGCGGCTACCAGTCCTGATAGCCATATATCACCCTCAGTATCAGAGGCAGTATGCCTATGTACACCACTTGCTGGGGAATATGGGTGGGAGGGTGCTGTTGCATTAATGTCCTACGTGTTGGATTCCCATTGGGACAACTGGTTGGCCACTATGTGAACAGAATGCTGGACTAGATGGTCTCTCGGTCTGATCCAGCATTACTCCTCTTATGTTCTTCTCTAAACCTTCCTTCCTTGTCTGCTGTGACTGGCAGCAAACCTTGAATGTCCCAAGCAGAGAGAGACTTTTCCCATCACGTGTTATGTGATGTAGAGGAACCGAGGCTCTCAGAGTCAAAGTACCATGACCTTTTGATTAGCAGGGACAGTACTATTCCTTGCCCCCCCTCCCAGTTTCCCTCTGAGTTTAGCTGCAATCCTGACTGCAGATGGGAGGGGGGATAGATTTTTCCCATGAACAATATGCTGTTGTGAGTTATCCCGGCTGGAATACCAAGCATGTTTAGGGTGACCAGATAAAATCCAGGTCAGGGCTCATGTAACTTTAACTGTTGTGATGAAGAGGGAATTTCACCAGGAACTAATTGCATACAAATGACACTGGCTGAAATTCCCTTTTTTCTACAACTGTTAAAGTTACATGAGCCCTGACCTGGATTTTATCTGGTCACCCTAAGCATGTTGGGGGCGGGGGCTGGTCTTGAATGAGCAGTTAAGGGCTGCAATCCTGACTGCAGATGGGAGGGGGGAATAGATTTTTCCAGGAACAATATGCTGTTATGAGCTATCCCGGTTGTAATGCTATGCATGTTGTGGAGGGGGGGAGGTTTTCCAGGAGCAACAAGTTGCTGGAATGCCAATTATGTTGCGGTGGCCTCCTCTTAAACGAGCAATTAAAGCACATTTGCTGTGGCTCCTGGACAACATTAAAACTGTGTGATGTAGTTGGTTGATGCAGATCAAGACAGCTGCCTGCATTTGTGGACCCTCCAAGGGAGCGTGACAATGGGGACTGTCATGAGGAGTGGCTGCACTTCCAAATTCGCCACTACACCACTGTACATGATCCCTTTTAAATGGAGCTGAAGAGGGCTGAGCCTTCATGCGACGCCTGGGCTGCACCTCTGAGCTGGGGGCCCTCCGCCATGGGGCAGCACAGCAGAGCTTCTCTTAGCACCAAAGTGGGGTCCTCTTGAAGGGATCCCACCCTTTTCATCAGGATTTTTTTTTAGAACAGTAACAAGAAAAGTCCCCCCTCTCTCATTACGACCATTTGACCTTGTGTGTGTGTGAGAGAGAGAGAGCATTTCACGAGAAGATGTCTTTTGAAGGCTATTTTATTCTGCAATGAAGACGGGCAAAACGCCGGATGGACAAGAAGGGAAAGAGAAACGGGGTAAAGAAGCGAGGCAGGACTTCCACATCGGAACCTCCAGGTGTCTTTGGTGTGTAGATATAGCAGCAAGCAGGAGTCAGGCGGGGAATATCTGAGTCTCCTTTTTCTCTGGGACTCTATCTTCCCAAAAATCCTAAGGCGATGCTCACGCCATGCTTCTTCACAAACTTTTTTGCTCCCTTCCAGATTTTTCTCCAGCGACCTCTTGTGATGCGATCCAGCTAAATCAGGGCAAGAGAGACAAGGCAGAGTGAGCATGTAGGGTGATTCAATAGAAAGGAGGACAGGGCTCCTGTATCTTTAACAGTTGTATTGAAAAGGGAATTCCAGCAGGTGTCATTGTTATGCCTGCAGCACCTGGTGAAATTCCCTCTTCATCACAACAGTTAAAGCGGCAGGAGCCCTGACCTCTTTTGCATCTGGTCAAGAGGGCGAGGGGGGGGAGGGATTCCCTCTACTGCAGAGTTTTCTTTAAATGGCACCATCCCCCTAGGATCTCAGAAGGGCTTCCCTCCTCCCCAGTCTCCATTTTGCCAGCAATCCGTGCAAAAGGAAAAAGAATAGAAGTACCTCTTGGTTCACATCCTCACATTGGACAATAATGGTGGGTGGACTTTGCTGAGAGGAATAGAAGCCAGAGCAGTCTCTGTCAACCTGCCCAGGGAGAGAACATGAATCATCAGCACTGACGAAGGAGAAGCACACGACCTCAAATCTCTGTTGCAGATGAGCCTTGGAGGGGTCAGCACAGGGCCGCTTTCCTCAACTGGTGTTGGACTCAACTCCCAGAATCCCCCAGCCAGGAGGATTCTGGGTATTGAGTCCAACAGATGTGGAGGGCCCCAGGTGGGAGGAAGGCTGGGTGATAGAATTGAAAAACCAAACGGAGGAGAGCATCCTTTCAGGGCAAAAAAAGGGAGAGAAGCAGGTTGTGAGAATTCTAAGATACTTTATTTTCAAGCCCAACGCGTTTCGGCCTGTGTTGTTTTTTAAGGGGGTTGATAAGAGATGTCTGCAGAAATACCCTTAACAGGATGCTAGTCTCCTATGATAATCACTGGCGACTGAGGCCCCCTCCACAAGGATGCGCTTTTGCGCCCGGTTCGGGGATTATGCGCATTATCGCGGAGGCGCATTTACTCCTAATCCCTCTGCACGGGAGGCGGCGAGAGGCAGCGAAGCGCATTAATTGATGTCCAAAAAGCGCTTTACAAGAAGTTAACGCGCATAATCGCTTGTTCACACCGCGAAAATGCGCTTTAACGGCCGGAGCAAAATAAAAGTCGCTATTTAACGCGCATTCGAAAATGCGCATTGTCGGGGAGATAACGCGCCTGTACGCCCGTTTTGCGCTCCGCTGGTGTGGAGGTAAAATTTATAATGAGCCTTCAAGGTTCATTAAACGTCTCGTGTGGAGGAGGCCTGAGTAGCTATGGAGGGCATTTTGCCATGAAGCTCTGAGATGGGAGGGAGACAAGGAGATGCCCTTCCGTTCAGGCACTTCACGGAACCTTCCTGGCAATTGTACCTCCATGCCTTCCAGAGTAAATTATCTAATTATTATCTCCTCTATTTATATTGTAGATTTGAACAATGTCCTTCGTCCAAACTTCCCTCACAATACAATGCACCCGACAATAAAAAGGATGCAATGAAAACATAGTTTTAAAAATAATAATAAAAAGCCTGGAGTGACAATTGCAAGAGGACAGATGCCCCCTGAGGATCCTGCTACAGGTCTGATGGATGCTCTACACACTGCATCAGAGGGACAGTCACCCAGGGGCAGGGCAGGGCACAGGAGAGCATCTCCCACTGCTGTTGAAGGGGCAGGAGCAGGAGCAAGAAACAGCTGGCAATGCCCTGAACGAGAGAGACTCTTACCCCATCCGGTTTGTAGTCACACTGGGTCTTGGAAGCATCCTTCTGGTCGGAGGAACGACAAACCGTCTCTTTGATGGAGAACTTCAGCGGCTGGGAGGCTGTAGCAGTAGATTGCTGTGGAGACATTCAGCAAAAGGGATGAATCGTCTGACCGGTAACAGGGACCCATTCTGGTTAGAGTTTGCCTTTGAACCCTAACCCTAACCTTTTCAAGAGCCTGACTACACGAGGCTCTTATTGTGTGCTCGTGGTTCCTTGCTCAGGGTAGTTTGTGTGTCCTTCACACGGCGTTGTCATCCTCCAGGGCCACTCCCGTGCTTTGCAACTATTAGTGCAGGGTTTATTTCCAGAGGAGGAAAGCGCTTGTCTACACGAGGCTGTTAATCACAGTGTTTATTTTTGGTTTTGTCGCAGAATTGAGATTTCCTGCTCTTCTGGTACAGAACTTCTAAGTGGAGCTTTGCTATAGCAGAATTACTAAAATACACACAAAAAAGAGTGCCATCTTCCCCATTTTAAAATAAAATAAAATAGGAAAGTGTTCTTTTTTAAAAAAGGGGGCGGAACTAGGGTGACCAACTATCAGGATATCCCAGATTTGTCCTGGTTTTTGTTCTATCCAGGGTGTCCGGGGGGATTTTCTGTAATTTTCAATGACACGCTTTCCCCTTTAGCCACCAGTAGCATGGCCAGGGGATGACACTTTCCCAGGAGGCGCCTCATCCCCTCCCCCCCCTGCTGCTCCTATGGGACCTTAAAGGGGAAAGTGTGTCATATCCGGATATTATAGAAAAAGCCTTCCTCCGCTCCAATCGGGGCCTTTAAGGGGGGAGGGGGGATGACCTGCTTTCTCGAGGCCCCGGAAAGCTGCTTCCCCCCCCCCAGTGGGTGTCCTCTTTTTGGTTTCCCAAATACAGTCACCCTAACAATGCCTAAACAGCCCATAAACAACCGTGAGTAAAGAATCACAAGTTCACAACAAGAACCTTGTGTAGAAAGCTCAAAGTCTGGCATTTCTCTGAATGGGATTATAGAACCCCCGAATATTTCTGCTATTCTGCTATACAGCAACAACACCCCATGGTGGTATGATGGAGAACATAGAAAGGCAGAGAAAGGAAAACTCTGGGGGGGGGGGGAACCCATGTAAAGGGGCCAATTTAATCCCGCAAAGAATCCAGACACAGAAGCCTCAGTAAAGGCATGGGCTAAAAACCTCATATAGAAAAGCCCTACATGAGCAACAACTTGACTTCTAACCCTGCATGTGTGCAACAGGGTTGCTAATATTTTATCTGGTAGGGGCCTTGCCCCTTCAGCACCTGAACCTCAAGCAGTAATGCAAGAGGTGCTGTTTTCCCATCGCACAGAATCCGTGATGGAGAAAGCTTTGGCTGCTGGATTTCTGCCAGACGTGCAGCTGTTGGAGACACAGGAATTCTTCGGGAAAGAAACTTGTCCTCCCTCCCTCCCTAGAGCTGGCAGGGCAGGCTGATTTGAAGAGAGTGGAATGGGGGACATGACTCCTTTGGCAAGAGACATTCAGGAGACCTTCTCTGCCGCTGAATGAAGCACAGGGGTTGAGGAAAGGGGAATAGGGTGTCAACAGATAAGAGGGAGAATGGGGGCAAACTTTTAGGTTGCTGATTAAAAAGATCAATGCCTTCCCTCTTTGGGTCTCTCTCTCTCTCCCCTAGAATCTAACTCATATTGGACTCAGCATTCAACTTCGGAAGCCCTTGATTCAAATTTCACTTCCACTTCAAACTCACCAGGTGGGCAGAGCCAAGCCATTGGTCTTTCTGTTAACACCGGGATAACCATGCTGGCCTACCTCACAGGGTTGGTGTGGGTGTTATTTACATCATGTAAATCTTCTAGGAAACTGTTACATAAATAGAAGAAGTGGGTTCCCTTCTGGCACCCCCCCCCCATCTCTGAGCGTGAACGTGGCGTTCTTTCCCTCCAGAGCCCTTAGAACAGAGCGAGCTTTAAAACGGAATGACAATAAACAAGCCAGACTCTGCCCCGTGAACCTTACAGATTCAGACTCCTGCAAGCCCAGAACAGTAGAGGGACCCTTGGCCTTCCACTGACGAAATGCTTCCTTCCTGGGGAAGCTGTAACTGTACGTACAAAGTGCCATGGCAGGGCCACCTCAATGCACGGACATGCCTCCACGTCACAGAGCTACTCACCCAATTTGGCTGGGGCTCAGCTTCCAGCAAGCGGAAGAGATACTCGGGCTTTTGCTTCCGGTTGTAGGTGTCAACGGCAGAAGCGATTGCCTGGTCGTGGGTGATGGGAGGAGTCACCGCTGTGGGGGCCGCTGTGGCCACCCCGATGAACAGCAACGCAGCACAGCAGATCGCCAGCATCTCCATCAGATTCCGCTAAGGTTCAGCACAAGTTGGGAATGTGGGTGCCGGGCTACTTCCTTTATAGCCCAGCTCTCCTGGGACCTCCTACCCTGTGGGGTAACTGTCCCATTGGCTATGGGTGGACGGGTGGCTTTCTCTTCCTCCTGCAGGAAGCACCTGTTGTGAGTCCAACTGAACAGGGGGATATTCGTTGGAGGTGTGGAGAGGGCTTGCTGAAACCCTCCTTGCAAAACAGCCCAGGGGGCCAAGCCAGGAATGGGGTCTCTGGGTTGGGAAAGGTTGTGGAAATGGGAGGGGGGCACAGTCTTGCTGGAGTAGAGACTGAACTCAACTGGCCCGTCTCTGAAAGAGCTGCACATTCAGTAGCAAAAGGAAGGATGACTGCCACGTTCCACAGGCACAATGCAGCGTGACGTCCAAGGGCCACTCCCTTGAAAACTACCGGAGATTCGCAGGAGGATATCTTGGCATATCGGGTCCCAATATCTCAAATGCCCATGGCTTGTGCATGCTCAATGGCTGGACTCCCCAGAGCGTTCAAGAGCGCCATGTCAACCATCTCACAACTGCTACCTCCAGGATCCGAGGCAGTAAGCCTGTGTGCACCAGTTGCTGGGGAACATGGGTGGGAGGGTGCTGTTGCACCATGTCCTGCTTTGTTGGTCCCTGGTCGACAGCTGGTTGGCCACTGTGTGAACAGAGTGCTGGACTAGATGGACCCTCGGTCTGATCCAGCAGGACTGTTTGAGATCCATATGTCCTTACGGTACTCAAAATCCACAGATTGTTGGCTGCTGCATGCGGCGAGTTGTAAAAAGGGAAAGGAGGACAGGGCTCCTGTATCTTTAACAGTTGTATAGAAAAGGGAATTTCAACAGGATTTGTCTGCATGCAGCATCTGGTGAAATGCCCTCTTCATCACAGCAATTAAAGCTGCAGGAACCCTGCCTAGCATGACCAGATACAAAAGATGGCAGGACCCCTGCAGCTTTAACTGTTGTGATGATGAGGGAATTTCACCAAGTGCGGCATGCCTACAAATGACACCTGCTGAAATCCCCTTTTCTATGCAACTGTTAAAGATACAGGAGCCCTGTCCTCCTTTCCATAGGGTCACCCTACCCCAAACTCCAATTGTTGCCTGATGTCATTAGAGCCATCAGCCTCCACTGGGTGTTTCCCTGCTTTTGTGCAGTTTTCCCTGATTCTAAACAGTTGAAATGCCTCTCCCAAGGTTTAGTTACTGGCTGTAAGGTCTTTAAACTATAATAAGCTGGTGTGATTTTTTCTTTTGTATTTTTGACTCCAAACCCACCCACCGCTGGGATGCCCCCCTCCCCCTGCAAAAAAAGGGGGGGAGTTCTCCAGAATCAAATTCACTCATTTCTCTAAGGCCTCCTCCACACGGGGCGTTTAATGAGCCTTGAAGGCTCATTATAAATTTTACCTACACACGAGCGGAGCGCAAAACGGGCGTACAGGCGCGTTATCTCCCCGATAATGCGCATTTTCGAACGCGCGTTAAATAGCGACTTTTATTTTGCTCCGGCCGTTAAAGCGCATTTTCGCTGTGTGAACAAGCGATTATGCGCATTAACTACCTGGAAAGCGCTTTTTGGGCATCTTTTAATGCGCTTCGCCGCTTCTCGCCGCCTCCCGTGCAGAGGGATTGTGAGTAAATGCGCCTCTGCGATAATGCGCATAATCGCGGAACCAGGCGCAAAGGCGCATTCTTGTGGAGGGGCCTCTAAGAGGTTCCATTCCCCTGAAATAGCACATAAATGGAGTAAAGTTTTTTTGTGCAACCTTTAAATCGCCTTTATAGTGGGTGCTGCTTATTGCTGTATTCTTCTCACCCCCCACCCTCCCATCTGTAACTTTGCACTAAAACACTTTTAAGCCTAGTTTTTTTAAAATGTAATTCTTCTTTTTTGCACAATCGTAGCTACACTGAAAAAGGATCTTAGTGCGAATTTGGGGAAATTCGTTTAAAAGAAGCGATTAGAAGAATGGCTTGCCCAGCTTGAATTGTTCCTTCCTCGCCCACACGGCCGTCCGGCGCCTGCTCATGTGGATGGAACCTGCAGGGTTGAACACATAAAACAGCACTAGACCTGCCCCCAACTTTAGAAAGTTAATCGCAGTTCCACATGTGGCTCACAGTGGGAAGACAACACTTGGGCCGTGCTAGGAGCTACCAGCCTTGGCGCACCCTGAAATCCTGGCCCGCCAAGGGTGCACTAGCCTGGTGACAAACGAATCACACATGCGCTCACCCACTGACTCTGCCTTGTCTCCCTTGCCCCTGATCTAGCTGAATCGCATCACAAGAGGTCGCTGGTGAAGAATCTGGCAGGGAGCTGAAAACTATCTGAAGAGGCACTGTGTGAGCTCTAAGGCGTTTCGGATAGCGTCCCAGAGAAAAAGGATGTTCAGGCGATTACCGCCTCACCCCGCTTGCAACTACAAGACCAGTGATCAGCGATGATGTTGTGCCATGTCACAAATTGGGCTTGTTTACAACTGACCCTCCATCCACCCATATTTTTCCTTGTTCTTCCAGGCCCAAATTCTGATGGGGAGGATGGAGTATCTGGGACCAGCAAAGATGTCCCACACTATCCTGGCCCTGTACTGCCTTATGAAGCACCGGAGCCATACTGTGTCGCTAGAGGAATCCTCCTGTGAGTTGGCCAGATTGTCACTTACATCAGTAGCTGGCAAGAGGGCTTAAACAATGAGGGGGAGCCCTCTTCCAGCAGTAAGGCCACATGGTCACTGGGCACGTCAGTTAAGGCATGAGCCTTAGCTTCCAATTTCCTGGCTTTGTGGAACTTGATCCAGCATGACGTAGCCTTAACTCTGGTATTAAGGTCATCAAAGAGGCCCTTCTGCCCTTCTCTTTGGAGGCAGCTTTCCCCAACCTTGTGCACTGCAGAGGCATTCAACTATAACCCCTATCATCTGGAGTATGATGGGCATTGTAGTCCAAACACATCTGGAGGCTCAGGCTCTGGAAAGCTGTCTCAGAGGTATGGTTGACAAGGAGACACAAGATGACCTTTCCTACCTCAGGAAGTTCATTCATCTCTTTCTCTGCTAGTGACCCACCATCAACTAATGGCCTGGCTTTTCAAACAGGCTCTTACTTTCCATGCTCTTCAATGGATGTTTTATGTTTCTCTGATTCTACAGTGTATGGTTGTTGTTTTTTAAATGTGCATTTAAAAATACTGCCTTTGATTTGATTGTTTTATTGTAGCCCAAAACGTCCAGGCAGCAACAGGTAGGAAAAGGGTGATGAAGGGTGCAATCCTATGCGTCTTTGGACAGGGGAAAAAGTCCGACAAGTCCCAGCATCCCCCAACCAGCCATGCATAGGATTGCAGCCTCAAAGTGGTAATTCACACAAACAAGCAAGGGAAGATTCCTAAGTGTTCTTTAACAGATAACGTTGGCATTGAGCTTCAGTGAGGACTGATGCACGGACAGGGCTTGCACCTGTAACCCCAAGAGAGGTGGCTGTTTGGGGTTTTCCTTGTGGCCTGGATTCCTCTCGCCTTCTGGAATGAAGTTTTGCAAGGCCTGGCTTGCACTTGGCTACGTCAGCCCCACACTTTGAGGAACCTCTTCTCCAGGCAACGGATTCCTCCGATAGACCTGTTCAAACCATTAGGAAACATTTCCTAATGCCTGGCTCCTTGCATAGGTTTGTACACGTCTCTATATTTTAGAACCATGGACCGCAACATGCCAAAATCAAGAAGTAGGAAAACTTGTCAGAGGTGAACATAAGGAAAGTCCTGCTGGATCAAATCAAAGGCCCATTTGGTCCAGCTTTCTGTTCACAGAGTGGCCAACCACATCCTGAGTGCAGCATTTAGCCATCAGGACTAGTAGCCATCGACAGCCTTCTCCTTCATGAATTGGTCTTAACCCTCCCACAAAACTTTCTTTTAAAAATTAATTTCCATTTTTTTAATGCAGGTACATGAATTTGTATATATCCATAGCAATTAGAACATATAAAATATATACAGCCTTCGAGCAATAGGCTTCAACCAAAATAAAGTATCCAAATAAGCATCCATTTGAAGATGGGGTTTATATGCCACCCATTGAGATATTAAAACAATGATAAGGTCCTCAATCCATTGCATTATAGGAGGTGAGTGTTTATCCCTCCAATGTTGTAATATCGGCTTTTTAGCTCTCAAAAGGGCATTTAGATTCCATTTACGTTGATGATTTGTTAATTTCCATGAATCAGGTAAATAATTTCAAAGAGTGTTTACATCAGTGAATAATAAAGACTGTTCCAGTACAAAATTTATCTTTGAAATAACCTCCTCCCAACTCCTGGACATTGTCAAACATACGTTTTAAAAAAGCATTAGTTGTATTGCACTATCAGCAATTAGCTAAATTATAGAATCCCTTATTAAACAGATGTTATGGTGCCTGGTAGATATGAAACAAAAGTTTTTGCTGAATAAGACGCAGCCTAGGATCCAGAGATGCGACATATAGATGTTTAAGTGGCAATCCACTGATTAGGCATTTTTTGATGGAGCAGCACAGAAGTTTCTCAAATTCCCAAATGTGCGGGTTCACAAAATTTGGGACCGCTGGCTTATAGAGCAAGAGCTCCAGGTGACTCAGGCAAGTAAGCCAAGCCACACGTATACTTCAAGGGGTGACCACAGACACTTCTCTTTTACATCTGACTCAGGTGATGACGTGGAAGCGCTGAATCAATTGGGGGGAGCAGTAATGGACTGTCGGCAAACAAACTGAGGCACACATGGAGGTGGATGTTTCACCTGCTTGAGGAATAATATTTGGCCTGTCCTAGAGAGAATTACTCCCCCACCCCTGAAAGGCATGTAGCTTTGGTTTGCTCTTAGATCCACCTTGGTCACTGGAGGTCCAAGTGGTATTTGTAGTGGAGGATACCTTCTGCCAACTTAGGATGTTGTGTGCACCTTGGGCCCAAAGCTCAGAGCTTCTAAGCCCCACCCACAATGACCAGTGGAGGCTGGTGGCTCCGATGTCAGTGGGGTGGTGAATCCGCTCTGGGTTTCCGTCAGAAATCTTAAAGGAGCCATCCAAGGTGCAGAGCTCCTTCTGAGTTCTGATGGATTCTGACTGAAACCCAGAGTTGATTCACCATCACACTGACATCAGAGCCAGGAGCCTCCTCTGCCAATGACCAGTTGCTTTATTCCTATAGTCATGATGGTGGTGTGAGTTGAGTAGATTTCAAATACAAAAATGTACATGTATTTTCTCTGTTTTCTTTAAAATATATATTACAGTTGGCAAACAGTTTTGTTGTGGTTCTAACATATCAGCAATGCAGAAGCAGTTTCAAGGTATTGGGGTGCCAGTTGGAGGGAGGGAAGGAGAAATGTTGGTTATGTACGTCATAGCTGCACATGCAGCCATCACAAGGGGCTCCCAGTTTAGACCATTAAGACCATTAAGTCCAAGGTCTAAAATTACCTAGCTGCAGCCAAAGCTCTCTGGGCAGTTTACAGCTGTTCATATGATAATAAAATACAGCAATAATAATAATAATAATAATAATAATAATAATAATAATAATTTATTTCTTACCCGCCTCTCCATTTGGATCGAGGTGGGGAACAACAATATGACAAAATACATAAAACTGATTAAAATATGACACACATTATTAAAACTGCATTAAGACATCCAAAAAACATCCTAAAAACATTCTAAAATTCCACTGGATATGCCTGCCGGAAGAGAACAGTCTTTCAAGCTTTCTTAAATTCTAAAAAACTGTTAAGTTGATTAATCTCCTCCGGCAGGTCATTCCACAATCTGGGAGCAGCAGAAGAGAAGGTCCTCTGGGTGCCGGTTGTCAGCCTAGTTTTGGCTGACTGGAGTAAATTCTTCCCAGAGGACCTGAGTGTGCGGGGCGGATTGTATGGGAGAAGGCGATCCTGCAAGTAACCTGGACCCAAACCGTGTAGGGCTTTAAAGGTGATGACTAACACTTTGTACTTTGCCTGGAAATTAATTGGCAGCCAGTGGAGTACTTTTAAAGCTGGAGTGATATGGTCACCCATAGGTGTACTGGTGACCAACCTGGCTGCCATATTTTGAACTAGTTGAAGTTTCCGGACTAGGCACAAAGGTAGCCCTATGTACAGCGCATTGCAGAAGTCAAGCCTCAAAGTTACCCGCGTGCACTACCGTCTTTAGGTCTTCCAACTCTAGGAAGGGACACAGCTGGCGCATCAGCTGAAGCTGATAATAGGCACTCCTGGCCGTCGCATCTATCTGGGCTGTCATTTGGAGTGACGGATCCAGGAGCACCCCCAAGCTGCGAACACAGTCTTTCAGGGGCAGTGTAACCCCATCCAGAACTGGTTGACACACCTCCAAACCCAGGTTGGGGCCTCTGACAGCAAGCACCTCCGTCTTGTCTGGATTCAGCTTCAGTTTGTTTTTCCTCATCCAGCCCATTACCGCCTCCAAGCATTCATTCAGAGGAGACACACTATCCTTAGCTGACGCTGTTAACGAAGGTCTGATTCTCAGTCAGAAGGGATGACCTAGGATAGTATCTTCCCAAACCCTGGGAGTTATTCAGAGTCAAAAGTAGTTTCCTCACTGTATCCAGAAACTCTCGATTAGGTAGCACACCTAACCTGGCCAAAAATTCCTTCTTTTTCAGTAATAGAGATGGAATTCTGTCTGAGCTAAATACTAAGATGTATTTTTGTATTTGAGGAGGGGCATATAACACTTTGATGAATGAAAGATCAATTTCCTTCATCGGTAAATGTAATAAGGTGCTAAGATGTTTCAAAGCACAGGTCATAGTGTTCCATGAGAAAGTACATTCTTCATAGGGATAAACAGTTAGAGCAACCTTATTAACCTGAAGAAGTAGATTTGGGTCCATTGAGAAACTCTTCTTAACTATGGGAGGTTGGAGGGATATATCAACTTCCTTCCTATTTGGTATTTTAATACCATCCCACTTCTCAGTAGTTAGCTTAAGAAGGGAAGCAGAGCTTTCCCTTTTCATAACAGATATAAGGGTATCTACGTTATTTGAAATTCTTTTGAGCTCTTTATAAATATCTTTAACTGTTTTAGCCACCAAATTAGATTGCTCTGCTAGAAGTGCACTGTCACAAAGAGAAGTAATAGACTTATTAATATTCTCATGTCTGCTCCCACTTGCATAGTTATTAGTAGTAGTATTTCCGGTATGTGGTTGCTGAAGCTCTAAACTTTCAATTTCTAAAACATCAAATCTATTGATGTTCAGTTTATATTGCAAAGAACGAGCTTCTTTCTATCAATTACCAAAAAACAAAAGTTATGATATTTGGTATATCTAAGAAAATCCATAACTGGTCACTTGATGGGAATAAACTGGAGCAAGTATTTTCGTTTAAGTATCTTGGTGTGGTGTTTCAGTGGACAGGTACATAGTCTTCGCAGATTCAATCAAGCACCCTGTTAACTGGTAGAACTTTAAATGGACTATTACGGTTCTATCGCACTAAAGGGGGCAATCTGGTTCAGCCCACTTTAGAATTGTATAAGATCAGGGTTCTTCCAAAATTGTTATATGGAGCACCACTGTGGGCTATGGCCAACCTGGATGCATTAGAAAGAGCTCAAAATAAATTTCTGCGTAGACTCCTTGCAGTTCCCATTTCTACAAAATTGGAATTGCTCCGTGCAGAATTGGGTGTAATGACAATCAAAGCTGAAACTCTCAGACTAGCCCTGCTCTTCTGGCTAAGAATCATTTTCAAGCAGGTATCAGAATTTCTTCTGATAGTTTTGGAAGAGATGGGCCCCAGCTCATGGAACCATAAAATGCAGCTAGTTGCCATGAATCTGGGATTTTCCTTCTCTTTTCTCCTAACACAAGGTTATGACAGAGCTAAAGTATTACTGCTCCAAAGGCTTAAGGACACTGAGATGCAATCTCAGCTGGCTGAGATCAATACTTGCCAGTCTAATAACTTCTATGCCTCCTTTACTCCTTTGTATTTATCTTTTCCAAAATACCTTGTAGATTTACCAAATATTAAAATGAGGGTAGCCTTTACTTGGGCAAGATTAAATGTTCTTCCGCTGGCAGATTGGGTGGGTCGGCACAAGGGGGTTCCTAAGAAGGATAGAGTATGCAGTTGTAATTCTGTATCAACTGAAGATATTATTCATGTACTCTTAGAATGCTCATTGAATAACGATCTCAGAACCAAATATATTTATCCATTGTTAAGTTCACTAAAGGGTAGGCCATCTCTTGTGAAGGTTTGTTTCTTATTGTCTGATGTTGAGAAGTATGTATCCTTTAGAACTTCTAAATTCCTCGTCAATGCTCTACAAATACGTGCCACAAAGTTTAAAGATTGTATGGAAAATGATCCTGCTCTTATTGGTTTACTAGCAGAGTTTTAGTTGTATAGAGTGTTTTCCCCCTCCTTTGTAAGTGTGCATAATGGCAATTTGCTAAGACACAATAAAGTATGTATGTATGTATGTTAACAAAGGCATAGAGAAATATATTTGGGTGTCATCAGCATACTGCTAGCACCCCGCCCCATGCTTCTGGATGATCTCTCCCAGCGGTTTCATATAAATGTTAAACAGCATTGGGGAAAGGATGGCACCTTGTGGAACGCCACACAGCAGCTCCTTCTTTGAGGAGAAGCTATCCCCAAGCATCACCATCTGGAACCTGCCCGAGAGGTAGGACCGGAACCACTGAAGCACAGTGCCCCCAATTCCCAATCCCCTCAGGCATTCCAGAAGGATACCATGGTCGATGGTATCGAATGCCGCTGAGAGGTCCAGAAGTACCAACAGGGACACACTCCCACTGTCAATATTCAGGTGTAGATCATCCACTAAGGCGACCATAGCAGTCTCAACTCCATATCTCGCCCTGAAGCCAGTTTGAAATGGGTCTAGAAAATCAGTGTCATCCAAAACTACTTGGAGTTGGGAGGCAACCGCCCTCTCGATCACCTTGCCCAAAAATGGAAGATTTGATACTGGCCTGTAGTTATTAAGGTCCAGGGGGTCCAGGGAGGGCTTTTTTTAGAAGCGGCCGTACTACTGCCTCTTTTAAACATGTTGGAAAACTCCCCTCCCTGAGAGATGCATTAACAATATGTTGTAGATGTGATTTAACTGCATCTCCTCCCTGGACGACCAGCCAAGAAGGGCAGGGATCGAGAGGGCAAGTCGTCCTCCTCACTCATCCAAGCAGCTTGTCCACGTCCTCGGTACTCACCAACTGAAACTGATCCAGTGTAATCCTACTTGCGGAGTCGCTGGACACTCCATCGTCAGCCTCTGCTATAACGACGGCATCTAAGTCGGCTCTTATCCGTTGTTTAATTCACCAAAATAGCGTACTGTCAGCTGTGTGTCCATTGTGTCTTGCCTGACACACAACACAATAATCAACACAACTGACGGTTGATTTCACACGCACACACCCGTTGATTATCGTGTCATCTGAATCAAGCCTGTGTTTAGGGGAAAGCTGGAGTATCTGTTTTCTGCACATGCTCAATGACACTCCCTTCATTATGGCTTCACATGCTCCAAAACTGACCCTTATCTATACCTGCAGGCGCCTGGGCCCTGTAAAGCAAGCGTTGGCTCATACGATGCTTTGGTCTGCATACAACGCTGCCACTGTCTTATGCCAAGGCAGAGTTCCTTTGTTCATCTAGCCCAGCACTGTTGACACTGACCGGCAGCAATGCCTCTTCAGGGTTTCAAGCTGGAATTTTTACTAGCCCTACCTGGAGATACCAGGGATCGGATCTGGGGTTTTCTACCCAGAGCTACAACTCCTCTGAGATGCTGGCAGAATGCTGAGCACGATTTTTTTAAAAAAATGAAGCCACATATAGGTTGCCAACCTTTTCATTGACCACTGCTCCTGTGTCTTTGGAGGTCTCCTGTAGTTTACCCCCACTTATTCCATTTTAAAACACATCACAGATAAGGTGGAATAAACCTCAAACGGCACGAAATCACATGTAAAGCTGACGTTGCGCTATGAACTTGCCGAAGAAGGAAGGAAGGACTGGCTTCAAACAAAGAGGGTAAAATGCCTCCTTGCAACAAAGGCAAGCAGATATGGGCCCCCTCCACAAGGATGCGCTTTTGCGCCCGGTTCCGGGATTATGCGCATTATCGCGGAGGCGCATTTACGCCTAATCCCTCTGCACGGGAGGCGGCAAGAGGCGGCGAAGCGCATTAATTCATGTCCAAAAAGCGCTTTAGAAGACGTTAACGCGCATAATCGCTTGTTCACACCGCGATAATGCGCTTTAACAGCCGGAGAAAAATAAAAGTCGCTATTTAACGCGCATTCGAAAATGCGCATTATCGGGGAAATAACGCGCCTGTACGCCCGTTTTGCGCTCCGCTGGTGTGGAGGTAAAATTTATAATGAGCCTCTGAGGCTCATTAAACGTCTCGTGTGGAGGAGGCCATGATCCCCATGTGTCTACTCAGAAGTAAGTCCCGTTGTGTTCAGTGGGGCATATTCCCAAGTAAGTATGACGAGGTTGTAAACATACAGCAAAATCTTACTCCTACTCAGAAGTAAGTCCTGGCTTTCCTGGGGGCTGTGATGAAACAGACAACGATAAGACCCCCCCTCCTTTGTACCCCTGCCAGGGAGGGAAGGAGGGAGGCGCTCCCCTCAGGAGCCCTGGGAAACAGCCGCAAGACCTCCTACCTTGTTACCCCTCTTCTCCCACATAATCCAATTCACATCAATCGCGCCAAAGAAGCAGGAAGTTCAACAGTGGTAGGTAAACAACAGGATTTCTCTTAATGTAGAGATGCTCTTTAATAGCAGTTTCATCTTATCCGTCATTAAAAAGTCACAGTGTCTTTCACCTCTCCAAGAAAGGAGCTTTGAAATAAACAAACAAAAATCAGTGAGTGCTGAATAACCCTCTGAGCATGTGTAGAATTCCCCCTGAAAAGTACTATCTGTTTTTTTAAAAGTACATCTTAGCAGACTAACACTGAAAATATCAAACACAGGCCCTGTTCAGAAGACACCTTAAACCACGGCTTTAACCAGGGTGAATAAGGCTTTTTGCCTTATTCACCGTGGTTTAAGGTGTCTTCTGAACAGGGCCACACAAATGTTCTTTTCTGGGTTTACATCTTTCTTTTCCAGCAGTTAAACAGGTGGATGCAATTCTGGCTGGTTACCAACTCAATGTTCAGTAAAAAGCTGTTTATTGCTAATAAAAACAATAACACAATGTCCTGTACGAGTACTTTAGATAATGATCCAACGTCTTGTGGTGTTCCATTTTGTTTGGATATACCTTATTCTCCAAAACCTATTGCTTGCTGCTTGTTCCCCAGGGCAGTTTGCATCTCAAGGGTGCGGTGGGAACCACAGACCTAAACATTTCCTCTTCCTTTTGCAGCTGCTGAAAGGTTGCCCTGGGTATTTCTCCACTGAACAGGCAAATTCCCTTATTGTTATCACATGCGATGCTATGGCTCAAGAGGTACATTTCCCATTCAGGTAATGCAGGTGGTGCGGTGTGGAGGCATGGCAATATCCCATCCATGCGGGCAGGATAGACCCCCTTCCAAGGTAGGCTGACCATATGAAAAGGAGGACAGGGCTCATGTAACTTTAACAGTTGTAGGTAACTTTAACAGTTGTAGAGAAAAGGGATATGATAAGATGTATATCCCTGTGATATCTCTGTGATAAGATGTATATATAGGCTGGCCATATGAAAAGAAGGACAGGGCTCATGTAACTTTAACAGTTGTAGAGAAAGGGGAATTTCAGCCAGTGTCATTTGTATGCAATTAGTTCATGGTGAAATTCCCTCTACATCACAACAGTTAAAGTTGCAGGCACTATACTAGAGTGACCATATACAAAAGAAGGCAGGGCCCCTGCAACATTAACTGTTGTGATGAAGAGGGAATTTCACCAGGAACTAATTGCATACAAATGACCCTGGCTGAAATTCCCTTTTCTCTACAACTGTTAAAATTACATGAGCCCTGACCTCCTTTTCATAGTGTCAGCCTATTCCAAGGAAGCCCATCCTGTCAGTTAGGTAGATGGGACATTCCCCACCCCACTCAAAAGGCTTGCTGCATCCCCCCCCCCCCCATCTTGAATACTCTCTCTGTTCAGCCCTGGTGGCAACTGGCATCACACATGTGGGTCATTTGCAGTGGCTTAGTTTGGATGACACTTTAGGCAACGGAGGGGTTAATAACACTCTCCCCGTACTTTATGTTTCCAGTACTTGCCACACCACACGTTGCCCCTCCCCTGTCGCGCGGCTGCCGGTGTCCTTCTGGGCTCCTCCTCCCCTCTCTCTCCCGCAGTCCTCTGGTAATATCCCATGATGCACTGCAAGTTCTGCCAGCTGTATAGGAGCGGACATTTTTTTCCCCTGCTGCTCCTGCCGGGGAACTCTATGACTGTCTGGAATAGTACAGGGAGAGAGGGGGGTTCCCGACACACGACACTTTAAACAACGGATTTCGGGATAAACAAGGGAGCAGCCTGCTGTTTTTCCCTGTTGTTTAAGTGCCCGAAATAGCGAACCATCAGTTGTGTGACACAACAAGCAACACAACTGACGGTTGATTCCCCCCACCCTCCGTTGATTATCGTGTCGTCTGAACTGAGCAAGTAGCTTCACCGCATGACAAATGACCTGTGATTCTACCCTTCGGAGGCAATCCTATGCAAGTTTACATGCAAAAAAGTCTTACAGCTCCCAGCTATGGTGGTACTTTTCTCCTGACATTGTACTTTTTCGGTCTGAACATGGATACATTTGCACCCTTGGAGAAGAAAACAGGAGTGTAGGTATGAGTTTATTGCCACCCGGTGGCTCATAGATGGAAATAGACAATTATTGATTTCGATGGGAGAGTTAAACATGTCTTAGCCTTTTGCCATTGAAATCAATGGGCCACAGAACTGCTTAACTTTGCAAAGTGCGTACCTGCCAATGTTTGAAAACATAAACAAGGAAAATCTTGACTGTTTGACCCACGAGGAAATTAAAGCCAACAAAACAGGAGTATATTGTTTTAATATTTTGTTCAAACTAACAATGCTTTAAGGACATCTTCTAGATTTAAATAATTATTCTTCTGTGTTATTTAATTCTGTTCTAAGTAACACTAGAAAAGTAGCTAAGTTTAGATGTGGATTTAATATCTGAACTTGTAATGGACCTAAGATCTTTCAAGGTCTGAGCCATCTAGTAGCAAAGTTTACCTTAACGAACAAAAATGCTAAGACTTGTAAACTTGTAAAGAGTCTCTGCTTTCATAGGTGTCCAGTTGTTAGAATTAACATTTTGGGGATCATCATTAAGTCAAAGAGCTCTTTCCCATCCTAGTTTTACCTATTCTTGCATTCTTCAGATGTGTGTATGAAAGCAGCTGAAGGATGGCTAACGATGTCTACTATACAGATAGTCAAATGTCTGCACATTTCAATATCAGCACAGAAACTGTGATGAATCATAGTGGGAAAACCTTCCTTTTACAGTTGATCTGCTTTCTGTAAGGCGGGGTGTGGAACCTCTTTCAGCCTGCGGGGCAAATACTATTTAGGAGAAGCTCAGCTTCTAGTGGTGGGCAGGGCCAAAGACAAATGAAGTTGGGGCCAAAAGCAAAACCCAGAAAAAATACCACTATATTTAGGGTGACCATCTGAAAAGGAGGACAGGGCTCCTGTATCTAACAGTTGTATAGAAAAGAGATTTTCAGCAGGTGTCACTTGTTTGCATGCAGCACCTGGTGGAACTCCTTCATCACAACAGTTAAAGCTGCAGGAGCCCTGCCCTCTTGACCAGATACTAAAGAGGGCAGGGCTCCTGCAGCTTGAACTGTTGTGCTGAAGAGGGAATTTCACCAGGCGCTGCATCCATACAAATGACACCTGCTGAAATTCCCTTTTCTATGCAACTGTTAAAGATGCAGGGGCCCTGTCCTCCTTTTCAGATGGCCACCCTAATAAAAGCATACAGCATAAAAACAATCTATAACGGCCAGTGATAAGATTCTAAAACGGGTAATACACTTTATAGAAAGACTAGCCAATGTAGACCAGGTGTGTTATTGTGAAAAAAGGGATTAAGCCTAGCATATATATATTTGAAAATAAAAGACAGAACATCTCCGTATTGCAGGCTTCCACAAAATGTTCTGATTGCAGATGCTCTAGAGGCTACTCTTGATCCATTCAGAATAGAGGGATTTGTAACAGGAACATACATTTGCATGATCAGATTTGGGGAGATTTGCTAGGCCTGTTTCAGGCTTGCAGGGGGACTATTTGCCCATGTAAAGATAAGGAGGGGCCATAATTGAGTGACAGAGCACATGCTTCGTATGTAGATGTTCCCGAGTTCAGTCCCAGCATCCACTGGACAGAGCTGGATGCATTAAAAGTCTGACCCTTTATAAGGCAGCTTCCTATGTACCACTTGTCTCTGGCCATTTTGTGGGCACTTCTATCCATTCCTTTCTCCACTGGAGGACCCATAAATCAGTGTTTAGTGTACAGACTCCATACAGATGATGTACCAATCCCAATTCCCAGCATGCTTAGCTAAAAGGATGTCGGAAGTGCAACATAAGCCAGATAGATGACTGGTCTTCTTGCTCCTGACCAACCAGGGGAGCAAACCTACAGCCATTCTACCAGAACTAGGGCCATGTCTACATTATGTTTTCCCCCCCCGGGGTTGTCCCTGAGTCGTCCCTGTGCATCCAATGACGCACAGGGGATCCCAGGAGCAGGCAGGGACGACCCCTCCATTTTCATGGGATTTCACAATTTTCCTCCTTCCCGAGGACCGCAGGCAGCGTGGGCCCCCGTCTTAGCTTCTTCCCTCTTCACCACGAGTAGCGGGGGTCAGCAAGAGGGAAGGGGCCGGTCCAAGGGGGAGTCCAAGGACATTGAGGGTGGAGGGAAGCGGGGTCGGGTTTTTTAAAAAAAACTTCTGTTTCGCTGGAGCACAATTGTGCTCCCGGCTTCTGTTGCTTTAAAAGCAATGGCGGCCGCAACATCCCGGTTAGTTTCCGGGACATCGCGCTGGCGTTTGTACGCTGGGGGACGATCACAGAAGCAGGTAAGTCCAGGATCGTCCCCTCTTCCTCCCCGAAGGACCTTAGGTGTAGAAAGGGCCTATATTGCCTCCAAGTTTAAACTGAAACCCGGCTTTTATTTCCCCCCCTCCCCTCCAGCCTGTCCGCATCACCAGATTCCAAGGGTTTAGAGGGCTCCTGAAAGGAATTGGAAGAGGACTTAATATTTGGGGCTCCAATCAGTAAATGCAAAATGAGCCCAGGACTCAAGAGAAATAATGATCCTGAAGAGCCAAGGGCATGATATGAAAGCAAAGCCTCCGTTGCCTCCGCTTCATAGACCTTGTTTTTTTTTTGCTTGTGCAGTCGCTCCCTCCTAAACAGAATTACATTTGCAATAGAATTTTTTAAAAAAAAGTTATTCAAAAAGAGAAATTGTCCCTAGTTCTTTTAATACTTCATGCTGCTAACATTATTATTATTATTATTATTATCATCATCATCATTATTATTTATTACATTTATAGACCGCCCCATAGCCAAGGCTGTCTGGGCGGTTTACAAAAATGAAAAACATTGAACATTAAAAAAACCGATATACAAAATTTAAAACCATAAAGAGCATAAAAACAGGTTATAAATACAATATCCATTTAAAAACAACTATTCTGGGTCAAACCACCACCACAACAACAAACCCCTCAACATATGCTGTTAAATGCCTGGGAGAAGAGGAAAGCCTTGACCTGGCGCCAAAAAGATAACAATGTTGGCACCAGGTGAGCCTTGTAGGGGAGATCATTCCATAATTGGGGGGGGGGGGCACCACTGAAAAGGCCCTACTCATCAAAAGCCATTGTAAAGCAATTATTTTTTTCCTTAATGGATTTTCTGCAGTATCTGTTATCTATCTGTTATCATTTTTGTTTTTTCAGCTACAATAACGAGCGTATCTGAAGAAGCTTTCTCCTTGCGAAACGGGTTGATATCCGGAAGCCTGTTGTTGTTTTTCTCGTTGTAAATATTAGCATTGCAAAAAACGGTTTGTTTTGAAAAAAAATTCATTTCAACATCAGCATTGCAAAAATAGTTTGTTTTGAAAAACATATGTTTGCCTTTGATAATACACTGTTTTGTTTCAATTACTCTTTATTCAGCTGTGTAGCTTGTTATAAGCAACAATTATGTATATAGAGTTTATATGACTTTATACAGTCGATAAATAAGTATTTGCCTACCGTTATTTTGAATACTTTCATTGTTTGCAGTTGTGTGCCTTGTGCCTTATATAATTGTTCAGTTTGTCAACTGCTGCCTTCTGCTTGTGTGTAATGGAATCCACCTCAAAGCATCCCTGACAAATGGCTGTCCAGCTGCATCTTGAAGGCCTCTAGTGTGGGAGAGCCCACCACCTCCCTAGGTCATGGGTTCCATTGATGGAAAGATGGAAGCAATGGTGGGAAACCATGGGAGGGCTTATCAGTGGAAGATGACAATGTCCAGACCCCAAAGACCCCCTTTCCCTAATTCTGTGAACGAGGCAGTGCAATGACATCATATAAGCCTCATTAAGAAGCATTATTGGTCTGTGCCTGGAGACTGCTAGGGTAGAAGGGAAGGGAATCAGCCCACCCACAAAAATTTATACAATGATGTCTACATAATCTTTCATTTGGATGCACACACACACTTATGGTGGTCCTCCAATGCTGTAGCCTGCTGTTTAGACAGACTGCAGTCTCTAAGTCACCCCTGGACTAAGCTGTGAGCCCAGCCCAGTTCAGCTCACCTGCAGCACCTTTTAAAACAGTGACCATTGAGAGGGCCGCTGCTGGAATGGAGGAGTATTCCAAGGCCTTTGAGTAAAGATCTACCTACCTCCTGGGCACAGGCCCAGAGTAACCATCACCCATCCAGCTTAATAATTGTGAGCATTTAGCAGGTGGCTGCCTGCAAAAGGCTTTGTCCTTTTAGATGGCTTTATGGACAGGTGTTTCAGATTGCTTTTTTTTAAATCAAAGGTTATGTCTAAAACGATGTCTTCATTTCATTTGGCCTGCCTAGCGTGACCAGATACAAAAGTGGGCAGGTCTCCTGCAGCTTTCACTGCTGTGATGAAGAGGGCATTTCACCAGGCGCTGCGTGCCTGCAAATGGCACCTGCTGAAATTCCCTTTTCTGTACAACTGTGAAAAATAAAGGAGCCCTGTCCTCCTTTTCATATGGTCACCCTAACCTTATATAAGAATACAGTAGTGTAAGTCTTAATACTTGAGATCTCCCAGCCCAATATGAGCAGTGTAGACATGCAGAAAGTTTTAAAAGTTCAAAAAAGTTTGAAGTTAGAATTTTAAAAGCAAAACAGTCTGTTTATTGGCTCCATACCAACAGTCTCCTCTTGCTCTTCTCCAGTCCAGGAGCACTCCCAGAAATGAAATCTTCCCTGTGTCTCCTGACACCAGTATCCCCCTCTTATCTCTGAGCCAGAAATATCAATCAGTGTGAGATGATCACTGGGTTGCCTAATCTCTTGCACATATTTTACCCAACCCTGGATAATTATAATTTCCTTTCAGCTAGAGAAAGCAAAAAATAAGGACATGCCTTCTCTCTCCCACCTCATGTACTTTTGTTTTGTAATGCTGGCCAATATGTATTTATTGTATTTGAAAAGGTGGGTCAGCCCCTTGGGAAATTCCGCCTGTTCAAGAAAACCCAGTCAAGGCCCTGATTGGAGCAGGTGGGGAATGACCCACCTCCAGAAAGCACTTCATTCCCCCTCGTAACCCTAATGGCAGACTTAAAGGGGAAAGCTTGTCATCGCAGGACATTACAGAAAATTACAGAACCTCCCCCGCCCCCCGGCACCCAGGATAGAACAAAAATCAGGACGAATCCGGGGAAATCCTGACAGTTGGTCCCCCTGCTGTCTGGGGCTGATTGGAGTTGAGGTCCAAAACACCTGCAGGGCACCAGGTTGTGGAAGGCAGCTGTAGAGGGTAGCGGTGGAGTCTGTGGGGAGTTTCTTTAGCAGTGGAAGGAGAAATGAGTCTGCTTGATCAGGTTTTAGGGTTCCAGAGAAGCTTTGATTACTTACTTTACTTTTCACGGCGTTATCAGCCACTTTTTACATCAGCTAACAATACAATGTTGGCATGGCTTTAATTTTTAACGACAGCAATGTTCTTTTTGAATTGCATGTTTTTCTTTTGGAATGGTTGCACATTTTTTAAAAAGTCCTGATAGCATCAGAGAACAAATCCACCATTTCTGGTAGATCTTGCGACTGATCAGCGATAAGGCCTGGGCTCCTGGCCTGCCAAGGTAGATCAAGATTCCATGAAATTTGTATACCAGGTCCGCCCCAATGTTGTTTCTGAGTGGGTAGACATGGTGTGCAGTCAAGGCCTTGCCACCCACAGCTGAAACCCTTCGTTCTTTCTACGACTCCCTTATCTCCCGTAATGGCCATTTGGGCCAAAAGGTGTTACAGGAGCCATGTCTACATCATGTATATATCCCGGCGTCATCTCTAGGTTGTCCCTGTGCATCCAAATGATGCACAGGGGATCCCGGGGTCAGGCAGGGACAACCAGAGACTTTCCCCAGGATAACCGGGACCGCGTATTTCCTGGGTTTTCCCGTAGTCCCGGGACACCGCCAAGGACCGCGACCAATGTGGCGTGCAATGATGTGTTGTCCCTTCTTCCCTGTGATTAGCGGGGCTCTGGAAACAGGCATGGAGCTGCACAGGGGCATTCTGGGTAGGGTGACCAGATAAAATCCAGGTCAGGGCTCATGTAACTTTAACAGTCGTAGAGAAAAGGGAATTTCAGCCAGTGTCATTTGTATGCAATTAGTTCCTGGTGAAATTCCCTCTTCATCACAACTGTTAAAGTTGCAGGGGCCCTGCCTTCTTTTGTATATGGTCACTCTAGTATAGTGCCTGCACTCTGTCAGAAGAGGCTTGGAGAGGGACAGAACAGGGCAGCCTTCCCCAACCTGGGGCCCACCAGATGTGTTGGACTACAACTGCCAGAATCAGCCAGCCAGTTATTGCACGGGGCACATGACAGGGCACCCTTTGTGATGAATGTTCCTCCATACCTTCCACGGTAACGTTTAGTTATTATCTCTGCTTATGTTGCAGATTTGACTACTGGCCTTTGTCCAAACTTCCCTCACAACAAAATGCAACCAACATTACAATGGATGCAATAAAAGAATCCATTCAAAAAAAGAACAACAACCCAGGAGTGACAATAGCAAGACTTCACCAAACCCCTAAGGATTATGCTACCGTGCTGATGGATGCTTTACACACGGAGGGACAACCCAGGGGGCAGGAGGGCCACAGGTTGGGAGAAAAACCACACTGTGGCTACAACTCGCCACAGTGTAGCCGCCAATACTCTGTGGATTGTGAGCACCAGATATAGTGGCAGTTGCGTCATAGTCAACAGGGTGCTCTTGCACGCCCTGGGGAGTCCAGCCATTGGGCATGCAAAAGCCAAGGGCATTTGAGATCTTGGGACCTGATGCATCAAGACATCCTCCTGTGCTTTTAGCCCCTCTGTCCTCTGTTGTCCTCTTTTTTTGGTGATGCATCTCCTCTTTTTTGGCAATGGGCAAGTGGCCAACGGCACCCCTCCCAACTATGGGACCAATGGATCCAATGGGTTGTGTGCAACATGACAATGTGAAGAGTTTCATTTCTAGGAACCCCAGGAAGACTTAAGGAAGAGCAATACTTTGGAGACTGAAGCCCTAGCGCTGAACTGGGTGAAATCATCATGCCAATGAGAGGAGCAGAATGGGGCAATGAGATGAATGGTCCCTTTTTACAACTCGCCGCATGCAGCAGCCAACAATTGGTGGATTGTGAGTACTGTAAGGACATCAGGACATCAAACAGCCCTGCTGGATCAGACCAAGGGTCCATCTAGTCCAGCACTCAGTTCACACAGTGGACAACCAGCTGTCGGCCAGAGGCCAACAAAGCAGGACACAGTGCAACTGCAACCCTCCCACCCATGTTCCCCAACAACTGGTGCACACAGGCTTACTGCCTCGTATCCTGGAGGTAGCAGTTGTGAGATGGTTGACATGGTGCTCTTGAACACTCTGGGGAGTCCAGCCATTCGGGGTGCACAAGCCACAGGCATTTGAGACCTTGGGACCCGATGCATCAAGATATCCTCCTGCGCTTTCAGCCCCACTGAAAAACATGGGAGCCGGGTGTGAATCTCCTGTAGTTTTCAAGGGTGTTGCACCTGAACGTCCCGCTGCATTGTGCCTGTGGAACGTGGCAGCCATCTTTCCTTTTGCTACTGAATGTGCAGCTCTTTGGGAGATGGGCCAGTTGAGTTCAGTCTCTACTCCAGCAAGACTGTGCCCCCCTCCCATTTCCACAACCTTTCCCAACCCAGAGACCCCGTTCCTGGCTTGGCCTCCTGGGCTGTTTTGCAAGGAGGGTTTCAGCAAGCCTTCTCCACACCTCCAACAGATATCCCCCTGTTCAGTTGGACCCACAACTGGTGCTTCCTGCAGGGGGGGAGAGAAAGCCACCCGTCCACCCACAGCCAATGGGGCAGTTACCCCACAGGGTAGGAGGTCCCAGGACAGCTGGGCTATAAAGGAAGCAGCCCGGCACCCACATTCCCATCTTGTGCTGAACCTGGAGTAATCTGATGGAGATGATGGCGATCTGCTGTGCTGAGTTGCTGTTCATCGGGGTGGCCACAGCGGCCCGATCAGGGCCTTTTCTATAATATCAGGGAATGACACACTTTCCCCTTTAAGGTCTCAAGGAGCAGCGGGGGGAGGGATGAGGCGCCTCCAGAAAAATGTCAAAACCACCCCACGGCCATGCTAATGGTGGCCTTAAAGGGGAAAGCATGTCATTCCAGGGCATCATTGAAAATGACATTTTGTGGGCACTTCTAGCCATTCCTTTCTCCACTGGAGGACCCATAAATCAGTGTGTAGTGTACAGACTCCATACAGATGATGTACCAAGCCCAATTCCCAGCATGCTTAGCTGAAAGGATGTCGGAAGTGCAACATAGGCCAGATAGATGACTGGTCTTCTTGCTCCTGACCAACCAGGGGAGCAAACCTAGGGCCATGTCTACACAATGTTTTTTTCCCCAGGGTTGTCCCTGGGTCATCCCTGTGCATCCAAATGGCGCACAGGGGATCACAGGAGCAGGCAGGAACAACCCCTCCATTTTCACAGGATCACTGGTTCCCCAGTTTTCCCGATTTTCCCCGTGGTCCCGGGACCATCCCAAGGACTGTAGGCGGTGTGGGCGCTCGTCCCGGCTTCTTCCCTCTTCACCGCGAGTAGCGGGGGTCAGCAAAGAGGGAAGGAGCCAGTCTGGGGGGAGTCCTGGGACATCAAAGGCAGAAGGAGAGCAGAGTTGGGCCTTTTTAAAAAATATTACGTTTTGGTGGCGCGCAATTGCACTCCCGGCTCCTGTTGCTTTTTTAAAAAATGGCACCCACAACGTCCCGGTTTGTTTCTGGGATGTCGCGCTGGTGTTTGTACGCTGGGGGAGGATCCCGGAAGCAGGTAAGTCCAGGATCGTCCCCCCTCCTTCCCTCTACACCCTTAGGTGTAGAGGGCCTATATTGCCTCAAGGTTTGAATTGAAAACCTGCTTTTATTTTCTCCCCCACACCTCCAGGTTGCCCGTGTCACCAGATTCCTATGGCTTGCAGGGCTCCTGAAAGGAATTGGAAGATGACTTATCTTTGGGGCTCCAATCAGTAAATGCAAAATGAGCCCAGGACTCAAGAGGAATAATGATCTTGCAGAGTTATGAGCATGATGTGAAAGCAAAGCCTCCGTTGCCTCCGCTTCATAGACACTGTATGTTTTTGCTTGTGCAGTCGCTCCCTCCTAAAGAGAATTGCATTTGCAGTAGAACATTAAAGGGAAAAAAGGTTATTTTAAAAAAAGAAATAGTGTCTAGTTCTTTTAATACTTCGGGCTGCTAGCACTACTCATCAAAAGCCATTGTACAGCAATTCTTTTTTTCTTCCCTTAATGGATTTTCTGCAGTAAGGAATCATAAAATAGTAGAGTTGGAATGGGCCTGTAAGGCCATCAAGTCCAACTCCCTGCTCAATGCAGGAATCCACCTTTAAGCATCCCTGACAAATGGCTGTCCAACTGCATTGTGAAGGCCTCTTGTGTGGGAGAGCCCACCATCTCCCTAGGAAATTGGTTCCATTGTCATACCGCTCTAACAGTCAGGAAGTTTTTCCTGATGTTCAGCCGGAATCTGGCTTCCTGTCACTTGAGCCCATTATTCCGTGTCCTGCACTCTGGGTTGATCGAGAAGAGATCCTGGCCCTCCTCTGTGTGACAAGCTCTCAAATATTTGAAGAGTGCGATCATGCACTCTCCCACCTATGTTCCCCAGTAACTGGTGTTCAAAGGCATACTACCTCCAATACTAGAGGAAATATATAGCCATTATAACTAGTAGCCATTGGGAGCGTTATCCTCCATTTAATATTCATGCTGATTCTTCTTCAGCAAGACTTGTTCTTGCATATGCTTCAAAAGTTAATCTTTCACAATGATTTCCAAGAATTTACCTGGAACAGGCAGTAAGCTAACTAGTGTTAGGGTGACCAGATGGCTCGGGGTTTCCTGGTCCTAACCGGGAAACCTGGGGCAAACCGGCCCAACCGGGGGGCAGTGGGGGCAAACCGGGGTGGCGGGGGGTCACGCGGCGGTGGCAGCAAGCGAGGAGCGGCGGTAGACCCGGCGGCGGTGGCGGCGGAGGAGCCCGGGAAGCGGCCGCCCCAGCAGGTAAGTGCCCTCCCTCGCGCCTCACGCTCCTTACCAGCAGGATACTGGCGCGATACTGAGAGACAGACCGCGAAGCCTGTTTCTCAGTAGATTCGAGCACTGGAGGGAAGTGGACGCCCCTGCGGGTAAGGAGTGCGAGGCGCAGGGAGCGGGGCACTTACCTGCTGGGGCGGCCGTGTCCGCCGCCGCCGGGTCCTCCACTACTGCTGCCGGGCTCGTGAGGTCAGAGGCCGCGCGGAAGGGATGGGAGAGGGCCGGATCTGGAAGTGAAGTAATCAGCCCTCCCCCGCCTCTTCCGCGCGGCCTCTGGCCACGTCGGGGCTCGTCGTGATGGCGACGACCCCCGAGGAGCCTGGACGCCTGCACCGTAGAGGCGGGGGAGCTCCCCCGCCTCTTCCGCACGGGCATCCGGGCTCCTCGGGGGTCATCGCCATCGCGACGAGCCCCAACGAGGCCAGAGGCCGTGTGGAAGAGGCGGGGGAGGGCCGATTACATCACTTCCGGATCCGGCCCTCCCCTGCCTCTTCCGCGCGGCCGCTGGCCTTATGAGCCCAGTGGCGGGGGATCCGGCGGCGGCGGAGGAAGACCCGGCGGCAGCGGCGGGGGACCTGGGGGGGGACGGACCTGGCGGGGGCGGCAGCGGAAGAGAACCCGGTAGGTCCGGGCTGATGTTTTTTGGGGGTGGGTGGCTTGGTGGAGGGGTTGTTTTGGGTGGGTGGGGTGGCTTGGTGGGGGGGTTGTTTTGGGTGGCGGGGGGGACCGGGATTTTGGGTTCCAAAATCTGGTCACCCTAACTAGTGTGCAATTTCCTGGATCCTCTTTTAAAAACTGGAGTTCTATTGGCTACTTTCCAGTCTTCTCGTAATGTTAGGTACAAGTTGCATATGTCTATTAGAAGGTCAGCAGTTTCACATTTCACTTCTTTGAGTACTCACAAGTAGATACCACACAGACCCAGCGATTTGTTTATTGTTCATTTGTCAGTCATTAATAGAACTTGAGGAACTGTTTGCAGAGCGAGGTAAGATCAAATCCATCAGAAGAACAGTCTGCCAAGGAAAAACAACACAGAATCTTGCAGCCCCTTCAAGACTGGCACATTTATGACGGCATCTTGCAAAGGGAGATCAGGCCAAGTCCATCAGGGGAACAGGTTGCCCAGGAAGGTTCTGAAAAGTCTTAGCAGATGCAGCCAATTGCAAGCAAAGTCTGTGGCAGAACCCTTCCATAACCGGTGGCCATCACTACATCTTGTGGAAACGAATTCCAGAGTTTAAATCTGCACTGTGTGAAGACGTCCTTCCTTTGATCTGTCCTGAATCTCCCACCAATCATCTTCATGGGATGTGACCCCACTGGGTTCTAGTATTATGGAGAGAGAGAGAGAGAGAGAGAGGTCTCCCTAACCACGTTCTCCACACCATGCATAATTTTGTACACCTCTAGCGTGTCCCCCTCACTCACCTTTTGCTCTTAAGCTAAACAATCCCAGATGTTCTACGTTTTCCTCATAGGGGAGTTGCTCCAGCCCCCCGTGATCATTTTAGTGGGCCTTTCTGCCCTTTTTCTAACTCAACAATGTCCTTTTTAGGTGCGATGACCAGGACGGCATACAGTTTTCTGTGTGTAGCTGCACCACACATTTGTCTAAGGTGGGTATGATCTTGGCTGTTTTATTTTCAGTTCCTTGCCTTACCTATCATGGAATTTGCCTTTTCCACAACAGCCACACACTGGGTCAACATTTGCATTGGGCTGTCCACCACAACCCCTAGATCTCGTCAAAAGCAGCCCCACGGAGAGTGCATTACAGTAGTCAAGCTTAGATATCACCAGTGCAAGGATAATAACCAAGGCCATGTCTACACCAGCCATTTCTCCCAGGGTCAGCTCAAGGTTGTCCCTGTGCGTTCAAATGACGCACGGGATCCCGGGGTCAACCAGGGACGACCTCTCAGTTCTCCTGGAATAACTGGAACTTCTTTTATCACGATTTTTCCCATGGTCCTGGGGCAACCCCGAGGACCATGGGCAGTGTGGCGCATGCTCCCGGGTCCTCCCTCCTCCCCGCGAGTAGCGCAGCATAAATGAGCACGGAGCTCTGCCGGGGGGGGGGGGGGGGGTCTGTGCCCATCGGGAGTAAGGGGGTGAGCTTTTTTGCCATCCCTGGGATGGCTGTCGGTGTTTTATGGTGCCAACTTTCAATGTTTTTTTTTCCTTTTTAAAACTTACTTTGGTGCTGGATCATGCACTTGTACTCGCACAAACACCTCCTCTTCCGGAAAAAAAAATGCCACGCTGGAATGTCCCTCTTTACTTCCGGGATGGCATGTTGGCGTTTAGATGCAGGGACATGATCCTGGAAGCAGGTAAGCCCGGGATCCTCCCCCCCGCCCCAAAAGGCCCATGGATGTAGATGAGCCTTTGGTCAGTTACTACTCGCTCAGAGCCCATCAGTTTATACTTAAACTTGGATTTATTTATTTTTTGCCCCAATGTGCATCATTTAACACTTGAACCACACTTGTGTTTGAAGTAAGGAACCAGAGATGGCTCAATGGATACAGGGGATAGAGGGTGGGTTAGGCTGACCAGATAAAATCCAGGAAAGGGCTCAGGCACTATACTAGAGTAACCTTATACAAAAGAGGGCAGGGCCCCTGCAGCTTTAACTGTTGTGATGAAGAGGGAATTTCACCAGGAACTAATTGCATACAAATGACATTGGCTGAAATTCCCCTTTCTCTACAACTGTTAAAGTTACATGAGCCCTGACCTGGATTTTATCTGGTCACCCTAGGGTGGGTGGCGTGGGAGACAAAGATGGAGGGATGAAGTGGGGAGGGGGGGTGTGGGTGTGGGTGTGGGTGTAAGAGAGAGATAAAGGCAGGAAATTAGATGGATGAGGAGGGTAGAGGGTTGGGTGTGTAAAACAGACAAAAAGAAAGGGAGGGGGATGAAGGGGAGGGGGAGAGAGTGGGTGGGTGGGTGGATGGGTGGGTGGGTTCAGAGAGTTTGCGTTGAGAGTAGGTTGTCATTGAACCATAGGTTATCGAGTTCTCTGAATCCAGCTACGCGAACAAGCCATGGTTTGTCAAGCACAAACCATGGGGTCACTTCATGGTCTGTTAGTATGGTAGAGAACACGAGAACACAATAACCCACGTTTCAACAACAACCCACAGTTCAACGACAATCCACGCTCAACCCATACTCAACCCTTGAGTGTGGGTTATCGTGTTGTCTAAACCCGTCAGAGTGTGTGTGTATGACACAGAGAGAGAGAGAGAGAGAGAGAATGAAATACAAGAGAGAAAGAAGGTGGGAGGGAGGGCGATCCCGGAAGTACGTAATACACACCATCGGTGCACAGGGACCAGCCGGGGGCCATCCCAGGCAAAATGTCTGGTGTGGAAAGGGCCAGGGTGTCACCTTTGGCTGAGGCTCCACCCACAGCTGGTATATCTTGCCCCCTGGCCACTTTTCTTTAAGGAAACGTGGCCCACGGCCCAAGAAGGTTGCCCACCTCTGCTTTAGCATCTATTTTTCGTATGCGTTGTACTTGGGAGATTCATACCAACAGAATTCAGTTTCTGGCCCAATGGAGCAAAGGCTTCCTTGTTGTTCAGCCTTTCCTAGCACAGGTAACCCCGCCCTAACCTCTCCTCCTGGACTGTTTTGCAAGAAGCATGAGAGATTTCATCAGTATTTTAAAAGTCAAGCTCCAAGGAGCCCCTTCCTATAGGAGGAAAAGGAAAATCTCTCATGCATCTCTGGCCGGCAGTGGGAAGAGTAGAAGCCCCAGAAGAGGTTATATAAAGGCGCAACCTCTTCTATCCGTGAAAAGGGCTAGAAGAAGAAGCCGGGCAGAACCGGCGGGAACAAGAATAACAAAGACCCCGAGGAGACCACAGGATGGAGAGTGCCTGGACATGGCTGCTGTTGGTTGGGGCAGTCGCTGGAGCCCCCCTGGTGCAGCTCACTCCCATGAGCTATGAGCAAACGCTTGCCTTTGCTGTTCATCTCTACAACGAACATGGAAACTCTGACTTTGCCTCCCGGCTCCTGGAGGCTGAGCCCAGGCCAGATTGGGTGAGTAGCTCTGCCAAGGGCAGCTTTGGGGTCTCTTACTGGCTGGCAGGCACCTTTCTGCTGCCGACCACTTCCCCGATCATGCAGGGAATGGTTTCCTCCGTTGAATGCAAAAGGTCCCTCCGGCGTCCCGGGCCTGGAGGTGTTTGGATCCTGTGCATTCCCTGTAAACTTAGTGGGGCAGAGCCTGGCTTATTGATTCTTGGGTCTGCTTAGATTCAAACAGGCTTTGTTCAAAGGGCTCTGAATGAAAAGAACGCCAGCTTCACACCCTGTATGACAGTTTTCTAGAGACTCCAAATGGTGACAATAACTGCTACAACCACCCTGTGAGGTAGGCTAGGACCATTACCTTCATGATACAGAGACAGCGATGACTTGGCTTAGAGCACCTAGGTGAGTTTGAAGCAGGGAGGAAATTTGAATCCCTCCCCAGTTGATCCTAATGAAACCTGCCCCCTTCGCTGCAAGAAGTCTTAATAAATAAATCTTCCATTGGGGCCAACAGAAGCTTTTTTAAAAGGCTACTTGCAGCACTGAAGTCCCAACATTGGCAATCCGGTTCTTATTATTAATACACAGAAGCCAAGTTGTAAGCCAAGAAAGCTTCAACAAGGCCCTGATTCAAAGGCAGATCCTAACCGGAAGGGTTCCCTGTTACTGATCAGCTGCGCAGGAGCACAATTCATCCCTTTCCCTGAATGTCTCCGCAGCAACATTCTTCTGAAACCACCCAGGAGTTCAAGTTCTCTGTCAAAGAGACGATTTGTTGTGCCCGCAAGAAGCCGGACGCCAGGCCATGCGATCGCAAAGAGCCCAGGGTAAGAGCACGCTCCCCGAAAGGAGCGTCTATAAGATGGACAGCTTTTTGCTGCGCCTGCACCTTTTTCAGCAGCTGAAGATGCAGATGTTCCTCCACATTAGTATTTTAGTTCTATGTTGACACCTTCGGATTCTCCATTTACGACTCAGAATCCACATTGCCTTTCTCCCAGGGTGGTGGTGGGGGGGTGCATATACGATGCCACTTTGGAAGGGGATCAGCTCAAAAGCCCGCATCATCGCTGCTACGGGACTAAATTGATAAAGCTAGACGGTGCAGGAGGAAGTGTGGGCTATCCGGCCAGAACGGCCCACCCCCTGCCCCTGGTTCCCGCGTTTTCCCATTAACAACAACAAAAGACTCAGAGCTCCATCAGACGAGCGTTT
Source organism: Anniella stebbinsi (assembly GCA_029215795.1). Classification (NCBI taxonomy): domain Eukaryota; kingdom Metazoa; phylum Chordata; class Lepidosauria; order Squamata; family Anniellidae; genus Anniella; species Anniella stebbinsi. The sequence goes on from JARDYH010000002.1 coordinate 236,083,003, forward strand.
TATTGCACGCTCGTTGCTGGGCACTCGCGGAGTTTCGCAGGTCCCCGTCACAACGTCGTTTGTTGTCTCCCGCCCCTTCTAGCCTTCTTCAGGCGACAAACAAAAAAAGCTCCAGTAAATCTGACTTACTTTTAAAGACGGAAACTGCCGCTATCCCCTGCCGTGTGCAGGAGAAGCAGCGCGATCCAAACAGTCCACCGAATGGGCCACGTGCACATTGTTTACTTCCCCTTTCAAAAGAGGAAGTAACGGGGGAACAAACGCACGGGCAGAGAAGCGACCGAAAGCAAACACGATTTTCCCCTGGGTGATGGCGCTCCCAGCCTCTCTCTCTGCCATCTTCGGTAGGTACTTGGAGCTTTTCCGCAAAGCCCATGTGATAACCCGGAGCAAAGGTAAATCGGGACTTTGAAAACGCGCAGTTTCGGGGGTGGGGGGGGGAGAATCCCGATGTGGCTGCGAGTTGGCGGCTGCATCATTTAAACAACACAGCACCGCTGCTCAGCCACTATAGGGTAAATAGAGCGTATAGACACACCCGCACCCCACAGTGTTGCTTTCATGTTCCCTCCCTCACACCCAGACCTGGGTTTGTCCCACTGGTTATACAACATCCATCACAATTCTAGCACCATCCTTCGGTGTGATTCATCGTTTTGCTATGGCTCTTGCCCGGTAGTTGGTGAAAGCATGTATAATTCCCTGCTTCTCTTCATTCCCTGCATGCTTTTCAACCTGTTCCAAAACACTGTCACTCTGCTGACTCCGCCCACGTTTTCCTTTTGTTGGTTTTTAAAAGACTCCACTTGTTTTATGTGTGGGTTTTTTATATATTTTTTTCATTGCATTTTACATTAATAACAAATGGATGTAACATCCAAACACATCAAATGTAACACAATAACCAAACACAGGATATCCTTGCTACACATGATCAGCATTGAACCAAGTTAATCAGGTGACGCAGTGGACTGATTGCAACTGTATATATTCAGAGCTAGAAGAAAATATATCTATACATCTTTCATCACGCACACCCTTCCAAACCCTTACCCTAGCAGATCTTTCCAGCATGTTCCATGAGTTTATGGAGGCACAGCAATGTCCTTAGTGCTAATAGCGTCATTAATAAATGACTCCCAGATTCCATAGAAACTATCAATGTGTTTCTCAGAACTATATTGCTTCACCTGTTTTGTTGGCTTTTCCATCAATGCCAGAGACCAGAGGTTTTATATGTTTGAGCACAGGTGCACATGAAAATACATGTTTAAACTTCAGCTGATCTTTCCTTTTCTGAGTGATTCTCAGCACCATCAAGCTTATCCAAGCTCCAGCAGATAGCAAATCCATTTCTATTATGTCAGGGATGCTTTAAGGTGGATTTCTGCATTCAGCAGGGGGTTGGACTCGATGGCCTTAGAGGCGCCTTCCAACTCTACTGTTCTATGAGTCCATGATTCATTGTCTCCCTCGACTAGCAGAGCCCCTTGAGAACCTCTTTACCGGGGGAAGGGTTCCCCTGACACCCAGCTTTGAACACACAAGGAGACTTTGACAGGTGGGGTTTTCAAGCAGGTAACTCTACAAAGGCATATTCTTAAGTGGTACAACCCTGAGAATGCATGGGGGGTGGGGTGAATTTGCTGCTATTGGACCTTATCATTACTGGGTCGGATCCAGATTTAGGCATGTGCAACTGGGCTGGCGGAAGCGGACTTTTCCGCCCACTCCGTGCAGCAACCCTTCCAGGCCCCTGAAAATGCTACTCAGAGTTGGGGTACCCTCCTGAATGGGAGTGAGCTGAGGTGCAGGGAAAAGTGGAATCCCTAAAAATGGGACATAGGCACCTTCCGTAAGAAGGCAAATCCTGGAACCAACTGATTATTTGCTAAATTCTAGGCCACACTTTCAAATGAATGGTCTCCAAGGTGGCTTTCAATAGACAATAGATTATAATGTGACATAAAACAATTCAATTGTGGGGGAAAGTTGAGACGTGGCAGCCTCTCTCCAGCTCCTTGGTTGTCTTACCATTGCTGCTGTCCTGATGGGGTTCCTGCCATGATTGTTGGATAATAGGAACAATTCCGCATGCTTCCAGTCACTAGAGGGCGATAGAGAATGTCCTGTATAATTGCATCTGTTTCACCCGCTTCCAAAGGAGCAAGTAAAAACAAGGCGGCAATATCCCCCCTTTGAAGTGCCTGAAAAGTTACTTTCTGTCGAATCCATCCAGGAGTCTAAACCCTCCATCCCAGAGACGTCTTGCTGTGCCTCCCAGATGCCAGACGCCAGCCAGTGTGACTACAAAGAGGATGCGGTAAGAACACTCTCCCCGAAGGAGCTTCTCTCTTGTTTATAAAATGCTCACCTTTTTGCTGCTGCTTCTAGCCATCACAGGAAAAAGGTTGCCCACCTCTGTGGAAGGGGCTGCTGTGGTTAATCGCTGGTGGCTCCATTGCCAGTGGGATGGAGAATCCGCTCCGGGTTTCAGTCAGAACCAGCAAGAATTCTAAAGGAGCTCTCCAAGGTGAACCTTGGAGAGATCTTTTAGAGTTCTGGCTGGTTCTGACTGAAACCCGGAGCAGATTTTCTGCCCCACTGACATCGGAGCCATCCTCCTCCACTGAATTTAACCACAACTGTTTCACTCCACTTCTGAAGGAGGAGGAACAAAGAAGGTGACCAGCTCCCCCTTTTGAAGCGTCCCTCAATAGAACATGAGAGCCTCAGAAGAGCCCTGCTGGATCAGACCAAGGGTCCATCCAGGCCATCACTTTGTTCACACAGTGGCTAGCTGTCGACAGGAAACCCACAAGAAGGACATGAGTGCAACAGCACCCTCTCACCCGCCATGTTCCCCAGCAACTGGTGTACACAGGCATATCTGATAATATTTTATTAAATGGAGGGAAGTCTTTTCTTGCAGCTGGGCTTTGAGCATACAGCAGATTTTGATCTTCACAGGAGGCTTTTATCGTGCACTCGTGGTCAGTCACTCGTGGAAGTTTACAGGTCCTTTTCATAACGTCATCAGCCTCCAGTGGCCCTCCCATCTTTTTAAAGTTTTATTCCGCCATGTTTTAACTCGCTGAAAATGCAGTAATATTTCCAGAATTGTGTAATATTGCAGCGCCATCTACTGGCTGTATAAATGGAATGTATGGAACTTGCCCAACAAGCAAATTGGCAGAAAAAAGGAGGGAAAGCACATGTATCATGCCAATCATAATCCCACAAAGGCTCTGGAAGAAGAAGCCCCTGTAAGGATATGGGATTTTTGCTTCAATGTAGAGAAGTCCTTTGATTGCAGGAGGCAACGGAGGCTGGTGGCTCCAGTTTGGGGCATTGATTCCCTTCTGGGTTTTAGTTAAAACTACCCAGAACTCTATAGAGGACCTATCCAAGATATTGAACCCATTTTGGGGATAGGGTGCAGCACTCTGGATAGCACCTTTAGAGTTCTAGCTGGTTCTGGTTCTAACTAAAATCCAGAATGGAATCACCGCTCCTCCAAAACTGGAGCCACCAGCATTCCCTGGCAGGAGGGAATTGGGATTTCAAAAAAGCAATGCTTTATAATCAGGGAATCATGGAGATAAGCTATGGGGAAAGCTACATTTCTGTGGGGTTGGACTACGAGCTCCTCTACACACAGGAAAAATCCCATGCCTTACCAGGGCTTTCATCCTTGCAGTAATCCCACCATCATGACGTGCTCCTTTGCATGAGACCATGTGATTTGTTCCCTTCTCGGGAAGGCTCCCTTGTGTTTGAATGAGACAACACCATCTAGTGGCAAAGAGTTCCTGCCATATCCAGATAATGCCACATTGTCTGTAGTTTTTAAAATGTGCAATTTCTAGGGAATAGCGTGGGAGACATGCTGGCTGTTGACAACATTGTGTAATGGAACTGCAAACTCCCGTGAATGGCAAATCACAAGCATACTACAAATTCCTTGTTTAGAGAAACTCTACATAGGAGAAAAAAGGAAAAAAGAAGGCCACCTTTCTCTGGAAAAAGGCCTGGGTGGAGACACTTCCACCATGATGGGTGCCTTATCATGTCCCTGCTCAATGTTGGAGTAGCCTCTAAGGATACATTTTCAGGGTGCCTTTGGCCACAGAAGAGGCCTTCTCTGTGGTGGCCCCCCAATTGTGGAACATTCTCCCTGACGAGGCCCGCCTGGCGCCAACATTGTTATCTTTTCGGTGCCAGGTCAAGACTTTGTTAGGGAGAGAAAAGGCGTTAAGTTTTAATAAATGTCTAAGCAGTAGAAGGAATACTCACACTCTAGTTTATGGTGTATAATACAAGTTTTTTACAGTGTTCCAATAATATAAATATATACAAGCAACTGGTTCCTCCAGATAATACAGGCTTTTTTCCATATAGCTATTGCATAGCATAGTCATCTGATCAATCTCTCATTCACCAGCCTCTGTCCTCAAAATCTCCAGCTTCTACCAACCAACCAACCAACACCAGCCATTTCAATAAGCTGTCTTAAATACATTTTTCTAAACCCCAGCTCGGCACAGTCAATTAACTAAACCTTCCAGAAAAATTCCCCCTATCTGCCTGACCTTTTCAGCAGCCTAGAAAAAATTACTTTATCTGATTATTAACTTCAGCTAGCTGTTCAGCCTTCCCTGGACACTCAAATCTTGTCCAGTTCTTTAAATCAACTTAACACTGACATTTTCCCTGACAAACTTTCCTTTTCTCTCAGGCATTTGGCAATATCTGAGGAGCCTGGGTTTGTTTTTATTTTTGTAGCTTTTGGGTTGTTGCAGTGGTTTTAAACGTAATCGTGTATTGTGTGTATGTTGTATGTTTTTGCTGTTTTTATTTTTTGTATACTGTTTTTAATTGTTTTAATCCTATGCAAACTGCCCAGAGAGCTTCGGCTATGGGGCGGTCTACAAACGTAATAAATAAAATATAAAATAAAATAAATAAATGATGGCACCACAGATCAAGCTCAGCCTCTTCTGTGCCGTTGATGGGATGGAGGTGGGTGAGCAAGCGAGAACCTCTTTGCTCAGGCAGCTGCTGTTGTTATCTGCTATTCACAACGCTTCATCTGTCCTTGGACAGGCCGACAAGGCGTGTTCCGGATCCTATCGTTTTCAGAATGAACCTCGGGAGATCAAAACGGTCGTTTCGTGTCCGGATGATGACAAGAAGGTACTTCTTTGGCCAATTTAGATGGCCTCAGCTTTTTCTTCTTTTGCATAAAGAGTAGGGGATGCTATAAGGTTGGGGGACCAAGGTTCCTGCAATAGAATTCATCGGTCCACTCCTTTGTTTACAAAGGGTTCTTCCTGAAGGGCTTAATGAGTTTCGGAATAGGTTCAGCACTTATACGCCCATACACACGCCAAACCACGATTAAAACTCCTTTCAAAAAACAGGACAGCAAACTCAGAAAGAATCAATTGTAGTTTAACGTACGACCTCATAACAAATCAAATGCAAGGAAGTATAAGGAGACATTGGCACATTGTCCAACGTATCCCAGGGTGCCAAGAGAAACCTATGGTCTCCTTCAAAAGAACCAGGAACATAAGGAATCCTTTAATCAGGAGTGAATATAAAGAACACAGTAGGAACCAACCCAATTTTCTACCAGGTGCCTCCATGCCAAAAGGACACAATCCTTGTGGACAACGCTGTTACTGTAAATACACCCACAAAATCACAGAATCTGAAAACCCATCTGACCAGCAAAAATATTTCCTAAGAAACTTTACTACTTGCAACAGCACTTTTGAAATCTATGGCATCCAGTGCAAATGCCCTAAGATCTATATAGGCAAAACCATCAGACCTCTGAAAAAAAGAATAGGAGAGCACCTCAGCAACTTTAAAAAAAGCAGACCAGGGGCTCCCTTAGTAGATCATTTTTCAGAACAAAACCATTCTTTTGCAGATTTAAAGTTCTAGGTACTCGAAAAATTAGAAACACACGATAACAACTAGCTATTAAGAAAAGAAATAGAATGGATCCTTAAGTTAAAAACTCTCAATCCAAGTGGCTTGAACTTGGATTTAGAATTTCTGCCACTCTTGTGACTCAGTAATTACTTACAGTGACTCCCACATAACAGGAATAACCGTAACAAAAACGATGTATTCTGAGACCTTGCACTATCATGGAAACACCTGTCTAAGCTTTAAACAAATGCCAAAAAATGATATAACAGGGGGAAAAATGATGTAACAAGTGAGAAATGATGGATGAGGATAAAACCAGGGCCCTAGAATGATTACATTTCTTTAGTCGCTAGGGAATACCATATGAGACTATCATTCCGTTAAGAGCTTTCTGCAGACTTCTCTTATCAAGTAAGCATTTATGTACTAAACTTTTGATATAAGTGCTTTTATATTAAGACATGTTTTTAATGGATTTATATGATCTATAGGGGAAAACATTGTACAATATGCATAGGCCCAGGAGCCTTTATAATGTACTATTTAAACAATTTTCAAGAAAACCTACATCTGGGCATAGGCCTTTCAAGGCAATGTTCCCAATTAACCCCTATATAATGATATTTATGTTATGTGTTGTCCCAACAAATGTAATGTAATATAACGTAATGTATTCTTGATGTTGCAGGCCGACGAGCACTGGGGCGTGCACTAATAAAGTAGCTCAGCATTCCAAGAACTTGCTTCGCTCCGTTTTTTTCCAGAACACACACAAACACACACGGGTCCTTTCTACACCTACGGGTGTAGAGGGAGGGAGGGAGGGAGGGAGGATGATCCCGGATGTACCTTCTTCCAGGATTGTCACTCTGGATCCAAACAGGAAGCGTGACATCCCAGGAGGAAGGAGGGACGTCACACCATCACTCCCACCATTTGGGTGGGTTTAAAAAAAAAAAAAAAAGGCACAGGGAGCGTCGCATGGCAGAACAGGTAAGAGGGGGGGAACCGTGCATGCCCCCACCCCATCATCCTGGAGGTGTCGGAATTGCTGACCCCACCCCACCCCCTAGACCCGGGATGGCGGAAACATTGGGATATCCACGGTTTCCGCTATCCCGGGCTTTTCCTGGGGTCGTCCCTGGGTCATCCCTGGTTGCCCCCGGGATGCCCTGTGCATCATTTGGATGCACAGGGATGACCCAGGGGAAAAATTGTGGTGTAGAAAGACACATGCACGTACACAGGGAAGAAGGGAGGGAGGGAGCGCTTTCCTGGCCTGTTTCCAAAATGGTGGCAAGCACTTTTGAGCATGTGCTCTCTGATGGAAGAGATCCAGTGCCTCCTTTAAAAAAATGGGCCTAAGGATACAGTGACCTGAGTATGTGCATAATTCCTTCCCTTAATTCAGAGGAGGGTGTTTGTTTGTTTGTTTGTTTTAAGAAATCAATGTAAGGGCAGGATGCATCTAAGCATGTGCAGAACCCCTCCTGAATGATACCTTTAAAAAAGAATCATAGAATCATAGAATAGTAGAGTTGGAAGGGGCCTACAAGGCCATCGAGTCCATCCCCCTGCTCAGTGCAGGAATCCACGTTAAAGCATCCCTGACAGATGGCTGTCCAGCTGCCTCTTGAAGGCCTCCAATGTGGGAGAGCCCATGACCTCCCTAGGCAATTGCTTCCATGGTCGCACTGCTCTAACAGTCAGGAAGTTTTTCCTGATGTCCACCCGGAATCTGGCTTCCTGTCACTTGAGCCCATTATCCTGTGTCCTGCACTCTGGGATGATCGAGAAGAGATCCTGGCCCTCCTCCATATGACAACAACCTTTCAAGTATTTGGAGAGTGCTATCATGTCTCCCCTCAACCTTCTCTTCTCCAGGCTAAGAAGATGTACATGTTACACAAAGGGGAGAAATAGCAACTCAACACACTCATTTCCCCAACTCTGTAACGTTCTGTTCCGATGATAGGCGAATGAGCTCTTGGCGAACCAGAGAAGTTGACGCTTCATGACAACCCCTGTCTGGACCGACAGGCATCCCAAAGAAGCATTAGCTTTGTACAGAAACAATTCAGGACAAATGCACAGACTCATGTTATACTTGTGATCACCGGCCTGTCTTTCTTTCCAGGTCGAGACAGGCGGAACGACAGCACTTTTCCATCTAGCAGGCGCTTCGTGGGTGACCCATGACCATTGCATGGGGACACAGAAACCCAGACAAAAAGGATGTCAAAGTGGATGCACTTTGGAAGTGTGGCTTTGGAAGTTCTGTCTTGCTTCTTATGTTGCTGCTTTATCACCTCTTGTGCAGGTCCATTTCATAAGGTTTTGGTGTCTAATAAACTGCCCTTCAAAAACACCTTCTTTCACCCTACGCCTTCCCAAATCTCAACTCCAGGTCTTTCTGTTCCTGTTCCAATCTGCCCCTGTACTGCGATCCTCTTGGTAGGCCCTCCCCAAGGTACCCCATGACCACCACCACCATCTGAGGTAAGTGGCAACTGGGGAGAAGACCTCTTCATAGCATCCCAAAATAGTAGAGTTGGAAGGGGTTTCTAGGGCCATCAAGTCCAATCCCCTGCTCAGTGCAGGAATCCACCTTTAATCATCCCTGAAAGATGGGTGTCCAGCTGCCTCTTGAATGCCTCTAGTGTGGAAGAGCCCATGATCTCCCTAGGTAATTGGTTCCATTGTCATACTGCTGCAACAGCCAGGGAGTTTTTTCTTGATGTCCAGCCAGAATCTGGCTTCCTGTAATTGGAGACCATTATTCCGTGTCCTGCACTCTGGAATGATCAAGAAGAGATCCTGGCCCTCCTCTGTGTGACAACCTTTCAAGTATTTGAAGAGTGCTATCATGTCTCCACTCAGTCTTCTCTTCTCAGGGCTAAACATGCCTGGTTCTTTCAATCTCTCCTCATAGGGCTTTGTTTCCAGACCCCTGATCATCCTCGTCACCCTCCTCTGAACGCGCTCCAGCTTGTGCATCCTTCTTGGTGTGGTGCCCAGAACGGGACGCAATACTCAGGATGGGGCCTAACCAGTGTTTAATAGAGGGGAAACCAGTACCTCACACGATTTGGAAGCTATACTTCTATTAATGCAGCCCAAACTAGCATTTGCTTTTTTTGCAGCCAGATCACACTGTTGGCTCATATTCAGCTTGTGATCTACAACATTTCCAAAATCCTTCTCACTTGTAGTATTGCTGAGTGTTTTTGGTGGACGCATCCTATTTCGGGAATTCTCTCCCCAAGAAAGCTTGGCTAAAGCCTCCTTTTTTAAAAAAGCTATTTCAGTCCCAGCCAAAAGCCCATTGTCCTTCTGGTCTTCTTCCACCTGAAGGAGCTTTTACCATGGATTTTCACTTCTGCTTTTTACCTGGTGTGGTAATGGTTTGGCTGTATTTTCATTCGCTTTGAAACTTTTGTAAACTGCCCTTATAGTTTTATATTGAAAGGTGGTATAAGACCTAGCTAGTAATGCAGAAATCCGTGGTGGGAGCGGTCTCTTCTCCCTCCTATAAGATGTAAGAAGTTTTAAATCAGAAAAAAGTGCACTCTGCGAGGCAATTCTATATTCAAAAGTAAATCCCATTGAGTTTAATGTAGGCTAACCATATGAAAAGGAGGTCAGGGCTCCTGCAACTTTAACAGTTGTAGAGAAAAGGGAATTTCAGCCAGTGTCATTTGTATGCAATTAGTTCCTGGTGAAATTCCCTCTTCATCACAACAGTTAAAGGTGCAGGCACTATACTAGAGTGACCAGATACAAAAGAAGGCAGGGCCCCTGCACCTTTAACTGTTGTGATGAAGAGGGAATTTCACCAGGAACTAATTGCATATAAATGACTCTGGCTGAAATTCCCTTCTCCCTACAACTGTTAAAGTTACATGAGCCCTGTCCTCCTTTCATATGGTCAGCCTAGTTTAATGGGATCTACAAGTAAGTGTAAATAGGACTGCACCCTATGCCATCATTCTCACTGTTACGATGCTATTCCACAACCAAAAAGTTGCCATTTTCATAATTTGCTCTATTATGCCACTGTTTAGAGGTGAGTGTCGATGCTCGTGTTGCCAAAATAGCACCACACACATATAAGAGGGTAGTATCCGTTGGGACAGGGAAACTCCAAGGTTTTCAGAACAACAACAACAACAACTGGTGGGAAAGAAATCCCCCAAACAGCTGGATGAGAATTAAGCGTACTCAGTGGCTACATAAAGACTGGGAGAGGGCAGTGTGGGATGGAAAACCAGATGGAAGTGGGAATGGAGTGTCCTGGAGGAGGTTGTGAAAACATTTGATGTTTTAGTCAATTTTGGGAGGTCTATGGAAATGCTGGTAAGGCAAGGGCATTCCATCTTATGAAGAACTATGAGAAACAAAAAGCCTGAAAAGACCTCAGCACGCTGAAAACCATTATGAAAACAAACAATAAAAAATGAATCAATTGAACAGAAGACAAGAGATGTTTGCCCTCAATCAAAATGGCTATATTGGCTTCAGCAACTGTGGGCGTTGCCCTATTCTGCACTGCACGTGATCAGAGTAACACGCACAGCTGTGCCCTTGCTGAAACCCACAGCGGCCATCTTTGGGGCTCCATCACACCTACTTTTTTTTCCTGGTTTGTATCCGCAGTTTCCCCCTCCATTTCCTTAGCGAGTCGAGCGCTGGGCAACTTCACGTCTGTGCGTTGTTGTGCTATTTCAGCTCATGTATCTTTTCACCTGTAGCGCTACTATGCCGGTGAAATATTCCGCCCTGCCCCCTACGTTCTCCTTCCCCCTGCAGTTAATTTTTTTATATTTTTAAAAAATATATATTTCTGTGCAAATACAATAGTACGGCAGCCTGAAACTGCGCAATTACAGTAAAACAACACACTGGCTGAATTCAGACGACTTATTAGGCAACGGAGGAGGGGGGAACAATCGTCAGTTGTGTTGCTTATTGTGTCGTGTGGGGAATAACACACCAGCACACACAACTGACAGTACGCTAATCGGGCAATTTAAACAACAGAGGGAAACACCGGGCTTGCACGTTGTATAGCCCGAAGCCACGTTGTTTAAAGTGTCGTCCGAATTGAGCCCCCCCCCCTCTCCGTGGACTATTCCGTTTGGGGATAGAGTTCTGCCGGCCAGAGCAGCTGAAAACCCCCAGCCGCTCCATACAGCCGGCAGAACTCACGGTGCATGCTGGGATACGGCTGGAGGACTGAGGAAGGGGGAGGGAGCAGCCGTAGCAACCAAGATGGCCACCGTACATTATTAGCAACCGGAGCATTTGCCGGTGCCGAGCAGCGCCGGCTGCAGCATGTCGTGTGGGGAGCACCACCTGCCTAATGCACGGTCAGTACGCTATTTCCCCCTCCGTTGCCTAAGATGTTATCCGAATTCAGCCACTATGTTTTCCCCTAAGATCATATTAAACAGTATAAGTGAAGAGAAAGTATTACAATTCGTTTTTTAAGAAGTTTGTGGTCAATGTTGGCATGGCAAGGGGAAGCCAACATTGTTCTAGACAGGAAACCTAGACATGCCTACTCAGGAGTAAGAACCATAGAGTTGAATGGCACCGAGTCCCGGTCACGGGCTGCAGCAGCCTTGCTCGCCTTCTCCATGGGTGGTCGGGCACCCTCTCCCTCCCCCTCCCGGTTGAGCAGTTGAGCAAACCGCCCTGCCCTCCTTTTTTGTTAGCGAGACCATCCTTCAACACACACACACCCAATAAAAAATGGGCTGGTCCAATATAGTGCAAGGACAGCAATACACCGGAGGGAGGGGCGGCTTTATCGCACACAGAGGGGGGAAAAACAGACTTTCCCCGCTCCAAAATAAGATGGGAAAACGGAGGGGAAGAGGCAGGACAGGGACGACGTCATGTGAGTACCACGTTGCAAAAACACATAACCGGCACGGCGAGAGTGCGATAAATCGCTGCTGTGATGGAGCCCTTGGAATTGGCACTACCGTTCCGAATGCTCAGTAGCATATTCCATTATGGCAAAGTCGGGACTGGCTATTTCAGTTGCTTTTGCTGAACAGAAGCTGAAGACAGTAAACTGGGGACTATGGAGCAAAGAAGGCGTAGGGAAGGGGTCTCAAGTGGAAGAATGATCCTGGTCTCTTTGCCAGTCAGGGGATGAATAATTTGCAGTCCCTCTCTTTGCAGGAGATGGTTCATGGAGGTGGCACCTCTGTTCAAGAATCTGTAGCCCTACACACCTGGAGGGCATCAGGTTGATGGGGGGTGACGGAAGAGAATCACAGATTGGCGCTTTCTCTGGGCAAATGTCACTTTTGCCTTCCATAAAGTAACATGAACTGTGTAAGGGCTAGCACCTGGCTGCAATTTTACATGCTCAAGCAGAATTATTATTGTTGTTGTTATTGTTATTATAACAACAACAACGATTATGATGATGATAATAATAATAATAATAACAACAATAATAATAATATGCATGTTGTAATTAAATTCTTAGCATTTACATTATGTATTTCTATTATAGTGTTTATTGCTATATTTATAAACTATTTTTTCTCTGTCTACATACTCAAAATGTTTGTACAGTAAAACAAAATTTAAAAGCAAATTGGACAAATTACTGGCTATGAGCCAGTGTGGTGTAGTGGTTAGATTGTAAGACTGGGACTCGGAAGATCTGGGTTCTAGTCCCCACTCAGCCATGAAACTCACTGGGTGGCTTTAGGCCACATGCTGCCTCTTAGCCTAACCTACAAGGTTGTTGTGAGAATAAACTGAAGGAGGACCATATAAGCCACTTTGGATTCTTTGCAAAAGGGGAAGAGACGGGATATAAATGTAATAACAATAACAATAATAATAACAACAACAGCAACATGAACCTTGGTACATAAATGACCCCTCCAGGATCAGTAGTATACCAATTGCACTCCTGTCCTGCTTGTGGGTTTCCCAGAGGCCTCCAACTGGGCAACTCTGGGAAACAGGATGCTGGAGACATTAGGACTTTGGTCTGATCCAGTGTGGCTCTTCTTTCCCCCCTTTCTCAATGACTGTATACCTTTGACTCCCAGCTGCTGGAGACAAACCAGGGATAGCCCTCGTCTTCATGCGCTACAGAAGGGCTGTGTCCTTGAGTAGTGTGGCAAGCAGAAATGTGCTAGGTGAGAACAACAGAATGACATTTAATAGGGATAAATGCCAAGTTCTACACCTCGGAAAAAGAAACCAAATGCACAGTGACAAGATGGGGGATACTTGGCTCAGCAATACGACAAGCGAGAAGGATCTTGGAATTGTTGTAGCTCACAAGCTGAATATGAGCCACCAGTGTGATGTGGCTGCAAAAAAAGCAAATGCTATCTTGGGCTGCCTTAATAGAAGTATAGCTTCCAAATCGTGCGAGGTACTGGTTCCCCTCTATTCGGCACTGGTTAGGCCCCATCTTGAGTATTGCGTCCAGTTCTGGGCATCACACTTCAAGAAGGATGCAGACCATCTGGAGCGTGTTCAGAGGAGGGCAACGAGGATGATCAGGGGTCGGGAAACAAAGCCCTATGAGGAGAGATTGAAAGAACTGGCCGTGTTGTGGTAGTGAATACCACACTTTAACTATGTGCTGCGTGAAGAAGTCTTTCCTTTTATCTGTCCTGAATCTCCCATCCAGCAGCTTCATTTTGCATTTGTCAGTCATTAATAGAACTTGAGGAACTGTTTGCAGAGCGAGGTCAGATCAAATCTATCAGAGGAACAGTCTGCCAAGGAAAAACAACACAGAATCTTGCAGCCCCTTCAAGACTGGCACATTTATGACGGCATCTTGCAAAGGGAGATCAGGCCAAGTCCATCAGGGGAACAGGTTGCCCAGGAAGGTTCTGAAAAGTCTTAGCAGCCAATTGCAAGCAAAGTCTGTGGCAGAACCCTTCCATAACCGGTGGCCATCACCACATCTTGTGGAAACGAATACCAGAGTTTAAATCTGCACTGTGTGAAGACGTCCTTCCTTTGATCTGTCCTGAATCTCCCACCAATCATCTTCATGGGATGTGACCCCACTGGGTTCTAGTATTATGGAGAGAGAGAGAGAGAGAGAGAGGTCTCCCTAACCACGTTCTCCACACCATGCATAATTTTGTACACCTCTAGCGTGTCCCCCTCACTCACCTTTTCCTCTTAAGCTAAACAATCCCAGATGTTCTACGTTTTCCTCATAGGGGAGTTGCTCCAGCCCCCCGTGATCATTTTAGTGGGCCTTTCTGCCCTTTTTCTAACTCAACAATGTCCTTTTTAGGTGCGATGACCAGGACGGCATACAGTTTTCTGTGTGTAGCTGCACCACACATTTGTCTAAGGTGGGTATGATCTTGGCTGTTTTATTTTCAGTTCCTTGCCTTGCCTACCATGGAATTTGCCTTTTCCACAACAGCCACACACTGGGTCAACATTTGCATTGGGCTGTCCACCACAACCCCTAGATCTCGTCAAAAGCAGCCCCACGGAGAGTGCATTACAGTAGTCAAGCCTGGATATCACCAGTGCAAGGATAATAACCAAGGCCATGTCTACACCAGCCATTTCTCCCAGGGTCAGCTCAAGGTTGTCCCTGTGCGTTCAAATGACGCACAGGGGATCCCGGGGTCAACCAGGGACGACCTCTCAGTTCTCCTGGAATAACTGGAACTTCTTTTATCACGATTTTTCCCATGGTCCTGGGGCAACACCCAGGACCATGGGCAGTGTGGCGCATGCTCCTGGGTCCTCCCTCCTCCCCGCGAGTAGCGCAGCATAAATGAGCACGGAGCTCTGCGGGGGGGGGGGGGGGTCTGTGCCCATCGGGAGCAAGGGGGTGAGCTTTTTTGCCATCCCTGGGATGGCTGTCGGTGTTTTATGGTGCCAACTTTCAATGTTTTTTTTTCCTTTTTAAAACTTACTTTGGTGCTGGATCATGCACTTGTACTCGCACAAACACCTCCTCTTCCGGAAAAAAAAAATGCCACGCTGGAATGTCCCTCTTTACTTCCGGGATGGCGTGTTGCCGTTTAGATGCAGGGACATGATCCTGGAAGCAGGTAAGCCCGGGATCCTCCCCCCCTCCCCAAAAGGCCCATGGATGTAGATGAGCCTTTGGTCAGTTACTACTTGCTCAGAGCCCATCAGTTTATACTTAAACTTGGATTTATTTATTTTTTGCCCCAATGTGCATCATTTAACACTTGAACCACACTTTTGTTCGAAGTAAGGAACCAGAGATGGCTCAATGGATACAGGGGATAGAGGGTGGGTTAGGCTGACCAGATAAAATCCAGGAAAGGGCTCAGGCACTATACTAGAGTAACCTTATACAAAAGAGGGCAGGGCCCCTGCAGCTTTAACTGTTGTGATGAAGAGGGAATTTCACCAGGAACTAATTGCATACAAATGACATTGGCTGAAATTCCCCTTTCTCTACAACTGTTAAAGTTACATGAGCCCTGACCTGGATTTTATCTGGTCACCCTAGGGTGGGTGGCGTGGGAGACAAAGATGGAGGGATGAAGTGGGGAGGGGGGGTGTGGGTGTGGGTGTGGGTGTAAGAGAGAGATAAAGGCAGGAAATTAGATGGATGAGGAGGGTAGAGGGTTGGGTGTGTAAAACAGACAAAAAGAAAGGGAGGGGGATGAAGGGGAGGGGGAGAGAGTGGGTGGGTGGGTGGATGGGTGGGTGGGTTCAGAGAGTTTGCGTTGAGAGTAGGTTGTCATTGAACCATAGGTTATCGAGTTCTCTGAATCCAGCTACGCGAACAAGCCATGGTTTGTCAAGCACAAACCATGGGGTCACTTCATGGTCTGTTAGTATGGTAGAGAACACGAGAACACAATAACCCACGTTTCAACAACAACCCACAGTTCAACGACAATCCACGCTCAACCCATACTCAACCCTTGAGTGTGGGTTATCATGTTGTCTAAACCCGTCAGAGTGTGTGTGTATGACACAGAGAGAGAGAGAGAGAGAGAGAGAATGAAATACAAGAGAGAAAGAAGGTGGGAGGGAGGGCGATCCCGGAAGTACGTAATACACACCATCGGCGCACAGGGACCAGCCGGGGGCCATCCCAAGCAAAATGTCTGGTGTGGAAAGGGCCAGGGTGTCACCTTTGGCTGAGGCTCCACCCACAGCTGGTATATCTTGCCCCCTGGCTGCTTTTCTTTAAGGAAACGTGGCCCACGGCCCAAGAAGGTTACCCACCTCTGCTTTAGCATCTATTTTTCGTATGCGTTGTACTTGGGAGATTTGTACCAACAGAATTCAGGCTGCCTCTACAAGAGAGGTTTAAAGCTCTTTCAAGGCGCTTAAAAAAATTTACCTCTACAAGAACGGAGCGCAAATCGGGCGTAGAGGCGCGTTATCTCTCCGATTATGCACATTATCGAATGCGCGCTAAACAGTGTGTTTTATTTTGCTCCGGCCGTTAAAGCGCATTTTGACTATGTGAACAAGCGATTATGCGCATTAACTACTTGTAAAGCGCATTTTGGTCATCCCTTAATGCGCTTCACCGCCTCTCGCCGCCTCTCGTGCAGAGATATAAGGCGTAAATGCGCTTCTGCGATTATGCGCATAATCGGCTAACCAGGCGCAAAAGCGAATCCTTGTAGAAGGGACCTCATCAGTTTCTGGCCCAATGGAGCAAAGGCTTCCTTGTTGTTCAGCCTTTCCTAGCACAGGTAACCCCGCCCTAACCTCTCCTCCTGGACTGTTTTGCAAGAAGCATGAGAGATTTCATCAGTATTTTAAAAGTCAGGCTCCAAGGAGCCCCTTCCTATAGGAGGAAAAGGAAAACCTCTCATGCATCTCTGGCTGGCAGTGGGAAGAGTAGAAGCCCCAGAAGAGGTTATATAAGGGCAACCTCTTCTATCCGTGAAAAGGGCTAGAAGAAGAAGCCGGGCAGAACCGGGAACAAGAATAACAAAGGCCCCGAGGAGACCTCAGGATGGAGAGTGCCTGGACATGGCTGCTGTTGGTTGGGGCAGTCGCTGGAGCACCCCTGGTGCAGCTCACTCCCATGAGCTATGAGCAAACGCTTGCCTATGTTGTTCAAGTCTACAACGAACACGGAAACTCTGACTTTGCCTCCCGGCTCCTGGAGGCCGAGCCCAGGCCAGATTGGGTGAGTAGCTCTGCCAAGGGCGGCTTTGGGGTCTCTTACTGGCTGGCAGGCACCTTTCTGCTGCCGACCACTTCCCCGATCATGCAGGGAATGGTTTCCTCCGTTGAATGCAAAAGGTCCCTCCGGCGTCCCGGGCCTGGAGGTGTTTGGATCCTGTGCATTCCCTGTAAGCTTAGTGGGGCAGAGCCTGGCTTATTGATTGTTGGGCCTGCTTAGATTCAAAAAGGCTTTGTTCAAAGGGCCCTGAATGAAAAGAACGCCAGCTTCACACCCTGTATGACAGTTTTCTAGAGACTACAAATGGTGACAATAACTGCTACAACCACCCTGTGAGGTAGGCTAGGACCATTACCTTCATGATACAGAGACAGCGATGACTTGGCTTAGAGCACCTAGGTGAGTTTGAAGCAGGGAGGAAATTTGAATCCCTCCCCAGTTGATCCTAATGAAACCTGCCCCCTTCGCTGCAAGAAGTCTTAATAAATAAAGCTTCCATTGGGGCCAACAGAAGCCTTTTTAAAAGGCTAATTGCAGCACTGAAGTCCCAACATTGGCAATCTGGTTGCTTATTATTAATACACAGAAGCCAAGTTGTAAGCCAGGAAAGCTTCAACAAGGCCCTGATTCAAAGGCAGATCCTAACCGGAAGGGTTCCCTGTTACTGATCAGCTGCGCAGGAGCACAATTCATCCCTTTCCCTGAATGTCTCCGCAGCAAAATTCTTCTGAAACCACCCAGGAGTTCAAGTTCTCTGTCAAAGAGACGATTTGCTGTGCCCGCAAGAAGCCAGATGCCAGGCCGTGCGATCGCAAAGAGCCCAGGGTAAGAGCACGCACCCCGAAAGGAGCGTCTATAAGATGGACAGCTCTTTACTGCGCCTGCACCTTTTTCAGCAGCTGAAGATGCAGATGTTCCTCCACATTAGTATTTTAGTTCTATGTTGACACCTTTGGATTCTCCATTTACGACTCAGAATCCACATTGCCTTTCTCCCAGGGTGGTGGTGGGGGGGAGTGCATATACGGTGCCACTTTGGAAGGGGATCAGCTCAAAAGCCCGCATCATCGCTGCTACGGGACTAAATTAATAAAGCTAGATGGTGCAGGAGGAAATGTGGGCTCTCCGGCCAGAACGCCCCCCCCCGCCCCCGGTTCCCGCGTTTTCCCATTAACAACAACAAAAGACTCAGAGCTCCATCAGACGAGCGTTTTATTGCACGCTCGTTGCTGGGCACTCGCAGAGTTTCGCAGGTCCCCGTCACGACGTCGTTTGCTGCCTCCCGCCCCTTCTAGCCTTCTTCAGGCGACAACCAAAAAAAGCTCCAGTAAATCTGACTTACTTTTAAAGACGGAAACTGCCGCTATCCCCTGTCATGTGCAGGAGAAGCGGCGCAATCCAAACAGTCCACCGAATGGGCCACGTGCACATTGTTTACTTCCCCTTTTGAAAGAGGAAGTAACGGGGGGACAAACGCACGGGCAGAGAAGCGACGGAAAGCAAACACGATTTTCCCCTGGGTGATGGCGCTCCCAGCCTCTCTCTCTGCCATCTTCGGTAGGTACTTGGAGCTTTTCCACAAAGCCCATGTGATAACCCGGAGCAAAGGTAAATCGGCACTTTGAAAACGTGCAGTTTCGGGGGTGGGGGGGAGAATCCCAATGTGGCTGCAAGTTGGCAGCTGCATCATTTAAACAACACAGCACCGCTGCTCAGCCACTATAGGGTAAATAGAGCGTATAGGCACACCCGCACCCCACAGTGTTGCTTTCATGTTCCCTCCCTCACACCCAGACCTGGGTTTGTCCCACTGGTTATACAACATCCATCACAATTCTAGCACCATCCTTCGGTGTGATTCATCGTTTTGCTATGGCTCTTGCCTGGTGGTTGGTGAAAGCATGTATAATTCCCTGCTTCTCTTCATTCCCTGCATGCTTTTCAACCTGTTCCAAAACACTGTCACTCTGCTGACTCCGCCCACGTTTTCCTTTTGTTGGTTTTTAAAAGACTCCACTTGTTTTATGTGTGGGTTTTTTATATATATTTTTCATTGAATTTTACATTAATAACAAATGGATGTAACATCCAAACACATCAAATGTAACACAATAATCAAACATGGGATATCCCTGCTACACATGATCAGCATTGAACCAAGTTAATCAGGTAACGCAGTGGACTGATTGCAACTGTATATATCCAGAGCTAGAATAAAATATATCTATACATCTTTCACCCTCCCCCCCTCCAAACCCTTACCCTAGCAGATCTTTCCAGCATGTTCCGTGAGTTTATGGAGGCACAGCAATGTCCTTATTGCTATTAGCATCATTAATAAATTACTCCCAGATTCCATAGAAAATATCGATGTATGTCTCAGAGCTATACTGCTTCACCTGTTTTGTTGGCTTTTCCATCAATGCCGGAGACCAGAGGTTTTATACGTTTGAGCACAGGTGCACATGAAAAGACATGTTTAAGCTCCAGCTGATCTTTCCTTTTCTGAGTGATTCTCAGCACCGTCAAGCTTATCCATGCTCCAGCAGATAGCAAATCCATTTCTATTATGTCAGGGATGCTTTTATGGATTTCTGCATTCAGCAGGGGGTTGGACTCGATGGCCTTAGAGGCCTCTTCCAACTCTACTGTTCTATGAGTCCATGATTCATTGGCTCAATTCGGACGACACAATAAACAACTGGTGTGGGGGAAACAATCGTCAGTTGTTTTGACTATTGTGTCATCCGAATGCTGCCATAGTCAACTCAGCACTGATCCTCATCCACACCACAGTTGATTATTTATTACCATGTTGTGTGGGGAGTGCCCCCTAGGGTTAGCGTGAGGGTTAGGGTTAGTCAACCCACCATTGACTATCGTGTCATCCGAATTGAGCCAATATTGTCTCCCTCGTCTAGCAGAGCCCCTTGAGAACCTCTTTACCGGGGGAAGGGTTCCCCTGACACCCAGCTTTGAACACACAGGGAGACTTTGACAGGTGGGATTTTCAAGCAGGTAACTCTACAAAGGCATTTTCTTAAGTGGTACAACCCTGAGAATGCATGGGGGGTGGGGTAAATTTGCTGCTATTGGACCTTATCATTACTGGGTCGGATCCAGATTTAGGCGTGTGCAACTGGGCTGGCGGAAGCGGACTTTTCCGCCCACTCCGTGCAGCAACCCTTCCAGGCCCCTGAAAATGCTACTCAGAGTCGGAGGGTGAATGGGGGTGAGCTGAGGTGCGGGGAAAAGTGGAATCCCTAAAAATGGGACACAGGCACCTTCCGTGAGAAGGCGAATCCTGGAACCAACTGATTATTTGCTAAAATCTAGGGCACACTTTCAAATGAATGGTCTCTAAAGTGGCTTTCAATAGACAATAGATTATAATGCGACATAAAACAATTCAATTGCGGGGGAAAGATGAGAGGTGGCAGCCTCTCTCCAGCTCCTTGGTTTTCTTACCATTGCTGCTGTCCTGATGGGGTTCCTGCCATGAATGTTGGATAATAGGAACAACTCCACATGCTTCCAGTCACTAGAGGGCAATAGAGAATGTCCTATAGCTTGATTAGTTCCTATTTCCTGCTCCCTCCCCTTCCTCTTCCTTCTTTTCTCTTGCCTCTGCAGCAAGCAATATGTGTTCTCTCCAGAGAAGAAGCAAGTAACCATATATCATGCCTTTGCCCAATTACACTCATGCACCAGGCTTTCGGGGTGCTTGTAGTTAAACAGTGTTAAACAGCATTCTCTGACGATGTGTAGAAAACCATGAACAAATTAATGTGATTTTAACTTCTTTGAAACTGGCTCTATCCCACATTTATTGCCTCCAGTATTAAATGCTGTTGCCACGCTTTCTCTGTCTAAAGCAACTCTGCTGTAAGTCACACCAGACTTTCCAACGCTTATGGAGCCTGGAGTAAATGTGGGGAAAATAGCCCCCACCTACACTCTCACAGGAAGTGTATTTTCCCCCTTGGATAATCTTTGTGTGCATCTCTCAATGGGTAGGAGGGGGTGGGCATAGAATCATAGAATAGTAGAGTTGGAAGGGGCCTCTAAGGTCATTGAGTCCAACCCCCTCTGCTGAATGCAGGGATCTACCTTAAAGTATCCCTGACAGATGGTTGTCCAGTTGCCTCTTGAATGCCTCTAATGTGGGAGAGCCCACCACCTCCCTAGGTCATTGCTTCAACTGTCATACTGCTCTAACAGTCAGGGAGTTTTTCTGGCTTCCTGTAACTTGAGCCCATTATTCCGTGTCCTGCATGCTGTATGTGGCCCTCATCCTAATTTCATGCGGCCCTCAACATGCCGTTAATTCAGACTTCGGACAAGAGCGGGCCCGCTGGGTGGGAAGAAAGGAGGAGAGAGAGAAAAGGAGATCCAGGTAGTTTTATTGTTAATTGTTTTCAAGACCCTGTTCAGATGACACACTAAGCCACATGGTTAAGCTTTTTGAGCTAAACATTATGGCTTAGTATGTTGTGTGAACTTTGACTTTGTGAACCGCACAGAGAAGCTCTAGCCATTGAGCAGTATAGAAATGTCATAAAAGAATGTGGGGGGAGCGTACCCACTTTTGTCCCACCACCAACCTTCAGCCCACGACCAATTATCCACGAGGAAATGTAGCGCTGGGAAGGAAAAAAAGGGGCAGACGCCCGTCTAATCGCATCTGTTTCACCCGCTTCCAAAGGAGCAAGTAAAAACAAGGCGGCAATATCCCCCCTTTGAAGTGCCTGAAAAGTTACTTTCTGACGAATCCACCCAGGAGTCTAAATCCTCCATCCCAGAGACGCCTTGCTGTGCCTCCCAGATGCCAGACGCCAGCCAGTGTGACTACAAAGAGGATGCGGTAAGAACACTCTCCCCGAAGGAGCTTCTCTCTTGTTTCTAAAATACTCACCTTTTTGCTGCTGCTTCTAGCCATCACAGGAAAAAGGTTGCCCGCCTCTGTGGAAGGGGCTGCTGTGGTTAATCGCTGGTGGCTCCATTGCCAGTGGGATGGAGAATCCACTCCGGGTTTCTGTCAGAACCAGCAAGAATTCTAAAGGAGCTCTCCAAGGTGAGAGTTTTTAGAGTTCTGGCTGGTTCTGACTGAAACCCGGAGCAGATTCTCTGCCCCACTGACATCGGAGCCATCCTCCTCCACTGCATTTAACCACAACTGTTTCACTCCACTTCTGAAGGAGGAGGAACAAACAAGGTGAGCAGCTCCCCCTTTTGAAGCGTCCCTCAATAGAACATGAGAGCATCAGAAGAGCCCTGCTGGATCAGACCAAGGGTCCATCCAGGCCATCACTTTGTTCACACAGTGGCTAGCTGTCGACAGCAAACCCACAAGAAGGACATGAGTGCAACAGCACCCTCTCACCCGCCATGTTCCCCAGCAACTGGTGTACACAGGCATATCTGATAATATTTTATTAAATGGAGGGAAGTCTTTTCTTGCAGCTTGGCTTTGAGCATACAGCAGATTTTGATCTTCACAGGAGGCTTTTATCGTGCACTCGTGGTCAGTCACTCGTGGAAGTTTACAGATCCTTTTCATAACATCATCAGCCTCCAGTGGCCTTCCCATCTTTTTAAAGTTTTATTCCGCCATGTTTTAACTCGCTGAAAATGCAGTAATATTTCCAGAATTGTGTAATATTGCAGCGCCATCTACTGGCTGTATAAATGGAACGTATGGAACTTGCCCAACAAGCAAATTGGCAGAAAAAAGGAGGGAAAGCACATGTATCATGCCAATCATAATCCCACAAAGGCTCTGGAAGAAGAAGCCCCTGTAAGGGTATGGGATTTTTGCTACAATGTAGAGAAGTCCTTTGATTGCAGGAGGCAACGGAGGCTGGTGGCTCCAGTTTGGGGCATTGATTCCCTTCTGGGTTTTAGTTAAAACTACCCAGAACTCTATAGAGGACCTATCCAAGATACCGAACCCATTTTGGGGATAGGGTGCAGCACTGTGGATAGCACCTGTAGAGTTCTAGCTGGTTCTGGTTCTAACTAAAATCCAGAATGGAATCACCGCTCCTCCAAAACTGGAGCCACCAGCATCCCCTGGCAGGAGGGAATTGGGATTTCAAAAAAGCAATGCTTTATAATCAGGGAATTATGGAGATAAGCTATGGGGAAAGCTACAGTGCTGTGGGGTTGGACTACGAGCTCCTCTACACACAGGAAAAATCCCATGCCTTACCAGGGCTTTCGTCCTTGCAGTAATCCCACCATCATGACGTGCGCCTTTGCATGCGACCATGTGATTTGTTCCCTTCTCGGGAAGGCTCCCTTGTGTTTGAATGAGACAACACCATCTAGTGGCAAAGAGTTCCTGCCATATCCAGATAATGCCACATTGTCTGTAGTTTTTAAAATGTGCAATTTCTAGGGAATAGCGTGGGAGACATGCTGGCTGTTGACAACATTGTGTAACGGAACTGCAAACTCCCGTGAATGGCAAATCACAAGCATACTACAAATTCCTTGTTTAGAGAAACTCTACATAGGAGAAAAAAGGAAAAAAGAAGGCCACCTTTCTCTGGAAAAAGGCCTGGGTGGAGACACATCCACCATGATGGGTGCCCTATCGTGTCCCTGCTCAATGTTGGAGTAGCCTCTAAGGATACATTTTCAGGGTGCCTTTGGCCACAGAAGAGGCCTTCTCTGTGGTGGCCCCCCAATTGTGGAACGTTCTCCCTGATGAGGCCCGCCTGGCGCCAACATTGTTATCTTTTTGGTGCCAGGTCAAGACTTTGTTAGGGAGAGAAAAGGCGTTAAGTTTTAATAAATGTCTAAGTAGTAGAAGGAATACTCACACTCTAGTTTATGGTGTATAATACAAGTTTTTTACAGTGTTCCAATAATATAAATATATACAAGCAACTGGTTCCTCCAGATAATACAGGCTTTTTTTCCATATAGCTATTGCATAGCATAGTCATCTGTTCAATCTCTCATTCACCAGCCTCTGTCCTCAAAATCTCCAGCTTCTACCAACCAACCAACCAACACCAGCCATTTCTATAAACTGTCTTAAATACATTTTTCTAAACCCCAGCTCAGCACAGTCAATTAACTAAACCTTCCAGAAAAATTCCCCCTATCTGCCTGACCTTTTCAGCAGCCTAGAAAAAATTACTTTATCTGATTATTAACTTCAGCTAGCTGTTCAGCCTTCCCTGGACACTCAAATCTTGTCCAGTTCTTTAAATCAACTTAACACTGACATTTTCCCTGACAAACTTTCCTTTTCTCTCAGGCATTTGGCAATATCTGAGGAGCCTGGGTTTGTTTTTATTTTTGTAGCTTTTGGGTTGTTGCAGTGGTTTTAAACGTATGCGTGTATTGTGTGTATGTTGTATGTTTTTGCTGTTTTTATTTTTTGTATACTGTTTTTAATTGTTTTAATCCTATGCAAACTGCCCAGAGAGCTTCGGCTATGGGGCGGTCTACAAACGTAATAAATAAAATATAAAATAAAATAAATAAATGATGGCACCACAGATCAAGCTCAGCCTCTTCTGTGCCGTTGATGGGATGGAGGTGGGTGAGCGAGCGAGAACCTCTTTGCTCAGGCAGCTGCTGTTGTTATCTGCTATTCACAACGCTTCATCTGTCCTTGGACAGGCCGACAAGGCGTGTTCCGGATCCTATCGTTTTCAGAATGAACCTCGGGAGATCAAAACGGTCGTTTCGTGTCCGGATGATGACAAGAAGGTACTTCTTTGGCCAATTTAGATGGCCTCAGCTTTTTCTTCTTTTGCATAAAGAGTAGGGGATGCTATAAGGTTGGGGGACCAAGGTTCCTGTAATAGAATTCATCGGTCCACTCCTTTGTTTACAAAGGGTTCTTCCTGAAGGGCTTAATGAGTTTCGGAATAGGTTCAGCACTTATACGCCCATACACACGCCAAACCACGATTAAAACTCCTTTCAAAAAACAGGACAGCAAACTCAGAAAGAATCAATTGTAGTTTAACGTACGACCTCATAACAAATCAAATGCAAGGAAGTATAAGGAGACATTGGCACATTGTCCAACGTATCCCAGGGTGCCAAGAGAAACCTATGGTCTCCTTCAAAAGAACCAGGAACATAAGGAATCCTTTAATCAGGAGTGAATATAAAGAACACAGTAGGAACCAACCCAATTTTCTACCAGGTGCCTCCATGCCAAAAGGACACAATCTTTGTGGACAACGCTGTTACTGTAAATACACCCACAAAATCACAGAATCTGAAAACCCATCTGACCAGCAAAAATATTTCCTAAGAAACTTTACTACTTGCAACAGCACTTTTGAAATCTATGGCATCCAGTGCAAATGCCCTAAGATCTATATAGGCAAAACCATCAGACCTCTGAAAAAAAGAATAGGAGAGCACCTCAGCAACTTAAAAAACAGCAGATCAAGGGCTCCCTTAGTAGATCATTTTTCAGAACAAAACCATTCTTTTGCAGATTTAAAGTTCTGGGGAATCGAAAAATTAGAAACACACGATAACAACTAGCTATTAAGAAAAGAAATAGAATGGATCCTAAAGTTAAAAACTCTCAATCCAAGTGGCTTGAACTTGGATTTAGAATTTCTGCCACTCTTGTGACTCAGTAATTACTTACAGTGACTCCCACATAACAGGAATAACCGTAACAAAAACGATGTATTCTGAGACCTTGCACTATCATGGAAACACCTGTCTAAGCTTTAAACAAATGCCAAAAAATGATGTAACAGGAAAAAAAATGATGTAACAAGTGAGAAATGATGGATGAGGATAAAACCAGGGCCCTAGAATGATTACATTTCTTTAGTCGCTAGGGAATACCATATGAGACTAGGGCCCCCTCCACAAGGATGCGCTTTTGCGCCCGGTTCGGCGATTATGCGCATTATCGCTGACGCGCATTTACTCCTAATCCCTCTGCACGGGAGGCAGCGAGAGGCGGCGAAGCGCATTAATATATGTCAAAAAAGCGCTTTACAAGAAGTTAATGCGCATAATCGCTTGTTCACACTGCAAAATGGGCTTTAATGGCCGGAGCAAAATAAAAGTCGCGATTTAATGCGCATTCGAAAATGCGCATTATCGGGGAGATAACGCGCCTGTACGCCCGTTTTGCGCTCCGCTGGTGTGGAGGTAAAAATTTTAATGAGCCTTCAAAGAGCTTTAAACGTCTCGTGTGGAGGCACCCTATCATTCCGTTAAGAGCTTTCTGCAGACTTCTCTTATCAAGTAAGAATTTATGTACTGAACTTTTGATATAAGTGCTTTTATATTAAGACATGTTTTTAATGGATTTATATGATCTATAGGGGAAAACATTGTACAATATGCATAGGCCCAGGAGCCTTTATAATGTACTATTTAAACAATTTTCAAGAAAACCTACATATGGGCATAGGCCTTTCAAGGCAATGTTCCCAATTAACTCCTATATAATGATATTTATGTTATGTGTTATCCCAACAAATGTAATGTAATGTAACGCAATGTATTCTTGATGTTGCAGACCCCTGAAGAAGGCCTTTCCAAAATAACAACACAGGCCAACGTGCATTGGGGCGTGAACTAATAAAGTAGCTCAGCATTCCAAGGACTTGCTTCTCTCCCTTTTTTTTCAGAACGCACACAAGCACACACGGGTCCTTTCTACACCTACGGGTGTAGAGGGAGGGAGGGAGGGAGGGAGGGAGGGAGGGGGGATGATCCCGGATGTACCTTCTTCCAGGATTGTCGCTCTGGATCCAAACAGCGTGACATCCCAGGAGGAAGGAGGGACGTCACACCATCACTCCCGCCATTTGGGTGGGTTTTAAAAAAAAAAAGGCACAAGAAGCATCGCGTGGCAGAACAGGTAAGGGAGAGAAACCGTGCATGCCCCCACCCCATCATCCTGGAGGTGTCGGAATTGCTGACCCCACCCCACCCCACCCCACCCCCTAGACCCGGGATGGCGGAAACATTGGGATATCCACGGTTTCCACTATCCCGGGCTTTTCCTGGGGTCGTCCCTGGGTCATCCCTGGTTGCCCCCGGGATGCCCTGTGCATCATTTGGATGCACAGGGATGACCCAGGGGAAAAATTGTGGTGTAGAAAGACACATGCATGTACACAGGGAAGAAGGGAGGGAGGGAGCGCTTTCCTGGCCTGTTTCCAAAATGGTGACAAGCACTTTTGAGCATATGCTTTCTGATGGAAGAGATCCAGTAAAAGATCTCTTTGAAACTTTTGTAAACTGCCCTTATAGTTTTATATTGAAAGGTGGTATAAGACCTAGCTAGTAATGTAGAAATCCTTGGTGGGAGCGGTCTCTTCTCCCTCTTGGAAGATGTAAGAAGTTTTAAATCAGAAAAAAGTGCACTCTGCGGGGCAATTCTATATTCAAAAGTAAATCCCATTGAGTTTAATGGGATCTACAAGTAAATGTGTAAATAGGACTGCACCCTATGCCATCATTCTCACTGTTATGATGCTATTCCAGAACCAAAAAGTTGCCATTTTCATAATTTGCTCTATTATGCCACTGTTTAGAGGTGAGTGTCGATGCTCGTGTTGCCAAAACAGCACCACACACACATAAGAGGGTAGTATCCATTGGGACAGGGAAACCCCAAGGTTTTCAGGGGGGAAAAAACTGGTGGGAAAGAAATCCCCCAAACAGCTGGATGAGAATTAAGCGTACTCAGTGGCTACATAAAGACTGGGAGTGGTTAGTGTGTGATGGAAAACCAGATGGAAGTGGGAATGGAGTGTCCTGGAGGAGGTTGTAACTCCCAAATGGGAACACCAACGTTTTGCACTGCAACATTCTGTTGCAGATCGAACTTTTGAGTCTGTATTCCGCAACCATTCCCAGAGAAGCCCGGTTTAAGGCATGGGTGTTAGCTGCCATCTTCAGGTCATTTCTTGTAACTACAACCTTACAGTTTTAAAATTCACTTAAAGGAAAAATGCAAACATAATGCAAGGCGGCTGTTGTAACTCAAGTTGCTAGTCCATACTACTATGGCTATACCCAGTAATGGAGTTTCAATACCAGGGTCATGTGTCTATTTTCTAGTGCCTCGTTCCATTTTGAAAAAACAGGACATTTGATGTTTTAGTCAATTTTGGGAGGTCTATGGAAATGCTGGTAAGGCAAGGGCATTCCATCCTATGAAGAACTCTAAGGCCCCCTCCACAAGGATGCGCTTTTGCGCCCGGTTCGGGGATTATGCGCATTTTCGCGGAGGCGCATTTACGCCTAATCCCTCTGCACGGGAGGCGGCGAGAAGCGGCGAAGCGCATTAAAAGATGCCCAAAAAGCACTTTACAGGTAGTTAATGCGCATAATCGCTTGTTCACACAGCGAAAATGCGCTTTAACGGCCGGAGCAAAATAAAAGTCGCTATTTAACGCGCGTTCGAAAATGCGCATTATCGGGGAGATAACGCGCCTGTACGCCCGTTTTGCGCTCCGCTCGTGTGTAGGTAAAATTTATAATGAGCCTTCAAGGCTCATTAAACGCCCCGTGTGGAGGAGGCCTAAGAAACAAGAAGCCTGAAAAGACCTCAGCACGCTGAAAACCATTATGAAAACAAACAATAAAAAATGAATTAATCGAACAGAAGACAAGAGATGTTTGCCCTCAATCAAAATGGCTATACTGGCTTCAGCAACTGTGGGCGCTGCCCTATTCTGCACTGCATGTGATCAAAGTAACACGCACGGCTGTGCCCTTGCTGAAACCCACAGCAGCCATCTTTGGGGCTCCATCACACCTACTTTTTTTTTCACCCTCCATTTCCTTAGCGAGTCGAGCGCTGGGCACTTTCACGTCTGTGCATTGTTGCGCTATTTCAGCTCATGTATCTTTTCACCTGTAGCGTTACTATGCCGATGAAATATTCCGCCCTGCCACCTACATTCTCCTTCCCCCTGCAGTTAATTTTTTAATAGTTTTTAAAAATATATATTTCTGCACAAATACAATAGTACGGCAGCCTGAAACTGCGCAATTACAGTAAAACAACACACTGGCTGAATTCAGACGACTTATTAGGCAACGGAGGAGGGGGGAACAATCGTCAGTTGTGTTGCTTATTGTGTCGTGTGGGGAATAACACACCAGCACACACAACTGACAGTACGCTAATTGGGCAATTTAAACAACGGAGGGAAACACCGGGCTTGCACGTTGTTTAGCCCGAAGCCCCGTTGTTTAAAATGTCGTCCGAATTGAGCCCCCCCTCTCTCCGTGGACTATTCCGTTTGGGGATAGAGTTCTGCCGGCCAGAGTAGCTGAAAACCCCCAGCCGCTCCATACAGCCGGCAGAACCCACGGTGCATGCTGGGATACGGCTGGAGGACTGAGGAAAGGGGGGGGGAGCAGCCGTAGCAACCAAGATGGCCACCGTACATTATTAGCAACCAGAGCATTTGCCGGTGCCGAGCAGCGCTGGCTGCAGCATGTTGTGTGGGGAGCACCGCCTGCCTAACGCACGGTCAGTACGCTATTTCCCCCTCCATTGCCTAAGATGTTGTCCGAATTCAGCCACTATGTTTTCCCCTAAGATCATATTAAACAGTATAAGTGAAGAGAAAGTATTACAATTAGTTTTTTAAGAAGTTTGTGGTCAATGTTGGCATGGCAAGGGGAAGCCAACATTGTTCTGGACAGGAAACCTAGACATGCCTACTCAGGAATAAGAACCATAGAGTTGAATGGCACCGAGTCCCGGTCACGGGCTGTGGCGGCCTCGCTCGCCTTCCCAGCGAGTGGTTGGGCGCCCTCTATTCCTCCCCCTTCATGGTTGAGCAATTGAACGAACCGCCCTGCCCTCCTTTTTTGTTAGCGAGACCATCCTTCAACACACACACCCCCAATAAAAAATGGGCTGGTCCAATATAGTGCAAGGACAGCAATACACCGGAGGGAGGGGCGGCTTTATCGCACACAGAGGGGGGAAAAACAGACTTTCCCCGCTCCAAAATAAGATGGGAAAACGGAGGGGAAGAGGCAGGACAGGGACGACGTCATGTGAGTACCACGTTGCAAAAACACATAACCGGCACGGCGAGAGTGCGATAAATCGCTGCTGTGATGGAGCCCTTGGAATTGGCACTACCGTTCCGAATGCTCAGTAGCATATTCCATTATGGCAAAGTCGGGACTGGCTATTTCAGTTGCTTTTGCTGAACAGAAGCTGAAGACAGTAAACTGGGGACTATGGAGCAAAGAAGGCGTAGGGAAGGGGTCTCAAGTGGAAGAATGATCCTGGTCTCTTTGCCAGTCAGGGGATGAATAATTTGCAGTCCCTCTCTTTGCAGGAGATGGTTCATGGAGGTGGCACCTCTGTTCAAGAATCTGTAGCCCTACACACCTGGAGGGCATCAGGTTGATGGGGGGTGACGGAAGAGAATCACAGATTGGCGCTTTCTCTGGGCAAATGTCACTTTTGCCTTCCATAAAGTAACATGAACTGTGTAAGGGCTAGCACCTGGCTGCAATTTTACATGCTCAAGCAGAATTATTATTGTTGTTGTTATTGTTATTATAACAACAACAATGATTATGATGATGATAATAATAATAACAACAATAATAATAATATGCATGTTGTAATTAAATTCTTAGCATTTACATTATGTATTACTATTATAGTTTTTATTGCTATATTTATAAACCATTTTTTCTCTATCTACATACTCAAAATGTTTGTACAGTAAAACAAAATTTAAAAAGCAAATTGGACAGATCACTGGCTATGAGCCAGTGTGGTATAGTGGCTAGATTATAAGACTGGGACTCAGAAGATCTGGGTTCTAGTCCCCACTCAGCCATGAAACTCACTGGGTGGCTTTAGGCCAGACACTGCCTCTTAGCCTAACCTA
This sequence comes from Anniella stebbinsi, assembly GCA_029215795.1. Taxonomy (NCBI): domain Eukaryota; kingdom Metazoa; phylum Chordata; class Lepidosauria; order Squamata; family Anniellidae; genus Anniella; species Anniella stebbinsi. The sequence continues at coordinate 236,113,993 of JARDYH010000002.1, forward strand.
CAAGGTTGTTGTGAGAATAAACTGGAGGAGGACCATGTAAGCCACTTTGGATTCTTTGCAAAAGGGGAAGAGACGGGATATAAATGTAATAATAATAACAATAATAATAATAACAACAACAACAACAACCTTGGTACATAAATGACCCCTCCAGGATCAGAAAAATACCAATTGCATTCCTGTCCTGCTTGTGGGTTTTCCTGAGGCCTCCAACTGGGCAACTCTGGGAAATAGGATGCTGGAGACATTAGGACTTTGGTCTGAACCAGTGTGGCTCTTCTTGCCCCCCTTTTTCAATGACAGTATACCTCTGACTCCCAGCTGCTGGAGACAAACCAGGGAGAGCCCTCGTCTTCATGCGCTGCAGAATGCCTGTGCCCTTGAGTAGTGTGGCAAGCAGAAATGTGCTAGGTGAAAACAACGGAATGATAAATGCCAAGTTTTACACCTCGGAAAAAGAAACCAAATGCACAGTTACAAGATGGGGGATACTTGGCTCAGCAATTCTACAAGCGAGAAGGATCTTGGAATTGTTATACTTCACAAGCTGAATATGAGCCAACAGTGTGATGTGGCTGCAAAAAAAGCAAATGCTATTTAGAAGTATAGCTTCCAAATCGTGCGAGGTACTGGTTCCCCTCTATTCGGCACTGGTTAGGCCCCATCTTGAGTATTACATCCAGTTCTGGGCACCACACTTCAAGAAGGATGCAGACAAGTTGGAAGGAGGGCTACGAGGATGCTCAGAGGACTGGAAACAAAGCCCTAGGAGGAGAGATTGAAAGAACTGGGCATGTTTAGCCTGGAGAAGAGAAGATTGAAGGGAGACATGATAGCCCTCTTCATATACTTGAAAGGTTGAAATGATTCAGGCATTTGTTTTATTCAGTTGTCCTGCTTTTATTCATTTCTCCTTTTTTAATGGTTAGTTTGCTCACTCACGCGCTTTTTAGACTGCCCTGGAATCTGTAAGGATGAAGAACAGACTTAAAATGTTTTAAATGACTAACCATCATTGTGACTTTTTCCTCTCTGTTCTTCCCAAGTGACACCTCAGCCCCCTCGCCTCTGTCCCACAATCCACTGCTAAAATTGTTCACCTCTCCCATTGCTCAGGCCAAGTGGCACTTCCTAAGTCTCTGCACGGCCTTCCTGTCCGCACCTGGATCTGTGCTTTAAGAACATCAGAATAGCCCTGCGGGATCAGACCAAGAGTCCATCTAGTCCAGCACTTTGTAACCATAGCAGCCAACCAGATGTCGACCAGGGACCCACAAGCAGGACACAGGTGCAGCAGCACCCCCTCACCCATGTTCCTCAGCTCCTGGTGCATATAGGCTTATGGAGGTAGCACATAGCCATCACGACTAGTAACCATGGATAGCCTTCTTCTCCTCCAGGAATTTATCCAATCCTCTTTTAAAGCCATCTGAATTGGTGGCCGTCACCACTTCTTGTGGTAGTGAATTCCACACTTTAACTATGTACTGCGTCAAGAAGTCTTTCCTTTTATCTGTCCTGCATCTCCTATCCAACAGCTTCACGGGATGCGACCCCGCTGGGCTCTAGTATTATGGGAGAGGGAGAGAAATGTCTCCTTATCCACATTCTCCACACCAGGCATCATTTTGTACACCTCTATCATGTCTCCTCTTACCCTCCTTTTCCCCAAGACCAACATCACACCTAATCCCCCCCACTCCCCCACCCCCGGTGGGCCTTCACATTTTGTTACCTCTGAGGCAAAAGTGCGGCAAGCTTATGATCCGTTTCACCTGAAGAGCTGCTCTTTCGCTCCCTTCCTCCCTCCCTCCCTCCACTCCACTCTACCCCTCCCCTTCTCTCCCTCCAGTCAGGTCCTGGCAGATGAGTACTTCAACCAGACCGCCTTTCTCCCTGGCAAAAATGGGACCTTTTAGTCTGGCTCTTTGGGGGCATTGAGGGAGTACAGTCCTGTCTCATCAGGGATTCAGGCATTGTATGATTTTAAAAAACACTTTGGAGCCTGGGATGCAAGGTTTGGGGTTTAGATTGAGGCTTGGAGCCGGCTGCTGGGAGAGATCGCTTTTCCCTGCCGGGACCTGATGCAATTCATTCAAGCCCCCAGTTCCTTTAAAACTACACAGAGGCTTAGGGTACATTAAACACGCTTAGGGAAAATAATCCAGACTTTTAGCATTCCAGGAAAGGCTGGGGAAGAGGTGGGGTGTCAGCAGGACAGGCACCGCGTCACGTGAGTACCATGCTGCAAATCCGCACACCATGGCGAGAGTGTGCGCAATCGCTGGTGTGATGGAGATCCAAGCTAAACAATCCCAGCTCTTGTAACCTTCCCTCATAGGGGAGACACTCCAGCCGCTTGATCATTTTAGTTGCTCTTTTCTGCACTTTCCCAGCTCTACAATACCTTTATACCTTCAAAGCCCATCATGGGATAAAATATTTTAAAACAGAATACAATAAAGCGAGTGCTTTTTCAGTGGTGATGCCCTGGCTGTGTAACATCTCCTGGAGGCCTGCAGTCCTTTTGGTGTCAGACAAAAACACTTTTGTTTCCCCAGGCATTTCCATCTGTCATCAATTGATTTTATTGATTTTATCCATTACAATTGGATTTCTCTAGTCCCCCCAAAACCTAAAAAGGATGACGGGTAGTATAAAAATATGTTAAATAAACTATCAATGATTCTTCTGTGTGCCATCTTAAATTTCACGCTGGCTAGGATGACCATATGAAAAGGAGGACAGGGCTCCTGTATCTTTTAACAGATGTGTTGAAAAGGGAATTTCAGCAGGTGTTATTTGTATGCAGGCAGCACCTGGTGAAATGCCCTCTTCATCACAACAGTTAAAACTGCAGGAGTCCTGCCCTCTTGACAAGATACAAAAGAGGGCAGGGCTCCTGCAGCTTTAACTGTTGTGATGAAGAGGGGATTTCACCAGGTGCTGCATGTATACAAGTGACACCTGGAGAAATTATCTCTTCATCACAACAGTTAAAGCTGCAGGAGCCCTGCCCTCTTTTGTATTTGGTCACGCTAGGCAAGGCTCCTGCAGCTTTAACTGTTGTGATGAAGAGGGGATTTCACCAGGTGCTGCATGTATACAAGTGACACCTGGAGAAATTCCCTCTTCATCACAACAGTTAAAACTGCAGGAGTCCTGCCCTCTTGACAAGATACAAAAGAGGGCAGGGCTCCTGCAGCTTTAACTGTTGTGATGAAGAGGGGATTTCACCAGGTGCTGCATGTATACAAGTGACACCTGGAGAAATTATCTCTTCATCACAACAGTTAAAGCTGCAGGAGCCCTGCCCTCTTTTGTATTTGGTCACGCTAGGCAGGGCCCCTGCAGCTTCAACTGTTGTGATGAAGAGGGAATTTCACCAGGTGCTGCCTGCATACCAATGACACCTGCTGAAATTCCCTTTTCAATACAACTGTTAAAGGTAGAGGAGCCCTGTCCTCTTTTTCATATGGTCACCCCAACGCTGGCAGAATGGTGGTTATATTAATAAAAATAATAAATGCTCATCATTCTCAAAAGCGCCAGGGGGCAGAGCTTTTTTCCCCGCAGCCATGGCAAAGCTGAAACCCAAACCCGCCTGCGCTTCTGCTTAAACGCACCACAACGCGGGTCTACCGGGGCGTACACGCAAAAAAAATAACTCGCGTCGTGTGAACGGTGCTTTCGGCCGCTCTGCCGACCCGTGCACGAGCCCGGCGCGCGCTCGTGCTGCGCCCTCGGCAGAGGCGGAAACCTCCAGGCCTCGCAGGAGCCAGCAGAGGGCAGCGGCAAAGCGCGGCGGCTGCGGAGGGAAACGCAGCCGGCTGGTTCCTCTTCCTCCTCGCCTGCCTGCCTGCCGAGTCCGGGGAGCCATTAAAGCCGAGAAGCGGCGGAGAGAAAAGCAGCGGAGCGACGGCCTGATCTCGCCCTCCCGACCAGCTCGGGGGCTCCGGGGAGGACCAGCCGCCCTCCGCCCGGGTAAGCGCGCCCGGCGGTGCGCGCGGTTCTCGCGGCCGCGCCAAGCGGCGGCCGATGCGCCCAACGCGGGCAGCCCGGAGGCGGCGCTGCCCGGGCGAGCCGGCGCCAGAGCCGGGGCCGGGCTGCTGGGGCGCACGGGGCTGCCCGGCGCGCCCTCCCCGGGTCGGGATCGCCCCCCGCTCCCCATCCGGAGCGGCCCGAGGCGAGCGCGCCTTTTGGGCACCGGCGGGCGGAGGCTCCCCTTTGGCCTCGCTGGCGCCGCGGGAGGAGCGGCGGGGCTGCCCCCCCCCCCACCCCCGGAGGCCTTGGGCCCGCAGTCCCGATTCGGGGGCGTCTCGGCTGGGGCTGGGCGCCCAGATCGCGGCCTGGGACCTTCCGCTCCGCTGCCACCCGGGGGAAGGGGGGGGGGGCTTTCCAAAGGCTCCGGGTATGTAATCGCAACACCCTTTGGAAGAAACCCGATCGCCTCCTCGGAGGCCCTGGCAGAGGAGGGGATTCGGATCGCGCTCCGGAGTCACCCCGCCTCCACGCGCGGAGTTGTAAACAGCGCCCCCACCCCCGTCCGGCCCTCCCCTCCCCGCCGGCGCATAGTCAGCGGGCGCCTATTGTCCTTCGGTGGTCGTTGCTGGCGGCGGAAGGACCTTTAACGAGCAGGCCCCTGGAAGCCCGGAGCGAGATGGATCGCCACTCTTCCCTTCCTCCTCCCCCCCCCCCCGCCTTCTCTCTGGTTTGGGTGGCTTTAATCCGAATTAAAAGCGTGCACGGGGGGGGGAGCAGGCTCGGGAGACTGCGTGCGTCCGGGAAGGGGCCGCGAACCGTCTCCAAAAAGCATCTCTCTTGTGGCTAGAGCCTTCCCTGAATGCCCCTGGCACTGCGTGCCCAGGAGGGGTTCTGGGGAGAGGGGGGGTTAGATTCTCCTCGCCCCCCCCCACACACACAAAAAGGGGTGCGAGTTGGGTGGGTGAAAGCGGGAGCCCCACTGAACACAAAGGTCTCTCCGCTTATGAGCCGGGAAAACACTTTTGCAAGGAGCAGCCGTGCGCCGGACGCAAACTCAAGCCGCTGCTATCTGGCTTGGCTTAACCCTGGGTTTCAGTTTACCCCTGGAAATAATCCCTCAGCCCTCATTCGTCCCAGGGGCTGCTGCCGCACCAGGCCAAAAAAAGGTTTGTGGCCCAGTCGGTGTGTGTTCACACATGCAAAAGAAACATAGATCCAGACCAGACACACCTCCCTTACCTGGAGATGCTAATTTACCTGTTGATCAGCTCTGTGGAAGCAGTTAAATCCCAAACCAGACACCCTTGTCGAGCTGGTGTTTGTGAAATACAGCTGATTGCTGGAGGAGGGCAGAGCTCTCTGTCTCCTCTTGCCGGCCTTCAGCAGGCTAGTTATTTTTTATTTTTGCAGGCTAGGAACTTCCATGGCCCACGAAAAGGGGAACCCCTTGGGGAATGCCAAAAAAAAGCAAAGGAGTAGGTCCTCTCTAGAAGGATTCGGTTTGACTCCTGGTTCTCCGATTATGCGCATCTTCTCACAATCGCGTTTACGCCTAAATCCGGTAAACGACACGCGGTGGAGCGCATAACTGGCAGTATGAAACGCGCTTTAAAGTGTCTGAAATGCGGAGAATCGCTTGTTTAATTATTATTATTATTATTATTATTATTACACGGTCAAAATGCGCTTTAATGGCCGCGGAGAATTAAAACTCACTATTTAACGTGCATTCGATAATTCACATAATCGAACAGATAAAGCGCCTCAACCCCCGATTTGCGCTCCGCTCTTGTAGAGGTAAAATTTTTAATGAGACTTGAAAGAGCTTTAAATCGCTCTTGTAGAGGCACCCGTAAACAAAAAGGATGTTTAATTCAATGAAAACTGTTCTGGCGCGTTTCAGACCATACACGGGTCCTTCTTCAGGGCAATCTATAAAACAATATGTAATGTATATAGACTCACATATCCACTGGGTTTGTAGGTCATTGAATTGAACATCCTTTTTCTCTGCTCCCTCTTGGAGTAACTTTTATGGGCTTTTTTATAAAGTGGCCTAGATTACGATCCCTGGGCCTGTTCAGACTGCACGCTTAGCTATGGTTAGGCCACTAACCTTTTTGTAGCAAATGGTTAGTGAGTGTTTTTAAACCGTGTTTATGTAGCCACCATGGTTAGGAATGGTTCACACGCCATGCTAAGTCGTGGTTCACATGACGCGCTAAGCCATAATATTTAGCTCAAAATGCTTAACCACCGTGGCTTAGCGTGTTGTCTGAATGGAGTTGCTGTGGCAAGAAGTGTGACAGCTACAATAACTGTTCTGCATGAGATCATCTTTCCTTGCATGTCAAATGTGTCTTTTGCATGTCCATTTCCTCCGGGTGCTGCCAGTCCTGGGTATTTCAGAACAGGAAACAAAAGCTCCCCCTCACCCCAAAGAGTGAGGTTGTGAACCCTAGCCATGGATAAGGGGGTGCAAGCCACTGTAAGGTTCTCTTCCACATGCTTTGTCGGCTTCTCCTGCAGAGTTCCCGTGTGCTGTGGTGAGCCGCGTCCAGGGCAAATTCTCCCGAGAATTTTGCCTACCATCATTTGCCGCTGATCGAGTTTCCACTTAATGCGATTTAACCACCCATAAGATGAAACGCCAAACCGTCCGGCTTCTCATTACTGCATTATTGTTGTAATTTCTGTAAGACGTTTTAAGCAAATAAAACGTTTCACTGCTCAATTCTAAAATCATAATGCTTCTCATGTAGGTGAGGGTGAAAAATATGCTTTGTGCCTGAGCATAAATTTGAACCTGTGGGCATTTTAAAAAAGCAGCTTTTGCTCTTCATTGGGTTTGTCATGCGAAGGTAACCTCCCACACACACACACACACACTTTTGCAGGGGGTGGGGCGTGCTTGAATGGTAGAGGACAAGGCTTTGTATGCAGAAAGTCTCAGCTCCGATATCTGACATCATCAGCTAAAAAGCCACTCAAGTAAGAGGGCTAGCAAAAGGATCTTGGGAAGGAGAGGCATTTGTAATGCAAATGTCCATTCTGGATAACGTAAAGCATATAAACATAGGAAGCTTTTATACACAGAATCAGAATATCTAATCCAGATTCTGGGTATGCCAGCTTCATATGTTTATATGCTTTTCTTTATCCAGGGTGGACGTTTGCGTTACAAATGCCTCTCCTTTGCTTTTTTGCTCTGTGGATAAATATTTAAGCCTTGCACATGAAAACAGTCATGGCCATGCACTGGCTTTGTACTGAAGTGTTGTGTGCACATTCAGCTTGCTTCCATGATTGTTAGGGCAGAAGAAAAGGGGCTCGTCCTAGAATTCAGAAGTGTGCAATTTGTGACCCTCCAGATGTTTTGGCCTATGACTCCCATGATCCCTCCTCATTGGCTATGCTGGCTGGGGCTGATGGATGTTGGAGGACCAAAACATCTTGGCGGGCCACAAGGGGAGAGGATACATCACCTGGGTCTTTAGTTTAGAGAAAAGGCAGGTGAGGGGAGACCTGATAGGAGTGTACACAATTATGCGTAGTGTGGAGAAAGTGGATAGGGAGGCATTTTTCTCCCTCTCCCATAATACTAGAACCCAGTGGGGTCATCCCATAAAGCTGATTGGTGGGAGATTCTGGACAGATCAAAGGAAGGACTTCTTCGCACAACACATTGCTAAACTATGGAATTCACTTCCAAGACACCAATTTGAATGGCTTTAAAACAGGATTGGATAAATTCCTGGAGGATACAGCTATCGTGGCTACTAGACCTGATGGCTATATGCAGCCTAAAGTAGCAGAGTCAGTATGCCTATGTACACCAGTTGCTGGGGAACATGGGCAGGAGGGTGCTGTTGTATTTGTGTCCTACTTGTGAGTTTCCCATGGGCAGACGGTTGTCCACTGTGTGAACAGAATGCTGGGCTAGATGGACCCTTGGTCCGATCTTGGCTCTTCTGATGTTCCCACCCTGTATCCTAGATGGTTCTACCTGGAGCACGTACCATTGTTTTGATTCGTACGGATTGCAGATTGGATCTGCTTGCGTGGTGCAGCCTTCCTCAACCTGATGCCCTCCAGTTGTGTTGGAGTATCCATGGAAAGTGTAGTCCAACACACCGGGAGGGCTTCAGGTTGGAGAAGGCTGGCGCCGTGTTCTGTGGCGTGGTCCTGCTGAAAGGAATAATCAAATCACAAACTCCGCTTAACGTGTTCACATTACCTGCTGTGCCTTCCTGGGGTTGGGAGACCATTTAAGCAAGCTCTCTGTTTGTGTCTGGCCTGGCAGAAAAGTCTCATAAGTGTTGCTTTTGGAACAGCTGGGGTAGCCAGCTGGCCCCTGTAAGTTGTTGCGAAGCATTCACCTTTGGAGTGTTTGAAGCAGAAAGTTTCAAAAAACTTACTCTTGCATATAACGCCGTCATTTGCATGCTGTTTACAGCCTCTTCATAGCTGCTTCTTTCCCCCATCTGCTGTTTTGCCAGCATTTCAGAAACAAAGACCATACCAAGGACATCTCCTTGAGATGGTCCCAGCTAATCAGGGATCACATAGGTAGCATAGCCAGCCAGACTTCGCTACGTGATGATGCTGTGAAGCTAAATCAGAGTGAGAGTTGGAACTTTTGCTTTTACTCTGCCTGGCAACATCAGAAGGCCCTAATCAGATGATGTCCTAAAAGCAAATCAGACAGTGCTTTCTACCCTCACCCTCAATTTTTCAGAGTTTCTGCCCTATTTTACAGCCCTTTCACGTTCCAGCCCACCCATAAAAAATAGTTGCATGTGGCTGAATTATTCGTCCTGTTTAACACATGAGAATCCCAATATGCAACAAGAGTAGACTTACTCAGCATGAAACATTACCCCTGGAGTCAGTGTGAGCATGCTCCTTGAATCTCAAATATTCCTTCAGCCTGGAGTCCTTGAAATGAATATAGGCATTCCCTATTCCCCAAAGCTGGGCGCCTGGCCCAGCAGTAGTTTAGCAAATGGGTTGTGTGCTGGATATAACTAGTTGCAGTTCCGGCAGGACTTTGACGAGTAATCTGGACCTCCGTCTATGCCAAGGACTTTTAAAATTGCTATGCATTTTAAAAGTTTTAATATTGAAGCATATTTAATTATATAGGTTTTAACTGTATATGTTTTGATTTTGTAAAGCTGTCTTGAGGCTTAACATTGGGCAAAAGGAATAATAATAATAATAATAATAATAATAATAATAATAATAATTCCATTAGTCACATCAGTCACCGGCATCACATCAAAAAACTATACAGAAAACCTCCAGAAACTGGGCCTACCAGAATACATCCACACCAACATCCAGAAAGCAGTCATAATTAAAACATGCTGAATCGTCAGGAAATTCCTGAATCAATAAAAGACAGCATGATTTGGCACAGCCCATCATGTCCGTCTAGAAAAACCACCACGAGCAAGAAATAATAATAATAATAATAATAATAATAATAATAATAATAATAGCAGCTAAGGCATTCAGAGTCAGCTGGTTGGAACAGACGCAGGTTTGTACACAAGGACAATATTTTACTTGTGGATCCTTTTAGTAAAAATATGTTCAGGAGTGTCCGATCAATTCTTAGCAGATACTCCTGTGGCTGTGGTATTTCTTTGTTTCTAGTATCTTCACAACACCATTTTCAGACCAGGAATGTTTCTTCCCCATTTTACAAAGGCAGAGAATTCAGGTGTGGAAGCAGTGATGCCTGGTCCAGGAATATTCTTCCTTTTTTAGCCATCTTTTTTGCCTTCTCTTTCAGGTGTCCTCTTGCATCAGACTGTATGTCTCTGAAGCAGGTCTCTAATCCTTCCTGGGTCAGCATCCCCGATAGAACACAGCTGGCTTTACGTCCTAGGGTAGGAAGGGTCTTGAACTGTCCTATTACCACCGCTGTCAAATTCTCCGCTGCTCTGGCATCGGCTTCCTCCCGTTCCTTGTGGCTCGCGGACTCCAATGTTTTCCTCAGCGGCTGAGAGAGACAAATGGGGACCTAGGTTTGACTCCCCACCCTCCACTTCAGCCTCTGCCTCCCAGGCCAATGCGACCGGTCGAAAAAGGAAAGCCAACTTCTCCAACGACGAGACGGAGACTCTGGTCTGGAATGTAGTCCGCCACTTCAGCGCTCTGTATGGATCTGAATCCTTCCGGGCTCACCCCGTCCGCCGGAAACAGCTCTGGACGCAAATCCAGAGCAGGGTCAACTTTCTGGGCTACACCGAGCGCTCCATCGATGATCTCAAGCACAAATGGCGGGACTTGAGGTTGGATGTCAAGAAGAAGATCACAGCCAAGAAGCCCCCACCTGTACACCGGCCGGGGCCTCCCCACAAACCGCGGCTCACGCCTCTGGAGAAGATGGTGGCCTCGACCTTCCTGCAGCCGACCCATGATTCAGAGCCAGAAATTGTCTTGGACCCGGGTGGGTTGTCAACACTTTGATACACGAAGAATATTATTATCGTTTATTATTTATTTCTTTTCCATGCTACCCAAAAGCCAAGGCTTTCTGGGCGGTTCACAGCCATTCAGAAAAAAGTACAAAACTAGAACATTATAAACATAATACAATATTATAACAAAACCTGGTCTAAAAACATTAAGGTATGAAATTTAAAACAATGAAATAGCCGGAAACAATTTCAGTCACAGACCTGTTCAAGGTAGCTGATATAAGTGCTCCATGCTTGAATTCCTGGAAGTAGAGGGCAGTCTTAACCTAGTGCTGAAAAGACGGCGGTGTTGGCACCAGGCAGACCTCAGTGGGGATGAGTCGGGGGGCCACCACCGATAAGGCCCTCTCAGTTTTGCTGAGTGCTGACAGTAGTTTTGGAGACAGTGATAAATAACGTGGATCTAACAAGACCATTCCTATAGGTATGGGGGAATAGTTCCTACCCCTTCTGGGTCTTTCTTTTCATATGCCTCTTGAAGTGTTCCGAACACCAAAACAGGCATTACTTTAAATCTGGATCTAGCACTACATCTTTGTTGTTGTTTTTCATTTTTGCTCTTAACAGTAGGTGCAGGAACCCCAGTGGGATCAGGACCCTAGCATAGTGGGTAGGGGGCTTTTAAGATCTGGATTAGGGTCCCAGTACTTACTCTAGAGTAAAAAGAAAAATGACATAGATGCAGCTTCAAAGTAATATCTTGTTTTGGCCCCGAGTCACAGAAAGAGCTAAGTTATGGAATCGGTTCCAAGGGGCCTTGGAGAGCATTCGAGCTGAACTCCCTACGAAGTGCAGAATCTAGTTCTGTTGTTTATGTGGGGCAGGCCCAGGGCCTTATGATGCCTGAGATGGAAATTCAAACAGCGCCTGCTGTTGAACATGGGACATAACCCGCCAGGATATTCTCCTCCAGAGACATGGCTCATTGAAATGAATGGGAGTTACACAAAGAGTAGTGACCTTGAGTGCCATTTCCTGGTAGAAAGGCAGGGTATTGATTAATTGAATGGTATTACTTTGCTCCTTGGTTCACTTCCCACACTTCTTATTACTAGGCTACAGTTTTAGTTTTATTTCAGCATAAATCCTTATGCAGGTATTTAAACACCTTATGGCATTCTCTATGATGGCCCCATCATCACCACCATCACACACACAAATCTGGGTGCTATTTCAAAATCAACAGCCAACGTGAATAAAAATTTAACATTTAAATCCAAGTTGTAACCTGGTTGTCGTACATTTCAGCTGGTTAAATTGCTATTTAGTAACTTAAATAATAATTTAACCCAGTCAATAATTCCTCCCGGTTGAATTATAATCATAATTTGACTAAAACGACTCTCAGTATGAATAATACTTTGATAATTTACATTGTAATTCAACAGTGGGACATGAGAAAGATGGGGAACTCCTATCTAGAACCAGAGTTCTAGATACTTTGGCTCTTGAGGCAACGTCGTTGAAGGCATAATCTTACACATTTTTAGACAAAAAAAACCCCTTCAATTCCCAGCATGCCCCAGCTGGGGCATACTGGGAGTTGTAGGTCTTTTTTCTGTCTAAACAGGCATAGGATTGCGCCCTGAGGCTCTTCACAATTTACGTGGCATTATAGCATTGCAGGAATGGAACGTAAGAACATCCCTGCTGGATCAGACGGAGGGTCCATCTAGTCCAGCGATCTGCTCACACAGTGGCCAACCAGGGACCAACGAAGCAGGACACGGGTGCAGCAACACCCTCCCACCCATGTTCCCCAGCAACTGGTGTATACAGGCTTACTGCCTCTGATACTGGGGGTAGCACCTAGCCATCAGGACTGGTAGCCATTGATAGCCTTCTCCAGGAATTTATCCAACCCTCTTTTAGAGCCATCCAAGTTGGTGGCCAATTCCATAGTTTAACTATGCGCTTTGTGAAGAGTGCTTCTTTTTATTGGTCCTGTATCTCCCACCAATCAACATCATGGGATGACCCCACTGGATTCTAGTATTATGAGGGAGAAAAATGTCTCCCATCCACATTCTCCACACCAGGCATCATTTTGTACCCCTCTATCCTATCTCCCTTTACCCTCCTTTTTTCCAACCTAAACAATCCCAGAAGTTGTAACCTTCCCTCGTAGGAGAGATGCTCCATCCCCTTGATCATTTTAATTGCCCTTTTTTTGCCCTTTTCCCAGCTTGATAATATCTTTTTTAAGGTGTGCTGATCAGAACTGTGCACCGTTCTGTACAGACAGAGCAGGACTTCATTGTAGAGACTGTAAGGTTAGGGTCCTCTCCTGATCCCATGCCATCGTTCTGAACAGAAAATTGTTGCTCTGCATTTTATTTGCGTAGAACGGCTAAGAAAAAAACATGCCTTGTATCCAGCAGGCTTATAGGAACCACACGACGGGGATACTAAAGTTATACTCATTTTTAAAAATATTTTCCCTAATGGCCTATGTTTAGTTGATCAGCAGGATAATTTTTTGACTGGGTGAGCTTAATTGCAGGTGATGCATAATGAATTTGGCTCAGGAAGGATTGTTAACGATACTTTTACTAATTGCAGGACTCCTTGCCATGTCGAATTCCGCCTCACGCTAACGTCTTGGAATGTCTTAAGGAAGGCTTGCCTAAAGCCAGCTTTTCTCTTGCCTTGCAGAGATCTTCTTCCCTGGAGCATCTAAGCAATCCTTTTTGCCCATGCAACCGGGAGTCAGCCACCCCAGTATCTACATTGATACCAACGGGCAGCCCTCCTCTCTGCCTGACATGGAAGGCTCCATGGTGCCACATCTGGGAGTCCAGAGTCCCGACCCTTCTATGATTTGCGACTACAGCAGAGGTGAAGGGCAGAGCAGTTCAGGTAGGGATGTTGATTACAACTGTACCAGCCACACCCCGGTCCTCCAAGAAGACCTGCTTCTTGCTAGAATGTGCACCTGCCAGGTTCAGAACTTAAGAAGCCGCCTTATCATAGAATCATAGAATATTAGAGTTGGAAGGGGGCCTCTAAGGCCATCAAGTCCAACCCCCTGCTCAATGCAGGAATCCACCTTAAAGTATCCCTGACAGATGGTTGTCCAGCTGCCTCTTGAAGGCCTCTAGGGTGGGAGAGCCCACCACCTCCCTAGGTCATGGGTTCCATTGTCGTACTGTTCTAACAGTCAGGAAGTTTTTCCTGATGTCCCGTAACTTGAGTCTACTATTCTGTGTCCTGTATTCTGGGATGATTAAGAAGAGATCCTGGCCCTCCTCCGTGTGACGAAATCATACCATGGTTCCAAGTCATACCATTGGTCCATCTAGCGAAGCGTTGATTACACCAGGGGTGTTGATGCCCTTTCAGCCCGAGGTCCAGACTCCATTTGGGGGAAGCCCTTGGGGGCTGCATTCCAGTGGTGGGTGGGGCCAAAAGGAGTGCGGCCAAGATGCCAGCCTATTGTATCTTAAAGCTCTTACTGCCTATAACTAAGTCTGAGGAGAGGCACCTAAGCATTTTAGGATGGGGAGAGGAGGAATGTGCCAATGCTGGGAAACCACCAAACAGTGCGAAGGGGACGTGGCTGCTTGGGGAAGCTCAGAGGGCCAGATTAGGGCTTCCGGTGGACAAGTCTCAGGTTCAACACCCCTGCTCTACACTGACTGGCAGCAGGTGTCCAGGGTTTCCTTCCTAGCGCTAACTGAGAGACCAGGAGTAGAAGCTGGGACCTGCATGCCAAGCAAGTACTCTCATAACGAGCGATGTTTCTGGGAAGTCCACGGGCAGCGTGTGAAGCCAATAGCCATCTTCTCTTCTTGCTTTCCAGCAACTGGTATTCAGTGGAAGTCCTATGGACACATCGTAACTGCTAGCAATCGATCTCTTTGTCCTCCATCATTTATCTAATCTCTTTTAAAGCCATCTAAGTCAGGGGTCCCCAGTGTGACACATGCAGGCACCTCTAGTGGTGCCCATGAAGGGGTCCCCATTGTGGCCACCTACAAAACTCCCCATATTTTTAAATACGTACAACTTTCTAATAGGGCTGTGAATGGATCCCTGATCCAATCCGGATCCCGATCTGTCAGGTCCGGATTGGGCCCAATTTGGATCCAATCTGGGTCCGTTCACAGCACTCCCTCCCGCTCTCTCCCTCCCTCCCTCCCCCCACTCTCCCTGCTTACCTGCTGCCTCCTCCGCGTCGTCCTGCCTCCTCACTGTGGGCCGGCCGCTTTCCCGCTCATGCCAGGTGACGTCATCACCCGACACGAGCGGGAAACTGGCTGGCCTAAAGCAAGGAGGGAGGATGACGCGGAGGACGACGGGGGACGACGTGGAGGAGACAGCAGGTAAGCAGGGAAAGTGGGGGGAGGGGAGAGAGCGGGAGGAAGTGTTGTGACCAGATCCGGATCGGATCTGGCCCGATCCAGGCCCAGTCCGATTCAGATCTGGGATCCGGAGGTCTGAATCAGCCCAATCCACTCTGGATTTGGGATCCAGATCCAGTCACAGTCCTACTTTCTAACAAGGCTGCATATGTTTCAACAAAGCAAACTAAATATCTAAACCAGTATCCATTTGGAGGTGGTGTCTGTATGCCACCCTATCCAATGTTGAAAGTGGTAAGTTCCTCAATCTATTGCATTATAGGAATTGAGTGGTGTCCTTCCACTGTCGTAATATCAGTCTCTTAGCTGTCAAAAAGGCATGGAGAATCCATTTGCGTGGACCATTTGTTAATTTCTGTGAAGCAGGTAAATAATTAAACGGTGTGTGTACATCAGTGAATATTAAAGACTGTTCCAGTATAAAATTTATCTGTATAATAACTTCCTCTCCAAAAGCAGCAGCTACTGGGCATTGCCAAAACATGTGTTTGAAAGGAGCATTCGTTGTATTGCACCACCAGCGATTAGCCGAATTAGGCAATCCCTTATTTAAAGAGACGTGGCAGTGTCCCAATAGATACAAAAGAGATCTTTTTGCTGAATAAGATGCAGCCTAAGATCCAGAGACGTGGCAGGTGGATGCCAAAGCGGTGATCTACTCACTAGATATTTTGTGGTGGTGTGCCCACATCAGTTCCCCAAATTCCCAAACGTGTCCATGGGTCCAAAAAGGTGGGGGATTCCTGATCTAAGCCAATGGCCACCATCACATTGTGGCAAGGGAATAAGAGATTTGACCTTCCGACAAATCCTAAGGGTTGGAAAGAGGCCTAAGGACTGACTTGACTTGAGTCCATGGCTGGGTGCAGAATTGATCAATCTACGTTTACCTCTTTGCTGTCTTTTGGGTTGCAGCTGAGTCAGGACCAGAGCTACGGACTCCAGAAATGTCGGCCATCTCTCCCCCGTTAAGAAACGAGTCCCTGGTGTCCTACGCATCTGAGGAAGAGGAGCGAGAAGGCCAGGAGGTGGATGTCAGGCTGGGCCTCCAGCCCGGCTTAGAGCCACAGCCATCAGCCGAGGAAGATGTGAAGGGGTCCAGCCGGCAGGCTGTTCTCATGCGCAGGTGCAACTCACAGGGTTCCGTGGCTTCCCTGCCAGAGGATGCCCTCAGCCACGCGGATGCCCATTCAGACTGGGGCCACGAGAGTGGCCCTGACATCCCTTCCCTGGGCAGAATGCTCAACCCCTCTCAGCCAGAGGAGGAGGAGGCAGCCAACCAAAGCGCAGAGCTGGGCTCCTTGCCCCGGGGGCTGATGGGGCCCGCGTGGGAGAAGCCAGAGGAGGAGGAGGAGGAGCAATCCAGATCTTCCCTCCATGTCGGGGCCCTCACTGAGGAGTCCCTGCCTTCCTCCGCTTCGCCCCAGGCGGACCCGGGGCCCTCTTCGCAGCCTTTGCCACGGGGAACGGGGTGTTCCCGCCTGCGGGAGGGCAGCCGAGACACCTGGAGGACTAATATCCACCAGTTGATGGACATGGAGGATCAGTGGGACCAGCTGTACCACCAGGAGTTAGCCATGTGGCAAGAGGAGCGGGCCCAGCAACGCGGCGAGAGGGCCCGGGACCGGGAGCTCCAATTCCGGCTGCTTGGAGTCCTCACCGACATCCGTGACGAACTGAGGTTCTTGCGGCAAGAGCGGGCGGCTAGCCGGCAGGAGCGAGCCACCTCCCGGCAGGAGCAGGCCTCGCAAACCGCAGCGCAAACCGCTGTCCCAGCGCCTGCCGCCTCGCCTCCGGAACCCGAGGCCCCCTCTCCGGAGACTCCGCCCGAGGCCACCCCTCTCTTCTTCCCTCTCAAAACTGATGCGGCCCTCTCTGGACGGTCCCCAGGTAGCACTGGCCGGGGAGTGCCGGCCACGGCTACTCGAAGCCCTCACGGCGTCTCCCGTAGAGGCAGGGGCCGTCCCCGGGGCTCCACCTCCAAGCACAGAAGGCTGTTTATGACCAACAGCTAGGGGTTGGCGGGGCACGTGCTGAATCCAAACCAATGGACACCGTGTGCATACAGCGTTCCCTCTATGTGGGGTATGGCGGGCAGAGAGGACAGACAGACAGATAGACAGACAGAATGTCCGTGTGTGTGTGTGTGTGTGCACATAATGACAACATATGCGATTACATAAAGTTTATTGCACACTATATAAGAACAGGATGTTTGGGAATATGCATGTGGACCCGAAAAGGGAGCATGAACGATCACGTGCGGATACTTGACCCTGGGCGAAAGGGGAATGAAATTGTGCGCTGGTGTGACTGCCGTTAAGTGATGCGTGCGAATTGTGCCACTACATCCACACTCTTGCAGAAGGGCACTTCCCCTGTACGTAGAGATGTAAAATTTCCGGAAATTTTGAAGCCATCGGGGGGGATGGGGGGGATGGGGGGGGAATGGAAATTTTCAGAAAAATTGGGGGAAAAAATTGCAATATTAGCACTTTAGGAAAATAAAATGTAATTATGTACAAGGTGGCTAGGCATAAAATTATCACGTTCGGTATATTAAAAGTACAGTGTATTCGAACCGTTATTACAAATTGAATTTACTTTATAATTTTCTTTTTTTTTACTTTTTTTGTTAGCAAATGGAGCTACAAGCTCCTGAACTGTAAGGGGCCTCTTTGGTTTTGCCAGTTTGTGAGAAGCAGGCAAAAAACAATTTAAAAAAACCAGAAGAAACCATCAACATTTTATCCATCATGCTAAAATAAAACATTCCATAATCCATTTTTTCTTCAATTTTTTTTTTCGATTTTTCAAAAAGAAAAAAAAAGACTTCGGAAAAAAACTGGGTTTTTTCCCCAATTTTTTCCAGGCCTTCACATCTCTACCCATAATGTTACATACTCATATCCATACTGAAATGTGGGGGGGCGGGGGGGGAGGACAGTCCAGTGGTGATGCCTGGCGCTTAACTCTGATCCCAGCAGCCGTGCATTCTGCAGTGTCCGGGTGTACATCCGCCATGCAGCTGGCTCACCAGTTACTAGTACAGACAGAACAGCCATAGGCCAATGGGGAAAGAGAACGAGAAATCAAGAGCCGCTTGTGTCGATCTGCGAGTGTAACGCCGGCGTGTATGTGTGTACCCGTAAATGCAAGCAAGTTTGCTAACTTTGAGGGCCGGGGGGAAATCAAAAGGATTCTTCATCGCTGTTGTTGGAGCATTTTCTGCAACTCATTTAATGGACTAATTTGCATATATATATCCATAAACTCCTTAAAAAAAAAACAAGCTAGCTATATGTGGATTTTAATTAATGGGGGGAAAGACACCCAGGAGCCAGCTCTTGTTGGTGTTTTTGACAATAAACTACACAAAGTCCGATTTCGCACTCGGAGCACAGAGTTTACCTCGGGGAGTGGAAGCTGCTTACGTTACCTCTGTCCCTGCAGGAATTTCTTTCCTCCTAAATCGCCGGGATGAACACAGGTACGACTGTGGGGCTGGATTAGCGCAAGGTACATGATGCCTCATCTTGTGACATGCTCAATTTTTACTACATTTTCTGATCTTGCTCTCCCCTCTACGCCACAGAGGAGCAGTGTACACGGTCCTCCACCTCCCCCACTTTTACCCTCACTGTGGAATTTGCTGCCACAAGAGGTCATGCTGCCCAGCAACTTGGATGGCTTTCAAAGGGGATGAATTCAAATTCATGGGTATGTTGGAACCCCCCATGATAGAACCTCTTCCGTCAAAGGAGTACATACCGTGTACAACAAAGTGCCGAGAAGCTTGATGTTCTTGGCTGAGGAGAGGGCTAAAAACACTTCAAATCAAGAACGGCATTTTATGGGATGAAGGCATGTGAGGTTCCGTCTGAAATGGTACAATCCACAAACTGGCATACTACCTCATCTAACATTTGTGAGAGCAAGACCCAAGTGTAGAATCCTAGAATAGTAGAATTGGAAGGGCCCTATAAGGCCATCAAGTCCAACCCCTTGCTCCGCCTTAAAGCATCCCTGACAGACGGCTGTCCTGCTGCCTCTTGAAGGCCTCACACATTGGAGAGCCCACCACCTCTCTAGGTCATGAGTTCCATTGTCATACCACTCTAACAGGAAGTTTTTCCTGATGTCCAGCCGGAATCTGGCTTCCTGTAACTTGAGCCCATTATTCCGTGTCCTGCATTCTGGGTTGATCAAGAAGAGATCCTGGCCCTCCTCCGTATGACAACTTTTCAAGTATTTGAAGAGTGCTATCATGTCTCCCCTCAGTCTTCTCAAGACTAAAACATGCCCAGTTCTTTCAGTCTCTCCTCCTAGGGCTTTGTTTCCAGATCCCTGATCATCCTCGATGCCCTCCTCTGAACCCCCCTCCAACTTGTCTGCATCCTTCTTGAAGTGTGGTGCCCAGAACTGGATGCAATACTCAAGATGGGGCCTAACCAGTGCTGAATAGACAGGAACCAGTACCTCACGCGATTTGGAAGCTATACTTCTATTAGTGCAGCCCAAAATAGCATTTGCTTTTTTTACAGCCACGTCACATTGTTGGCTCATATTCAGCTTGGGCAAATTACGTTATTTTGCTTGGCTTGCAAAGAGAACTCCATCGCCATCAAGTGACCGGCTGCATTCAGACAACACGATAGTCAGTGGTGGGGTAATAATCAACTTTACTGTTGTTTATCTAGGGGGTACTCCCCACACAACATGGTAATAAATCATCAACCGTGGTGTGGATTAGGATCAGCGCTGAGTTGACTATGGCAGCATTCGGACGACACGATAGTCAATACAACTGACGATTGTTTCCCCCCCCCCTCCCCCCAGTTGATTATTGTGTTGTCTGAAACTCCAGACCTTGTGTGCATAGAAAACACTCGCCACAGATCAAGCCATCTCAAAATCATTTTATTAAAACGTAGAATGTCCGAGAGAGAATTCTGAGTCACTGAGTGATGAACGTATGTAAAGAATGGCTGATCTTCCAGCATCTAGACGCAACACTCGCAAGCAGGGAGAAAATGTGTTTAAATTGTGATTATTTTGTTTCCATTTTGCCTTTACTGCAGGCACTCAAAGTAATGGGCAGGGCTATTCTTCCGCCGAGAAGCTTAAGGTAAGAGATGGTGACCGTGCCAACATCACTCAGAGCAGGGAACTGAATCCAGTCCAAGGCTACAATCATATACCTGCTATGCAGTAGGACTCACATCTGCATAAACAGGCACGATTGCATTGCTAGTCTGCTTGCTTTAAAAGCAAGTATCTCAAAAATGACCATTTGCTGTCTGTGAACCTAAGCCAAACCCATCCTGTCATCCTTATTCTGGGTGTTTTATATAAAATGAAATCCTAGACTTTGGCTACAGGTAAAAAGCAGAATGCGTGCAGTATTTCCAGTGTCTCCCTTGATCATTCTATCCTTTAAATACACACACACCTGCCTTTGAGGGTGGGGAGATGGACACCACCTGAAACAAACATTTAATAAGAACTTTTTTTAAGATATTATAAACATTAATCATCATTCTTGTTTAAGAGTGTAAGTATCTCACGTCCCCCCGTTATTTCACATGGCTTGTTTTGATCAAAACTTAATCACTACACAGCCACACTTCTCTGAACGTGCATGTTCAAAACCAGCTTCTGCAACCAACGTCTTGGTCTCTTCAAATGTTTTAACAGGCATTCTGGAAAGCTTTCCTATTAGCACAAAGAGGGTTTCCTATGGTTCTTTTCCCCCCTACACATCTGTTTTTTTAAAAAAAAGAATTGAAGAATCCTAGAATAGTAGAGTTGGAAGGGGCCTCTAAGGCCATCAAGTCCAACCCCCTGCTCAAGGCAGGAATCCACCTTAAAGCATCCCTGACAGATGGCTGTCCAGCTGCCTCTTGAAGGCCTCTAGGGTGGGAGAGCCCACCACCTCCCTAAGTCATTGGTCCCTATTAAATATCATTCTGTTGTCTTCAGCCCAGCGCTCCAGCCTATCAAGATCTCTTCAAAGTTTGTTTCTGTCTTCCAGGGTATTAGCGATCCCACCCAATTTCATGTCATCTGCAAATTTGATAAGCATTCCCTGCACCTCCTCATCCAAATCATTAATAAAAAGGTTGAAGAGCACTGGGCCCAGGACTGAGCCCTGCGGTACCCCGCTTGTTACCTCCCCCCAGTGTGAAAAAGTACCATTGATAAGCACTCTTTGAGTCTCATTCTGTAGCCAACTGTGGATCCACCTAATAGTTATTCCATCTTCTTTGTGGTCTCTGTGCATCACACATATGGGTGATTGACAAGCTAAATTCTTGGTGGAGGGTAGGTGTAGATCAATGTTCCCTCACAAGACAATGAAATGCTGCAGCCACATTTATTGCATGAAGCCTGGTCTTCCGCTCGTTTCCTAAAGCAGATGTATAAAAAGTGTTGTTGAAATCTTAACCCCTGCGGTAAAGAGGGGACTTGGGAACTATATTTTTACATGGTTAGGCCCTTGGGGTAGGGACCTGGCCTTTCATTCTTTGTAAAGCAGTGAACACCGGCTGGCATATTTCATAGAATCATAGAACAGTGGAGTTGCAAGGGGCCTCTAAGGCCATCAAGTCCAACCCCCTGCTCAAGGCAGGAATCCACCTTAAAGCATCCCTGACAGATGGCTGTCCAGCTGCATCTTGAAGGCCTCTTGGGTGGGAGAGCCCACCACCTCCTGAGGTCATGAGTTCCATTGTCGTACTGCTCTAACCGTCAGGACGTTTTTCCTGCTGTCCGGACAGAATCTGGCTTCCTGTAACTTGAACGAAAAGAAAAGGAAATATCGACCTTGGTGTTGAACAAAGTTACAATTGTTTAAGATTTATTTCACCTTGAAAAATGATTTGTTCTTTTAGAAAAGATAAAAAAGACTAATACAAAATCTTTAAAGTTTGTTAAGCGTAAATCATAGGATTTTTACTGCTGTCTTGTAGTCTCGCAGACTGCTTTTTACTGAACTCAGATTGCATTCTTTCAGTAAAAAGCAGTCTGCGAGACGAGACAGCAGTAAATAACCTGATTTGCGCTTAACAAACTTTAAAGACTATACAGCTCCTGATGAAGGACCTCAGGGCCCAAAACGTCAAGCTTTTGTATTAGCCTTTTTATCTTTTCTAACAGAACAAATCATTTTTCAAGGTGAAATAAATATTAAACAATTTTAACTATGTTCAACACCAAGGTCGATATTTCCTTTTTTTCATTCTGTTAGTTGGTGTTTTTAACCCTCCTCCACTCCTCCCTTCCTGTCACTTGAGCCCATTATTCCATGTCCTGCACTTTTGGATGATGGAGAAGAGATCCTGGCCCTCCTCTGTGTGACAACCTTTCAAGTCCTTGAAGAGTGCTACCATGTCTCCCTTCAATCTTCTCCAGGCTAAACATGCCCAGTTCTTTCAGTCTCTCCTCATAGGGTTTTGTTCCTAGACCCCTGATCATCCTCATTACCCTCCTCTGAACACGCTCCATATAGATGGGAATATAATCAAGGCAGCTCAAATTCCACCACACAATCTAATCAGAAGCTCTTTTATCGGATACAGAAAACTTTTGCTCTAAACTTAATGTGTCTGCCAAGAAAAATAAAACACCAACACGGATGTCTTCAAATCAAGAGCATGATATATTTTAAAAAACGTGATCCAGTTTTTAAAGAATGACACATTTGCAATCTTTTATTCATAGTTATGGGAGCTCCAGGCTCTCCAGTTTCAAACGCATCATAGCCCTCTCCTACAGAGCACTGCTCAAATTTTCCCTTCAGTCAGGAAAAGCAACTTGGGTACATCTGAGGTCAGTTCTGGATAGGGAGGGAATGAATGCACTGAGGCCTGACCCTTCCTTTTCATTTTCAAGGACTGGTTTCCAACCTGATTGGAGAGCGCCCACCTAAACGGTCCTTTTATTCATGTAACAACCTGGCTCACACAGAAACGAAAACCTTTGACTTCAACTTCAGCGAATTTAGGCGCCATTTGCATCCGTGTGCATATGGTGTCTTTTACAGTGCCGAATATGAGAGGTTTGGCCTAGTGGAACTGCAGGGCAATGCTCTAGGCAAACTGAAGCGCCCCCGTTTAATACCCTGGATAAAGTTATACGGTTGTTGTCAGTAGCAATAGAGGTGTGGCAGTGAGGCTTATGCAGAAAACACACGTATTTGCTATTCATCAAAGACCCGGTTGAGATGATCGCAGCGGAAGGAACCCGCGCGACCGATCGCCATTGGCATAACTTCCCACAATGGAGCAGGGGCTGGTGGGTTGCGCCAACTGAGCACTGGGCACAACAGCGGTCGTTTCATCCCCACCTTAAACCCACGGAATTGGGGGTTGGGCATGAAGCAACCGCTACTGCGCCCCGTGTCGAGTTCACATGATACGCCAAACCCTGCTGCATCGCGGAAGATTATCCAAATGGCAGTCGCGCACGGGGCATGAACCACGACAGTCCCTTCCGTGTGATCATCTGAACCTGGCCAAAGGCGGCAAATGAAATTCAGTATAACCAGGATAATGACCATTAATACATTTCCGCTACGGCTGTGCAAGCTTCGAGCCTACAACTCCCAGCATGCAGTGCCTGGGAGGGCTGGACATTCCGGGGCCCAGGAGCAGAGGCTATACATGTCCTCGCCACTACTATTGGCTGCTTCTTGGCATGATCGCCACCTTCCCTGTGCCAAGGAGCAGTGAGGACATGTATAGCATCTGCTCCTGGGCCCTGGAAAGTCCAGCCCTCCCAGGTACTGCATGCTGGGAGTTGTAGGCTGTACGGGGGCCTAGGGCTGTGAGAGGAAATGGCGGATCTGTCATAAAATGGCAGAGCCACCAGAAAATGGCCTCCGTGATTTGGACTTCAAATCTGAGGCTCGAAGTTTGCACAGCCCTGATTTCCACACATACACCGGGCAGAATGAAATCCAGATCAAATGATAACATCCTGCCTACCTCAGCATTTTAAAAACACATTTCTACCTCTCCTAGTGAAAGAGAACTTTAACTTAAGGAGAACCCCACCAGCATGTCAGTTACGGTGGATGTTGACCACAGGGAATGATGACAAGAGGTCAGTCCTTCCAAAGGGCCTTCAAAAATCAAGATACACCAGTGAATGCAGACGTTCCATAAAATTTGTCTAGGGCGGTCAGTGCCCGCATGTGCCCACATCAACCTTCAAATTTCAGCATCCCGGGCAAATATATCAGAGGAGACGTGACTTTCCTAGAGGCAGCCACAAGTATGCTCATGGGACGCATTGAGAAATTGATGGCCATTTTTGTTGGCACAAGAGGTAGAGCTTGACAGCTCCCTTGTGGTCAGAGTCGCCAACGAGATTAAGGCCGCTGCAGACATAGTTCCATATTGATCAAGGCAGCATGGCCAGAGGCCCCCCTGAGTCTGTTCTCCCGTTCTCCCCCAGGCTTCAGACAATCGGACCCAGCTCTGTTACTTCCTCCATCCTCCCCTACTACATGACGATGCATCCGCCAGTGGGCACCTCCCATGTCTCCAGAGGCGATCACACACTCTCCTTGGCATGTACTTTCCAGTGCAAGTTGAGATAATGTTTGTGGATGAAACTCTTGCCGCATTCGGCACACTGGACAGGGTAGTCGCCCGTGTGCATCCTGCGGTGCGTTATCAAATTCCCAAAGTAGGCAAAATCCCTCCCACAGTCCCTGCACTTGAAGGGCTTCGGGAAGCTATTCCGAGACGTCGGTCGAAGGTTCGGTTTCCGACGGGGTTTCCTGCGATGCGCCGCTTGGCCACTCTGCTCCCCTGCCGAAACATGTGGCTCGAAGTGAAGAGGAGTCCCGGGGGAGATCCTTTCTGCACGCTCCGGATCCAGGTACTTGGGCGGGAAACCTTTGCTAGGCTGAGCCATTCCCACCTGACCATGCGGCTGCAATGACGGCTCAAGGTGAATTCTTTCGATCATGCAGCACCAAGGCCTGGATCTGGGTAGCTCCTTACACTTGGGGCAATCAGGGACATCCCCCTTATCCCTGTGTCTCTTGCTGTGTGCCACTGCTGTGCTCTGGAAGCTACATACCTTCCCGCACACTAGGCACTTGTACCTCACTCCCGCGTGAAAGGCCTGATGGACATGCAAGTAGGCTTTGGCAAAGCTCCTGCCACATTCACACAGAGAAAGCCGCTTCGTTTCGCACGGTCTCCGATTCACGGCTGTTGCACCAAAGTCCTCCGGGGAAGCGCCATTTCTATGCGCCGCTTCGTCCCTGTGCCTTTGATGGTGCTCCCGAAGGCTACTTCTGCACCCCAAATTTTCCCCACAGTAAGAACAGTGGTACCGCTCTTCCTTGACGTGGCCTTTCAGGTGAGTCGCCAGCTGCCACTTGTAAACAAACTTAAGTCCACATTCCTGGCATTTGTGCAGCTTCTTTGTCACGGTAGCCGTCTTCGGGCCGCCCGAGCTGCCCACGAAGCTGCCGCTTGCGCTGCGCCTGGCCACGTCCCTGTGCTTCCCTGTTTTGTGTTTCCGCTGGTGTTTGTGAAGCTTGAACTGAAAGGCGAAACGCTTGCCGCAGTCTGCGCAAGCGTGCGGCGCAGAGGTTTGAGGAGGGTGCTGCTGAGGACGCCAGGAGCTGCCCCTACTGCCCCCACAAACCGATGGGTCAATTGTTGGTTCACCATGAACTTTCTGGGGGATCTGGGGAGTGCAATTTAACTCCTGCTTTAATTGCCACTCCTTGCGGCAGTACCTGTAATGCACCTCCAGATTCACTTCTAACTTGAACGGCAACCCACACCGAGCGCAGGAATAGGGCTTCTCTTCTTTGCTGTACGCTGCCTGCAGCAGCTGCTTGTGGCCCTGTGGACCAGGGTTGCTACCGTCCATGCTCTGCCCACGGTGGGATGCAAAATGCAGCAGGAGGGAACATTCACAGATGCAGTTTTTGCCACAGGCGGCGCGCTCAGGCAGCGCATCCTCGAGGTGGCGTTCCTCATGCAGCGCAAGATCGCTTTGGTACATAAGCACGTCCTCGCACTGAGGACACGGCCAGGGCTTCGCCTCGTCATGGCTCTTCTGGTGTTGCAGGAGGTCAAGGTACCTGCGGAAGCTTCCCCCACAGCCTGCGCAATGGTGCAACCTCTCCAGCGCTAGATTCCCATGGCGCAGGCTCAGCCCATTCTCCCGAAGAGAGGCCTTCCCTCTCTCTGCACATGCTTGAAGGTGGGTCCTCTGGAGCGAGGGGCTAGGAAAATGCACCCCACATTTAGGGCAAGGAAAGGACTCGCTCCTTGCGCTGATCTTCTGATGGATTTGAAGCAGCGTTTTCAACCGGGACCTCTTGCTGCGCTCTCCACATGTATGCTGCGTTGGTGCTGTGACTGTCCTCTGGGAATGGGTGGACCTGGCCACGCCTTGCCTGTCTTTTTTATATTCAGTGTGTGGGAAAGGACTCTCTTGCAAGGGGTTTCCTTGCTTGCCTACTGACAAGTCCAGATGCTCAGTTTCCCCCACATCGCCATGTTGAGCTGCATCTTCCTTCGCTCTCTCTTGTATCTTCCCGAGAGACCGCACCTGTTTGACACGTTCTTTAAGGCACGTCTGCGCGACTCCGCCACTGGCTGGGATCAAGAGACAATCTGACGTTATTACAGATCTCAAAGGAATAGGCCAGAGCCAGCATGACATCGTGACGGGGAAGGGCACTGGTACAGAATACCGTCTTGGGAGACATTTTTCTCCCTCTAATACTAGAACCCCATGGGGTCACATCCCATGAAGCTGATGGGTGGGAGATTCAGGACAGATCCAAGGAAGGGCTTCTTCACACAGCGCAGAGGTAAACGATGGAATTCGCTACCACAGGATGTGGTGATGGCCACCAATTTGGATGGCTTTCAAA
This sequence comes from Anniella stebbinsi, assembly GCA_029215795.1. Classification (NCBI taxonomy): domain Eukaryota; kingdom Metazoa; phylum Chordata; class Lepidosauria; order Squamata; family Anniellidae; genus Anniella; species Anniella stebbinsi. The sequence goes on from JARDYH010000002.1 coordinate 236,140,746, forward strand.
GGGGGTTGGAGAAATTCCTGGAGGAGAAGGCTCCTGTCAATGGCTCCTAGCCCTGATGTTTAAGTGCTACCTCCAGCATCAGAGGCAGTAAGCCTAGATACACCAGTTGCTGGGGAACATGGGCAAGAGGGTGCTATTGCATTCATGTCCTGTTTGTGGGTTCCTAGTCCACAGCTGGTCGGCCACCGGGCAAACAGAGTGCTGGACTAAATGGATCATTTGTCTGATCCAGCAGGGCTCGTCTTATGTTTTTATGGATGGGTAAGCATGGCCCCATAAATTTAAACTAATTAAAACTTCATTCTGGGAATCTTCAGTCCAGATAGAGGTGGAACCACTTAGACATACTTCCACAATTCCACTACAGGTTGAAATAGCCTTCCTCAAGCTGGTGCCCTCCAGATGTGTTGCACTGCAACGCACCTTGGACATGCTGGCTGGGAATAATAGGAGTTGCAGTCCAACACATCTGGGCAGCTCCAGACTGAGGAAGGCAAGGTTCAAATATAACAAGATCCACCTGCTGTTAAGCCCCTTATCCAAACACCTGCACAGCCATATTAAGGAAGCAAGACACGGGCTGGATCGAGTATGACGATCAAATGACGTAAGGAGCTATATATTCTTGCAGATGATACGAATACCAGCAATTATGAGCTTAGCTAAGAGTCCCCTCTTTTGGTGTACTGGTGTAGATTCAGAGTGACGCTCGGCCCTCCCCCCACAAACCTCTTCTGGGTCTTTTTATTTCCACTTACTTGCACAAAGAGTCCCAGAAGAATCACTCGCTCTGGGTTGCTGCGTCCCTTTGGCATGCAAGCGCTCACACTCTTCAAGCCATGCTAAGATATCTGATTTGGTGACCGGATGCCCTGGTCACAGGGAAAGCGAAAACGCAGTGTGGCCATCAAAGGAAGGTTGAAACAAAGAAGAAAAAAACATTGGAATCATTTGACCATTCCCAGTCTTCTATTATTATTAAGTTCTCAGTCATCTATTATTATTATTATTATTATTATTATTATTATTATTATTATCTTTGTCTCTCTTTTCTCCTTACTTTTCAACACCATTATTATTATTATTATTATTATTATATTTATTCATATCCCGCCTTTTCCCCAGAACTGGGACTCAAGGCGGTTTACAAGATTAAAACATGTACTATTGAAATATATCAATATAAATTTACAAAAGTTAAAATAGAATTAAATCTGCAGTAAAACTAAAAATATTTTTTAAAAATTTAAAACAGCAACAGATTATTATTATTATTATTATTATTATTATTAAAATCCAATATATTAACACAGGTCCAGAGTAGTTCCAAAAGCCTGTCGGAATAAAAAAGTTTTTGCCTGCCTCCGAAAGTGTATGTTAAGGAAATGTTCCCTAACTCTCAAACTGAAGAATCACCAGGAACAGGCAAAGTCCAATCCAACAGGTTTATTCAAAACAACGTACGAAGGAGAGAGACGTGGCACATGGGTAGTACCAAAGCTCTCTAAATCACAAAGACAAAAACTATTTCATTTATCTCTGTTACGGGCTTTGACGTCACATACCACTCACCCCCTCCCTCCTGTGATGGATACATGCCAATAAATGTTTCAACTAAACAATATCCTAAACCATAATAAAACAATATCCGGGGCATTTGACGCCTCAATGAAATGTACTGTTTCCTGATAACCTTCGATCACTGTTACTTGGTGTTATTTGGTTTCCTCTAATGGCCAGTAATTTTCCTCTGGAAGAACTGAAAATGTTTACATTGTAGGTGCCATCTTGTCTGTGAGATTGTTTTGAGGGCCATTGAGTCATGTCTAAGTTACAGTCTATTCAGAGGAAGAGATTGTGAGGCTTGTTATCAGGAGAGGATGTTTTGGGCTATGTAGTTCTGTATTTTTCCTCTGAAAAGCTAGAATGTGAGGTGTGAACTATAACCTGGTGCAGAGTAAAGTGTCTCTACTTCACCTAAAAACGTTTCTTAGAGGCTTTGGAGAAACCAGAGTTCCAGGTTTTAATTTTATATCAATGCCCAGATCAAAAATCTTTATCATGTAGCACAGAGGGAGCCAGCCTGGCCTCCCTAGGAAGGGAGTTCCAGAGCCTTGGAGCAGCCACCAAGAAGGCCCTCTCCTGTGTACCCATCAGGCGTGCCTGGGATGTTGGTGGGACTGAGAGAAAGGCCTCCCTAGAAGATCTCAGAGCACGGGCAGGCTCATAGGGGAGAATACGGTCTTTCAGATAACCAGTTCCTCATTCAGAAATACAGCAAATTCAGAAAATCCAGCTGATTTGCCATGGCCATATTCCCCAATGCCGCCACCTTATTCATCGACACAAATCTCATCTAGCTGCAGTATAAAAACAATTTTTTGGTTGGAGATGAGAAGGAGATTTCTGGCAATCATAGCTGTTCGTAGCTTGGGGGTTCTCCTAGAACCATCTCTGTCACTTGAGGCGCAGGTGGCCTCAGTGGCACGGAGTGCCTTCTACCAACTTCGGTTGGTGGCCCAGCTACCCGGCTTCAGTTGTCCATGCTCTGGTAACCTCCAAGTTAGATTATTGCAATGCACTCTACGTGGGGCTGCCTTTGAAGGTGGTTCGGAAGCTGCAGCTTGTGCAAAATGCAGCGGCCAGATTGATAACCGGAACCAGTAGGTTCGGACATATAAGACCTACTCTGGCCCGCTTGCATTGGCTGCCTGTATGTTTCCGAGCCCGATTCAAGGTGCTGGTTTTAACCTATAAAGCCTTACACGGCTTGGGACCACAATACCTGATGGAACGCCTTTCCCGACATGAACCTACCCGAACACTATGTTCACCATCTAAGGCCCTCCTCCGAGTGCCTCCTCCGAGGGAAGCTCGGAGGTCGGCAACAAGAGAGAGGGCCTTCTCTGTGGTGGCCCCCCAATTGTGGAACGATCTCCCTGACGAGGCCCGCCTGGTGCCAACATTGTTATCTTTTCGGCGCCAGGTCAAGACTTTCCTCTTCTCTCAGGCATTTGGCAATATCTGAGGAGCCTGGGTTTGTTTTGTTTTATTTTGTTTTGTTTTGTAGCTTTTTGAAGTGTTGTAGTGGTTTTAAATGTACAGATTGTGTGTATGTTGTATGTTTTTGCTTTTTTAATTTTTGTATATTGTTTTTAATTGTTTTTAATCCTATGTAAACCGCCCAGAGAGCTTCGGCTATGGGGCAGTATACAAATGTAATAAATAAATAAATAAATAAATCAGCTGAAACAAAATTCTAGGAACAGTTTCCCTAGATCAGGCACCCTGGCAACTTGCAGCTATAATAAAAAACAACAAGGCTATATGGAGACAGACAAGTTTGTGGTTTCTAATTAACGAAAAGCCAAACCACATGAATTGTGGAAATCTTTTTTTTTTTCAGTCTAAGCTTGTCTCTCCTTACCTGTAAAGACCAAAGTATCATAATTATCTGCCAACACTTCCAAGTACAGATCTTTCTGCCACTTCTCCAACATCACCCACTCCCCCTTGGAGAAATAAATGATGACATCTTCAAACTTCACCAGTGCCTGAAACAGGAAATGCTTCCATTTTAAAAGCAGAAGGAGGTCATTTCATTCGTTGATCTGCGCTCCAAACAAAAGCAATAAATAATAATAATACCACCACGGATTTTACAACACGTCCCTGGTGGAAAAGGGAAATTGCATGGAACTGTATCGTGAATACTATATGCATATTTCTAGGATGACCAGATAAAATCCTGGTCAGGGCTCATGTAACTTTAGCAGTTGTAGAGCAAAGGGAATTTCAGCCAGTATCATTTGTATGCAATTAGTTCCTGGTGAAATTCCCTCTTCATCACAACAGTTAAAGGTGCAGGCACTATATTAGAGTGACCATATACAAAAGAAGACAGGGTCCCTGCAACTTTAACTGTTGTGATGAAGAGGGAATTTCACCAGGGACTAATTGCATACAAATGACATTGGCTGAAATTCCCTTTTCTCTACAACTGTTAAAGTTACATGAGCCCTGACCTGGATTTTATCTGGTCACCCTAATATTTCTTGCTGAAGCAATAAGTTAAGTTCATGAGCGTTCAGACTGCATGCCAGGGAACAGAATTATTTGATTTTTTTCACATGGGGAAAAAACCCACCCATGTACAAATTCTAGCATATCAGGAAGAAAGCTAGGCTAGAATTTTACTAATGTGATTTATTTTTAAATGGGCAGGAAGAACATCAATCCTTCACAGTGTAAAGTGGTGCACAGTCTAGAAAACAGCTTTTACTATGTCATCTGCTGTTTGTATGGATTAGACTTTAACCATGTTGCAAAAAAAGCAAATGCTGTTTTGGGCTGCATTAATAGAAGTATAGCTTCCAAACTGCATAAGGTACTGGTCCCCCTCTATTCGGCACTGGTTAGGCCTCATCTTGACTATTGCATCCAGTTCTGGGCACCCCACTTCAAGAAGGGTGCAGACAAACTGAAGCATATTTAAAGGAAGGCAATTAGGATGATCAGGGGTCTGGAAACAAAGCCCTATGAGGAGATATTGAAAGAACTGGGCATGTTTAGCCTGGGGAAATAAGATTGAGGGGAGACATGATAGCACTCTTCAAAGACTTGAAAGGTTGTCACACAGAGGAGGGCCAGGATCTCTTCTTGATCATCCCAGAGTGCAGGACACTGAATAATGGGCTCAAGTTACAGGAAGCCAGATTCTTGTAATGTGGGCTCTCCCACATTAGAAGCATTCAAAAGGCTGCTCGACAGCCATCTGTCAGGGATTTTAAGGTAGATTCCTGCCTTGAGCAGGGGGTTGGACTTGATGCCTTAGAGGCCCCTTCCAACTCTACCATTCTATGATTCTATGCTCTCAACACATGCAATTAATTCCATGTTCCTGAGGGGAATTAGGATTTCCTTTAAAAGCAGCCCTCATCCCTTCTCAGTGTCACATAGCAAAGTAATTCGGGAACCCTCAGCTGCACTTAAAGAAGCCTTAGCTTCTCCATCCAACCTGAAAAGGTGTTACTTGGACTCAAATTGATCAGATTTTTTTTTTCAACCAAGAAGTAGGCTTTTGCAGAGTCCCTGAAAATCTCCCCTTCCCCACATACCCCTTGGGCTGAGAACTCTCATAAAAATACAAAGGGAAATCAATCCTGGCAGAACAAAAATTAAGAAACAGGTTTGGTAATTCAGTGGTAGTTGTAGTTTCTTAGTGATAGTAACTCATATCACTAATGAACTACTATCACTAAGAAACTACTATCAGCTGGACTAATGCAAATATTTAAAACCAAAACTAACTCGCATACTTCACATCAATTAATCTAGCATAAACTATTTCCTCTGGCTTCCACATTCAAAATCTCTTGCTGTGAATTAGAATAACCATTTAACCTGGGTTTTCTAATTCACATAACCTAGAATGACCCTATGGAAAGGAGGGCAGGGCTCCTGTATCTTTAACAGTTGTATTGACAAGGGAATTTCAGCAGGTGTCATCTGTATGCAACAAGCACCTGGGTGAAATTCCCTCTTCATCGCAACAGTTGAAGCTGCAGGGGCCCTACCCTCTTCTGTATATGGTCAAGATGGCAGGGCTCCTGCAGCTTTTACTGTTGTGATGAAGAGGGAACTTCACCAGGTGCTGTGTGCATACAAACGAAACCTGCTGGAATTCCCTTTTCTACACAACTCTTAAAGATACAGGAGCCCTGTCCTCTTTTCCACAGGGTCACCCTAAATTAACCCCAAGGGAATGGTCTGTAGCTCAGTGGCTGAGGTCCTGCTTTGCCTGCAGAAGGTCCCAGGTTTGTTCCCCGGTATCTCCAGGTAAGGATGGAAAAACTCCTCCCTGGAGAGCCGCTGCTGTCAGTCAGTGTTGACATTACTGGGCTAGATGGACCAACGATCTAACTCAGACCTTGATCACACAGGCAGTTTCATCCACACCCGCCGCAACTTTGATCCAGTTCTCTCGCGCACCTTTTTTCCTTCCTCTTTCGAAATATCCCTGAACGGGGATCGTCCGTTTGCAGGCAAGTTGGCTGAGGAATCGGAGCAAAACTGACCACATGTGATTCAAAGGCTACACTTGCATAGGGAGTGGGGGGGGGGGGGACCCACATAAACAAAACAGCTAGGTGTGATAAAGGCTTCAGTATGAAGCAGCTTCCTATGATCTTAACCTATCTATAGCCACAGGGGAGAAGGAGTGTGGGGGGGGGGACACACCCCTTTTAGGTTCCCTGCTGTATTCCCCATAACAGAAAGAAAATGGGTGAAAAGGCAAGGAATTCACACACGGCCCTGCGAATCATACTTTTCCAGGATAGTATCCGTTTAAGGATAGAAAGGAGTCCGAAATTAACATTCGAGTTCCTAAGGGCCTGTTGAGACGTCACGCTAAGCCATGATAGTTAGGCGTTATGGACTATGGTGGCTTAGCGTGTTGGGAGGGGGTGCGAAAAACGTGACAATGGTCAGTACAGAACACCCCGCCCCCCGGGTAACTACCCTCATACAGCAGGGTTACAGGGCCCCGGGGTGTCTTACTGTTACATGTGGTGGTTAAAATGGGCTGCGGGTGCCTCATAGGCCGCAACTACAGAGTCTGCTGGCAACAGTAGCTGTCATTTCCAGCGATGTCTCTTGCCGCTGCAGATTTTCTCTATGGTTGCATGGCATTATTATTATTATTTTGCGTTTTCGTCAACAGAGCAGCCGCCAGGAGCCAATCTGTGCCTCAGAGAATGCCAGGGTGTGGAGTTAAACCCTGAGGAGCATGTCCGTTAACTACAGAGAGGGGTGGCTAGGAGAACCACACAGCACCACGTGGTTCCCAGTCATGTGGCAGATCCACTCGGAGAGGTTCCGCTAACCCTACCCTTCCTGTAGTTACGCCAGTGTGTTTCCAAGCCTAATCCAAAGTGCTGGTTTTGAAGCACTTTAAAGTCCTAAATGGTTTGGGACCAAGTTGCTTGAACCCATATCAGCCTGCCTGCACTTTAAGATCAGAAAGAGAGAAATGTCTCACTTACCCACCCATGAAAGCAATTAGGTGGGAGATCACATGTGAGAGGGCCTTCTCTGCAGTGGCCCCACACCTTGGAACAAGCTCCCATTGGAGGTCTGCCATGCACTGTCCTTGCAGGCTTTTAAGAAGGCCTTGAAAACATTTTATTTTACCATGACCTTCTCATGATATGACTACTGTTGTTGCTGGTTTTATTGTTGGCTTTTATTGTTTTTAATTGCTAATTGCTATTCTATTGTGTTTATGTTTTTATTGCTCTTAATATTGCAACTATTTTTATGTATTTTATTGCGGTAAGCCGCCTTACGAGGGCTTCTGCCATGAAAGGTGGCCAAGAAATGCTTTAAATTTAACACATATAACTACCATCACCCTCCTCGTGCATGTGAATAGGGCCTATGAAATTCCACCCAAACCTCCTCAGGTCAGATTGACTTGGTCAGCATTCCCCAACCTGGTGCCCTCAGATGTCATGGACTACAACTCCCATCACCTCAGTCCGCATGGCCAATGTTGGACTTGCTGATCACATCCTTGAACTTTGATCACAGTGCTCCCACACTTGGGAGGCAGCATCGTAGAATCAACCTTTTTAAACCGTCACATTTCACCAAACAACCTTCTGCCCCTATTTTTATGCTATTTCCTTGTTGTATTTATATTCTTCCTGTCACGATGAGATCCAAGATTGCATGCAGCTCATTCTCAAAAACCAAAGCTCTGCTTCAGGCAGGATGTTAAGTAATAAAGAAGGGGCTGGGATGGAGGGGAGAGAGGAAACACTGAATCGGGGTTGGAGCCATAGCATCTGAATGGGTCCCAGTCTTAAGAGAGGGTGCAGGAGGAGGTGGTAGACTTGACACTGAATCTGTCTCCCCTACGGGCTATACAAGTTTCAGGTTGCACCTAGGGACGGCAGGCATGATTCACACAATGGCCAATTCACCGTTTTGGAAATATCAGATCCAGCAGTTGTCCAAAATTGTCTCCAGCCTTTCAGTGCATTTTTTTCAGAGGTCTGCCATTCAGGCACTGAATAGACCGGACCAGTTTCGCTTAAAACAAGATGGATGCCTCCAAAGTCCAAACCACACCCTGGAACCAGCCATCCCTATCTGTCCTCAAGTGAGAAATAAGCTAACTTTCCCTTAAAACCCAGCTAGAGTTCCTCCCCCCACTTATAGACCAGCTTCCCAGACTGTCACAGGGGCATCCCGGGCCTGGCCTAAACATGCAGATGAATGAGGTGGTAGAGTCCTGAGCAAAATGGACAGTCCTGCTTCAGAGTTCAGGTGTGTGTGTATGTGTGGTGTCATTTCCAAACCTCGCCCATGTAAAAATAAAAGTAAACCTCCAAGAAAACACACACACACAGCACCCCAGAGATAATAATAAAAAAATCAAGCCCAGTCCACTCCCTGTTGAGCTAGTTTTCTTCTTGCAGGAAGGACTGGGAACTTTTCCCTTGCTGGGCTTGTTATCACCTTGCAAGGAATGAGCCTGCGGGCCTGTCCTGGGGTACAACCCTATACATGTTTAGATGGGGGGGGGGGAACCCTACTCCCAGCATTCCCCAGCCAGCACAGCTGACTTTTCCAAGGGTGACCAGATAAAATCCAGGTCAGGGCTCATGTAACTTTAACAGTTGTAGAGAAAAGGGAATTTCAGCCAGTGCCATTTGTATGCAATTAGTTCCTGGTGAAATTCCCTCTTCATCACAACTGTTAAAGGTGCAGGCACTATCTAGAGTGACCATATACAAAAGAAGGCAGGGCCCCTGCAACTTTAACTGGTGTGATGAAGAGGGAATTTCACCAGGAATTAATTGCAAACAAATGACAATGGCTGAAATTCCCTTTTCTCTACAACTGTTAAAGTTATAGGAGCCCTGACCTGGATTTTATTTGGTCAGCCTAACTCTTCCGGCAGCAGCCTGAAGCTGCACAGCCCTCGCCACCCCCATAGGACTGTACCACCCCCACCCCCTTCTGCTCCAGTTGCACACCAAGTAACAGACCCGGGAGATCCGGATTCTACGGATCCGAGGATAAAAAGCTTGCAAAGCGACCGTCCCCGCCCGCCCCATCGCAGAAAAGAGCCCCGGGACGGCAACGCACCTCCGGATGGTCGCCTGCAGCCATGTCGCCCATCCCAGCAGCCTCTGGGCGCCTGCGACGCCCGTCTGAACGCACCGGGGTGGGGCTTGCGCGCCCTCTTCCTCCACGGGTCGTTTGAATCGGGGCGGGGAGGAAGCCCGCTGTTTAAAGCGTCCCAGGGACTGGGGTGGAGGAGAAGCCGTGGCCCGGCCAGAGTGCGGTGCGCTCCGGGGCTTTTGGCCGCTGTAGCAGCCGCCCCGATCTCAAACACGCCCTAAAGCCACGAGACGGCTCTAGAGTAGGTGCATGGTCACGATCCCTAGCGGGGGAGGGACACGCTTTTCTGATCCGGATCGGGTCCCCCTGTGCCTACTCTAGAGTAAAAATGGAGGGAGGGAGAAGACGTCGCTGCTAGACAACCGATTTAAGGTGTGCTTTTATACACGTGTAGACGGGGGGGGGGGGGGGGGGGAGAGAGTCCTACAACTCCCAGCATTGCCCAGCCACATCGAAGCTGGGACTTGTAGGACTTTTAGAAAAGTTGTAGGAGGTTTACACAGAAAAAGGTCCTACAGTTCCCACCTGGCTGGCTGAGGAATCCTGGGAGTTGAAGGACTATTTTTTCCTGTCTAAACATCCTACAACTTTTTTGTCTAGAAGTTGGAAATGCTGGGAGTTGGAGGACTTTTTTTCTATCTAAACAGACATAGGATTGTGCGGTTAAAGCAATGACCCTGTTCAGATAACACACTAAGCCACCATGGTGGTTAAGCACTTTGAGCTAAACATTACGGCTTAGCATGTCCTGTGAGCTACTCCTAACCATGGTGGCTACATAACTGCTGTTTAAACCCATTCACTAAGCATTTGCTGTAAAAAGGTTAACAGCCTAACCATGGCTTATCGTGTTGTCTGAACAGACCCATTATCTGCTTTGGCCCCTAATCGCCATGAGGGTGGTTAAAAAGTGGCATTTCCTCCATCCCACCACCCAAGCTGCAATCCTAGGTAGGGTGACCATATGAAAAGGAGAACAGGGCTCCTGTACCTTTAACAGTTGCATAGCAAAGGGAATTTCAGCAGGTATCATTTTGATGAATGCACACCTGGTGAAATTCCCTCTTCATCGCAACAGTTAAAGACGCAGGAGTCCTGCCCTCTTTTGTATCTGGTCACTCTAATATAGCTTGTGCAGCTTTAACTGTTGCGATGAAGAGGGAATTTCACCAGGTGCTGCATGCATACAAATGACACCTACTGAAATTCCCTCTTCATCACAACTGTTAAAGATACAGGAGCCATGTCCTCCTTTCCATAGGGTCACCCTAAAAGCCTGTAAAACCAGGTTCTAAAATTACCTAGCTGCACCATTGCAAATGGTCATCCGTGTTCACCTACTTAGGACACACCCCTATGCATGTTTAGACCAAAAAAAGTCCCACAACTCCCAGCATTCCCCAACCAGTATGGCTAGCTGGGGAATGCTGGGAGTTGTAGGAATCGTTTTCCTGTCTAATGATGCATAGGATTGCATCTTTAAAAGTTTGAGCAAGGTGATAGGGTGTGTAGGTATAGGGAGAGATGAAGAAAATTGGAGTCCCAAAGAACAATTCCAAAGGATCAGGGCAGCTAAAACATTTTTCACTGTACTGATTTGCTCCCCTCAAGATGATGTCATTCTGCCCATTGACTATGGCTCCAAAGTGGCCCCCAAGATTCAAAAACCAGCCTTCCAGCTCTGCAGAGAGGATTCTGGGAAAGACACATAAGTTCTTTGTTGGGGGTGGCAATAGAGGAAGATGAGGTGGAAGAAAGAAGGAAAAAACTATCCACAATCATATCAAGACTTAAGATAGGATACTTTGCCCGATTAACAGGAGATTTATTGTTTTGTAACCATTCAGAATCCAAACGCCTGAGTCTTTCCCATATTTAGTTTGAAGATTTTACTAGGAAAACAGTGTAGTGGTGTTATTTCCATGATGGCTGGATCTCCAGGGTCTGAAGTCAAGGTCCATACCTAGGTTTTCTGTTACCATTTGGCCTCTTCCCTTCCTCCCAAACTGAACCGGTTAAACTCACTTTCGGTCTTAGGCTATGAGACCAAGGCTGACAACCGTTACCCGGAGGACCTTCCCTTCTGCCGCTCCCAGACTGTGGAATGGCTGCTGCCGGAGGAGATTCGTCAACTTAACAGTCTCTTTGACTTTAAGAAAGCTGTCAAGACCGATCTCTTCCAGCAGGCCTACCCAATTGACTTTTAAGAGTTTTATTGGTGTTTGATTGGTATTTTAATAATGTATTAGTTTTATGTGCTTTTAATCAGTTTTATGTATTTTATATTTGATGTTGTTGCCCACCTCGATCCAGAGGGAGAGGCGGATAAAAAATATTATTATTATTATTATTATTATTATTATCCATATGCAGATGTATTTTTTGTCTCTGGGACAGAAGATAACTGCTCTGCAGCACAGCATGCAGCAATAGATTTTATCCTGCCTTGCTGTTAAATTTCCAAAAGAGTACCCTAATCCTGTACTAATTTCAGCATTAATGGGCTGTACTATACATGATGACACATACATCGTCTATTCCTCTTTTTGTCTCCAAGCAGAGAAGTAGAGTTTGGCTCATATTCTCTTGTCTCAGGAAATTCTATCTATTTAAAGGAAGCTCTACTACAGGGTTAGGCAACCTGGTATCTGCCAGATGTTTTGGACTACTACTCCCATAATTCCTGGCCATGCTGCCAGGGACTGATTAAAGTTATAGCAAAAACATCTGGAAGGTAGCAGACTTCCCACCTCTGCTCTATTGAACCATTCTGTAACCCAGCTCTCCTCAACCTTATGCCTTCCAGATATGTGGGACTGTAATTCCCATAATTCCCAGCCAGCAAGGGTAGTCCAGCACATCTGGAGAGCACCAGGTTGGGGAGGGCCGCTGTGGTTTTGAAAGCTGTTTCTCCTAAAATGACCACATCCTCCAGTGGTGATTTCATGCCCCAGGACTATTTACGGCATTAAAATAAACTTCAAAAGCGTTCGTTCCACTTTTCTGTTAGGGAGATGAAAGACTAAGAAAATGCTAGCAACTGGAGCAAGGAGACTTATCTGGCTGGCCAAACACAAAGGAGGTAATTTAAGATGAACCAGGAAACAGAAGGAGTGAGCTGCTATGTTTCACTTTGGAACATCGGAAACGTTGTCCATATAGTTGCAACAATAGACCTGATCAGGCCCAATAGAACTTGCATTTTAAGTATATTCAGTTGAAGTAAGATATTAATATTTTCACTGCCAATTTGCTGGTTTGGAGTAGCAGATTCTGAGAACATGTTTGTTCGTGTAAGATTATTACAGTCGAAACAGCTGAGTTAAGATCACAGATTTAGTCACTTCTCTGGTAGCCCGGGAAGCCATAGACAACATCACATGCTCAGTAAATGGCTAGTTTGCTAACCCGACTAGTGCCTTAGTAGAAGAGTCACGGCCATTTTGTGACCTCAGCCGTGGCTCAGTAGACGTGCGGTGGCCATTTTGTGACGAAAGGCCCTGTGGCGATTGGAGCGAGGCCTTGCCTCTGCCTGCGCGCAAGCTCTCAGGCGGTCCAGGGGGGGCTCCTTGCAGAGGAAGCGAGGCCCGCTTTGTGCCGGTCTCCCGCGTGGACACGCTGGTGCTTCAGCAAGTTCTGCTTGCGGATGAAGCACTTGCCGCAGGCCTGGCACTGGAACGGCCTCTCGCCCGTGTGCAGCCGCTGGTGGTACTGCAGGTGTTCCCTGCGGCTGTAGCTTTTGCCACATTCCTCGCACTGGTAGGGCTTCTCCCCCGTGTGCAAACGCTGGTGGTTCTGCAGGTGCTCCTTGCGGCTGTAGGTCTTCCCACACACGGTGCAGAGGTAGGGGCGCTCGCCGGTGTGGATCCGGATGTGGTAGTTCAGCCGGGAGCGGTGCAGGAAGCGCTGGCCGCAGTGGGGGCACAGGTGTTGCTTCACCCTGCCGTGCCGAGCCTGGTGGGACCCCGAGTCCTGCCACCTCTGGAAGGCCTCTCCGCAGTCGCCATCGCAAGTGGGGGAGTGCTGATCTTGAGCAGCCCCCAGGGTGCTCTTCTCCTCAGAGAGGGGCCTCTCCTGGCCCGTCAGTTCCTGCTCAGCCACCAAGTTCGTGCCGCTCTCCCTGCGCCTTGGAGGAACGCTGGCCCCGTGGGGCTCTCCGTCACATTGACGGGCGGGCATCTGTTCCGTGGGCACCCCCCACTGCAAAGAATCCCCTAGCGTGTCTCCCTCCTGAGCCTTCATCCCGAGCTGTTCCCCAGAACCTTTCGGACGAGAGCCCAAGATTTGTTCCAGCTCTGTGTGATGGTTCTCCAGATCCCCGTCCTGCGCCTTCGCCACGGTTGCCGCATCCCCTCGAAAAGCCACGCTCCCGGCATGCATCCGCTGGTGGCTCTGCAGGTGTTCCCTGCGGCTGTAGCTTTTCCCACACGCCTTGCAGTGGTAGGGCTTCTCCCCCGTGTGCAAGCGCTGGTGGTTCCGGAGGTGTTCTCTGCGGCTAAAGCCCTTCCCGCACTGACCGCAGCTGTAGGGACGCTCTCCGGTGTGGATCCGGGTGTGGTAGTTCAGCCGGGAGCGGTGGAAGAAGCGCCGGCCGCAGTGATCACACTGGTGCTCTTTGACCCGGCTGTGGGTGATCCGGTGGGTGGCCAAATCCTGCCCCTGCTGAAAGGCCTCTCCGCAGTCGCCGCATCGATGGGGGGGCTGCTCCTGAGAGGCCGTCAGGGTAACATCCTCACAGTGAAACCTCATCCCCTGGCTAGTGAGTTGCGGTTCCAGGCCTGGGATCGTAAGACCCTCGCTGCAATTCTGAGGCATGCAGGCCCCGCGGGTTTTTCCATCACACCCGAGGGTAGATTTCAGCCCCATGGATCCCAATGGTCTTGGTTGCAAGGGAGCCTCTGGTGTGTTTCTCTGCAGAATATGTGCCCTTGACTGGTCCGTGTATTCTCTCATAGGGGGTCTCAGGGTGTGTCCCAATTCGGTGTGACCCCCGTTGAGGTCTTGTAACACTGTCTTAATTGTAGTACCAACATCTGCAAGAGAGAGAGAGAAAGGATGTTGTGTGAGAGAAAGGCATAGCCCATGCTGCTGGTGACTCAAGAGGTAATACCTATGTCATGTGAAATGGTATAATGGTCCCCGTGGAGCGAATGGGTTGCTGAGGACTGAGTGGAGAAAAGTTACCAGAAGAAAAGAGTCTGAGAAGATATGCGTTTACATGCAAAGCTGAACGCAGAATTGCAGAATGGACGGCAAAACATGAACAAGATGTAGTGAATTAACTGTGTTTGGGAACCACACTGGATAGGGAAACGCCCAAGAAAAAATCATCCCAAACCCTGAGGCAATTGTCATATAATTCAGGAATGTTGCTAACAGGTGAAGTGACAGTCCAGGCTTCTGTATGAAAGGTGATTTTTTTTTTTACCTCAAGGACTTCGAGAAAAGGTACGCAAGACACACGGAAGTCAGCAAAACTTTGAGAGGAAAACTGACCGCCAAAGAGAAACAGCTAATGAACATCACATCACTCGCTTCTTATACAGCCTGAGTTGGTGGCCCAGCATCCTTTGCTCCAACAAGGGTCACTATTTGAGTGGATGTGGAAAGTGTGAATTGATTGAAATCAGCTATGCTTTATCTAAATAAAGTTGTCCTAAAAATTGCATTTGGGTTTTGAGTCGCGATCTATATATCACCCCATGATCCCAGCAGTTTATAATACATAGCCATTGGGACTGGGAGCCACTGATCGACGTATCTTCCATGAATTTGTCAAATCCCCTTTCAAAGGCACCCAAGTTGGTGGCCATCACTGTCTTGTGGAAGTGAATTGCATAGTTTTAACTATCTGCTATGTGAAGAAATCCTTCCTTTGATCTGTGGTGAGTCTCCCTCCATTCAGCGTCATGGGACGACCCCATTGGGTCCTAGTATGATGAAAGAGGGAGAAAAATGAATCCCTACCCACTTTCCTGGAAGAGAAGGCTATCAATGGCTACTAGTCCTAATGGCTATGGGCTACCTCCAGTAGCAGAGGCAGTAAGCCTATGTACGCCAATTGCTAGAGAACATGGGTGAGAGGGTGCTATTGCAGTAATGTCCTGCTTGTGGGTTCCTCGTCAACAGCTGGTTGGCCACTGTAGGAACAGAGTGCTGGGCTAGATGGCTCCTTATATTCCTTTGGTCTTTCTCCACATCCTTAAAGGTAGCCTCTGGTTCAAGTCAGTACACCTCCTGTTAAAACTTAGTTGCCAGATATGGGTTTGCAGCCTACGGCAGGAGTGTTGTGATTCACCAACATGGAATGAAAGCGGTTTAACATTCCTGGCTTATGGTGGTTCTTTATCTCTGCTAAACCTTATGCGGGTATTTAATACCAGAAAGACCATACCCATTGTCTTTAACTCCTGAGCCTCACTGACCTCTTCTGGATGCTAGAGGGATTTCAGTCTTCATAGAGATTGCTTGACCAGCTGCGGACAACTCTTCTTGGCTCTCTATCCAGGGCAGTGTATATGGCATCTTAGAAACCGCTTTGTCTATTCAAGGAAAAGGACATCATCAGAAAACATCATTGGGTGGCTGGTCGCTAAAACAAAGATGTGCTTCTCCTACACAGGTGCCCTCACTTCTGTGAACTTTCAGTATTTCCGCAGCTCCTTGACTGACAGACTCTCTAAAAGAAGAAAAATAAAAGCCCTTCCTATATTTCTTCTCCTCACCATCCTGCCCCCAATGAAGAAATAAATTGCAGCAATTCCAATTCTACAGATGTTCTGTAAGGATGCTGAGCTGTTCTGTGAGGTGTGAATGGTTGAGAACCAATTCTTCAATCATGTCTGCTCTCGCTACCAGAAACAATGCTATGCCCAGGTGGGAAAAAGTTGAGTATGTTGTGCTGGCACTCCTTGAGTGTGCCTGCACAGGTTGTGTGTGTTGTGTGAAACCAGCTGGGCTAACATGCCATGGTTTGTTAACCACAAATAACCAACAAAGAGAATCCATGATTTGTACTGGGTTATGAACTGTGGGTTGTTTTGGTTAACAAACCATGGTTTGATAGCATGGCTGGGTTCACAACAAACCACGATTCAACAATTCACCCACACTCAAGCTGGGCTCTGGATTGTCATGTTATCAGTGTTTTATCCAGGAGCTGATGAACATTTTATCGAGGGGGTAAAACAGTTCTCCATTATAAACAAGTCAATATTTGAAAGAAGCGATCACTTAAATCAATTCCTCGCCATTCTGACTTGGTGCAAGCTTTCAATTAGGTTGGTAGGCCAGATCAAGGAAACTCCCTCAGCCGTTGCCTTTGTAGAAATGTTTTAAGCTTCTGGGTTTTACCCTGCTTGCCTCAAAGGGTCACTTTTAAAGAGGTCCTTCCTACAGTGGATTTGATGCAACATGCACTAAATGCGAATATGACTCTCATAGCCCCACTGGAGAAAATAGAAGTTGTACAGGAGCTGGGTCAGTAGGTTGTTCGGCTGTTGAACTGATGGATCTTCTGCTCATCACCTTCCATATACCAAAGAAGGACAGCCAGGGTGTAGAGAAATCCTCTCTTGGTAGGTTGTCTTCTCGCTGGAATTTAGGCCAAACTCTAAGGCTCCGTGTTTTCTAGAAAATTCCATGCAATGTTGTTTTTTAAAAACCAACTTTAAAAAAATAAGTTAAGATTTTAGCCTAAGGATAACCAAGGCTGAAATCCTATACTTGCTTACCCAGCCATTGTTCTCAGTGGGACACACTTTTGAGGAGGCTTGCACTGCATTGCCCGGTGTGTTGGGCATTTTAAACCTGGTTGTCGTGTCTTTTGTGCGTGCGTATTTCTAATATATCTGCTTTAAGGGCCAGCATTTTCTGATGTGCAGGACCTGTCTGGTGGTGGTGTCCTTCTGGAAGTCCCTTGTCACAGTTTGGCAGGAGGGCATCCAGTGCCGGCCTGCAGGAGATCAGGGAAATGTATTCTGTTCCTGAAAACACTGACCATTTCTGTTGTTTGTCAGTCTCATTTTCCAGATCTGTGCTTTTATTGGGGAGTTCTGTTACCGGATTTTATTTAAGCAACATTTTATTGATTATATGCTTTTTATTCTACGTATATGGCAATCTGCCCAGAGGACTCTTGAGAGCCGATATGCAGGGCCTATAAGTTTCAAAAGTAAAAACAAGTGTCTTCACTTTTGCATTTTAAAAGGGTTGCTGGTCAGCATGAAATTAAGGATACATTACTCTCCAATCCTAACCCCGTCTACTCCAAAATAAGTCCGATTGAGTTCAATGGAGCTTAATCCCAGATTACAGCATTAATGTAGAATATATGCACTGTATGTTGGTGCTCTCCAGATATGTTGCTTACAAACCCCATCACCTCCAGCACTGGGAATGATGGGGGTTGAAGTCCAACACATCTGGCGGGCATGAGGTTGGGAAAGGCTGATCTGCACACATACATTAGTGGTGGAAGGCACTATCCTTGTTCCGGGATGGGTTGTCCGGGGGCATTTGGTGTTGACGTTTAAGACATCAGTGAAGTTTATTCTGCATCAATGCACTCTAGGCATTTTCATTTAAATTGTGGAAGTTTATGGCTCACACATAATAACACTGAAGATGAAATGCAGACAGAAGCCAAAATCATGCACCTCCACAAAATGAACATTATTAGGCTGCAATCCCACGTACTCTTACCTGGAAGTAGGCCCCATTGAACACACTGGGAGTTACTACTGTTAAGGGGCTATCTTCTGCACACTTAACTGGGAACAAGTCCCACTGAATTCAGTGGGGCTGACTTCCGAATAGACAAGTATCCAATTGCATGGTCAATTTTTATTGGTTTATGTGGCAGAGGTTTGAGCATGTGAAATTAGTGTGACCATATATGAAAAGGAGGACAGGGCTCCTGTTGTATAGACAAGGGAATTTCAGCCAGTGTCATTTGTATGCAATGCAGCACCTGGTGAAATTGCCTCATAGCCACAACAGTTAAAAGTGCAGGAGCCCTGCCCTCTTGACCAGATACAAAAGAGGGCAGGGCTCCTGCAGGTTTAACCATTGTGATGAAGAGGGTAATTTCACCAGGTGCTCTGTGTGTGTGTGTGTGTGTATAAACGTTCAGTGCATAAATGCCATTTTTAAAAGACCTTGGAATACTCCATAGGCTTTGAGACATTTACCTCAGCAGAGCACATGAAGTGCACTTCACAAATGGCTTAGATCTTAGGGCAAAGACGTTTACTACGTGTTTTCAATTGTGTTATCCTAATTTTAACCTTGCGTAAGCTGCCCTGTTTGAAAGGAAGGGTAGGAGTCCCTTCAATAAAGATTAAAAAAATAAGATGGTCCGTCAGCTCGGATGCAGCCAAATGGTTTAAGTGTCATCATACGTGTCTCAAACTGGTGGGGTCTCCAAATGCCCGGTGCCGTTTGTGCGCATTGCCAGCTATTCAGATCAAAGTAGCTAGATTAGGTATGTGCCCCCCCCTCAAGCAAAGCAGGTACAAAGAGGGTGCCTCTCAGACTGCCTATGCGGTGGGTGCAAAGCTAACCTGGATGCTACCATTGACAGGGTTAAGCGTATCCTGTGCGTCACCAAATCTGGAACCTGCTGCCATAGATGGAGCCTTGAGGATCTCAGTTCCTTTTGAAAGCAAGTCCCTAGTCCTCTTGGTGGCTGAGACAAGGCTAAAAACACGGGGAAGGGTTTGCTCTTCTAAAGGCTCAGAAACCAGAGGACTGGGCAGCATTTTCCCAGTGGCCAGGGTGGAGTATTGTCCAGCAGGGTACGGGCAGCTCAGCAACAAAAAAGGAGAAAAGATTTGAGATTTGAGTTCTATCAGAACTTTCCCAACTCCACCATATCAATTCCCTTCCCCTGGTATTAAATGCCAACTATCCTTGGCCCATTTTCATGATTTTCCCTTTAACACTCAACAATCCCACCCCCAAAACACTGAGTTCAATATGGCTTACTCCCAGGTAAGTGGGCATAGGATCACAGCCTCTGTTTCCTTGACACGGAATCTGCATTACTGTTTGGCACACAATATAACGAACTTACAGGGGATGGGCCTCCTATCCCCTACTGAAAACACAGAATAGTAGAGTTGGAAGGGGCCTGTAAGGCCATCCAGTCCACCCCCTGCTCAATGCAAGAATTCACCTTCAAGCATCCCTGACAGGTGGATGTCCAGCTGCCTCTTGAAGGCTTCTAATGTGGGAGAGCCCACGACCTCCCCAGGTCACTGGTAGGTCGTGGGCTGTCCCACACTGGAGGCATTCAAGAGGCAGCTGGGCAACCATCTGTCAGGTACAATGCCAGGGACAATGTTGCGTTTACATTCACATTTCTGACATCGACTCCCCCAAGGTACCAAAGATGGATGGCCCCACTACAACCAGGATGGTGCTGTGGACTGAGGGCTGATTCGAACATTACATGACAAATACAGGTTTGCTACAGCAGGTGTGTACCCAGCAAGCACCAACAGGCAATCCCAGTTTTCTGCCAAGTCTTAGTTGTTCGATACGCATCTTTTCAAACACTTGTTTATCACTTTCACACATTACATTTTTAGGTGTACATTTGAAAAAGAATTGTCTTAGGTGTACATCTAAAATACACACATGTACAACCTCAGATATGGGAAACCTGGCTGCAAATTCCTGTAAATGTACAGCCATGGAACTTCGTATGCTCCAGAACCAATTGATTAAAAATACAACCTACACACACTTTTCCTTCTCGTTTTGTTTGTCTTTATTTGCATTGCACCTTTGATACAAAACTACACCTGGAAATAATTTGTGGGTTTTTTTCTTCAGTTTTATTTTTTTAAAAAAACAAAAAACAGAGCTGGACTGCAACTTGATGAGATAAAAGGAATTTTAAAAGAATAGCGGCAATGTGGGAGGAAGGAGGAGGCCAGAATGAATAAATATATTTGCAACAGGTAGAGAAATGCGGGGATTGGGTGGGGCAGGTGGTGTCGGGAGAAGGTGCTTGCAGTGAAAACGGTTTGGAGGCCAGGGACGGACGCAGGCACTATGGGGGAAGAAGAGAAGAGACCGATGGCTCAAACAGGTCCCGTGGAGTGTGAGGCAAGCGATACACACTGGTTACCCAGGGCGGGAAGGAAGGAGATGCCATGTTCTAACTTGGACACGTGGCAAAGAGAAGCCATTTTGAGCAAAGGTCCGTTCCGGAGGGGATGTGGCTCCAGGACTATCAACGGACGTCTTGCCAAAACCGTGATTTATTCCTTCTGAAGCTGCCGGGGGGGGGGGGGGGGGGAAATGGTATCATGTTATTAATGTGGGGTGTGAGCGGGTGAGTTTTGGAGTTTGGTTTCTGAGCCTTTAGAGCACACGCAGCTGCTGCCACGCTTTTGCAAGCCCCACAGAGGGCTAGAAACATTCTTAAGCCAAATCGTGAGATCCTCAACGTTCATCACAAGCCTAGCGATCTCGGCTTACGAAGGCCTCTCTAGTCCTCGCTTTGCCCAGGCCACGCAGCCCAAAGAGAGGGCAACCCACCCTGTCGGCGTGTATTTGGTACAGTGTGACCGGCCTAAGACTTAAGAATGGCTTTCCGCTCTAGCCAGGGCCTGATTTAATCCCCCCCCCCCCGCCGCATCCAGCTGCTTTTGTAGTGGCTGTCCCCCATAGCAGGCAGAATTGGAGGCACTGGGAGGGGGCTGGGAGGAGGAGTCGAACGGAGGCAGGGAACTGGGTGGCGTGGTGTTACGAGAGCGAGTCGCCGCCCAGCGAGGGCAGGAGCCGCTGGGTGGGCGGCTCCGTGTTGTGAGTCCTCAGGTGGTCCTTGAGGGACTCCTTGTAGCGGAAGCTGCGCCCGCACTCGGCGCACTGGTAGGGCCGCTCCCCTGTGTGGATGCGCTGGTGTTTGAGCAAGTTCTGCTTGCGGATGAAGCGCTTGCCGCAGACGGGGCACTGGAAGGGCCGCTCGCCCGTGTGCAGCCGCTGGTGGTTCTGGAGGTGCTCCTTGCGGCTGTAGCACTTGCCGCACTCCTCGCACTTGTAGGGCCGCTCGCCCCGGTGGGTCATCTGGTGCCGCACCAGCCCCGAGTGGCAATTGAAGCTCTTGCGGCACTCCGCACACTCGTAGGGGCGCTCCTGGCCGTGATGGCTGCGCTGATGGACCTTGAGGCTCTTCTTGACGCCAAACATCTTGCCGCACTCGTTGCAGCCGTACGGCCGGTCGGCCGGCCCCTGGGGGGCGAAGATGCTTTGCAACTCACTGTCTAACTCGAGGGGTTTACCCGGTCTGTTCCTGGCCGGGCTCAGGGTCTGCGGGGCCGGGCCACACTGGCCCACGTAGGTTTCCGCCGGTGCTCCTGGGGCATCCCCCTGGAACATGGGCTCCCTGGTCCTCGCTGTTTCTTCTGGGCACGGGCGTTGCTCCTCTGCTTTGACCGCCATTCCGTCGCCAGCTGGAAGAGAGATGAGAAATCAGGCCAAAGCAAAGGAAGACGGTGGGATTAGCAAAGTCCTTTGCGGAGGAGACTTCGGGGACGAGACTGTCGTTGAAAGCTGCTTGGGCCAAAAGGCGGAATATAAATAAATAGGTTTTGCTAATGTAGCTGCTTGCTCAGCATGCAGCTACATTAGCAAAACTTATTTGTTTATATTCCGCCTTTTGGCCCAAGCATCTTCAAGGCAGCTTACAACTATGGATGTGACGGCCTGGGAAAAAAAAACCCAGAAAATTTTGGGACGGCTGAACTTGCCTCTGGTCAGACATGAAACAGGAACCTCAAAGGGTATTATGTAGAACTTGGTTTTCTCATAACATTGTCATGTTTGGTATTTTAGATGTAAAAGTATAGTTTGTTCAGAGAATACTTATAAATTTACTGAGTTTACTTTTAGATGTTTTTAGTTTCCATGATAATTTTGTAAGAAAACCAAGTTATACATAATACATGTTAGGTTCCTAAAGTAACAATGTGACTTTATGAAGAACACTAAAAAGAAATAAAACATATTTTTTTTAATGTTCTAAAAATTTCCTTTTTTCCCCTGAAACCCTCTGGGGTGGGTGTGCGGGTTTCCCCATGGAGTCAAAATTTCCGGAAATTTTACACTTCTGCTTACAACAATGGAAAAAGCAATCCAATCCAATTAAAAATCCAGTTATCTCAAACAGCAGCAAAACCACAAAACAGAAACCAAGGAACACATAGATAAAACATTGGTGGTGAGGGAGACACATGTTTTTAGGTTGGGCTGATAGTTGTTTATAGTTGCTTTTAGATGTATCTTTTTGTGTATACAATCTGTTTTTATGGTTTAAACTCTGTATATCGTTTTTAATTGTTTTAACCTTATGTAAACTGCTCAGAGAGCTTCTGCAATGAGGCAATATAGAAATAATAAAATAATAATAATAATAATTAATAATAATAAAATATCATCATCACCGGCATCACATCAAAAAACTATACAGAAAACCTCCAGAAACTGGGCCTACCAAAATACATCCACACCAACATCCAGAAAGCAGTCATACTTAAAACATGCTCAATCGTCAGGAAATTCTTGAATCTGTAAAAGACCACATGACTTGGCAAAGCCCATCATGTCGGTCTAGAAAAAACACCAAGAGTGAGAAAGAGATTTAATAATAATAATAATAATAATAATAATAATAATACCACCACTGGCAATGGAAGTCAAAGAACTATGGCAACAGGAAAAGGTCACAGTTATTAGGTTAGTCACCTCAGTCACTGGCATCACATCAAAAAACTATACAGAAAACCTCCAGAAACTGGGCCTACCAGAATACATCCACACCAACATCCAGAAAGCACTCATACTTAAAACATGCTCAATCGTCAGGAAATTCCTGAATCTGTAAAAGACCACATGACTTGGCAAAGCCCGTCATGTTGGTCTAGAAAAAACGCCAAGAGTGAGAAAGAGATGAAATAATAATAATAATAATAATAATAATAATAATAATAATACCACCACTGGCAATGGAAATCAAAGAACTATGGCAACAGGAAAAGGTCACAATTATTAGGTTAGTCACCTCAGTCACCGGCATCACATCAAAAAACTATACAGAAAACCTCCAGAAACTGGGCCTACCAGAATACATCCACACCAACATCCAGAAAGCAGTCATACTTAAAACATGCTCAATCGTCAGGAAATTCCTGAATCAATAAAAGGCAGCATGACTTGGCAATTGTGAAAACAAGCCCTAACGTGATCTCCACTAACATGAGGACCAGAAACTTGCTTCCTTTGTTCTGTATCAGACACTGCACTCTGTGTGTACTTTCTACATGGAATGTAGGAAAAGGGAAAGCCCTGGGCAGAGAGCATGAGCCATGCAAGAAGGAAGGGCCTAAATTCTTGAAAGGTTACCATGCAGAGCAGGGCCAGGATCTCTTCTCTATCACCCCAGAATGCAGAACATGGAATAATGGGCTCAAGTTACAGGAAGCCAGATTGCGGCTGGACATCAGGAAAAACTTCCTGACTGTTAGAGCAGTATGACAATGGAACTCATGACCTAGGGAGATGGTGGGCTCTCCCACACTAGAGGCCTTCAAGAGGCAGCTGGACAGCCATCTGTCAGGGTTGCTTTAAGGTGGATTCCTGCACTGAGCAGGGGGTTGGACTTGATGGCCTTAGAGGCCCCTTCCAACTCTACTATTCTACGATTCTATGATCATGCCAAAGGGTTCCCCCCCCCCCCCCGGAACCTTCTCAGTGTTTCCCGTTCTCCAGATGCAGCGGCTCACCTGTGCCAGCGCCTGTAAGGATGTCTCTCTCCGTAGACTCCCAATGCTCCCTGACGCACGGCTCCTCCTCTTGCTTAATCCAGGATAAGAAGTCATGGGCGGACATGAGAGCCTCGGCACCTACGCGAAGAGAAGAGAAAGGGAAAGAGCAAAACAGAAAAGGAGGCTGTAGCGTCGGCCGGCTAAATCAGACCAGCGGCATCATGGCTGCAAAGAGCAGCCGGACTCTGGGGGCCGGAGAGCAAAGAGGGGGTGGTGAGGATTTATTTCTGGAACGTAATCGATCAAATCTACATCCCATCCATCAAAAAGCACCCCAGGGTGTATCACAAGATACCACTGAATTGTTGTCAACCACCCAAAGAGATTCAGCTATTGGGAGGTATAATAAATAATATATCATTTCAAAACCAATTGCCCAGCAATTGGCGTATTCTAATAAAAGGCAAATTCTAAAAAATAACAGATCTGCCAGCAGCAGGATCATTAATGGCTATAAAACACCCTCAACTGCGTTACGCTTGGAAGGACTTCACCAGGGAATATCTTGCATAGATTTGGAGCCATTACTGAGAAGGCCCTATTTGTTGTAATGAGCCAGTGTGGTATAATGGTTAGAGCGTTGGGCTTGGATCAGGGAGACCTGAGTTCAAATCCCCTCCCAAAGCTTCCTTTGGACTAACCTACCTTACAAGGTCCTTGTGAAGCTAAAATGTAAGAGGGAACCAGATCATAACCCTGTGCACCAAGGCTGTCATACTTCTTTCAACTCAGGGGCCGAATTCAATTCAATTTCAGAGAAGCTCTCCAGTGCGGAGGAGGGGAAAATATTCTAGTAGTGGGCGGAGCCAAAGCCACAAGAGGAGGGGGCCAAAATACCTGCATATTTTAGCTTAAAGCTCTTACAGTTTGTAACTAAGGCCCCCCTCTACAAGAATTCGGCTTGACGACGGTTGCCCGATTATGCGCATCTTCTCACCATCGCTTTTACGCCTAATTTCTATAAACGACAGGCGGTGAAGCGCATTACCAGCAGTATGAAACGCACTTTAAAGTGTTTGAAATGCGGAGAATTATTTGTTTACATGGTCATAAGGCGCTTTAACTCCCGCGGAAAATTAAAACTCGCTATTTAACGCGCATTCGATAATGCGCATAATCGTACAGAAAAAGTGCCTCAACCCCCGATTTGCGCTCCGCTCTTGTAGAGGTAAAATTTTTAATGCGCCTTGAAAGAGCTTTAAATCGCTCTTGCAGAGGCACCCTAAGGCCGTTTCTACACCAGGCTGTTTGCCTGGGATGGCCCCCAGCTGGTCCCTGCGCGCCGATGGTGTGTATCAGGAACTTCTGGGATCGGCCTCCCTCCCTCTCTCTACACCCCTATGGTGTAGAAAGGGCCAAAGTCTGAGAAGAGGCATTTCCACCTTATAGAGCAGGAAAAAAACCTCTGCAAAGGTCAGGAAACCGCTGAGATATCAGCGGTCACGGGAAAGGGGGCATGGAGCATCTGGGGAATCTCAGGAGGGCAGGATCAGAGCTGGGCTTGTTCTACGGGCCTGATATCCAACACCTCTGCTGTACACGGCCCTGAGCTGCAGGAAGAAAGGTTGGAATACAAATGTAACTAAAAGTTTTAATTTCCCTGATGAAATGGAACCGCACTGGGTTTTCAAACTGCCTGGGGCTACAGCATAGGACCTCCGAGCTGGTGAGCTAGCACTGACAGTGCCTGGGTTCACACAACATGCTAATCCACCCTGTGTGCGCCATTGTTGGACGGTGGGTTGTCAGAACGCGGCACATTTCCCGCGTGGTGGGATATTATGACGTCGAAACGCAGTGCTTTTCCCACAGGGCGGGTTATCGTGTTGTCTGAATGCAGCGGGTTTTCCACGGGGTGGCTTGTGAACCATGCAGTGTGGCTTGTTAACAACCCAACAACAAGCCACGAGTTCTCAAGGTGGCTTGTTCAAGAAAAATAAACAAGGTTAACAAATAAAAAAATGGTTAACATGGCACCCTGCAGAAAACATGCTGCGTTCAGACAACACAATAACCCACCCTGCGGAAAACACACTGCGTTCAGACAACATGATGACCCATGGTGGGTTAGTGCAATGTGTGAACCCGTCCTGTGGGTCTTTAGGCATCAGGACCCTCTACAGAGGCCTGGATTTGGGTATGGATTCCTCCAGCTCCGGCCTAGCATCAACTCAACTGGGCTCTCAGGCAGTACCCATTAAAACTTACAGGGATTGTGCCCTATAACATATCGGGAGTACAAAACCATGCCAGAGTCTGCAAAATGGAAGGAAAAGCAAACAGCCAAAAAATATATTTATATATATGACCCCGGCCAACTTGCGTGTGCCCAACAGCACCGCCTGGGTTCTGGAAATACAGGAAATATTTGGGGTGTTACTGTCCTACGATTGTACAAGTCACCTGCACAGGGGTCTGCTGGGATCCCTCTTTCCTGAGGGTACTGCCCTCCTCCCGCAAAAGGTTCCTCTTGCTTGATGCGGGTCAAGATGTCAGGTGTAGACATCAAGGGTTCTGTTACGGGGAGAGAAGATCAGAGAGGAGCAACTCCAACAGGTCTGAGGAAAAGGACAAGATGCCCACCCCCGGGCAATTCCACGTTGTACAGAAGCCAACCGGACTGGCCGTTGAATCTCACTTCCTGCTTGATATCAAGGTTTTTCTGCCCACTGCTATAATCACATCCATTCTCTTCAAGGCCCACACCGGCTCACTGTCACATTCCTTATCAACTTCAAGTTTCTAGTCTTCACCTGCACCCCTGAAGCTTCCCATCTCTTTATTCTTGACATAAAGACTTGCTGGAACAGACCAAATATCCCATCAAGGTTAGGGCTAGTTTACTGTTTCTGACAATGGACAGCCATCAATATTTGGGTACCCTACAAGCAGGACGTGGAGTCAAAAGCCCTCCCCTGCTGTTTGCCTCCAGCAGCTACAACTCACAGATATACTGCCACTGAACATGGAGGTTTTATGCCACTACCATGGCTATTAACTGTGGGCTGAACTTGCCGGGTTTCTTGAAGGGCACATGCATTTTTTTAAGACGATAAGTATACTGTCTGGGAGTGTCGGGCAAAGTCATTTTCATTTAAATAGCCTCCTTCCAGTCTTAACTAATAGGAGGGGAGAACAGGTGTGTCGTGCCGTACACCTGTTGGAAGAGCTAAGCGGGAAGTCACCCTGCTCCTCCCTTAGCCGGGGAGTAAATGTGGAAACGCACCTCCTCTAGATGGGGATACTCGGAACGCCTGTTGTCTCTCTCAATGAGTTCCAGTTGCTTTGGCTAATAAGTCTGCGTTCTGTTTTTCTGCCTGACTCGTTTTCCTTCTCGCCCCTGATATTCTGTTTGTATTCGACCCTGTCTCTCAATTTGGAGCGTGGGAAGGGAGTTCAGGCCCCACTCAAGGGAGGGAGATGGGTTACCATCCACATTACCATAGCAGATAAGGAGGGTGGGCAATCCGCTGGTTGTCCATCTCCTTCCAAAGAGCATAATCGCATACACGCACCCCCAAAAAACATCAGAGGAGCCATTTAAGACAGCGCCCACCAAAACACTCCTTGCGGCGACACATTCTGTCAGTCAACTATGCATCGCACAAAAAAAAAAAACAATTAAAGAAATGCTTACTTTGTCTTTTAATTAATTCATTAACTAATGACATATTTATACTGCCCAACAGCCGAGGCTCTCTGGGCAGTTTACAATTAAACCCATAGTATACAAATCAAGGTTTAAAACTTCAAACATTTTTAAAATGTCAGATAAAACCAGAATAAGCTATAATCCGGGAAAAACTTGTCTAAAAAGATATGTCTTGAACCAACTTGTTGGGGGTGGAGAAGCAAGATGGATTGCAATCGCTGACACCCATTGTGCCAGCTGAGCTGGTCCTGCTTGACCGCTTGCTAACTAATCTGCAAATCCACTGCAATGGGTCAACCCCCTCCTGCCCCAGTATTGAATTGGGCTTGGCCTCCCTGTGTGGGCCCCACATATTCCTCTCCATCAGCCCTGCCCCCTAGCCTGAAGGCTACTGGCAGGCTTGGGCAGGTGGCAGAGAGATTAATCCTGTTATCTCCAAGCTGTGACTGGAAATAACAAGTGTTCCTCATTTTGTGCCTCGAGGCCTAGGCTGGAACCCCAATGACATCAAGGGGGCGTGGCCACAGCCCCTAATGTCAGGAGGCATGGCCACACCCCCTGATATCCAGCCCATAGAGGGCTGGGAGGGGAGTCATCCGGCCCCACATCCAAAAGAATTTCCCCACCACTGCTGAAATAGCAGCGATGAAGGAAAAACCCGGAGCACCCTAAAGAAAAGGGCATCTTTCAAATGACCACAGGACACGGGACACATTGACCAATTCCCCCATTCTCTTCTAAATAGTTTTCCGCACCTGTGCAAGAATCTGTGGCAATTTCCCGCTCCTTTGTGTTCTGCTGCTCCGGGACGCACGTCTCTGCTCCCCGCTCGATCCTGGGATGGGCGTCCGCCTTGGAAACATTCAACTCTGCTCCTGGGAAAGGGGGAAAAAGGAAGGGCTGAAGTGGCAGGATTCTCTTCAGCGACCTTTCTTTCCCCCCGCGCCCCCCCCCAGTCGATCTAGTAACTGCTGCCATCCCTTCTGCCTCAGTGCCTCTGGCGGAGCTTAAGAAGCAATCTCATGCATGTTTAAGCAGGGAAAAAAGTCCTACAATTCCCAGCATGCCCCAGCCAGCTATGCAGCGGGAGGTTGCAAGCCCTGCCTCCCAGGAGGAACGTCATGGCAAGGGGGAGTCGAAACTGGCCCCTCCCATCAGGCAGTGCGTGCTTTCCTCTTCCCCGTCCATCCCTTTTTCCTTTTGTATCGTGTCTGTCTGATTGTGAGCCTTCACATAGGGAGTGTCATCGCTGTCTCTTTGTACCGCACTGAGGTTTTAGACTCTTGCACATGTGATCAATCATCATCATCATCACCAACATATCATCCTAGGACCACTTTCTAAAACAGACCCTCTGCCATAGAGGCAGGGACCACCCCAGCGGGCGCACCTGACCCCACACGAACCTTCTGGGGTCATCCTGACACAATTCCAGCTGAAATCAAAATGGCTGAACCGAGCTACCACCAAGCGTGGAACGTCCCAGGCCTCTTGGCCATTCTCAACAGACAAGCAAAAGAGTGCCTGTTGAGGCCAAGTGGAGCCCAGTGGCTAAGGGGTGTGATCCTGAAAGTCCCCAATTCCAATCTTGCTTCTGCCTCAAACTCATTAGGTAGCCTCAGCCAAGCTACTATTCTCTCAGTCCCATGAAACAGGAGGATGAGTCCTACACGCCTGCCTTACAGCATTGTTGTAAGAAAGACAAAGGTACTATCTGCGAAATGCTTCGAATGCTCTAAATATCTTTTGTAAGCCACCCAGAGAGCTTCGGCTATGGGGTGGTATAGAAATGTCAATAATAATAATAACAATAATAATAACAACAACAACAACAAACAGAAGGATTCCTAATAGCTATACAGGACCAAGTTATAGCAACCAAGAACTACCAAAAATACATCATAAAAGATAACAGTATAATAACAGATTTATGTAGGAAATGCCATCAGTTCCAAGAAACAATAGACCATGTAACAGGAGGATGTAAAATTCTGGCAGGAATGGACTAGATGGGCAGACACAATACAGCTGCAAAAATAATTCACCAGCAACTGGCCATCAAATTCAGCCTCATCAAACAACCTACACCATACTATACATACTCACCTGAAACAATCTTGGAAAACGCAGATCATGAAACAGAACAATTCATATAGACAAGACAATAACTTGCAACCGACCAGACATAATAGTCATAGACAAAAACGAAAAGCACGCATACCTCATCGACATAGAAATACCAAATGACAAAAATGTTGTTGAAAAGGAAGAAGAAAAGAGAGACAAATATACACCACTGGCCATGGAAGTCAAAGAACTATGGCAACAGGAAAAGGTCACAATTATCCCATTAGTCACATCAGTCACCGGCATCACATCAAAAAATATACAGAAAACCGCCAGAAACTGGACCTACCAAAATACATCCACACCCACATCCAGAAAGCAGTCATACTTAAAACATGCTCAATCGTCAGGAAATTCCTGAATCAATAAAAGACAGCGTGACTTGGCAAAGCCCGTCATGTCCGTCTAGAAAAACCACCATGAGCATGAAAGAGAGAATTATTATTATTATTATTATTATTATTATTATTATTATTATTATTATTATTTGATGCAGGCCTGCTAAGGATGTTGTTATACCCAGGCTCAGCAAAGACTCGTAGTTCTCCTTCACCAGGTTATTGTAGAGGTCCTTCTGCCATTCAGCCAAGTTCTTCCATTCTTCGGCGGAGAAATATACCGCTATGTCGACAAATGTCACCGGCATCTGCGAACATAAAAACGCTCAGACATCTTGGTGACCATTGCCCTGTGATGGTAGATCACTGGTTTGGGACCGCAATACCTAATGGAATGCCTCTCCAGGCCTGAATATACCTGGACGCTATGATCGACATCAGACCCCCTTTCTGAGTGCCACTTTCAAGAGAGGCATGGAAGGTGGCCACGGGGAGAGGGCCTTCTCGGTGGTGGCCCCCCCGACTATGGAATGAACTCCCTACTGAGGCTCGCCTGGTGCCAACACTGTCATCTTTTCGGCGCCAAGTAAAGAGCACCCTCTACTCCCAGGCATTTCGTGGAATATGATGAGGCACATAAGTCTGCTGTTTTAGAACAGGTCTATTAGGAAAACATTGCTTGTTTGTTTTTAGCTGTTTACATGGTTTTAATTTTTCTACGTTGAATTTTTTTAGACTGTCTTTATTATGTTGTATTTTGTATTTTGATCAATTGTTGCAAATCGCCCAGAGAGCTTCGGATATGGGCCGGTATAAAAATGAAATTATTCTTATTCTTATTCTTATTCTTATTCTAGCAAAGCACTGATTTGACACATGAGGAATGGATGATGATAATGATGGAGAAGAATGCCACTTCCTGACTTTTAGAAGCCTATATTCTTATGATCCCCACCCCCACACATTTATTTCCAGACCCCTCCCCCACCCACCACCTTTTCTCGGTGCAGGTTGTGTGGCAGTATGCCCCTGACTGCACAGCCCCTGCTTTGCACAGAGAAGACTGACGGTTCAATGCCCAGCATCACCAGGTAAAGAAGGATCAGGTGGTGTAAAAGTCCCTTCTCTGGAGACTGCTGCCAGTCAGTGCAGACAATATTGGGCTGCATACTCTGACCTGGGAGAAGGCCGCTTTTTAGGATTCTGTGCACATCCAAGTGCTCTAAGCCAGGGGTGCAGAACCTCTTTCAGCCAAATCCAATTTCGGACAAGCTCTCAGTAGCCACATTCCAGTGGCCAAAGGGGAGGGGCTAACACCCCCCTCCCCCACCCAAATACCACCATATGAACTTGAAAGGTTGTCACACGGAGGAGTGTCAGGATCTCTTCTCGAACATCCCAGAGTGCAGGAGGCGGAATGATGCGCTCAAATTACAGGAAGCCAGATTCCAGCTGGACATCAGGAAAAAATGCAGGTTGCTTACCTGTAACTGTAGTTCTTCGAGTGGTCATCTGTGCATTCACACATATGGGCTCGCGCCGACGCCGAGCCTATTTCCGGGAAACTTAGCTAGCTTAGACTTTTGGCGGGAACCCCTCCCCCCACCATCCTACCGCGCATGCTCAGGGGGTCCCGCCTCTCCTTCTCCTCAGTTCTCTGAGACCGCTTGGCCTCATAACTAAGGTACAACTATGTTATTAAATAAAGAGCATGGCGAACCAATTGACATATACAAACAGCGATGCCAAGAGGGGACGGTGGGTGGGTTGTGTGAATGCACAGATGACCACTCGAAGAACTACAGTTACAGGTAAGCAACCTGCATTTCTTCTTCGTGGTCTCTGTGCATCACACATATGGGAGAATAACAAGCATAGACTTACCGGAGGTGGGTAGGCATGCTGTTTGGTTGCGTGGTCAGTCACTGACAAATCGAGGAGAGGACCGCTCTACCAAACGAAGAGTCCTGTCTCGCTCTGACATCGAGGCGGTAATGCTTCACAAACGTGGAAGCATGAGACCATGTGGCTGCTTTGCAAAGGTCAGATAGCGAAGCACCATGTAATAACGCTGAAGAGGTTGCCTGCGCTCTGGTAGAATGTGCCGTCAGATGAAAAGGAGGATCCTTATTAACAATTCTATAAGCCAGAATAATGGTGTCCACCACCCATTTAGAGATGCGCTGTGAAGATACTGGTAATCCCTTTGCTACGCCTCCATAACAGACGAATAATCTACGAGATTTCCTAAAAGAGTCAGTTCGCGACTTATAGAAAGCCAAAGCTCTCCTTACGTCCAAGGCGTGTAATCTCGAAGACAAAGGATCTAAGGACGGCTCGAAAAATGTGGGTAACACAATGTCTTGACCCATGTGAAATGAGGAAGAAACTTTGGGAATAAACGTGGGATCCATACGTAATACAACTTTTTCTCGAAAAAACTGCAAATAGGGAGGATCGACTAGTAGCGCCGCTATCTCTGAAACACGTCGCGCAGACGTGATGGCAACTAAAAATATAGTTTTTAGAGTTAACAAGCGAATATCAACAGTCACTAAAGGTTCAAAGGGCTTGGAAGTCAGGGCTGTGAGTACGACAGAAAGACTCCATTGCGGCACTACCGGTCGAATAGAAGGAAACAAGTTCTGTAAACCTTTTAAAAAGGCTCTTGCCATTGGATGAGTAAAAACAGAGAACCCATCCACCAAACTGTGGTTGGCTGTAATTGCTGACAGATAGACTTTAATGGAAGCTGGCTTAAGACCTCGGTTATGCAATGAGTACAGGAAGGAGACAATTGTAGACATATCCGATGTGTAAGAATCAGACCCTTTAAGGGCCGCATACTCCTGAAAACGTGTCCATTTTCTATTATAGGACAGCCGAGTTGAGGGCTTACGTGAGGCCTCCAAGATAGATTTTAGCCGTTCTGGGAGGTCGAGGACTCCCCAAGACGCCGGGTTCTCCAGGCCGCTAGATGTAGAGACTGGACATCGGGATGAAGAATGCTGCCCCCTTGCCGAGATAAGAGGTCGGGAAGGGAAGGTAGGTTCCAAACTTCCGCTTTCGCTAGTCTGAGTAGCGACGTGAACCAAGGTTGCCTTGGCCACCACGGGGCTATCATTACAGCGTCCGAGTTGTGGTGGCTGATCATAGATACTGCCCTGGCCACTAGTGGAAACGGCGGGAAGAGGTAGAGAAAACCTCTGGACCAGTCCCACTGGAACGCATCCCCTTGCGATGCATCCCCTATGCCCGCTCTGGAGCAATACTCCGGGCAAACTGCATTGGCTGCTGTTGCAAACAGATCGATGTCGGGCGTGCCCCAACGAGTGAAAAGACGAGTTAGAATCGTAGGGTTGAGTTCCCACTCGTGCGTGTCCGTGAACGATCTGCTGAGAACATCTGCCGTGGTGTTCTCCTTGCCCGCAATGTGCAACGCCGATAGGCGCATATTGTTGGAGATTGCCCACTCGAAAATGTCCATCACGAGTTGCAGAAGGTGTCGTGACCGAGTGCCTCCCTCCTTGTTGATATACCACACCACTGTGGTATTGTCCGTAAGAATTCGGACATGATGTCCTTGCAGGTGCGGCAGGAATGCCCGTAATGCGTTCTTGACTGCTAGTAGCTCCAGCATATTGATGTGGAGGTGAGTCTCTGAAGGTGACCACCTTCCTTGTGTGTTTAGGTCGCCGTGGTGTGCACCCCAACCATCCAGAGATGCATCCGTCGTCACTATGCGAGACGGTTCCTGCGGAGCAAACCGCATGCCCCGAGAAAGGTTGTGTACGACGGACCACCACCGGAGCGAGTTCCTGACCAGGTGAGGAATGGTAAGTACTAGTTGGTGGGGGTTCTGTAGAGGCGAGTAATGTTGAAGTAGGAACTGTTGGAGGGGGCGCATTCGAAGCCGTGCCCAACGGACCACAAATACTGCTGCTGCCATCAAGCCTAGCAATCTGAGAATTGCAAACGCTGATGTCCGAGGACGGCTCTGCAAACTTAACGCTCTCTGCTGCAGGGCGGCGATCCTGTCTGCAGGGAGGGAAGCCCTTCCCATAGTAGCGTCGAGAGTCACCCCTATAAACTGCAGTCTCTGCGATGGCTGAATGATGGATTTTTTGTAATTTATCTGCAGCCCAAGCGACGATAGAAGAGAGATGACCTCGCGTACGTCGGCCAGTGCCTGGCTTTCGGACTGTGAGACGATCAGCCAATCGTCCAGGTAAGGATATACGGCGATGTTTTGAGACCGTAGATGCGCACAAACCGTCGACATGCACTTGGTGAATACCCTTGGTGCAGATTTTAGACCAAATGGCAGGACAGAAAATTGGTAGGCTTGGTGCCCAATGAGAAAACGCAGGTAACGCCGATGAGGAGGATGAATAGCGATGTGAAAATAGGCGTCCTTTAAGTCTATTAGCGTGAACCAGTCGCCTGTCTTTAGCATAGAGAGAACCGATGTCACGGTAACCATGCGAAATTTCTTTGGCAAAATAAATTTGTTGAGCGCTCTGAGATCCATAATAGGACGAAGTCCCCCGTCCCTCTTCGGCACCGCAAAATAACGGGAGTAAAACCCCGTTTTTAGCTGACATCGCCCAACCCTCGTGATTGCATTCTTTTGCAGAAGGGTGGTAGTCTCCTGTACCAAAGTCAGCGAGGGGAGCGTAACCTTTATGGTGCCCAGTGGAGGAGGGACGTCGAACTCTATTTTGTAGCCCTCCGCTATGATGTTTAGCACCCAAGCGTCTGATGTTATTGACGCCCAGGCATGTAAAAAGGGCTTTAGTCTGTTGGAATCGGTGTAGCTGGGAAGCAGCGCCAAGTCAAAGACGCCGTTTTCCCGACTGTTGTTGCTTGCTGCGTTGGGTGAAACGCGGAACTGACTTTCGAGGCTGATAAGCCTGTGTCGTTGACTGGTACCGCTGCGATTTATCCTGCTGCGATCTCTGTTGGAATGGGACTGGCCTATACCATTTCTTGGGCCGATATGACTGTTGAGGCTGTTGGAAGCCCATTTTCTTGGCTGTCATACGAGCCTTGTGCAAGGTATCCATGGTCGTATCCGTGTCTATGTTGAATAGACCTTCTCCATCGAATGGGAGGTCTTCTATTCTGGTTTTAGTCTCTTGCGGTAACGCGGCCGACCGCAACCATGCATGTCGACGTAAAGCCACCGACCCCACCATGGCCTTGGAGATACAGTCGGTAAGGTGCCGTGCCGTTGTCAACTCCTGCTTAGACAAACGGATGGCTTCTGCCTGAAAGACCCTAGCAAGCTCTCTCTGATCGTCGGGGAGGAAATCTGTGAGCGATGAAATTTTCTCCCAAAGGAACAGCTGATAGCGTGCCATGAGTGCCATGTAATTTGTGACCTTTACACCCAGCGACGTTGAAGCATAGATACGTCGTCCGTATGCATCAAGCTTCCGTCCCTCCTTATCTGTAGGTGCGGCATGCACCTTACCCGATCTGCCCTGCGCAGCCTCTACGACAACTGAGTTCGGTTTAGGGTGATGAAACAGAAAAGGCGCCTGCGCTTCCCTAACCTTATATATAGCATCCAGACGTTTAGAGGTGGGTCCCACCGTGGCCGGGTGTTCCCAGGACTGCTTAAGGGTTTTTAAGAGAGCTTTGACCATCGGCAAGGTGAGCTGGGGTGATGGCTCCGCCTGCATCACATCATAAATGCCATCATCGGACTCCTCAGCCACTTGTTGGCATTCGATATTCAAAGATTGAGCCAGTCTCTGCATCTGATCCGTAAAGCTGCCCATCTCCATTGTTGGCGACGCCCGGTCTTCCAATCCAACAGTATCCAGGGGTGATGGTTCCGACGGACGCGGCGATGGGGCAGACGAAGAATCCGACGGATAGTCATCAAACGATTGTGAGGGCTGTCGACGTCGAGGCGATATGGATGGCGTTCGGTGTTGAGCGCGAACAGCCGTCGATGTCGAGCCCTCCCGACGGTGCACGGAGGAGCGGTGCAGTGAGGTGGTCCTACGCGGTGGAACCGGCGGCGGCGACTGGTCGCTCTGAATCCTGCGTCCCGTATACGGGTCGAACCGGTATGGAGCAGGGGCAGATCGTCGAGAATCCCGCGAAGGTGACCTCGACCGCGAACGGGACCTCGACTGCGAAGACTGGTATCGACGTCGACGCCGAGTGTCCCTTTGTCGGCTCGGTGACGACTGACGCCTCGGAATCGGTCTGTCAGAGTCTGACGGTATGATGACCGGCATTGGCGCTGGTGATGGCAGCGAATGTGCGGGCGACATAGGTTGCTGCGAAAGCATCCGCGGTGTCGACGGCGTGCGCAGCAGAGAAGCGACCGACGGCGTCCGACGCCTCGATGTCGAGTGTGTTGGTGATGCTGCGTCTCTCTGCGAGGTCTGCGACGTCGACGCAATGGACGCCGATCGTTGCGTCGGTACCGATGAAGCTGTCGGTAACGACGACGATTTGTGGACTATGGCGACTACCTTCATAGACGAAGACGAAGGCATCGATGCCGACCTCGATTTCGACGATGTCGAAGACTTGCTCTTCGGTTTCGTCGACGTCGACTTCTTTGTCGACTTCGATTTCTTTGCCCTCTTTGCCGGGGGTGGCGAAGAGGCAACAGATAACTCCGTTATCGATGCCGGTGCTGCCGCCCGTAACCGGGGGGAGTCCGGAGGTGCTGGGCTTGAGAGTGTATGACTCTCCCCAGAAAAACCTTTCGTCGTCATGGAGGGACGAGGCTGATCAACCGCTGATAATGCTCTAGTCCACAACAGACTACGGAGACGGTCTGCTCTATTCCTTCTCGTTTGTCTGGAAAACTTCATACAATGGCTGCACGAATCAACAACGTGCGCTTCTCCCAAACAGATGAGGCAGAAGGAATGCCCGTCGTTGAGGGCGATTTTCGCCCTACACCGCGTACAACGGCGAAACAAAGCGGTCTGCGCCATAAGCTGGCGGCCGCCTATAACTACAAATATATATTTTAATTTAAATTTTTTTTTTTTTTTTTTTTTTAAACTATTACTATCTATCTAACTAATATAACTAACAATAAACAGCCTAAGCTAACTATAACTAATTCTTCTTTTTGTTTCCTAGGTACAACGTACCGGAGAAGTCTCCCGCGAGGCTACTGGCGAAGCGGTCGAAGAAGAACTGAGGAGAAGGAGAGGCGGGACCCCCTGAGCATGCGCGGTAGGATGGTGGGGGGAGGGGTTCCCGCCAAAAGTCTAAGCTAGCTAAGTTTCCCGGAAATAGGCTCGGCGTCGGCGCGAGCCCATATGTGTGATGCACAGAGACCACGAAGAAGAACTTCCTGACTGTTAGAGCAGTATGACAATGGAACCCATGACCTAGGAAGGTGGTGGACCCTCCCACACTAGAGGCCTTCAAGAGGCAGCTGGACAGCCATCTGTCAGGAATGTTGTATGTTTTTGCTGTTTTAATTTTTGTATATTGTTTTTAATTGTTTTTAATCCTATGTAAACCGCCCAGAGAGCTTCGGCTATGGGGCGGTATACAAATGTCATAAATAAATAAATAAATAAAGGTGGATTCCTGCATTGAGCAGGGGGTTGGACTCGATGGCCTTAGAGGCCTCTTCCAGCTCTACTATTCTAGTATTCTACACTTGGGTCTTGCTCTCACAATTGTCAGATGAGGATGTTACTCTTCTTAAGGTGGATTCCTGCACTGAGCAGGGGGTTGGACTTGATGGCCTTAGAAGACCCTTCCAGCTCTACTATTCTAGGATTCTATAATATTTTCGTTTAAAGGTTTTAGGGCACAATCCTATGCACGTTTAGACAGAAAAAACACCTTCAACTTCCAGCATTCTTCTTCTGGTGGATTTTACTCTGTTTTTGTTCTGTTGATTTAAACTCTTTTTAGGTTTATACATTAGGTTTTATTATGTTTTTCTGTTTGTATGGTTGTAAGCTTTATATACCGAACCCCCCAGAGAGCTTTGGTTATTGGGCGATAAAGCAATGGGATAAATAGGTAAGACTGCAATCTTATGTTTATACTGAAAAAAAGTCCTACAACTCCCAGTATAGTGGCTGGGGCATGCTGGGAATTGTAGGTCTTTTTTCTGCCTGAACATGCATAGGATTGCACCCTTACGGCCAATAATCAAACCTTAGGAGAGGCATTTCTATCTTTTAGACTGTGGGGAGAAAACAGGCCAGAAGTTTTAAAACTACCAAATGGTCAGTGGTTGGAAGGAAGGGGCCAGTTCCAGGAGCAGGAGACGTGACTTTTGGGAAGTTCTACTTTAGGGCCACTAGAGGGCTGGGTTTGGCCCCCAACTGGACGTTCTACATTCCTGCTCTAAGTAATTCCTTGGCTGCTGGTAATGCCCTATCCCTTAAATCCACGTCCATTTCATGCCAGCTGCTTAAAGCAAAGAGATGCCTCCAGATCAGCCCTGTTTTCTAACTGTTTGAATCCCCGCAGCCTTTCATTTCCGCCACGCTCCGCTCCCTAGATACCACATTCCCTCCCTTCCTAAGGTTACCTTGGGGATTTCTCCTTTGGCACCAGGAGGCAGTCTCAGGACCCAGAAGTTGCGGTTCTTCAGCAGGTTCTCCATGTTCTCCAGCCTCCGCTGCAGCAGCCCGTACTCCTGGATCAGGGTGCCCAGCACGGCCCACTTGCTCTCCAGCTGGTTCCCAAACTCCATGGCTGTCTTCTCACAGTCCAGCAATTTCTTCTCGGTGGTTCCGGATCGGCCCTCCAGGCTGAGCAGCCGAGTGGCCAGCAAGTCAATCTTCCTCTCCATGGCCTGGACGGTGGCCACGACGCTCCAGAGCGACGCCTCGGCCGTGTGCAGCTGAGCTTCCCGCATGTGGCTCAACTCCGGGACGAGGGGAGGCTGGAGCGGCATGAGGTGTTGAGCCTCGACGTTCCATTCCTGGATCTGGAGGGAAAGTGGAACAGTCAGAAACCCCCGGGAGTTTTCCCAGCAACCCAACCCTCTGGGTGCCACCACCCACAATGGCATGACAGGTGGATAGCAGGGAAAGGGCTTCCTCTGTAGTGACTCCACCATCTGCGGAATGCCCTTCCCAGGGAGATCCGCCTGGCCACTTCTCTGTAGACATTTAGCAACCAGGTTAAGACCTTCCTCTTCTAGCAGGCATTTACTCTTCCAACTATCACTCTGATTATTATTATCTTTCCTACTGGCTCTTTAATGTTTGTAACATAATATTTTTGTTATTTTCATTGTATTTATTGCCTTGTTATATTTACTGTAGTTATTCTCTTGATTGTTATTTTAAGGTGTATTTGTATGCATGTTTAGACAGAAAAAAGCCATACAGCTCCCAGCATTCCTCAGCCATGTTTAAACACGCACAGGATTGTGCCCATTGTGTGGTTAGGGGGGTTTAAGGATTGTAAGCTGCTCTTTCAGCTGGGCAGCATAGAAAATAAATAAGTAAACTTTTCTAGATACCCAGATGTTGGGGAATCTGACCAAACTTCTCTAGAAGCACACAGAGGGAGGAAGATGGGAAGTTATCTTATACTGAGTCAGACCACTGCTCCATCTAGCTCTGGACTGTCTACTCCAATGGCAGCAAGTCTCCAGAGGGACCGGTGTCTTTCCCAGGACTACGTGGAGATGCCAGGGTTTGAACCCGGGTTTGAACCAGGGACCTTCTGCATGCAATCCATGCACTCTACAACTGAGCTATGACCCTGAGGGCAGCCTGTGGATCATCTAAGGATGCAGACAATCTGGAGCGTGTTCAGAGGAGGGCAGCGAGGATGATCAGGGGTCTGGAAACAAAGCCCTATGAGGAGAGACTGAAAGAACTGGGCATGTTTAGTCTGGAGTAGAAAAGACTGAGGGGAAACAATATAGAACTCTTCAAGGACTTGTCACACAGAGGAGGGCCAGGATCTCTTCTCGATCAGCCCAGAGTGTGGGACACGAAATAACGGGCTCAAGTTACAGGAAGCCAGATTCCAGCTGGACATCAGGAAAAACTTACTGAATGTTAGAGCAGTACAGCTACGGAACCAATGACCTAGGGAGGTGGTGGGCTCTCCCACCCTAGAGGCCTTCAAGAGGCAGCTGGACAGCCATCTGTCAGAGATACTTCAAGGTGGATTCCTGCATTGAGCAGGGGGTTGGACTCGATGGCCTTAGAGGTCCCTTCCAATTCTACTGTTCTATGATTCTATGATCTAGGCTGAACTAGTGATTTAAGATTAGATAGTTACATCTCCAAGGAAAGAGGTCCTCCAGACTTCCTAGGCTGCATATTTCATAACCAAAAGGATCTTATCATTAGGAACTACATGAGGAGTAGCCAAATTGGTCTGTTACAACAACAGCACCATAGATGTGCGCAGCACATTTCGTTAGGCTCTGCACGCAGGGATTTTATATATATATAAAAGCGAACATTTATTTAATATTCAAGACACTGATGCCCTACTCTGTGTTCGGCTTGCATGACCGCTTCAGGACGGTTGCAGGTGAGAGGGGAATGAGGAGACTGGTGGGGCCTTGTGGTGTCTCCAGCTGAAGGAGGGGCTTATGATGCGATATGAGCCTTCGGGGGCCACCCTCCTGGCCTCTTTGAAGTGCAGCTCCCAGTAGAGAGGCTCCCAGCAGAGCAATTCCTTTTTGCTCCTGCTGCTGGGAGGAAAGGCACTCTCTCAGAGGCAGCGGTTCTTCAGCGTGACAGCAGGGCAGCTGGAGGACCATTCCCTCCACGTCTGGATCCCCCTACTCAATGGCTCCTCAGTTCAGCACTTATTGTTTGAGATATTAGGGTGTGCTTAGGCACACCTGGCACACCCCATACGTACGCCTATGACAGCCACCCAAAACAGAGGCTTAAGGCTCCAGATGTTTTGGATGACAACTCTCATCACCTCCAGCTAGCGTAGCCAATGGTCAAAGATTATGGGAAC
The DNA here is from genome assembly GCA_029215795.1 of Anniella stebbinsi. Taxonomy (NCBI): domain Eukaryota; kingdom Metazoa; phylum Chordata; class Lepidosauria; order Squamata; family Anniellidae; genus Anniella; species Anniella stebbinsi. The sequence goes on from JARDYH010000002.1 coordinate 236,181,845, forward strand.
TGTAGTCCAAACATCTGGAGGGTCCTGAGCTGCCTACCCCTGCCTTAAAAGTTATCAGATTTAATGTAGGACTAGTCCACATACGCTTAAGCTATAATAAATCTGTTTGCCTTTAAGGTGCCCCAATACTATGTTGTTTTTATAATTCGGATGTTCTTTCTAATGTTTAACCTAAATGTGCTACTCTTTTTCAGATCCTTGGAATAATAATAATAAAAAAACCACCCAACCACTTTCTGAAAGCTAAAGCATTAGGCAGCCTACCCCAAACTGGTGCCCTCCAGATGTTTTGGATTTCAACTCCCATCAGCCAGCATGGCCAATGAGCAGGGATGCTGGGAGTTGTAGTCCAAAATATCCAGGGGGCACTAAGCCGGGAAGACTGCATTAAGGTGACCCATGAGGGGAGGTGATCCCGTATATAAATGACTGCCAGGATCAGCCTAGGATTGAAACAGGAACTTTCCCAGCCTGCCCCTCTGGTGCTCCACAAGAAACTCCACCTGGTCCAAGGCATCATGGGTGGGCTGTGTTCTCTCAACCAAGCTGTGTACTTGGTTCCACCCACAGCTTCCAATTGGTCCCTAGGAGCCCTACATGTAGGCTGACCATATGAAAAGGAGGACAGGGACCATGTAACTTTAACAGTTGTAGAGAAAAGGGAATTTCAGCCGGTGTCATTTATATGCAATTAGTTCCTGGTGAAATTCCCTCTTCATCACAACAGTTAAAGTTGCAGGGGCCCTGCCTTCTTTTGTATATGGTCACTCTAGTATAGTGCCTGCAACTTTAACTGTTGTGATGAAGAGGGAATTTCACCAGGAACTAATTGCATACAAATGATACTGGCTGAAATTCCCTTTTCTCTACAACTGTTAAAGTTACAGGAGCCCTGTCCTCCTTTTCATATGGTCAGCCTACCTACATGGCTATAAACCCTTCCACGTCTCCTCTTCCCCCTTGCGTGCCTGTGCATTGATAACATTCAGACTCTGTTGGGCTGGTTTGCTATTGTCCTAGTTCCTGCTAGACCCGGTGGAGTTCTCCCTCCTCTTTGAAGCTGCCTTCTTCAGTCACTGCTACCAAAATCTAGACTCCCTTTTGCATCCACCTTCTGCGGGCTGACCCACCTTCGCGGGAACGCCTTTGCCGTTACTCTTCATTCCCCATTCCCAGTCGAAAGCAAGCACCAAGTCCACGCAGCTGCATTTGCTCACGTTCATCCAGTGTTATTCTTGCCTCTTTGCCCAAGTCCACCTCCATCCACATGTTTACGGTAAAATAGGGTGACCACATGGAAAGGAGGACAGGGCTCCTGTATCTTGAACAGTTGCACAGAAAAGGGGATTTCAGCAGGTCAGGGCTCATGTAGCTTTAACAGTTGTGGAGAAAAGGGAATTTCAGCCAGTGTCATTTGTATGCAATTAGTTCCTGGTGAAATTCCCTCTTCATCACAACAGTTAAAGGTGCAGTCACTATACTAGAGTGACCATATACAAAAGAAGGCAGGGCCCCTGCAACTTTAACAGCATACAAATGACACCGGCTGAAATTCCCCTTTCTCTACAACTGTTAAAGTTACATGAGCCCTGACCTGGATTTTATCTGGTCACCCTATCTGATGGGGCTCATGACATCCTGATGTTTTGCTACTGACAAGACTGGCCATGACTCAGTGGCGGAATGATGCCAAGGACATGGAATCATAGCACTGGAATGCCTACTCCAACCTGGCGCCCTCCAGATGTTTTGGATTTCCACTCCCACCAGCCCCAGCCAGCATGGCTAGTGATCAGAAATTCTGGGAATGGCAGTCCAAAACATCTGGAAAGCACAGGGTTGGGAGAAGGCTGCTACAGATTTTGTGGACCGAAAAGTAGACCCAAAACAAGGTATCCTAGATTTGAACCACCGCTAAGAGAAAAGTGCTCCACCATTTCTCAATGCATATTTCTAACCTTTTTCTGAATGTCTTTCTTGCCTAAAGGCAAATTTGGAACCATCCTTCTACTTCAGTTCCCCTCAGTAGCCCCCATTTTCGGTAAACAATTCCAATTTATTTGAACACATGAATACTGGAAGCTGAGAGACTCAAGTAAATGCATACAAAATAATGAACGGTTTGCTTAAATTATACCAATCTGAGACTATGTGGGGTTTGAGAATTATCATTATTATTATTATTATTTTACAAGAGGATTAGTAGGTAGGACTTTTACAGAGGATCTAGGGCTGAAGTCCAAGCAGCCTTGATCAACAGCAGCTTTTTTCTGGAAATTAAAACTTTTCCTTGCGCTCAGAAGTGCCTTAACAGATTCAATTACAACAATCACGTTGGTGTAGCTACTGAAGGGAGGGGGAGGGGGGATGGGACATATCACGTACGTAGAAAATCTTCCCTTGTCCAAACAAGCTAACAATTTAGGCCTAAGATAACAAGAAGCAGCCTAATTAGAAAGAAACAACGAAGCAAGCTGGAGCAGAGAGAATGGTGAGCCAAGGCAGTTCAACAGACGGGGTGAACGGACCAACGTTGATTTCCCAGCTTATCCGAACAACTCCCCACCTTTCAGATGGGGATTAACCGCCACCTACTTGGTGCGACTGGAAGGAGCTACGCAAAGGGTCACGTAAGCCACGCTCTATGCCACCCCAGGGCTAGATCTCTGTGTTATTGCAACCACGCTGGGCCTGCTGTCCCGTTGGCTACAGGATGCCTTGTTTCCTTCATTCCTAGTCCCAGGCGCCATGTTTGCGTATGGGGCAGGAGTGCCCGCAGTGATGGCAAAGCAAAGAAGAAGCAAAGAAGCAGTGACAGTTGCAGAGAGAGAGGCCTAATCCATACCAAGCAGGATAAATCACGATGAAAGCACTACAAAAGTGGTATAGGGCAGATGTCAATGGGCCCCAACAGTTGTCAGTGCACTTCAATACCACTATAAAGCAGTCATGTAGCTCCAGCCTTTTATATACCGCTTTTATACCGCTACATCCTGCTTGGTGTAGATCTGGCCATAGAGTCAGAAAGAAAGCCAGTCGAAGGGACTTGGCAGGTCTGGTGTGATTCACGGCCTCCTGCAATGGGGCCCAAGAGACGTCAGGTATGGATCCAAGTTGTGCACCACCACTCAGATCTGGCCAAAGAGGGAATTGCAGGAAGAGCGGCAAGGAAGCCCAACGGCAATAGGCCGGAGAGAGTCACATGACATCCCCCTGACCCTATAAAAACTTCTGGGTAAAGCCGGATTGCTGGTTGGAGTGATGAACTGAATCTGGCTACAGAAGGCCTTTGTCCTCAGTTTGACAGGAGCTGATTCTGACACCGGCAGAGGAACACGGCCCTATATTAACTTGCTGCATTCAAGAGCACACCGAATTCAGTCTGCTTGGGAAAAAGTTCATTAGCTTCAGGAATGAAATAGGAGTTCCAGTAGTCAGTTTCAGTAGCTAGCCAAAGCTAAAAAACATTATACAAGATAAGATGTATGCAAATTGTATGTAATTTGCCTCATTTAGGGCGCAATCCTATGCATGTTTAGACAGAAAGAAGTCCTACATTTTGTAGCATTTCCCAGTCAGCAGGTTGAAGAATCCATTTTTATATTTTTAGTGCAGCGGTATACAAAGCACTATTAGGGATCTACTTTACCAAAAAGATTCTAATGTTATCACAGCCTCATAGGGCTACACATTTTGATTGCTTTAACCAGTAGATTGTCTATTTCTAGAGCTTTAATTATCACTGGAAGCCAATATTTAGCGGCAAGGCTGTATGTTAAAAGGAATCCTTGCTTCCCTTTCTTCAAAGGAAACGTTCTGTAGTGTAACTGTAACAGGAAATGAAAAAATAAACATTTTAGCGATGGCTCTTTTCTCCCAAAAGAGAGTGTTCACTTTGGTGAATAAAACAGTCAAATTATCTCATGTCTTCAAAATTGCAGAAATGTGCCTATATTGAAGTTTGGATAATATTAAAATTTATTTACATTTAATTAACCAGTTATAGGGCAGATGAGTAATCACCTAATTCTTCCAAGGAGTTGATAGCCCAGCAACCAGAAAAAATAGGAAATGTCCAGGAAAGTTTCCCCTGGAGCAGCCTTCCCCAACTGGGTGTAATCCAGATGAGTTGGACTTCAACTCACGTCATTCCCAGCCAGCCGTTGGCCATGATGACTGGGGATGAAGGGAGTTGCAGTCTAAAACATCTGGAGGGCATCAAGTTGGGGAAGGCCACCCTAAAGTTGCTCACCAAAAAGATCAGCGAATGGTGCCATAGCTACACCCACAGGCTCGCACAGGGGGCTCAGACAGGCCTGAAAAATAACCTCTATCACCTTCTTCCTCTTATCAGCCGCCGAGAATCAGGAAACCCTTTTAACAGAGCTGGAAGAACCAGGGCAGGATCTACGCTGCTGCTTTAAAACGGTTTATAACAGTAGTGACAACGGTTGGGGCCCATGACACGCTCTGTATACAGTTTTCAAACCGGTTTCAAAGTGCCACATCCTGCTTGGTGTAGATCTGGCCCAGCTTAGAACGGTGAGGCGATCCGCGCCTGATCCGCCTCTCTCCAGAGGTGGCTGCAATTCAGAACGAAACCAGAAGAGGCCCGGCTGGATCTGGCCAAAGGTCCGTCTAGTGGACTATGCGCGTGCCTTGGACGAGAAAGCGCACAGGAATCCCATGGCGCTAAAGGCATTGGCTACATTTGTGCACAACACCCCAACAAAACTCTGGAGTCTGCTGGAGGGGCGGGAGGGCGAGCCAACCATGGCTAGGAAGGGAATACAGGAAGGGAACCCAACTGCATCGCTGCAGCGCACAGAGAGAGGAGCCCAGCTATTCATTTCTGGGAGGCCCCAGGAGTCAATGCGCAGGAGAGAGAGGGAGAGAGAGGGAGGGAGGGATCATCACTGCGCGCAGGGGAGAGAGATCACCGTCCCCAGAGCCTTCTCCCCCCCCCTCTCCCCCCTCCCTCCCAGAAGCGAAATCTTTGTCCGGAGAGCTGTGAATCAGAGCATCTCACCACAGGTCCACAAAGTTGCTCCGGCGTAGCCAGAGGATGATGCATAGCATGCATGCAACATCGCCCCCCCCCCCCCAACCCCGCGCGCGCATGTGTGTGTTCACTCATCAAAAATGCTGACTCTCTTCCCCAGACATCCCCTCATGGAGTTAAAGGGCTGGGGGGGAGGGGGGGGGAGAGATCCTTAAGCAGGCTAGGCCCGAAATGGAAAATGGGATCAGAGGGAAAGGTGGGAAAGACATATGGCTAAAGGGGGGGGGGGGGTTCGGAGAGCGCAACCCCCGCCCCACCCCCACCCTCTTGCCCTGGGACTCTTCCATTTTCTCATCCCATCTTCCTCCACTACAATGAATGCCAGTCGAGTCCCCCCCCCCCGCCTCGAGCTCCATCCCGGGCAACTCCTCCCCCACCGGGCCCTTTGCTCTTTCCCCATCTGACGCACCCCTCCCCCCGCTAAGAAGAATCAAAGGGATCCGTGCTCCCCCCCCAGGAAGGGGGGACACTGATTGGACGACCCCCCTTCTCCCCAGATATTTTTCCACGCCCCCCCAACAGCGCCAAAACATCCATTCTTTACCCCTCCCCCCTGGGGGGAGGACGCCTCCTGCATGAGCGAAAGGGGGGGTCGCCCCCATGGCAGCCGAGGCCTACTCCCGCTTCCCCCTGCCCCGCATCCATAGCCACGGGTCCAACTTCTCTCACTATTGTGTCCCCCGGTCTCTCTCTCTCCCCCCCCCCCCCGCCTGCCCCGCCGCAGCCAAATCTGCTCGGGACTCTCAGCATCCAACTTCCTGAGCAAATCGCCCCCTCCCCGATCCAGTCTGCGCGGCTCTAAGCAAGACCCCCCCCCAAATCTTCAGTGCTGCCCCGCCCCAGTCGCGCGCCCCCTCCGGCCCCCCTCACCTGGGCAGGGGCCCATTCAGCCATGGCCCTTCGCTGGGGGGTCTGCGCGTCGGAGCAGGCGCTGATCCGGGCTCCAGGGCAGGGCGAGGGGCGTCCCGGGGCGCGCAGGCAGCACCGAGCTGGCGGTGGGCGAGGAGGAGGAGGAAGAGGAGGAGGAGGAAGGCCCGGCGGGGCGGACGCGCTGCTGCTGCTGCTGCTGCTGGTGGCGGTGGCGGTGGTTACATTGGAAGGAAGCATACAAGGCGCAATTGTAGCGATTTGGCCAAAAGGAAAAACACGCACACACAACGGGGGCCTGGCCCGGGTGGCGCGCCCCCTGCAGGGCCAAGGCGGCACGGCGGAGGCACCCGCGGCCCCCTCCCCCCCTTCCCTGTATCACGCATACGTAATACTTTGGGGGGGGGACGGATCTCAAAGCTTTGCCCCCCTCCCCCTAGCGTTGCGTTCGCAGAGCCAATTCACACGTTACGCGGGTGGTGGTGGTGGGACACACAGCTCCTGCCTTGGATCGGCTGCCAGCGGCTGGTTCCCACGTGCGCCCACTCGGGTCTCCCAGCACTCGGCCTCCTTCGGGAGCTGAGGGCGGTCTGCGCTTGGTGTGCAGGGCAAGCATGGGCAAGGGGACACGTGTTGCGACTCTGGAAGCCCCTGCTGGGTGGGAATGCCTGGATGTACCGTGCACGGGTGTGGAAGGCTTCCAGCCCTCGGAAAGAATCTGGGGACACGGGTTGCCCCTTCAGCTGGTCTGCTGTGCAAATGCCAACCTGGCAGTGCCAGCTGAAACAGCACCAACTGGCAGGACAACATGGAGGGGCCTGGGCGTTGGGGTTTTTGTTTCGTTTGATCCCTGGATTGCAAAGCTAGTAAAAGATGCCTTGGTAACTCAAGGGCTTGAAACACGCCTTGACCCATCCACCCACACACCCACAGCTGGGAAAGTGGGGACACTTCACAAGTGTTACCATTTTACAGCTGTGCCACTGAGGCTGGGGACGGCAGCTTGCCCAAAGCTGTACAACAACCCCGTGGCAAGGGTAGGACTGAATCCCAGGCCAGACCTACACCACGCTTTGAAAAGGGTATATGTCATGTGTCCTGGGCCCAAACAGTTGTCAAAACCATTATAAAGCAGTTGTGTAGATCCTGCCCCAGATCCCCAGCTGCAATGTCTATCCATTGACCCACACAGACGACGTGGATTCCTCATTGGAGACGGGCACGCTTCCCCCAGTGGGATTGCGGCAGAGGACGGTTCCCCCTGAACACATTGCAACCCCAACAAAGAACTGCCCCAGGGAATGGTCTGTTCCTCAGGGACAACTGCAGTCTGTAACGCCAAGGGGTTACCAGCATGTGTGAAACAGCCCCCAGGAGAGCTTCCATGATCCATAGCATTCTCCAACCTGCTGCCCTCCAGAAGTTCTGGACTACAACTCCTAGCATTCCTAACCACAGGCTGTGCTGGCTTGGGCTAATGGGAGTTGAAGTCCAGAACGTTTGGAGGTCATCTGATTGCAATAGCCTGCCATACTCAAAACACTTCAAGATTTCCTTTCCAACGATGGAGGCTGTTTGCCCAATCGGCATTGAGTTGTCAAGTGCACTTAGAACACTTAGAACACTGTGTACAGTTCTGGTCACCACACCTAAAAAGATATTATAGAGCTAGGAAAAGAGTAGAAAAGAGCAATTAAAATGATCAAGGGGGCTGGAGCATCTCCCCTATGTGGGAAGGTTACAACAGCTGGGATTGTTTAGCTTGGAAAAAAGGGAGGCTAAGGGGAGACATGATAGAGGTGTACAAAATTATGCATGGTGTGGAGAATGTGGATAGGGAGGCATTTTTCTCCCTCTTCCATAATACTAGGGGGGGGGGGGGTCATCCCATGAAGCTGATTGATGGGAGGTTCAGAACAAATAAAAGGACTTCTTCACACAGTGCGGACTTCTTCACACAGTGCATAGTTAAACTATGGAATTCACTACCACAAGATGTAGTGATGGCTACCAATTTGGATGGCTTTAAAAGGGGGTTGGATAAATTCCTGGAGGAGAAGGCTATCAATGGCTCCTAGCCTTGATGGCTATCTGCTACCTCCAGTATCTGTGGCAGTAAGCCTATGTGCACCAGTTGCTGGGGAACATGGGTGGGAGGGTGCTGTTGCACCGTGTCCTGCTTGTGGGTTCTTGGTCGACAGCTGGCTGGCCACTGTGCAAACAGAATGCTGGACTAGATGAACCCTCGTTTGATCCAGCATGGCACTTCATATGTTCTTATGTTCTAATAAGTCATCATGCTGAGGACTAGATACCCAGTGATGTGAATTAGCCTTAATACTGGTAATGTTGGGTCACAATTTAGCCAAAGTTAAGCCCTCCTAAGTCCCCTTGATTCCATATGCTTAACTCTCCCCCCTGAAGACTTCTGTGGCTGGGTCTTCTAACAGTGCATTTGCCTATAGAATTTTGCAACTCTGGAAATGACAGTGGGAAAGAAACATATAACACCCGGTGCACAAAACTGATGCTATTGAAAGCATAAAAATGTTAAGAAAATGTAAGAATACAAAAAGCGACCTGCCCAAGGACCTTTTGTGGCCCAGCTTAGTCTATGACAGTGCTTTGCGATCCTGCGCATGTGCAGGGCTAAAAAATGGCTGCCTTATCCACATGAAGTGGGGGGCTACTAAGAAGAGGGAGATATCAGCAGGCTTGGGAGAACCCCAAGGTTTGTAGAAGTACAAAATGTGGAGTGGGTGGGGTGGGGGTGGGGTAAAGAAAGCATAAACAGCCCAATAAGAAATAAGCATGTTCAATGGCCACAGAATGCTAACTGACCAGGGTGGGGGGGGGGGACAGTAATGGAAAACCGGGGGAGGAGGGTGACCATATGGAAAGGAGGACAGGGCTCCTGTATCTTTCAAAGTTGTATTGAAAAGGGAATTTCAGCAGGTGTCATTGGTATGCATGCAGCACCTGGTGAAATCCCCTCTTCATCTCAACAGCTCACACTGCAGGAGCCCTGCCCTCTTGACCAGATACAAAAGAGGGCAGGGCTCCTGCAGCTTTAACTGTTGTGATGAAGAGGGAATTCCACCAGGTGCTGCATGCATACAAATGACACTTGCTGAAATCCCCTTTTCTATGCAATTGTTAAAGATACAGGAACCCTGTCGTCCTTTTCATATGGTTACCCAAACATTGGTGTGGACAAACACCACATGAAGTTCCACACGCCACACTGCAACATTTTGTTGCAGGTCCCTTGTTGTTGCTGTACATAAACCTTGCATTTTTGCAAGTGTACTGGAGGCGGTGAATGGAAAATCATCCTAAACTACTGATACAAATTGTTGGTCACACCTGGTATAAATAGTTAAATGCTTGTGCATCAAGCTGCAAATAAAGGCACAGGAACAGGGCCTGTTTAAAATGGTGGCAAGACTCTGGTGCAGAGGATGGAACTGCCACATCCCAAACTGCTTCACTGGCAGTCATCTTCTCACCCCCCCCCCCCAAACCAGCAATCACACACACACACCCTCCACAACCACCACCATTCCCTTTTCCTTTCTTCAAAGACATCCAAGGCTCCAGCTGTGAAAAATGGAGGTTGGAAAAGAGGATAGTTCTCACGGTAACCAACTGTTTCCCTTGCCTGGGGCCCGATGCCAGCCTCCCCCACTCCCATCATCCCCCAGCCACATGGCCAATGGTTGCAGTCCAACACACACATACAGAGGACACCAGGTTTGGGAAGGTGGAACTCCGCCATTAACAGCAGCAGAGTAGTTGACACAGAGGTGCAACAGTTAAAAACACAGCTTTCCCTTTAATTATATTTCAAATCTACCCAATAACCAATGTTAAATCATTTGCATTGTGTATTTATTGTGTTTTGTGTAGCACATTACTTTAAAAAAGTATATGTAATTTATGACTTAGTCCTTGCCTGTATGGTTTCTGTATTATGTTAATATTTAAGTTTTATATTTGCATTTATACTGCATGGAAGTATTTATTTCTGGGTGGTTCGTTATTATTCCACCCACATCCTGCCCTGTACTTTTGTTAGAACATTTCACTTCTCTTTTTCACCTAAGAAAAAAGCTCCACTTACAGACACCCCAATTATTATTTTTATTTTCAAAATCAGTCCATCTCATGCCGTCCTGTGAAACCAGCAAGCTGCCGTCACTGCAAACTTCCCCGCCTCCCCATTTCCCGGCTCCACAGGAACCCGGGTGCGGTGGGATGGGGTGCGGGGAGGAAGGTTTTGCCAGTGGCACCACTGGCAACCCCTCCTTCCGTCTCTTGCAGCCCGAGCGCTCCTAACAGTCTGGGCAGGAAGGAGTTAACCCCACCTCCGCGTTTACTCCTGAAAAAGAGGCGAGGCGAGGCGGGGCGGGGCGAGGGGCGGGGCAACGGGTTCTATTGGTTCGATCGCTCTTCTGGCGCCGCGTTCCTTGGTGAGAGTGGAGTCCACGTCGAGAGCCCTCCTCTGATGGCGGCGGCGCCACCTGCAGGCGGGAGGAGAGGGTGGCGCCACAGCCATGCCAATGCCCTACAGCTACCAAGGGCATGCTGGCTGGGACTGATGGGAGTTGTAGTCTGGCACATCTGGAAGGCGCCAGGTTGGGGAAAGCTGACCTACAGCTGCATTCCCGATCTGGTTCTTCCACATGTGTTGGACTACAAATCTCACCATCCCTAGTCAGCTTGGCTATTGGGGGCAACTTGGGTGGGGATAATGGAAGCTGTAGTTCAACACACCTGTAGAGCACTAGGCTGGGTGGGGAAGGCTGCCTTGCAGGTAGCTGTCAGGATTTGTAGTCGGGTCGGGGCACCTTCCTTAGGGTGACCAGATAAAATCCAGGTCAGGGCTCATGTAACTAACAGTTGTAGAGAAAAGGGAATTTCAGCCAGTGTCATTTGTATGCAATTAGTTCCTGGTGAAATTCCCTCTTCATCACACCAGTTAAAGGTGCAGGGGCCCTGCCTTCTTTTGTATATGGCCACTCTAGTATAGTGCATGCACCTTTAACTGTTGTGATGAAGAGGGAATTTCACCAGGGACTAATTGCATACAAATAACATTGGCTGAAATTCCCTTTTCTCTACTACTGTCAAAGTTCCATGAGCCCTGACCTGGATTTTATCTGGTCACCCTAACCCTCCTTCCTTTCCCAGCTCCTGCAAGAATACCTCTGAGCTGTGGCGCCTGCAGACAAAATCCCTGGACCCAGAAGCAGCCTTTGCTCCAGGGCCCCTCTCTCCCCACATCTCCTCCACAGTCGCCCAGAGGCAGGCATGACTCCTCGGGGAGCCATGCACGTGTTAACCCACAGGTGAGCCGGCTCAGGCGGGTTCACACGTGCCTGCAGGGAACGGGTCCTCCACCTGGTCCATGTGCGTCAACCTCCCTTCAGCAGCAGCGTCTCTTCTCCTGGCTCATCTAGCAGGAGGGCAAAGGTGCCACAGAGCAGACAGCAGCACTGGGTTCAAGCAGGAGCCACCCTTCTGCAAAGCTGGGAAGACTGGAAGGAGCACAGCACGTATGGAGCTCCAGTGCAGGAGCAGAAATGCATAGGCTGACCAGATGAAAAAGAGGACAAAGCTCCTGCATCTTTAACAGTTGCATAGAAAAGGGAATTTCAGCAGGGACTTTTGTAGGCATGCAGCACCTGGCAAAATAAGAATAAGAATAATAAGAATATTTATTTATAACCCGCCTCTCCCTCCGGATCGAGGCGGGGAACAACAACAATATAAAACACAAGAGTCACAAAAGAGTTTTAAAAAATTAAAAAACAAGAAAAAATACATCATTAAAAACATCTTAAAATTCATCTGGATAGGGCTGCCAGAAGAGAGCAATCTTCATGACTCTCTTAAATTCATGAAGACTGCTAATTTGTCTAATCTCCTCCGGCAGACCATTCCACAGTCTGGGAGCGATGGAAGAGAAGGTCCTCTGGGTAACACTCGTCAGCCTAGTTCTGGCTGATTTGAATAAGTTCTTCCCAGAGGACCTAAGTGTGCAGGGCGGATTGTACGGAAGAAGGCGACCCCGCAGGTAACCTGGACCCAAACCATGTAGGGCTTTAAAGGTATACTTCGCCCGGAAACTGATTGGCAGCCAATGAAGCGATTTTAAAACTGGTGTAATGTGGTCACCCCTAGATGTACCGGTGACCAACCTGGCTGCCATATTTTGAACAAGTTGAAGTTTCCGGACTAGGCACAAAGGTAGCCCTTGCTGAAATTTCCTTTTCTATGCAACTGTTAAAGGTGCAGGAGCCCTGTCCTCCTTTTCATAGGGTCAGCCTAAGAATCAGAATAGGGCCAGAGAGAGCTTGGCTTCTGCCTACAGCCACACCACCCTGAATGCGCCCAATCCCATTTGATCTTGGAAGTTAAGCAGGGTCAGGCCTGGTTAGTACCTGGATGGAGATTGCCTGGGAATACTGGGTGCTGTAGGCACTTTTTGCTTTTAAGACAGGGTGTCTGGGCTCTTTGCCTACCTTCCAAGCTGGCTGAACTTTAGGCATGACTCTTTTACATGGTGTGCTATATCCACTTTTAGTCCTACTTAAAGTAGACCCACTGAAATGAATGGGGCTGACTAACTTCACATCCCTAAAGCAGAGGTCCCTCTTATAGGGACGTTTTGTGTTTCTCGGTGTTGCACTGTGGAGAACGTTGAGCCTGGTGAATTGGAAAGATGGATATAAAATAGTCCTAAACTAATGCAGCCCATCACCCCCTTCTGTTTCTAAGCAATAAATGTTTGCTCATTTCATTTGGTGTCGTGCATAAAGAAATCCATCCAAACAGTCTTCAATGCTAGAGGCTGTCGGATGTCTGGTGGGCCCCTTAGCCTCGATCCCCACACACTGTTTCGGGAATGGTGCACAGGAATGCCTCCTACGTGTTTGCCGTAGACAGGCATCTGAGCACACGCATCTTCAGTCGGCTTTGCACTGGGTGGGGATAATGGTAGTGGTAGGGTGACCATATGAAAAGGAGGACAGGGCTCCTGTAACTTTAACAGTTGCAAAGGACAGGGAATTTCAGCAGGTGTTGTTTGTATGCATATATAACCTGATGAAATTCCCTCTTCATCACAACAGTTAAAGCTGCAGGAGCCCTATCTCTTGACCATGTACAAAAGAGGGCAGGGCTTCTGCAGCTTTAACTTTGTGATGAAGAGGGAATTTCACCAGGTTCTGCTTATATACAAATGACATCTGCTGAAATTCCCTTCTCTATGAAACTGTTAAAGATACAGGAGCCCTGTCCTCCTTTTCATATGGTCAGCCTAGGTAGTGGGGGAGATAAATGCTCTTCCCCCCCCTCCATCTCATCTTTTCCCCTGAAACTCTAACCAGTTTGAGAAACACCCCCAAAACGAATTCCATGACAATCCATGTTTGTAAAGAAGCTCCTGCCACAATCTGCCTTTAAGGTGCCGCAAGATTTGGGAAGGGGGTTCCAAATCTTTGTTTTGCCATCAGCAAAAAAAAGGAGCAAAGGGGAAAATCCTACCGCACACGGTATTCCCAGGCAGGTCTCCTATCCCTGTACCAACCCGGCCCAACCCATGATATCAGACAGGATCAGATGTTTCAGAGCAGTGTGGCTGCAGGCATTGAAATGGCTCTCTCTGGCCCATTAGTTAAGATGTTGAAATTAAGACTCAGAAGACAGTCACACAGCATGGGATGGATTTTAAGCAGCAGGATAGGGTGACCCTATGGAAAAGAGGGCAGGGATCCTGTATCTTTAACAGTTGCATGGAAAAGGGAATTTCAGCAGGTGTCATTTGTAGGCATGCAGCACCTGGTGAAATCCACTTGCTCCTGTATCCCACCATTGGCAGACCGCTCTCAAGGGCAGGGTGACCTGATTGTCCCCCCTCTACAATTTGGAATGTGCGGGAGCCAGGGCCTTTTCAGTGGTTGGCCCCCAATTAAGGAGCAATTTGCCACTGGAGATTAGACAGGCTCCCACCATCAGTTGTTTTAAACGCCTCTGTAAGGGGTTCTTATTTTCACAAAAGTTTGAATTTTAATGCGGGTTGAGGGTTCTTAATTAAAATTGTTTTATGTATTATTGTAAAGCGCCACGATGCCAGAAGTGGCGAGGTGGCGCTATACAAATGTTTTGAAATAAAAATTTAAAAATAAATCACAACCGCTAAAGGTGCAGGAGCCCTGTCCTCTTTCGTATTCGATCACGCTAGGCAGGTCACGCTTTCAAAACAGCCAGGCTTTTAATGGTTTGTATATTTGATGGAGCTTTATGGGGTTGGATCCAGGAGCTGCCTGCCATGGAATGATTTGTGGGGGGATGCTCCCACCCCATCCTCATGACACCAGAGCTTAGCCTATTTAGTGGGGTCTGCTGGTCCTCTGTGTAGCATCTGTGGGGGGCTGCCATGTAGAGGGATGGGGAGGTGGGGAAGTCTGTGTTCACCAGCCCAATTGCCACACCTCCGCCTGGAGCCAATCCATTGTCTTGAACCGCTGTTTCACTTGATTTCCTGCCTGCGTTTGAAAGCTCAGTTCAACCCTATATGTGTTTACTCAGAAGTAAGGCACATTGACTCCAGTGAGACTTAAGCCTTTGTAAATGGGTGCAGAATTGCAGCTGTCTTGAAGTGTTGAATTGTTTTTATTAATTCATTATAAGCTGCAGTATCATTGTTCAATAACTAAATACTCTTAGGACACAATCCTGTGCATGTTTAGGCAGAAAAAAACCTCATACAACTCTCAGCATTCTTCTGCATAGCTGGCTGGGGCATGCTGGGAGTTGTAGGACTTGTTCCTGCCCAAACATGCACAGGATTGCGCCTTTCTTCTGGCATAACCATTCGTCCACTACATCAGGTGGGCTGTTAATTTATCATTTATCTTATTTGTCATTTAAATAAGTCTGTGGGACTTACGTTAGTTCTTCATTTCAATTGGACCATTCTAAGTAGGACTAAATCTAGAGCTAACCCAGTATATTGAAAATGTGGATTGGTTAATATTTTAAAGCGATGGGATGGGATGGGGGGGGGGGGAGGAGGGCGCAATTTGGGGAATGGATTTTTTGCAGGGGGGGTATTAGGGGCCCGTATCTTGCAATATGCCACCAATATGCAGTCTTCGCCAAACTAGTGCTCTCCAGATGGGTTGGACTACATCTCCCATTATCTGGGGATGATGGGGGTTGTAGCCCAACTTCTCTAAAGGCAACCAGCTTAGGGAAGGTAGAAGGTCAACCCAGCATCTTTCTCTGTTTGTACCTGAGCCTTCCCCCTCCTTTCCCTGACTAGTTGCTGTTCCATAGATGGTGCTGTTGCCTCTTCCTTCTCCTTCGTAGCAGCCTCTGCCTTCCTCTCTCCATCGCTCTGTTTCTCTTTGTGCACTTCCCAGGACCAGCCCGTTCCCCCGGCTCCCAGAGACCCCTTGGCGCTTCCTGCTCTCCATCCAGCGATCCATTCTCTGCATTGTGTTCCCTACAGAGTGGTACCCCTCCTCTCTTCCCCACCTTCCCCACCCACAACGCCTAGCAAAGGCTCAGCGCCATGGCTGAATGGGGCCCTCCTGCCCAGGTGAGGACTGCCTTGAATGTGGCGGGTTGCAGCAGGGGCTGGTGGGGTGGGGGGGAGAGGTTGTTGCTCTCAGGTTGGCCGTTGGTGGTGGGAATCACAAAACCTAAGGCCGAGAGGCTCAGAGAAAATGCCATCAGCCTTTGCCCCATCAACGCTCCGGGTACTTTACACAGCAGAACATTAAAACAGGTCTCTGCACTGATGAGCTTACATCAAAGTACCTGAGCAAAGGTTCCTTTAGGCAGAAGGCAGGGCGCTTCGGAGCACAGCTACGCTACATGCAGAAAATATGCTGACGTCGGATACTTCAGCGTGAGGAGGTTGTTTTGCTTAGCAAACATATGAGGCAGCCTCCGGATCTGTTGGACTGCAAGCCCTGTCGCCAGCATCTAATGGTTGTCAGGGATGGGGATTGTAGTCCCATACGTCTAGAGGGCCCCAGGTTGGGGGAAAATATCCCTGATAAAAAAAAACACGGATAATCTACAGCGTCAATTTGCATTGCTAAAACATGTCGCTCCGTGGTACCATTGGGATTCCCAGGCTCACGTAAACGGGCGTTGAAAGATACGCATATGTTAGACTCCCTCTATAAGAATTCGGTTTGATGCCTGGTTCTCCGATTATGCGCATCTTCTCGGAAGCGCTTTATGGCAAATGACTGTACGCGGGAGGTAATTTGAAATACGCTTAAGAAGTAGTTAATGTGGAGAATCGCTTGTTTACATAGTCAAAATGCACTTTAACGCGCCTCAACTCCCAATTTGCGCTCCGCTCATGTAGAGGTAAAAATTTTAATGAGACTTGAAAGAGCTTTAAACCTCTCGTGTAGAGGCAGCCTTAGTCACACGTTGAGCCTATCTGCACTACTGCTTTAAAGCAGTTTATAACAGTTTTAAACCGGTTAATAACAGTTATTGACCAGTTTAAAACTGTTATAAACCGTTTTAAAGCGGTAGTGTAGATAGGCTCGTTGTGTGTTTGCTCCGGTGACACCACAAAACATGCGGGAGACGCGCCTGCACCAAGGGCACCTCCCCACCCCTGCCTCACGGCAGCAGGTTAATCTTTGTATACAAAAGACGGAGACCCGCACAGGGGCCCTGCACCGATGTAATTGGCACAAACCGCAGCACTCGGCTTTGCGAGGGGCACAATTTGGGTTGAGCGTGTGCACAGGCCTGGCCCTGGAACTGGGGCTCGAGGGGAGCGTTCTATAGTATCAGGCTGGCGGGGTGTTCTTTGGGTTTTTCTCTCTAGACTCCTGCTGACTGGCACCTGGTGCAAAATAGGGACTCAGGAGCAGCAGGGAGGCAGAGCCGGCCACAGAGTGCTGCTGGGTCAGAGGGTGGAATCAGTGGCCTTCTACACCTCGTGAGCCACACACCGGGATAACCACATATACAAGTGCAAATCTACTTCTGAGTTACTACAGGTTACTAACAGTGAAAAACGGGGAGAGAAGCATCCAAACCAGGTGAAAAAAAGGGAGAAACAGGTTCTCAAGATGCTGGGTTTTTATTTATTTTCTCAAAGTTGAAGAGCCCGACGACGCGTTTCAGCCTATATCTTTATACAGCCTTCTTCAGGGGGCTGTAAACCTTTAAAAGGCATATTGTAAAAAACGTGGTGGGGACAACATGTGCTAAAATATATTCTCATTATAAAATCAAGTTGACATATTGCCCCACCACGTTTTTTACAATATGTATTTTAAAGGCTTACAGCCCCCTGAAGAAGGCTGTATAAAGATATAGGCCGAAATGCGTGCGGCTCTTCAACTTTGGAAAAATAAATAAAAAACCAGCCTCTTGAGAACCTGTTTCTCCCTTTTTTCACCAGGGAGTCTAACAGCCTCAATAGTGACCATATTAAAAGGGGACAGGGCTCCTGTATCTTTAACAGTTGCACAGAAAAGGGAATTTCAGCAGGTGTCATTTGTAGGCCTGCAGCACCTGGTGAAATCCCCTCTTCATCACAACAGTTAAAGCTGCAGGAGCTATACTAGAGCGACCAGATACAAAAGAGGGCAGGGGTCCTGCAGCTTTCACTGTTGTGATGAAGAGGGAATTTCACCAGGTGCTGCATGCATCCAAATGACACCTTCTGCAATTCCCTTTTCTGTGCAACTGTTAAAGATAAAGGAGCCCAGTCCTCCTTTCCATATGGTCACCCTAATATATAATGCTATTGTTATTGGTGTTCTTAAACACTTGGGAATCAGGAACCCAATTATGAACCTGCTCGGACTTTAAGATAGGCTGACCAGATAAAATCCAGGTCAGGGCTCATGTAACTTTAACAGTTGTAGAGAAAAGGGAATTTCAGCCAGTATCATTTGTATGCTATTAGTTCCTGGTGGAATTTCCTCTTCATCGCAACAGTTAAAGTTGCAGGCACTATACTAGAGTGACCAGATACAAAAGAAGGCAGGGCCCCTGCACCTTTAACTGTTGTGATGAAGAGGGAATTTCACCAGGGACTAATTGCATACAAATGACACTGGCTGAAATTCCCTTTTCTCTACAACTGTTAAAGTCACATGAGCCCTGACCTGGATTTTATCTGGTCACCCTACTTTAAGATCTTCTGCCGACCCCCGTCTGTGTGTGAGTGCCACCGGAAGGGAGGTGGAGACCAAGGGAGGAGGGCCCTTTCAGAGAAGTTCAATAGTTTTGCTGAGTTCGGAAACAAGATGCTCTTCTTCTGTTCCTGTCCTTCTTTCGGGAACAGTCTTCCCAATGGAGTTCGGAGGTGCAGGCTCCTCCACTGGCGGAGGTCAGCTTCCCGAAAGAGACACAGCTCCAGACAAGCACGATTTCTCTGTGGACAGTGGTGGGGGCCGTCCAGGCTGTGGAGAGGACGGTGGAGGCGCAGGCCCTGCGGCTGTTGAGCCTGGAACAGAGGTCGGGGACGGCCGAGAAGAGGTTTGCGGACTGCGAGAAGGCCGTGGCTGAGCTGGGGAGTCAGCTGGACAGCCGGTGGTCGGCCCTGGGAACTGTCCTTCAGGAATACGGGCAGCTGCAGAGGAGGCTGGAAAACCTGGAGAACCTGCTGAAGAACTGGAATTGCTCGGTCCTAAAGGTTCCCGTGGGCACAGCTGGAGAGGGGTCAAAGGTAAGTGGAGCCCTCCAGAATTGGGGCTGGTCAACAGCAGCGGTGCCAAGGATAAGGGTGTGATATTTTAAAGGTGGTTTTGAAAATACACCCACAAACCTGCCAGGTTGCAAAAGGTTCCGCGTGCCCTCCTAAGTGGATCATTCATATTGGGCAGCCTAGAACAGTGTATGGGCGGCCTAGAACAACCTATTGGGCAGCCTAGAAGAGAGAATGAACCTACTCTCTTTGAATTTATGAATGTTTCCCTGTCTAGTTGACCAGAAGTGTCCACGCAAGTGACCCTTTATGTTTGGCTGACCAGATAAAATCCAGGTCAGGGCTCATGTAACTTTAACAGTTGTAGAGAAAAGGGAATTTCAGCCAGTGTCATTTGTATGCAATTAGTTCCTGGTGAAATTCCCTCTTCATCACAACAGTTAAAGTTGCAGGGGCCCTGCCTTCTTTTGCATCTGGTCACTCTAGTATAGTGCCTGCACCTTTAACTGTTGTGACGAAGAGGGAATTTCACCAGGAACTAATTGCATACAAATGACACTGGCTGAAATTCCCTTTTCTCTACTACTGTTAAAGTTACATGAGCCCTGACCTGGATTTTATCTGGTCAGCCTACTCTTTGTGCCTGTTCCAAGTAATCAAATAATAAAAGCTAGAGACGCCCAGAGCTTCAGGGAGGCTTTGTGGGGTTTGCCTTAGGTCCTGGGGAGGCAGAAACATGGAGGGAAGCTTTTGCTACATCTCCCTTCGGGTTGACTAAGGCTGCAATTCTATTTGAGCTTATCTTAGAGGACGTCCCATTGAAGTCAGCAGGACTTGTTTCTGAGTAGACAGGCTTGTGCTGCATATCACCCAGATCAGTTAAAGGCAAACAACATAAATGTGTTTGTTTTTTAACACAGTACTTGAAATTGGGTAGTCTTCAGATGCTATGGCAAGAGGCTCTCATTTGTATCTGGTCATGCTAGGCAGGGCTCCTGCAGCTTTAGCTGTTGTGATGAAGAGGGGATTTCACCAGACGCTGCAGGCATACAAAGGACACCTGCTGAAATTCCTCTTTCAGTACAACTGTTAAAGATACAGGAGTCCTGTCCTCCTTTCCATATGGTCACCCTATTTAACCTTTAAGCCAGAAACAGTTTAGGGCCTAGCTTCCTAAGGGAACGGCTATCTTCTTATGAACCTGCCTGGTTATTAAGATCTGCAGCAGAGGCTCTCTTGAGGGCATCATGACTCACAGAGGCCCATTTGTGGGGTGCACATGAAATGTGCCCTGCCCCTAAACTGTGAAATGTGCTCCCCACCCCTTTGGCTTTTAGAAAGGGTGTGAAACTTCTTTTTAATCTAGCCATTTAAATTAATGTCCTCACATTTCACTGGTTTGATTTTATTATTATTATTATTATTATTTGGAGGTTTTGTTGTTTTAGATTGCTGTGCAACACCTTGGTGACTTTTTAGCAAATAAGGCTCTATATAAACGTTAACAATAAAGAGTAAATAAGTAGCCAGACATGGCTGTGACTTCATGAAGACATGAGTCACAGGCTGCATCAGTCCTACGATACATATATAAAATGTTCCACTGCAGGATAAGCATAGAAAAGGGTATGTAGCAGAAACCTCTCTTTTGGAGCTCTGCAGAGTGTGCTTTATGAGCAGCGCTTGGTAAACATTTCAGAAGTCACAAAGTGAGGGGCAGTTCAGGACCTGGTGACATAGGTCCCCTCTACAAGGATTCGCTTTTGCGCCTGGTTAGCCGATTATGCGCATAATCGCAGAAGCGCATTTACACCTAATCCCTCTGCACGAGAGGCGGCGAAGCGCATTAACAGATATCCAAAATGCGCTTTACAAGTAGTTAATGCGCATAAGCGCTTATTCACACAGTCAAAATGCACTTTAACGGACGGAGCAAAATAAAACTCGCGATTTAACGCGCATTCGATAATGCGCATAATCGGGGAGATAACGTGCCTCTACGCCCGATTTGCGCTCCGTTCTTGTAGAGGTAATTTTTTTAATGCGCCTTGAAAGAGCTTTAAATGCCTCTTGTAGAGGCACCCATAGATACTGATATGGAAATGTTGCGTAGTTCACGCACAGGCACCAGCTTTATTTGGTGTTTTTTGTATGTTGTTGTAGTCTTCACACAGTGTATATGCAGCCTGCTTCTATTTTAAGAATCTTCTCTTTTCTAACGGTAGGTTTCAATTATGGCAATTCGCATCACTTGCTGGATTGTTCTAATGCATTTTTAATTTTCAGAAATATTTTGAGGGTTGTATAGCAGAAAGGTGGCCGTTATACACTTCCTTATAAACTCATGTTGTACTGTAAGCTAAATGCATTTAAAAAAAAATCAAAAGATAAAATGCTCAGGAAATCAAAAGTCTCTGCCAGATTCCACACAGAAGGCAGAAGCTCGTTCAATAAAAGCAGATCAAAGCTGCAATGTTCCGCCGGCATTTGCAGATCTGTTGGTGGATTTCCATCGCCAGGACATACAATGAACAAGACGTGTGGATCCCTAAACACCCTGATCAGAGGATTTGCCAGAATACGAGAGAGCGTGAAATAGATTTGTAAGACAGTTGTTTCAAAGCAGAGTTACGCAGGACATTTCCAGACAACATACCCCATTTCTAGTTTTATCTGTTGAAAACAAATGTTTGCACGTTCGATCGCTTGTATTTGGGATTTGCCAGACTCGCAGAAGTTGTCCATCGAAGGCTGACGGCACCAGTTGTGACGGCTTTGCCATTTCAGATCTCGGCGACATTTGGCGACAGCTCGACTCACTTTTCTCGGGAGCAATGGGAAAGGCTGGAAGCCTGGCAGAAGGAACTCTATAAGAACGTGATCAAGGGAAACTGCGAGTCACTGATCTCTCTCGGTAAGGAGGTGGCCAATGTGTCGCAGAGGCCTTTTGTCTCACACAAATCAGCTTTCAAGAAGAGAGCGGCTCAGTTCAGACAACACGTTAAGTCAACGGTGGTTTTAGAACTCCACGATGAAGTTTTTGCACCACCGTTGAGAAATGTGTTGTCTGGTGGGAAAACTCCACGCAGTAGTGGAGGTTTTTTTTAAAAAAAAACTTCCCACGCAGAATATCCACACCGTGCAGAGGAGAGTTCCTGCACAACTGTTGTGTTGCGTGTTGTGTGCCGGGCTCCGTGGAGTTTTTCATTGTGCTGAGTTGGCTTTTCCCACTGGCTACAGAGTTCCTTGGCAAGAGTGGCGAAAGGAGGGAGTGCCGCTCTAGAAGAGCCGCCGGGATTGAGTTTTCGCAGCAGTGGAGGAGAGAGGGCGGAGGAATTGTCAATCAAACATCACGATGGAGATGTCTCAACTCCATGGTAGCCCACAGTCACACAACGGTGGAGTTAGAGCATGTTGTGTGGGGAGCACCGTTGAGTTGAGTTTTCACACTGCGTTGACTAACGTGTTGTCCGAACTGAGCCAGTGCTAGCTTTTGGGTAGGACGTTGGGTGGCTCTCTGGGATTGCAGGAAGGATTCTTCCCTGGCGCGGCTTAGCTGAAGATGCCAGGCGTGAAACCTGGAGCCTTCTGCATCCAAAACAGGCGCTCTGTCCCTGAGCTGCAGCTCCTCCTGGTCTGGGGTAGGTCGTAGGGGCTTCTCTGGAAGGGCCACACACCAGATACATCTGGATGAACGCCTGGATGAGTTGTTGCTTTTGGAGTTGTTGCTTTTGGAGCACTGAAGCTCTAGGGCCAGTCTTCCCCAAGCGAGAGTCCTCTAGATTTACTGTACTACAATCTCCGTCACCCGCAACCAGCTGGCTGGAGATGTTGGGAGATGTAGACCACCACTCATGGAGGGTCCCAGGCTGGGGAAGGCTCTGGGCTTGGGTTACCTCCTGCAGCTCAGCTCCTGCCATGGGCAGCACTTCAGTGCCACCTCAACAGCAAAAGGGGCCCGAACATTTCCTGCTTCTTGAAGGACATCTATGAGAAGGTGACCATCTGCTTTAGCACTGCTGCCGTGCAGTGGTGGACTTGTGTTCTCTAGGGAGCTGGCAGTGGTCCCCCAGAGTTTCCAACAAGCCACCCAAAACTTGCTGGACTGCCCATGCTGGGCTTCTGGCTGGGAGATCCAGGCCGGACCAACATTTTGCTGCCTGAGGCAAAGGGTGAGATGATGCCCGTTCCACTTCCGTGTACAAAAGCCGACTGGACCGGCCATTGCGTCCTCCGTCACACCTGAAGGCCTCAGGTGCTTTGGGCAGGCGGTGTGACATCCGGCGCTCCCCTCCAACATCTCGTGGCTGCCTCCCAGCATCTGCTACCTGCTTTGCCAAATGTTGGGGTACAGAACCTCCGGTCCATGGGGCACCCATCTGGCCTGTGCAGCCTCTTCGGGTTCCTTCAGGGGGCGGGGCTCAGGCTCCAAGCCCCACTCATGGGTGAATCGTCCTGATGTTATCTCCAATTAAAGATGAGAGATAACCCTAACCCTGATGTCACCTGGCCCACAGTGGGCATTCCAGACCCCCACCTTAATCCAGTTCTGGGCCCAGGCCTAATGGTTGATCTGGTATTGCTGTGAATGTATACCAGAAGTAGTTCCTCTCTCAGTATGGTGATGTTCCTGAGGCTGTCTACACACAGGGAAAGCCCCATGGTAGGCTGTGGATCTGCGCCCCGTTAGTTAGACAACACAGGAGCCGGTTCGCAGCCACCACGGGGCTTCCCCGCAATGCTGCGTTTTGAAAAAGTCGGGATTTACCCTGACTTTTTCAAAGGGAGCAATGTCAACACGGCGCTTCTGCCGTGTAGCGTTGCTTTGCGGTCAGTCCGGGGCCAACCCGGGGCCTGGTGGAAGGCGACCAGTGATTGGTCGCCTTCCACCAGGAAGAGGGCAGGGAAGGCTCTAGTATCCGGCTGGCCACCCAGATCCCCTGCACTCCCTCCTCGGCGGCGGGATCACCTGCTGCCATCCTGGGAGAGGGAAAGCGCAGGGTTGAGAGGGAGATGACGACAACCCACCGCCATGAAGACAGCCTCCCAGTCCACTCCAGGCGTGCTGCTGCTGCTGCCGTAGTCGCCCCCTCTTGTCCTGGCTCACCTCTCCCAGGCCCCCCTAACTTAACCTCTCCATCATCTGGCATTCCTAGAGTGATTTAGAATGAGCATCCCTTTAAAACGAACCACTGACCACCACCAGGACATCTGTAATCATCTAGTTTCCCCCTGCCTCCCCCCTCTTTTTTAACCAGATTTTGCTGTCTCTAAACTGGAGAGTTTAGCCAGCACTGAACAAGGAGACCCACCTCCCGTTCTAGGTCAGGCAGCCTCGGAAGGACAGCCTCCACAGCCTCTACCGGATCCCCCAACAGGTATTGTACTCAAGACAGGATCACAGGGTGTTGAACCTCCGTCTCTGCGTAGGACATTTAGAATTTGTTATGTGTTTTAAATGTTTTAAATGTTTTCATATTGAAACCTATTTAATTATATTTTTAACTTTTGCATATTTCTATTTATAGCTTTAACTCTATATGTTTTAATTTTGTAAAGCCTCCTTGAGGCCCAGCATTGGGCAAAAGGCGGGATACAAATAAAGATAATAATGATAATGGAAAATGCAGATCATAAAATATACTGGAACAGAACAATTCATAGGGACAAGACAATACCCTGCAACTGACCAGACATAACTGTCATAGACAAAAACAGAAAAACACACATACCTCATCAACATAGCAATACCAAATGACAGAAATGCTGTTGAAAAGGAAGAAGAAAAGAGAGACAAATATACACCACTGGCCATGGAAGTCAAAGAACTATGGCAACAGGAAAAGGTCACAATTATTCCGTCACCGGCATATCAATTTTTTAATAGAAAACCTCCAGAAACTGGGCCTACCACAATACATCCACACCCACATCCAGAAAGCAGTCATACTTAAAACATGCTCAGTTGTCAGGAAATTAAAGACAGCGTGACTTGGCAAAGTCCATCATGTCCGTCTAGAAAAACCACCACACGTGAGAAAGAGATACATAATACAACAACACAGGCTTGGAGCCAAATCCGATCCTCCAGGGTTCCCCAGATAGCCACGCTCCCTTCACCAAGTGGTTCTCACTCCTCTCACCCCCCTACCCCAATTATTTGGTAGTTTCCCATCTCTTTTGCCTTTGCCTCTCACCCCAGTTCTAAAAGGTTGCAGTGCCTCTTTTATTGCAATGCTGGCAATAAGGGGTTTGAACTAAAATAGGCTAGTATTTTTTTTTGGGGGGGGGGCTTTGCCTTTCTCCCCTTCCCCATCCCAGAGCTTCTCTAAAATGGAATTCGGCCCTTGGGCCAAAAGAGCTGTGAGACCCATTAGAGATACATGTGCTGGAGATGATTACTACCATCACACTTAGTGTACTAAAATGCTTTATCTTCCTTCCTCCAGAGATCTACCCTCTACACAGGAGACCCTTTATATTCTTATTTTACTGTTGGGGAGCTGAGACTTTTCTCACAGCCATGTGCCGGACCAACAACACCATAGTAGGGTGACCCTATGGAAAGGAGGACAAGGCTCCTGCATCTTTAACGGTTGCATAGAAAAGGCAGCAGGTGCCATTTGCGGGCACGCAGCGCCTGGTAAAATCCCCTCTTCATCACAACAGTTAAAGCTGCAGGAGCCCTGCCCTCTTGACCAGATGCTAAAGAGGGCAGAGCTCCTGCAGCTTTAACTGTTGTGCTGAAGAGGGAATTTCACCAGGTGCTGCATGCCTACAAATGAAGCCTGCTGAAATTCCCTTTTCTATGCAACTGTTAAAGATACAGGAGCCCTGTCCTCCTTTCCACAGGGTCACTCTACACAACAGAGCCAGTTCTCTTGGGTTTCCTGGAGTTTTGCTCCAGCGGCCGGAAACAAGGAATTGCACTGGAGATTTCAGGTTACCCCAGAATACGTAGAAAAGCTACATCTTTTCTCTTTCTCTCTTCTTTCTCCCAAAAGCAGAATCGTCTGTTTCCAGAACGGATATCGTCTCATGGATCAAGCAAGAGGAGGAATCTTCCACGAGGGGCAATGGGAATCAGCAGGCAGGAGGCCTCCGTCAAAGTACCTGCAATTGTGAGTGTGACATCGAAACGACCCCCAGCACTGCTGAAACCCACCCTCCATTCCATCATGGGTGGTGTGCTGTGTTTTTAGATCTATGCTATGCTGCAAACCTCCCCTCTCTTCATCCGAGCCTAGTTCAAGGGAGAGAAGTGGGGATTTGCCTGTCCCTTCATCCCACCCCCCACAGAGGGCCTTCCCTTCCATGCTTGTGGTTTAGTGCATTATAAGGATGGGTTCGTATGAAATGGTAGCAGCAAAGATGCCCCATTGCCTGTCACAGCCTTCTCCAACCTGGTGCTCTTCAGAGGTGTTGGACTACAGTTCCCATAATCCCCAAACCAGCATATGGGAGTTTTGGTCAAACACCTGTGGAGAGCACCAGGTTGAGGAAGGCTGTTCTAGCAAGTGAGGTGCCTCATTTATTTATTTATTTTATTGCATTTATATCACGCGTTTTTTCCTCCAAAGAACCCAAGGCGGCGTACATAACCCTCCTCCTCTCCATTTTATCCTCACAACAACAACCCTGTGAGGTAGGTTGGGCTGAGAGTCCGTGACTGGCCCAAAGTCACCCAGTGGGTTTCCACGGCCGAGTGGGGACTAGAACCCGGATCTCCCGACTCCCAGTCCAGCACTTTAGCCACTACACCACACTGGTTCCTTAACCTACAGCTGTATCAAATTTTATCTGGCTGTTATGGCACTGACGCCATTTGGTACTCCATATGCACATCGGAGAAGTAGTCTATCTCCGTCCCATTTGTAGGCCCCTAACTTTTCCCCATCACCCACCATCGGACAGTCTCCAAGCCAGGGCTGGCCAGAAAGTAGAACTCCAGATTTGAACTCTCAGCATCCCTGACCATTAGCCATGCTAGCAGAGACTCCTGGGAATAGAAGTCCCAAGCACCTGGAGATCAACCTTCTGCCCACCCCTGTCTGGGTAGGGATCATGGCCACGTTGATGTGTTTGTTCCATACAGCATCCTCCTCTTGAAAAGAACCCCGGATGAACCTAACCATCTTGCCTCTCCTGTTTCGCCCCACCCCCACCCCCAGATTATACCGTTTCTAAACCGGATTCTGTACCAAGCGATGGAGAAGGAGGCCTCCCTTGCGTTCCGCTCCAGGTGGACTTGGAGACGGAAGCCCACAAAAGCTCCAGATCGGACAAAGAAGGTAAGCGCTGGGTGGGCCCAAAGGGGGCAGGGGGAGGCCCTTCTGTGCAGGACAGGCCACAGAGCTAGGAGAGCAGGGTTGGCATCACCACCCAGACCAGGGTTCCTGACCAGCCAGGAAGAACGCAGACCGGCCGTGCTGGCAAAGGCCAAAGAACCTGGCTTGCCTGTTTCCAGCAGTGGCCAGGCGGGTTGCCTCCAGAGAGAGCCCCAGGAGGGCTGTAGCTCAGCAGTACAGGCCCCTGCTTCCTGCAGAGCAGGTCTACAGATCAGTCTGCAGGTAGGGTGGGAAAGGCATCAATTGGAAGCCTTAGAAAGCAGCTGCCAATTAAAGTAGGCAATACTGAGCTGGACGGACCAATGGCCTGGCTTGGTATAAGGCCGTTTCCGATATTCAAAGAAGGGCGTGATGGCGACTGGCTGTCCGCCGGTGTCCCCGGCCTCTGCTCTTCAAAGGTGTGCTCCCTCCAAAGGAGACAGCTCCACTGAGCTATCACGCTATACAGACCTGACCTCCACAAACAGCCTGATTTGGGGGGTGGGGGGAGGGTTCGAGAGACCTCCTTGCAGCTTGTGGTTGAGACTTCCGTTCAGGGTCTGGAGCTCCACTTCCACGGGTTGGCCCTCAGTCTTCTGCCAGTCAAGGCCATTAGATAGCACCAAGTTCGAGTGTTGAGCGAGGTAGTAAAATATAACTTTATAGGCTTCTTATGAACCCCACATAGGTTTGGTTGCCCTTTTCTGTGTTGTCCAGCGGCATAATATCCTCTTTGAGACAACTGTAATGACACATTCATATCTAATTCTCCCCAACAGGCAAGGGGAACAATCTCTGCTTTATTTTTATTTATTTATTTTTACTAGCAAACAGACCTGGCTTTGCATGCAGCGAAGCCTTCAAGCAAAGTGACCCAACTGTCAGAGATGGGCACATGACATCACATCTTCTGGCACCTTTATAGCCCCCTAAGGGAGGGGGTCTGTCCACTCCATTCCCCTGAGGGGAGCTGCCCCACAGCAGGGGGAAGGGCCAGGCCAATAGCGCCATCCCTCGGCCTACTTATCTCCCCTGGCTTCAAAGTGTGTGGACCGCACAGCTATGTAGTAGTGAGGGAAGTGTGCCCCCGGTGGCTGAAGGTGTTACTGCAAACTTCGATCACATGGACGCATTTAAGTTAATTAAAATTAATTCATGTGTTGTTGTTGTTTTTTAAAATACCCGAAGTGCACACCCGTAGGGTCCCCCAAGTATGCATGTCAAGCTTTAGATGTGTTGGTTACACAGTCTTGGTGTTAGGGTGCTGACGGAGGAACCGGCAGACGCACGTTTCATTCTAAGAGGGTTAAAGGGCTTAGAGCCTGCCCCAAAAGAGGTTTCCAGTGCAGCTCCTGCGCTGGTTCTCACGCCCCTATCAAGGAGCACACTCGGGTTTGCTTTTTGCGTTTAAGAGCTGAGCATCAGGCATTACTTTTCACAACCTCGATTCCCCAAAGGGAGCCTCCAAGGGGTACCCACAGGGCTCAGGGCGCTTCAACAATTTTATTAATGACTTGAATAATGGGTTCAATGGACACGGAATAATAGGCTCAAGTGACAGGAAGCCAGATCCCGGCTGGACATCTGGAAAAATTTCCTGACTGTTGGAGCAGTAAGACAATGGAACCCATGACCTAGGGAGGTTGTGGACTCTCCCACATTAGAGTCCTTCAAGAGGCAGCTGGACAGCCATCTGTCAGGGATGCTTTAAGGTGGATTCCTGCATTGAGCAGGGGGTTGGACTCGATGGCCTTATAGGCCCCTTCCAACTCTACTGTTCTATGATTCTAAACTGAAATGCCTCTCTTGCTCCCCCTGTAAACAGTGCCGCTTGCTTCGAGGACAGATGCCATTTCTTGGATCAAAGAGGAAAATCAGCCCACGGCAGGGGACAGTGGCCCTCGCAACTGTGAGTAGGAGACCCAAAGAGCCAGAGAACGGGTACAACTGGAGGGCCTAAGTAGACCTTATGGGAAACAGATGGCTAGGGCCAATCCGCGTCCCTTTCCGGCCTCTCCTTGCCAGGCGGTGTGATGTTGTTGCGATCCACATGTCCCAGTAAAAGGAGATGCTGAGCACAATCAAGCAGCATCAAACATCGCCTTCCACTAGACTGGACTTCTCTAACCTGACGGCCTCCAGATGTCTTGGACTACAGGGCTGGCTGGGGGATGCTGGGAGTTGTGGTCCAAGACATCTGCAGGCTGTCAGGTTGGGGACGGCTGCTCTAGAAGTTAAGTCAGAGATGCAAGAAGAGATCAGCGTTTCAGGTCATGTTGAGCAATCCTGCCCCACACCCAAAAGATCTCCAGCCCTGCTCTGATCCCCTAAGCCAGCTTTCCCCCACCCTATCGCACCCCCATATGTGCCCGACTGTAACGCCCATCATCCCTGATCATTGGCCATGCTGGCTGGGGCGAAGGGAAATTGTAGTAGTCCTACACACCTGGAGGGAGCCAGGACGGGGGGAGGCGGCGCGGGGGCTGCCCTAAGCTAATCCGTGGGGGGAAGGAAGTCTCAGGTGTGCTCCAGCTGCGCAGCCTCCGAAGCCCTTTTGCCGCTCTGTTCCCTTCGGTAGCTCGTGATGAAGCCCAGCTGCACACGGAGGAGCACCAAACGGAAGATCCAGCCAACCCGCCGCTGCTGCTGTTCTTCCCAGGCGGGTCAGTGGCGCCCATTTTCAACGGTGCCATTGGCGAGAGCCAGCCCCTTGCCCACCTTCACGGCCCGCGCACCAGCGCCAAGAATCCCCCGAGCTCTCCTGCGGCGGCAGCCCTGGAAGCCGCCATGGAGCGGCCGCACACCTGCTTGGACTGCGGCAAGACCTTCAGCCTGCTGCTGAGCCTCCAGATCCACCGGATGAACCACCAGAAGCGCAAGCGGCACGAGTGCGCCTTCTGCGGGGTGGCCTTCAGCTGCCCCTCGGAGCTCGCCCGGCACCAGATGATCCACACCGGCGAGAGGCCCTACAAGTGCACGGTGTGCGGCAAGGGCTTCGTGCGGAACCAGCACCTCATCCCCCACCTGCGCCTGCACACGGGCGAGAGGCCCTTCCGCTGCGCCCAGTGCAGCAAGGACTTCATCTGCAAGCACCACCTGATGGAACACCAGCGCACCCACACCGGCGAGAGGCCCTACATCTGCGCCCAGTGCGGCAAGGCCTTCCGGCGGAAAAAGTCCCTCAAGGACCACGTGCGGGTTCACAGGGCGGGACCGGGACAGGCGGACTCCTCTGCCCAGGATCCCCCGCTGGAACCCCGGTGTCCAGCGACAAGCATCAGAGTAGAAAATGTGTGGTAGCGAGGATGGAGGGGGGGCAGGGCTGGCTCCTTTCCCAGGCAAAACTGCTGCTTGGGCACCAGAGAGTGTCCCTTGTGGCTACGAGTGAAAAATCTGCCGCAAACAACAGTCCCTGTTCGGCAAGCAGTTGTGCTCGCTTTGGTATCATCGACTGCTGTTGGGAATCTTGGGGAGGGACTACCTCCAGCACTGGGGGGCCCTCCCCACCCTCCCAAACAACTGGGAATCCCGTTCTGGCCTCTCTTCCCCTCCCTCCCCAGTTCAAGGTCATTTCTTTGGTGTGTAATGTGTTCTCTTTCTCCTAGTGGTGATCTCTAGCCAACCGTTCAGAAACATAGAACCATAGAATAGTAGAGTTGGAAGGGGCTTCTAAGGCCATCTAGTCCAACCCCCTGCTCAGTGCAGGAATCCACCTTAAAGCATCCCTGACAGATGGCTGTCCAGCTGCCTCTTGAAGGCCTCTAGGGTGGAAGAGCCCACAACCTCTCTAGGTCATTGGTTCCATTGTCGTACTGCTCTAACAGTCAGGAAGTTTTGCCTGATGTCCAGCTGGAATCTGGCTTCCTATCACTTGAGCCCATTGTTCCGTGTCCTGCATTCTGGGATGATGGAGAAGAGATCCTGGCCTTCCTCTGTGTGAAAACCTTTCAAGTATTGGAAGAGTGCTATCATGTCTCCCCTCCATCTTCTCTTCTCTGCGCTAAACATGCTTTTCTTAAGTGTAGCATTTGCAGTCCTTCCAGGATTTTTGCAGCAACTTAATTAGATCGTAAGCTTGCCGGCAGCACCAGTTTGGTTCCAAAGTTTTGTATGGTGCCAAGCAATGTTTAAGCACTTTCTAAATAATAAACAACAACCTGCTGCTGATATGGCCCCTGTCTTCTCTAGAGAATTTGGCTGCTGCCTGTCTTAAAAGAAAATGAAATACATTTGTGTAGTACCATGGGAGCCTTTTTGAGATCCTGAAGGAAGCGGAAGAATTTGTCAAACAAAACTACAGCTTAGAGTTCAGCAGGGAAAACTCTTCATGTTTTGTTTTCAGTTTCTTGCTGATGCTAATACACGGGGGCAGAGGGAATAGTCCCCCAAACACCCAGGGGCTGGAGGGAAATTTTTAACCACTCAACAGGTCTAGGCAACCTGCTGTCCTGATATTTTGGACTACAACTTCCACCAGATGTGACCATGCTCCCTGGAGCTGATGGGATTTGCAGTCCAGAAAATCTGGAGGACACCAACCCCTTCTGGGTATTCTCTTCCAGTTAGCCACCTAACAGGCCTGACCTCTATGGAGCATCAAGCACCCTTCAGTCTGAACTCAAGTCTGTTCACCCTTTAAAAAAATTATTTCATCCAGTTCCATGGCGTGTTAAAGCAAATTTGCCTCCATGTTTCTTAGTGGTTTCTAAAAGGTAACCTATTGTGATGTTTTGAGCTGCATGCTCAGATCAGGTGTTTTAAGAACAGAGGTGGTTGTTCACACGAAGGATCCTCGCTGTGCCTCCGCAGGAGTAAAACACGAGCTATCAAAATAATTTGGTGTTCCGATTTTAATTTGTGTCAGCTTAGATAGAAGTTGCAATATTTAGCCATGATGGCTGAGGGTGATAGGAGTTGTAGTCCATCTCACCTGGTGGGGAACCGGGTTGGGGAAGGCTGATGTGCACCAACAAACAATCCTACAAATTAGCTGAACGCAACAGCAAAAACCATGCACCAGATTAAAACTAGGTCTGCTTAAACCAGGAGGATTGAACCTCAGGCCTGCAGCCAAAACTGTCCCACCCAGAGTTCTTCAGATGGCCCCTCCCCCTTTCATTGGTTTCCTGGCTTTTGCAGGTTCCTCCCCCCGCCCCTCTAGAAGGCTGAAATGTCTCCTAAGGCTTAGTTACTGTCAGGAAGCTTTAAGATAAAATATGCTGGTATTTTGGGCTCCACCCCTTTTGCCTTTGGCTCCACCCACCACTGGAATGTGGCCCTTGAGAGCTGCTCTGAAATAAAGTTCCGCCCTTGAGCTGAAAGAGGTTCAAAACCCTCAGCTGAAACTAAGCAGCAGTCGCCTCCAAGCCGTTAGCTTTAAAATGGACACCAGGAAAAGGCCTGTGTCTGAACAGGTGGTACCCCAGGGGACTTTTCTGCTCCGGTCAAGGAAGGGGAGATCGGTTTTGACTAATGTTGTGGATTTTCTGGATTCTGGTGAGGACCATTGAGAACAGAGATCCTCACCATGGTCCCTGTCTCCTACCAGAAACATCACTCAACCGGCCTTAAAACCAGCCTCTTCTACAGGCCGTCCACATGGTTAATTCCTTTCTTTTAGCTCTACATTAAGGGAAATCGTGTTTACCCGGGGATTTTGTTCTTGGGTTTTTAGCGTGATTCTTATGGGATGCATTACACAGGAGATGGGCAATAAGGGGTTTAAATTGAGTATTTCCCCTCCATTCAGTTCCATTGAGTTTTATTGGGACAGCACCATATATTGGCGGAAGATGCTGCTGATTCCTGGCTATTCCAACTTTCAAAATGTTTCTTTTTAACCCGGGATTCCCGGAGGATTCAATAACAAGATGTCCTGGTTGTTGACGTCATGAAATCGATCCAAAAACTTCCTTGAGTGGCTCATCACAAGTGTGCAATAAATCGCTCGTTTAGAGGAGCCCTTCTCCTTTCTGTGCCCAAACTTACCTTGAACTCCCAGATTTTATCAACACGGAAATGCAGTCCAATTCAGGGGCCCTTTAGTCGTGGAGGAAGAGCCATGTGCGGATGGGGGTGTATGTGGAGCTCTGAATGGTACTTGGTCACTGCCTGGGACTCTGAAGTTTGCTTTGCTTCCATAAGAGTTCCTTGCCTGGATCACTCTGAACTTAAGAGCACAGTGACAAAGAAATTGAGGTCTAAAAGCAGAAATTCCCCATCAGAGAAAGAGTGCTCTGCAGCCATTGGCGGGGAGGGAGAGAAAGAGAAACCCAAACCACGCAGGAATCCAGAGTAGACCAGGAGCCAAGGTTGAACATCTAGAAGCTTTATTGAAACCCTTTACAATAGGTAAAAAGAATCACAACATCAAATCCGGAAATGTTGCTAACGGAGACAGTCATACTATTACAACAGTCCAAGAACAGGAGAGGGAGGTAAACAAAGGCAGAAGCGAACAAGAACCAGCCCCGTTGCGGTGACACCAGACCCCCCCCAAGTCGAGCTCCTACCTGGACAGGTTTGTCCGACCACCTCTCCTGTGTCCCGACACCCATCCTCTGTGCATTTCTTGCCCCCCCACCCTCTTCCCCCCCCCAAAAGAAGCACTGCCCCCGCTAGGCTAATATAGGAACACGTGCGTAATTTGACACGGCTGTACAGACACTGTCACGAATGGCGTGGCTCGCTTTCTCCCCTGGCCCCACAGCCACGTTGCGGTGAGAGAAGCCCGTGGAGATCCCAACAGCCGCAACCACGGATTTCACACACAAAAGAGCCCTTTAAATTGCCACGGAGGCGGACGCCTCGCTGCCTTCTTCAGAAGGGAAACGCCGATTCCCAACCAAGCAGACCGGGAGGGGTGAAGGTGTGGAGAGGTCAGGCCCCCAAACGGTGTGTCCTGCCCACCTCCGCCTACCTCATCCTTCCCTGACCCTCCAAATGTGTTGGGCCAAGTCCCGTCCTTTCCAGCTGGCAGGGCCAAAGGTTGATCTGCCTTTGAGTCTGCCCGGCTGCAAAGGAAACACCCACCCACCCACACCCGGCATGGTTCTTTAGTGAACCAGGCATTTGCTACCCCTTTCTGGTTTTGCCCCTGCCCCGATGAAGTCTAGAAAAGACTGGAAATAACTCGGGAGAGGCAGGACCAGCTCAAGAACTTTTTCCGCTCTGAAGTGCCAGCACTGCATTGTGGGCCGAGAGCCCCTGAACCTCTTGCAGCATGGCAGGAAACCTTTGGGCACAATTGTTTTGATGTTGCCAAGGGCACAGGTTGGTCAAGGCATTCCTTGGCTCGTTTCTTCCATCTGGCCAGCTCTAAAATGGAAGAGCATGTGGTTTCCCCTCCCACCCCAGTCTTTTCAGCTAAGGATGGAAGGGGAAGGGAGCTCCTGACCAAAGAGTCAAGATTTACAACATCTGGAAGCTGTCAACTTTACTTAGTCCAGACAAATCCAAGGTGTCATCTGCAAGCTACTCTGTGCCACAACGAATCAAACCCATGCTCAAGCCGCGAAAAACTATGTTCTGGGTGTAGCCAGATGTCACATTTTAAGAGCGACAGAGGCCATTCGATAGCAACTCCACTGCTCTGTAGAGGTTCCTCTCCCCTGGGATGATCTCAGAAAAACAGTTCTGTGCGTTGTTGTTTGTTTGAAGTGGCTCTGCTCAGAGAAAAAGCCCCCAGCTGTGCATGGCACCTACTGGCTAGCCACCGGGACATCACCGACTACTTCTCTGCTGCTACCTTAAAGCAGTTTAGCAACTGCTTAAAAATGCTTGCAGATCTATTGATTTTTTTGTGGGGCGGAGAGGGATGAAAATTAACATGCACACACTGCCTTTAAAAATCACAACAAAAAGAGGCCTACTCGATGAACAGGAGTGGGGGAGACACAGCTGGTTATGCAACCCTGAGCTCACTCCACAGATAAAGAGCCCACCCTGAATGCCGAAAAACTCCCACGTCTGCCTTTACCCTCACTTGTCCATAAGGATCACCCTGGGGAAGGGGGGGGGCAGAAGGGGTCCAGGCTACAGCCTCTGGTCCAGGCCCGCTATTCAAATCCACTTGTTTGGCAGCAGATCACCCATTCCCACCCCTGATATGTGATGCTCTGGTACTCAGACCCCTAACTCCGCCCCGCTATTTCTGCCCCAAAGTGTGCAGCTGCAAGCACATCACACAAGATTACCAGCTGCAAGATCCCCTCATGCATCCGTCAGTATCCTCAGCCAAATAAACGCCTTTTCAAATTCTCTTCCTTTCCACACCAGCTTATCTGTGAAGAACCCCCCGTGTGCCTGCCATGGAATCTGTGTTGTTGCAGAGCAGTCGTCCCCAACTTGGTATCTTCGAGATGTTGTTGGGACTCCCAACTCCCATCAGCCCCAGCCAGCATGGTCAATAACCAGGAATGCTGGGAATTGTAGTCCAACACATTTGGAGGGTGCTGGTTGGGGAAGGCTGATCTAGAGTGATGTCTGGGTCTCACCATGGCCTGCTCGAACTGGAAGTATGATCTAGAACCCAACCAATACTCTGCTACAGCAGCACATTGCAGGGGAAGATGGGTAGTGATGGGGGAACCATCTCCCAGGGAAGCCCACCTGTCGTTACTGACCTTCTCACTGAGGAACACAGATTGAAAGCCCTGCCAAAAAGGCCCTCACAAAGCAGCCATTACCTCTAGGCTGGAGGGTGGGCATCCAAGCCACATTCTTAGAACTGCTCCTGGAGCTCAATCTATCCTTCCTCCACCATCCAACCTCGGTTGCCTGATTTCTCAGTGAGGAAGACCCCCCCCCCCCCATGCCAATGCCCTTTCTCACTATCACACAACACCGCATTCAAGAGAACCCTGGTCTCTGTCGAACACGGGAATCCAACCCTACAGATCGGGAAAACAAGTCTACTGATCAAATCAAGGGCAATTCACACCACCGTTGTGTACAGGTGTGGTGGGGACCCCACCACCGCCCCGCCGCTTGGGCCCAACTGCGCTATGCCTGTGCCCAAACAGAGCACCTGAATCTTTGGCCTCAAGCACCGCACTGCTATCCTGCAAGCCGTTCAACTCGGTCCACATTAGGAAGGCTCGTTGGAGCATGGAGGTCCGTGTGGCTGCAGAGCTGTTTGTCCCAGGAATGGCATGCTCTGGGAAAACGGAAGACGCCGCTGCCGAGACACCAATTGATACATAGACACAATCCACCGGGAAGTTCTCCTTTAGATCCCCTCCCCATGGAAATGAGCAGGAGCTATTCAGGGGCACCCCTGTGCTTTCGCAGAGCACCCATTCATTTCAATGAGAATCCCACAGAAGAACGTCCTGGTGGATTGAGCACCCATGGCTCAGATCTGTCTCCCATTCTTCTTGCCACCTGAAGTGGTCACACTTTCAGTTTCAGCCGCTTTTAAGTCCTGAACATATTTCAAACACTGCTTTGGCGGCTCTTTCGGGCTTTTTAAAAACAAAGTCTACAGTGCTTAACAGCAAGTGATAGTAATCCTTTGCACGTTCTTTTTGCTGGAATACCTGCATCTCCCTCCTCTCACCGGCTCCCCTCCCTCCAAACAAGGGAGGAGGAGACGAGCCCTGGGCTCAGGATGCTTCCAGGATTGAAGCCTTTACAAGCCGCTTTCCAATCTAAAACCGCATTGTGAAAAAGCCTCCTACCCCCGGCAGATTGTCCAGACAGAACTAGGTGCAAAAAGAAGGCAAGCCTGTGCATTTTCACAGACTGGCGGCTGCTGGATCAGATGCCCCCAAATAAATTCGATTTGAGGAAAAAGAAGAAATTAACCTTTTAGAAGACGCGTCGTTTGTGTGTGGTATCACAGAGGATAAAGTGCAACGCCATTTGACTTCCCACTGAGAGTCTCCGACGGACAGACCGAAAGAGATGCCCTCCTTTCAACGACGACAGAGCTCCAGCAAAGGAAAGTTAAACGTGGGGACAAAGAAAAGGGGACCCTTGAGAGCATCCAAGATGGTGGGCCATTGTGCCAGCTCTCCGAACCTCATGCGCTCCTCAATCCCCTTTTCCGCGAAAGAAGCTGGGATCTTCAGTCTCTTTTCTACACATGACTCGCATGTAATACAGGGATGGGGGGTGGGAATTGTTCTTACCCCAGAGGGTATGAGGCTTGCCGGTCCTTCCACGGTGGCCTAGAAGGCCTCTAATTCAGCGCACAGGCTTGCATGATTGCTTCTGGGACACGTCCCCCCTTTTGAAAGGGGGATGGCTGCACACATTTTCTCCCCTCCCTTTATCTAGGTCTTAAGATTCTAGGGGGTGAAGTCAACAGGTTGGGAAAACTAGGCTGGTGTTTTAGAATTTGGCAAGAGCGCTAGAAAGTAGCATCAGTCACGGGACAGCGATAGGCGCCAGTGGGTGGCGGAGGTGGAGACCTGCACGAGGACAGGGGGACTTCCAGAGATGGAGGGAGGCGAGACCACGCTTTTCCGCTCTGAGGCTACGCCGGCCACAGTGGCTCCGTTTCAACTGAGGTCTGCAGGGCCATTGCTTACAGGATGCCAGACAGGGACCCACAGATGCAGGGGTCCCCACCGCAAAAAAACACACGAATGAGCAACAGCCACAATCCAGCAGGGAGTTCTCCTGCGCAACCTGGCTGAAAGGAACATGAGGCTTGTGCAGGAGAACTCCCCTCCACGCAGCTCAGGCCTGTCCTCTTACATCACCACCCCGGATGCCGGACCCAAATCTGTCGCCTTGCGCTTTTGCCTCCTCGATGAGCTGCCCCGGGTTGGCGCTCTTTTATGAGTCACATGACGGGAGATTCCCCCCCCCCAAGTCTCCTGAGCAATAGAAAATGACAGTGGGGGGGGGGGGAATAGGAACGGGATGTGCCGGAAGCTGCATAGCAATGCGTGACCATGTGGAGGCTTCCTACCACCTGGAGGGTGCGAGAGGCAGGGAAAGGCAGGCAGGGAGGAAGGGAGGGCAGGCTCAGACGCTTTTAAGACAGGCAGGTGGCTTAGCGGGACGGCAAACATCGCCAGGACGTGGCAGCAGCTCAAAGACAGCACGGATGAGAGAGGCAGGGTTGGGTGGTCGGCACACAGGTACGGAGCCGCCCCTTCTTAGGTGCAAAATCTGCAATCGCCTCATCAAGGTTTTAGAACAGTCCAAGGGGGACAAGGGAGATGCAGTCGTGAGAATCGGCAGACCGCTTGGATGCCAAAAAAAAAAAAAAAAACCTGTGACAGTTTAAAAAGCCATTTTATTAGAAATCATGCAACCATTAATAGATATATATATTTTAAAAAACCCACAAGTGCAATATGTCTATGTGTGAGTGCAGACCCCACCCACCCACCCACGGGGGTTTATTGTGTCGCGGAGAAGCCTCCTGACTCCAGGGAGAGATCATGGGGGAGGCGCACATTGTAATGATCAGTTTACACCCCTCCTCTCCGATGCCTTTCTATCTCCCCCCCCCCACACCCGCAAGCCCACGCAGAAGTTTGTCTGCAGAGCTCCCCCCCACCCCCAGCAACATCTTTGATCCCTGCAGTTTGGCTTTTCAGATTCCAACGAGAATTCCTCACAACTCTCAAAACACACGATGTTTAAAGTTTTATTTACATTTCATTTTAGTGTCATTTGCAACGTGAAATGAGGAGCTCAAACCCTAATTGCCTCCTCCCTTAAGAAGAAAAAAAAAAGCAAGGGGATTCTCCCCCCGCCCCCCCCCCCCCGAGGAAGAGAGGGGTGCGCTCTCGGCCTCTCACTCTCTCCCCCTGGCACATTAAGCCGGCCTACTCGGCCCCACATGGACTACTCTGCCTCTTCCCACCCTCGCTCACTTTCAAACGCCCCTCTCGGTCTCTTGGGGGGAGGTCCGTCGCAGCTTAGCCTTCTCCTCCCCCCCCCCCCCCCACGGCCAGACTGCTTCTCTGCCACTGATACGCAAACTCCTGGGTGCTATATGCCCCATCCTGACTCCTCTTGCAACCTGCACGTCCCCCAATGAAACCCAGAGCTACATGGATTCAAGAAATAACCGCCCCTCTCTCCCCTCACTGACTCCACGGAAACAAATTAAAAGTCTGGGGTGAGGTGAGGCGATCTGCCCTCCCCGGGGAATCCAAGGGGATACGTGCAACAGATCCGTCCTAAAACCAGCCAGCCTCGCGCCTCGCTTGCAGCCGTCCGGATAAAAGGGGCCCGACGGCTTGGTACGGGTGCAGCTAGCGGCGCCCCTTTTGCCATGCCCTCCCCTCAATGCGAAACTTCGAATCCACATGGCTTAATGTCATTTAGCTCCTTTGTTTTTTGTTTTTTAAAAAAACAATAATATTTTAAACACACACAAAATAACCACCACACACAAGTAAAAAATAATACAAAAAAGAACACAAGGTAAAATGGCTGGATATGTTGATGCAAAGCCAGCAGCGCAGCGGCGGCAGTTAATGGGTCTCTTTTAATTCTCCTATGGCAAAGGGAGGGAGGGGGCAGCCGGGTGGGGGTGGGGAGGGGAGAGAAGCATGAGCCTGCGATATAGCGACAGTCACCAACAAGACTTTCGTCACAATGGAAGGAAATTAAAAAGGAAGAGGGTGAAGGAGTTAAAGAGTTCCAAAAGAGCCTGATGTATGTGCGAGAGTAATACAGATGAGCATTAAATAGGAGACAGCAGGAGAAGGAGGGACAGAGGTGGGGTGGGATGGGATGAGGAGGAGGGCACACAGCAAAGCTTACTCCCACCTGGCCTCCGGCTCTGCTCCGAGCACGACAAGCCAGCCTTCTCCACGCGGCCAGGCAAGAAAAAACCTCCATTTGTGTGTGTGTGGGGGAAACAAGAGCGTCCAAATTTGCTCTTTGGCCCTCGCAGGCCGGTTCTGCACCCCGGGCGGCCCCCACCCAGTGCCTGGGGCCGGCACGGACGGCTCCGCGCACTCTCGGGAGCTCCGTCAAAGGGTGGTGGCTCCTTGGCCCACCCTTCCCGGGCGAAAGCCAGGCTCCGGGTGACGGGAGGCAAGCTTTGCGCGTGGGGCGGCGGGAGGCGAGCAGGAGGGCCGGGGGGTGGGGCAGAGTCACAAGCCTTGCGGAGGCAGAGCGGCAGAGATCTCTTCCGCGAGGGGAGCCTGCTGGGGCAGTGGCAAAGAGGAGGCGGAGGCAGCAGAGCCCAGGCTCTCGCTGACAGAGGTGCTACGCCGAGGGGAGGTGCCGCCGGGAAAGACGGGGGGGTTGCTGGAGATGACGGTGTCCGCTCCGTGGTCCGTGCGGGCCGTGGCCGTCTCACGGAAGGTCAGCTTGTGGGACTCAATCTGCAGCGACACACAGGGGAGGGGAACAGGCAGAGGAGGAGAGAAAAGGGACGGAAGGCGACACCAGAATGTCATCATTAGAGGCCTGGAAAATAAAAGGCAATTTGCTCCATTAACAAAATTAGCGGAGTGAAGAGATACGCCAGAGGCGTCTGATACCTACCCTCCCCCCCCGCCCACCTTTAAAGATGAAACCCCAGGTGGGCTCAGGGGCTCACCAGCCAGCCCCTCTGTGGACTTTGCCTCTTCAGGAGAGGGGCGCTGCTTTCAGCCCAACCCAAGGCCCGAGATCCACTTCCAAAAAGCTCTCGGGGGCCGCATTCCAGCGCTGGCCAGGGCCAGAAGCCAAAGGAGGGGGGGGGGGCAAAATCCCAGCACGTTTGAGCCAAAAGCTCTTACTCCCAGCCACGTGGCCTTAGGAGGCATTCAAACCTTTCAGGATGGGTGGGAGGATGGAGAATTACACAGAAGTTGGGAAACTACCAAACCATTGGTAGTTGGGGGGGAAGGGGGCGTGGCCATCTGGGAAACCGCAGAGGGCCGGATTTGTGGCCTAGGAGGGCCGGATTTGGCCCCTGGCCTGAGGTTCCACACTCCTGCTCTAGGGAGTCCAGGGCCCACCCTTCCCTTCCCCCTAAAGGAAAGGCTCCTCATGGATGCTGGGCAACCCACACTCTCCCCCCGGCTCCTCCACCCCTCTCCCCTGCGCCGCTGGGGAGCACCGTGGGGAGAGCACGTCCTTGCACTTACTTGTTTCTGGTATGTGAGTGTCGAAGCACTGCGTTTCCCTTTGGTCACCACTGCCCAGGAGGGGCGCGGCTGGCCCTACGCCATTCTCCTGCATGGCAGTGCTGCCTGGCGGGCGCATGGTCGCAGCTCCGTTCGGTGGGGCTGCCTCCTCACCCCCCTCAGTCTATAATGAAACAACGGGGTGGGGGAGGACAATGAGGCGTCAATACAAGGAGGGGGATGGGATGGGATGAAGACACGCTGGCCCTGGACAGAGCGCCCTCAGCAGCAACACACAGACTGTGGGTGTGCACATGCGCTGTCGGAAGCCTCACCGGGGAAGGGGGGGGGGAGAGCACAGGCCAGCCTTCCCCAACCTGGTGCCCTCCAGAAGCGTCGGACCACAACTCAGAATCCCCCCCAGGAGTTGTCACCCAACACATCTGGACGGCACGAAGTTGGGAGGCCATTTCCTGAGATCACCCAGCCTCAACAGTCTGCACTCTGCACATGCTCTGTAGCTCCTTCTTTAGCCTTCGATGCCTGTGGCCTAAAACAATCTCCTCTCCTGCTGCCGCGTCCTCTCTCCAATCAAAGCAGAATGTTGGCTGCATTCGTACAACACATTAAGCCACTGGGGGGGGGGGGGGGAACAATCGTCCATTGTATTGCTTATTGTGTTGTGTGGAGGGTAACACGCCGCTCACAAACTACTGACGGTATGCTATTCTGCCCAAATAAGCAACTGAGAGAAACAACTGGCTTACAAGTTGTTTAGCTCGAAGCCAGTTGTTTAAAGTGTTGTGTGGAGGGGTGAGTGGGTTTACTGATGTGCGGTGAGTGGGCTAAAACAGAAGCCCATAGAGGCAGGCGGCAAGAGCGACCAAAGCGGTGGCTGCCACTCTGCTACAACTGGCGCAACTTGCAGAGGTTGCTGGGATAGAACTGGGAGGACTGAGGGAGGGTGGGGAGAGGGGCGGGGGCTGTGTCAGTCAAATGCTGGGTTGATTATTAGTTCACTCAACGCCAGCCCCAACCACCCACAGTTGTATAGGAATATGTTGTGTGGGGAGTACCCACAAAATAACCAACTGTGAGTTGGCTACTCAACCCACCATTTACTAATGTGTTGTCCGAATGCAGCCGTTGTGTGCAAACGTCTGCGGGATTTCAAGGTTCCGGCTCTCATTCTGATCCCCTTCCCCAATTCCCAAGTGTTTTCCCAGCCGGCTTTGCCTCCGTCGAAGACCTGCCCGGCTCCCCCCACGCTGCTCCAGGTCGTCGCCTCCTCCTCCTGCCCCTCTGCCGGTTTCTTCCTCTCAGTGTAAGGCATTTATAAGGCAATGGAACTGATCTTACTTAAGGCAGAAGCCTACGTGAGGTTGCCATCATGTTTTTGCTTATCAATAAGATAGCACAGAAGGGCATAGCTAGATAGAGGCAGCAGAACTAAGAAGAACCAAAGATTGTTTCTTTAGGCCTGACTGAAGATTGAGTCTATGGGTCTTGTTTGAGCCCAAGTGGATTTTGGGAAGTGAATGTAGAGTAGCAGAGTCATTTTGACTTTGCTGAAGAGAGAGGTCTATGGGAAAAGTTGTCGTTA
Organism: Anniella stebbinsi; assembly: GCA_029215795.1. Taxonomy (NCBI): domain Eukaryota; kingdom Metazoa; phylum Chordata; class Lepidosauria; order Squamata; family Anniellidae; genus Anniella; species Anniella stebbinsi. Next base: position 236,224,443 of record JARDYH010000002.1, read on the forward strand.
ATGAGCCTTTTTAGAGACGTACCCAACCCCCGTGTACTGAGACAGGGCGTTTAAGGAGGCCTTGGGGACTTTCCGACTTTCTTTGGAGTAACAAAGACTTCAGCAGCGACGTGAGTAGATGGGAGGCACTTAGATTTAGGGTACGGGGCTTAGACTGAGCTAGACCACCTAACCAATCAGCAAGCTTAAAACAGAATAGTTTCCTAGTCTGGAAATAGGCCTGGAAGTTGGCATCGCACAAGGGTATAAAACAGGGCCTCCTCGCCCCAGGCGTCAGGTTCCACCTTCATTCAAGATTCCTGGGGTCTTTTTTAACCCCATACAAGGGGTCTTTAAGGAGAAACAGATCCTTCACCTGTGAATGGTCAGCTAACTCCATGCATTTCTGTGCATATTTTACAAAAGTGTGCGCGTTTCCCCCATTGAAAATGTATATATTTTAAAGCGTGAAAATGTATGAATTTTAAATGCGCATGTAAAAGTGTACATTTTTAAAACACGATTGCAAGTTTGAGGATTCGCAAACATTTCGGGGGGGGGGGGAAGGCACAATACTTTCGTTTGAGATCGCGAACGGATACGTTTGCATGCTCTGCGAAAAGGAAGAGGGCAAAAGGTGCCAGGATGCATCCCTCTTGGGTGGTGCGTAGGAGACGCAAGCCTCGCCCGGCATCCCGTGCGACGGGCCGAGGACCTTTGGCACACTTCTCTCTGACCACGCAGTATGGCCACTTCGAAGAGGGGCCTTTAATGGGCCCGTCTGCCAAGTCCGTTTGTTCCCCCCGCCTTGGCTGCCTTCCCCCTGCACCCAACACCCCCACCCTTCGACCCCCGCTCCTCCCCAGCTTCCTTTCCTCTGCCTCCTCTGCCTACCTGCCTGCCATGGGGCAATCTGCCCCCCTGGCCCTTCCGATCATAAGCCAAGAGGGCTGGTGCTTCGGGAGACCAGCTGATGGAGTCATAGAAGGGAGTGACCCCTAAGTCTCGTGGAAGGTGGGCTCCAGGTCTTCCGCCACCCTGACTGGCTGTTCCCTACACAGCCTGAGAGGCTGATGCCGCCGCTGACATTGCCCGGCGTGCAACTCCAGGGAGAGAGCACATCCCTCTGACAACTGCCCAAAGATCAATTGCCCAGTGCTGATGTGTGGGAAGCCAGGTTGGCCGTTGATTCCTGCCCCCACGGGCCGCCGCCAGCAAGCTGGCTCGATTCGGGATGCCTGCCAGCGCTCCCCCACTTCCAGCACCATCCCGGCCACCACAGCCAATGGAGAGGACCGTGACGTCTCAGGGGTAGAACTGGGGTGGGGAAGGTGGCCAGGCTCTGGGGGGTGGGGAGAACTTCCCTCACTCTGCCTCATCCTCTTCACCGAACACACATTTTATTTCTTAAAAAATAAATACTTGCTGCTAGTTATCCGGCATCGCAAACAGTTGCTAATATTTCCGGAGCCTGTCGAGGCGGGCAGCCTGCCCTCCGCTGGAGTGGCCCAGAGGCTCTCTGCCCAGCACCTGCCTTCGCATGGCAACACGAATGTGGACGTGAGGGTGGTGGCGATGGATCACGGCAGGACGGATGAGTGGCCACACACGGGAAGGGGGGGGAAGGGAGGGGGCAGCCAAGGGAGGGGGCAGCCAAGCCAGGGGGCTGCCCGACACATACCTTCACTGTGCCACCGGCCGGCATGTGCCCGACGTTGTCCAGGGAGCCCACCTTGGCCTGGGCTTTCTCCTTGAAGTTCAGCTTCTGGTTTTCAATCTTGACATCTCCACCTCCTGGAAGATGCAAAGGAAGAGAGGAGAGATGGAGGGTTGCCACCCACCCACCCACCCCTGCTCGCCTCCTCTCTCGACTTGGGCGAAGTAAGGACGCAAAGTGGAAGCGATTAAAACCACACACAACTTCTGAGCAACTGGGAAACTGCCCTGATGATAACCAGGTAAAAGTGTTCTTCTCCCCTTCCTAACACAAGAGCTTGTAAAAAATGTAGAGGACCAGAGGCGTCTTTTGTAGCGATGGCTGCCCACTTGAATCGGAATTGGACAAAGTCATGGAGGAAGAGCTATCACGGGCTACAGCTCAGGACGGCTCTATGCCACGTCCCAGAGGCTGTGCACCTGGGAACGGGGTGGGAGGGCGGCTGCTGCCCCTCCTGTCCTATTTGTGGGCTTCCCACAGGCATCCGGCTGGCCACTGGGGAAAGAGGATGCTGCACTACAGAGACTTTGGGCCTGATTCAGCTTCAGGGCTTCTCACATTCTTAACCAAAAACTGAACAATTGATTGCAAAGAAGTTAAAGAAATGAACAGTGAATAACGTTTAATACAAAACACAAATGGCAAAGAGCAGTCTATGATAGCTGAGAGAGCATGCAATTGCTGCTGCACCCTACTTTTCTTGTGGGGAGTGACGGCCATATATCCCTGCACTTTGGGACCAATCTAGTCAGCCCCTATTTTTATGTATAAAAGAATTATCTCTTAAAACTGGCCACTGAAGAAGACATTGGCTGGTTTTGGACCACACATGAAGCAACGGGGGGGGGGGGGGGACAATTGTCAGTTGTGTTGCTTATTGTGTCGTGTGGGGAGTAACACACCATGCACACACAACTGACAGAACGCTATTCCGCCAATTAAGCAATGGAGAGAAACAATGCGCTCGCACGTTGTTGAGCCCAAAGCCCCGTGGTTTTAAGTATCGTCTGAAACCAACCCCCCCCCTCCGTGCACTATTCCGTTTGGGAATAGAGTTCTGCCGGCCGAAGCAGACGAAAACCCCCGGCTGCTCTATACAGCCAGCAGAACTCGCGGTGCATGCTGGGATATGGCTGGAGGACTGAGGGAGGGAGGGAGATGTAGCAACCAAGATGGCCGCCAGAACTTTCTGCTGCACAAGCACCAGAGTTGCAGCATGTCGTGTGTGGAGCTCCGCCTACCTAACGCACGGTCAGTATACGCTATTTCCCCCTCTGTTGCCTAATGTGTCGTCCGAAACCAGCCATTCTGTCGAAACGCGTTTGGCCCATGTTTTAAATGTAATGATTGAGCACGATTTTAAATATACTATTTTCGTTGAAGGTTCATAAAAAGTGCTTTTTGCAATTTGTATTTTGTATTAAATGTTATTCATGTTCATTTCCTTAACTGCTTTGTAATCAACTCTTCTTACATTACCCAGCCCACAGATTCCATTTCAGCCACACGAGGCAGCTGCCTCCTGAGGAAGGATATGGCCCTGTCCTTGAGTTCAGTGTTACCATCCATCCCAAAGCCTCCGCGGCCATTTGCACTCTCTGACTGGGTTCAGACAATGTGATAACCAATGGTGGTTTAAATAGTCGACGGTTGGTTATTTAACCCACCGTGGGTTATTGTGTTGTGTGGAGGGAGATTTTTTAACCAAAGGTTGGTTATTGGGGCAAAATAACCAACACTGTGCAGAGTTGGCTTTTTGAACCACTGCTAGTTATCATGTTGTGTGGAGGACACCGTTGGTTATTTTGTCAGCCACAGAGTTGCGAGGCAAGAGTGGTCAAAACGGTGGCTGTCGCTCTAGTCCAGCTGGCAGGATAGATTTTCATCAGCCATGGCTGATGGGAGACAAGTGGGAAAACTGAAGGTGGGGGGAGTGAAGGAGTAGGATGGGTGAGTCAACTCAACGCCAATCCTAATCCACACCATGGTTGATTATTATCACGTTGTGTGTGGGCAGGGGAACACCCCCTAGACAAGCAGCTGTCCGGCTGATTATCACCCCACCGAAAGACCAGCCACCAACTCTCACCTGGCTTATGCTTGATATTTGCCTTTGACCCGCACTTTGAGGACACTTTGGAGAGATCAATCTTCTTGTTCAGGATCTGCACCTGCAGAACAGACGGAGGGAAGGGAGGGACATTTCAGGAGCAAGGAATGCCAGCGCTGCTCTGTAGGCGCCACCAGGATGTCCGTGCCTCCGCTCTTCCAGCGCCCTCTTCCCACTAGCCTGCTGGTTGCCAGGCACAAGGCAGGAGCTGCTGCTGCTGCTGTTATGAAGGATTGTGGGGGGGGGGGGAGTGCTTGTGCAGCCGAAGGACCACAGTGCTCAAAGCCCCGCCAAAAGGCAGCGTAAAACGTCGGGGCACTGCATAAAATTAGAGGCGGGAGGGAGCATGGCCAGAGGGGGAGACGCATGTGTGGTGCACCGTTAGGCCTTGATAGACTATGATTAAAATAAAACAGTGAAACCACAGTACGAATCAGACCGGCACCTGGCGCACTAGAACTGCCAGGGCTCTCTCTCTACCTCTCCTCCGGTGAGGCTGGGGCTGCCTCGGCAAGCGGGGGACCTGGCTGAGTGGCGGCTGCGAAGGACGGGCTTACTATGGGACCCAGACCTCTGGCCCACCCTGTAGACCTCGTGCACTAAGAGTCCAGGATGTATGTGCTGGGAATATATGATGCAACTTCAAACAACGATGCATAATGTATTCCAACTTCTGAAGAATGGGGTGGGGGGTAGGGGAAGCAAAGACCGGGGTGGGGAGAACAAATGAAGGGGAAGAACGGAACACATTTATGCCCCCCACCCCCCGGGATGACAGGCTCAGACCCCCTTCCGGCATCAGCCTTTGCAGGCACTTCGCCACGCTTTCAAATTGCACCCAGCAACCGCGAGGACTAGCAAAACAGGGCGCCTACACGATGGGCCCTGGGATGGACGGAGGCTACTCAATGCCGGCTGCAATTCACATCTTCTGTTTGGGTCCAGGCCATCTTGTTGCGGGGCTGAGTGAGTGAAACCGGGGCTCCTGCTTACCCAAGATCAGCCTTCTCCAACTGGGCCAGATATGTTGGCCTGCAGCTCCCATCAATCATGGCAGTTGCTGTCCAACAGATCCAGGAGGTTGGGGAAGGCAGCTCCATACAGGAAGCCGGGATTAAAGCAGGGGCTTTGGCTCACTGCCCCTACAACACCCAAAAGCTGGGAGGGGTCTAAGGCCCACGCCCCGCTCCGCAGGGGGGAAGTGACCGCTTCTCCGTACTTGTATCTTCTGGGAGAGCAGGGAAGCCGTTCCAGATCCTGGTCCATTGCTGACCAGGAAGATCGAACTTCTTACATCATCAGCAGCCAATCTTCACAAGCTGAGAATATCTCTGCCCCATGCTACTGTGTGTGCGTGTGTGTATTTCTGGGGGAGGGGGGGACTCCCAGCAGCTATGTTCCTCCCCCACCCATGGCAGACAAGGCTTCTCTGCTAGTAGAAAGTTTGAAGGCCACCATTGCTGGAATGAACGTCCCCATCACAGGCTGGGGAGAGACGACCGAAAACCGCCGGCTCCCCGGAGGGCCAGCAATGCACCGGGAGGGAGCGGCTGCGTCTCAGGCCACAGACGGCAGCGCGGAACTGATAAAAGGTGGGAAAAGACCCGTCACGTGAAAGGCCAAACTGGCCGCTATGGTGGTTCTACTCACATTGGTACTGCCCTGGCTGGGCTTGGGGCCCGTGGACGGCTGGGAGTGGCTGCCCGAAACTGCCTTGGGGGCATTTGGAACCTGAAAACAATAAGCACTTTACTCTCTGGACTACACCGCTGAACACTTTTTGATCTGCGGACCAAGGAGATGGAAACGGGTGACAGCGTGGGGGAAGATGGGGAGCTGCTGCAAGACAGGGAGAGAGAGAGAGGGAGGGAGGGAGACCAGAGTGGGCACCATCCCTCTTCTCTGGAGCTCTAGACGGGCCACGGAAGGTACGAGACAGCGAAGCTGGAAAGAAAGGGGAACAGCTGGAGCACATAGGGCTGGAGCACCCCCCCCCCCCCCCCGAATTTGTCCCGGCAAGTGGTTTCCTTCGGCCATGATTTTTGTGGAGAGGGGAAAAGGGAGAGAGAGCCTACAGGTTAAAAAAAGAAGAAGCAATTCTACGAAGTAAACGTGGGAAAAAGCACCTAAAAGGAAGAGCACATTTAATGTATCGAAGCCCCCCTCTCTCCCACCCCAACAAGGAGTCAAAATGCTTCCGTTACTATTGCCTGCTCCCTGGGATCAGGGTTCGAGTGACACCCTGCAAGGTTCTATGGAAGCTGGAGGTTGACCGCTTTGGGAAAGCAGTTCAACCTGACTGGCAAAAAGTAGCAGGCAGGCGCCAGAGCTAGGCATGGTTTGGCATATGAAAGCACTGGGTTGCTTGTGCCCACCAAGCCATCCCTTCTCCCCTTCTCCCCTTCTCCCCTGCCCTCCAAGCCCTCTTCATCTTCCCAGGCAAAAAAGCCTCACAGTCATCCAAGCCCCCCCCCCCCCTCCACAAGATGATTCACAGTACAATTCCACATCTTCCTGGCTTGGAGGAAAGAAGAACGTGTTCAGACCAGGAATGAGCAAGAGCTACATCTCCAGATGTTTGGGGCTTCAACTCCCAGAAGCCCCTGTCAGCATGGCCAATGGTCAGGAATGCTGGGAGCAGAGGCCCAAAGTATCTGGACATCTAGTTTCTGCCCACCCGTTCTGTCCAACTCCACAATTCAAGGCACATTCTCAAAGGCCTCAGTAGCCCATGGAAGGACAAAGAACTTACCAGAGGAAATCTAAACTAGTAGCCCCTAAAGCTTATTTGTGGGAGATTCAGGACAAATAAAAGGCAGGACTTCTTCACACAGTGCACAGTTAAACTATGGAATTCACTACGACAAGATGTAGTGAAGGCCACCAATTTGGATGGCATTAAAAGGGGTTGGATAAATTCCTGGAGAAGGCTATCAATGGCTACTAGCCCTGATGGTTATGTGCTACCTCCAGTATCCAAGGCAGTAAGCCTGTGTGCACCAGCTGCTGGGGAGCATGGGGTGTGTGTGTGTGTGCTGTCGCACCATGTCCTGCTTTGTTGGTCCCTGGTCGACAGCTGGTTGGCCACTGTGTGAACAGAGTGCTGGACTAGATGGACCCTCAATCTGATCCAGCAGGGCTCTTCTGATGTTCTCATGTTCTAATACGCATGCATTTATGTCTGCAGAAAGAAGACTGCTCATAACCCACCTTCGGACTATGGCACGATTGACGTGTTTATTTCTGAGGTGGGAGAAGCCACACAGGGAGCCGATCTTCATCTGAACTGGCCCCATGCAGAAGTCATCAGGTTTTCACATCAGAGAAAACCTCCATTAGGAAGGAAGCTGCAAGCCGCTCCGAGATCTGTTTCCCGTCTCCAAGAACCAGCTGGCATTCTGACACGCGCAGCGGTTTGGTAACACCGACAGGGCCGAGAGACTTCCGCCCAGAGAGCTTTGGCTATGGGGCGGAATATAAATGTAAATAATAATAATAATAATTTGTGACCTTTTCCTGTTGCCATAGTTCTTTGACTTCCATGGCCAATGGTGTATATTTGTCTCTCTTTTCTTCTTCCTTTTCAACAACATTTGTGCCATTCAGTATTGCTATGTCGATGAGGTATGTGTGTTTTTCTTTTTTGTCTATGACCATTATGTCTGGTCGGTTGCAAGGTATTGTCTTGTCCGTATTAATTGTTCTGTCCCTGTATATTTTACGATCTTAATTTTCCAGGATTGTTTCGAGTGAGTATGTATAGTATGGTTTAGATTGTTTGATAAGGTTGAATTTGATGGCCAGTTGGTGAATTATTTTTGCAGCTGTATTGTGTCTGTCCGTATACTATAGTCCATTCCTGCCAGAATTTTACATCCTCCTGTTATATGGTCTATTGTTTCTTGGAACTGATGGCATTTCCTGCACAGGTCTGTTGTTACACTGTTATCTTTTATGATGTATGTTTGGTAGTTCTTGGTTGCTATAACTTGATCCTGTATAGCTATTAGGAATCCTTCTGTTTCTGGAAATAGTTCACCCTTCCTGAGCCAGTTGTACGATTCTCCTTTGTTTATTTGTTGGTTCTGTATGATGTTGTTGTGCTTCCCATGGAGTACTTTTTGTGCCCATTTTTCTTTTTCCTCTGCAAGTGTGAGTGGTCGTGTTGGATCTTCGTTTTGTAGTGCTAGGTTGAGTGAGGTGTAGTTTTTATCTGCTTTTACTATGGCTTTATGAATGGGGGTGTTTTTGGTGTGGAAGAAATATTGTTATTATTATTATTATTGTTATTATTATTATTATTATTATTATTATTATTAAATCCAGAGACTGAGGGAGGCCTCCCATGAAATCCTCTGATGTTGGGCCCTGCTCCTTTGGGGTGGGGGAAAGGCCACACACACACACACATACACTCATATATATAGATAGATAGATATACACACATACCCACCCACACATACATAAACACAAGAAAAAGGAGTTAGTAGAACGACAGCCGTCCAGAGGGCCTCATACTTACATTCCCACCTCCAGGGACATGCTTAATATTGTCCTTGGACCCACACTTGGACTGGACGTGGCTGTAGTTGGCTTTTTTGGAGACTATCTGGACCTGGAGCATCACAGAGATGGGAGAGAACGACACAAGGGAAGAGGGCTGGTTAGAACTCTCGCACGGGAGGCAACACTCTGAGATGGCGGAGGGGCGGGCAGAAGGGCGGACAAACAGACAGACAGACAGAGAGCTCATGTTAGGATTTCAACCTGATTAAATGCGAACAGACTTGGACGGGGGACGGAACAGAGGAAGAAGGAAAGAGAAAGCAAATGAACAAACGAGGCAGCGAAGCAAACAGCAGTAAGTGGCGAGTGCATGGGCACAATCTCTCCCTCCCTCCCCCCCCCCCCCCCCAGCAAGGTCTATGGACTGGCAGGCTCAGCGCGTCCACTGAGGCAGGCTGGTCTCCATAACTACGCCCTGAGGCGGGGGGGGCCCTTCCTTTCATCGTCCTATCTCGTGCTCTGAACGGACTCTGTTGGGGTGGGTTATGTTCAGTCTTGGGCAATCTTTCCTTTTTTTTTGGTATGACCAGAATCGATACCGCCCACTGATGTGTCATAAATTTGCAAAGAAAGGGCCCATGCGCAGGACGTCTTGCACAATTAAGGCCCTGAATAGGCAGTCTTACTTAAGGCCAAAGGTCCGCTCGTCTTTGCAAAAGCCTCAGCAACCGGCAGAGGCTGGGGCGGGCGGGCCCTGAACCCCCCTTCGCCCCACCTCTGAGCTATATAATGCAGCTGGGGGAAAGTGGAAACCACCTCAGCTTGCATTACCAACTCCCTTGCACGACAAGGCCTACGATACTGGAGAAGATTTCTTACCGCCTAGTTTCTATATCAACTTTCTCCAAACTGGTTAGAAGTGGGGGGCACTAGATTGGGTGATGCTGTTCTACACATTTCTTGACTGAAGATTATTCCTGCTTTTTGCTTTTTTTGCTACTTTGCTTTTTGAGAGAGGTGAGACACCGGGGCTCCTCAAGGGAAGGCCCGAGACCAGCTGTAAACCTCGTTCGAACCTTTGTCGCCTTTGGTTGAAAGGTGTTCAGCTTGACTGAGACAGCACAAGCCTGGCTGTGTAACTGCTGTTTAACAGGCGTTATTTTTTATATTCATCTACACCTGAGGAGGAACAACAAAGGATCTCAGGGACTAGTCCACAAAAGCTTACACCATGATCAGTGTGTTCATCTGTTGTTCTTTTGCCTGGAGATGCAGCCCGTATCAAGGGAAGTCTCCCATTTCTGGCAGTGTGGTCATGCTGGGCCCCACTGAAAATGCAAGCTGCCCCCCTCGCCCTGTGTTTTCTTCTTAGCTAAGGCCTGCATGATGGGCTACCCCGTCCCTATAGGGGACGGCTTAGTGTAGAAACAACATGCAGCCCACATGGGAGTAACTTCACTAGGTGAATGCAGCAAAGCACAGGTGATCTATCAGTAGCTCGGAGCCATAGGGGTAATATCACTTGCTTTATGCCCAGAAAATCCCAGGTTCGACCTCTGGCATCTCCAGGTAGGGTTGTAAAAACTTCCCGAAACTCTGGAGAGCTGTCGTCATCAATGAATTAGATGAACCAAATATCTGATTCAGTACAAGGCAGCTTTCTCTGTAGCATGAATGCCACTTCCTGAGTTTGCTGTACGCACAGGAAAACTTTAACGTTTCAAGCAACCTCACGCGCCTGTTCTCATTAGTTTCAGAGGGGGAAGGGATCAACACGGTACATACTTTCGAGAGACAGTAAACAAGATGCACAGTAGGACTCCATCAACATCCAGACGTGGGGTTGCTCCAACTATCTGCCGCGTTTAACCAGGGAAACACGAGCCCTCTCCTTGGCTGCCAGTCCAAGGTAAGTGACTGTGTGGAGGGGGGAGCAGGATTGTACCTCTTGGCCCTGCTGCCTGTTCATTCAGCGGAAAGGCCCCTTCCTCACCTTCCAATGGAGGGTGGGGTCGAGGGCCAGCAGGCACCTTCTTGAAGGTGAGCACAGGGCTCCAGTGTTCAAACTGTGAGAGCGATGTGTGTGCGCAGCCCATAGCGAAAGGGAGGGATGCATGTCCTGTGCCCCCAAGAAGGATGCCAGGTTGAGCTTTCTCCCAGGAAAGCCGTGAGTAGGCTTTCAGACACGAATCCCCACATGGTGGAGTCTGTATCTGTATTCTGCCACTTGCACATGGGGAGGGGGAATTTTTTTTAAGAAAGAGAGAGAACTATTGCAAGCAGCTTTCTCCGACCTGTGTTGTGCTGTCACTACAATACCCAGCATGCCCCGGCCAGCTGTACCGGCCGGGGCATGCTGGGAGTTGCAGTCCAACACATCTGGAGGGCACCAGGTCGGGGTAGGCGACGTTGTAGGAATCGCTTCCCTTGTGACAAGGGTATGATTTGGGTTTTGCACAGAAGCTCACTCAGCCGCTTCTCCAAGGGCATCCATCTTCGCCCCCTCTGATCTCCTTCGAAATGCAGGTGCTGCAGCTCCTGAAAAACTTGCCCCGAGAAGCCAGCCCCGGGCCCCTTGGAAGTCTGCCTGAAGCAGGGGCTACGAAACCTTCTCGCTGGCAGAGGCCCAGCCTCGGAAACCAGGGCTGCCCCGCCTCCCGACACACCGCCAACGTTCAACTTCATTTGGGCCAGGTTTGATGCCAGCCAGACCGAGGCATTGTCTGTGTTCTGGGCAAGCTGAAACGAGTCCCAAAGCCCATTCAAGCCTCACAAAAACAGCCGTGTTGGGAAGCCCGACCCGGACGGACAAAAGCAAAAGCTGTCGATGACAGAGAGGGATGCTCAGTCCCTGGTGCTGCCAAGCGAAAGCCAGTCACATGGTTTACTACGTGTTTGGCCAGCAAGAGCTGCTTGGCAGGCAGGGGTGTTCATCTACGTCAGTGTATGTCCTTAAAGCACGTCAGCTGTCAGGTAGAGAGAGAGCTTGCGCACGGCTCTTTGGGCATGTTGTCCAGGAATCGGGGGGGGGGGGGGCTGTCACCGTATCTGGATAAGAGGAGAATTCCCCTCCAAAGTGTTAGCAGAACTCGGGCTACAGGTCACTGAACCTGGAACTAAAGAGTTAACGTGCACCTGAACAAGGTGTGAGGGGATTACTGGGACTTTGCTCCGCCCTTTCCTGTTTTCCTCCCTCTACCTTCCTGCTTGCTATTCCCTGCCCCATGAACTGCTGAGTCCATGGCTGACCTGAGCCATCCTATCCCAGGATGGAAAGTGACCTGTTGTTCCTAAAGGAAAGTCTCTTTTAAATCACCGCTGGAATGTTTCTTTCGCCAACACACGTGGCTACTCACAGGGAGCTGGTTCGGACGACAATACAAAATACGTTGCTTTCGCAAGCAGAGGATGTGTCTTGGAAAGCTCTCTGCAGGAGATTTTGCTTTCCTGGGTCCAGCCAAGTGAAATCCCTGCAGCTTGGCGTTTTACTTCTCCGACCTCTGTCTAGCCTGCGTCACTTGAGTCTGCAGGTGGAGCTCACCTGGCTGAGCATCCCTCTATACCAGGGGTGGGCAACTCGTGGCCCTCTAGAAGTTTGGGCTTGCAACTCCCATCAACCCTACCCACCGTGCTGAGGGATGCTGGGAGTCGTAGGCCAAACCGTGTGGAACACCCCAACCTCTCCCCCCCTTCTCTATGCAAAGTCACCCGTCCCTCGGGGACACAAACACAGACAGACAAGACTAGCATGTCAGGGGGAAGGCTAAGCTGCAACCCTTTTCTCTTTTGTGGCAAGGAGGTGCATTCCGTCGTAAGAGTCCCATCGACACAAATTTGCCTGCACAGCCCAAGGCCTCCCTCCGACGCTGTAGCCTGTAGGCCGAGAATGCACAGTCTCATGTGTCCCTTCCCCCTTGCAAGCTTTCCATGAACAAGCTTCGAGCGCGCAGAAAGCAAATGGAAATTTTCGGTGAGGGGGGTTGTTAGGCAGAGAGAGGCAAGCTGGTCCTTTGGGGCCTGGGGAGTTCAGCAGCCCACGCTTCTTTCCGGATGGGGAGACAGAGAAGCAAGCAGAGCTCCCCCTCCCCACAACCCCAAGGTGGGTCTCCCAGGCAGCCTGCTGCCGCTCCGAAAACCAAGGAGCTTCTCGGGACTCCATGGCGAGGGATGTTTGGGGAAGAACGTTTAGAGAAGGGTTTCCCACGAATTTCACCGGCAGAAGGACTGGACATAAAAAAAGAGGGTGGCGGGTGGAAAGGGGGAAGGACCAGGAGCCGTGCCAATGACAAGAGGAACGTGGAGAAAGTCGAGAGAGAGAGAGGGGGGGGTGACCCAAAACAGGGGGGTGGGGGTGGGGAAACGAAATCAAACAGAGCAGAGGAGTTGGGCCTTTTTCCTCTCCCAAGCGATAGAAGTCTGAAACAGGACTCACTTTCCCATTAGGCTGCTTTTGCGCACCCTCTTTTGTAACAGCTGTTTTAGTAGTAGCCGTTTTAGGTACTGCATTGAGTTCAGGCTTTCGGGCAGCCCCGGCTGACTCTGCCTTTCTCTCTACTTTTGCCTAAATGGAGACAAATGGAGGGTGACTTTTACATCATGAGTGTTTTAAAAAAAAGAAAGAGAGAGAGAGAGAGAGAGAGAGAGAGAGAGCGATGGCAGGAAAGGCGGCTGGATGTCGGAACAACTGGGACATTCACATTGGGCTCCGACGGGGTGTGGGTGGAATCTGTACGACGCCGTGAGGTGGTGGAAAAGCTCGGGGAAGTTTTTCAACAAGACCGCTGAATCGAGTTGAGAGACCTGGATTGAAGCCCCACCCACGTATGGGGCTCCTTGCGTAGCTCCGGGGGCCTCCCCGCCTTCCGTGACACATGGGTGATGCTGAGCCTGGGTCAGGCCCACTGGTGCAGAATGGCGTAACGGTCACTGTGGGGAAAGAGCAGTGCAGGGAGAGACCTGCAACCATCTCCTGCAGATGGTGGGACGCCACCCTCCCCCTCCCGGCTTCTGGTTCTGGCTCATTTGGGAAGCAGCTCTAAGGAATTTCAAACAGGGAAAATCTTACGGAAGGTCCCAATTTCTAAAGCTCAGGAAGATGGACGGCTCTTCAGTTATCTTACAACTCCAGGTCTCCCAAGCCGGAGTACAAGTCTTTATTGTCCACAAATCCCTAACGGTTGAGTCTCATCATTCAGACATGTCCCCACCCGCTCCATCCTGAAAACAGTCGCTGGTTCAAAGTTGGGATTCATTTGCGGAGCAGCCTCCCAACGCACCCGTTTATCTGCTGGGTTTAAAAGTTAAGCGCTGATGATCCCAAGATTTCGGAGTCAACGTTAGCACCGCCACCTCTACTGTTCGATAGCCTTACTTGTCCCTTTCAAATCCGGGAACGCAAACCATCCCTGCCTCCTACCCTCGAGTTACTGCAATCAAAAGCTGGATTTAGCGAGAGTGCGTCGGCTTCCATTGCAACCCGAAGACTAAAACAGGGACACAAGGAAGCAGGCGGCATTTCTAGGCATCCACGGACAAGTTTAGACCTGGGGACACAGGGCAGGCAGTCAGGGAACACTGCAGGAAACCCAACCCCATCATCCATCTGTCAGGGATGCTTTAAGGTGGATTCCTGCACTGAGCAGGGGGTTGGATTCAATGGCCTTAGAGGTCCCTTCCAACTCTGCCGTTCTAGGATTCTATGAACTTGCCACACTGAAGGGGTTCTGCAGAAGGAGCAGGGTGGTGGCTATTTATTCAGTTAAGTAATGTCTCCTAAACACAAGAAATCCTGTCCCGAAATCCTCCACATGCACCCGGAGTTCTACTGCACCATAAATCAAGGAAAAGTGGGGAAGGAGCAGGAGGCTGGGAGGACAAGATGAGGCTGGAAACATACACTCCATTCAATGACATTTCCTCTGAATGTAGAATTTGAACAGTCGGGGATACTTGGACTTAGGGCAAGGGGTGGGAACCCGCAGTCCTCCGGCTATTGTTGGGCTATACCACATACCATCCCCCGAAGACTGGCTGTGCTGGTTGGGGCTGATGGGAGCTGGAATCCAGCAACATCGGGAAGGCCACAAGTTCTCCACCTCTGATTCAGGGGATACAGTTGTGGTCTCCATTCAGGAAACGCTCCTTGACTGGCTCCCAGAAGCAGCTCAAGAGGGCACTGAAGCCATCTGCAGGGTGGGCCATTCAGGAAAAAGCACACACCCCTGGGCAAATATCAGGGTGTTTCAGCTTCCCCAAATGCAACCATTAGGTTCACAAATCAATGATGGAGAAGTGGTCAATCTTCAGGTTGATTCTCTTATTTAAAAAAAAAACCCCATCAGAAACAGCTTTTGGATGCTCCTTAAAAAAAAAAGGATCAGTTTGCTCTGATGCATTTGGGGGAGTCTCCTGCACAAGCCTCACGGATATGAACAGAAGCTGCGCAACAGCAGTGCTGTGCTCCTGCGCAGATCCCATTCTCATCGATGAGGCTCTTCCAGGGGAAATTCCCTGGGGACTGGGCCCCTACTCTCAATTCGGGTACATAGCTCCATGGCAGAGCCCCTGTGTTGCACACAGAAAGTCCCAGGTTCAATCGCGGGCATCTCCAGGTAGGGCAAGGAAGGAATCCTGCCTGAAACCCCGGAGAACTGCTGCCAGTCAGTGTCAACCAATACCTGAAAGGTTGTCACACCGAGGAGGGCCAGGATCTCTTCTCCATCATCCCAGAGTGCAGGACACGGAATCATGGGCTCAAGGGAAAGGAAGCCGGATTCCGGCTGGACATCAGGAAAAGCTTCCTGACTGTTAGAGCAGTATGACAATGGGACCCATGACCTAGGGAGGTGGTGGGCTCTCCCACCCTAGAGGCCTTCAAGAGGCAGCTGGACAGCCATCTGTCAGAGATGCTTTGAGGTGGATTCTTGCACAGAGCAGGGGGTTGGACCAGATGGCCTTAGAGGCCCCTTCCGACTCTACTATTCTATGATTCTATGAGCTAGATGGGCCAAGGGTCTCACTCAGTACAAGGCAGCTTCCAATGTTCCTGCGACGCCAACTGGATGGTCACCAGTGCTCCCCGTTCTAAGCAAGCATGCGCCTCCAGGATGCTTCAACAGCAGCAGAATTTTGCTGACAGCCTCGGGTCATTCACATGTCCGCATGGCTCTGGGGAGAAATAGGACCTCCCCCCACAGGGAGAGCAACCACCACTGCCATGATGACTGAACCTGGGATAAAAGAGAGGGGAGTCCAGGGCCAAGGACTGGCTTTCTCTGCTAGGAGCACGTGTGTTTTCGTTCTTATAGGTGAGACTTCCACGCTCTCGTAGGCTGCTAATCCTTCCAGATGGGAAGAGCTAAAACTCCAGCAAATAAATTCATTTCAAAGTGCAAGAAAGTTTAAGATTAAAGAGAGAGAGAGAGAGAGAGAGCACAGGTGGTACTTATTCCAGGAGAAGTAAAATCATAAACAAGTCCTAAGTCTGCCTTTCCCAAACGGCAGCCTCCAGGCATGTTGGACCACAACTCCCATCATCCCCAACTGGCAGGGCCATTGGAGATGGCGGGAGCTTTAGCCCAAGACATCTGGAGGGGGCCAGGGTTGGGGAAGGCTGGCCAAGGTTAACCCAATGACGCCTGCCCTCATCCAGGTCACAAGGCCCAGCCAGGGCAAAAGGAGGAACCGCCCAGGGAGCTTCAGGCTCCTGCAAGGGGACCTCGCAAGACACCCTACAAAGAATCAGGCAACGATTCCCATTGGTCCACAGCGTCAAAAACAGGGAGACAGACGGAGGCTGTTGGTCACACAACCCCCCACCCCTAAAGAGGTGACCGTGGTTCACGCACCCGCAGGGCGCCTGGTCTCCCATGCTAAAAAAAACTGGGATCAGCTGAACTAGAAGAACCTGGCAGTGGCCAACAATGG
This sequence comes from Anniella stebbinsi, assembly GCA_029215795.1. Lineage (NCBI taxonomy): Eukaryota > Metazoa > Chordata > Lepidosauria > Squamata > Anniellidae > Anniella > Anniella stebbinsi. The sequence continues at coordinate 236,240,681 of JARDYH010000002.1, forward strand.
GCGCCACAAGAGCAGCGTATCTCCATTACTCTGTAATGGGCTGGGAATGATAGGAGTTGTAGTCCACGCACACCTGGAGGGCACCCAGTTGGGGAAGGCCATTCTATTGGATGGCCCACCTGAGCAAGCTCAGACCCTTTCCTCAGAAGGCAGCCACCTCCTGGTGAAAAAGAACCGGACCGAGAGCTGGAAAGGGCGTTAAATCCAGCAGGCAGGGCTTCTACAGCGGCCCAGGGAGATGACGATCGTCGCCGCGTACTGCCAGAGAGCTTCGGCTATCGGGCAGTACAGGAATGTCACAGATCCCTAAGCAAACGGCCCAAAGAGAGGGATTTACCTTTCCTCCGCCTGGCTGGTACTTGATGTTATCCGTAGAGCCAATCTTGGAGCGAACGTTCTTCAGGTCAGGGGCCGACACGCTGGTCGGGGGCCGTGGGGGCTTGGGGATGGGGCTGGTTTTGGGTGCGGCTTTGAGCGTGGAGGCCTTCTTGAGCTCGCTGGTTGCGCTCGCCATCCCGGGAAGTTTGGGCACAGCTGGCTTAGGCTTGGGCCGGCTGGCTGCAGCTCCGGGCAGGGCGGGAGAAGGACTAGTGGAGGCCGGGGCACTCTTTGGGCGGCTTAGGTCAGCTGCGGAGGAAGAAGACAAGACTGTCAGCAGGAGGAAGCGGCAGGCGCACCAAAGAGCAACACTTCTCGGAGGATCGCACGGCCACTTGGGACGCGCCGCAGGGCGTGGGTTACCTGAGGGCGATTTTGCAGGGTTCTTCTTGGCATCGGTGGGCTTTACGTCGGTCTTGATGCCTGCACAACACAAAGGAAGCAAGCTGAACGACCTTTGCTCTGCCCTCCCGTGCAAAAGCCGCTATTGGTTAACCATCATCAGCCTGACCTGCCTCAAACCGTGGATGAGGGTCTGTCAAATCTGGGTTTTTTGTAAGCCTTCAGCACAGTTCACTCAAACACCGATTCAATGAACTGCAAGGCTCTTCCCCACTAACAGGGCAACTCAATCTACTAGTCTCAATGGCTAAGTGCAACCTCCAGTATCAGAGGCAGTAAGCCTGTATACACCTGTTGCTGGGGAACATGGGTGGGAGGGTGCTGTTGCACCATGTCCTGCTTTGTTGTCGACAGCTGGTTGGCCACTGTGTGACCAGAGTGCTGGACTAGATGGACCCTCGGTCTGATCCAGCCTCAGGGCTCTGCTGATGTTCATTTCTGGGCTGGACTTTGCACCATTTAAGCCAGGGATAGGGCAACTTTGTGGCCCTCCAGATGTTTTGGCCTACAACACCCACAATCCCTCCCCACGCTGGTTAGGGTTGTTGGGAACGGCAGGTCAAAACACCTAGAGGGACATAAATCACCCACCCTTGCTCTGAGCCTGCTAGAAATGGGGCAAAACGATCCACACAAAAAGCAGGCTCCCCTGACCTGTCCCCAAACCTAGAATCTCTTTTCACAGCAAGCCCGGGCTGAGGAGATACTCACTGGAGGGCCTCTTGGGTGGGGATGTGGCGGTGCTCCGGGGGCTGGATGTATTCAGGCTTGTCAGAGCTGCCGATGGCCTGGGAGTGGCTGGATTGCTTCTCGTCATAGGCCGAGGGGTGGTGGCGGACGGCGTCTTTGAAGGGGAGGTTCGCTTATCTGGGCTCTTGACGTCTGTCCCCTAGTCATGAAAAGGGCCCGTTTCAAACCAAGGCTCGTCCTTGTGAAGAAAACCCCTCATCCTCGAGAACTTAAAACAAATAGAAGATTCTCCCCCCCCCCCACCACCCCAGGAAGTGCGCACTCATCTTCTCCAGGTGGGATTGAAAGAGGAGGGTTTGCAAACGTGTCGCTGACCATCCGGATGTTTCTAACTTTTCCCTAGACAGGTCATTCTCCCTCTGCCCACCAATACCTACCTAAGTGCAACATGTAACTCAAAACTAAACCATGTGGCTTAGAGATCTTGATCAAAGTGAAAATTCCCCCCAAAAAACCACAGCCAGGCAAAACCTGTATTAGGACCAATCAAACTGTCACACGGTCGTGAACACTCTTTTGAATTCTCTGCTCTTCGTGAGATTAGATTCTAGCCGAAGTGATGGGGGGGGGCAAAAAGAGGGGAAATGGCTTGATGTGGAAACCACAGTCTCGCAGTCAGAGTCTTAAAACAGAGCGTGCAGGAGATAGCAGGCTGGAGTAGCAAGCTGGATTAGGCTCTGCTAGGTGCTGTGCGGGTTTCAGGTTCCACAAAACAGCAAACATCGGGGGGGGGGGAACCCATTTTTGAAAATATAAAATCCAGCAGATATTCAGATCTGTCTCCAGCCTTAAGCAAAACACACAGGGTCCTCGTGATAAAATGTGTATTTCATTGACCGTTCAGATATTGCCAACTAACTCTGTAGTACTTGGCAGTGATCAAGCCAAAGAAGCCCTTGTGTGTATGAGGGAGACAACTTAAAAAACCCAGCATCATGGGGGTCATCCAACAGCCGAGGCAACAGCAGGGCCCAATTGTTCATCCCGCCTCCCCAGCGGGAGTCAGGGGTCAAACTTTTAGATAGGATTGCAAAGTCTCAGGGTTTGACCTGATGTTCCAGCCTCAGGGCGAGGAATTAGAACCCAAGGCAGGGGAAAAGGATGGATTATTTCCTGCTTGACTTTATGGGAACTTTCCCCACCATCAACTGGCTGCCATGTCATGTAAGCATCCACTCCTGAGCTGCTATGCAAAAGCCCAGCTCTGTGCTCTATTTTCACCCTCCTTAGGGAGTATCAGTGTACCCCCTACTCATTATCTCCCAGACTTCACCTCCTGAGTCTCTGGTGGCAATCTGACAAACCTACATGTATACGGGTTATATTATAAATACCTTGGCATAAATGTATCAATAATAACATACAAACCTTACGTCAGCCTTCGCCAACCAGGTTCCCACTGCACGAGCTGGAGAGCAACTCCCATCATCCCTGAGAATGATGGGAATTGCAGTCCAACTAATCCAGAGGGTATAAGGTTGGTGAAGGCTGCACCCAATTTTTTACGGCACGGCATATTGTGCTACCTGCCATTTTATGCTGCAAGCACATGCAAGGCAATGGACTGTAGAGGCGCAATCCCTTCACAAAATGCTGACTTTCATTTTATTGTTTTGTTCCCTGGCTTATTTTGGGAGGTAACTAAAGGCCGAGGTCGAAAGAATGAAGTCACAGACATTGCAGAATAGGGTGGTTTTGGGGAGGGATTTGACGGGGAAAGAGAGATGGTGTCATGTTCGCTAGAACCATTTATCCTCCCCCGCCCACGCTGTCGTCTGCCAAGAGGAAGCTCTTTAATTATGGGCAGAACGAGAAAATTGCACTGTAGGCTTAGATGGCGTTTGTCCGAGACCATCTGGGACCCTTAGCAATGCCTGGCCAATCTATGAAGAGCTGACGCAACTGGGAAAAAAACCCTTTTCCAGGAAGGTATCGGAGTCCAGGTAATATATTCATGTTTTGGGCTTCCTTTCTATTCATAATCATTAAAATTGGGACTGTGTTCCCCGAGGTGTCATTTAGAACCGCTGACATGTTTTAAGATTAAATAGCACTTCTTGGCAAAGGTTTACAGCGCTTCTGTGCTCACTGTCCATTTGGTTTCCGCACACATAAAGTCAATTAGAAAAAGTGTCAGGATTTTGATGAGCAAAGCCGGGTAGCCATGGGAACTGGGAGCCAAGCGAAGGTTACTTACCCAAAGGGCAGCATCTCCATCCAAATATGAGCACAAGTGACTTTCGCTCAAGGAGCTGCCCCCTCGCCCCCCCTTTTTCATTTTGCACATGAACACAGCACGACCACCCTGCACCCCCAGAATGGATGGGGTGGAGATGGGGAGCCCTTCTTGGTTACGGGCACATTGCCAATTTGAAAGTTCAACAGCAAACGAAATTTCACCACGAGCGACGCAGGAACCCATGCTGCAAACCCCTCACACTGGCTCTGATCTTAGCCAGGTATAATTGAGGTTGATCTGGGCAGGGACAGCTTGGCCACAGTGGTATGGGCATTAGGAATCTTAAAGGTTGGATTACTGCAATGCGCTCTACGTGGGGCTGCCCTTAAAGCTGCTCCCGAAGCCGGAGCTAGTGAAGAATGCAACAGCTCGGGTGTTGTCCGGAGCTGCCCCTTTCCAGCATGTAACTCCTTTGCTGAGGGAACTGCACTTGCTGCCTATTCACTACCAGGCCAGGTTTAAGGTTCTGGTACTAGTGTACAAAGCCCTAAACAACTTGGGACCAGGATACCTGAGACAGCGCCTGCTCCCCTATGAACCTGCCCAGTCACTGAGGACATCGGAGGGCATGCTCCTGGTGGTTCCACATGGACCTATCATCCGACTGCAGCCCCCAGGGGAAGAGCCTTCGGTGTGGTGGCCCCCCTCCTATAGAACTCCCTGCCTCTGGAGGTCAGGCAGGCACCAACTTTGTATTCCCTCCAGCACCTCCTGAAAAGGTCGTTGTTCCAGGAAGCCCTTCCCTTAAGGACCAACCACGGTTTCTTTTGCACTTTGTTTTTAAAACATGTACTTTTGATGTGTTTTTATTCTGTTTTATTTTGCCAGCACTCCGAAATTCTAAATGGGGAGCGGTATATAAATATTGTAAATAAATAATAAAAATAATAATAATAATAATCCCCAGTTAGTTGAACCCATTGTGGATCTCTTCTCATCTTCCAGGACTCCCAAAGGTCTCCTCCCCCTTGGGAGACTCCGCCCTTTCTCCCTCGCTGCCCCTGGTGCATGGAACTGCTTCCCAAGGTACCTACATGCCATAACCTCTTTTCCCCCCATTAAATCCCTTTCCCAAACCAACCTTTTCTGTAATGCTTATGATTTGATTCGTTAGACCTCAGCTCCTTCAGAATCAAAGCTTATTCCTGAACTGATGTGAACGCATATTCTTTTATTAGTCTGACTTCCACCTTACAGCAGCCTCCCCCAGCCTGGTACCCTGCGGATGTGTTGGACTGCAACTCCCATAATACCCAGCCAGCATGCTGGCTGGGAATTATGGGAGTTGCAGTCCAACACATCCGCAGGGCACCAGGCTGGGGGAGGTTGTTCTACAGTGTCGACTATCTACAAATCTTTCCAATAAAGTATGAAATACTGTATCATTAAATATCTATCTATCTTACAGTATGTATCTCATTCCTCTTAAATAAATCTCAGCGCAGCTCCTCCTGAGGCTTGCGCATTCTGAACAGGAACTCTTGAGGTTAGTTTAGTGGCAAGATACCCTTATACAGAATGCAGGTGAAAGAAACAATCATGGAGCCCCACCCCTCGTGTAGAAAAGTAGCAAGATGAGGCCAGAACCCTTCTTCCCTGACATCCTAGCTTTCTGCATGAGTGGGTTTCTTTTTCCGATGAGGGCAAGCCTTAAAAAACACGAGTCCCCACCTGCATCCTTGAGGTGGTACGCTCCTGGAGGAACGTACCATGCACTTTTCTGGAATGTTTGGAGTTGCTTCGGGCGAAGTGACGGACTGCGATGGCAATTCAGGTGGGGAAAGGAGAGAGGGGAATTGGCCGGCTTGGGGCCAGAGTATCTGAAGGAACACCTCCTCCCATATGTACCTGTCTGGACCCTAAGATCAGTCTCAGGGGTCCTACCAGGAGGAGGGCCTTCTCTGCTGTGGCACCCAGGCTGTGGAATGAGCTCCCTAGAGAGGTTCGCCTGGCACCTACATTATACTCTTTTAGACGCCAGGTAAAGACCTTCGTATTCTCACAGTATTTTAACAGTTTATTATCATAATCTTTAAATTCTGCTGTTTTAAATTTGTATTCTAAATCTGTATTGCTGCTTGGTTTTATCCTGCTTACGTTCTTATGTGCTATGTTTTTATACTGTTGTTGTTTGATAGTTTGAATCATTGTTATGGTTTTAATTTTTGTGAACCGCCCAGGGAGCTTCAGCTATTGGGCGGTATAAAAATGCAATAAACAAACAAATAAATAAATCCAACCCGCCACGCACATTCTCACAATTCTTGGCACTCTCAGCCAAAGCACAGCGGTCCTTACCTTGGGTTTGGAGTCTTTAGGAGTTAAGGTGGAGGGTCGTGCGCTACCGGTCGCCGGGCGTTTAGGGGTGGCGGCTGCAGCCGGGCCTGCGGTAGGGCTGGTGGCTTTTTTGTTTTGGCCTGGCGTAGCCGAAGCCGGCCGCTTGGCGGGGGCGGCAGTAGCAGTGCTGGGCACGGGCTTGGTTTTCGCTGCAGCAGGCTTTGCTGCTGCGGTGGAGGCTGAAGGCTTTACGTTACGACGCACACACGCAAGCGGGAAGAGAGACAACGCACACACGCACGCACGAGTAACAAAAAGAAAAGAAGCGCATTGTAAACAAAACGTTTAGCAGCGGGGATGTGAGCAAAACCAAAACAATTCAGGAGGGAAATAAAGACGCCAGTGTTCCGTTCTCTGAGTGGAAAGGGGGGGGGGGGCGCAGCGGGCGAACGAACGGTGCCCGATTACACGGCTTAGGCCCCCGGCCTAGTCTGAACGTCGCCTGGAAAACGGCGAACACGACCTTGGCCTTGTTAACGAGAGGTGGACCCCGCAGTGCTGTGTCGCAATCGCCACCCCAAAAGAACGGAGGGAATGGCAGAATGGAGGACTGTAGAAACATCCACCAGCACCTAGTCGCCTCTGCGCCCGCACGTTCGTCTCTTAGCGATTTGTGGGACACCATCGGCCTGTAAGGGTGCTGGGTGCTTGGGGGGCGAAGACAACAGAAGAATCCACCCTCCTCCATCCCCCCCCCCCCCCACACACACACATACCCTCAGCCTGCTTGCTGGGAGACAATCCCAAACAAACCCGGAAACTTCCACTTTGCCTCCTCTCCCTGCTTCCACTAAAACATGCTGGACTTGTGGTGCGTTTGGACATAATAATTCAAGGGAAAGAGCGTGGATGATATTTGGAGAGGGACTATAGGTCAGCAGAAGACCACTGGCTTTGCATGCAGAAGATCCCAGGTTCAGCGATGGAATCTCCAATCTCTGCCTGAGACTCCAGGGAGCTGCTGCCAGACAGGGCAGGCAAATACCGGGCTAGGTGGACAAACAGTCTGAGCTGTTCCCCAGAAGCAGGGAGTTCTCAGCGTCAAGCTGCCAGAGCCTAGGAAGCTGCTTTATATGGAGTCAGACCCTTGGTCCGTGAAGCTCAGTAATGCTGACACTGGCTGGCAGCATGGTCAAAGTTTCAGGCAGGAGTCATTTCCCAGCCCTACTACAGGCGCCGGAAATCAAACGTGGGGCTTTTGCATACAAAGCAGGTGTTCTACTACTGAGCTAGGACCCTTCCCCAAAGGGGAAGAAGGTGCAGGCTCTTTCACCTGCATTATTTTGTCCAAAACGCCACAAACTTAACACCGGGAGAAAGGAAAGCAAAGGACAAAATCCTATGAAGGACAGAGCTGGGATGGGGGGGGGGGGGGGGAAGAGATGAACCCCTCTTCAGCTCAACAGGGTCTTGACAACAAATACCATTCCAGGCCCCCTTGTGTCTGAGGATTCCCTCCAAGCACATGGAACTGGGCTTACAAACAGATACTTGGAACAAAATGCTCAAGAAACGCACATTCTGCCTAGAGTCCTTTTAGAAGCGGCATGCTAGGGGGGCTCTTAGAGGACTAGTGATAGGGGGCTTAGGCCGAAGAAACGGGCTCGGGACTGAGCTTGGACAAGGCCAGGCGGTTTCACTCGGGGCCGTCAGCTCAGAGAACAGAACTTATCACTGGCTTAAGAGGAAGGCGAGAAAAAGCAGGCATGAAGGGCCAGAACCTGCAGAGCTGGGAAGGCAGGTGGACGAGCCTCACCTTGGCTTTCTTCTCAGGGCTTGGCGGAAGCTCCTTGCTGGGAGGGGCTGCAATGTCGTTCGCCCTCGCAACCTCCGCGTCCGGCTTCACCTCTTCTAGTTTCGCTGACCGAAGCAAAGGGGAAACAAAAGGCACTCAGATCTCACCCATCAAAACAGTGTTTAGCGGAGCCTGCATGGCAGCACAAGAGGGACAGAGACAGAGGCTAGGCAGGGCTCAGGGAGCTTGGCTGAGGCGACAGGTATCAAGGCCCATTTCACCACTGCAGGGGGGGCGGAAAGCCCTCCTATCACGCGGGGAGTGGATTTCCACATGCTGGTTACAGGGTTTTTGTCAATTTTGTGTTTTAGAAAGCAAACTTCCCACTGCTAGGCTCAGTCCAGACACAGTGGTGCATTCATAATGGACACAAGCCCATCACTCCCCCTTCCCCCTTTTCAGCCCCATGACGTGCAAATGTAAGCCTGCCTTGGCAACAAGCGAGCAGCTCCGCTTCGGTTTCCCATGTAGGAAGCATCGCAAAAAGTGTCCCCTGACGTGTGACAACATTGTGCATGGAGTGGACGTTTGTCAAGATGTCGTGGCTGCCGCAAGACAGGTGTATGTAGAAGGGTAATTTGTGACCACTTGCATAAGATTTCAAAGTCCAGAGAAACCTCTTGATCCAGCATCCAGAAGCCCCGTCGGATGCAAAGCCAAATATGTTAATATCGGCACGCGTTTAGAGCCATGTTCCCAAATGCCAAATGCATTAAGCGCCTGTAGATGGCTATGCATTGAGGCCGAATGTATTTAAGCTCATTAACTCCTTTTTCAGTTCTAAATTCTAATCGCAACAGACTGGCAGTGAGCGCGTGCAGAGAGTTTTGTTTTATACTGCAGAGGAGCTGCGCTCTTTGGCAAGGGGCTTGCAAGATTCATCTCGGTTCTCCCGGGAACCCACAAAGCTGGTCCGGGGGGGGGGGGGGGAGGGGGCTCAGTGTGAAGAAATCACTTGATGGCAGCCAAGGTAGGTAGGATTTGGAGGGAAACAGCTACTGGGAGTTAAAAGCAGCTGAGAGAAAACATGGGAGGAACCAGGAATCTCCCCCCACCCACAAATGAAGAGGGAGTACACACACACACACCGGCTCCCAACTGTGCCGCCACATGAGATGGAACGCAGCTAAATGCTTCTTCCTGGACAAGACGAGTGGAAGAGGTAGCAGCTAAGGGTCTTGAGTCCACCGCCCTTTTGGGAGACCATAAAGAAGGCTGCCACGTAATCCGCAAAGCTGTATTCAGGCAATAAAGATCTCTTCCCACCTGAAGAGAAGTCTAGGAACCATCCCCTAGGCAAAACTACGCGAACTAAGCCAGACAGTTGTCCTTTCAAGAAAAAGGGAAAGCCTTTTCCCAGAACGCTTTAACTTCAAGGAGGCTCGTTCCGAAGAAGCCTTTGGCGAGAAGCTAGCCGGGCCGACTTTCTCTCGCCTCCCTTTCGCTCCGCCTGTTTGAGTCTGCGGCGGAGTCTGGGACCGGCTAGCCTTGAAGTGCCCTCCCCCTCTGAAGAATACCGATTTCCCACGGACTGTGTGTTGTTAACGTTTTCAGCTATAAGGTCTGGCGAAGGTTCATCCCCAGCTGGTGAAGAGCCTGTGAGAGTCACCTCCCTCCCCCCCTTCGCTTGTAGGCCGGTACGTTTCTGGCGCTGCCTCTGCTGCTTCAGAATCTGATTCCGATGGATCTCCAGAAACTCCTTCCCCCAGCCTAAGGGGGACAGGCCTAGTCACGACAAACAGGCTCCCCCTGAACACCCCTCCAAAGGCAAAACACGACCGTGAATACGGAAAGAGCTCAGCTGCTTAACCCCAGCCAGGGGGAAATTATCTGTATCTCTCAACCAGCATATGTCAAAGTGCACATTTTCCTGGGAGACACTCCTTGGCACTCACTGGCTGTGTCTGGACAACATAATATTCAATGGTGGGTTAACAGTCAACTCCACGGTTGTTTATCCCCACACAACATGACTATAATCAACCATGGTGTGGATTAAGGCCAGCGTGGAGTTGACTATTTGCCAACGGTGTGTTTGGTTGCCACATCCCCCACCCTCTTTCCCCACCTCACTCCTCCTGCTGGTATCCCATCAGACATTCGGAGTTCTGTCGGCTAGACCAGAGAGGCAGCTATCGCTTTAGTTGCTCTTGCCAGGGGACTCTGCAGTTGCCGAAAATAACCAACTGTCTGCGACGAAATAGTCAACGGTGCCCAACACACAACACGATAACTGACAGTTGTTCAAATAATCAACTCTGCACAGCGTTGGCTATTTTGGCCAAATAATCAACCATGGTGTGAAAAAGTCCCAACAGTCAATACAATCACCTGCCGTTGACTATTTAACCTACTGCCGGTTACCGTGTTGTCCGAATCCAGTCACTCTAATTTTACCTGAGCAGACAAGAGCTGCTGCAGTGCAACTCCTTCCCATGCTGACGGGGTAACATCAAAAGCAGCCCATCGGAATGAGGCTCCTTCCGAGGGAAGGTGTGGTGCCCTAGGCTCGTCCCAGGTGGCTCATGATATGTGACATTAGCTCAGGAGAGAGGTCAGAAAGCTTCTTACTTGTGTCAGTCTTTCAGTGCTGGCCTTCGGCTTAAGTGTGGAAGAAAGGCTGAGGTCCCTGCAAAATCCTAGGCAGGGAGGGAACACGGCTCTCTTCGCTGGGTCTTTCTTGGCTTACCCCTCCCACAGCCAAACCTGCCGGCCCACCGTGTTCAGGCCCCCTCCTCACAAAATCTGGCACTTGGCCAGTCACTCCAAGACAAAAAGGGAACGGAAACAAATCAAAATGGGTTATCGATATGTTTCAGAATTTCCTTTGGCCTCCGGCAGGAGAGTATACCATCTGAACTGTCACAAAGGTGGATTTCACACCACAGAAAAAGAAACCACGTTGGGGCCTAGCAGACCAGGCCTCTGGACAGATTAAATTAGCAGTCAGTTCACTGAGGGCTTCAGGCTTAGATGGCTCAGGGTTGCCCACTGACTGACTGCGAGCAGCGACTGTCCGCTCCCATTCAAGGGGCCATCCGGCCACAGAGACCAGAAACCACCTTTTTGCAATAGCCATCGATCGGCATTCCAGCCCCATTCAGCTGCCTCCATGCTGCTTCCTGCAACTGTGTTTGATAGTGGGTGTAAAACTGTTCATTCAAGCACAGGCAGAGTGTCCCCTGTGGCTCCTGGGCAGGTCCCAGCCCCCCCCCCCCCCGGTTAGGAGGCGGAGGCTCGAGAGAAGGTGACTGGCCCAAGATCACCTCATGACCTTCACGGCTAAGTGGGGATTTGAATCTGGGTCCCCCCGACTCTGCCCATCTATCAGTCTGCCATGCTGCCCGGGTCTCACATTGCAAAAAAGAGAGGGAGGTACAAAAAAGGGTGGAGAATATATTCAGCAATGAACTATCGCAGACTTCCCCAACCTGGCACCCTCCAGGTGTGTTGGACTGCAATTCCCAGCATGGCTGGCTAGGGGATGCTGGGGATTGTAGTCCAACACACCTGGAGGGCGCCAGGTTGGGGAAGGCCAAGCTAGTGCCCTATCGTTTTAATCTTATGCACACCGCCCAGAGAGCTTTGGCTATGGGGCGGTATACAAATGTACTAAAATAAATAAATAAATCGTGCCAATTCCCTCTCCTCCCTCCTCTTCCTCCTCCCAAAAGACTTCCCCATTTTGCCCATCACCTTGTCTGCACATCCCTTTGCAACCTGACTCCGCCCCCAACGACTGCCTGTATCCAGCCCTCCTAGCCCCTCCCTCCCTAATCCAAGACATTTTGCCTCCCCAAGGGTCTGCAATGCCATGGGCGGAGGTGTGTGCCTTTTGGTCCACTGTAACTTTGTTGGGGGTCAATTCTGGATGGAACACAAGCGGAGAATCCTCGGCCACATTGCCTGGGGTTCAGATGGAGGCACAAACGGGCAGACTCCCTGGCACGGCCTGGCACCCTCCAGATGGGACTGCAACTCCCATACCCGGGAAAGATACGGCTGCCCTGAACAACTGGGATTAGCACTCCACAAGAAGATATGGCTGCCCTCTGCATCCCAGTACACACACACAGACACGCACCGGATGGCCCAGCTGGGCCCCTTCAGCCTTTTGGGAGGGGACACTGTACTAGCGGAACGTCAACATGAACTGCACGGCGAGGCAGCGCCATCTCTTCCCAGATTAATGATCAATTATTGTATGGTGACCCTATGGAAAAGAGGACAGGGCTCCTGTATCTTTAACAGTTGTGATGAAGAGGGAATTTCAGCAGGCGTCATTTGTATGCGTGCAGCACCTGGGGAAATCCCCTCTTCATCGCAACCGTTAAAGCTGCAGGAGAGGGCAGGGCTCACGCAGCTTTAACGGTTGTGATGAAGAGGGGATTTCACCAGGTGCTGCACACATACAAATGACGCCTGCTGAAATTCCCTTTTCTAGACCACTGTTAAAGATACAGGAGCCTGGTCCTTCTTTCCACAGGGTCACCCTAACACACGCACAATGGCCCAGCTGAGCCCCTTCTTCCTTTTGGGAGGCGATACTGTGCTAGCGGAGAGTCAACATGAACTGCACGGTGAGACGGCACCATCTCTTCCCGGATTAATTATCGATTTCCATCTGCACAAACGCTACTCTGATTTAGGGCAGCTCATTCAGGGGGACACCAGAAGAGTAAGTGTACTGGTGGTTCCCTTTTTATGCCACCCGTAGGCCAGGGCAGTGAAGGGAGAGGGCTTGGCTCCCCCCCCATTTCCCTGCTCATTTCATTAACCACCCACCACGCTCATCAGCAAACATTTGGTTTCATTCAGCATTTAATTACAAGGCCATCCTCTTCCAGAGCACTGGGGCATGAATGTTTGCCTTCCCACCCAACCCTCCAGGGAATATGGGTGGGTGGGAGGACTGCCAAATCTTAATCAGGTTTGTTCATTAGTTTATAAAGATTCATGTAAAAGGGTTTGCCGACTGCTGGAAGAACAGCGAGGAAGCCTGGATCTCTCTTCCCAAAAGGCATTTCAAGGTCATCTCACTCAAAACGAAAATTGCAATGCACAGGTGGGGTGACGCACCCCTTGTTTCAAATTCTGCTCAGCTGACGCAATAAAGAACGTCCATTTGGGAGCTTGAAAGAGCCAGAGTGCACGAAGTTGTGAAATGCTGGACTCATTATTCAATGGATTCTTACTAAGCTGTCTATCAATCCAAAAGGACCTATCCATGCGGGAGAGAGAGAGAGAGGCCAGACCCTTGTGAAATGCTGCAAGTTTAATTTGTTGCAAGTGTATTATTATTATTATTATTATTATTATTATTATTATTATTATTATTATTATTTATATACTGCCCCATAGCCGAAGCTCTCTGGGCGGTTTACGAAGTTTAAAAACACTGAACATTTAAAACCAATGTACAAAATTTAAAACCATTAAAAACCAACTATATATCAACTATCCAGGGGTCAGTTAAAAAACTCAACATATGCTGTTAAATGCCTGGGAGAAGAGAAAAGTCTTGACCTGGCACTGAAAAGATAACAATGTTGGTTCCAGGCGCGCCTCGTCGGGGAGATCGTTCCACAGTTGAGGGGCCACTACCGAAAAGGCCCTCTCCCTTGTTGCCATCCTCCAAGCTTCCCTCGGAGTAGGCACCCGGAGGAGGACTTTAGATGTTGAGCGTACTGTATGGGTAGGTTCATGTCGGGAGAGGAGTTCCGTCAGGTACTGTGGTCCCAAGCCGTAGAGATCCATACTTTTCACAACTAGTTGTGTACAGCAACTCGTGGAAGTCGTTTTCCCATATGTGAAGCATACAAAAGGTCTGGGAAGATGGATTGCTCTAGACTCTGGAGGAACTTCTGTGGGCCAATGGGGAGGGCTCCACAAGCCGCATAAGGCCTGTGGGCCACAGGTTCCCTACCCCTGATTTAGAACCAAACCGGGGGGGGGGGGAAGGAGAGGGGAACTAGGACACTGAGGCCAACATTCAGAATGAGGAGGAAGAGATCAGTCAAGATGAAGACAAGAACAATCCTATTGGTTTACATGGACCTGCTCTGTTTAGCACGGAGAGAAGGAAAACATTCAAGAGGGAAGGGGGTGGTAATCTAAATATCTAGAAGCAGCATCAGAAGGGAAAGCCAAGGAAACACTGAATGTAAAATCAAAAATAGAGGGGTTAAACTATAAGGAACAGATTTTTGATTAAACCTTGAGAGGAATTTCTTAGGATCAGAACAGCTCAGCAACAAGTCAATTGCCATGGTTTGGAGAGTTGTGGTGTCTTCCTTAGGGTTCTTCAGAAGGGAACTGGACAGATATTTGCCAGAGGCACTCTGGGCACAGATTGTTTTAGGGCATCCTTCCCCAACCCGGCTCCCTCCAGATGGGTTGGGTTACAACTCCCATTACTGCAGTATCGTAGTTGGCCTTGCTGACTGGGGACAATGGGGTTGCAGTCCAACACATCTGGAGGGTGTCAGGTTGGGGAAGGGTGTGTTAGGGTACCAGGGACCATAATTTGGGTCTCTTTCTACTCTAGATAAAAACATGCCCCCATGCCTGTGACTCTGGCTTACTGCTCATGACTACCACTGGCCAGTTCTCAGGTCTGAACTTCAACGTCTCCAAGGCCAAGAGCTCAGAAGCTGCCTCATTATGCACCTAGGATAGAACTAATCTCTTTACAGGGTTGCACTGCAAGGCACTTGCACATCCACAAGGATTTCTCATGGACAAAGTTCTCTTTTACATAGGGAGAAATTTATGAAGATCAGAATCCTTCCTTTGATGTGACATTCACTCTGGCCAGCTCTCCACGAGATAATCTGGAATGTGGCCAGACACTATCATTCTTGAAAAGAGAATTCCAGAAGACTGGCCACTAGTAAAACTTATCCAATAAAGTATGATCTATTCCTGTGAAAGGATCCATGCCAAGATTCAGTATTCGGTAAGATGTCAAAGGACTCCACCCCCTTCGATAGCAGCAAATTCATCTAGTTCAGTTGTCCAATTTTAAGAGTGGGGGCTAAAACAAACAACCCCAGAAGCATAGCCATGGCAATCTACCAACCAGGCAACTGTAGCTGAGCAACTCCAGGGCACCTGGCTCTAAGCAACAGGGTAGGCGTGATGGATGAGGGTGGCCCTCGGCCCAGCAGGAATAGTTTTCAGCAATCAAACTTGGGGGCCCGTGGGACGTGTTGGGAATGCAACTCCCAGCGTCTCCCAGTCAGCCATGCTGGCTGGGGGATTCTGGAGTTGTGGTCCAATGCAATTGGGGAAGGGCTGGATTAGACTATCTAGGATAAGAACTTTCTGGAGCTGAAATTCAGGCCTTCAAGGAATAACCATACGGCAAGTGATGATAATCCGAACAGGACACCATATGCAAAAGGCTGCTCAGTTCAGTTTCCCCATTTGATTCTGAACTCCTGCCTATAATTTCTTCTTTCTGGTCTTTTGGGCAGGAACGTCACAGAACTCGGATGAGAAGCTGAGCTTTGGGTAGGTGATGTACAGGAGGAAGGGAAGCCTCTGAAGACCATGATATAGGCAAAAAGGTTGTCACCCAGTGCACAGGACCTCCGGCTTCAAACCTGGGAAAGCTTTGCCATATATTCAGAACATATTTCTACAACCTGGAGATGGAGTACAAGATCCGTGGCACGGTAGTGGGGCACCTGCTTTGCACGCAGAAGATCCCCGGTTCAATCCTGCCTGGAACCCTGGAAAGCCATTGCTGCTAGTCAGTGTAGATAATACTAGGCTAGATGGATCAAGGCTCTGACTCAGTGGAAGGCAGATTCCTGCGTTCCTATGGAGGATCCAGCCCCCAAAGTAACGGAGTCCTGCAGTGTCCTGTGCCACCAACAAGAGACAAACTCCCAGAAGGGGAAAGCTTGGCGATTTTCTCAGAATCTAAAGCAGGGCTGGAGAACCGGCCTGCCCTCCAGATATGGTTGGAATCCAACTCTCATCAACTCCAGCCAGTGTGGCCAATGGTCACAGATGACGGGAAGCGTAGTCCAACAACTACAGGTTCCCCATCACGGATATAACACAAAATTAAGGCAAAGCCTTCTCCAGAGGTGCTAACAAAGACCTAAGCCGTTGCTGTCAGAAGGTTCTTCAAAAAAAGAAGAGACAAGTTGTGTTCTGGTATCACACCAGCGGGTTTTCGAAATACATAAATCAGACAATAACACCCAAAGGTGTTGTTGTTGTTTAAACAGAGTATGTCACCTCATACAGTTTGCAGAACGATGCCAAAAGATATTTTAAGGCAGTTTTATTTACA
This sequence comes from Anniella stebbinsi, assembly GCA_029215795.1. NCBI lineage: Eukaryota > Metazoa > Chordata > Lepidosauria > Squamata > Anniellidae > Anniella > Anniella stebbinsi. Next base: position 236,256,890 of record JARDYH010000002.1, read on the forward strand.
CACACAAACACACACACACACACCCCACACACACACTGTACTTTGGGACTTGCCAAACAGATTCTGTAGAGGAAGCAATCACGTGCCATCTGCAGGTTTAATACTATGAATTCAGGAGACATATTTGGATGGTGAGAAGAAGCTTTCCAAAACTAAAAGCTCAGTCTGATTTTGGGGAGGGTAAGTGACGAGCTCCGAAATTTAAGAGGAAGCCACTTCTGTTTTATCATCAGACCGCACATGGGGAAATACCAGTTCTCCCATAACAAACATTTCATTTGTCACCAGCAAAATGCCATGCAAAATGACCGCACTAGAAATTTCTGTTTTGAAGACCTAAAGAAGAGTTCTGTGTCATCTGCACGTTCACACTTTTAGCGCTTCGAACTTTAGTTGGTACGTATAACTCTAGCAAACATCTGAAGGGTTAAGCCTCACTTGTGCTGCTATTGATAATGACTAGTGCTATTACTCAGCATCAGGAGATTCTATCGAAAACTAGAGCAAATTACAACCATTTGGAATGGTGGAAGGAAAGGTGTTTCTCTTTGACATGGTTGGAAGGATGCCTCTTGCTGGATGTTCCCGTTTTGCCACAAGCTCCAATAATGACCCGACAGCAAAGAGTATTTCAGGGCAGCAGCTTAGCCAGGCTTAAATCTGGCCCTCCTACTCACTCCATGCATCCTTCAGGTGCACACAGAAGCCACACGGAATTCAGGTCCCTGCAAAATAGGGTTGTTTCTCCTGGCTAGCCACTGGGGCTAATCACTTTTGGCTCACTGTCTGCCTGCCTTGAAACAGTCAGGAAATGGTATTCAAAAGGTGCTGCTTGTTAATGAGACTGGACCAGAGGTCCTGTGAGCCATGTTCAAGTGAACTAAGCTGAACCAACCCATCCTTCGTTGAAATAGCTCCATAATTCTCATAATGGATTTTCTGCCGATGACGCTAATCCTTTAGAGCGATGGATGAAAGCTGTGCAGGTATGGCCCTCTTTACTCTCCCTTTCAAACAGAATGATGAAAGACACACACAAACAAGGCAGCCCTTCAGGGCCGGGAAAGAGAAGCAAGGCAGAGCTTAACCTGGAATGGTGTTCTGTGAATACATGGGATAGATTGTGGTTGCAGGCTCTGCGGCTGAGATGTCCTTTAAACACCAATACTCTTTTAAAAAAAACTTCCAACAATCCACTGAAGTTTAGACCCAAAGGAACCAATTTTTGCTTTGACACCCCCACCCTAAACACACACACACACACACACACACACACACACTTAAAACCACACCTTCGGCTTGACCCAAATTCAGGAATGCTAAGACCTCGATCTGGCGGAAACATCACATCGAGCAGTTCCTATTCAATCAGTATAAAGCAGCAAAGGTGTCAGACCTATTCACGTCCCTCTAGATTTTGTGCATGTTGTTTTGACTTTTCTCGTTTGGGATCCCATACCTAATTGCCCAGAGTAGGGCTTCAGGCTTGGAGGATCTAGTTTGGTTTTTTTTGCTAGAATCCCGTGATTCACCTAGTGGAGCCTGGTGCAACCGACGCAAGCTACGAATGAGGGCGTTCTGAATCCAGGGATTTGTTTTGAGAGCCAGAACTGAATGGAGCTGGCAGTCCTTTTGCACAAAAATCTATGCCTAGTGAATGGAAGCTTTCTTCATTTCCGTAATGTAACTGGGGAAGGGGGGGGGGGTGCATGTCGTTTTGTTGCTTCTATTGTTAAAGAATTGAGAGTCCAAAAATCCTGGCCAATTTGCCACAAGCCCCCTAGAGATCTACCGCAGCATCCCCCAACCTCATGCTCTCTTGAGAAAAGTTGGACTGCAATTCCCATCATGGCCAATGGCCGTGCTGGCTGGGAAATCACAGGAGTTACATAGGGAGCAGCGCTATACTGAGTCACACAACTGATCCATCTGGCCCCAGTACTGTCAACACTGACTGGCAGCTCTCCAGGGTTTCAAATGAGATTCTTTCCTAGCCTTACCTGGAGATGCCGGAGATTGAACCTGGGACCTTCTGCACACAAAGCAGATGCTCTACCACTGAGCTGCCATGGCCCCTTAGGCCGGGGGAGGCTGATCTACCAGTAGACCCAAATCCACTGCCTGCCTCCCCAGGCCTTACGCAGCCAGGGAGAAGCTGTAACTTCTCAGTGGGGAGCTAAAGTGGAAAGCTCACCCATTGCCCCTAGGAGTGGCAAGCGGCGGATTGTCACAAGGAACAGAGAATAAGGTCCCCTCTACTAGAATTCGGTTTGACGCCTGGTTGTCCGATTACGCGCATCTTCTCGCAAGCGCTTTTACAGTAAATCACTATACGAGGGAGGCGGTGAGGCGCATAACTGGTTGCCTTACCGGTTGTATGAAACGTGCTTTAAAGGTGTTTAATGCGGAGCAATCGCTTGCTCACATGGTCATAAGGCACTTTAACTGCCACGGTAAATTAAAACTCGCTATTTAACACGCATTCGATAATGCTCATAATCGGACAGAAAAAGCGCCTCAACTCCCGATTTGCGCTCCGCTCTTGTAGAGGTAAAAAAATTAATGCACCTTAAAAGAGCTTTTAATCGCTCTTGTAGAGGCACCCTAAGCCATCAGTGAACAAGGGCACCCTGCCCTCCTCTGCACAACAGCTGAAACGGCCTCTCTCATGGCGTGGGTCAGGGGATGAGTATGATGGGCTAAAGCCTCCAGGATGCTCAGTTTAGCATATCCTCTCCCCCCATCCCCATTTTCTCTTTTTGCAGTTACGGAAGATATGGTTGTGGGGAGGGTCTTTCCCCTCCGGGTGGCTGTTCTGCTCAAAAACACCCCTCGCCATGCGGCTTCTCCCCCACTGGCCTGTGAGGGCAATAGCGAAAGAGACTTGCACCTTTACAAAGTGCACCTAATCAACTAAGCACCACCTCTGCCTCTCTGCTGTGCCTTTTGGGAACAAGTCCCCCCCCCCCCAACTAACAAGTGTTCGGTGGAGCAGGAACAAGAGGAGCAAATCGCCATCCCGTCAGGGCTCCGTGGGATTCAGTCCACCAGAAAGCTGTGCAAGAGGAGATTATGGCACAGGTGCAAGCTTTGGCACCGGGTGGGGTGAGCGGGGTCAGAATTCAGCCCTGTGAAAAAAACAGGGCTTTATTTTTAAATGCGGGTTTCTAGTAACAGCAGCAACCCAAGTCCCAGTATCCCTGGCCAGGTGGTTGAAAAATATTATCCCAGTTACCAGAAATTGGGAGGGGGAGACAGAAGATGGGGCCCCAATAACTGCTCAGCCCACGGGGGCTTCAGGCTACACCCACTAGCCATGCCACACGGCAGCTTCTTGTTGGAACTGAGAGGACTTTTAAAAGGCAGCCAGTGATACAGCATGGGAAGTGTGTGTGTGTGTGTGTGTGCGCTATTGAAAATTGTGGGGGGTGGGGGAGTAGAATAGCCTACTGGGGTGTGACTGAAGCATCGCTTCAGTAAGCCAAAGGTCAGAAACAGGACTCGAACCAGGGACCTTGCTGGTCCACAGCTCACACCCTTTGCCACCACCCTTCTCCATCTCAAAGTAGGGCCTTGCCGTCGCTTGCGGCAGGAAGAGAGGAACGACGCGTTGAATCGAGGACACCGTTTCAGGTTCGGGGTGTGGGTGGGGTCACAGGGTTTTCATGCTCCAGCAGGGCACAGGCTGGTTGAGTCCATCATCAGCTAGCATTTGTTCTTTACTTGCAGGGAGGTTTCGTTAGGTTTAACCCGGAGTGGGGGGAGCATTCAAAATTGGCATTCCCGTCCTGTTCGCTCAGCACCCCATCCCACCCGGTGGACCAGCCCTTAGGGAGGGAGGGAGGGAGGGAGGGAGGGCAAGCTCTAAGGTGTTGTGAGTGGTGCCTGATGAAAGCAAAGAGGCCAGCCGGGGACTAAACAGAACTTCCACTGGGGTGAGGGACACCATGGGTGCTTTGGCTATCCTTCCCTAGAGAGAAAAGCAGTTGTCCATTCACGTGTTTAAACTTTGCTTAACTTAGGCCGTTTCTACACCGGCCTTTTACCCCGGGGTCGTCCCTGGGTGCTCCCTGCACCTCCAAATGACGCACAGGGACTTTATCCCAGGGATAAAGAAACCCTGGGAAAACCTGATTCTTCCAGTGGTCCCGAGACCGCGAGAGGTGTGGGTGGCTGCTCCGCCAGGTGCCCGCTTACTTGTAAGTGCAGCACCAGAAACGGGCACGGAGCCGCGCCGCATGGCTCTGTGCCCATCAGGGGAGGGGGGCTTGCATTTTTGCCATCCATGGGATGGGGAGGGGGCTAAAGGCCATGATTTCGGGAGGGAGCTACCTACCTTTTTTGATGGAGCAGGGTCTCGCTCTTGCACAACCGGCCCCACTGCTTAACCCCCCCCAAATGGCGGCTGTGACATCCCTGCTTCCTCCCGGGACGTCACGCGCCACCTATGTACGCTGGGAGAGGCTCTCGCAATCAGGATATCCCCCTTTCCCTCCCTCCTGGAACGCTGGGAGGTATAGAAACGGCCTTAGTCAAGCTGCACAACTTGCCTTTTTCTGGGCTCCGAATTCAGGTTCCATTACTACTATTGGTTTCATTTTTAAAGTGAGGATCCCGGAGGTTTACACTAATCGCCGGCTCCAGAAGTGGGGTGCTTTAAAATATGGCAAACAAACAAACAAACAAACCTTGTGCCACCTTACAAATTTAATCTAGCACGAGCTTTGGGTTTACATACAGTGCATTTGGTCACAGTGAATGACCACTGCGATTGTCCCTTTCTGCATTTCATTTCCTCCTGATCTCGCTGTGTTAACAATTCACCACCGCCACCAAAACATTTTTGCTGCAATAGGTCTAATACGGCTATCCCTGCTGGAAACTGAAATAAATGGCTCCGCCTTGTGAAAGGATGCTGAAATCGTGAACGATTCAAAATCCATTGTCTCTAGCTGGTTCCAAAAAGAATTTGGACATGACTGCAAAAGAAACATGGCCAGGTACTAGGTAACTCGAAGGATGCAGGGGAGAATGCTTCCGTTTCAGCACAGGCACCGCTTTATCCGCTTGCGTGTCGCTCGTTATCCTGCTGACAGCAGTCCTGCCAAGCTGCTCCCAGTGAGCGCCAATGGTGGCAGGCTCCTTCGGCAGGGCTATCAGGAGGAGGCAGTCGTTGTGCCAAAGAAACGGCAGATGGGGAAGAAGAGACCACAGGAAAACCGTGAAAAGTGCCTTTGTTATTAAGCCATCTGACGTTATTGTGTCTAGTACTATGGGGAATTAAGCTATGGGACTCACAACCAGCCCAAGTGGTAGTGATCCCCCCCCCCCAACCACAAATGCACACTTAAAAGAGTTGGCACTCTTCAAGGACTTGAAAGGTTGTCACACGGAGGAGGAACAGGATCTCTTCTCCATCATCCCAGAGTGCAAGTCGCAAAATGATGGGCTCAAGTTACAGGAAGTCAGATTCCGGCTGGATGTCAGGAAAAACTTCCTGACTGTTAGAGCAGTTCGACAAGGGAACCAATGTCCTAGGGAGGTCATGGGCTCTCCCACACTAGAAGCCTTCAAGAGGCAGCTGGACAACCATCTATCAGGCATGCTTTAAGGTGGATTCCTGCATTGAGCAGGGGGTTGGACTCGATGGCCTTACAGGCCCCTTCCGACTCTACTATTCCATGATTCTATGAGTTTCTTTGGCGTGGGGGGGGGGGAGGGGGGAAAGCAAAAGCATGCGACGATCCTTGCTTTTAGGAGGAGATCACCTGCCCACAGAAACCAGATTTCTACAGCTCCTAATCTGCTCAAAAGCTTAACATTTTCTACACAGAGGCAACTGAAGATTATGAGCTGCAGCCTGTACTTGACACCTACACAGTGCCCCCCCCCCCCCACGGAGCCACAGGAGAAGGTAAGAACCCACTGGGGAGCCGCACACTTGAAAAGCAAATTGGATGAAAGAAATACAGGAGTGGTGCTGAATTGAGCCTGTTTGTTATGGAGGTGTGGCAAAAGAAGGCTTAGGAACAGCCCACCGATTTCACACAGCAGGTACAAACGGCCTTCTACGCTTGGAACGGGGCTGCTCTTTTTGCTTTGATGAGCTGGGGTGAGGTGGGGTGGGGATGGTGCAGAGGGAAACCCCACCCACAAGGACAAGCCAGGAACAATTAGTGGAACAAGTTCAAAGGGTGAGACGCACAGCCGTCAGCAGCACAAAGGCTTACGGAGGTGGTCAACCCATGCCTGAGCTGTACCACTCGGAACGGAGGCAGGGGGCCTCCATGACCAGACACTCCTCCGAATCAAACACAGAGAACAGGGGGAAGGATCCTTGCCCAACCTTGGCAGCAATGCTTCCTGTGTGGAAGGAGCCCCACCTGCGATCTAAAGTGGTACTGCCCAGACAGAAATCTATCCACTATGAAAGACCTAGGTCAAAAAGGCATAGGTAGGAAGGCTATGGCTGAGAACAAGGGTGTCCTTGTTGAAACTATGACACCACTTAGTATTTGAACAGCATGTTCATACGCATTACCTAGCTTCAATCCTTACAAGGATTACTCGCTGCAAATGGGTTTAATAACTCCATTAATGCAATTGTTCCGCATCTCCCTGCTTGTCTATACAGAGATGTGACTTGAGCACGCGTTCTGCCCTCAGCCAGAAGGTTTGCTAGTTGGTCTTGGCTGAGGCACCGATCTCTCTGGATCGTTTCACACTTGACTTTCTGCATACAGGCAGAGTCACCTGATGAGTTCGGAAAGACCTGCATGCCTTCTAGGGCCGCTGGGTGATCAGGGCTGGGACAGGCCACACAAAACCTATGGAAGGAGCTGGGAAGGAAACCAAAAAATGTGTACAACGGCAAGACTTGAGACGCTAGGAGCCCTCTTCCAGTTACGGCACGAACACCCGTGGGGTTCATGAACAGCGGGCGCTGCAAATGCTTTGGGGGATCCTTCAGAAACTCAGCTCTGCCTGTCCTGTGCTCCTGCAACTGGTTTCCCCTCCGCTCTGCTGGTTTTGACATCTGCTTTGTGGCCGGTTTTTAGACTGGGATGTCCACACTGCTCAGCCCCCCTACAAGCTGCCGAAACAATGGCCCTTGCCTGCTCTTCACAGTCTCCCATGGGATACGCCTTCTCTGTTGGTTCCTTGGGTTGCCAATGGGCCCCGCTTCCTGGGATAAGGGGGTCCCACCCTCCTCCGCTGTATTCTCTCTTGAACGTTTCGGGTTATGAGGATTCTGCCTTCTTGCCTTGGAAGGCGCTCGGTGTTCTGCCACGGATACAGCTCAGTGGGAGCAGATCCCAATTTCCGTCCCTTTGTCTCTACTCAAAAGAATCTCAGGTAGTGGGGCTGGGAAGACCTCTGAATCCTTCCAGAGCCGCTGCCTGTCAGAGTAGACCAGTCTTCCCCAGTGGCCATGGCTGGGGATGATGTGAGTTGTAGTCCAACACATCTGGAGGGCAGTAGGTTGGGGCAGGCTGCAGTAGTGGGAGAGAGGGATCCGTGCTCTGACTCAGTACAAAGCAGCTTTGTGCAATGTGCGCCTCCTCCTCTCCCGTCTCCATCCTTCTGCACGGAATGAAGGCGTTGCCTCCTGAGAGAGGGACGCTCCCACTGGAAGGCCCACCTCTTTTCTCAAGCTCCCCCTCCTCTCCATCCCCCTCCATCCCACTTTGGGTCACACACTCCCCACCCCACACACCCTTGGAAACAAAAACATCTCATTTCAATTGTGAGCCTGTAGTCAGGGCCTCTCTTTAAAAAGAAAAATCTGTTCAAAAGGCTGTTGCCTCCTGGCACCCGAAGGATTGTATAAATATTAATAATTATAACTATAATGCCTGTGAAGCTCAGGAGTTGCTTGGTAATCCTATGGCCCCAGAATCCTACACGGGAATTGATAATCACCATCGATTCCTGTGTATTCCACCTCCTTCCTCCCCTTTGGGTCCCCAGCATGGCCACTGTGAGGAAGACGGGAGATGTAGTCCATCACAACCGGAGGGCACCAGGTTGGGGAAAGCTGGCGTATGTCGCTATCAACGGCCGTCACCAACGACAGCATCAGCAGCCAAGAACAGACTCTATTTTCATGCATATGGGCAGCCTCTGAGTGGCTCACATGAAGAACGGGAGGTCAAGTGTGACCAAGAAGTGGAACCACGCAATGGGCTCTGTGGCCTCGTTGCTCAGGGCCCAGGAAACACGGCGGTGCAGGTCCTTGCTAAGAGGAACATGGCGGCTCCAATGCAGAATGGGGTATTCCATGAAACGACGTCACGGAGCCCAGATCTGCCCTGCCAAAGGCTTCCTTCCACAACTGTGACTTCCCCAGTTGACAGCGCTTCTGCCCGACAAAAATATAGTTTAAGATATTGCCCAGATCAGGAGTCAGGAGTGGGATGTCAGTAGCCATCACAAGCAGCAGACAAAAGATGCTGCATTGGAACAAGAATGCTCACTGCCACAGGGCCTCACCTTCCCTCAGTATCGCTCTAATCAAATGATGTTATTGACAAGGCAAGGTAGATGGCCAGAGTCCTATGCAATCTCTCCATCTTCTCTCCCTGCACCCAACTAAGGAGGAAAATGCGAATTCCTGTTTCACTTATGAGAAGCGACGGCAAAGAGAGAATGACTGAAATTAGTTCAGGTCTGCCCATCCATCCTAATGCTGAGGATGCCCAAATGCTTTAAGAGCGGTGAAGAGACTAGGAGATTACACAGCTCCGAAGTTACTCTCAAGTACCCCTCGGTTTTCTCTTGGCCTGGCCACAGTCAAAGAAGAGGTCCCGGGGGAGGCAGTCCATGAATCTCACTTTCAACGACTGTTCTTGCAAGCCGAGCAAGGGGGCTCTGGACATCCTTGATTGACCAAATGTGTGCCTAAAAGCAAATATGGGGCACGATGCCAGATAGGTGGTAGACAGAATCAGTTTCACGACATGTGGAGCCCTATAGACCTCCTAAGCTCTAGGCATTTCATTGTCTGCTGACACTGCTCCCTCACACCCGCCCAACCCCACGGATAGAAAAATGGTTCTAGAGATTTGGGGGCAAAGCAGAAAGGGCAAGCAGCAAAGCACCAGCAGAATGTGCTGAACGTTTACAGACGGAAAGACTTTTAATGCCAGAGAAAAATATCCACCGGGTGTCACCAGAAGCGCGGGACAAGGAAGGTCAAATATATATCGTTTGACAGTCAAAATACCCCCACCTCTCAAACCTTGCTTATGGGAGCCTATCACATTAAAGGTTACTGGGAGGTTAGTGCAACTGAATCAGCAGTCCAGGCGCTCCTTTGTTCTCAGCATGACTGAGGTGGCCGATAGCTCAACTTAGAAAGGCAGGAACCTCTTCGAGACGTGCCGGCTTCGTTTTGAATATCTGGGACCAAAGACCCTCCCCTCCTAAAGGTGAATGAGCTTGGAACACACTTTGGCCCAATGAGTACCCCCTTTTCACATTCCGAACCTTCACCCTTCATCCCAATAAACAAGTGTACTCATATTTGTGGTTGCCCTGAGCCAGAGGATCTTATCCATTATATTCTTTACTGTCCCCTATACAATGACCCAAGGGAACAATTTGTAGCACCCTTAATTGGAAACTACTTTTGCCAGAGCCCACTGGAAGTGATCTTTTACCTCCTAACAGACATGGATAAATATGTGACTTGGCGTGGAGCTCTGTTTGCCACAGCTGCCAAAAAGATTAGAAAGAAATACATAATGGAGATAGCCACTAATTGTAAAGGAGATGATTGCATATGACCATGTCCGATTTATATTACATTACTGACGGATCACCTATGACATACCAGTCTATATTTTGTGAATTTTGTATATTATGTACTATATGCATTATGTCTATATACATTATGAATAACCTTTGTGTTTTTATTATTATTATTATTATTTATTTTTATTTTTTGGTGATTGTACTGCTATTGTTTTATGCAAAGGCCATTGGCCAAAAGCAATAAACTTGACTGACTGACTGACTGACTGACTGACTGACTAGTGAGGATTCAGCCACGGCCGACTGACTGCCAGCATGTCACGTGGCCCTAACTGTGGCCGGTTTTGCTCTTCTATTAACTTAGCTCATCATGCTGTTGGCCCCACTCCAGAGTGGGTAGGTGGGTGAACTCAGCGGGAGATTTTTAAGGAGTGATGGCTGTGCAGAAATGCATTAGGATGGAAACTCAGGACGAGTAATGAACAGAGACAACTAGGAAGATCTTTAAGGTTGGGAATGTTTGTATTAAGAGGGGAAGGGAATCTTCTATACCATTCAAGGGAGTGGGCAGAGGTACGGTAACGTTGGTTGTGAAACTTCCACATTAAAAAAAACCCTATTTTGTGTTATGGAATTCTGTGATGTGGCCATTCAAGCAGGGCAGCTCTCAACTCAAATACTCTTTCAGAGTCGTGTGGCTACGGTTCAAAATGCGTAAGCATCAGTCCTTCTTCATTGTGAAAATTTCATGGATTTAATACCTGCTCACCGGCATCCTTGCCTACCATACTTTAACCTTTATTCCATCCTATTGCCTCAACCGCCTCTTGGAGGGGCTCCATACTGATGGTTCACAAGAGACCCCCCAACTCCGCCCCCAAGCTTGCTTATTTCTTTATTTCTTTATTACATGTCTATGTAGCCCCATAGTCAAAGCTCTCTCTTTCCAAGGAAGCAACAGATACAGAACAAGGCAGATCCGCTGAAACCAGCTTGAGAAAACAAGATTCACTCCTCTTTTCACACCACAAAAGATTAACTGTGCTTGTCCAGTTTATTTCATCTTATCTCAGCAGACTGACCTAAAAGCATTGTGCCGGTGACCAAACACGGCACTAACAAATAAAACAAGCCCCTATTGAGAGAAACCGGCACTGGGCGGTTCGGGGGGGGACGGACAGGAGGTGGTAGAGCACTGCTCTAATGGGAAAGGGGCAGGTGCTTCCCTACATGGGATGGCTCCCAAATGCAAAGGGGAGAGGCTGGTTGTTGGAGGGAGAAAGGCTGCCAGGCTTGCAACACTCTTTCAGCAGAAAAAGGCAGGTCTGTGCCAAGAATCTGAGCCACGAAAGACATGACCTCCCTATGCTTCCAGAGCACATTTCCTCTTCCAGGAGGCAGACGCAGCTGGATTTCTAGCCGCGGCCTCCAAGACTGTGAGGTCCCCATTGTAACGTCTTCACTCGCAGTTCATTGGAACGCCCAGGGGGCCTCTGCTGCCTTTAACTCTATGGCGAAGCAGCGAAGCCTGCAATCGGTATCTGAAAAACCAGGGCCCAGTCATCCTGTTTTTTTCTGTTGGGGGGGGTGGTATGTGTCTCCCCCTGCATCTCGTACCCTATTTCCTGGCACATGCAAGCAATCTGAGCCACCGAAGCCTCGCCTTTGCACGTCCCCCCCCCCCAGCCCCCTAAAGCTCCCGTTCCCATTGTGTTCCATCTATTCTCTAGCAAGCGCCGCCGGTCGCGGGAGATGAGAGGGCTGCCCACCCTCCTGCCCGCAATCTGTCCAGTCCGTTCCTTCGCCTCTCTCTGCCTGCCTTTCCCTGGGGAAAGAAAATTTAGCCACATACCATCACGTGGTCGGTCTCCCTGCTGGGAAGATGGAGTGCTCGGCACGGGGCTGACCTCAATTCCTTGCCTCTCCGGCTCAGCAGGAGCTCTGCCCGGTTCCATCTCACGGATCCCGCCGCTCCTTGGAGAGCCGAGGCGACGGGGCTCGTCCCCGGCATGGCTTTTCTCACTCTTCGCCACCGCCGCCACCCCCTCCCCCTCCTCTCCACCGCCCCTGCCCCCTTTGTTGTGGCTGCCTATCTCGGGGATTTGCTCCAGTTTGCTGTGATACAGCCCCGGGCTGACCAGCTCTCTCTTGACAGCGCCACCGCTGCTGCTGCTGCTGCTACTGCTGTTGCTGCTGTCCCACTCCTCTCTCTTCCTGGCAGATGGCTCCTCCATGGGGAGGGACGCGGGCGCCTTCACGAGGAGGCTGGGCAGCTCGGCATTGTTCTGTGCGGCGCCCGGGCTGCGGGCAGATGTTTGCTCTTCCGAGACAGTGGCCGACCTTTTCATTGGTGCGCTCGGCTTTCGGGTCATGGGGCTGGCGCTCTGGGAGAGGCTGCCACTAGGCGACACCGGGCTGGGAACGAGGTCTTCCCGAGAGACAGGCTCAGGGTATTTGTCTGCCAGGTTCAGGGCTTGGGGGACAGACAAATGGGAGCACTCCGACATGGCACGCCGCATCGCCTTCCGCTGGTGCGCCCCTCGGCTGAGGGAGCCGCCCTCGCCAGCCGGGCCCGGCTTCTCGTCCCCCTCAGCCCAAAGCCTCTCCTCTTCTGCCTCGTGGAGGCTGTTGAAGTAGCTGCTCTTGAAGTCATCTTGGGCGAACTCTACTGTGGTCGTCGGTGGCCCCAGCTTGGGCACCGTCGGGGGAGACGCAAACCCGCTCTGTACGTAGCTGCTGTTGACGACTCCGATCACGCTATAGGCAGGGGACCCATCTTGCTTCCCGGTGGCCTCTGGGCGACCTAAGCTGCTCGACAAGACAGGGCTGAAACCGGGATTCCACACGCTGGTCTCAGGCTCTTTGGCGTGTTTGCTGGGATCGCTCCCGGGCAAAGGCAGACCGGGCTGCTCCTGCTGGCCTGGCGCCTCCACCACCGTGGCTGCCTTCTTACCGGCCGCCTTCTCCTGGTCGGTGATGGCTTCGTTTTGCCCCGGCCGGGCAGGGGGCCTCGTGGAGTCTGCTTGCCCCGAATGGAAGCCTGCAAGGTTATTGAGGCTCCCCAGACTCCCTTCCGGCGAAGGGAACGTCTCCGAAATCAGAGACCAGTTCTCAAGGTGACCTGGGGCTGCCTGGAATTTTTTGCCTTGGACTTCGGCGTCTCTTTTCTCCTTTGGCGCCGTTTTCAGCTCTTTGTCCAGCTTCCCTTCGAAGAAGCACAGCTTGTCCTCGTCCGTGAAGCCCGTGCTCTTAACGAGACTGTCCTTCAGTGTTCCCCCGGCGTTCACATTCAGCCCGATCTCGCTCAGCTTGCCCTCCGTCCTCTGCCATTCAAATGCCGGCTTGCCAAAGTCCTTTTGTGCCTCCGTGCAATGGAAGGCTTCTGAAAAGCCGTCTGTGTTCTTGGCTTTGCACAGCTGGCTGTATTCGGAGAGGGGTGCGGGCGGCTGGTTGGAGAGAGACATCTCTGCCTGCTTCTCGCTTTCCTCTTCTCCGAGCTGTAACACCACCCAGCAAGCAAACCAGGCTCACAGGCAATCTGATGCGGTGACGACACATCATGCCCCCTGTGCTCACGTTTTTTTTTTGTTTCATTTTTTTTTAAAAAAAACCTTCGTCCCCAAAGGCTGTTGCTTACCCAAATATAGTATCGCATTTTAGTTAGAGACTTCAAAAACAAAAATGACATGCACTCACGTTTTCAGTCTCTTCCCAGACATAAAATGGAAATTCTATTTGCGAATGAATGTACTTTCAGGTGCCTAGTAATGTGCTTGGTGGCTACCTTTTAAAGCCGTGCAATGAAAATGCCATAGGAAGTGATATGCGGAAGGAAGGCTGCTTACCCAGACTAAGATAGCGGACGGCAACAAACACAGGGTCAAACCTCCAACAATAGGGCAATTTCCCCTTTATTTGGTGGCAGACAAAAGAAGCCTTCTAGGGAACAGTTAAAGAATGATATTTGGGGTGGGGGGGGGGGAAATACTGGCAGAAATAGACGCTCTCTCCCAGATGCAGGAACATTCGGTGCCTTATAATACAATAATCAATAGGATTTGCACAAACTCTGACAAAGGTGACTGGGACCAAATGCAAGTTGTGCCAGTCGTGAGATGTCGAACTCAAGCCTGCTCATCACGAGGGTTTTACGGTGCTCTGTTCCATCACCTGCGATCTGTGACTAAAACTGGCATGCTACGTTTTTCCAAGCAGCAGCGTGGTCCCCATGGCGCAGGGGGTGAAGGGACCAGAGCTCAGAGCTCCTGCTTTGCCTCCACGAAGTCCACCCCAGGTCCAGCCTCCCACATCTCCAGTTAAACGCAGCAAGCAGCTGTTAACGGGAAAGGCCCTTCTCTGGCTGAGACCCTGGACAGCTGCTGCCAAACTGGGAAGGCGTAGAGGGGCTCGTAGCGTGACCTAGCGAGAAGCAGCTTCCCATGTCTCCACCATAACCAGCACCCGGTGGCAGTTGCTTAAACAGGCCAAACCCAGAGCAAGCCGCACCTGTCTTCAATGTGGCCCTGATCTCATCCAGTCTGTTCCCACAGAAGAACTTGTGGATGGATTCTGCCCAAAACATTCCGTGGCACCTGCAGAAGTGGCTGGCCGATCACGGCATGCTCTTAGAACAGGGCTATGCAACGTGGTACCCATGAGCACCAATGGACCCCAGTCACCGTCCTTGGCGTCCACCATGGTGCCCTACACCTCCCACTGTAAAAAATTTAAATGACACATTGGCTGAATTGGGACAACACAATAAGCAACTGGGGGGGGGGGCAGAAACAATCGTCAGTTGTATTGACTATCGTGTTGTCCGAATTCAGCCATTCTCTTACCAGCAGCTAGGATGACTGTGAAACAGGTTTCTGTTGGTGTTGAAAACTGGGTTCAAAGGAGTTGTTGAGTGTGTTGAGGCTCAGACACGTCTGCTTCAGACTCAGTCCTTGGGGCAGTTTACTTGTCCTTTGTGACTGGCCACACCTCCCGCGGCAGCCATTTTGTGGTGATGCCCCGGACAGTTTCTCAAGTTGCCAGATCTGTCCATGGCCCAAAAAGGTGACCTGCCCCTGACTTATACAGGAAAGATCACCATAGCTTGTTTTCTTCCATCACCGCAGACTGTTATCTATGTAAGCTCAAATCCAGCCAACAAACCTGTTCAATCTCAAAAGGAGCCACAAGGCTTGCAAAAGGGGAATCGCCACTTTCACCACCACCACTACACCGGAGTGCAAACTGTCAAGGGCTCCCCAAATCTCAGGAGCAGCTCTGGGGGCATATGCAACAGGCTGGACGGAAGGAAGGCATTATGTGTGTATCTCCTTAGACGGATGCCCCAGTCTTCCCTGCCACAAGGAGGGTAATATGACTCCAGGGAATCTGTCCTGACTCCAACCAATAAAGCTTCGAATCTATTTAGTGTTAGGGGAGTGTTAAAAGCGGTTTGTATGTCAATAATCCTACAACGACCCTGCAGGCCGGAGTTCTTCCCAGGCCATTTGCACACCAGCTCTCCCAGATACATTTCATTGTTGCAGAGGAGAAAAAACATTCAATGAATCATAGAATCATAGAATAGTAGAGTTTAAGGGGTCTACAAGGCCATTGAGTCCAGCCCCCTGCTCAATGCAGGAATCCACCTTAAAGCATCCCTGACAGCTGCCTCTTGAAGGCCCCTAGTGTGGAAGAGCCCACCACCTCCCTAGGTCATGGGTTCCATTGTCGTACTGCTCTATCAGTCAGGACATTTTCCCTGATGTCCAGCCGGAACCTGGCTTCCTGTATCTTGAGCCCATTATTTCGTGTTCTGCACTCTGGGATGATTGAGAAGAGATCCTGGCCCTCCTCTGTGTGACAACCTTTCAAGTCCTTGAAAAGTGCTATCAGGTCTCCCCTCCCAATGCTTCATGTTTTAGACATACACATTATGTTTCGATACCATACATACACCTGCCCGCCTCCGCTGATCCTCATTATCAGTGCTAGGAGAACTAACACTCCCCACCAGAAAAACGTGCTTCAATGGCAGCCAGCAATCCTGAGCCCTTGTGGCGCTTGGTACGACCACTTACCCACCTGCCAGCAGAGAGGGTCGCTGCCCTTTGTTCTGGAGAGGCTGCAACACGCCTGGGCTA
The DNA here is from genome assembly GCA_029215795.1 of Anniella stebbinsi. Lineage (NCBI taxonomy): Eukaryota > Metazoa > Chordata > Lepidosauria > Squamata > Anniellidae > Anniella > Anniella stebbinsi. The sequence continues at coordinate 236,272,786 of JARDYH010000002.1, forward strand.
CATGAGATGCTCCTTGGAGCCAGGGAAGCAGCCCCCACGAGGGAGATCTAGCCTCGCAGGCACAGCTTCCTCAGAGGAAGCGCTGCCCTCACTGCTCAGTTCGGCAATGACAACTCCTGCCTGTCAATTCGCTCGGAGTATTTTTAGACTCGGCTCTGCACCACGCCCCCTGAATTTGTCCTACTGCACACACAAATATAAGAAGCCCACCCTTCTCTGATTCAGACGTTTGCCAACTTCCACTTAAGGACAGGGTGGAAGAACAGTTGGAACTGTGAATAAAGTAGAGTAAAGCTATATTATCCTTTATCCCATGACACTCCCCAATTACCGCCCACTGAGCTCTGCTGATCACAAAGAAGCGAGAGCTCATACATGTAGCCTGAAATTACACACACAGAGAGAAGACTAAAAACTGAGCTGCTGCGTGATGTCGCGGGATGTTCGCAACTCTTCTAACAGCTGAGGAGGAAATAGAAGACCACCACAAAGGACCAGAGTTGTGGGAGAGAAGGGTTGGTTGGATTGGGGTGGGGATTAGGGACAGATAGGACTGTGCACTACGGTCAGAAAGGGGAAAGGGGGAAAATCAATAACAGAATCAGCAAAGCAGGGAGGCTGAAAGCAAGGGAAGGTCCACAGGTAGGGGGACTAAGAGGAGACAGTGCAGAAAGTGGGCTGGGAAGCGAAGACCAGCTAGCAAAGCCAGAGGGGAAGAGATGGTTCAGAGGAGGGGCAGTGAGGATGATCAGGGGTCTGGAAACAAAGCCCTATGAGGATAGGCTGAAAGTACTGGGCATGTTTAGCCTGGAGAAGAGAAGATTGAGGGGAGACATGAGAGCACTCTTCAAATAAACCAATTCTGCCCTTATTGGGGGAAGCGCGGGAGACAGAGAGGAGGGCTATAAAGGAGGTCCTTAAATAATTTTAGACAGATGGAAACGCTGTTCAAGTTATGCAAGAGCAGCCAGGATGTGCTGGGTTTAAGCATCAAAGCAGGATGAACCATGGAAAATTGTCAAGGAGACTCTATTCCCTACTCCTCACCATACAGCTGTAATATCTTCCTCTGTTTAGGTTCTCACTTTGGCATAGTATTTGCTTAAACAGTCTGCCTAGATCCTAGCGGGGAGAAACGCCAGAAGGAGTGGCAGCCGCCCATCAGAATCCCACACTGCAAAGAGGCAGCTTTTGTACTCAAAAGGGGAAAGATGAATTGAAGGATTCCTTTTCTATCTGCGTTTCACAAATAGCTTGGCTGTGAATACCAACCCTGCGCTCCCTCGCCTCTTTCTCCTCATCTCTGAGCATATTCACCTATGTAAGTTTAATTCCAAAATCCACGGCCAGGCAATGCATTTATTAAATAATAATTCGGACCAACCAAATACGTAAAGAATTGTAGGCAAGCTTGCATAATTAATTTATGCAATTCGCTGGCACAAGATGTGGAAATGGCCACAGGCTCAGATGCCTTTCAAAGGGGATTTTATGGGGAACAGATCTATCAGTTGGTATTGGCTGTGATAGCTACACCCAGGTTGGGGAGGGCTGCTTCAGGTTCAGAGGCAGTATACCTCTGACTACCAGATGCTGGAAGGCAACAGCAAGGGAGGTCTATTACGATCATGCCCTGTTTCTGTCATGGACCAGGACTGTGAATCTCGATCCACAGAGGATTCCCACCCTTTGTCCTCAGAAGGAGAGGCTCCAGAGTTAATGGTCCAGGGAGAGGACTCCACTACGAAAAAAGTGTCATGAGGCTTCCACCTTCCTGGAAGCCAGTTGTCCAGGAAGACCTCAGGAGTCAGCTTCCCTGTGTCCATCCTCAGACTTGGGCCATGAGGAAACTAGCATGCCACAACCACTCCCATGCCGTTGCTGCCTGAGATTGCTTAAACAGGCCAGACACCTTTAATAGACACTTCCTCAGCCAGTATAGACGTGGGTCCAACTAGTCGAAATTCAGCTAAACTCTTACTTAAAGCTCAGTCTTGCTCTGCTCCTTGTTGGAGCAATGCGTTGTTTGGCTTCCAGATCCAGAACCAGTTGGAGCTCTCTGTGGTGCTGACCTTTCCTGACAATAAGGAAATTGACAATAAAGTTGTATTGTCAACTGACCAACTAAACTTTCTTTCCTGGAGGGACAGCTCTACTTTAAAAAAGTAAAGGAAAAACTAAACAGCCTGAAAATGTACACACTCTCTCTATGACTTAGTCCATGGGTGGTCAACCTCTTAGGATGAGGGCCACATTGGGTAGATGGCTGGGGGCCACACACATATCTGCTTGCATGTGCATGCAAACATACACCACTTCCCCCACAAATCCAATTGTGCATTGCTGAGGTTGGGGGAGGGGGGCCCTTTTAACCTCCTTTCCCCACCCAGCAATACTGAGTAGTATCACTGTGAGAGGGTGAAGTTAACCCTTCCCCCACCCCATTGCCGATGCCGGTGAAGACTGCTATGGTGGGGAGGAGGCTGTACCCTTGCCCCCATCACAACAATTCCAGAGGGAAAAGTGTGCGCTAGGGGTCATCCCAGTGTACGCTCTGTCCCTGGGGCACTGGGCTCCCGTCAGACTGCCAAACAGCCGCTTCTCCAGAAGCAGTGGCAGGGAAGAATATGTGGGGCCCCTACAAACGGCCTTGGAGGGCCACATGCAGGCTACATGTTGCTCATCTGTACTTTCGTCAGCAGATACGGACAAAACCCCCCACTTGTAAATGTCAAAGCTCTCTAAATTGGAATGATTTGACTTTGCTCAGATCCAAGAGGCGCGGCAGGCATGACGACAGCATACCCCCCAACACCGCACCAGAGCTAATTGCTGCATCAGCACACCAGGGCTCAAGTCCCAATCTGCCAGCTTCCTCCCACAGCAGCCTTATGTTTCTATTTTTGCTTTGCTCCTCCAACTAGCACTTATCCTGCTCAATGCCTTTAAAAAAAAAAAGAAAAAAAGACTTTCCAAACAAACGGTTTCCAGCAAGGACCCCTTTGCACCCGTTTCCAAGGCAACAGCACCTTCCAGGATGATGAAGTGCTCCCTGACAAACCCTCCACCAGCCACATGCAATTGCTAATTAAGTGTCACCACCGCCAACCAGAGTCAGCAATCAGACCAACTGGGTTGACTGAAGATGTGTGCTGGTAAGGACGGGCAAACACATCCGAGGGCTCAGGTGGGAGACTCTGTACCGGATACCTGGGCCTCACTGATACCCCTGATTAATAAGCTATTATAAACAGGAAGATCTGAGCAAACAGTTCAGGGCCTCGGGCTTGTTATTAGATACTGGATGAACCAGAAAAGGCAGAGCCCAGTTCTTAGATGCCCTGTTCAGAAGACGCCTTAAACCACCGTGGTTAAGGCATTTTTGTTAACAACAACAAAAAAAGCCTTAACTACAGTGGTTTAAGGCGTCTTCTGAACAGGACATCTAGGAGTTCACCAGGACACTTACCTTATCCACGCTACATATTTCTGGGACCTCTTAAAAGAAATGGGCAAAACTACGTCTTGGGATATCAACCCTAATGGGCATCCCCAATACTCACAAAGGCAGGCGCTCGGGTAAGAAGATACCATGGTGATGGTCCTGGTCTTGCTGCTGTTGTTGAAAGCAGAGATTCTGAACCTCCACCCTATGTGAAAGCCCTTCTATCTTATCTCAGATGCGTGGGAACTGACTACAACTACTCATCGGAAATCTGCACATGCTCTGAAGGACTTCCCATTTCACATTTTGCCAGCCCTGCCCATCCCCACAATTAAACATACTTCAGTGGTTTGAAACAGGGTTGGGCAACTTGCGGGCCTCCAGTTTTTTGGCTTACAACTCTCACCAGCTGTAGCCAGCACAGCCAATGGCAAGGGATTATGGAGTTGTGAGCTTCCAGATGTTTTGGCCTACAAGTTGCCCTTCCCTGGTTTAAAATGAAGCTTCAGAGTTTGCACAACACTGACCCACTCAATATCCAAAGCAGATTGCTAGAGTAACTACATAAATACAGAATATTTATTTAATTTATATCTCACAAATCCCACCAAAAATGGTGCTCAAGGCAACTATTACAGGATGTAGGGAATGAATGATTAAAACAGGATGGACCTAGTTCTTTGAGGTGAGCCAATACATCCCACTGACAGATCAGGGCTGGGCCATTGTCAGTGCAGATTCATGCACATGGGTGGCTGGAGGAAACGATAGCAGCAAACGGAGACACTTCTGAGGCCTGGAAGGAAGAGAAGCAAGAAACCACGAACACCAGTCCCAACTTCAACATTTTCTCCCTGCAGACTGAAGCTGCCGGGTGGGTTGCTTTGGGTGCCCACCTGCGTAAGCTTTCTATTCATTCTTAGACGATGTGTGCTTCCGGCCAGAGGGCTCGCAGAGCAAGCGATCGGGAGGCGGTGTGCAGTTCTTCCGTCTTTTAAGGAGGAAAAGACGGGAGGGCTGCATAATGCCTTCTGATCAACCCGTTGGGGTTTTTGCGGTAAGAGAAAAGATGGAAAAAGTGGTTGGAGGAGACAAGAGGGTTATGAGAGAAAAATAACATTGCACAGACCCTACTGACCCACCCCCACGTCCTGAAATTCCATGGAGGAGGCAATTGCATTATAAAAGCCTTATTATTATTATCATTATTATTATTGCATTTATATCCCGCCTTTTTTCCTCCAAGGAACCCAAGGTGGCATACATAATCCTCCTCTCCATTTTTATCCTGACAACAACAACCCTGTGAGGTAGGTTGGGCTGGGTGTTGTGACTGGCCCAGAGTCACCCTGTGGGTTTTCCATGGCCGAGTGAGGACTGGAACCCGGGCTACCTTCAGGCTTGCAGGATCTATTTGTTTTTTATGTGTGTGTGTTTTTACTAGAATTCTGAGATCCACCGACAGAATCCAAGTGCAAAATAATGGCTCAGAGAGAAAAGTAGACATAAAATTAAGAAATGGGCTGCCTCTGAGCACAGGCTCAGTTCACGAATCTGATTTCAGTTGCATGTCTGGATTTTTAGGAAAAACTACATTCTGCTTTATTAGACTTGCTAGGAAGACTATTGAGAAAATGCTAACCCACCTCTGTTAAAACAATATAAGATGTCTTGCTATAAAATGCAAAGGCCAAATGTTTAATGATAAATAATTAAGAATTTAAAAAATGTAAATAAAAGTAGCAGTTGTATAAAAGCAAAGATACACAATTTTATTAGCAAAGATACACAATTTTATTTATTTATTACTGCATTTATATTCCGCCTTTTTTTCCTCCAAGGAACCAAAGGTGGCGTACATAATCCTCCTCCTCTCCATTTTTATCCTCACAACAATAACCCTGTGAGGATAGGGTTGGCCCTATCCTGTGCCTGGCCCCAAGCCACACAGGGAGTTTCCATGGCCAAGTGGGGACTGGAACCCGGATCTCCCGACTCCCAGTCCAACACTCTAGCCACTATACCACACAATGAGATAATTAGGACCGTGAGCCCTAATTTATTGGACAAAAATTAATATCCGTGTGTAATTTTTAGACAAAAAAAGGTAAAAAAATGTGCTGATTTTAGAATGCAGGAGCCCCTTATTGGAAACTCACAAGGCCTGTGTACCTGTCTGCCAAATAGTCTATTCAGTACTGAATGGGGAACTTGGTGCTTAGAATGAGATCTCTCCTTTTTAAGCTATTGAGAGCGAAGGAAGAAGAAATGTTTAAGAAATACTTTCCTGTTAAGCTATTAAGATCTAAGGATCTTTAGCAAAGCTTTGCTTAATAACAAGAAATGCTTTCATGTCATTTTAGGCAAGTCATATTTTAATGCGATGTTACAGGTATATTTCTAATAAAAATCAAGATTTTTCCTGTATTAATTCTTGTTCGTCCAAAACCAAAACTGTATGCTTTGTTCGAAGTCCATTATGGATCAGCTATGGGTACTTAGCAGGCAGCCCAAGGCTTCCTAAATACTGGAACTAGAGTTTGAAAACACTTTTTAAAAGCCAAATCTGTAAACATGCAAAGCTGAACATTTAGTCCTTTCAGACAAAAATCTACCCTGGTTCTCCCCACTCCACAAGCAACTTTCTTTGTCTTGGCAGCTTGGGTTTTTTTGTTTTGTTTTGTTTAATGTTAATCAGAATGGCTCTTCCATGCAGTTTCCCTGCATTCAAGCCCCTGCCCTGCTCACTGGTCACCATGTTGCTTCTCTGTGGCATAGGCTGCTTCCAGGCAAAGCTTTTCTAATGCAATCGCCTCCTCCATGGAATTTCAGGGGGTGGGGTGGGGTCTGTAGGGCCTGTGCAATGTTATTTGTCTCTCATGACCCTCCTGTCTCTTCCAACCAGTTCTTCCATCTTTGGGACCACAGTACCTGACGGAACGCCTCTCCTGACATGAACCTACTCGTACCCTACGCTCAACATCTAAGGCCGTCCTCCGGGTGCCTACTCCAAGGGAAGCTCAGAGGATGGCAACAAGGGAGAGGGCCTTCTCAGTGGTGCCCCCCCCCATTATGGAATGATCTCGACGAGGCTCGCATTACGCCATCATTGTTATATTTTTGGCGCCAGGTCAAGACTTTCCTCTTCTCCCAGGCATTTAACAGCATATGCTGAGTTTTTTAATTGACCCCAGAACTATATGTAGGCCTGGCTGAGAGTTCGCAGCTGTTTTAAATGTATACTGTTTTTCTATGTTGTCTGTTTTTATGCTTTTATGGTTTAAAATTTTGTATATCAATTTTTAATGTCCAAAGTTTTTAATTTTTGTAAACCGCCCAGAGAGCTTTGGCTATGGGAGGGTATATAAATGTAATAAATAATAATAATAATAATTATTATCTTACCGCAAAAAGTCAACAGGCTAATCAGAAGAATATGTTATTCTGTGTTTTTAGATTGTGCCTTGTTTTATATATTTTAAAATGATTTCATGGTTTTAATTTTTGTGAACCGCCCAGAGAGCTTCGGCTATGGGGCGGTATAAAAATGCAATAAATAAATAATAAATAAATAATGTGCAGCTCTCCCGTCATTTCCTCCTTAAAATACGGAAGAGCTGCACGCCGCCCTCTGGTCGGTAGCTCTATGAGCCCTCTGGCCAGAATCATACATCACCTAAGGACGAATAGAAAGCTTACGCATGTGGGCACCCACAGCAACCCACCCAGCAACTTCAGTCTGCAGGGAGAAACCCTACTAATAATCAGCCAGAGATCTACCAGCAGCTCCTCAAACCATGGCAAGTGTTCAGTATATCAACATATACACTCATGTCCCTCCTCACCAAAGGTTCAAGGGGTGCAACACAGAATGCTGCCCCCATCGCACACTACGTAACGAACATAGCGCTTCCAAGGCCCTGGCTCAACCACGAAGCCGGTGTGTGACTGTGAGAAGGCACCATGTTTCGGTCTAAGCTGCCTCTCACAGGTGTGTGTACTGTAACCCAATTGGCAGGGTAAGAACCAGAACAATTCGCCTGGTATTTTGAAGGGTACAATGCACACTATCCTCCGTGCTTAGTGGGACTAAAATAGGTGTCCTCGCTAAAACACACGAACGCTGTGCCTAGCAACGGTAGCGATGGGCAGAAGAGACAGCAAGCAGCCCAAGCAATCAGGCTGCAGAAAGTTTGGTGTGCAGGAATAAATTGCCTCACCTAGCAGAGTTTTCTAGATTGCTCTCAAGAGTTATTTTGGCACATAACTGGAAGAGGTTCTGCCAGAGGCACAAAACTGGTTGCAAATCAGGGGTGCAGGTGCTTTTCCAGCCGGAGGCCAAATTCCATTTTGGAGAATCATAGAATATTCAGAGTTGGAAGGGGCCTCTAAGGCCATCGAGTCCAACCCCCCGCTCAATGCAGGAATCCACCTTAAAGCATCCCTGATACCTCTAGTGCGGAGAGCCCACGACCTCCCTAGATCATTGGTTCCACTGTCGTACTGCTCTAACAGTCAAGAAGCTTTTCTTGATGTTCAGCTGGAATCTGAGCTCTTAGGGGATCACATTCCAGGGGTGAGCAGGGCAAAACTATCAAAAATACCAGTATATTTTAGCCAAAGGCTCTTCCTGACTGTAACTAAGCCATAGAAGGCGCACTTCAACATTTTAGAACAAGGAAAATCTGCAAACAGACAGGAAGCCACCATGCGATCCGTGGTGGGGTGCTGAGGAGGTTCTGCATCCCTGGCATAAATTCATAGGTGTTGCCATTTTCAATGCAGAACAGCCCACCATACCTTGAATATGTAGTGATAGAGCACCATTCAAAAGCAAGTATGTACACCGTTGGAGAGCTAAGCCAGTCTGTTGAACCCCCAAAAAACGTGTCTTGAAGCACCTTGAAGACATCAGGCACAAGCCAGCCATAGCAATTTGAAATCCCACTGGGTTCAATGGGAAAGATGTAAGCATGTGCTCAACTCTTTCCCATTGAAAATCACCGATGTTTCAGTATTTCACTGTGCTTGGATCAGGCGCTAACAAATGTATTGCGGCCTGGGCGGCCCTTGTGTGCCAGAGCCCATTGCTTCAGATGTTTCTATTTGGTCTCTTCCGCTACGTTAAGTGCTGAAGTCCTATTCTCTGAGCCACAGGAAAGCTAGCTTGGTCGCCATCCAGGGTCTTCTATTCAACACTTTAAGCTGACCTGAACTTTTACAGCTGCACAGCCCCCATTACTGTTGGAAACACTTGCAGCAGTTGAACAGGCATGTCGATCCACGATCCATGTTTTCTTAGTATCAGTAAATAAATATGATACCAAGGTCTAAGACAGGAGTGGAATAGAGAATTGGAGTGTCCTATTTTGCCTAATCCACAGATTGTTCTCTTAGCATCTGTACCTGAAGCTTCTACTGATCTTAGGCTACGCCTTATTCAGCCAAAAAAAAAAAAAAAAAAAGGTTTCAAGTTTACTGGACCCCGCAATGCCTTTTCAATAAGGGTTTGTCTAATTTGCATAATTGTTGGGAGACGTAATGCACTGAATGCTTCTTTTATTCACATATCCTGGCAATGCCCAATAGTTGCATCCTTTGGGGATGAGGTCATAATAAGGATAAACAGCAAAGTTGAGCACCTTTCAGCCCAAGGATTCTGCACATTAGGTTTGCAGGGGAGGAAAGCATCTCAGAGTAAGCCATTGGGGACAGGCCGCATAGTTTGGAACTGCCCTGCCTTGTCGTTAGTCGACAACTACAATAAGGCTCTTCTCACTTGATGGCTGACTGCTCTGGCCTTACCCCCTCCTAATGTACACGTCTCCACAGCATCAGGTATTTGCCACTGTCAGAGTCAGGATAATGTTCTAGAAAAGTCGACGGGCCAGCTGGAAATTGCCCATGATGCTTCTTAGAACAATCCACATCTGCAGCAGGGACCAAAGCTGTCCCTTTGCCTGCTCTTCTCATACTCACTTATAGAATTAAGGCAGGATTAATCGTTCCTTCCTAAGTGGTGGCGGATATTTGTGACAAAACTCTCTCCGGGGAGCCTCTGCCCAATTGCTATTCTCTCCCCCTCAGCCTGCCGCCCTGCTCCTTTGCTTTATCAAATCCCGTGGTTTGTCAGCCTGCGCTCCGTGCAGTCAATGCTCCAGGGTGCCTCTGGTCATGCCGGAGGGCCCCGGCCTAGCAACGATGCGGAGCCCTCTTGTCAATCCCAAACTGGCAGCAATGGCATTCTGATTCCAACTTAATGCTTCCCTGACTAATTGCCAGCGTGCTTTCGATCTGGGGCGTGTTCCTCAGGGAAGGGCAGGAGAGGGAGGGTTACTCTTGCCATTAAAACGAATTCCGGGCCTTCTGAGTGTTCCAGCGAGCGAGCGCAGCCCACGGAACCAGCTTGCTCTCACAGAGGGGTTCCTGTAAAGCCAGTGGGAGCCTAGGGATACACTGTGCCGTTTGCAGACCAATTACCTATACAGTTTATTCATTTAGGGCCGCCTTTCCTGATTTGCAACGGCCTCCTAGGTTTGCTCAAGTCCCTTTTAAAATAGCAGTTTGCCAGGGGGGAAATGCGGGAGGGGGGGGGGGAGACTGCAAGTAACTCAATGTTCAGTTTTTTCAAAGAAGCCACTGCCTTTAAACACCCTCCATTATGCACCCCCATGCAAGAAACACACACACACCCCTCTAGAGGCATATGTTCATGCAGAGAACAGCACTTCCACCAAAATAGAACTACTTTATGGGTTATGCAACACCCATGAAAGATACAAAACCTCTCAGAACCGGAGCAAAACATTAAGGCCGGCATGGCTCAATCTTTTAGTGAGTGAACACTTTCTTGCATGCAAGCTGGTGGTATGATGTTCTGTCGAACGGCACCAGGATTTGCTAAGGAAAGGCACTGGAAAGACTACAGAGCAGACATTTGATAGAGATCTGAAGCTATCCCTTATCTCCATGGAAATGATTGGGGCCAAATGTTCATAAATTTAACGTAGCCGTGAAGGTAAGTGAAATGGTGGGGCTCAAGATAAATCCTTATAACATTCACAACACGGGGGAAATTTTAATAGCTTGCAAAACATGGAATTGCTTCCTAGCCCCTTTAGAATGCTGCTTTCCCTGACTGGCCAGCATAGCTCTGAACTTCACTGCGACGGACCAGCATGCAAGGTTCCTTAGACCCTCTTTCTATTCTCATCTTGCCTTCTTGAAACATCCCTATTGTCCGGTCTATTACAGAATTAGCCCCAGGTGTAAAAGCTGCATGTTGCGGGGTTTCTCGAGAGACAGCAAATGCGCTAAACGGAGGAAATGGGAGTGAGGTGCAGATCACGACAGCTATCTCAAAGCTGATCAGAATATCTCAGCATTTCTAGGCTCAGCCCACTGCAACCTCTCAACTTCCCAAATATTTGGTCCATGCCGCCCCGTGAAACTTGCAGATTGGAGATTCCTTTACAAGCTGGATAAAAACTGATGAAATCAATTCTGCTTTCGAAAAATTCTAAATGCTAAGGTTCTCTTTTAAAAAATCACTCGGAAAATATTAAACAATCTAAATAATTCACTCAACCAGCAAAGCTAGCCATTAAGAAGTGTCTCCTGTATCATGTTCCAAAATGTCTAAAAAGAAAGATACGATCAGGTTCGTACCACTGTTTGCGAAACATATGAAGTACCAAAGGAAAACTTCATTTAAAGTGGACTCCTGCCTCTGCCTGCTGATACTGAAAAGCAGTGTGAGCGAAGCAGACTGGACACCCCAAAGGCGCATGCAGGAATCCACGTCCCTTGCCATGGGCCTCTGCAGAGGCAGAACATTTCCTCAGCTGCACTACTTTATTTTCAGAATAATCACCCAGGGGCGATCCATGGATACACACACCCTGTGGGGGGCTCAGGAAAGAGGTCCATGTGGCTGCATTCCACATGGTTTGCAATGAGCTTACCATGCAAGTCAACAATCATACGAGCATCTTCATGCCAATGGTAGGGATGCTCATGACCACCAAAGTTATTAAGCAGACTGGTTTTCAAAAAGGTTTGGGATGGGACAGTATTCAGAATCATTTAGAATATATTATTACAGGTTACAATCTATGCACGGTGTGTGTGTGTGTGTGTGTGTGTGTGTGTGTTGGTTTCAGACTTGAATGCACCAAGAACTTAACCTCAGGTAATGGGAAGTCTTCCAAGCAATGTGGCATGACAAAGTTATTTTGCCAGAAGATGAACAGTTTTTAACATTAGTGAGTAGGAGTACAAACTACGTAAGCAAGGATAAGCACATAAACATAAGATTTGGAGCTTGGTTTACAAAGTCAGTCCTTCCAAATTTGGCCATTAGCACTGTGAAACAGGCAAGCAGAATCATCAAACAGGCTCTTAAAAGACAGCCAAGACACAAGTCATGCCAGGTACGGTTGTGCGTCGGACGCAGGATTAACAGTTAGGTGCTCATGCCAATGCGCCGACAAGGAGCAAATTCTCACACGCAAGCTGTAGTAGGGTAGAGGCCACAGTTGCAAACACACACCTTTCTCTTGCCTTTGCTGGTTGGGGCCATCAGGCTGCGCTGGCCTTCTCCTGCCTGGCTCTTGAGCAGCAACTCTCAACAGAGGAAGAGGAGGAGGAGGAGGAGGAAGCCCTCTTGACTTTGTGGGTCTCATGTAGCCTTTTATTTGCTGAGGAGCTCCTTTGGCTCTCCCCTCTTTTTTGGCCTCTCTTGCCACTTGGTCTCCACGATCGGCCTGCGGAATCAACGCGGCACCTCCACCAGCCTCAGACCCAAGACTCTGGCTGCCTGGTCGTTCAGCCACCTCCCTGAGCAGCCCTGCCTCCTCCTCGCCAGCCGCCTGCCCTGGTGGGCTGATCTTCGGCTTGCTCACATCGTCAGACTCTAGATGTTCAGAAAGGGCTTTAGGTTTATTAGAATAACCCGCTTCCTCCACGGGGACATCCTCCAGGGTCTTATCTGCCCCTGCCTTGCTTCCTAAACTATCCAGACATTCTGAGGTCCTTTCTTCAGCTCTGTTGCTTTTCGCCAATGCCACTGGCTCGGCAGGACCACTAACAAGCGCTGTGGTCAGGGCCTGAAGTGCTGCAGCTTCTCCCTTGACATTCCAAAGGGCTGGCGATTCCCCAGGAGGGATGCTGGTTTCTTTCCCAACAGAACCACTTCCTTCTCTTCCAGCAGCCATCTTTGGTTGCTCCTCCACTGGCAATTCCAACGAGCCAAGCCCAGAGTCTTGTGCTTTGTCCAGGAGGTTTGTTCTTCCATCTTCTGCAAGCATGGAGCTGAGCACCTGACCCTTTCCTGTTCCGTCATCATGTTTGACGAGGCGCTCTGACGGGGCCCGTTTACTTTTCCTCCTCTTCTCTCTAGTTTCATCACCTGCTTTCATCAAAAGAGAAGCCTCGATCGTGGCCTCGCTCCCTTCTAGTATCGACAAATCCTGCAGGTCATGCTGATCCTTCTGCTCACTTTTACTGACAACTTTCAGGATTTCGGGGAGAAAAAGCTGCTCCTTGCTGAGCTTACCAAGGAACCTGTCGGGGTGTTGTAGAAAGGGGCACCCAAGGCCTTGGCTTCTGGGAGCGGCTTCATCACGCACGCCAGAACCAGATGGGCCAAACAAGCTCACGGAATTCTCTTCCCAGTGCATCTGATGTCCCGGGGGGAGGTTTTTAATATTTCTGTTTTCATCTACGAACTCCATTCCTCTCATGCCGCACTCAAACTCACTCAACTTGGGATGGTGCCCTTTGCTTGCATCTGCCTTTGCTTGAGGATCAGCAGGCAGCTGGGGGGCACTGGCCGCCTTCTTGCTTTTCCTATCACTGCCCCTCTTGGCAGGCTTGGCCGAGGGATCCTGCTGACTTGCAAGATCTGACCTGCCCCCTCTTTCCTCCTGGCTCCTTCTAGGAGAAGCGTGCTCTTTGGCTTTAGCCTCTCTTTCGGCATCCGGCAACATATCTGCTTCTGCCTGGGTCCCCAATGGGGAAGGGCATTCCAAACTAGACCAGCCTTTCCTATGCTTTCCCTCCTCTGTTGTTCTAGAAGCTTCATCAACAAGAGACACAACAGGGACCAGGCCTGCAGCCTTTGCGTCCTCCAAAAGATGGCCTGAGACTTTCCCCTTGTCTTCCCTGGGGGATGATGGAGGCTTTTCTGTTTTAGCCACTTCGTTCTGTACAGCATCTGGTCTCACAGGTTCTGGCTTTGCCTCCATAATGCTATGAACCTGGGGCTTTTGCCCTGGAGGGCCCAGTTTCCCAAGTTCTTCTGTCGCCAGCTCAGGGAAGGGCGATTTCAGCGGATCTGTGATATCCTTCATACATTGCTCCCGACTGGCTTCCTGACCTTGATCAGTCAGAGGCGCCTCTTTGGTCTGAGCAAACAGCCCTGACTTGGAAGTGAGCGTTTTCTGATCAGAAGTAGGCAGCTGCTCAAAGCAACTGCCTTTTGTAGCTGTATTGATGCCCTCCCCCTTCTCCCCTTCAGTTCTGCTCATTGGTTTTGGAGCAGGAAGCTGGACTTGGCTGCTATCTGACTGTGCAAGCAGCGGGGCCCCACCAGGCACATGGCCTTTGTCAACAGAGCCTGCTTCTTTAGGTGCATCGGCCTTCTTGGAAGGCTTGTCCATCTCAGACATGGTCTCCAGGAAGAAGGGCTGCTCTGAAGAACTCTTCCCAGGCTTTTTGCTTCTCCCATCACTGGTTCTCTTTTTGGGCTTGCTCGTCGGCAACACTGAGGCATAATCTGCTATGGGGAAGCCCTCTGGAATGGTGAAGCTGGGCCCCTTGCCTCGATTGGTTCCCTTCGTTTGGGTAGCCGCCTCGAGAACAGCAGGGCACTCCGTCTGCTCGCCTGGCATTTCCAAGAGGAAAGGGTAGACTGAGGAAGGGAAGTCAACCCACTCGCCTTTTCGGCTTGGGGCCCCTTTGGCTTTTCCCGTCGAGGAAGCCATTGCTTGCGGCTTCGCTGCATCCGCAGCAGCTTCCAGTAGCCGGCTTGCAGCGGAGACATCCGCCCCTTCATGACTGTCGCAAGTTATGGCTTCCGCTGGATCAGGGCTGCCTACTTCAGTGGGAAGGTGGACGGCGCTGTTCTCCACCTCCAGGAAAAATGGCGGCCCAAAGGAGATCCTCTCCACAGCTTTTCTGCTCTTCCCATCACTATTCCTTTTCCTGGGTTTCTCTCCCACCCGAGCAGAGCCAGGAACAGTTTTACTCTCCCCCGTGCCGGAGAAGCCCAGCTCGGTGCTTTTCGCTGCCAAACTGGTGTCAGCAGGTGCCTCGGCCTCCTCTGCCCCTGGAGCCTTGCTCGAGTTGGCCTTGTCCTCCGAAAGGAACAGCCGCTGCTGCTCGGGGTAATTTTTAGCTCTCTTGCTTTTCCCATCGCTGCCCCTCTTTTTCGGCTGGTCACTCCCCAGCCTGGGAATGGTCCCAGCCGGCTGCTCTGAAGTACTGGAGCCGGCTCCCTTGTCCATACCAGTGAGCGGCACTTTAGCACTGCCAACTGCGCCGGCAGGAGCAAGGGGCTGGACGGGATCGGACTTGGTTTCCAAGACAAAGGGGATTTCTGCTGAACCAACTTCCAGCGTCTCACTCTTTGCCTCACCTGATGAAAGCTCTCTAAGGGGACTTGCCTCTGGCAGAGGCTCTGAGGCAGCGCGGCTCCTTCCTTGAGCTGCCTCAATGGCCTTTGCTCCTTCAACGGCAGATCGGGCAGCTCCCTCGCCAGTCCTTCCCCTTCTGCTCTCGCCACCCTTCTCGTGTCCCTTCGGCTTCTCTGTTGACCCCTCCCTCCTGGGAACCGGGCCTTCCGGGGCTATCGCTTCACCTGCAACCACAGGCACGACCTCGCTGGCTGGCAGTTTGGTCTCCAAAGCGGACACATCCAGGCCCAAGGACTTGGGAGGAGGCTGGTTCTGAGGTGTCTTGCTTTCCCCAAAGGGGCTCGCTCCCAGAGGGCTGGCCTGCCCTGGAGGGGAGGTGGGGCTGCCTTGCTCCTCCTGCTTGACACGGGGCATCAGCTGCCCTTCGAGAGGTTCCTCCCTTTGGCTTTTAGACAGCCATGTGAAGCGGTCGATACTCGCAGCTTCTGCTCTGATGACTTCTCCTGCTTTTGCATCCAGCGTACGTTGGTGAGGGCCTTCCATCTGCAGGGGCGGCTCTCTGGTTGCAGGAACTGGGGGAAGGCTTGGAGCGCATGAGGGCTGCCGCTCGCTTCCGAGCTTAGCAGCATCCTTCCCCAGGACTTCTTTGGACGCGCTCAAGACCTCTTTGGGGCTCTCATGAGACTCCAAAAAGGGGACCTCAGGCTTTTGGGGCTCAGCAGAACAGAGAGGGGTCCTCAACCTCTCGTAGTTGTCATCCCAAAGCTCCGCAGCCTTCGGCAGCTGGCTCCTCTTTTGCTTCGGTTTCTTCTTCTTCTTCTTCAACGCGGCTGAAGCTTCCAGATCCCAACCCTCTTGCAAAGTATCTCTGGGAGCCTCTGCGCTTTCAAACAGCTGGCCGGCTGCTTTCCTATGAGGAGCCTTGCTCCGAGGGGACGTGCCAGGGACGTAGCCCCATTCTGCCATGGAAAAGGGCTCTCCTCCTTGGTCGTGGCTCTTCTGGGCTGGGAAACCTACCAGAAGCTCCTCTGGGGCATCCGCCACAGTCCCCCGGGCAGGTTTTGCTCGGCCAGACCTGCGGTGCTCACCGGATTTATGAGCTTGTCTTACTTGAGCAGGAGGTACACCTGGAATACAGGAAGTTTGCTCAAGCACTAGAGCAATTACTCACCAAGAGCTACTTTAGGGAGTCTTCAAATGTCTCACACTCTATACTAGCACCAATTCCCAATTTGGGGGTGGATGGGGTGGACATGAACCCACTGTATTTTGAGTTTTATTTTCCATTTCTTCCTGCCACTGCCAAACCTATCTCACATCGTGG
Source organism: Anniella stebbinsi (assembly GCA_029215795.1). NCBI lineage: Eukaryota > Metazoa > Chordata > Lepidosauria > Squamata > Anniellidae > Anniella > Anniella stebbinsi. The sequence continues at coordinate 236,289,191 of JARDYH010000002.1, forward strand.
ACAAAGTCCCATGAAGAATAATCATTTCTACATAAAATTGCATTTTACCAACTGTTCTTGAGCCTAAAGAACACTTAAAGCTTTTCTAAAATGGATTTCAGGCCCCCACTTTGCCACTTCTCTATGGGGGGGAAGGCTGAGTGGAAAGGCAAGAATTCTAGAAACAGAGAACTTCCCCTGTAGGAAATGAGTTTGTTGGTAAGTCAAGACCCGAGAGAGCAGGGACACAACTAGATGTAGAAGCCGGGTAGGTGGACTCACAGTGATGGAAGGCAGGGGGGGCAAAATAATTTACTATAGGTGGCCATAATATATATTCTCATTCATGGGAGAGACCGCAAGACCGTCTTCGCACAGCTGGGTCCCACCTCATCCCCCAGTTCAGCAATAGAAGTGTTGTACGTTTAATGGGAAGGAGGAGAACATGCCCCAAATACTCCCCCCACACGAACACAGACCGGTATTGTTAAGAGGTCCGCTATAAAATGGTTGTCTCAACTGCGAATATTAGGAATTAAGACAACAGTCCCCAGAACCAGCGTGAACACCCCCCCACAACATACCAGACATAGCAAGAAGGGAAAGGACGCTGGCCAAACCTGCCAGCACTTAACCTAGCTACCAGTGTAATGTCAACAACCTAATGAGAGATGCCAAGTTTTGGAGTGGAAAGGGGAGTCGTTAGAAAAGAGGAACAGATGTAACCTGAAGGTGGCGGTGCTTTACGCCCGCCCCACCTCTGCAACCCTGCCCCAAGGATGTAGGTGTGCCCCGTTGGCAGCAACGGGAGAGGCGATTTGCAGGACAGGGGAGCAGCAGGGTGGAAATGGAAGACAAGCAGTTGAGATGCCTGGATGGAGCTCCGCTCCTCCTCTACCACCGCTTACCTGCAGTTTCCAGGGGAGCTTTTCCCACAGGCTGCTCAAGGTGAGGCTCGGGCACTTCCTTTGGCTTGGACACATCAGCGTGAGCAAACACGGGCTTTTCTGCCAGGTGCTCTTTAGAGTCTGCTTTGGACTCTCCTGGTGGTACGGATCCCTTTGACTCTGCCAGAAACAAAAGCATAAAGAGATCCCAATAGAAGGCAGGAGATGTTCCCCAGCCTGTCCCCATAGCTGACAATCTCTAGGTCAGCTTCCTCAAACCTGGTGTCCTCCAGATTGAGTCTTAATTAATGACGTTGCTGTACAACCCATCAGTCAAAGCTCTCTGGGAGGTTCACAAAACAAAACTTAAAACCATAAAATACAATAATATAGTAAAATGCAGTATAAAATCTTAAACTGAAAACAGAATAAAGCCAGCGTGAACCAAGATAAAAGCCGCCAGCAGCAATACAACTATCTAAAAGCCTGCTCAGACAATTTTTAAAACCGAAGAGCTACAAAGCCTGAGAAAAATAAAAAGGTCTTCAGCTGGCACTAGAAAGTACACCATGTGGGCACCAGACTCAGGAGAGGCTGTGTTGATGTGTTGGCCATGCTGGCTGGGGCTGATGGAAGTTGCACTCGAACACATCTGGAGGACACCAGGCAGGGGAAGAATGACCGAGGTCCAGGCACTATCCAAGACAGCCATCATCTCAAAGAGGGGTCGACTTGTTAGCCTCACCAAGACACCCGACTCTCAGAAGATCTTGTGCTGAGCTTCACAGACCACGGCTATGGCCCAAGGAGGCAAACAGGACTGTCCTGTCATTTTCAAGGATTCATAGAATCATAGAATAGTAAGAGTTGGAAGGGGCCTCTAAGGCCATCGAGTCCAACTACCTGCTCAATGCAGGAATCCGCCTTAAAGCATCCCTCAATGCAGGAATCCATGCCGGTCAGTATCCCTAAATGTGTGTGTGCGTGGGGGGGGAAGTTCTTTTGAGGGCAGGGGGGGATTTCCTTTCAACTCTCCAGTCCCCCGCCCAGTTGGCAGAGCTTCCCACTGGCCCCACACAAGAAGAACAGGCTCAATCTCACCATGACCCAAGAAGGGCGGGACTCTCTTTGCCACTGGAGGAAGGAGAGGAAGGGGCTCCGCTCTTTCCTCCAGCGCCGCTTGGCCAGGGCGTCGCTTACCGGCAGGCTCCGGGAGCTGCTCCACAGGCTTCGTCAGTGGCAACTGCTTGGGCTCCTGGGGCATCTGGGCAGCCGCAGCGCTGGGAGGCGGCGGGTTGTTCTCGCCAAGCTTCTCCAGCCCAGGAAGGGGCTCCACGGGTCGGCTGGGGGAGGAGGGCGGCTTGGCCTCTTCTGGATCTCCTCTGGGCTGGCTGGGAGAGACCTTGCTCTCTCCCGCTTTCTTGGCATGCTGGGTGGGGGAAAGCAGAGGTCCTTCGGCTTCCTGGGTGGGCGAAGGCAGATGTGCCACCTCCTGCATATGCCAGGTGGGGGAGGCCTTGCTCTCTTCGACCTTCTCGGTGCACTGAGCCAGGGGAGCCTTCGGATCTTCTGCTTTCGGGCTGGGTAGCGGGCTCTCCTTCTTCTCCACGTAAGGGGCAAGGGAGGGCTTGCTCTCTTCGGCTTTCTGGGCGAAAGGCCTGGTTGCCGCCACCTCCTCCTCCCTCCCATGCTGGCTGAGAAAAGTCTTACTGTCATCCACCTTCGGACTACAAAGAGGCCGGCTTGCCTCCTCCTGACCGGGGGGCTGGCTGCTTCCTTCTTTCTCCTTGTGCTGGCTGGGCGAAGGCTTACTCTCCCCCTGCTTCCCCAGCACAAGTGCAATGGAGTCTGTGGCCGTCGCGTTTTGCTCCTTTGCCACAGCAGCTTCCACAGAATCTGTTACAAGGAAAAGGAGAAAACGGACCTTTCCCATCTGCAATGTCTTCCGGCACCGCCGGGCTTTACCTACGCCGCCCCGCGGGCCAGTCCAGGAAGCTGATCCGGGATGGCCTGCAATCCCCTCGCCCCCGGTCAGGCCACGCCTCAACCACCAACCACAAGGGATAAACAGGAGGTGACCGTCCCCTTCCGGGTTCTATTGGGGAGTCTTTGCCCCTAGAGCAGCCTTCCCCAGCTTGGAGGTCCCCCGGATGACAACTCCCGCCCTGCTGGTTTGGGGCATGCTGGGAGTTGCCGTCCAATACATCTGGGGGGCACCAGTTTGGGGGAGGCTGCCTTAGGGAGATGGTGGAGCCACTGGCTGGCAGCTCTGCCTCTTGCTTGGCTCTCCGGCTGTCTGGGTTCCCTGCATCTTTCTCTGCTATTCAAACACAGCCACCGGAAGACAAGGTGAAGGGAGAGTGAGGACAGGCTATGACATAAGGAGAGGCAATGATGGGAGATGAGGGGAGGGGCAAATGGGGAAAAGCTCTTCCTCCCTCCCGGCTCTTGACCCCACTGCTAGCTACTTCTTGTAGGTTTCCACTTGTAGGGCTATTTGACACCCTCGCCACCACTTTGTAGCAGGGGTCTTCAAAAGTGTTTCCTGACAAAACATTTCTGAAGTGGGGTTGGGTAAATTCCTGGAGAAGGCAATGGCTACTCGTCCTGATGGCTAAGTGCAACCTCCAGTATCAGAGGCAGTAAGCTTGTATACACTAGTTATTGGGGAACATGGGTAGGAGGGTGTTGCTGCACCCGTGTCCTGCTTTGTTGGTCCCTGGTTGGCCACTGTGTGAGCAGATCGCTGGACTAGATGGACCCTCGGTCTGATCCAGCCTCAGGGCTCCTCTTATGTTCTTAAAAGCCAGAACTCATCTCACTTTCACACGGTGGCATTGCGCTGGAAAGCCAGTGTGGTGTAATAGTGTGTTGGACTGGGAAGACCTGGGTTCAAGTCCCCACTCAGCCATGAAGTTCACTGGGTGACTTTGGGCCAGTCGCTGATTCTCAGCCTAACCTACCTCACAGGGCTGTTGTGAGGACAAAATGGAGAGGAGGCGGGGAGGGCTATGTAAACAACCTTGAGTTCCTTGGAGGAAAAGGCGAGATATAAAAGTAGCAAAGAAAAATAAAACCAAAGCCCCTGAAATGTCATGCGCAGGCTCACCTGCTGAAGCTTCTTTGGAAGGAAGGGATTTGTGGTCCAATGAAGGTTCAAACCCCATCAGCTCATCCACTGCAGGGGCAGGACTAAAGGCTCCTACTGGAGGAGAAGCTGCAGAAACCAAAACACACAGAAGATGCAGACTTGCTCATGCCTCCCTCTACCCACTTCTGAAGCCTGGAGTCAGAATAAAGCCCACAGCGCTGTGCTGCTTTTTGCCCAGGGGGAGGGGAGGAGCACATCCAAAGCAAACCACCGGCACCAGGTGCGCACTTCGTAAGCGCCAAGCTCAGCTCGGCTGCAAAGCAGTCCAAGCGCCCAGAGTCAGGGCTGAGAACGGGAGCCCAGCGTGGTCCCCCTTGACCGAGATGCTCTCCAGCCCACTGGGGGAGCATCACCTCCAGCACCTGCAGGTTGCTCAGGATGAACGTGGCACCACAGATGCCATCATCCCCGCCGTTTCGTGGCAGGATACTCCCGGCTCCCACCTCACCTCACCCACCTTATTCACCCCAACCAAGCACAACCGGGGGGGGGAGGGTAAAGGGGGGGGGGGGTACCAGAGCTCAAATCCAAAGTCAGCTTTTCACAGAGTTCTCTTTCACCTGCAGGTACCGACTGCTTTGCCTCTGGCAGTTTAGGCTCTCCTGTGACGTCTATCAGGCCCGTGATTGGGCTTTCTGGCAAGGGCACCTCTGTCACTTCAGGGATCTTGCTGGGCACTAAGAGAGAGGCAGGCTGTTTACACAGAAGATAAGCTGGGTGGCCCCAGCCCACAGCCTGTCCAGGCTTCGGGCCGGGTGCTCTGTGTGACAGGAAACCCAGGGAGGTTTCCGCATCAGAACGAAAGCAGGACAAGAAAAAAACCTCGGACATGGAAAAACATCAAAGGCTATTAACGATCTCCTGCTAAGATGCGTCGGCGAGTGTGGATGCCACAGTTCTCTTAGTGAAAGCTCTCCTCCTCCAAAGTGGAAAGAAGAGGAACTAAAACTGACTCCACTTGTGGATGGGAACAAGGGGGGCAGGGAAAGGGACCGCACCAGGCTGGGTTGTGCAGGAGCATCTCTCCGCATCCAGCTTTAGGCAGGATTTAAGGAGACGGGGACAAAAGGCAGGGTCGGGAAGGAGCTGCGCATAGTTTATCCCCTTAGGTAAGAAGCAAAGGACTCGGGGGGGGGGGGGCGTCTATCGACGTTTTGCTGCTCTTCCCCACCCGCATCTTCTTTGCCTCCCCACTTCCAGGATATTCTCTAATTTAAGCCTCTGGGACTGGCAACTATAGCTGCAATCGGAGGAGAGGACTCAATTTGTTAAACGAGGGGGGGGGGGAGGAACATGGCTGGGCTCCCTGGATTTCCTTCCCTGCAGCAACCTCTCTGAAAATCAAGGTTTGTTTGGAAACTAAAGCTGGTTCTAAGAGGACAACCGTCCCCAGCTTAGCCCTGCTCGAGGAACGCGGGCCGTCTACACGCTCCTGCTCTTTACCTGGCGGCACAAAGAAAGGCGCTCCTTGGCCTTCCATTAAGTGCTGAGTTCCAAACCAGAAATCTTCACGAGGTTCCGTCTCTCTTGCCGGCGCTATGGGAAACAGCAGACAGGCACATCTTGGTGAAAACTCACCGAAAGATGGCTTCACAAAAGTACCTTTACAACCCAGGTTAAACCGCCTCAGGCTGGGAGGGGGGGATGATCAGCGGTTCAGACTAGGTTTGTCACATGCTGGGCTCACCTGGAACACGGACACAACTAAGTTAAGAGCCCCGGATTCCATCTTGCTTCCCGTCTGCCACCCGCTCTTCTCTTGCCCAGAGGAGAAACAGGGCTCTCTGCCCCTTAAGGAGTATTACCCCTTGAGCCGAGTCTCGGCGCTTCCTCCAACAGCTTTACTTGGCACCTGGCTCATCCTACACACCCACCCCCTGGTTTACAAAATGCAGCTCCCCCCTCCAGCCTGGCTTATTTCCACTGAAGTAGCAGATAAGCGCGGGCTCACCTGCTTCGCTCTGGTTCAGCAGAATCGCTGCGCCCGCATCTGTACCGAGAAAGACCAGAGGGTCAAAAATGTTTGCAGGAGGGTGTGAGGGTCCCAGTGGGTGCTGCGCAGGAACTCCCGCTGCTCCAAAAGGTGCTGTAAGAAACAGGACAGGTTTGCACCACCAGACACATTCTCCCCTGTGATTCCCTACCACGTGTCACACCCTTGTTCAGACTTGAGGGTGGCACCACCTACTGCAGGCACGGGGAACCTCCATCCCACAGGCATTCCCTGTCTGATCTGCCAGCTTCTTCCCCAGATCGAGCCCACTATTCCAAGGCAAAAGGGCTGATCTCTGATCAGCAGCTGATTGGAGGTAAGACTTTTTCACTCCTCAGCGCTGAGACAGCCTCACTCAGCACTGGGCAGGGAAAATGCCCCCCCCCCCTTGCTCAGAGCTGATGTGATGGATCAGCTGTGGAGTTGAGGCTGGGAAGGGCGTGGGTGTATGAGGAATGTGCATGGACTGTGTGTGCGAAGGCTGTGCGATTTGTGTGAGAATGGTGAGTGCTGGGTGGCACTTCAGGCTCTGCCCATGCCCACTGCTGGCATGTGGCTCCCGGGGAAATGTCCTGAGTGACCCTTTGGCTGGAAAAAGGTCCCCACCCCTAGGCTAGTGAATCAAGTTTAGTCTTAATAGGTCTCTCAACCGGGAAACACGGCAAACCAGGCCCAATTTCATTTGGGATTGATTTTCTTGCTAGCTTATTGCAGCGAGGGAGGAACGGCTCTCCAGACTAGGAAGCAAGCGCCACGTTAATGTCCTCCGTTATCAGGTCAGCGTTTTGTAGCCCTCCCAAAACGACACCTGGGCTTTCTTTCGTGCCACTCGGTGACAAGAAATGGAAAGAAGGCTTACAAAGTCCTCAGCGCCTCCAAATCCAGTGGTGGGGACACTTGATGACACCGTCTGCCTGGCAGACCCAGGGACAGCGGTAACAGGAGCACCTGTGTCGGCTTACTCTCTGTCAGCTCTTCCGCTTGGGAGCCTTTGGCCCTGGAGCAATCATCTGTCCTGTGCACCTAACCACCAGGGGACTGCGGAAAGTCCAGTACAGGCCAAGATTCCTCACAATACCAGGGATGCAGACTATTGTTAGACAGGCTGAGGAGGGGCACCGGCAGCCGTCGGAAATAGCAGAGGGTTGAGAGAAGATTGAAGGGGCGGGGAAGGCAGCAGAGCCAGATCAAGCCCGACAGCAAATGGCAGGGCACCTATTGGGAAAAAACTGGAGCTCTGTGCCTAGGCTTCATCTCAGTGCCGTGGTGTGGTGGGTGGGCTGCACATGAACCTGAGGCTACTATGCAACAGCTCAGACTGGGCTTTGATCTCTCAGGGCTTCTTGGCCCCCACGCCTTCCACTCTGCATAGACGTGGGGGCAGAAAGGGAGGAAGGACAGGTTAAATCAGCCTTCCCAAACCTGGCACCTTCCAGATGTGTTGGACTGGAACTCCCATCATTCCCAGCCACACATCTAGAGACAACAGGATTGGGGAAGACGGGGTTAAATCTCTTCCCCACACCCACCCCAATCCCACAGACAAACAAGAGGCCTGCGCTAAAGTCCCAAATGTTGCATCTGTAATCAATTTCATTTTCATTCTATTCTAGCTGCAGAGAGTTTTGCTTTTCAGGCTGCAGAGAGGAAGGAGGACCAAGGTGTTTGGAGCATACAGGTACACAGGAACAAAAGGTTGGGAAAAGGAAGGAATTTAGTTCCCTCGATATGGAATGCTTCACCCACAAATTAGAATCTCCAGCCAAGCCAAAATCTATCGATTCGACATCCCAAGGGGAGCCCAAAACATGGCTGAAGCCCAAGCCCATGACAGATCGCAAGCACGCAGACGTCAAGGCTCACTGAAGATGAGAAGGTCTAGCAGAGAGAAAGCAGATTATGTCCCTGAACACTCTCCATCAGTAATGTGAGTTTCAAAGCAATTCAGGAGGAAGGAAGACATCAGCCATGCAGAAGGATTCTTTAGCGGCACTCGAAGGAGGAAGAGTTACACAACGGGCAAAGCGCAATGGAAAACGGTACCATGGACTTCTTTTGGAGCTCCAAAATACTCTCCGAAAGGTGGCACATTCATCATTTCCTGAGGAAGCAGCAGCAGGTCGGACAGGACGTCTTCACGGTGCATCTTAAAAGGCTCTAAGGGACAATCGGCAGGTGTCAAATGCCTTTTCTCCTGCGTCCAAAGCCGTGGGGCAGGACAGGCAGCATCCATCATAGCCTGGCGGCCCAGGAAAGCTGCACGTCCCCTGCTCTTGCTGTCTGCATTGGCTGCTGACAGCAGCCCATCCTAACAGCCACCATGGGCAGCAAGGCAGAGGTACAGAGAGCAGAGGCAATGGGGTGGGAAACGGCAAGACACCTGGTAAGCCTCACCTGGCCCCCACGGATCACTTACTGAGAACAGGACCTTATGCCTACGAAACGTCCGTTCGTCGCCAGGTGAAGACCTTTCAATCAATATTCATCTCTGCTGCTTGGTTTTATCCTGGTTGTGTTTTCTATATTGTATGTTATTTTGTGGTTTTAGATTGTGGTTTGTTTTATATTTCTTAAAATGATTTCATGGTTTAAATTTTTGTGAACCGCCCAGAGAGTTTCGGCTATAGGGCGGGATAAAAATGCAATAAATAAATAAATAACATAGGGCTGGGGGAGGGGGGCACCAGAACATTTTATTCTTGTAGATGTTTTCCCAGTGGAAGGCAGAGATAAGCTCCAGCTCTCACCTGGCCCCTTTTGCAGCTCCTTTCCAGGCTGGTTTTGTCTCAGTCCAAAGCTACACCACGTATGTCCGAATACTGGTAGCTGAAAAATGCAGCCATTCAGGGGCTTAATAAACCTCCTGGTTTTGCGGCCTACCTGGGAGCTGGCAGGCCTATTATGGCAATCCTTTGACTAGATCCAGCCGTACCGTCATGGAAAGAGGAGCAAGTGGCAATCAGCCGGCAGACTAGGGCACCATTCAAGAGCAGCGAGGGGTCAGTTATATAATGCAATGCTTTCTTCTTCTTTTACAATCAGGCGGGTGAAAAGGGAGGAGGTGGATTCTGGATTTTCTGCTTCAGGCTTCAAAACACACTGGGCCGGCCCTGACTTTGGAGGAAAACTCACAAAATCAGTCAAGGACTCTTGACGTTTACAGAAGCCATTTGGCTGGATTCAGAGCTTTCCTAACATACTGCACTGATACGCTTTCAACTTTTGTCTTGTTGAGTTTTGAAAGCAATATGAATACCTAGACTAAATGCTGGACTCAAATCCCCACAGGGTTTAAATTCCAGCTCTTTCAATGAAATCCTGGTCCGGAGAGGGATAGCTCACATATACTGAGCCTGAATTTCTACCATCAGTAAAATGGATGTGGTGCCCGACCTCACAAGCGCTGTTAATCCTTAATCATGATTAAGTGTTGCATCCGAGTATCTTATTCAAGGAACGGTCATAAACTAAGATGTGAAACCATCGTTTGAAGTGGATTTGCAAACCATGGTTTCCATTAAGCATGGCTCAGTGTTACATAACACAGAACAAAACATGCTGTAGGCAGTTTCCCTGATGCTCCAGTACCTCTGCTTGCAAGTTGACAAGCAGGAACTACTGATATCTCTATTTACATACCCATCAGGGGCGAGATTTAGCTTGACAGACTAAACCATGGTTTCATTGCACGTTTGGAAACCTCACCAAGGTCATTGCGAAGAGAAAAGGGAAACAAAATGCTTTTCTGTGCAGCTCAAGCCCTAATAATTGTTTGTGAGGCTTACTTAGCACAGAAGAATCATTGAGCCACACAAAAATGGCTCAGGGAAATCCACTCACTTCTTTTCATCCAGTCAAACTGATGTGGCTTTTAATTGGAAAGAACAGAGTACTTTCAATAAAGTGTATTGAATAAACAGATAATTTCTCAGTCAGGACAAGTAAAAAAAATGTATCTGGTAGACGGACAGGTGTGTGTGCGGGTGTGTAAGGTAATAATGACAACCTGCCGCTTCTAGACAGTTTTCAGATCCAATGACCATCTACACATCCATCTTTTCAGCTTGTGCCAGGAACCCTATTACATCCTTGACTGGACACAGAGGCAGCCGAGCAAGGAAACGGCCTCAGTGACCTCCTTGCAGACAAAATGGGTTTGACAAAATGAGCCTCTCCCCTGCAGCTGGGCAGCCTGCTATATCCACCAGCCACTTCTAAGGGAGGCTGCGTCAAGAGGTCCTCCTATGTTGGATACTCATGATAAAGAAAAATCAGGTTATGTAGTAGACCAGCAGAGAAATGTTGCAGAACTGGGGAGGGGGGGAATAATAGAAATCCAGACTAGAAGAGGGAGCGAGCATGATGACCGTTCTCTCCCAGAGTTGGAGCAATCCTGACTCCTGGGCAGTCATGACATATAAGCACCAACAGAAGCCATGCCAGTGACAATTCATCCATTCCTCTCCCCTTAAATACCAACTTTGTAATCAATGCATTTTAAATGGAGTCACATTTCCGCCTTAGGGTTCCTTTACACTATTATGACTCAGGAGGTCATCTCAGGGTGGTTATTCTGAGATAACAGCCACTGAATACACACAAGGAATTATGGGGTGGAAATTGCAGGGAAGCAGAGCGAGGGCTGTTCAGCAGTGGAACAGATTCTGCCTCAGGAGGTGGTGGGTTCTCCTTTGCTGGCGATGTTTAAGCAGAGGCTAGAGGGCCATCTCTTAGGGATGCTGTAGCTGCACCTGCAGTGCAGAGAGCCTGCAGTGAGCAGGGGGCTGGACTAGATGATCTCTGAGGTCCAGTCCAACTCTATGGTTCTATGTAAAACAGCTCTCCTGGTCATTCACAGTGTTTATTTGAACCAACTACTCTCCTGTTCTTTCGATCGCTTATAGCCAGAATGAAAAGAGTCATGAGCTTTGCTGATCTTACTAGGATTCTTATGTTCTTGAAACTTCAATGTGACTCTTCAACATGCAAACAAATCAGAGGCTGCAAAGGGTTTGAGGATTACTCCAAGATCACTCAACGTGTCAACAGCCACCCAAGGTGGGCCCAGAAACTGGTGAATCAAGGTTCCACATGACTACCAGCTTCCAAAGTGAGTGACGCTATAGCTCCACTCAAGCGTTCTGAACGTGAATGGTGAGGAGAGGGCGTGCGGCAACCCTGCCTCCTCCATCGGCACCTTTGCCACCCTCAACTCGTGGAGGGAGGCCATCCGAAAAGCAGAGGCTCCAGAATCTATAGAATGCTGATTTTTGCTCTATTCAGGTTCAACAGGGCTGGTATTCAAAAATGTATCAGCTGCTCTTTTGTGTGGATTTATATGAAGCCTGTTCCTGCACATCAGCTATAACAGGTGGGCAACAGGTGGCCTTACAGATGTTTTGGCCTACAACTTTTATCAGACCCTAGTCAGCATAGCCAATGATGAGGGATCATGAGAATTGTAGACCAAAACATCTGGAGGGCCACAAATGGCCCACCACTCTGTTAGAGGAAGTGGTACTGATCACTTCCTGTGAAATATTCAAGGATTCTGCATGTGGCCCCCTTGTTCTCCTATTCTTCAGGAGAAACAAAAAGATTAAGGTAGCCTATTTAAAATAACTACTCAGATAAAGGATAAATCAATTTAATGGTGCAATTTGCATACCTCTATACTACTCTCTCTGTTCCAGCTCCAAACTAGCATCCATGAGCTATTCTGAGCCAACTGCTCTGTGAAATTGAGGTTTAAAGGATTTGCAAGTCCAAGGAGTACCTGTTCATGCAGGCAGCCACACAAATACGATGTCACATGCTGCTGCTCAATGAGAGACCAGCCAGCTTCTAACGTCAGGTGTGGGGGAGAACCACCAGGCCAACTGTTTTGTGCTCCGTAACCCACAAATTATCACTGTGTACAAAGTCCTGTACATTGCACCTATTCATGCAAATGCTCCAGCAGCAGTTACAAATCCATGACAACCCTCTGGCCCAAGTTACTTATTAATGGAAGTCACATTGGAGCAATGGTATAAGTACCTCCCAGGCACTGCGTAATGAGAAGGAGCCACATATACAAGATGAGGATGGTGGCCAATTCAGCAGATATTCCCCTCTATTTGAGAATATAATCTGGCAACACACCCACCTTCTCATCTCCTTTTGCTCAGAACTAGCAAGTGGAAAGGTAGTTAGTTTCCATTCTAGAGTTCTGACATCCTCTAAGGACCCCTCAACTCCCCATTTGGAGGAAATCCAAGCCTTGGGGAATGGACATGACCTATCCCTAGCCACTATGGTTCAGGGTCTTGTCAGCTTAAAACATTTATATATCCAGGGCAGATATGACCGTTATGTAACTCTGGTGAACATCTTTGCATGCAAGCTTATCGAATAAGCATCAAGGAACTAGAGAGGAAAAAGAGGTCAGATAGCTGGATAATCCAACATTAATCTAACCATAAAACTATGCAGACTGGGGAGATGGGTGAAATCCTAACTTCATATATATGTGGATGGGGTTGAACCTTTGCCACCGCCATTACTACCACAGACATGCACACAAGAAAACAGATCTTGAAGTCACTGCACCATTCAAATATGCTGCAGCAGTAAGGAAGAGACAAGCAACGGCCAAGAGGCACTCTGCGTGCATTCATGAACCCCTATGAGCGTGTGGGGTGTGTGTGTGTGGGTGGGTGGGAGGGAGAGAGCACACACTAGGGTAGCCAGATTCAAAAGAGGAGAGGGCTCCTGCACCTTTAATAGTTGTGTAGAAGAGGGAATCTCAGTGGAGGTGTAGTTTGCCATGCAAGCTGCTCCCCATGAAATTCCCTCTTCTGCACAACTACTAAAGGTGCAGGAGCCATGCCATTTTTTTACATCTGTTCGCCCTAAAGAGAGCATGTCTATACATAGTGAGCTTGGTGGTGGTGGTGGAGGATGTGAATATGGGTGGTGATCCAGAGAGAGAGAGGGGAAAAAGCGATGAGGAGGAATGCGCTGGCTGGCAGAGGGGACAGAGAAAAACATTTGCCTGCTTGCTATGAGATAGGTGTCTGTTTGTTCTGAGAACTCTTGAGTTCAGAGGAGTTCTTAAGTGTGCTGGGCTCAGACCCCACCTCTGCCAAGTACTCACTCTTCTGGGTAAGTTCCTTGTCCTTTGTGACTAGCCACACGTTTTGTGACAGCTATTTTGTGCTGGTCTCAGGGCAGTTTATCGAACTGTCAAATCTGCCCATGGGCCTAAAAAAGTTCCCTATCCCTGCTGTATGGCATCCTGGCAGAGGTATTTTATTTTTCTCATCCAACAGATAATTAACCAATGGAATGTATTACCAGACAGGGGCCATCACTGGCAACCACCATCAGTAATAGAGAATGATGCTTTGAGCCCTGGGGTTGAGAAGAAGAAGGCTCCACATAATGTGGATTCCTGCACTGAGCAGGGGGTTGGACTCAATGGCCTCTTTATAGGCCCCTTCCAACTCTACTAGTCTGTGATATACTTGGATGTCCATATGAGCTAGCGGTGAATGGGGAGGGTAAATGTTTGAAGCAATTAAGCCATAAAGGAAAAAAAATATCTGACAAGCCACCTGTATCTGTTTCTGAAAGTGCTTTCACATATGTGAAAATTTCAGTTTTACGTGGTCCTACAGAAGTGCCCAATTTCCACACTCCCATTTCCAAACAACACCCCACAAGAGGCTACATGTGGGGAAGACCTTCTCTCTTTACTGCGTCATTGTTATGTACGTCATCCCATTAATAAAAAAGATACAAGATGGAGTGGTGATTTCAATAAAATGAGGGATTTCAGACTTCGGTTCTCAGTAAACTAAGCTGGAGTAATTTGTCATTGCAGTTTCTTACCTGTTACATCCATGGGCTTAAATGCTGGCTCAGACTCAAAACCATGTTCCCTGTCACCCATTGTCCATGAGTCGTTGCGGTCCAGGAACTCCTTGTAGGACATTTTTTCATCCATGGTCTTTCCTGGGGACACTGGAAAGTGAGAGCAGCAGCATTATTATTAATAATCAGACAGAGAATGACAGCCAAACCAAGCCCTTAGTCATTTCAGAAAGGACTTGCAACTTGACCCTCTGAGGGTAGGAGACAGTGGACAGTTATCACAACGGAGAGAAGCAAGAGATGGCATTCCCTGTGAACCAAATCATAGAAGAGTAGAGTTGGAAGAGGCCTATAAGGCCATTGAATCCAACCCCCTGCTCAATGCTTATGTTCATTTCCTTCTGAAATCTCCCAGTATTTTCCTAGCTTATTCTCCAAATCATTAATTCTATCTGACGTTCCTAAGGAGGATTTTTTTGAGAATTTGCTTCTTTAATACCTTCATGCTGTTCTCTTTAAGTTTTTGAACTTGATCTATTTATTTGCTTTTTCACTCAACCGATTTCTCTTCTGGATACTTTGCTCTATTCATTTCCAGGTGCTCCAATTTACTTATCGATGTTATCATTTCCTAAGACTTTAGGTTTTCTATTTAAAATTTGAAGCTTTTGGTTTCCAATTTTCAAATATTCAAGCTACCGGCTTTCTCTGAATCTCCTGCAGCCCTCTGATTACACACAATGGAACCAAGTTGAAGGATATTGATTCTCTCAAAAAATTTAGAAACTCAAGGTCAGCCAAAATGTTACCTGCAGTTTTAATTGCGGCCCTCCACAATCCCCTTCCCACCTGAAACCTCTCTCTAAAGCAGGGCTGAGCAACATGTGGCCCTCCAGATGTTTTGGCCTACAACTCCCCTCACTCATTGGCAATGCTGGCTAGAACTGGTGGAGCTGTAGGCCAAAACATCTGGAGGCTACAAGTTGCCCAGCCCTGCTTCAATATGTATTTCCTCAGCCTACATGGGAAGTATTTTAATTGCACAACTGGCCTTCAAAGCATCCCAAAACAGAAGCCCACAAACTATGGGAGGACGTGTCAGCCAGCCATTATTTCTTGTAGCCAACAGAAATGTATGACATGCTCTTGAGAATAGGCAGAGTGTGCCTAACTACTGAGGAATTGAAGCCTGGCTACTGCCAGCACTATATTATGGAACTGGGTTTACAGATCAGAGGAGACAGCTTCCCAAGCCTATCTTTTTAGAAATTAAATACTGCACTCCCTCCAATTGCTGCCATAGTTTTCACAACCAGAGAACATCCAGTCTCTCTCCCCACAAAAGTACTGTTCACAAGTACTTCTCTCTCTCTCTCTCTCTCTCTCTCTCACACACACACACACACACACACACACACACACACAGATGCCTCACAGTCGCTCTCCTATAGCTCACTTAGTTTATTTAAAGGTTTTTTCAGATGTCAACTAGGGGCTTGGTACCTGGTCCAGACTGTTGGCACAGCAAGAAAGGAAGAGAAAGTCCCGCACCAGTGGCCCTGAGTTTGCTTAGTTGAAGAGTGGCCGGCAGAGAAGCCTCATTGCAATGGTTGGGAAGAAAAAGCAACTTGAGGCATAAAGGTGGGTGGTGGGTTAAAAATATCTAGCACAATTTCTTGAAAAACTGTGTAAGCACACATGCCAAAACCAATAACATTCAACAAAGGTTAAAGTAGAACAGTTTGAATGAAGCACCTCAGAAAATGGCCCAGTTTGCATGCCACAGTTTGCATTGTGGGTTGTCATTTCCCCTGCAAGTGGAAGTGGCTGAACCACCCATTTCATCCCTGGATTATTTAGGGCCCAAATCTCTGCCTTGTTTCTCCTCCCAGCTAGCCAGTAAAACCATGGGTTTTGAAAGAACCTGGGCTGTTGGGACATTTGAAACAGACCAATGCTTCCCAAATAGCATCCTCCTCCTGTGGGTCAAGAAAGCCTGGGGGGTTAGAGTTAAAGAGGACAGTCTAGGAGGTCAGGAAATTAAGGGGCCAAGGGAGTTTCTCCAGCAGGTCCCAGTCAGTAATAAGGAGTCTCCTGAGCTGCAAGTGGTGATAAAATGGAAGCCAAGGCTCAAAGCAAAGGAGACAAGGTCCATTTGGAAAGGGGAGAGACAGGCAGATCAGGCCTCCAGGTGGATCACCGACTTCACACACTACAGAATGTGCATGGTGGAGGAAGAAGAGATGCCGGACCACTCCAGCCTGGCTGTCTGGCAAGTGTACAAAACAAATCTCAAGTGTCCAACAGTTCATTGGAAGTTGACCCTTGACTGCTTCCAAAGAATTCCAGCCTGAGGGGAACTCGTATGTGAAGAACAAACCATTGAAATTACCCACCATGACCACCAGCTACCCACAACCAACCCCCAAACCAGATGAAAATGTTATAACTCTGGTAGATTCTCAGACTTGCACTCTGGCAAGGCTCCAAGAGAAGTAGGGCAGCCACCTGGAATATGGCACTCTTTTTTCTGCAGGCTTTTGTGGGACTAGAGCCCAGGTCATTTCTACATGGTAGCAGAGGAGCTGGGTGGTTGGTCAGGCCACGATTTCCCACAGGAAGCTGGTTGGCCACTGTACGAACAGAATGGTGGACTAGATGAACCCTTGGTCTGAGCCAGTATGGATCTTCTTATGTTCTTACTCCCATCAAACTCTCATCTAGCTCCTTTGTCCAAAAGCTACAGGGAGAATCCGGTTCCAAGACAGGTCACGTTTAAGCAGTAACAGGTGTTTGTTTTTACAAGTCCCCAAAAGTAATACAACAGGAGTTTCCTTCTCCCATCCCCTTACTCCGTTCTTATAAATATAATAGTCATTCATCGAATAATTGCCAGTAACACAATTACAATCATATACGTATACACAGCCAACGAGCCAGGAATACCTGATAGCTCCTCCTTGCCTCCTTGCCAGCTTCACGCCCCTTAAAAGCCTTCGCTGCCCTACTTTGGTGTTACGCTTTGATGGGACACTGGATAACCTGCTCTCCTAGCCATGTCACATAGGGCCTTCCAACACCATACAGGTGTGTGTGGGGGGGAATGATCCCAGAAGTACCTGCTTCCGAGATCCTCGCTCTAATGCACATGGCAGTGCGATGACCCGGCTTTCTCCTGGGCCGTCACAGAGTAGCGCCCGCCATTTTTTCCCCTGAGGATCTGCGAAGAGCGCACTTGCGCTCCAACAAAAAGGTAGGTCATTTAAAAAAAAAAAAGTTGGCCCCCGAAATTACTTACCTCCCACGGTCTTGGGGCGTTCCCGGGACCATGGGAAGAGTCAGGTTTCCCCAGGGATCCCTTATCCTGGGGGAAACCCGTGCCCATCCCCTCTGACCCCAGGAGTCCCTGTGTGTCATTTGGACTCAAAGGGACCACCCAGGGGCTATCCCACAAAACACGGCCAGTGCAGGAACGGCCATAGTCTCAATTCAAGGCATAATTTATTTCTCAACCGTATAATTAATTTCTTCTATGAGACAACAGAATTTTGTGCTGAAACCCATTCATCGCCAGCAACTTAGCATACACGACAGGTAGCTGATAGCCATGGAAATGCTCTCTGTGCACTTCAACGGTAGCTATGACAGCCACTGATGGAACAAGCCACGAGGCTGGCCCATGCAAATAGGCCCGATGGAAACAAAGGGGACTGTGTTTACGACCTCGCAGAGAAAAACTGATATGTAGGATGTTCCACTGCAGACGACAATTTGCGTCGGATGATTCCTTCTACCAGGCCTGCGGGTGCTCATCTACATCACAAACAGGAAAGTCAAAGCCCAACAACCATCCCTTTATACCAGAACAAGCACCGTTGTTCGGACTGGATTTCCACTGAACCCTAAACATGGGGGTTGCCGTTGGTGTAATGCAGCCTTCCCCAACTTGGTGCCCTCCAGGGGTGTTGAAATTACCACACATCTGAAGGGCAAAAGGTTGGGAAAGGCTGGTGTAGAGAGTTACCCCACCACATATTTAAGGGTCACAAGGTGTGACGTTACCCCACATTTCTGTCCCCTTAGGTATGTCTGAGTTAGTATGTTTAGAGAGTGCAGAATGTTGGACTGAGTGGGTGTGGCTGGTGATGCTGGAAAAGGGAGGGGGGAGGAGTATATATAGTGTGAGGGAGGGGTTTGTAGGGGGATTATAGTGTTGGTTAGGTGGAGGGTAGTTAGGTGGAAGATAGATGTGTTTAGCTGTATTTTCTTGTCAGGAGTGTGTGAAGAGTAAATAAATATAAGATTTTAAGGATTTGGGATTATTATTAAGATTACAGGAATTATTAGGAATAGGCAGGTTTTAAATTGAATTTGAAGGAACTAAGAACTGTAAACAACAATAAACATTTTTATTTTTGCTACCACAAACCACGTGTCAGCTTGGCTTTGTCACCTGCTCTATTAATTCATAAGGAAACACATTACATTAAACCTTCATCCCAGTGTAGTCACAGAAGAACCGTTTCAAAACCTCAGTACCTTTTCCCTCTGCTATAAGGGAGAAGTGGTTTTCTTTTACCCGTCCCTCAAGTATTGAAGTGGTGGTGCTTAGCCTGAGGGGGTGTGCGCATCTAGGCCTGGTATTTGAGGCTGTGGCATCACACAAAGTTTTACAGCATTGAGCCCTAATGTGTTCCTCAAAGGCAACAAAACGATCTTAGCGCATTTGTACCTCACACTTCTTTTCCAAGGTGTGCGTGGGGAGGTTGTCTCATAACTATTCTGTGAAGTGAGTTGAGTTGAGTGGGAAACAGGCCCAATTTTGCCCAGTGAGCATGACGGCCAGGTACACATTCTGGCCCAGAATCCTTCCCCTGGACCCAAAGCTCGGACTCTCATCACTACATGACACTGGCTCCAATTTCAACAAGGCTTCAAGTTCAGAAGAGGCCAAAATGCCAGGTAGCCCAGTGCCAAGCCACGAGGAAACACCCCCAACACTCTGCCCCAAACTGCTACGCCAATCCAGACACCTGAATGCCAGAAGCTCAGCCCCCCAGATGCCAGCTCACAGAGGCCAGAGTTGGCCCAACTTGTGCGCACCAAGTTCTGGCAAGCTTGCTGTTTCCTGCCATTTTCTTCCTCCCGCAAGCTGCGAACTTGCACAAAAATCGCTGGTATAAGTATCACTGAAATTGCAATTTGCATAAATTGTGCTATTTACAGTCGGGGTTTTGTGCAAATCACGATTTCTGAATACTTATCTCTGCAATTTTTGTGCAAAATTGTGGCTCGCGGAGGGAAAAAAGTCATGAGATCTCACTGGGTGCCTGCGAACCATCCAGCAGCTTACGGCATGCCCGCCAGGTTGGGCAGCTGGCAGGCGTCCGATGAGCAGACCGCAAACAGGAGGCAGGGGAATTCATCCATCCATATTAAAAGTGCTTTTCATTCTGTGTGGAAGCTTTAATCAGTGCAATGGAACAACTAAACTAAAAGCAAAGATTGGGCTCAAGATTCTCTGAGAGTCTGCAGCTGTCAACACTTCATGGGATCTAGAATAGAATCATAGAATAGTAGAGTTGGAAGGGGCCTCTAAGGCCATCAAGTCCAACCCCCTGCTCAATGCAGGAATCCACCTTCAAGCATCCCTGACAGATGGTTGTCCAGCTGCCTCTTGGAGGCCTCTAGGGTGGGAGAGCCCACCACCTCCCTAGGTCATTGGTTCCATTTTCGTGCTGCTCTAACAGTCAGGAAGTTTTTCCTGATGTCCAGCCGGAATCTGGCTTCCTGTCACCGGAGCCCATTATTCTGCGTCCTACACTCTGGGATGATCGAGAAGAGATCCTGGCCCTCCTCGAAGAGTGCTATCATGTCTCCCCTCAATCTTCCCTTCTCCAGGCTAAACATGTCTAGTTCTTTCACTCTCCTCATAGGGCTTTGTTTCCAGACCCCTGATCACCCTCGTTGCCCTCCTCTGAACATGCTCCAGCTTGTCTGCATTCTTCTTGAAGTGTGGAGCCCAGAACTGGACACAATACTCAAGATGGGGCCTAACCAGTGCCAAATTGAGGGAAACCAGTACCTCGCATTATTTGGAAGCTATACATATATTAATGCAGCCCAAAATAGCATTTGCTTTTTTTGCAGCCACATCACACATCTAGTCACCAACTCCCTTTGTCAAGATGATTATAAAAAAGAGAGGAACAACTTTAAAAAGAAAAATGCCTTTTAGTTTATGTACAAAACAGACCAAGCTTGCAGTTCTGCATGAAATTACTGTACAGCTTTGGTAGTGCAGAGCCTAAACTTTTATAGTTGCAAACATATTAAGATGTTCCCCTTCCCATTAAACCAGGGGCAGGGAACCAATTTCTGCACAAAGGTCGAATACCATTTCAGAGAAGCTCTCAGAGACCGCATTCCAGTGGTGGGTGGGGTTAAAGGCAAAGCAGGCTGGGCCAAAAATACAAAGAACACCAGCATGTTGTAGTTTAACGCTCTTACTGCCAGTAACTACGCCTTAGAAGAGGCATTGCAGCCTTTCAGGTTGGGGGAAACCTGCTCCAAGGCCAGGAAACTGCCAAATGATCAGTAGTTGGGAGGAGGGAGGTGGATCGGGCAAAGGGGTTGTCGCCCTCTGGGAAAACTTGAGAGGGCCACACTGGGTCCCCCTGGGCCGGAGGTTCCCCACCCCTGCATTAAACAATAGTTCAGCCTTGAGACTGCTACCATGAAACCAACATAGATATGCAACTAGCTTGTCTCCATACACCAAATTTTATTTGTGCATGTTTTAAACGTAGTAGCACTCTCTTCCAAGCTGCATCCAAAGCCTACGTACTGTTTGCCTTTCAGAATGAATGCATTTTGGCTACCATCATACAGTAAGAACCATAGGCACCCAAAACAGGCAACACATTACGTCTTTTCAACTTGGCTCATTCATAATACTGATGGGTCTTGAGCTTGTTTATTCCTCTTCCCTCCCTGTAACATTGGCTCCATTACCGTCAGCATTCCACCTGCCTAAATTAGATGAAAGAGGAAACTGTCATTTCCCTCTAATACAAGGTGGCCCCTTATTAACTGAATTACATGTTCCTACACTGGTGTAAGTTCCTTACCTCAAGAAAGGCACTTCCAATATTTTGCCAGTGTGGTGTAGTGGCTAAAGTGTTGGACTGGGAGTCGGGAGATCCAGGTTCTAGTCCACACTGGGTGACTTTGGGCCAGTCACATACTCTCGGCCCAACCTACCTCACAGGGCTGTTGTTGTGAGGATAAAATGGGAGAGGAGGAGGATTATGTACGCTGCCTTGGGTTCCTTGGAAGAAAAAAGGCAGGATATAAATGCAATAATAAATAAAAATATTTTTTTATTTAATGCAGCAATCACTAAAGAGCTAACGAGTTTTTACAATCATTTAAACCCTTTTTTGCAGTCCTTGCCAAACAAAACCCCTAATTCGACAAGAGTTGGCCAAGATTCCTTCTAAGGCCTCCTACCTATCGTTCAACTCGAGAGCAGCATTTGACTTCAGCAATGATCAGAAAGCTCCAAGATTTAAGACGACCCCATTCACTGCACAGAGAAGATAAGCTGGGTGCAGAAATGGAATTGCGGGACAGAAGAATCATGCATTGGGACTGTGCATGGAGTTAAAAAATCAACCAATACTAGATGAGAATCCCCTCTGAAACTAGTGAGGTGCAAGGCGGAAGCGACAATTCTGTAGCAATACCTAAGTGAAATGAGCAGGGGTCATTAAGGGCTTGAAGAACTAACCAGCTTGGTGCAGATGCCAAATGGATCCCATATTTACAAGGGTTCGTACTGAGTCGCACCAGAGGCACGTTGAGTTTTAAAAACGGAATGGAGGCAGCGGTGATATGAATTTGACACAGAGAGAAATGTTGGCTGCATTATGCTTCAAGATAACAAGATACTCTTCTTCTTCTTCTTCTGCTGCTGCTGCTGCTGCTGCTGCTGCTGCAGAGAACAGCAGAGTTTCCAAGTTCAAAGACTTTTACGACCACAATCTCCTACCCTGTATCCCCAAAGCTGAGATTAAGATCTTTGTCTGTCTTGTTTCTGAAGCGTCCGGCCTGCCCAGCCCGACTCCAAGAACTTCTCACAAATCCTTGAGGATTTCTTCAACTCTAAGAGCCAGAATTCTGACTTCTAGAGAGTGGCGTGACGACCCAAGAATGACAAACTTCAATGCTAATAAACTCTGAGAGTTGCCAAAAGCAAACTGCATAAATCAGCACCACAGACTGAACCTGATACTCCCAAGGGAAACCTGGGGACTGGAGTGATGTGTGGGAGTGGTCAGAGACGCTTCAGCATCGCCTTCCGCAACCTGGCGCCCTCCAACTATTTTGGACTACAACTTCCAGAATTCCTGACTAATGGCCATGCTGGATGGGACTGAGGGGAGTTGAAGTCCAAAACATCTGGAGGGCACCATGTTGGGGAAGGCTGATCTAAAAGTTCTCTGCATCTTCAAACTACAATTCTAAAAATATTTGGGAGGGGGAGGGGGGAGAAGTCTGACAGATTGGTATTCGTCCATATCATAAATATTTCCACAGTGTCTGTGACTGACATACGGTAGCTTCCAATTTTTAAAAGAAAAAACTGCAACATTTCTAAATCTGCTCCAATAATTGGGCTTTCATGGTTTGTGGTAGTTTTAAAGTGTAATGCTAGGGATGGCTACTCAGAAGTAAACAGTCGCTGAGTTCAATTGTGCTTATTCCTAAGTAAGTGAATAGGACTGCAGCCTCATCGTGCCAAAATCTGTTCATCAATTGTTTAGTGCTCTCTGCACAGGCTACAGCTGGCCAGGGATCAATGAAGGTTCCCATAGGGCCTCTCACTCTATTTAAATAACCTCTCTCCATTTACATAAGCTCTGCACCCTTCCAGGCTCCATGGAGTAGATTACAAACACCCTAAGATGTCGATCGCAAATGCATTGGGGGGGGGACCTCAGCACGGTGTTGTAAGGCAGGTTCTTCGAAAGTGAGAGAAGAATTAATTCTAAGATCCAAAGCTATTAAAGGAACACCATGAGGGGGAATTTCCCTGAAGCACAAGGCATTCTGGGAACGGGGGGAGTGGGGTGAGGTAGAGCCAAGCGAATACAGCAAGGAGAGAAAGTGCAAAGAGAACGCTGCGTATGAGCTGCTAAATATAAAACAGCTTTCATCGTATGCTGTGCAGACCTCCGGGTATGAAGGTAGATTTATAAACAGTGTCTTGCAAGAAAACCAGCAGAGGAAAAGGAGACAGCGGCGATGCCAAGCCATTTCTACAGGCTGGGATTGCCAATCGAACCCAACCCAACTAAGCGCCGTCTGTTTTCACGCCGTGGCTTTAGCTGAGGCACGCTGCTGGGTTAAGCTACATGTAATTGGGGCCAGCATTCAACCCTTTGTGATTTCTGCTATAAGCTTTCCTTCTTTTCAAGCAAGTTTCCTGGTGCTATCACAGTGAAAGACTCTGGTGTTGTAAACAATCCCAGGCTCACAAAACAGGGGCTCCGTGAACATCGGGGTATTCAGTGAGTTCGGAACAGGACATTTGGATAGACAAAAAGGCCCAGTTACTAGATTCAACAAACCTGAAACCTTATGACCAAAGGTTTTCCTGGACAAAGCCCATTGAAATGGAGCTGCACAAGAGCATTCCTTTCAAGGGGGCTTACACAAGAGAATCTTGTGCCTACTATCAGCTTCGGCTGATATGCCAGCTGCGCCCCTTCCTAAGAGTTGGAAGACCTAAAGACGGTAGTGAACGCGCTGGTCACTTCGAGGCTCGACTTCTGCAATGCGCTGTACATAGGGCTACCTCTGTGCCTAGTCCGGAAACTTAGTTCAAAATATGGCAGCCGGGTTGGTCACTGGTACACCTAGGGGTGACCATATCACACCAGCTTTAAGATCACTCCACTGGCTGCAAATTAGTTTCCGGGCAAAGTACAAAGTGTTGATTATTACCTCTAAAGCCCTACATGGTTTGGGTCCAGGTTACGTGCGGGATCATCTTCTCCCATACAATCCACCCAACACACTCAGGTCCTCTGGGAAGAATTTGCTACAGTCGGTCAAAACCAGTCTGACAACTATTACCCAGAGGACCTCCTCTTCTGACGCTCCCAGACTGTGGAATGGCCGTTGACTTTAAGAAAGCCATAAAGACTGATCTCTTCCGGCAGGCCTACCAAGTCGAATTTTAAGAGTTTTATTGGTATTTTAATAATGTATTAATTTTATATGTTTTTTATTAGTTTTATGTATTTTATGTCATTTGTACTGATGTTGTTCCCCGCCTCGATCCTGAGTGAGAGGTGGGTAAGAAATAAATTATTATTATTATTATTATTATTATTATTATTATTCCAACTTACAAGATGGGGGATACTTGGCTCAGCAATACAACAAGCGAGAAAGATCTTGGAATTTTTACAGATCACAAGCTGAATATGAACCAAAACTGTGATGTGGCTGCAAAAAAAAAAGCAAATGCTATTTTGGGCTGCATTAATAGAAGTATAGCTTCCAAATCACGTGAAGTACTGGTTCCCCTCTGTTCGGCACCGGTTAAGCCTCATCTTGAGTATTATGTCCAGTTCTGGGCACCACACTTCAAGAAGGATGCAGACAAGCTGGAGCGTGTTCAGAGGAGGGCAACGAGGATTATCAGGGGTCTGGAAACAAAGCCCTATGAGGGGAGACTGAAAGAACTGAGCTTGTTTAGCCTGGAGAAGAGAAGATTGAGGGGAGACATGACAGCACTCTTAAAATACTTGAAAGGTTGTCACACGGAGGAGGGCAAGGATCTCTTCTCGATCATCCCAGAGTGCAGGACATGGAATAATGGGCTCAAGTTATAGGAAGCCAGATTCTAGTTGGACATCAGGAAAAAAATCCGGACTGTTCAAGCAGTACGACAATGGAACCAATGACCTAGAGAGATCGTGGGCTCTCCCACCCTTGAGGCCTTCACGATGCAGCTGGACAGCCATCTTTCAGGTATGCTTTAAGGTGACGTAGGGGGTTGGACTTGATGGCCTTATAGGCCCCTTCCAACTCTACTATTTTATGATTCTATGAGTCTATGAATCTGAGAAAAAATTGATGTGCTACTCTAATTTTGCGGGCAAAAGAGAGCAAAACTTGCTTCCAAACAGATGGAAGCCAACCATGATTGTGTTAACTGGAATGGAAAACGTAGTAATATGGTCAATTTATAATGCCACTGTAAGCACAATGGAAGTCCCCAGATGGTGGGGAAAAGCCACAGACTAAGCGATTCTCAAGACTTCAACCAGGGGCTGAGCCATGCACTGCTTGCCTCAGGCCTCAAAAGAGGCAACACACACACACACTAAAGCTGCCTGGGGGGGGGGGGGTATTTGCTTGCTTTGCTCTGCAGAGATCAGCGTGGCCATATAAGCCAATTGAGAGAGAAAACTGAATCCATGCAACAAAAAAGCCATCCTTCTGCAAATCCACACTGCAGGTGCTCTTCCAAACCCTATGTGCTGAAGATGAGCTGCATATTAAAACAAGAACAAAACCTGAGCCTGGGGTACCAGCTGGGACACAACCGCACAAAATAGTACCCTTCCAACAAGGGAGACTTCTTGAAAAGAGGAATTACAAAATGCAGCGTTTTCTCTCAATCGGCCAGAACAATTTCACCAGAGCACTGATAAGATAGCTTCAATATTAATGACCCTCCAAGCATGAGCCCCAACTGCCAGCATTAAACAAGACACTGGGAAGAAGAGACAAAGCTCAAAGCAGCCATCTCCAACCTGACAACCTCCAGATGTCCTGGGCTGCAGCTCCCATCATTCCCAGCTGCCATACAGTTATAACTATTATTATCATTATTATTATATCTTTCTCGCTCGTGGCAGTTTTTCTAGACGGACATGATGGGCTTTGCCAAGTCATGCTGTCTTTTATTGATTCAGGAATTTCCTGATGATTGAGCATGTTTTAATTATGACTGCTTTCTGGATGTTGGTGTGGATGTATTCTGGTAGGCCCAGTTTCTGGAGGTTTTCTGTATAGTTTTTTGATGTGATGCCGGTGACTGAGGTGACTAATGGAATAATTGTGACCTTTTCCTGTTGCCATAGTTCTTTGACTTCCATGGCCAGTGGTGTACAGTTGTCTCTCTTTTCTTCTTCCTTTTCAACAACATTTTTGTCATTCAGTATTGCTATATCGATGAGGTGTAGTTGTTGTTGTTGTTGTTATTATTATTATTATTATTGCAACTAATCAGTAACCTCTGCCACCAAGGATTGCTTGCGCTGTTAGGGGACCTGCAATTGTAGTAGATAGGTAGTGAGAGAAGTTACACTAGCCTTCCTCAACCTGGTGCCCTCCACATCTGGAAGGCATCAGGTTGGGGAAGGCGCCTCTTGGTTTGCCCCTGCCTCCTGCAGAATAAAGAGGCAAGCTACCCTCACTAGCTAATGCCACCACAATGAAATAAAAGGCAGAAGCTGTTATTTTACATGGATCATGATCAGAAAACATACAGTCCACTGATTGACTTGCCAACCTTTCTTACAGCCCCTAATGCTGTTTAACATTTACATGAAACTGCTGGGAGAGATCATCCGGAGGCATGGGGCGGGGTGCTATCAATATGCTGATGATACCCAAATATATTTCTCTATGCCTTCGACAACATCGTCAGCTAAGGATAGTGTGTCTCCTCTGAATGAATGCTTGGAGGCGGTAATGGGCTGGATGAGGAAAAACAAACTGAAGCTGAATCCAGACAAGATGGAGGTGCTCGCTGTCAAAGGCCCCAACCTGGGTTTGGAGGTGTGTCAACCAGTTCTGGATGGGGTTACACCCCCCATGAAAGATTGTGTTCACAGCTCTGGGGTGCTCCTGGATCCGTCACTCCAAATGACAGCTCAGATGGATGCGATGGCCAGGAGTGCCTACTATTAGCTTCGGCTGATACGCCAGCTGCGCCCCTTCCTAGAGTTGGAAGACCTAAAGACGGTAGTGCACGCGCTAGTAACTTCGAGGCTCGACTTCTGCAATGCGCTGTACATAGGGCTACCTTTGTGCCTAGTCCGGAAACTTCAACTTGTTCAAAATATGGCAGCCAGGTTGGTCACCGGTACACCTAGGGATGACCACATTACACCAGTTTTAAAATCGCTTCACTGGCTGCCAATCAGTTTCCGGGCAAAGTATAAAGTGTTGGTTATTACCTTTAAAGCCCTACATGGTTTGGGTCCAGGTTACCTGCGGGATCGCCTTCTCCCGTACAATCCGCCCCGCACACTTAGGTCCTCTGGGAAGAACTTACTCAAATCAGCCAGAACTAGGCTGATGAGTGTTACCCAGAGGACCTTCTCTTCCATCACTCCCAGACTGTGGAATGGTCTGCTGGAGGAGATTAGACAAATTAGCAGTCTTCATGAATTTAAGAGAGTCATGAAGACTGCTCTCTTCCAGCAGGCCTATCCAGATGAATTTTAAGATGTTTTTAATGATGTATTTTTTCTTGTTTTTAAAATTTTAACTGTTTTGTGATTCTTGTGTTTTATATTGTTGTTGTTTCCCGCCTCGAACCGGAGGGAGAGGCAGGTTATAAATTATTATTATTATTATTATTAAGCTGGGACATGAGATTTGCAGCCCAGCCCAACTCCTAACGAAGTTACTCCTGGAGCATTTTGTCAGAGAAGTTGACTCCTATTTGGCACATTCATACTCTCTCAGTAATCCTTACAGCAATCTCGTAAGGTATGTTAGAGCATGGGCATCCTATGTTATAGATGGGAGCTTTGAGGCCAAGGAAGCTTGGACTGCCCAAGGCCTCCTCATCAGTTCATCGCTGCGGTGAGATCTGGAACTGCCTAATTCTCACTGTGAATCACCACACTGAGCTGGCTCTCATGTCCCATTTTTCCACCCGCCAAGTTAAACACACACACACACACTTTATTTAGCCATACACAGAATAAGAGCCCATCCACTTTAAAAGGTTAACTGCAGAACAGGATTTATCTTCTATGGAAGCTTTTCTTCTATAAAGGGAAGATAACAAATGTTACCTGCACTCTCCCTGATCTGGCCACTCCAGAAGGGCCAGGGCACTTTGGGGAAGGAGTTGAAGGTGACTTCTTAACCCCTCCTCCCTCCTCCAATGCTGGGAATCATGCATGGACCAAAGGAAGAAAGCTATGATAGATAGATGAGCACAGGAAGCGAAGGAAGCATGAGTGGAACAGCTTTCCAGGGCTTTCAGTATTTATAGTCTTGGGCTTGTTCAGTGCTATTCCTGAGCTAATTTCAGCCCATATAGGTACTCTCTCTTGCCAACGTTTTCTCAGGCCACTGTTTTCTCTCAGTACCAAACTGTGAAATCCTCGCACAAGAGATAACCATGTAAGCAGCAGCAGGGCTGCAAAGGATCCAGTGATCCAGGCCTGTCCTCCCCACAGATTTACCCATGCATCAAAGCTGATCATCGACCTAGAAGCAAACTATATTATATGGTAGAGGAGTCCACCCCCATGTCAAACACCTGCCAGATTCAAAAGCCTGTGTGGTGCTGTGGATCACACGTTGGACTCTAACTAGGGAGGCCTGGGTTCAAATTGCGGCTCAAACAGGAACTGCATTGGATAGTTTTCTAATCTTCCTCACAGGATAAAATTGGATAACTCTTATACACCACCTGGAGCTTCCTGGGGGAAATATAAATCAATAAAATGCATTCAAGGAATAATTTTAAGTCAACAGCAAAATGGCTCATATGCAACTGAATCAAACAATTCGGGACATTATACAAAGGTGCAGAAAAGGGCTACGAAAATGACCTAGGAGCTGGAACAAATCCTCTTTGAGGTAAAGTGACAATATTGGGGCTTTTTAACCTAGGAAAAAAGTGAGCGAGAGGAGCCATTGCAGAGCTGTATAAAACTATGTAGGCGTTGGACAAAGTGAATAGTTCATAATGCTATAGCCCAGGATCAACCAATGAAGTTGAATGGTGGGTGATTCCTTACCGATAGAAGGAAGCACTTCTTCAACGGGGCACAGTGAAACTATGGAATTTGCTACCCAAAGACATAGTGGAGGCCACAATCTCGGGTGGCTTTAAAATGGCATAAAAGAATTCATGGAGAATATGGCTCTCTATGGCTTCTAGTCACGATGGCTATATATTACCACCAGTATCAGAGGTAGTATGGCTTTGTATAGAAGTTGCTGGAGAGTAACAGTGGGAGGGTGCTAAATTGCGCTCCTGTCCAGCTTGCGGGCTTCCTCTAGACATCCGGTTGGCCACTATGGGAATAGAATGCTGGACGAGATAGTCCTTTGGTCTGATTCAGAATGGTTGTTCTTATGTTAAATGAAGACTTAAAAGCTAGCTGCTGCTTTGCCTCTGAGCTACTGGCCAGTTGTGAAACCATGGAACATGCACAGCTATTAATGGCTGAAAGGGAAGGTTCAGTCCACAGGGTGCTATGGCTCTTTCGAAGCAAGAAAGTTCCATTTGGCTAGAGAAAGAACACAGAGGTGGCCCATGGCCAGGAATGGCTGTGAGCTGTTGGCAGGAAAGGGGGACAGAAGCAACAGGTCTGGTGCAAGCAAAGAGGCAGACTGGGGGTGGGGGTGGGGGACATGAGCAGGAAAAGGTCCACAATAGGGAAACCAGGAGCACATTACCTTCGTCCCCACAAAAGCCTACCCCATCCAGCCACCCATCTTGAATTGGTGGTCATGGCGATCTTTCTTGCTCCAAAAGAAAGGGATATCTTGAGATTTAAAGACTGTAATCCTTTAAAGATAAGGAACCGTCCCTTTCCTTACCCATTAAAGATACATTGCTACTGCCTGCCTAGGTCCTCAAGAGAAGGTGAGCATAAGCCCTGTCCATGTTGCTCAACAACCTTTTTCTGATTTTTTTGCCCCTTTGCAGGCACCTGCCCACTTCTGCCGAGAGAGACACAGAATTGTGTCTGCTAAACTGGTGCCATTCAGAAGCAACTGACAGAAAAGCATCATCAATTGGATCACAAACGCCTCTCCCTGTTCCTGCAAATATATGTTTGTTCTGCACAGAGCACTGGCAATCATGAAGATGAGTGCTTAAAATAGTAAAAAAAAACCGCAGCATTACAGTCGGGTTTGTTTAATGATGAGATTATAGCCCATTTCTCAGCCTATATTCATTCATTCATTCACACACACACACACACACACACAGCTGACCTACTTTCGTCTTCCCAAATCCCACCGGCAAAGATCTGCAAATTCACATGCTGCACAAGAAGCAGTGGTGAGAAACAGATCTACCCAATCCGTCATGTGTTTGGGCAAGGCCATTAATTCCTGAGTGCACCCAAATATATGAAATGAGGGACATCAAAGCATGACGGCTATTTGCATAATACGAGAACAGTAAGCGACTCGGAGCTTTGGGATTTAAAATCTTAATATCAGGGAGGTTCCATTTAAAAGGGACTTGATATGAACAACATGCTTTCTCCCCCAGTTGTTAATACAGACCAGGGTGGGGGAGGAAGATGGAACACAAGGAGACTATTAATATTCAGTAGGGAAAAAAATATGTGAAGATCTGCCAGTTTTCAGGAGGTTACGCAAAGTAGCTGTTTCCAAGGACTGGGTACAATTTTTCATCTAGAAAGTGGGAGATACCATAAGCTTAAGTTATGTTGAAAGCCATGTCTTAATACATATATAACATTATGACATCTTATGTACAGCATTGTTTTGACAAATTTTGTTCAATTTTTCAGTGGTGGCCCCCCAATTATGAAATGATCTCCCCGACAAGGCTTGCCTGGCGCCAACATTGTGATCTTTTCGGCACCAGGTCAAGATTTTCCTCTTCTCCCAGGCATTTAACAGCATATGGTGAGGGATTTGTGTTGTTGTTGTGCTTTGACCCAGAATTGTTGTTTTAAAGGATATTGTAATTATAACTTGTTTTTATGCTTTATGGTTTTAAATTTTGTATATCGGTGTTTTTAATGTTATTAATTTTGGTAAACCACCCAGAGAGCTTTGGCTGTGGGGCGGTATATAAATGGAATTAAATAAATAAATAAATAAAGCTACAGAAAATCTTACAACTCTGAAAGTAACCTCTCTCTCTCTCTTTTTCTCTCAAACTGAAACTAGATTATTTTAAAAAGGCCATGAGGGTTGGTAAAACCATCCAACAGTGATGGAGAACAGTAAATGTTCTCTTTATTTTGATATAATTATCACAATAGAGTCTAGGGGTGGGCAGAAGGCAGAACAAGATCTCTTGACAGATCTCTCTGGGTGATTTGTAAGGGTTCTGATCCCCAATTCATCCACCCAAACCACTATTTTACACCTGCCTCCAATTGGCGAACTTCAGGGTTCGAGTAAAAAATGAAGTAGGTTCCACAAGCCTGAAGTCTGCCCACTTTGGCAACTGAGGTTCTCAGACAGCTGAGCTCCACAAATACAAAGCTGTTAATCTGAAAGGATCTTCTGATGCTCCACTTACCAATTATAGGGCAAGAGCACAAGAGCCCTGCAGGATCAGGCCAAAGGCCTATCTAGTCCAGCAGCCTGCTTCCCACATGGACAGCAAGATGCCTTATGGGAGGTTGACAAGTAAGAAGAAACAAGTTGACTCTAATTAGGAGGATAGATTTGTTAAGCCTTTACTGGTAACAGCTGGGATATCTTTCCACCTTTATCCATATCTCTGTCCCCTTCCATCTTTGCTTCTCCAACTCCCGCACCCAAAGATCTTCTGCTCTTTTAAATGACCACTCATGTTGCTTGCTGCTTCTAGCCTTGAACTCCATTAGAGCACCACCTACTTTTTTCTTCAAGGCTTATTGAAGAGTCATAGTCCCAAACTAAACAAGTTTAAGGAGACGAAACAGCGTTCGCTAATATCCATCCCATCTTGCTCTCGCCTCCGCTTCTCTCTCTTCTCCCTTTGTCACCTGTCAAGGTTTGGAGTACGAACTCCTTCAGAAAAGGGCCTGTTTTCTGTTATGTTCCTTTGTCTAAGGCACCATGCAAAAAATATGAAGCATCTCTTCTCTTGGAGGGTCTCAAGAAGAGACTGGACAGCCTTGCAAGCCATGCTTTTCACACAAAAATAGAACACAAAAATAGAAAGTATGACCCACGAAAAGCGTTCTCTGCCACCTCCACTCTTGTCGCCTGTCCTTAATTGATGTTAACTAGACATGACATTCCTAGAGTTATCAGAAGACTTACACGAGCTAGGCAGCTTTGCTTACATGAAGAGCTGCAGCAGTTGCGCTGGAGGGCGTTTGCGAAGCCGGGGCAGAATGAGTCTTCAGTTTTGTTGCTTTTGAGAAAGGAGGGGATTATGCAGCATCGGGCATTTGACCTTGGAAGACAGGTACGCAATGGCAGAAGGGCTGCAGTCTCTTTAAGAGCAGCAAACTGGCCATGGCTTCTTCATAAAGTGCACAAAGTGGGGTGACTGCATGAGGAAAGGGAGGCCCACAGGCCGAGAGGCACCACAGGATAAACCAAGACCCAGGAATGCAACTCCAGAGAAACCTCTGGACTCATTCATCAACTGCTACTCTGAGTATCTGACCAGCAAAGCCCTACCTTTGTCCACTGCTCCCTCTTGTTGCCTGTTAGTTGAGCCTTGGGTGTATGACTCCTGACCTCAAATCTCCCCTCTTTCAAACTGCTGGAGACTCCAAACACCAGCCAGACTTCTTAGTATAGGAGCCAACATATGTCATGTACCCCACTCGTATTTATGTATTTATTACATTTATATACCGCCCAATAGCCGAAGCTCTCTGGTTTGCTCTCAACGCACAAGGCCTACTCATGCTTCCCCCTCCCGGGTTTTCATCTAAGAATGCAATATTACCTGGACCTCTCTGCTTCCTGGAGCCTTGCTCCCCTGATGATGACGATTATCATCATCATCATCATCATCATCATCATCACCGGTGTTGTGTATAATTCCTCCCCCCTTGCTCAGGGCAAAGGAATGTCAGACATTATTTCAGAATCAGATTCTGACCTAGAAGAGACATACCAATCTGTGCCAGGAGGAGACGAGGTTCCCATAGTTCCACCTTTAGAAAATGACCTTGCTGATAATAACCAGCTTTCGCCTTCAGAAGGCGGAGACAGGAGCCAACTTAGAGATCCCATTTTCCATAGGAAAATTAAGGGTGCACAGATCAAACAGCTTACGATGTGGCGCTCGGAAAGACTTCTTGCTCAGAAGAGGCTGGATGTGAATTCGTCTTGAAGTGACTCTCGTTCCCTTTTAAATGGATCAACTGATTTTGTTTGCTCAGCTAATTACGCCTTGGGGCAAAACGCTTTCTAAGTTTTAACTCCTTTCAAAGGGAGAAAAGGGATCATTTGCAAAATAAAATATTGTTTTTTCCTAAGAGGCCTCCTTATTGACTTCAATGGGTGCTATAAGTTAGGGAGTCACGACAACCATCATAATATTTATTTATATCCAGCTTTTTGCCCAATGCTGCTGGGCCTCAAGGCGGCATTACAAAATTAAAACATACACAGTTGAAAGCTATAAATAAGAGATCTACAAAAGTTAAAAATATAATTAAATAGGTTTCAGTATTAAAACATTTCGACATTTAAAATACATATTAAAATTTAAAATTAAAAGTCTTAAACCACAGGTGCGGTCCACGTTATTCTCCAAAAGCCTGCCAGAATAAGAACGTTTTTGTGTGCCTCCGGAAACACATCAAGGAGGGAGCCAGTCTAGCTTATGCTCTGCCGCCTTTGTCTATGTGACGGACCTGGCCAGTGTCAGGTTGTCCCTATTAAGGGGACCACAGCTCTGCTGCTACTGCACAGCTGTGTTCCAAGGCCAAATGCACAGTGCCATTTATCCTCCCACCTTGCCCTTTTGGGAACAGTAAGCTAAAGACTCCCTAGGTTCCACAAATGTTCCATCCTTGGCTGACCAGGTGCAACAGGATTTTCAACCCTTTCTTCACAGGGCGCTAGCCATGCCAAGAAAAAAAAAAAACCCTCTGAAACGTCTAGCATGTTCTAGTGCTTGGAGTGTTGAACTTAAGAGCCGGGAGACCTTGTCTTGGATAATTTTCAGACAACAACAAACTTGACGGGTGCTGACCTTAGGCCTTCCAGCTTAACTTCCCTCACAGGGCAGTTGTCGTAATGGTAAAGGGCAGGCTGACTGAACGCAAAATAAAAATGAGTGAAACAAACATGAAGAAGGAAAACTAATGGACAAAATCCAATGTAAGTCTTACTTAGAATAAATCCAATGAAATGAATGGGATTTAACTTAGTCCCATTCTTTTCAACAGGTTTACTCCAAGGAGGGCTTATGTTGGAATATACCAAATAGCAGCAGTTTAACTAGTATCACAAGAAGATGCTGAAGTAGTAGAACCACCTTTATGACCTTGAGAATCAAAACATGGTAAGATGAATGATCCTACAGACCACACAAAGGAAATATCAATACCAACTGGACAAAGTGAGAAAATAATGAAGGGGAGGACAGCCTGCCTTCCAGCTTTCACATCTCCTTAAGGAGGCCCTACTCCAACCTTTTGCAACTTGGTGCCCTCCAGATGTGTTGGACTGACTCCCAACATCCCCAGCCCAGATGGCTGGGATGGGAGGGGGTGGCACTAGGCTGGGAAAGTCTGCTCTACTCAACCTGAGAGCAACACAACAGGTTAACTATTCTAGCTGCGGAGATGCACCATTATTGGGGATTTCAACCTCAAGTCAGATGCCTGCAATATGCGTATCACTGTGGTGTAGCCTCTGCCTGCACCAGAGAATCAGGAGCAGGTACCACTGAGTGTCCTTGAAATGCGAATCCTCCCCTTTCCCACCCCTCAAATTCTCAAAGGCCCTACAACTACATTTTTAAAAGGTGAACATGGAAAACGTAAAACAAAACAAAACAAAAAACCAGGGTTTTTTTAAGCCTCCTTCACTCTACCAATGCAAAGTCAATTTTGAGTGTAAGGGGGAAGACAACAAAAATATAGTTTAATTTTATTGTTGATAACTTGCCTTGATGTCGCGACTCAAGCTGAGTTTCGCGATTTCGTGAACACCTACTTTGGTGCCCGACATTAAGAACGAACCATCTGGAAGAGGTGAAGCTACAGACCTTGCACACAGGGAGTGCGTTGTTACTGAATCGCCTCACTCACTAGCCTTTAGGCATCTGAATCCACGCAAAGGCAAAAGATGCAGAAATCAAGAAGGGAGGTGGGAGAAAAATCCATACGAACTCATGGCTGCAGTCATTTCAGGAACTAATTGCTGCAAAGCCGGGGAGAATAGCCTTGCGCAAACCAAGGTGAATGAAGAAAGCTACATAAATTAAATTGTCTTCATTTAACCAAGAAAAAGAAACACACGCACACACACAGAGGGCAAATGCCAATGTGTTGTTAAGTACTACATTCCTATAGCTGAAGAACAGAGGATGAAGACTTCTCCGACTCCCCTGTTATGTGGAGGATAGAAGAAATCTGCTGGCCCATCAAGGGACTGCCCTCAATAGATCATTCATTTCCCCTGGTGCATTATTGATGCAAGGCACGGCGGCTTCACAGGGAATTCACAGCTTCGCTTATCTTGTTTGAAAGAGAACTCCACACACACGAGAGCGCCTGCCTGCTTGTTTTTAATAATCAAGTATTTCCCAGTGAGCTGAACTTGGAAGTTACCCTTTAGACAGAAGCCCCGGATGCTCTCAGCCATCAATGGGGAGCATCGCCTCAGGCATTACGCTTCCAGTTACTAGTAGAGGTGCTGTACCGTTCAAGACATCACATCTTCATTTTTACAGGATGATCTGCTTTCCTGTTCCTTTCCCTATCTATTTACAAAAAAAAATTTTTTTTTCTAAGATAGCACTTTTACTATGTCAATTAAGCAACGGGTGAAGTACACAATACCCTTTCCAGTACACTCCCCCCCCCTCAAAAAAATTATCTCAGTTAAAGGTGACATGATTTCCCCCAGTCTTTCCTACCACCCACTTTATAGCTTAAGCTACAGCCCAAGTCATTTCACTACAAAAGTTTTCCATTTTTGTTGTTGTTGCATGGCAGTATAGCCAATGTTATTAGCACATAAACCAAGCTGTGCAAGAGCTGAGCTGCTACTCCACAAGAAGAGTTTGAGTCCTCTGCAAGTGAACGTAACAGAAAAACAGATTTAAGTTATGATTGCAAGAAATTATTGGATCTTCCTAGCAGAAGCAAACTGGGTACTCCACCCTTGCATTTTAGCCTTAAGACGTAGGGGGCCATACATAGCATCACACTATTTTTACTGTCAAACGTGATGAATGATCCCAAATATTAGGGATCTGATCCAGTTTTACTGGCTTAAGACTTTTAGCAAGTATGGAGGGAAGAATCCCAAAACCTGCCTCCTTCTTGATTTGCAAGAGTGTTAATGGGTGTGCCTTAAAATTTACAATGCATGAAAAGATTTTAGCACAACGGCTGAAGGATACAATTCTTGTGCTTTTTCCCCACATATTTCATGTGCCAGATCTTGCTCATGGGCTGGAGATGCTCCTGGTGGGTGTGACTCTTATTAGCAACCTGCTATTTGGGCTCTTAGTGTATTTATATGAGCATTTTGCATCAGGGTATATGGCTATGGCTGTCCTCCTGGCCAGAAACAGCTGAGTAAGAGCTCTTGCCATTCTCCATCCTCCCTTATTCAGACGAAGGGAAGAGAGAATAGCCACCACTATCTCTCTTCAGCATGGGACAGTTTCATTTCCTAGAAAGCAGCACTAAAATCTGCACGGAAGGAAAGTTTTTTCCTGCCAAAATTAAAGCCGGAAACAGGCTACCATAGGTTAAAAGAAACTGAAGCAAACACTCTTCAACTAAGGAAGAAAAGTAATAAAATGCAACCTGTCTGGGCACTATGCTCAGTACACATCTTCAAGCACACTGAGGGGGCTTTATAAAATAGGATATGACAGTCTACAAGGCTTTAGACCTAAATCCCTGCTCCTAAATTTAGAGCATCTCCATTACCAATTTTGTCTAGCCATCTCCATGAAAAACTACAGCAACTGAACATTGCAGAACATTATACAATGCAGTCTTACCTTCCTGCGTGGGTAAGGGGAGAGACTCCCATTCAAGCACCCAAACGAAATGTTCAGCCTCAGACTTCAAGAGAAGCTTAGAAAAATTCACACCAGAGCTGCTGCATCAGCCGGGACAGGAATGTCCCCAAGTCTCTACAGCAAATGAAATATTTATTCTTTGCTCACACAGCCTAGAACTCTTTCCCCTCCTTTGACAAAATCTAACCCTGCAGCAGCCTGATTTAAACCAACCAACCAACCAACCAACCCACACACACACACACACACACACACACAACACACGGGACTCTGGAAGACAGAATCTTCTGTACCAATTAAGGAATACATGGCATTGTATCAAAACCAAAATTAAGCCATCAACCACCTCTGCCCTCTTCTCCTGCCCTATCCAATGCTCATTAAACTCAGGGGAGAGTTGGACAACCGTTCCAGACCAATGAACAAGGATCCCAAAGTAACAAAACTTTGCCTAAACTGTTAGTGTAAACCAAACTGGAACTGGCTTAACTGGCATTAATGGATCCCAAAGCAAGCCACATTGACAAGAACAGCACTACAAAAGGACAAGGGATCTCTTAAGATTATCAGGACCGTCAAGCAGCAACAGATCTGGCAGAGCAGGGTGTCCTTGATTGGGATCCAGGCCAACAGAACCAAAGATTTAAACATTTGCACTGCAGAGCAGTCCCTGTGGCAAGCAACCACAGGGCTCAATTCTACGAAAAGCATTTCGGCTTTAGTTTAGAAGTGCCTCAATCAAATGAGCAGCCAGTCAGGCCCCCTGAAAATATTTCTCTCTGTCCCAAAATATAGTTTCGGGTTCTCATCATGAAAACAAAAGCAGCCTTATGGTTTTCGCATGTGTAGCTGACGTGACCATGATGGCTGAAGCAACAAATAAACAAATGACTCCCCAGCAACCTTATTGGCCCTTAGGCTGCAATCCTATGCAAGTTTCATTTGTTTATTTATTTATTTATTGCATTTGTATACTGCTCCATAGCGGTATACTTAAGATTAAAACACTTAAAAACAATATACAAAACTTAAAACTGCAAAAACATACAATATACACACACATTTAAAACCACTATAATAACTTAAAAAGTGATAAGTCTAAAAAACAAAAACAGGCCCAGGCTCATCAGATATTGCTAAATGCCTGAGAGATGAGGAAAGTCTGGACCTGGCACTGAAAAGATAACAATGTTGGTGCCAGGCAGGCCTCGTCAGGGAGATTGTTCCACAATTGGGGGGCCACCACAGAGAAGGCCCTCTCTCTTGTTGCCGACCTCCGAGTTTCCCTCGGAGTAGGCACTCGGGAGGAGGACCTTAGATGTTGAGCGTAGTGTTCAGGTAGGTTCATGTCGGGAAAGATGTTCCATCAGGTATTGTGGTCCCAAGCCGTGTAAGGCTTTATAGGTTAAAACCAGCATCTTGAATCGTTTAGTCAGAGAAGAGTGCTAGTCAGAAAAGAATGCATTCTTCAGCCAGCGATGCATCGGACTACAATTCCTACAATACCACAGCCAAGACATCTGGACAGGACCAGTTCGGGGACGACTGAGATATGCCATCCTCAGCTGCAGTAAGCTCATAGCTGAAGAGGAAAATCCTCCTTAGAGGAGGAAATCCTAATAGTTACCAGAAGTTCTTACTTTCGCCAAAGTTTTAGGTCAATGATCCTATTTGGGGGCTGTGTCAAGGGACCTGAATTTCAGCCTCCCATCATTTCCCTTTCCTTCCAGGTCCCAGGCTACCCATTCCATTCTATTATCTATCCCCTCTATTCAAAGGATATTGTCTACCTTCTTTTCAACCAGCCAGCCATGCCCAGTGCCATCTGACCCTTCTTTCATGCATCCAGCTCCATGGTAAAGCTGATTAGAAGATACTCAAGTAAAGACCATGATCAGAGGAGGGGTATTAGACCACCTGCCCCCTTTCTAGGAAACATAGAGACTTATCCGTGTTGCACAAGCATTTTTCAGCATTGCCTGGCAACTCTATTCTGGCGCAGCAGCCACGATAGTCTTTGAAGACATCTCTAAGTATGCGTCGCGTGCAAAGAAACTGTGAGGAATGAAGAAGCAACTGGAAGCTTTGCTGCTCAGGGAAAAGGCAGGCAGGCCCTAAAAGAAGAAAAGTGCATTGTTCACACTTCCCCAAACACTAGAAAGTTCAAGGAAGCATTTACAGACTCGGCTTCCTTTGGAGAAAATAAATACAAGAGACGTATGGTTTTGTTCCAAGAGCATGTAAAATTTGGGCAGTTATTACACGATTCAGAGTGTGGTAGTGCTGGTTCCATAGCAACCGTCTTCCCATCTCCCAGTGTCAAATTCCAAACAATATGATACAACATCCAAACTATTTCTGTATCCCTTTTCTGCAAAAGACCATTTTACAATTCCAGGCAAAAATTCTCCTTGAGTGCAATTCCCAGACATCTTGCAGAAAAGGGTTTCTTGCACCAAACTCTCCCCAAGCAAGCTTCTATTGTCCCACCATAATAGCTGGCTGTGTATTCCATCATGACATTTCTTCACCGTTCTCAATGGGAATATCAACCCTCATTAAACCAAAGCCTACTTTAAAAGTCATGAAACCCTAATTGTGAACATGGGAACAGGTTACTGGGGAATGCAAATGAAAGAGCTTGTCTTTGCACATGCAAACCAAGATTGGGGGAGTGTCCTCAAAAAAGGTAAAGTGCCCTTGCAGAGAGTTTCTCTTTTTGAGAGAAGTTAGGAT
This sequence comes from Anniella stebbinsi, assembly GCA_029215795.1. Lineage (NCBI taxonomy): Eukaryota > Metazoa > Chordata > Lepidosauria > Squamata > Anniellidae > Anniella > Anniella stebbinsi. Next base: position 236,329,009 of record JARDYH010000002.1, read on the forward strand.
GTATTCTGCTCCCAAAGGTTCTCATGTGACTTCTCTTGCTGGCTCACTAACTCTGTCCTAATTGTGCAGCCGCCTGCAGCATCAACAACAGTCCGCAGAAGAGAAGGCGTCCCCCAGAGCTGTGCCGGGGCTCCGAGGGGCAATGGGTGAGTTTTGCAGAGGGTGATCGCCAATGACTGAATGGAAAGAGCTAGCACAGATTCAAGGGCTGTGGTGGCCATCTCCCCCCTCCGCCAACCTCCGAGGAGACATTTCAGTGTGTTATTTCTGAAAGGAACAGACAGAGTCACTGAAGCAGGCCAAGGTTAAAGCATCAACCCCTTCCTGAAACCATGACACTGCATTTCTCGCTAAAAGCAAAAACGGGATGGATTTAACACGGAAGCAACGCCACCTGAAAGTGGGCTTCTAGCATGCTGCATAGATCATAATCCTACTATTCACTCAATCTGAGGGAGAAATTGAAGGACAACTGAACTCTTAATGACCAGGCCTTCCAGGGAAGCGTGGCAGGACCCATTCCTACAAAGCAACATGGCAAAACAGGTTAAGGGAAGCTATTGGAGGCTGGCTTTCTGGAGACGGTTAGGGTCTGTAAAATGAGACCGCTTCGCTCTCCAGCACTACCTACGCCTCTCACTTTCGCTCCCATTCTAGCCTCGGCCATCATATATCCCTATACTATTAGGCCAGTGCAGTTGGACGGTATCTTAAGAAAACCCTGACAGCTGCAGGGCACGGCTTGCAACAACCATTATAAAACACAAGTCCCACAGCGTGGGATGGAGTGGCCCACCTCACAACCGGAGTAAATGCGTCTTGTACTTGCCCCAGGCAGGATTAATCAGTGCAAAGAAGGAATGTAAGGGGAGATGAGCCGGCAAGCAACATATGCCAGAAAATTCATCCTCTGTCAAGGGGGGGGAGAGAGTGGAGGTTGAGAACCTCATGTTACAGAATCCAAAAGGTCTTTTCTATCTGCCTCCTATGATCCCAGTCAGTGTAACAATGCATATTTGGGTGCGCTACAATACCGTAACACAAGCTGGCATTTTTCAGGCTCTGCATGCTTGTGAAAGCTTAGAAAGGTGGAGTTCCAGGAAAGGGGTTTGACAACAGGGATTTGTGTAGACCACACGGGGCAGCCATGTTGCTCCGCTGCTATGGCAGCCCCCACACAATTTAGCCACACCGTTGCTTTTAAACACATTTTTTCTGTACTTAAGCGAATGCATGTACACATACATTTCAGTGAGTGCGCGATGCATCTGATAAAATATATTGCTTCTGGGCCATGGAAGCTTTGGCCATTATAAATGAGTTAGTCTTGAAGGTGCCACAGACTCTGGCTATATACATAAAGTAGTAACAACTCTACTGGGTTATCAGCAAGTTAGCAACTGAAAAAATATTTTGGGACCACTCATTGAATAAATGAATGGTTTTAAGTTCAACAGTTTGTAGACGACCATCAGGCCACCCAGAAGCCTTGCTGGCAAGTCCCATATTGATCTGTGTCAAAACACAGGCACCGTTGGAAGATGGACACCCCCTTACGCTAGCATGCCACACATAAGGCATTGTGGTCATTATCCAAGGGACTATTATCCACTGAGCTTCTGTACCCAAATCCTTTGAAGGATCGATGTGGTTACACTCTCTTTTATGGCCGTGCTAGGAAAGGCATCCAACCAATGGACATTTTATCGTTCGATATTACATAAGCTAACCCACTGCACTTAGATGCCCAATGAAGAGATGGTATCATCACCATCACCTTCCTATACTGCCCAATGGCCAAAGCTCTCTGGGAGGTTTACAAAGGATTAAAACCTTAAAAATACAATACAAGACTTAACTTATCATAAAAAACATTTAACACACAAAAAGAATTAAAAGCAGTCAACAACAGAAATCCCAGAACGGATTAAAACCTTATCACATGCTGTCAAATGCCTGGGAATAGAGGGACGGCTTTACCTGGCATAAAAGGATGATAATGCTGTGGGGACCAGGCAGACCTCACCGGGAAGAATGTTTCAAAATTGGGAGGCCATCACCAAGAAGGCCCTCTCCCTTGTTGCTATCCTCCAAAGCTAGAGGAAGGCCTCAGATGATTATCATAGTGTATAGGTAGGTTCATACCAGCAGAAGCACTCCATTAGGTATTTAGATCCCAAGCTGTGTAAGGCTTTATAGGTCAAAACCAGTACCTTGAACTGGGCTCAGAAATGTATAGGTAGCCAGTGCAAGTGGGCCACAATTGGTGTTATATGTTCAGACTTTCTGTTCGCGGCTATTAATCTGGCCATCCTGTTCCCCTCTGGATCCAGGTGATTACCCCAAGCGGCAAACAACACTTTAAACTAGGGCAAAAGGAGCACACAAAATCAGAATGGCTTATTTCCCCCTTTTGCCCAGGCCAAAGTTCCTGATCAGAAATAGCCTTGTTATTTGGCAGGTGTGTATCAGCTAGCTGGAAGGGTGCCTGGAGGGGTACTAGAAAGAATGAGGCTGCGAGGTGCCAGGTTTATGCGGGTAAAGCTGCATAAAGATTCCTGAGCTTCAGAAGGGCCCAAGGTGCCCCAAAAGGCAATTCTACCTACTTATTTCACAGCACAATTGGGCCCTAATTTGCAGAACCGCATCAACATCAATGACTCCATGCTCTTTTCTCCAGATTTGATCATCCAGGTTCTTGCAATATTTAGGGCTACTCGGTATGTGATATTCAAAGGTAGCTTTAGAAGTTCTTTGCTGAAATTTCCCTTCTATGTGATTCTTCTAACTTCGCTCATAATGTTTGTTTGACTAGACATGCACTGTGCCCTTCAGCAGTTTTTAATTTCATTGATGGGACCACAAAGCCTTCCAGGGGTTTCTTTGGGTTTTTTCATGTTTACATAGGATTTTCCATATATAATGTACTATAGACTGTTGTTTTGTGTCACTGCATTTTAGATTCTCTAGGCCTGGAATTAATACGCATGGGCTAAATTTGGCTGATTGCAAGGGTTAAAAAATCCATCATGGCTGCTTCCTCCCTCTCCCCTCCCCCGTGTGTGCTGTGCGCGCGACCACCATTTGCATAATTACCAGCAATGCAGCACAGGTTGCCGTGTCATCCAAACCGGCTTGTCAACCACCCAAAACCTAGTAGACAATACAAAGTCTGTGCTGATGTCTCAAAAAACAGAACGGCAACAGCAAAGCAAGATTCCATTTAAAGTTCTCACTGGAAGACGCAATGTGATGCAGTCAATGCAAAGCAAGGATGCTAATTTAAGATACGGCTGATACATCCCTGCTATGAGATCAGGAAACTGCTTCCTATTAAGCCCCAGCTGTACGGAGGCTCCCTGCAGTTCATTTGGAGATCAAAGCCAGAGGCTGCTGGTCCCCTTCCTCCATTCACACTGACAGATGCGCCTCCTCTGCACTGTTATCATAACAGACCATTAGCTTTAGGCTTGCGGCGAAAACTTCTCTGGCTGCCTAATTTGTGACAACCTTCCTCCTGCTTGTTTTGCGCGCCATATAACTCGCCTCTGACGCTGGCCAGGGGTCATCCTCTCAAATGTCACCACATCATCCCTCTGGGAGGAGAAACATTCAAACCTATTTACCTCTTCCTTCCAAGAGCTCAGGGAGGCATACACTGGGTTCTGTCCATTGTTTTGTTCTCACAACCACACCATGAAGTCGGGTCAAGGCCTGATTCAAAACCATTCCCAGTGAGTTTCAGGGCTGTAGGTAGGTCTGAACTCAGTACAACACCTTACCTACTACACTGACTGTTTATATGTTAGAATAGACCTAACCACAACTAAGCTGTCTTAAGAGCAGAGGTCTGAGCTCAATATTGTTTTTAGTTTGTATTTTGAGACCTCTTTAGTTTTGGTCAGAGCAGCTCGTGGAGTCCAAAGGTCATTTAAAAAAGGTTTACCTGCAAGACTTCCAATAAAGAAACAAGAGATAAAACTACTGAAGCAGGGAAGAAGACCAAGCCTCACCCTCTACAGTATTAAGATTTAACCAAGGTCTGCCAAAATTTCTGTTTCTTTCAGAAACACCCTTGTGCATGACAAACATCATTAAAATATAGGGTCATGGCACCACAGAAAGGGCAAAGCAAAAACCCACATGGATAGAATCATCCCACGCTCTTCCAGGGGGTGGGGTGAGGTGGGGTGGAACCCAACTTTCTATGGGCACGTGCACCTCCCACTCTACACATGCCCTGTAGTTTCACCTGTTCATAGGAGAGAATGGGGAAGCTCCAAGAAATATCGTTGTAGCCGCCGAATTGCAGTTAGTGGTTGCAATTATACACAGACCGGGAGCTACGCCATACCTACCATCAGACAATGGGAATTAATACGGTTATAGTGGTGTTCCACTAGTGGATGGACTCCTGGACAATGTATGCATCCCCCTGCCTATAAAGAGAAGTGAGGGACCACTACCTCAGTAGTAGATAATATCCTAGCAGTGTTACCAATTCCTTTTGGTGACAGAAACATCTCTGCACTAGAGCTGGAGTTCCAGTAAAACACAAATGTGTGCAGAAATATAATGTTGCATCCGCAATCTCAATCCCTCCCCCAAAATAAACAAAAATGAAAAACTCAGCCCCCCCACCCCAACGGTGGAATGGAAAAGGAGTAGATCTCTGCACATGCCTCTTCAAGTTTAGCGCCTTGACTGTTCTCTGCTTTCTCCTGCAGAAAGGGGCTGCTGTTCATGCAAAGAGATCAATCCAAATGATAGTCAGACACCGGTCTATTTAGCACTGTGCCATCTTCTGCAATTGGCAGCAGCTTACCCGGATCTCAGGAGGTGGTCTTTCCAAGCCCTGCTGCCAAGGATGCTGGCGATTGAACCCAAGAGCTTCCTGCATGCAAGACATGCGCTACATACTATTAAGCAAGACCCCGCTCCTCACTTCATGGGCAAGGTGACCAACACACTGAGTAGGAGCCCATCAACTAGTCCAGCTTTCCCCAGCCCAGTGCCCCCTCGAGGTGTGTTAGACTACAGCTTCCATCATTCCCAGCCAGTATGTCCATTGGTTGAGGATAGTGGAAGTTGTCTTTCAACACATCTGGAGGGTATCAGGTTGGGGGGGGGGCTGAACTACGGTAACATCTGCATAACCTTGGGCGATGGAAACAAGATCCAAGAAATACACCAAGGAAGTATTTCTTTCCTTAGGAAAAGGAAGGAATTCAGATAAATGCAGAGTGCAAGGGTCCTGGGGCTAGGTAGCCTTGCTTGCTTTGCACAGGGCCCCAAAAACTCATTTGCCAGCCTGCCCAACTGTCATCATCCGGTGATTTGTATGTCTCTTTTCAACAAGATTAATGGATAAACCACCCACTTACTTGGATGCTGCTTTTCTACAGGTTTGTGCCCGGACAGTTTTTGGACTCCACTGAGAGGCAGGAAGACTGAGACTTCAGATACCCAACTACTCCTTAGAGTTGCTGTGAACAAAGCTCTCTAGTTAGGAAGGTCAACATAAGAAAGCGCCAGGAAATTGTTTTAGATTCCCCATCCGCACGGGGAAAGTTCACCCACCCGCAAAAGGAGAATATTAATTTCAAGCTGACACAGTTCAATTTGGTTCCCGGCAACAGCATTTCCACTTCCGAGTAGAAACAGGTAAGGACTTAAATCAAGGAGGATGTTGAAATTACAGCTTACCTCAAGTTTAGCAACTTGCGGACCACAGCACAATGCTGCCTTTTCCTCCGCCAGCTGTTCCATGACTAAATCAGTGAGACTCAAATATAGGCACAGTGTGTTCTTGCCTGGGACATTGATGCAGATTCATTGTGTCAAAATGCAAGGGTGGATATACAAGTCCTTAGCGTTTGCTGGCTGTGAGAGAAGTGTCTAAGGGTTGCCTTGGTCTAAGCATGTGCCAGGAGACCACCCACAAGCCAAGCCCCTCCTGTGGAGCAGTCTCAATACACCCCACTCCCACTCAACCTCTGCATTCTCGGCCTGTACGGTAACCACTAGGGAGGGCCCATCCAGGACTTCCACCTTCTAGTTCATGTTGTCAACTGTGCGTTTCGCACAATATACTTTCAGCCAGGTTTGGGCAGATGCAATAAAAAAAACCCTTCCCCAAATTGTCCTCCTCCCCAACTGTGGGGAAAATATGGTGCAGCTCAGGGACCACAAACTGGCCATCCCCATGTTTGGATCCAGTTCCCTTGAATGATGTCTTGTAGCCTTCTATCATTTCCCCCTACTACACTAGCTTCTCAAACTAGTCCTCGAGAAAAAGTTAGTTGCTAGTCAAGAGTCCAAAGTAATTGTCTTGCTCAAGTCAACAGGCACAGAATCAAGTGAGATCCACCATGGACCGATAGGTGAAAGAACACATGTTTTGCATGCAGAAGGTCCCAGGTTCAATAGGGTTGCTGACCAATGGTTCCAAGTGCTACCAATCAAAGGACATTGTGCAGCTATTCCATATTTTCCTCCTTATTGGACTTTTGTAGAAAGAAAGACGACAGAAGAAGCAATTGGGATACACAGGATTGGTTACCAGTCGAAGATGCTGCTGCCTAGACCCCCCCTCCCACCATAAAATTCCATGAATGAGGCAGACTGATTGCATAATAAAAGTCTCATCTGGAAACACCCTTAGTCTCAGTTCCCCAGCTGTAAAATGGGAATAGCAATGGACTACTTCATGTGGCACACTCAAAAAATATGCTAAAGTTGCTTTGGATTTGCCTTAAAGAAAACCAGGGATCCATTTTTTTTAATAACATGAATTATGAAACCATTTCAATGTTACCCAAATGAGTTAGTGATGTTGGGCCTACCCAAGGTAACACAGCTTAATAACCATCATGAGCAAATAGCAGCTTCCACTGTCCAATTAGTAGCAACAGTTTAAGTCAAAGAAGGACGGACGGATGGACAGATGGAAGGAAGGCGTCTCTGACTGTTGAGTCAACCTTTGAGTGGAGTAAATTTAAAAGGAATAAATGCTTCTCAGGGAGCATACCATTTACATATGTGGGTGAATGAAACACTTAAATCAAGCTCTTGTGCTTTGAGTAAACTATGCATCAGAGTGCCAATCCCCCGCTTGGCACAAGCTATGAAGCATCTTCCATTGTATTAGGTAGGGAAGTCAAACGTTCAGGGAAATGGCAGCAGGACTCTTTCGTTAGCTTAGTGTTTCCATACAGGCCCACAATACACACAAGTTCTCTCAGATCTTGATGCTTCCTGGCCAAGATCACCTTGACTCTGAGCTGCCTGTATCACATCTTCTTTCCGTCTGGACAATACTTGGCCCATATTTCCTGATGCAGGGAGACTCATTCGACCCAGGTTTAAGGGGCTCCGATCCCGATCATCTGGGCATTATTACCAACTAGCTGTCTTCAAACGTTTAGAGCGGAAATTTGCTCAAGTACCACAACCAAGACAAAACCTGGAGGAATTCAGTAAAGCTTGGGGAGAGGGGTGTTGAATCCACATCAAGAACATTTCCACCAAGAGAGGGAGACAGCTGAGAGGTTAGCACACACGTTTATTAGTGGTTTATTAAGCAAAGTGATACAGGGTCAGTGTACAGGACTGCATACAGAGTTGAGACATGAGTTGATTTATGAAATATTCTAGAAGCTTCCTATAATTATTGCAGGCAACTCAGCAATAAAGCACATTGGCCCATTTTAAAATAAAGAAACAGGCCTGGTGATTTGAGAAGTGCACTTGGGCATGTTCCGTTACCAGCGCATATGCAAATAGGCATATTAAAAAGCCAAGGCCAAGCGCTCGGATTTTATCCATCCAACGCTATGCGTTTAATTACTACAACAGAAGCAGATTACATTTCGTCCCCAAAAGGAGGCCGCCCGCCTACCAGCAGCCAAATGTGCAATGCTATCAAGACAACAGCTTTACCCAAGCGTATTTCGTGAACTCAAAAGAGGAGGAAAAAAACTAAAATGTGAAGCATAAAAAGCAAATATGATTTTAAAAAGAAAGGAAGAATGGGATATGGAATTATGGAGAAAGAAGGAACTTGAGAAGTTTCTCTTTGGCCCAGCTAAGAAAAAGAATGGATCACGAATTATCCTCATCCTTGATGTCATTGTGCGCCAGCCAACACACCACTGTGGCTAGTTGGACAAGACAGGTCTGGCCTCTGGTTTTTCTTAAAACCTGGATTACCTGCTTTCTGAAGCCCTTCGGCAAAAAGACTTTGTAAGGCAAATCTACTGTTGGTTAAGTAAGACTGAATTGCAAAATATTTTGTCTGAAACAAATTTTATTTGGAAAATCTCTTGTTTAAGGGGGGGGGGGGGGGACACCCTAAGAATTATTTGGGAAACCAGATTTGCGGAGGCTGTTCGTTATGAGCTTAGGCACATCTTTCCTGCAGCGAGGGGAGGAGAAAATTTGCATGGCCCTAAAACTTGAAATCTCCCTGCTTGCCTCCTCCAGTCAGCAACTCTCAAAAATGGAAGCCTGGAGAGTAGCCATGATGTTCCATTCTGAAGCCCAAGGAAGAACTCTGCGCGACAGTCACGAGCGATCACCTGCCCATGCAGGCACTTTTAACTCACAAATGTCTGTCTGCATCTCAAGCTTCATTTGCTCCCACCGCAATTTCTAGCACACTTCACCGGTGGAAATATTTTTGCCAACTGATATGTGAAAGCTACAGCATCAAAGAGTTGAGAATTGTATAAATGCATGCAAGGGTTTTCTGCTCATCAGCCATGAGGCCAACTTGTCGCCCTCGGGGCCAAAATTCCTTAAGAGATTCAGGAGTCTTAATTAGTCAAGAAGAATGAAGAACATTTCTGCAAGAGGGGGCACTGAGCACTTGGGGATGACTCCGAGAAGACATAATTAGGCAAATTGCCCATTCAGCCATCCAAAATACCATCACTTCTGCATCCTTCTTGTTTAGCGGCTAACAAAACCAAAATAGGTCCACACATTCATCCATGTCTTAGTGTTGAGCACTTCCTGGTACATTTGAGTTCATCAATGCTGAAGATAGAGACCAGAAAAAGATTCTCCCCCATGAAGTTATGTACAGAGAATGCTTTAGCATATCGTATGCTGTAATGTAATCAGGAGGCAGGAGGGCAGGCTAGATGATCCAGTGAGGCCTCTTCCAGGTTTATGGACAGAGGGAGTGATTAATGGGACAGACACTATTGTGAAGGACCTCAACACATGGACACTTCCTAGGACAACAAACCTAACAAAGAGCAGCAACTATTCAGAATGCTCGAAACAAGTTGGCACCATGAGACAGCTAGCCTGAAACTAATGAGACTCAGAGCGTCAGGTCAAAGCAACACACTCCCATTTCCTTAAACAAACTAATTAGAAGGATGAAAGGCCTCTTCATTTCAATATATGCCCCCTTTGTGGGTATTTGTTGGAATAGTTCAAAATCAATGCTATTCGGGATGCATGCCATTTTATGGAGGGATCACACCAGGTCTTATGCAAAGCTGTATTAGGATGGGTGGTTGGAGATCTTCTGGGTACTTCAGTTAGGAGTGCAAGAAGATTAAACTGGAGAAACACACTGGAGGTCACTGCATTTCACAACATGCCCAGGTGACAATTTCTGCAAGTCAGTCTTCATGCACAAGTGGAGGGATGTACCCTGCTTGACAGGCCAACTGTGTTTAGTCGCGCCTCCGGCCCACCTCGGTACAGAACCACACCTGGATATCCATCACTAATTGTACTCCGAAGACTGGCCCAGTAATGACCATCAAGGCAATGGAGGGATGCTACTACAAGTGGTGAGAGCAAATAGGGAATGGCTGGTTTGCTTCAACCGGCATCCACAATGACCACCAAGGGAACTGCACATTTAAAGAGCAGACTGTAGAAAGGCCCCAGCAGTTTCGCACTTGTTTCTGGTCTGCTGAGTCTAGAGCTGTTCCGGATTTCCGTGTGTTCTGCGTGATGCAAAAGCTGCAGTACAACTAATGCTACAGCAGCATAGCGAACATTCTTAAGTGAAGTATACTGGAATCAAGGGCCACTTTGGCAGGCCAATCAAGCCAAAGTTTACAGAATGGCTAGTGCCGTGCGTTCAATTCTGCCATGGCTTGAAATGGCATCTTAGCCACAACTGAAGGCCTTGGGCAAATTCACAGACCCTTCTATCATAGCAATAGCAGCAATTCTACTCCCATGGGAGTAAAGAGGTTTAATGAGAAATATTGCAAGCTCCTTGGTATCTGATATGAAAGCTTCCATTTGCCAGTCTTTGAAATGTATCTATCAAAAATATACCTTGTCTTACACGGGAATTTTAGACCCTTCTAGCCATATGACTAATTATGGGTTGGGCACTGAGGGCTAATTTGCAAGAACTATTGTGCATATAGCAGACCTTGCCTTACAGCGAATCTCTGCTATGCTTACAATCTCAGGCATCCCTAACAGGGCATGTCCCTGCCTTAGGCCTGGGTTTTCAACATCTAAACCCACGCGAGAGTTTCACAGCTGGCTCAACTGCTCTCAAGAACGAACATATCCATTTTTAAGTAGCAGATAAGGCAGCAAGAACGCAAGTCAGCTATCCCTGGAAAAAAAATCTGTCTGCTAGTCTTGCAGTGCAAAGGAAGCCCGAATTTAGGTCTTGGTACAAATTTTGTTACAGCTCTTTCCATGTGCAGGAGCCAATGTACATCCGAGGGGGGACAGCATTTGAAATTGCAAGTGACAAGCTAAACCTACATACAGATCAGGAGGAGTTCAAAGAGACATAGCTCCTTCCCACTCTGGCTGAAGCCTTGTCAGATAATTATTTCATTAGCGATTTTGACATGTCTGATGTCTGGCTTGGTGCTCGCTCCAGCATTTCCTCCCCTCCTGTCAGTCTCCTCGTACTTTTTTTTTTTGGCGGCAAGCAAAGAGGAATTTGCATCTGAACGGCATGCCATTCCCGCAAAGGCAGACTTCGGCGTGCATTAAACTTTTATGAAGGCAGAACCAGTCTGCCGGCTCCGAGTTTGATGCGAACAGCACAACACAGTCAAGGTTATCATACTTTGCTAACAGCGGTCGCGTGACAGCCTCCCTCTTGAAGAATCCTTTGACGACGTTTGCTTTTTAAGGTCTTAGCCAATGCACATTTGGGAGCAATTCGGGTTCAAAGGCATTTAAAAAGAGGGGGAGATGAAAAAAAAACACCTGTTCTGAATCAGGGAGAAGCAGTAAAATCATGTTCCTTATATGGAAAGGCTGTACAGCGGTAGGGATAAAAGGGGGTGGAGCAAGTGAAGAGCAAAGGAAGGCTGCAGTCAACCTAGTGAGAAACCCAGAGTCCCTGCAAAAGTGCGAATGGGATTTAGAAAGCAACCGCTGTCAAAGACAAAAAGAGAAAAGAAACTGAGAGATGGAAGTGGGTGTCGTGTTTTTTTTTTTAAAACCAAAAGGACGGATGATTAAATCAAAAAGTGAAATCATAGAAGGTGATTTCGAAAGAGAGAAACTCATAATCAAAGTGCCGTTTTAACAGCTTCCGCGCACATGTGTGCTTACACAAAGGGAGGTTTCAACAAGCACTGCAGAGCAGAGAGAGGGAGGAGGAGGAGGGTGGCGGCGGCGGCGGCAGCTGACTGGCCAACAGCAGATCTACTCTGTCGTTTCTTCAGCCCCATAAACTCCAGGTAGGAAAAGGAAGAGCTCTTTAAAATGTGGAGGGTGTTTGTTTTTAAAGAGTAATGACGGGAAGAAAAGCACACTGGTCTCCTGTCGATAGCAGCCCCAGGGTCTAGGCTTCTAGGAAGGAAAAAAGATAGAAAAGGGGAAGATGACGGGAGAGAGGGAAAGGGGCATAAAAGCATTAAGTCATTAGTAAACATGAACATTAATGCAGCAAACTGCACATGAAGCAATACACCACTGAAGGCAGCTGGCAGACCGGAGAGAAGAGAGAAGCTCACTTTTACAAGGGACTCATGCTGTGGTGCAGCAGGGAAGCAGCCAGTCAACTGTACCGAACATGCAGAAAATATCTCTGGGAGCATCAGAGCAAGCAGGTCGGAGCGGCTGGAAGTCGACGCATTTGGATAAGCTCTGTTTGTATATCTAAGACTGCAGATCCTGAGTGTTTGGCATGCAGGGTCCTGAGCGCCTGGCTTCGAAGGGGGGCTGAGCAGAGGACACTCGCCACCATCAACTGGAAATAAAGGTCACTCCGTGATTCACAGGTCGCTAAAACAGGGCTTGGTCCGAACGGCAAGAATCACAACACCCTTTCATGTCAAGCAGGAAAACAAACAAACCACAAAGCGCCACACAACCTAGCAGGAGCTTTCCTGCACCAGCCTGGTTGAACATGAAGCACCCATTCATCGATTTCCATGTGCCCCAATTCTTCCACCCACCAATTCATGTGTATCAAAGCAAGTTGAGGACATGACAGCACTTCTACCAGCCCAGCAAAACAGAGGGCAAGTGAAACCCGCTCAATGCCCAGCATTTTACCAAGTCTCAAGGCTCAGCTCGTGACCCTGTATGCGCACAGGTAGCAAACCCATCCCTCCTGCTGCAACACAAGAGACTGTGCCAGGAAATGTTTCCCAAATGCCACACAAAAGACAACCCAAAGAGTGGTACTACAGAAGTGACATAAACCACCGCCACATGGTTTAAATGCACACACACACACACACACACACAAGCAGGAGCGCCACCAACTCACCCGTTCAGAAGAGCTGCAAAGTGCCGGCCTTCAAGAATTGACTAGCCTACCTTTAAACCGCAGCATACTCAACATGCAAAGGACTGAACCTGTCCCACATGCTTGATGCAAAGCATGTGCTCAACCACTGAGCTATGCCTCCCCCACCCGCCACTCCCTTAGGAGGAGCAGTCTGTCACTAAGGCAGCTGAGAGATGCTCACTCATCCAGGTTTTGAGACATCTTCCGTTGAGCATGAACTCCATGCTTCCCACACCACTTGAGGGAAGCAAGCTGTTATGAGCCCTGTACCTCCCTCTACTGTAATTCATGGTGCTGGGTGCCAAAAGAGGCTGAAGGGGTCACTGGGCCCAGATGGCTGTGCTTATGTCTTCTCTCCATAACCCTCCCAGTGCAAGAGACAAGAATTTACGCTGCTCGACAAACCACACTGCCCAATGACACCCTTTTCATACGTTGTAGCCCCAAATCCATCCCGTTTATAAGCATTAATGGAAACATCTTCCTCCCCCCTTCTGTCCACTACAGACTAACACGCATGGACAACCAAAGCAACTGCAGAAGGAGGTACAATGGTGATGCCCTCCTTTGAACACTTAGCCCATACGAACTCTCAGCGCCCATCGCCCACAGACCTCGGAGATGCCATAAATAGATACTGGCCTTAAAAAACATTTCCCTTTCAGCCATCCCCCAACTTTGCGGGCTTTTCCCTCCATAAACGTCCCCCCTCAGATTTGGAGAGAATGATTCCTATAACTCCTGTCAATAATTTGTTAATATACCCCCCCCCCAAAATAAAACCCCACAAAAAACCACCCACCAGTCTTTCCAGGGCTGCAACCTCCATGAACCAAGCAGGCAGTAGCAGCATGTGAGGATATTTGTAGTGCTCAAATACATTTCAGTAGACATCTTTCAGGAGTCCGTCCAATGGGTTGGTTTGGTTTAAACTAGCCCCCAACAACTAGGTCTTTGTTTGACTCTTAAGCATCTGCCCATTGACCATCTTTCTCTGCAGTTTGCTGCCCTAGGCTTCTCGCCTAGTCTCTCTCCTTGGCTGAAGCTCTTGCTGCGTTACTCTTAGACCCGCACGGCGAGAGAAGAGTCTAGGCTTTGCACGGGCCCTCGCCATGTCACACTCTGTGCAGCAATACACTCTCACTGACCCAGAATCTCAGAACCATGCAACTGGACTAGCTCAGGCCTGCAAGATCTGCCAGGGGTCAAACGTGTGCTGCTCGGGACAAGGGCAGGCCACTGCTGACATTAAGCGCCATACCCACACCAGGGCCCAGACCACCCCACCCCACCCCCCGGCACAGAGTAATACCATCAAAACCATAATACAGGATTGTTCAACTCAATTCTGAAGCAGCACGGTTCAGTCCAGGCCTCATGATGCTGACGAGGAGGAACAGAACATTGGCCGGCTTGACTTGGCACAACGGCAGCCCTTCGCAAGCACCTCTTAAGAGGCAACGCACTGCAGCATCCTCATCCACCCCACTAGCTGACTAACCCTAGTTGCACATCTCTGAAGAATCAAGATGCATTTAAATCAGCTGAAACGAATAAAGCTGCCTTGTACTCATGTCATCCCTTTTCCTGAACACCCCTCATTATTTTGATGCTTTCTGGAAAGCCGCACCTTTTCACTCTCCTGTCCCACCATGGAACCTAACAAAAGCCCAAACTCTGGAGAATTTTTAGCTCTTGGGGTGATGGAGGAGTCTGAGTTCTGAAGGAAACAGGGCAGTAAGCAAGCGCACATGAAACCATAAAGAATCGCCAGCCCACCCCAAAACACACACACATGCTCACACTGCAAGGACAATGATGCATAGCCTTGTATCCGCACCTCAATAAATGAAGCCAGGAGGAACAAGCACATCTAAGGCAGCAGATATTGGGGGGGGGGGGGGGGGAGACACACATGTAGGCCAGTAGGGGAGATGTTCACCACACAAGGGCAGGTGGAGTCTGCTGATTGGCAGCATGACGCTCAAAACTGTTTGTGCGGGAGGACAAGGGGAAGAGCTGAACCATGTACAAATTCAAGCAAGAACCCCCTGCAGTTTGCAGAAGGGAGACCCTTCATCCTTGCACTTATTCCCACTTTAATTTAGATTTATTGTTTCTCTCGGAAAAGGAGCTTTATGCACTCTGAAAGCCTCACTGCCCTATACACCCACAGTGGTCAAAAGGGCGGAATTCAGGGTGGGCCTAGTTATTAGCTTCTTGGGATCTCAGCCTTCAACCCATTACTTGTGTTAGGTTAACAGAAAGCAATAGTAGTATTTAGAAAATTAAATTTCTGCTTGTTTGTTTTTAATCAAAAAACATATAGATACAGTTATATAGATATATAAATAGACTAAGCAGGCTCCATGTTTGTTTGGCAAATTGTCTCATTTCTTGGTTTGGTTCCTTAATGCTGAGTAATGGCTTGTGAGGAGCCACAGTTTGCTGTAATGTGTTGGGTTAAATTTCAGAATTAGCAGACCGTTCACATTGATGTAGAGCAGACAAGGAAATTGTTTAATGGTGAGGGAAGAAGGCTGCGCTGTCATTAAGAGGTTCATTGCATTCAAGTCTAGATTATGCTAGACTGAGAGTGGTGGCTTCATTCTGCCTGCAGAGCTTCCCTGCTTCTTGAATTAGAATTCCCCTCTTGCTTTGGTGCAGACCCACACTTTGACTCCTTCCCGGCTTTGGGATCATCCCACTAACCGGTCTTATAATGGAATGCAACAGCAGATCATATGAAAAATTTGGAAAGTCAAAGAAAACCAGAAGGAGAGCAAGGAGTAAGTGATGGCAAATTTAACTTTTCACAATGATTAGCTGCTGGTGATGGGAGTTTAGTAGTTATTTGTAGATAGTTAACACTGTAGAACAGCCTTTCCCAACCTGGTGCCCTCCAGTTGTGTTGGACTGCAACTGGGAATTATGGGAGTTACAGTCCAACATATCTGGAGGGCACCAGGTTGGGAAACACCGATCTGACGCTTGCTGGGATACTTCCAAAGAAAGTTGAACTAGGTGGACCGTAGGAAGAACCAGCGAGGAACATGTGTTCTTGAGCCAGAGTGCACAGAGAAAATCAGCTGGGATTCCTACTGTTGTAAACTGCTATTTTTAGTTTTGTAGTTTGTGTGTGCGTCTGTGTGTATAGAGATAGATAGATAGATAGATAGACAGACAGACAGACAGACAGACAGACAGAAGACAGCAGATAGATAGATAGATAGATAGATAGAGGGAGGGAGGGAGGGAGGGAGGGACGGATGGATGATAGATAGATGGATGATAGATGGATGGATGGATGGATGATAGATAGATAGATGGATGATAGATAGATAGATAGATAGATAGATAGATAGATAGATAGAGTGCATATGTGTGCGTCCGTGCATGCATGCATGCGTTCACACAAACAGACAGAAAATTGTCTTGGTCTAGCCTCTTTGGGAGGTCTTTGCACTGAAAGGTGGCATATAAATATCAGAATAAATAGCATTTAAAAATAATTAGACATATTAATTACGCCTAGACTTTTAAGTGAACACTGACTCTATAAATTTAACACAGTGATTCTAGGGTGGCAGCAGTAAACCAAGCAAGACTGATGTCAGCCCACCTGTGTTCTAGATCCAAAGCGGGGGGGGGGGGGGTGTCTCTGCCATCATCACACAAAGGTGAGCAGCAGTAGCAATTTCTACAAGTGTTCCTTGCTGCATACTGCTCAGGTAGAAACATTCTCCTGGATACAGGGAAGGGGAACATGACTTAATATTAAGTGTTACTTACACTTAAATAATCTTTCTGAATGGGCCATTAGAAAGCCATTTTAAGCCAACGTGACTCAAATATCTCAGTCTCAGAGAGATCAACACGCAGCCAGGCCCACAAGAAGTCTCCTGCAAATGTCTTAATGCTTACATTGTCTGAACTGATTTATGATAGTTCTGAAACTAAAAAATACTCCTCCTTTGAGGGAGCTGGGGGGGAGGCTTCCTAGACTTTCTCAAAATGGAAGATGCTGGCAACAGGATAAGGCAGGACAAGATTTTGCACACAAAAAAGTACCAATCTATCAGGAAAAGGAAAAGGCTATATCCAGTAAAGAATTCCTAGAACATCATAATCTAGTGCTAAAAATGCTATTCTTACATTTCTGGGCATTGACTAGAAGGAAAAAACATATGCTGGTCTGATATCTGCCCTCTCTCTCATATATATACATATATATATATATATATATATATATATATATATATGCAAACACACACACAGCAGCAGCATGGGATCACACCACAGAGAAGTGTCTCTTACACGCTAGTCAGGGGCATATGAATAGGGGCCATTAAAAACGTACCCTTCCTGCTACCTTCTATTCCATGATCACCGTTCTCAACGACAGCTGCTGGTCCAGTCGCCGACGTACCTAGAAGACAAACACACTCTTACCAATTGATGGGAAACAGCCAGCCTCATTTTGACCTCTTTTCAGAAACGTTGTTTACTCTGCAACACGCAGGCTGCAGAGCCAAACTTCCTTCCTCCGCCTGTTCTGGGAGTTCCCTGTAGAAGTGGATTGTCCAGAGATTTTGACTGAGTTTGGTAGGCAACCATCATTTACAGTGGCCAGCAAGACAAGGTACTCACACTTCCACCTTCACAGAAACAGAGTACATGCATTTGTAGCTACTGCCCAGGAAGAGGATTTACAGGGGAGGGGAATAGCAAGATGCAGGGGTGCATCTAGCAACCTAAATGGAACCATTAAAAAAAAGTATATTCCACTTTGTGCCAAAATTGACCTTCAAGGCAGCTTGCAACCATCTTAAACAATACAAATACTCATAATAAAAAGGAGCTTAAATCCAGGAGATACAGAGCAGCAGCTAAAATCAATAGGTCCAGATTACTTACCACCAAAGGCTTGAGAGAACTAAAATTAACACCCTGCCTTTCTAAGCAAGCTAAAGGTGGCCTACAATTTAAAAACACAATTTTAAAAACTGTACAAAACAGCAGAAGCGCAGAGAGAGAGAGAGAGAGAGAACCCACTAAAATAAAACTGTCTCCAGCACACACTTCGAGGCAGGCAATGGACCAGACTCAGCTCTCGGGGGAAGTCATGAAATAATCTGGACACCATGATCGTGACCACACCCTGGTGTGACTTCTCCATGAGGAGGCAGAGTTGGTGAGCCAGAAAGAATTGTTAAAAGGGTACTCTAGGCTACCACCATCAGCTGCACTTCCAAAACCAGAAAAAGATCAAGAGTTCCCCCCAAATTGCAAACCTATTGCTTCAGAGGGAGGGTAACCCCATCTGAAACAGGCTCAATATCTCTTCCAAACTCGTCGGAACCCCCAAACAAGAGTACCTCTCTCTTGTGTGCATTAAATTTTAGTTTGTTGACCCTCATCTATTCCAAAATGACTCCCAAAACTCTGGTTCAGAACTTACACTGATTGCCTAGGATGAACTGATGGAAGCCCAAATCACCAAATGACCTCCCCCAGAGGTTACAGATGGATGTCAAAAAAGCATGGAAGACAAGATATAACTTCTGGAATTTGCCCTCAAAGAAAATCTAGAGCCATCAATGAATGCTGCGCCTGCCCCCATCCCAAAAGCAGATCCTGGCTGAGCAGCTCAGAAGGTTGAAAGTACAGAAACCAATGAGATAACTAGGAGAAACAATAGGGCTATGACAACTTGGCATTTTTGGTTGCATACTCTGGACGAAAATAAGACTGGAATGGGATACAATCAACTTCATTCAAGAAAAACTGAAGTTGGCTAGCCACTATACACCCTAGCAACCCACGTGAAAAGGGCAAAATTGAACCAGAATGATGGTTGCTTAAATCACAGTGGCCAAAAGAATTCAGCCTGGTGCCCAAAACATTATATCAGCATCTGGGCAACAAAGGCAGGGATACACAGAGGAGGGCCTCAGAAGAGGATCTCAGCAGGCATGCAGGGTCATCACAAAGATGGCCATCTTTTACATAACCTACAAAACCCTAAATAGCCTGAGGCCAAGAGGAACCCAACATTTTGAATTACACCTGGAGATAAACTGGAAGCCAGTCCATTTCCCAAATGTTCATTGGGGGGGGGGGGGGGGAATTGCACTACACACTTTACTAAAGAAACTGAAAGAAGAGACTCATGCAAACTTCCTCTGGTAAGCATCTTTGGGAGGTGACTTAATTCAGCTTGCACTCAAGATGCCACCACACGGCCAATGCGTAAAGGGGCTGCTGTTTTGGATAGTGGCAGACAGTGCTTTTAGGTGGCATGATCACTTTTGCAAAATCTGTGTGGGCCACATTCTGGCAGCCACTGTAACACTTCTAGGAAGCCGCTGCTCCAGGGACATTAATTATTATTATTATTATTATTATTATTAATTATTATTATTATTAATAACCCGCCTCTCCCTACGGATCAAGGTGGGGAACACAATGCAAATACAAGCATGACAAAGTTAAAAAAATTTAAACAAGAGAAACACATCATTAAAACATTTAAAATTCATCCGGATAGGCCTGCCGGAAGAGAACAGTCTTCATCACACTCTTGAATTCATGAAGACTGTCAATTTGTCTAACCTCCTCCGGCAGACCATTCCATAGTCTGGGAGCCATAGAAGAGAAGGTCCTCTGGGTAACACTCGCCAGCCTAGTTCTGGCTGGCTTGAGTACGTTCTTCCAAGAGGACCTAAGAGTGCGGGGCGGATTGTACGGGAGAAGGCGATCCCGCAGGTAGCCTGGGCCCAAACCATGTAGGGCTTTAAAGGTAATAACCAACACTTTATACTTCGCCCGGAAACTGACCGGCAGCCAGTGAAGTGATTTTAAAACTGGTGTAATGTGGTCACCCCTAGGTGTACCGGTGACCAACCTGGCTGCCATATTTTGAACAAGTTGAAGTTTCCGGACTAGGCACAAAGGTAGCCCTACATACAGTGCTTTGCAGAAGTCGAGCCTCGAAGTTACCAGCATGTGCACTACCGTCTTTAGGTCTTCCAACTCTAGGAAGGAGCGCAGCTGGCGTATCAGCCGAAGCTGATTGTAGGCACTCCTGGCCGTCGCATCAATCTGAGCTGTCATCTGGAGCGACGGATCCAGGAGTACCCCCAAGCTGCGAACACAGTCTTTCAGGGGGGGTGTAACCCCATCCAGAACTGGTTGACACACCTCCAAACCCAGGTTGGGGCCTTTGACAGCAAGCACCTCCGTCTTGTCTGGATTCAGCTTCAGTTTGTTTTTCCTCATCCAGCCCATTACCGCCTCCAAGCATTCGTTCAGAGGAGACACACTATTCTTAGCTGACGATGTTGTTGAAGGCATAGAGAAATATATTTGGGTGTCATCAGCATATTGATAGCACCCCGCCCCATGCCTCCGGATGATCTCTCCCAGCAGTTTCATGTAAATGTTAAACAGCATTGGGGAAAGGATGGCACCTTGTGGTACACCACATAGCAACTCCTTTTTTGAAGAGCAGCTATCCCCAAGCATCACCATCTGGAACCTGCCCAAGAGATAGGATCGGAACCACTGAAGCACAGTGCCCCCGAGTCCCAATTCCCCCAGGCGCTCCAGAAGGATACCATGGTCGATGGTATCGAAAGCCGCTGAGAGGTCCAGGAGTACCAGCAGGGACACACTCCCCCTGTCGATACTAAGGCGTAGATCATCTACTAAGGCGACCAAAGCGGTCTCAACTCCGTATCC
This sequence comes from Anniella stebbinsi, assembly GCA_029215795.1. NCBI lineage: Eukaryota > Metazoa > Chordata > Lepidosauria > Squamata > Anniellidae > Anniella > Anniella stebbinsi. Next base: position 236,349,503 of record JARDYH010000002.1, read on the forward strand.
TGCTCTGAAGCCGGTTTGAAATGGGTCTAGAAAATCAGTGTCATCCAAGACTGCCTGGAGTTGAAAGGCAACCGCTCTCTCGATCACCTTGCCCAAAAATGGAAGATTTGATACTGGCCTGTAGTTATTAAGGTCCAGGGGATCCAGGGAGGGCTTTTTTAGAAGCGGCCTTACCACCGCCTCTTTTAAACATGATGGAAAGCTGCCCTCCCTGAGAGATGCATTAATAATATGTTGTAAATGTGATCTAACTGCATCTCCTCCCTGGACGACCAGCCAGGAAGGACAGGGATCGAGAGGGCAAGTCGTCTTCCTCACACATCCAAGCACCTTGTCCACATCCTCGGTACTCACCAACTGAAACTGATCAAGTGTAATCCTACTCGCGGAGTCACTGGACACTCCACTGTCAGCCTCTGCTATAACAATGGCATCTAAGTCGGCTCTTATCCGAGAGATTTTATCTGAGAAATGATCGTTAAAAGCATCACAGCGAACTACCGAAGGCTCTAAAATCAGATTCAGGGGAGAAGGAGCCTGAGTTAGACCCCTCACCACCCTGAACAGTTCTGCTGGACGTGAATTCACAGACGCAATGCGTGCAGAGAAGAAAGCTTTCTTCGCTGCACGTATTGCCACTCCATAGAAACGAAGATGTTCTCTATGTCATGTCTTGTCGGATATAAGTCGAGTTTTCCGCCATCAGCGCTCCAGTCGTCGTCCTTTCCGCTTCAACTCCCTGAGGTCTTCTGTATACCAGGGCGCCCTATTAGAAGCGGGCCGGAGAGGACGTTTGGGGGCGATCGTGTCGATAGCCCTAGTTAGGTCTTGATTCCATCTATTGACCAGGGCTTCTACAGGATCGTCGATGATACCAGCCATGGAACCCTCCAAGGCTTTCTGGAATACAGAAGGATCCATCAGCCTTCGAGGGCGGACCATCTTAATAGGTCCACCACCCCTGCAGGGACGGGTGGTAGCCGTGATACTAACCCTGACCAGAAAATGATCTGTCCATGACAATTCGGAGGTATTCAATACCTCCGCCCACAGATCCGTCTGTTCGGAACTGAAAACAGCATCGAGGGTGTGACCTGCTGAATGTGTGGGTCCAGAGACCAACTGGGATAGGCCCATGTTTGTCATGGATGCCATGAACTCCCGAGCTCCACCTGACAAACCGGCCTCGAATGGGATGTTGAAATTGCCCAGGACCAAGAGCCTGGGTGAATCCAACACCAGCTCCGAGACCAGTTCCGTGAGCTCGGCCAGGGAGTCTGATAGGCAGCGGGGGGGCCGGTACACTAACAGAATCCCTAGTCTATCCCTGGCCTTCAGACTCAGGTACACACACTCGATGTGATTCAGTTCCCGGACAGGATGTCTGGTCAGGTTAAGATTGCTTTTGTAGTCCACAGCTACTCCGCCCCCCCGCCCACTTTCCCTCACCTGCTCACTAACACAGTACCCAGCTGGGAGAGCCTGAGCCCATGTTGGGGCCCTGTCATCTCCCAGCCAGGTCTCTGTGAAACATGCCAGTTGAATCTTCAGGGTGGCACAGCAAGCTCACAAAGGCAACCACATAATAGTGCTGTACTACCATACAACCAGTTTCAAATAGCTTGATTCATAGATTAAACTATTCTACATACATTAAACTATTCTACATACATACACACACTTTTAAAATAGGTTCTGTAAAGATTTATAATCTACCTATACCAAAAGCTGAGAAGGCTCCTTCCTGCACATCATCATCTGGGAACAAGGACACATAAATCAAAACAACTTATCTGCAAGCTGAGCTGAGAAAGCGCCATCAAAAGACCCTACTTTCTTCAAAAAGCAGCCATTTGCTGCTTAGACAAGGGCTAAATAAAGAACAGACCTAAGAATGCTTCTCAATTCCACCTCCCATAGACACAAGTCTTCCCTTCCCTCTGCTAGACTTCCCCTCAAGCTAGTGAAGAGTAGCAAGGCTCCTCACACAAAAAGATTCAACTCTCAAAACAGATGCTCTGGATAAATGGAATTCAGCTAGGACATCACTGCAGTCTATGCCAGATGTGCCCCAGCACAGAAGCCTTCAACTCTTGCCACCAGCAACGGTCTAACATTTGAGCAGAGTTCTGATTTCTACTGCTGCAATTTGGAATGCTGGCATACAGCTTCCCTGTACATTTTCCCTTCTCTAATGCTTTAGCTTCTCAGCTTCCTTCCTTCCTTCCCCCACCTCCTTCCAAGCTATTCAAATAACCTCTTTAAAAATATATATATTAAAGAATGTAAAACAAACCAAGATGCCCGAAGTCTGTAATCCTGGTCCTAATGATTAGATACTACTTACATCTGGCTAAAGGATCAAAGGATTGTTTTTATATAAACAACCCTTAAAACAGCATGCCCTAAAACAGATAATCCTGAGCAAGGAGGATGGGGCCAATAAGCCTAATCGCTTCCCCCAATGTCTCAGATACGTGCAGCCACATGATTTTACACATAAAAACGTGGCGACCTTGGGTGGGCGGGGTGAAGGATACGACAGATGGTCCAGCCAGGCCCATGTCCCATCTATGGCCGTTGCAAAAGGAAAGGCCCAAGGAAGCAGCAGAATTAGGGAACACTGCATACAGGTTGCTGCAGCCAGCCCTCTCCAGAAACCCTTCCCCTTAACCCTCTGGCCCAAGAATCATGGCAAGGCCTTGAAAACAAGCCATGCCTTGGGGGTTCTCCTAGAACCATCTCTGTCACTTGAGGCTCAGGTGGCCTCAGTGGCACGGAGCACCTTCTACCAACTTCGGCTGGTGGCCCAGCTACGCCCCTATCTGGACAGGGATAACCTGGTTTCAGTTGTCCATGCTCTGGTAATCTCCAAATTGGATTACTGCAATGCACTCTATGCGGGGCTGCCTTTGAAGACGGTTCAGAAGCTACAGCTTGTGCAAAATGCAGCGGCCAGATTGGTAACAGGGACTAGAAGGTTTGAACATATAAGACCGATTCTGGCCCGCTTGCATTGGCTCCCTGTACATTTCCAAGCCCGATTCAAGGTGCTGGTTTTAACCTATAAAACCTTACATGGTTTAGGACCACAATATCGGACAGAACGCCTCTCCCGACATGAACCTACCCGTACACTACGTTCAACATCTAAGGACCTCCTCCAAGTGCCTACTCCGAGGGGGGCTCAAAGGATGGCAACGAGAGGGCCTTTTCTGTGGTGGCCCCCCAATTATGGAACAATCTCCCCAATGAGGCCCGCCTGGCACCAACGTTGTCATCTTTTCAGCGCCAGGTCAAGACTTTCCTTTTCTCCCAGTCATTTAACAGCTTAGGTTGAGTTTTAAACTGAATTTTTGACTAGGAATGAGCTGGACAAAAGAGGAACCAAGAAAGAATCCAGCTGGGTGCAGGATACCAATGTATTAATCCCAAAAATAAAAATCTCAATCCCAATATGTGTCAAGCACAGGACTTTTCATCAGAGGACAAGGAAAACTAACCATCAATAATTACTTCAAGGGAAAACTAGCTCTGTAGGTAAGCTGCCCTAACAGGAGTCAGCAGCTGCTTTCGGAGTCTGTTTGGTTTTCCTAGTTTGGTTTTCCTTGTCTCCTGATAATGAGCCCTGTGCTCAACACGCGTTGGGTTTAAGATCTTTACAACTCCGATTAATGAATCAGTTTGCTGCCCTTTTGGTTTGAAGTGAACAGAGAAAGAGGGTCCTCCTGCAGATGTGCAAAGTTTTCTTCCCTCACCTCCTGAAGCTTGCAAGCTAGCAGGTGGGGGTGTTGAGAGCAGGAGTCTCAGCTGCTGAGACGGCTTGAACTTCCGCAATTCTCTCAAGAAGCACTCACGCTGATAGACATGTGGGCACAGACAGGGGCTTTGAATATTTAGCACATTCACAAGCCTGCAATCTGGCACAGAATTTGTAATCCCAAGATGCTCCGCTTTAATTTTCTATAACATTTTTAACTTTCATGGTTGTAGAGGAAGGACTCGGCATGAGAGATTCAGAAGCCAGAGAACTGTCAGAATAGGCCTTTCAGAAGCTGCCAGGGCTGGTGGGTGGGTGTGCCTGGGCTTTTACACTATCTGCTTTATACACCACTTCTCTGCCAACCTGCTATACCTGAGCTCATCCCATATTCTCAAAATATTAAAGCAGCAAGCAAATGCACAGGATGTGTTCACTATCTCACTATCACAAAAGCAGCCATGACTGGGGCCCTGGCAGTCAATACAGCGGAGAAGAGTAAGAGAAGAAATTGCAGTGGGAAAGGTCATAAACTACTTAATGAGGCTTAGGGTAATCCATGCTGACTGGAGGATGCTGGGAGTTGTAGCACTTTTTTCTGTCTAAACATGCATAGGGTTGTGACCTTAATGGGTGCCACCTACTTCAGAGGCAGGATCTTTGAATAGTGGATGCTCCAGAAGGAGGGGGAAAAGAAGGGCAGGCAGTCAGCTTTGTGTCCTGCCTGTGAGTACCCAGAGGTGTCCTGATTAGCCATTCTTGGATTCAAGAGGTTCCATTAGGACTGATTCAGCAGGGCTCATCGTACATCGTTAAGTCAATACAGTTAAAATGTAATAAAAACTGCAAACGGTTTTCACTCACATCAAAAGAAGCATCTTTTAAGCCTCTCAAAGGATTTAAAACAAGTGTGGCGTTTACTATTTGTCATACACAAAAGATGCAGAGAAACTGTACAGCATATTTCCTCACTGGTAGAAAGGAAAATGTACTAGATGCAACAAACCAACTGATAAAGACTGGAAAATTATTCTCTAAGTGACATCAATGTCTTTCTTTAGAACAGGAAGAGTAATGTCTAATTTACCATCACCTGGCTTTTAATAGCATTACCTGCAGTTTATATTTGGCAGCTCAGCCTCCAAAGGACCTTCTCTTCTGCTGCTGCCGGAAGAGATTCGTCAATTTAGCCGTCTCTCTGACTTTAAGAAAGCCATAAAGACTGATCTCTTCCATCAGGCCTACCTCGTTGAATTTTAAGAGTTTTATTGTTATTTTAATAATGTATTCATTTTATATGTTTTAAATCAGTTTTATGTATTTTATACTATTTGTATTTGATGCTGTTCCCCGCCTCGATCCAGAGGGAGTAGCGGATAAGAAATACATATTTATTATTATTATTATTATTATTATTATTATTATTATTATTGGAAAACAGCAGTGGCCAATGCTTTGTGGCATACCAAATGGACTCAATGCCCTCAAATGGCCTCCTGAGATGCATGTAACAAAGATGGACCCTGGAGTAACAGCTCTCAGGGGACCTACTCTCTCCCTTCAAGAAAGAGGATCGATTTCATCTCATATGAAGGCTTTGGTGATTTCGGCTTCGTGCATTAATGCAACTTGAGTGTAAGATTCTTTTCCAAATCCTACTTTGAGAGAGGCATGAGAACGAGGCTTGAGCACTTTGTTGAACGCACACATCAGCAGTCTTCTCAACTATTAGGTTGTGTCCTGCAAACAGTCAACCCTAAAATCGGTAGGAAAAGCAAATGTTCGTTGCACGAACATTCACAGGACTCCATCAGGGGCTGGGAGGAGAGAGAGGGAGGGAGAGAGAGAGAGAGAGAGAGAACGCAATTTTAGGCATTTGCTCTCATTCTTCCAGCCTTTTGTGCTGTGTTTTGTTTTGCTACTGGGGTGTGGACATGCCTTGCATGGATATGCTGCAATTTGTATTCGCCAAGATAATACTGCCAGCACCCTCTGGTGGACAGTAGAGTGCTTTAATTATCCAAAGCAAATTAGCTTATAAATTTGTAATACTGGAGTTTATATAAAACCAGACCCTAACAAAGTGAGTTGGGGAAAAGGATAAACTTCCTGCATTCAACTCCAGCTGGGTTTGGGAGAGGAGTGGGGGGGAGATCCTAAAGTCTGAAACGTCTTCTGAGCAGATTCGCTCTCTCTTCATGCACATGGATATCTTTAAGTAATAAATGCCAAATGCCTTACTTTATCTGGTCAGTGCAGAGTTCAAAACAGTAATCTTCAGTGGCCACGTGTGCTAACCCCTTGTTGGCCTTTCAAACCAGAGCAAACATTCTGGGGTTAAAATAGACACGCGGAGCGAGCAGTTGCTGGAAGGGCAGGAGGAGATGGAAGACTTTGCCTGCTCCCGAAACAATCTCCGCGGCATGACGTAAAGGATGAAATAAGAGGATTAGCCACAACTTGTCAAATTATGATGTTTAGCCGCTTGGGAAAACCAACTTGCTGGTTGTTATGATCCTCGTGGGGAAAAAAATGAAATCCAAATAAAGTGTTAATGGAGAGGTGGGGAAGAACAGAAGCTCAAAAAGCTTGTTTAAGACCAATTCCTGGCTGACTTCTAAAATCACTCCACTGGCTGCCAATTGGTTTCCAGGCGAAGTATAAAGTGTTGGTCATTACCTTTAAAGCCCTACATGGTTTGGGTCCAGGTTACCTGCGGGATCGCCTTCTCCTGCACAATCCGCCCTGCACACTCAGGTCCTCTGGGAAGAATTTACTTCAGTCAGCCAAATGTAGGCTGACAACCGTTACCCAGAGGACCTTCTCTTCTGCCGCTCCCAGACTGTGGAATGGCCAGCCGGGAGAGATTCGTCAACTTAACAGTTTCTCTGACTTTAAGAAAGCCATAAAGACTGATCTCTTCCAGTAGGCCTACCTAGTTGAATTTTAAGGGTTTTATTGGTATTTTATTGGTATTTTTAAGGGTTTTATCGGTATTTTAACAATGTATTAGTTTGTTTTTAATATTGATCCCTGCCTCAAACCAAAGGGAGAGGCGGGTAAGAAATAAATATATAATAATATTATTATTATTATTATTATTATCATCATCCTTCGACAGCCCTCCTTCAAGTCCCACACCTCCATATCTATAAGGTTCACACCAGTCCAGGCGGGACTCCATCTGACTGTTCGCTAAGCCTGCCTAATCTGGCTGAGGGATTTTAGTCAGCCTCAACCCCCTCTCCAGCAGGGATGGAAGAGATGGATGTTAAGGGGATATTTACAGCCCCATGTGGACTGTCTACAGGAGAGCTGAAGGTATGAGTGCACACGTGTGGGGTGGCTCTGTACCAACTGCTTGCCAATAGTTGACTGCCCCAGAAGAGTGGTTCTGGGGCCAGAGCTCAGTGTGACAGAGCACATACTTTGCATACAGAAGGTCCAAGGTTTGATCCTTGGCTTCTCCACGTAGGATGAGGAAAGAATCCTGCCTGAACCCTGGAGAGCCATTGCTGACAGTCAGTGTAGACAATATGGGCTACATGGACCAAGGGTGTGACTCAACAGAAGGCAGCGTCCTACGTTCCTATGTTCTTTGTGGCTCCAAACTATACGCAAGAGAATAAAAGAGCAGACCAGCACAATCACAACGCTGCAGTCCATAGGAATGATTGGGGAAGTGAGGGTTTGACCTTCTGCAACCTGGTGCCCTCCTGATGTGTTGGGCTACAAATCCCTTTCTTCCCAAAGCCCATGTTGGCCTTGGGGTCTTTCTCTGCCCTAAAGTTGTCAGGGAAGTCCCCACGCATGGGGCTCTACCTGTCACATTCTTCCATACTGCTCCATTACCACGTTCCAAGGTGAGCCGCAGCTCTGTCTTCCCAGACAAGAGCAGTGACAGCTGGTGGTGCAAATACTGCTTCAATGATCCAGCCATTACAGAACAAAAGCCAGAGTGATCCAACAGATAGAGCACTGGATTGATGGTAGAATCCAGTGTTGAAGTGTTACCTCTTCCAGACACTCACTGTCTGGACTTGGCCAAGTCACTCAGTCGTCCACAGCTTCCCATCTGTAAAAATGGGAAGAGCAGCCTATATTGCAAGATTAACATGAGGGAAAGCTTGCAACTGCAAAATGGGGCCTGGAAATCAGTACCATCACCGGTACAATAGGAACGATGACAACCCTTCTCAGAAATAAAGCACTGGAGGACTTCAAAGTGGTTTTGTGAGTGGGCAAGCCCCACCCCCATAGCAGCCATTTTGTGAGAGGAGCCACAGCATTAACAGAATTCCAAATCTGCCCATCAACCCAAAAGAGTTGGGGACCCCCGATATAGAGAATCTGATGAGCCAAGGAAGTCCTAGCCCTGTGGCATAAGGGGGCTGCAGCCCCTTTTCACCTAAGAGTTGTTATTACCAAACAAAATTGTATCTCAACAGATTTTAACTCCATAAAGTAGGTATTTTCACACAGGTCCATCCATCCATAAGTCTGATGAAACATAGATGCCTTATTAAGGCACTGTCCAGAGGCAACAAAGCATAGCCAAATAGTTACACCCATGGAAATATTTTTCTTCTCAGAAGCTGATCTCATTTTGCCTCAAGAAAGGGAAAAACCATATTAAGAAAGCGAAAACACAGACAAGACATATTCCTAGCCAACAGGCATGGAAGAAAACCAATCTAGTCCTATTCCAGAATCCACCAACTGAACGTCTCTGCAGATCAACCACTTCTTTATCTGAGAGAATATCAACTAAAGTGCTCCATATCAAGGAGCAAAACAATCCAGAGGACTGTAGCAAAGCTACGACACAAAGGCCAGGTAAATAATAATAATAATAATAATAATATAATAATAACTATTTATTTCTTACCCGCCTCTCCGTCTAGATCGAGGCGGGGAACAACAACATGATAAAATACATAAAACTAATTAAAACATGACAAATATTATTAAAACTGCATTAAAACATCCTAAAACATCCTAAAAACATTCTAAAAATTACACTGGATATGCCTGCCGGAAGAGAACATGCCAGACTTTGGCATGTTCTTGGAGACCGTGTAAAGACCGTGAACCTCCAAGAACATCAAATTTCATTTCCCAAGCAAGTGGGATCAATGCAAAATAGCCCATTTTACACCTCTGTTGTATATTACTACAGCAAACCCTAGATCAAGGGTGCAAAGTCTGGCATGTAGACTGCATTCAGCACTTCTGTGTCTGCCACAGCAACAACACTGCCTGGGGGTTTCCTTGCTACCACTAGAAAGAGAACCGCTTCCCTTATCTCTGACCTCTCACCAGAGATTGGAAGGAAGGGGTTCCCTTGATAAGAGAAACCCCAGGGCCTAGATACATCTGGAATGCATTGACCGGGCTCAGCTATTCAGTGGGTTCATGTACGTGAATTCAGTTCACCCATGCAAAGAATTCTCTCTAACGCATATTCCACTGTTCTATATCAGATAGTGATTCCCTCCCACTTCCCAACATTAGGTAGCCCAAGAACTGGAAAGAACTCTTCCCTATGGCCAAGGACTGTTGTGGCACAGCAAATATAAAACTGAGCTGTGACCCAGGAAGACCCCCAGTCCAAATCTCACCTTAGGCATGTCGCTCACTATCCCCCAGTCTGACATGTAACATGGGGATGCTACTATTGAGGTTTCTTGTAAGGATTGCAAATACATGTATTTGAAAAGCTCTTAAGCACTGTATAAAAAGCTATCTGCATTAGCTGCCACGCTTGCCTCATATATCTGCAAAAACAGCAGGGACTAAGACCCAAATGGACAGGCAAAAACTGCACCCTGATGTTCCAGTTCTGAATGTGCATTTTGCCTAATGAAGGTTTCCCAAGTAATTCAAAAGCTTTCACAACCTTGAAACTACCGCTTCGCCTCTCGGTGACCCTTTGCCTCGCCTTATACTCTGCACCCCAGATGTGTCTTAAGCTCTAAACTTGCAATTTTGAAGGGGAAAAAGCAAATAATAACATTCAAATCTGTCAAACACCAGCAAAGAGCGTGCGTGAACATCATCTCAACTTGTGCAGTGGAGCTCCTTCAGAGAGACCGCAGCAAGAGCTTTGATAAGGAGCCTGCAGAGTTTGGTTTCCCTCACAGATCCCCATTGCTCCCCTTCCCCAAAGGCTCAGTCTGTTTTCGTTTTGGAAGCAAACGTTAGCCATGTTCACCATAGGCTAGGCAATTTGTGCGTTTTCAGGAGAGATAAAGTTAGGCTCAGCAGAAGAGACAAGTTATACATCCTGACACAAGATGTAAGTTTACTTTTAGAGAAAGGTTATATAAATAAGGATTCTCCAGAACACAGCCGCAAGCGTTGTTGCATAACAGACATGGGAAAACTGTTCCAGACGTCGGAAACAGGAGATAGGGGGCAGGAATTGTTATTTACTTGCATAGTACTTAAATTAGGAATGGGGAAAGAAAATACGGAGTGGGGAAAGAATGTATGAATCTTTAGTATGGATTTTGTTAAAAGTCAATAAACCAGTGTGGAGCAGAGCAAAGCAACAAGGGGCAGCAAGCCTGAATGCTGATGTAGAGCTGGGACCTGCAGCCGGCAGGTGCTCCCCCCCCCCCCCCCAGATGAATTGTGTGCAGTTTCAGTGTCATTTGGCTCTCCGGATACTGTAGGCCCACTCTTCCTCTCTGGACCACCCCTCTGGAAATCGCTTCCACTTCATGGGGAGGAGGGAGGGGGTGCCATACAGGCAAGCAAGACACGGTAGAAAGGGTGGTAGAATCCTGCAATGCTACGAACTCCATCAGCTGTGGCCCCATCTGACTTTTCCCATGGGCCTTTCATAAGAAAAAGGTTCCCCACTCCTGATGTAAAGGATCAGGAGTATATCAGCCTACTATCAGCTTCAGCTGATATGCCAGCTGCACCCCTTCCTAGAGTTGGAAGACCAAAGGACGGTAGTGCACGTGCTGGTAACCTCGAGGCTCAATTTCTGCAATGCGCCGTACATAGGGCTACCTTTGTGCCTAGTCCGGACACTTCAACTTGCTCAAAATATGGCAGCCAGGTTGGTCACCGGTACACCTAGGGATGACCATATCACACCAGCTTTAAAATCACTCCACTGGCTTAAAGCCCTACATGGTGTGGGTCCAAGTTACCTGCGGGATTGCCTTCTCCCGTACAATCCGCCCCACACACTCAGGTCCTCTGGGAAGAATTTAGTACAGTCGGCCAAGACTAGGCTGACAACAGTTCCCCAGAGGACCGTCTCTTCTGCCGCTCCCAGAGTGCGGAATGGCCTGCTGGGAGAGATTCATCAACTTAACAGTGTCTCTGAGTTGAAGAAAGCCATAAAGACTCATCTCTTCCAGCAGGCCTACCCAGATGTATTTTAAGATGTCTGACATTATATCAGTTTTATATGTTTTAAATCGGTTATATGTATTTTATGGTGTTTTGTATTTGGTATTGTACCCCACCTCGATCCAGAGGGAGAGGCGGGTAAGAAATAAATAAAATTATTATTATTATCATCATCAGAGAGGCAGTCTAAGGACATAAAGAGAGCTGGAGTGCATATGTGTTCATGCACGCACAGATGCTGAGCCACAGGAAAGAAAGGAACGTCTGCAATAGCTTCCTAAATTGACCGGCGAGGGGAAGCCAGACAGGAAAGAGTGACAGTCTAGACAACAGGCAGCGAAAGGAAGATGCCCAAAGCATTTAGGCAGTAGATGCAGAGAGAGGAAACAGACCTCTGAAGATACCAACTTGGTGAACAGAAATAGGAGGGGTGAGTGAGGCAAGGCATACTGCTAAGACAGAAATGATGCTACCTCTCCTAACAGTGAAGCTGTGATCCATCATAAGTGTTAAGGTAATGTTATAATGGGAGCATCCTTCTCACTCTAAGAAAGGGAACTGGGGACCCTAACCAACCTTAACCCCAAAATTCCACAACCTCTCTAGGAAACCAGGATCTGCCACATAATTCAGCCTTCCCACTAGGAAAAAAATAATAAATTATGTCCATGAATATCAAGGTCATCATGAGGCGCCATGGTAACCTAAATGGAACAGACAGACCACACCCAATTCCAGGACTCCTATGCATGGACCCATAAACCTGTGTCCTGACAATTCCTAGCGAGACTGCTTCCATCCTCCCCTTCCACTTTAACCGGCCCCCAGTTTCTTATTGGTTGCTGCACACACCCCTCCCCCAAAAGCCACCTATAGACCAACCAGAAACATTGCCTATCTCTCACCCACCAGTCTCTGCTCTTGGGGCTTCAATCATGTCTGCTTTCCTGAGCAGTAGAAGTTACAAGCAAGAAGAAGAAAACAAGGAGTCTCCACCACTGGATGCTACATCCCTCCCTAGCTACTGCCCAGCTTTCCAAAGTGACATGGCAGCACTGGAGCCATAGCACTGTTGGCTCCAGGGCTCTTCTGCTCATTCGCACACCACATGAATCCTATCCACCCCCAAGGCATTCACAGTTGTGATCCGGTACTTACGCTCTGCTTGAACACTGTCGGCATGTGGTTTGGTTTTCGCTTCCTGGTTCCCAGCCTTAGGGTCATCGTCATCTAGAAGAGGGACGTAGTCTGTTTTGCCAACAGTTTCTCCTATCACGTCGTCAAATTTCTCTGCTTCCAGAGTGGCCATGAAATCCCGTTTCACTTCCTCCTCAATCTGTGGTGGTGGCTCCGTCAGGGCATCTGCTAGGCTGAGATTATGATCTAAGTCATCCATGGCTCAGCACCTTTCTAAGCTAAAAACTAGGAAAGAAGAACAGGGCGAGGGGGGGACAGAGAGAGAGAGAGAGAGAGAGAGAGAGAGAGAGAGAGAGAGATTAGGCTGTGAAGTTCATTAATTGGATAGATTTGAGTCAATGAAGTCTGATTCATGGTGATTCAAATCACAAAATAACTCAAGTATTTCCTAAACAAAGAAAGGTGCACCTTAATTGGCTGCTATAACTTCCAACACACTGACTTATGAATAAATCAAGTCTTCGCCCAATCTACATGAGTAACCCAAAGGAAGCCTTTTCTACAGGCGATATGCCTTTTGCAAGCCGGAACTCAATCCGCTTAGACACAGAAGAAGGGCGATGGTGAAATGCATGGATTTTTATTTGCCCCTCGGCAAGAACGTGAAGTGAGTCCGTTAAATTAAGACCAAAACCAAACGCAGATAAAATGCTGCCCAATCTCACTCTGGCCAGGAAGAATTAAGACCGCACTGTGTCCACTCGCCAAGAACATTCCAGAAGGGGCTGGTGATTACTAAAACAGGCCTACGTTCCTCTACAAGACAGAAAACCATACAAACAAGAAGAGCCATGTTGAATCAGACCAAAGGCCCCAAAGGCTTATCTAGTCCAGCATTCAATAGAACCCCCCTGCTAGCGTTCACATAAGAATATCATAAGGAATGGTGTATGCTGGGGCTCAAAATGTAGCTTAACCTTCTTTGTCCTATTAGTGACTTTAATATGCTTTACATTTGAGGTGCCATCGTTGTGTGTCTCTTTAGTGGAAAGCCACCTCAAACACTGTGGGTGAGGTGGAGGAATAAATACTTTTAAATAATCCACCGTTCCCAAGCTGGAAAAAATCCCAGGTGGTTATAGTTCAGTTTATTTCAAGAGCAAAAAAAGAGCGGGGCGGAGGAGGAGCTCCAGCATCTTGCCTGCTTGCTGAAGCTTCCCTTATGGAGATTATTCTTTACATAATGAGTGATGTTATATCCTTCAATCACAGTAAGGCACATTTATCCCTTCCATAGAGGACACCCTGCAGCACGTTTCTGACCCCAGATTACTTAGCTCATGTCAGCAACCTCTTGTTGTTGTTGTTGTTGTTTTTGGGGGGGGGGGAGACAGTGTTATTTACACTTGGGAGTAAAGCCCCCTTCCCCAGCACAATACTTTACTAACCCAGCCTCCGTTCAGCAACAGGAAAGATGTCCCTTTCCCAATCTCTTCTCCCTCTTTACAAGAAAACCCACTTATAGTCAGAATTCCACTTAAGATTATTTCTACATCCCCTTCGATGAAACCAAAGTCTTTAATTTGTGAAGCTAATTCACCATTTCCTACTTCTCCCTTTAGGCACTATTTGTGACACAGAGGTCAGTACATTTTCAAGAAGCAGTAGTAAGCTAGGGCAGAAATGGCCAAATGTTCAGCATTTGAGCTATTTTAATAGCTGTGCAGATGGGAGAATTTAAGTGTTGTGGTGTCACGGTAGTGCAGAAAAATCTGCTCAAATATTCTTTGGTATTAGGGGTGCCAATGAAGGAGGAGCTCTAATGGAAAAGGACTGGTGATGAACCAGAGCCAGATCTTTCCACTTCTGATGTTTCCTGTGTAGAATGCTGGAGACGATGCGGAAGAAAGCAATGAAGATTTTTTTTTTTTAAAAAAAAGGGATGCCTAACATTATCTATGAAACCAGGCCAATTTCTGTTTAGAAACCAAACAGAAGAGAAGGAATTGGGGCTGAGGATGTGACATTTGACAGATTCATCGCTCCTTAATGGTTGGTGTGACTAGGGGAGGAAAGGGTTAAAAACTGATACACACACACACACACACACACACACACCCCATTTATACATTTGTGAAGGCCCAACATTTATAGAATCCCTTCGCCGTAACAAGGTTTCAGAAGACCTCCAATATCATTCATTAATTCATTATATTTCTAAAATGCCCTATAGCAAAAGCTCTCTGGGCGGTTTACAAAGATCAAAACCCTAAAAATGCAATATTAACAACATAATATAAAGCCAATGCACAAAACAATTTCAAACAATCAATGGCAAACCCTAAGTCTCATTCAAAACCTTATTATATGTTCTCAAATGTCTGAGAGCAGAGGAAAACCTTAACCTGGCACCGAAAGGATGACAACGTTGGCACCAGGCAGGCGTCACTGGAGAGAGTGTTCCATAATCAGGAGGCCACCACTGAGAAGGCCCTCTGCATTGCTGCCATCCTCTGAGCCTCCCTTGGATATGCCCATCTGGCAGCTTCTGTTGCCATCGCAGCACACAGCCAGCAACAACTAGAACCATCGCCTGGTCCTGCCCTGGGCCAAGAGAGGGAAATCAAGATGCACAATCTGCAGAACCCATCCTGCATCATCCAGAAGAGACATTGGGCCCAAATGGATGGAAGCTCTTGTACATGTCCACTTTGAGTCCACTCCAACCCTCAATATCATGCAGTTCATAGCACAAGAAGCCCAGCCTCATCGAGGGGAGCAAATCTGCATGGACTTCACAACAGGAAGGGGGTGGTATGTACACCCCTGCCTGTGTCTTGAGTACTAAGCCTCTTGCTTAAATCTGTGATAAATTGGGAAGGTCAAATCCCTCACAATGTAAAAATTATTAAACTAATTGCAACCAAATCTAAAGTCTGCCAAGTAAAATTAGTATAAATGTGTAACTTGGGAGAGTTTATTCCAGCAACAGAAGTGGGAGTCTATTCACAACATGGGTATTTTTAGCACAGAATTCTGGATACTCAAAAGTAAGGCAGAGCTGGAAGCATATTTGACACTTCCAGAAACAAGAAATGCTATTCTGCAAAGACACATTAACGGTCGTGCAGCATCAGCACAGCTAACTAAAAGAATTAAGACGTGGGCTCATTAACGTTGTATTATGCTGCATTTTTTAATGGAAGTCTCTGATGGCACAGGGAATTGGCAGGCTGAGCAGGCCAGTGCAGCACAAAGCAGTGCCCTGGAAAAGAGCAGGCCTCAAAACGATTTTGGAATGGCAGGTCTTATGTACTTCTTGAGTTTGCGTCATTGGACTGGAAATAAAGACGTCACCTTGGCTTCCTTTTCTTCCAGGGCCTCAACTGGTTTAGGAGGAGATGATGGGCTTTCCCCAGTCCAAAACCAAGAAATACAGCCATGCTTGTCACTAGCCAATATCAACACTTTTGACTCAAACGCAGCACCATTGGCCTATCCTCCATTTTTTCTGCATCAATGAAGAGAAAAGTTTACAGAGATTTGCATGGTGGTCCAGGACCTCACGAACAACCAGAGGCCCCATGTGCTCCCCCTTTCTGTAAACCTCCAAGACAGGGTTTTTATTAAGCTTATGTCCTATCCTACACCAGCTCATAGTATAGTGAAAAAAGCAAACAATGAAACACCTTAAGCTTGAAAATAAATGCCCATTGCCACCCACTCCACATATTTAAGCGCAACCACTCAATATATACCCAATGAGAATGGGCTTATTCCATTTTTCAACCAGGTCCATGCCATCCTAACAGTTTATCAACATGAAGAAAGTGAAGCAGCATCAACGATTGTCTCCCTTGGCTCTTCTTATGAGCATCTCTACAGTGTATATGAAGCACCTCGAATTATCAAAAGGCAAGGAAGTTTCAAAGTCCATAAAACATGTTTGCATGTACTTTTTTGGAGAGAAAAAACTTGAACATAAAGTGCTCAGTACTTTTGGGCTCAAGCCACGGAAGTAGTTTGTTACACTGAAGTGAGCTGACAAGCAAGCACGCTCTTTCCTTTTTATTTATGGAGTAGGACAGCAAAGAGGCAGGCGCTGGAGCCATAAGGAAAGGTAAGCGTTAAGAAGCTCCTGACATAATTCAAGGAGCTTCTTTCTGGAAGAGCTGCAGCTGGCAAAGCGGAACAAGACTTCTGAGCTCAAGACGGGAGAGAAGTGTAAATGAGACGGAGACCACTTCCTGCTGGGAACACTTTAAGCCAACCGTCGCCAACCTGGTGGCCTCCAGATGTGTTGGACTGCAACTCTCGTACTTCCCAGCCAGCATGACCTATGGCCATGCTGGCTGGGAATTATGGGAGTTGCGGCCCAACACATCTGGAGGGACCCAAGTTGCAGAAGTCTTTAGTCTGTAGCTCTCTTGAGGTCCCTACACTCAGTCTCTTTCATTTTCCCTTCCCATATTCCAAACTCAACTGCTTTGGGGCTGCTTTCTTCCCCCTTCCCATATTCTTGCCTCCTCACCCTCTTTATCCTGTAGCTTATGTCTGAATGCTCTTCCATCAAGCCTCCACTTCTCAAAACTAAGCACCAGATTCCTTCTGCAAAACAGTTACTCTCTCCCTCTCTCCGTTACTTGGCTTACCCTGAATTGCTTCTACTCACCAAGTCTCTCTCACGCCCTTTCCTTCTCCACCGCATTTGGATCCTACAGCCACAGATCAGGGACAGTGATGCTCCCTACAGTGCATGCTGCACTAAAATGCTAAGCAACTGTTAAGCAATCAACGCCACCTTTAACTATCATATTACTCCTGCAAGCCACTGGGAATATCAAGCTTTTCTATGATATGACACACCAGTCTGTAAAAAAAACATGGGTAATCATCTTTGGACATGATGGCTGGTACAGTGAGCAGCACACCCCAAACTGCATGCCATCCCCTGCTCCATGTAGTCTGAGTTTATGTGTCTTCCCAGGCAACTGTACAACAGAAAACAACTGAGGTTTTAAGGGGTGGGAACATCAGATACTTCTGCGATGGCAATGTCCCTGAGCCAAGATTGGCTCCCAGCTTAGAGGAGAGTGTATCGTAACTCCCCCTGGGGAATTCCTTGACAGAAGAAGTTCTAGAGCCCTCTGAGCCAGATGTAGCCATGGAATAGGCCGCTTCAAAGGACCCTCAGCCTGCCCAATATGGTTCTGGGACCTTGAGGGAGATGGCTGCAGACCTGTCTCAACAGACAAAGAGCTTGGTTTCTCAGGCCGAGGGAGATGCTGAGCCAACCACCTGGTGCCGAAAGATCCAGACTATGATCGTGGCCAAGTGAAGGAGTGCTCACTTATGGAGGAAGGTTCCTCAGGAGTAAAGGCCTCCTCATGAGCAAGACAACCGCCAGAAAGCCTATAGTGACCTGCAGATGAGCCTTGGGTGGGGCTCTGAGAGCTCAGGCTTAGGCCTTGGACTGCCATGTGACCCTGCAAAGAGCAAGAATCCTTGCCTGGATCCTTGCTCTTTGCCTGTATCCAGTCGACCTACATCTTGGACTGCCTTGTAAACCTGCTCTTGGAACTTACTACACCTCAACCTCACCTGAAACAGATTGCAGAGCCAAGGAATCCCCAAATTTGGCCAGAAGGAAGGGAAGAAACTCAACTCAAAATCTCTCTATTTTAACTGCCTGGAGGGGGTAGGGCAAACTAAAAATATTCAAGTTATATTTCTAAGGAAAAATCTTTTTACATAAATGTGTTGAATATAAGAGTCATGAATTCAGTTTGTGGTAAAAGGCTTGTACAGGCTTGTGTTAAGCTTAGATTTTACTTTAAATCAGATGTTTACAGAAAGGCAATTAAAAAAAAAAGATTTATGTCCACCCTGGGGGAAAGCAGCACTACAGGTAAGATTTCCACAGCATCTGGTAACTTTAGACTACTTTAAAAAAAAACATGCAACTCAGTATGTCTGATATACTACTGTCATCTCCAAGAATTATTTCCAGCATCCAAGTATAAGACTTAAAAACTGTGGGAACTTGGATCCAAGTATGAAGCACAAAATTATTGCCAACAAATAAAAGTACTTGTACTGATTGACAGTAAACCTACACACACACACACAGATAAGCACCCTTGTCAACTTGAATGTGCTTTTAAGCAGCCCAATTAATTATCCAGCAATTTCCAAGAAAATTGGCACTGCCAGACACAGCTAACCATCAAAAGACTAAGGGGGAGTTGCGAGAGATTCCAGGCTGTCCAGCAATGAAAAAGACCATTTGGTCTAGGGAGAACTAGAGGTGAGAAGTTTACTATCAATAAATTTGAGCAGCCTGGAAAATGTAATGGTTTTCCCCCACTATATCTGTACGCTCACTAACACACGGGAAGATAACAGCGGTTTAATGAAGTTTGCCTGAAAGCCAGGATTTCTTCTTGTTGATCAAGAACTAGAGAGGTAATCAAGGCCAAGTGTTTTATTTAGTTTTAACCCAATTCTAAGTTTGAACATTCACAGATGCCCAATTAACCATTCTTTATATATCAATTCCAAACAATAAAAAAGATGTCTATTTGCATTTTTAAAATCCTGTCAGTTTAATAGAGTATCAGCTCAAGAAAATGAGATTTTCCAGGTTTGGATATCACGATAGCAAACAGGTAATGGGGCGCTCCTGAGTTGCCAACTGAAAGCAGGAGCAATGCGGATGCAGGAGGCAGTACGTTCACTGCTGCTTGGTCCTGACAATTCCTGAGTTAAACAACCTAAGAATCATTGTGATGTGCAAACCGAGTCAATGTCTATGGGGGATATAGTAGACAAAGCCTGTTGGAAGTCCAAGCAAATAAAGTCCCTCATCAAAGATTCGTAAGCAAACTTAGCAGTCAATGGATAAGATGAGCAGAATATGTTGGGCATAGCAAAGGTTTTTTTCAAGCACCTGAGAATATCTTTTTCTTCTGTGTTGGGCCTCTTATGGATTCGTAACTGGTTAAAAAACAGAAAGAAGAGAGTAGGAATAAATGGTTAATTCTTGCAATGGAGGGGTGTTAACAGTAAGGTTCACCAAAGATCTGTAAACCTCACATATGCTGATGGAGTCTGAGCTGGAAGTGACTGACCAAGGAAGTTCTTGGGGTTGTGGTAGACAGCTTGATGAAAATGTCAACACATTGTGCAGCTGCTGTGAAAAAGTCGAATTCCATGTTGGGGATCATTAGAAAAGGTCTCAAAAATAGAACTGCCAACATAATAATGCTCTTATAGAAGTCTATGGTGTGTCCACACTTGCAATCCTGTTTAAAATACTATTTAAAAGGATATTGTATAGCTGGAAAAGGGCAACCAAAATGATCAAGGGGCTAGAGCAGCTCCCCTTGTGAGACAAAGTTACAATGTTTGGGGCATTCTAGCACAGAGAAAAAGGAATTAAGGAGAAGGGGGTGGACATGATAAGGGATGTATACAATTATGCTGGGTGCGGAGAACGTGGTCTCATAATACTAGAACCTGGAGTCATTCAAAAAAATTGTATAGCTGAGAGTCAGGGCAGATAAAAGGCAGTACTTTTTCACAGGGCATATGAATCAACTAAGGAATTCACTACCACAAGATGGCCACCAACTTGGATGGCTTTAGAAAGGGATTAAACAAATTCATGGAAGGTAAGACTGTCAATGGCTACTAGTTCTGACTGGTATATATTACATTCCAATATCGGTGGCAGTACACCTCTGTACGTCACCTGCTGGGGAACATGAGTGGGAGGGTACTATTGCTCTCATGTCCTACCTTTGGGCTTCCTACCTCTGGGCAACTGATTGGCCACTATATGGACAGAATACTGGACCAGATAGTTCTTTGGTCTTATTCATCAGGTCTCTTCTTATATCCTTTTGTACCTCATCCAGGCCAGATTAACATTTCCTTACAACAGCTGTTGGCTTTTCTTAATTCATATTCATAAACACTGTGCTACAAAAGAGTGAGTCACATTCTAAGTGTGAGAAATACTGGGAGGATTCTGTTTTTCTTCCTTTATATACATACTATCAGTAGTAAGTCTTTGATCAGTTTCTTGCTTAACCTGCCAGTGCCAAACTAGTTTTCATTCACCCATATTTCCAAAAACATCTCTGAATGTATGTCACCCTCATTACTCAAGAGGCTGCCACATCAGGTCCACCAAGTCTCTACGCAGCCTGCACCTCTTCACTCTTTCGCCCATCAGCATCAACGCAGCAGGCCTCTCTGCAATTTACAACCCAATCACTTGTGAAGAAAGTGTGGCAGACATGACAGGGCAGACATGACAGTTTGAGCATAATATGCCACTGTGTTCTGATCAAAGAACCAATGAAACCCAAACTGAGTTCTGTTTCGGCTTCACCAGCTCAGTCTTCAAAAAATCCCAAAGATACGGGGCCGGCCATCCTGAACGTGATTGGGCCTGTGCAACAGAATTGCTGAGTACACTGAGAATTGTTCCAGTAATAAATTAATTCCTTCCATTCTACTGTACCTAGAGGTTTAAGGTAAGGAGATTTCAGAGGAAGAAGTGGTAGAGAAGAGAGGAGGAAGGAAGGAAGCAAACTCAACCAGAGGCAATGACAAAGAATCAAACCCTTCCATAAGAACATAAGACTAGCCCTACCGAAGCAGACTAAGGTTTATCTTAGAAATAAACCTAGTCCAGCATCCTGTTCTCCAACAAGCAGGACACAAAAGCAATAGCCTTCTCTCACTGGTGTACCCCACCCCCACCATCTCACTGGTATTCGGTGGCATACGTTTTCTGAATATGGAGGTTCCATTTATCTATCATTGCTAATACTCGCTGATAGACCTTACCCTTGATCCTCAGACAGCAAGATTCCTGGACCCTTCTACGGGTTTTAAGGCAGCAATTAAAAGGAGGGAGACGCTGCTGCCTCTCCTAATCTCTCTGCGCCTGCAGAGAGAATTAGAGACTTGACGACAGGCTTGCTAGCCAAAAAAATGATAACGAAACGTGAGTACAAAGAGCACCATTAGCAAACAGCTCAAATCCAAGTGGATGCACTCACCTCTCAAAGAGACAGAAGCTGGCAAGCCTGAAAATGTTAATCCACCTTGACAGCCCTCCAATGCTAAAAGCTTCTGTTCCACAATGCAGGTACTTGTACATCCACAACACAGGACTTCCAGAGGTTAAGGGCACGCAACAAAAGATGCCTGCTTGCTAAATTTGCTTGTTTGCAACAAGACTGAGGGATTAACGGGTGGGGGAGAAACCCATTTATCAGCATCTGCTCACCATTACCATCATTCAGGTCCTTCCAATGTTTCTTCCAACAGTCATTCAAGAAAACCAAGAGTAGTGTTGGCTAAACCGTAAAATACTTGCTCTAACTAAGTGTACTTTACTTTTGCCTGCCGGAGCAGTGACTACTGGTCCTTTGGTCCAAAGAGGAAGGAGCGTAGAAGATGGCCCTTTGAGAGTTCCAAGACCAATGGTCTTTGAGCGATTTACCAAAGCAAATCCTTGTTAAAGTGAAGCACACAGCCAACAGATTACAACCCAGGCCATTTGTATCGTCCAATTCTGCAGGAGTACAGAATGTGGTATCAGGTGCAGGACTGATCTTCCTGATAATGTCAGCTTTCAATGTATTTTCAAGCATGTGTCCAGCCCTTCTTATGATTTCCAAGAAGACATGAAAGTATGAGGGCAACATTTGCCAAAGTTTCAGAAGCCAAAGGAGCGCGTTAAGACTCCTGGGGTTAGGACTACAGTCCCCTGTATAGTTTCTTATACCACCCTAAGACTATATACACCAGAAGTATGCCAATGGAAAACATGCACATGAGCTCAATTTGCATAATGGACTCCTTGGTGGAGAATTTTAAAGAAATTTAGTACAAACAACATGTCATCCTGATTTAAACATTTTAATGATTGTGAAGCTCTCCAAAACTAGGAGTTTAGCCACCTCTAAACACAGAACGGAAGTTCCTTGGAAAACAACCCCCCCACCCCAGAGCTCATTGTTTTAGAAATATGTTTTTCATTTACTGCAGCTGTAATTTAGCCCATTGGGATAAACTTTCAACATATTTACATCTGGAAACGCTATTGTTTCCTCATAGTTCCAATGCTCAGACTCATTTCCTCTGTTCCAGATGCCTGGGAAGTCACCACTTCCTATCAGAACTTTTATTAATGATCCAGAAATATCTTCATTCAAGGCTCTTAAGGAAACCTACCCCTTGGCAAACAGTGCTGGTAGCACAATACGAATCCTGCACACCAAGAGACAGTTCTCCTGTGTAGATTCCAGTCACGTGCAGTGCAGTGGACCTGCCCAAGTTGCTTCTAGAACACAAACACACACACATCCATGCACACACACAAACACTATTGCCTTGGTACCAGAGGTTGCAAACTGCTAACTGTCACAGGTGGCCGCGGAGTCCAGGTATGTGTTTTACCAGTTTAGGATGCTACACCCTATTTGGAGAAGACGGACATTGCCCCAGTTATCCATGCACTAGTGACATCCAGGCTGGACTACTGTAACGTGACAGTTCAGAAACTTCAGCTGGTGCAGAATGCAGATTTCTGAGTGTTGGTGGGAGCAAGGCGATTAAATCATACAGTTACTGGTGTGTTTCTTGGCCCAATGTAAAGTGCTGGTTTTGACGTTTAAAGCCTTAAATGTTCAATGTCTTAAATTTTTGTAAATCGCCCAGAGAGCTTCGACTATGGGTCGGTATATAAATGAAAATAATAGTCATCATCATCATCATGGTTTGGGACCAAATTACTTGAAGGACCACCTTCACCCATATCAGCCTGCCCACACTTTTAAGATCAGCAAAAGAGGCCCTTCTCATTTGCCCACCTGTAAGAGCAGTTAGGTGGGCAATCACACAAGAGAGGGTCTTTTCTGCAGTGGTCCCACACCTCTGGAATAAGTTGCCATTGTGGGTTGACAAGGCTTTTAAGAAGGCCCTAAAAACATACTATTTTACTCTGGCCTTTCCCTGATACGTTTGCTGTTGTTGCTCTTTTTATTGGGTTTTTTAGATCATTTTTATTGGGGTTTTAAAAAATCATTTAAAATCATTTTTTATTATGTGTTTTATTGTTGTATGCCAGCTTTTGAGGGCTCCTGCCCTGAAAGGCAGTGGAGAAATATTTTCAGCAGCAACAACGCCTGCTAGCCACCCATGGAGTGGAGACCCAATTGTTTCAAGCTTATGTAAAATAGGTCTTTCTACCCACCCACTCCCAAGTTCAGCAAGAATGTGCATTTTCATCTTTTCTTCAGGATGTCATTTCAGAGCCTTGGGGCCACTATTAAGAAAGCCCCGGCTCCATCCAACCACTGTTCTAACCTCTTCAGAAAAAACGGGATTCTGAGAATGGTGTTATTTGGAGGTTTTCAGGCATGCAGTCCCCAAATCCTAAAGCTTTCTCTTTCCTTCTGCCCCTGCCTCCCTTTGCTACTTTCTGATATAAGCACTCAACACTATAAATTTTCACATATTTCATTAGACCAAGAATCAGCAGCTAAGTTTGCACTCTGCAGATCAACCTAGCCTTTCCATTACAACTAAACCTGCATCAAATAAAAAGATATAACATTTTGGTAGTGTTCCCCCCCCCCCTTTTCTTCTTCCCCCTTTTAAGTTTCTGATGAGGAGACACTCTTGAAGGAACTAAAGAAAGAAGAGTAGTGAAGGGGGATTTTTCTCTTTAAAAAAACAACAAAAAACCTTGTGTTTAATAACGTACTTTCATTCTGCGCTGTGGATAGCCTGCTAAGCCATAGACCAAAAAGGAACAGCCAGCAGCTGTTCCCGTCAGCTGCCTTCCTTTAATAGTACACGCATCAAAAAGGAAAGCTGCTTCCATTGAACTAAAAGCAAAGCCAGGGAATAGCGTATTAGCCAAAAGCCATTTCCGTAATGGGACTATAGTTTTTTTTATCATCAATCAGGGGGCCCAGATTAAACTTTTGCCTCCCTCGTTCCCCCTTCCTTGAAGCGATTGTTACAGAAGACCAGCAGCGTACAGTTGGCATTATGAGCATTTAAGAAAGCTCTGCAATACCCGAAGAGCCGTCCTACAAGATTTGGGGGCTTCTGATATGGTGGTAAACACACACATTATACAATCAGAGTACTCCCTTTCAAACTAGTATGGTCAACTAAGACAACCATGCAAGGCAGAGGAAGAGGATTCGTGGGGCTCCTCCACATCAAAGGGGAATAGAAGAGTAACCTCAGATCCACTCCTGTGTATACATAAGGAATTAGTCAACGAAAAGACTAGGTGGTGTCCTTATTTGCCACATCTACTTTTCTTTTAGCACAGGAGGACCTGTCTTCTTTAGAATGCCAAGAATCTGAGTTGGAACGAAGGACATCTTCACACAGCAAATGAAAAGGGCACAGGAGTGTTCCTTTAGCTAAGGTGAGTTCCACCATTGTAAGCCTCACTATTCCAGTGCTTATAAAACTGACACCTGTTGAGCTGACAGTGTGAAACTCGGCATCCGTGATCTACCTGTTGACGTGTAGAATTGTGCAGAATTTCAGACTGACCTGATAGAAAGTGGCACAGGTACAGCAAGTTAAAAAGTGCTAAAAATGGACATGCCCTTTTTCCTCCAAGCTGCAGCTTAGCATATCATATATATTTTTTTCAAATTGTGGTGAAAACGACTGATGTATGTTTTTTCTAGCTTGCCAGGAAAGTATGCCTTTTGTTGATTTGGTGAAGTTCTGTGCAGTGGTTCAGAAGGGATTACAGTTTTTCTGCCCCATGAAAGCCTATGATAACAACTGTTGGCACAGTTAATTCGGGCATGCTCAGTTTCACGCGGAAGCTAGAATGCTGCCAGGACTCAGGTGTCTTCTATCGCAATTCTATTACAAAGGCCGTGCCTATTCCTTTCATTATAGCATGCAATCTCAGAAGGGGAGACTACACATGACTACACAGATGAGGGTGGTGGCCAGGGTTGGAAGGCAAATAAACAAGCAAATAAACAATGGTGAACAGGAGGGGCCACTCCAATGGGCTGTCAGTGGGCTCCTGCTGGGATGTGGGGCTCTCGGCAGGGGCCCCAACCATGCCTTACTCTTGATGCTGAAACATAGGGCTACAGAGCTCTCCTGGTGAGCAGGTTTCCATGAACTAGAGTTTCTTGGCTGGAACAATCCACACATGGGTTCCTGATGTTTTATTAGGTCTGCATTTCGAGCAGCGGAGGCTGGTGACTCCGATGTCACTGAAGCAGCAAATCTGCTCCAGGTTTCACTTAGAACCAGTCAGAACCCTAAAGGAGCTAATCAAGGTGCTTCACACTGGTTCTGACTAAAACCCAGCATGGATTCTCTGCCCTCTGACATTTGAACCACCACCCTCCACTGATTTAGAGGGAAGGGCCCCTTTGCCCAAGCCCAGCCAGAGGACCTCCAGCTGAATAAACCTTTCCCCAAAGGCAAGGTCTTCCAATGGCCAGCCTTCTGCAGATCTCCTGGTGGAATGTTATTGCCATTAGACAACTATGGGAATCTTCCCCTCTGCCTTTCAATTAACTTCCAGGCTTCAAAGTTTACCCTGGTGCTTTCCATCCATTGGTCTTGATGGTAATGAAAATTTTATACCTCTCAGCTGTGGAATCTGCAGAAAATATAGGTGGGATCCGTATAGGAATCTTATCCCTCACCTGCACACACGCACACGCAAGCAAAATAAAGGCCGCTTCAAACACTATTTTCTACACCAATACTGCTTACATGAGACTTTCCCTGATGTTTGTAGCTCAGGCCAGATATGAGAAGACCTTGGGTGAATTGCCCTGCCATGGCAACAGCTGTAAGAAACTCAAAGAAAAAACTTGTCCAATGGTATAAAAACCATAGCCTTCAGCTCATCCCATCTAGTTGCCAGTGTATAGACACAAGACAACCTGTGGTAACAAGGTCTGCAGAAATTATTTACGAGTATCTAATATTTTAACAATTTTATACAAAATATATGCACAGGCCGTACTTGCAATGTGCCTTATCAACACTTTAGATATAATATTGTTTTATTGTTTGTAAGTATGCACAGGCCATGCATACAGGCCTCCTATTCTTACTGATCCTGTCACCAATACAAAATGTAGCAAAATGATTAATTCTACAAGTAACTATTACATTAACAAAGGAGGTCAATTGTTTAAGAAGGAATATGGATTTGCTTTGGGTACTACTTATGGGAGCCTTAAGCAGAACAAATCCAAAATGACAGAAACCATGAAGACGATTCGGGGCACACACACAAAAATGTACAATAAGGAAGTAGTATCTTCTACTTGCAAAGATTCCTCGAGGAGATGTGCACATACACCAAGTCAGCACTTGAAATGTTCTATAAATTGACCTCATCTATGCCTGCCTATTGCAATGACCATATGGACCCCACAATGCTATGCTACCAAGTCATAAGCAGCAGCAGCTCCAGTAGTCTCCAGCCTTTCCCTGATGTGGTCCGACTGGTTCTTTACTGATATATGCTGTCTAAAGGCAAGTAAAAACTCTTTCTAGGCAACTAAGCAAGAAGCTTTACAGAAGTCAATTCTGCAATTAATTACTGTGTGTGATCCAAGGTGAGCTTGTGACTTCTGGGCTGACTCGCAAGGCTGGAATAGCCTCTCCATACTGAAAAATGCAGTGTGGCACCTATACTGAAAAATAATTCTTACCTTAAGCAGATAATCCCTTAGTATGTCCTGGATCTCGCAAACTGTTTATCTGCAAAATAAAATACAATAAAATAAATACAGCAGATGTGGAGGTTCCAATAGATTGCTCTGGTTTTAGAATAAATATACCCACTAATTTGTCCATCAGATCAGCCCAAGAAACCTACAGAACCTTTATGATCAGCATTAGTACACTGTCTTCAATCTTCTTGTCTGTGTGGTCTCCCCTCTCCCCCCACCCCCAACCAGGAGACAAGAGAGTCATTAGGATATTAATCCAGATCTAGAGGCTTCTTACGTACTATTCAATATAAACTCAAATTAAGGTAACTAGGTAGCATCCCATTAAGGAAAGCTGAAGCAATGAAATGCACCAGACTTTGAAACTACATGGAAGTTTTCATCACGCAGAACGAAAACTCGGCTATTCTTGGCTAGAGCGCACAAGCTTTAATTACTTGCGCAATTATTTCCAATCAAGTAAACAATGATGTAATGAGAGAATGTTTAGCACTTCAAAATACATTAAAACTAATACACTGCAATCAGCTGTCTATAGCCAACTATGCAGGAGGTTAAGGGAAGAACAGGTAAAACCACACTTAATATATGAAAGTTAGCAACTTTTTTTTTGTAGCTGTGAAAGCCACTAGTGAAAACTTGCGGTATTGCAAGTACATTTGTACCTCTGAGCTTCCTAATAAAAAGCTGTTAAGTTGGGTTAAGAACGCCCAACACTACTACTCTTTAACTGTTGACCATCCCAACAGCCTTACCCCACAACACACACATACAAGAGCCCCAAGACAGATGAAGCTTTGGAGGAGAAGACAATAGGCTAGTCTTTTTCCAACCTGGCACTCTCCAGAGGTGATAAGACTCAAACTCTCATAATCCATAGCCCGCATGCTGTCTGGGAATGATGGGAGTTGTAGTCCAACACATCTGGAGGGTGCTGGGTTAGGGAAGACTGCACTAGGCAAAGCACCATGCGCATCATTTTCCAGTCCTTCCTCTCCCCTTAGAAATTTCATGGAAAACAGCTCATAGAAGCAGTGCCCGCAAAGCAGAAGAACGGCTGGTGCTGGTCAAATCCCACTTTTAAAATTGAAAGGGAAGTTTTGTAGGTAGGTGAGAGATGAGTATCACTTCTAGCCAATGCTTTGCAAGCATCTTCACCAGACACAGCCCCACCCAACCCACTAGTGCTGGTATGAAATCCCATCCACAGTGGCTGTTTGCCAGAATTACATAACGCAGGTGGAAGACAAAGTTCCACCCACATTGAATGTCAGCTGACTTGCAGCAGCAACAGCCAAGGACAGAATGGTGTTAACAGAAGGAGTAAAGGATGTTTTTACCATCAGCAAGGAAGATTTTTAGACTGAAGGTGGGTTAGAGAATCAATGAACATTTGTCAACCATGTTGGGGATTGCGCATTAAGCCACAGAAGGCAACTATACATGTGACTTAACATGTCAAACACTACTGCTGTGCATACATACCAGTATTTCCTATGACAGCGTGAATGCAATACACATTTTAAGGATATGCGTGTACAAACATCTGCAAGCCCTAGATCAAACAGGTTCCTAGACATTTGTCCAGAGGTCTACACTGTCCACGTTGCTGTGGGAAACATCACTCTATACTCAAGCAATTATGTTAGACACATAAAAGCTACAGCTGCTGCAATTCAGGGCTAGAGAATCCCCAATTCCATGGCAAACAGAGGCACAAGAAAATATAGATGGAGTGCAAAGACCTGACTACTCTGGGAATTGCACAACGCCCACTTGAAACTCAATATCACTGCACAGTAGAGATGCTTTTGAGCTCTCATTAAGTCAGGATTTCAGAAGCCCAAAAGGTCAGCTCTGCAAAAACGAATCTCTGTGGGGACGCTAAGAGGCGAACAAATGTATGCCCCACAAGAGGGTCATTCCGAAGGCTGAAATCCATGAATTTGGGTATCTAGAGGGCAAGAGACAGATTACTGCAGATGAGGCAGGGGGTGCACTCTCATGCAGATGAATGGGTGGTGAATTATTTTATTTTATGTATTACGTTTCTACACCGTCCATCAGATGAAGCTATCTGGGGGTCTCACAAATCAAACAATAGTAAAAAATAACATTAAAATCTTAAATTTAAACCAGAAAAAAACAAAGTAGAAACCAGGTTAAGAGCCAGCAGCAATGCAAAGATCTGAAAGACTAAAAAGCCTAGGAAAATAACTTGGCACCGAAAAGATCATAATGTAGGTGCCAGGTGAGCCTCGCTAGGTAGGGCATTACCACTGAAAAGGCCCTTAGTAACCACCTGGCTCAACTCATTTCATAGAATCATAGAATAGTAGAGATGGAAGAAGCCTGTAAGTCCACCTTAAAGCATACCTGGGAAGGCCTCTAAAGATGATCCTAGGGTACAGGCAGGTATATATGGAAGGAGATGACCCTTCAGGTAACCTGACCTCAAGCCAATTAGGGCTTGGTTAGTTGAATTGGTGAACCCCCTGCTCCTTTCCTGAAGTACTGCCGAATGAGACCCAGCTGAGTCACATTTAAACAGCAATTTAAATAACAGGTTTTTATACTCAAACAGGTATATCACCCCCCCTCCCCAAAACTGCAGGCTGGTTCAAGAGGGAGTACAGTTTCCTCCTCTTCTGATCCAGCCAACAAGCACCAAAGCTGCCTGATCTGTTCCCATTCCTGATGGATGGCACTGCACCGCTAAGGAACTAATCTGTAGTGAAACTTAAACCACAATGTTCAGCTTGGAAAAAAGGAGGCTAAAGAGAGACATGATAGAGACGTACAAAATTATGCCTGGTGTGGAGAATGTGGACAGGGAGACATTTTTCTCCCTCTGAAGCTGATTGGTGGGAGATACAGGACAGATAAAAGGAAGGGCTTTTCCACATAGCGCATAGTTAACCTCTGGAATTTGCTACCACAACCAAATTTGTGGTGATGGCCACAAATTTGGATGGCTTTAAAAGGGGGTTAGATAAATTCCTGGAGAAGGCTATCAATGGCTACTAGTCCTGATCATTATGCGCAACCTCCAGTATCAGAGGCAGTAAGCCTCTATAACTAGTTATTGGGGAACATGGGTGGGAGAGTGCTGTTGCACCATGGCCTGCTTATGGTTCCCTGGTTGACAGGTGGTTGGCCACTATGTGAACAAAGTGCTGGACAAGATGGACCCTTGGTCTGATCCAGCATGGCTGTTCTTATGTTCTTACCCAAACCAAGACTTTGCCCAGTTGACCTTGTTTATATTTTGCTGAGAAAAAGGGATTTAGACAAAGGATTGTCATATCCTATGCCAAGTCTGAGGAACATTTCTCCAGATGCCATCTAAACTTCATAAGAAATTGCTGCATTGTGTTAATCATTCCACATTCCTTGCAATAAAATATCAGATGCCAGCAAGGCCACCATCTAGAGATCTGTCTGGTGGGCCCACTTAAATCCAAATCAAAGATTCCAAAGTGGCAACTGCCACAGCCTTTTTCACCTCATCACTCTTATAATTGTGCTAGGAGAGCCAGTAACTTAGTTCAGCTTCTACAAAGAGACACCCAATTTATAAAAATGCATCTGGGGGTCCTCCTTCCTATGTTCAAGATGGGTCACTTATGGCATGCACTGAACAAGATGTTAGTATTTAATTGATTTATGGACAGCTTACCACATCTGAAAAAATAATACAAGAAACCGAGACAACAATACAAACATCATAATATATACAAACCCTCATCTGTTAAAACATTTAAAATCAAAACTCAAAACACAACAATTCACAAGCTGAGCAGCACAATCAGTCAAGGCAGGCCTGGGTGAAGAGATCAACCTTTAACAGGCACCTAAAATCTAGCACCCTCCAGATATGTTGGACTATTAACACCTATGGAAAGAGCCAGGTAGCGGAAGGCTGGTATGCACCTTCACACAAAAGGTTCCATGCCACACAGAAAACGAACATGCTGGTGAGAAGGCTAAGCTAGAACCCGTCTCCCAGACATGCTTTGAATGTATGTGGAGGGGATGTTTTGATATACAGGTACCTTCAATCATGTGAGGCACCCCCCTTACAAACTGAAGTAGCGCAGCCCAGGTACAGGTTGACCCCTGCAGTGACTCATGGGCCATGTTTGCAGAACAAAGCATGGCTACCCCTCTATGGCAATCTGCTCTCTTCTGTCTTCCTGGCCTCACTGAAACTTTTCCATTGATGCGTGCACACCATTCAGGGCTCTGTGGGTATGCATTCAGGCCTGTGGAGTCTCACTGTTTCCCCAACACCCAATACTTCTCTGCGTTGACTTTCAGATAACGTTTTGTCTGCCCTTACTGATTCTCTTATCGATAAACCCCAGGGATCATAGGAATGCAGTTTCAAAACCATTGACTCAGAAAACAAGAGCTGAGCAGGGCTTCTGGAGAGGAGAGTTCTGCCTCACACACAGACACAGCTCTCTCCCCATGTGCCTAGGGCTCCCCCCAGCCCAAAGCCCCATGCCCTTCACTGTACTTCGCTAATCAATCTCTGCCAGAAAATACTGCATATGTGCAGATTCACTTAACGTTCACCTTTTACCCAAACGCTTTTCAGTTGCCCTGGGGCACCATTTGGATATTTGTGGACAGGGAATGATCACAGATTTTTGCACAGGAGAATTTTGCCAGTGTATTTCTCTCCTCCCCTGCCCCCAACTGCCCACCAGATGCCTTCTCGACTGACATTCCTCTCATCTTCACTCCCCCCAGCCACTTACAACCTTCATAATAGGACGTTTTCAATCACGCTTGCTCTACTTTCAGGAGGGAAAAGGCTGCATATTAAATTTGACAGCCACAGTACACTAAAAATAAGGGAGGGGGGCATGGAACTGCCGAAGACTTCGCCTTCACCTTTGACTTCACAGCCCAACAGTTTCTGTCAGCAAACCTCAAAGAACGCAGAATATTCCACATATCCTATTGGTTCTGGTGCTCAGTCTCTGCCAAATTGCTTCTGCTTGGGACTTAAAGGGGAGGGGGTTCAGCTTGGAAGTTACATGCTCTCTGAGCTTTCATTTTCCCTAACCACCCTACAAGGTTATTCACAATTATTCCCATTACACAGATATGGGTCAACAAGGTCAACAGTTTCTTGCACAAGTACGCACCAAGAGCTTATAGAATCACAGAATCATGGAATAGTAGAGTTGGAAGGGGCCTCTAAGGCCATCGGGTCCAACCCCCTGCTCAATGCAGGACTCTTACCTTAAAGTATCCCTGACAGATGGTTGTCCAGCTGCCTCTTGAAGGACTCGAGTGTGGGAGAGCCCATGACCTCCCTAGGGAATTGGTTCCATTGTTGTATTGCTCTAACAGTCAGGAAGGTTTTCCTGATGTCCAGCCAGTATCTGGCTTCCTGTAACTTGAGCTCATTATTCCGCGTCCTGCACTCTAAGATGATTGAGAAGAGATCCTGGCCCTCCTCTGTGTGACAACTTTAAGATTAAGCAGATGTGGGCTTTGGTTCATCATGCTGTCCACTAGACCAGGTTGGGCAGAAAATAGCTCTCCAGATGTTTTTGACTTCACCTTCCACATTTCATGCTGGCAGGGGCTTCTGGGAGTCGAAGTTCAAAACGTCTGGGAATTTACCTTCTGCCCACCCCTGCACTAGACCATACTAGGTCTTATTTTGAGGGGCTCTGGGTTTCTTGGCTAAAGGAGGCTAGGGGTTTTCCCAAGCAGTCCTCCGTCTCTTTAGAACAGTTTCTTTTATCAGACGAGAAAGTCTGTTCTCCTAATAGTAATCCTAGCTTGTCAAATGATGGAACCCAATACAATTCACCTCTTGGTTAACTACTACCTTCTACCTGGGCTCTTTGCCAGCATCTAACTTGCCACAGTCTTAAATCAAGCACTTAAGTCAAGGCATGGCAGGCTCGCTTCCCGCAGAGGTATGACAGCCAAGTTTTGGATACATCCATATTTTGAATCAAGTTACTGCCTACCCATGAGCTAGTAAAAAATAAAACAGATTTTTTTAAAGTTATGGCAATGGTCGCTTTGAAAACTAACTTGGTTTAAAAGAAAATCTGAATTTACTTAAAGTTTCAAACATGTTAAAGCTGTCTTAAAATTAAATAACCAGAAAGGTTTATAGGCACCAATATCTGTACTTTTAAGACCTATAGTGGTGGGAAATAAGATAACCATAAAAATACAATGGCTGCTTCCTTCAATAAAATACGGAGCCAGGGAAGATACTGCAATTCCTCTTCCTGAGGGGTTGGAAACATAGAATCATAGAACAGTAGAGTTGGAAGGGGCCTATAAGGCAATGGAGTCCAACCCCCTGCTCAATACAGGAATCCACCTGAAAGCAGCCATGACATATGGATATCCAGCTGCCTCTTGAATGCCTCTAGGGTGGGAGAGCCCACCACCTCCCTAGGTCATGGGTTCCCATTGTTGTATTGCTCTGTCAGGACGTTTTTCCTGATGTCCAGCCAAATCTGGCTTCCTGTCACTTGAGCCCATTATTCCACATCCTGCACTCTGGGATGATTGAGAAGAGATCCTGGCCCTCCTCTGTGTGACAACCTTTCAGGTACTTGAAGAGTGCTCTCATGTCTCCCTTCAGTCTTCTCTTCTCCAGGTTAAACATGCCCAGTTCTTTCAGTCTCTCCTCACAGGCCTTTGTTTCCAGACCCCTGTTGCAACAGTGCAATCCCATATATGCTTATTCAGAAAGCATAGTCGGCATACTGGGGAGGAGCCATAGCTCAGTGGTAGAGCACATGTGTTGCCGGCACAAGTGTTGTGAGTG
Organism: Anniella stebbinsi; assembly: GCA_029215795.1. Lineage (NCBI taxonomy): Eukaryota > Metazoa > Chordata > Lepidosauria > Squamata > Anniellidae > Anniella > Anniella stebbinsi. The sequence continues at coordinate 236,383,362 of JARDYH010000002.1, forward strand.
ACTCACAACAATAAGGTTCAGTCCCCAGGATCTCAGTTAGGATGAGGAAAGGATCCTACCTGAAACCCTGGAGAATTGCTGAACATCAGTGTCAACAATACAGGGCTAGATGGACAAAGGGTCCAACTCAGTCTAAGGCAGCTTCCTATGTTCCTAAGTAAGCCCACTGGGTTCAGTGGCATTTACTCCCAGTTAGGTGAACACAAGATTTCACCCTGGGGCTGTGATCTTATTCACATACTGTGGTGTGAGTAAGTACTTCTGAATAGATATTGCACTGTAAGAATCTTACAGCACCTAGGTGCTACAAAGACTGGTGTAGTTCCTCCAGTTTTTGTCGCAACCTTTCAAAAATGCCGTGCAGCCATATGCAAGGAGTGTTCACCACAAAAGTATGCAGCTCTTACCACTTTCGTGAACTCACTGTGACTCTTGTGACTAAAATGTTTAGCTTGAACTACAATAAATACGAATAGTATTTACGATTTGCACTTCTGAATGAAATCACAGTTGCACAGCTGTAAGCTCAGCTGCTTGAGTGCCCAAAGTTTCAGCTGACCTGTGTACCCTAAAGTTAAGTTGCATACTCCATCAAGCCTGACTGAGAGTACTGACTGGTATCCATGGTCCATAGATGTTAAAAATGGAGAATACTAAATCCAGAAGCTCGCTTATTTAAAAGTTGGGTTTCTTCACCAACTAAAGCATTGGGCAGGAGATTTCTTCCAAAACACAAATGAAACTTGGGAAGCTAAAGTATACAAGGGATTTGGCGAAAGATCTGTTATTTTATTTATCTGATATATTTCTTAGCCACCTTTCAAGATTGTGGTCTTCCCAAGGCAGCGTACAACATGAAACATCTTAAAAATTAAAGTTTTAAAATAAGTTAGAGAGCTTCAGCTATTGGGCATTATAGAAATCCTATAAATAAATAAAACAGTTAAAATACTATTTCAAATATTTAACAGCAGCAAATTAAACGCCCTCAATTAAGAGCCACAGAGAACAGACGTGTTTTTAAAGCCCTCTTCAAAGGAGACTAATGGAGCCAGCTGTACAGAGAATGCCATAAGAAAGGGACCATCACTCTAGAAGTTCCCACCAGCCTTATAGATCTTATTATTGGGCCAGTAAATAGGGCTTCCAAAGAGGAATTTAAAGGAAGGACAAGTTCATACGTTATTTTAAAGCAAGGGTAGATTAATATGGGTGTCGGCAGTCCTTCAAATAACTGGAACCCAAACCATTCAAAGCTTTACAGGTTAACATCAACAATCTGAATTGGATCAGGAAAAGCACTGACAACCAGTGCAGCTGGTACAGAATTGCTATATGATCTGACCATCTAGCCCCAGCAAGGATGCAAGCAGTCACATTCTGCAACAGCTGAAGTTTGAATCATCTTCAAAGACAGTAAAGTGCATTACAAACGTCTAGCCTGAACGTAACTAGGGCAGGCATAACGTAGGCCAAGCCCACTCCCTCGAGATAGTGGAAGTTGTGTTAATAGCATGGGGCTCAAGCTAAAATCTTGCAGTGCCTCACAGGGCAAAGGCCACAAGGAAGAGGAGATGTCCCTGAGAACCACCTTCTGAGACAGACTAGCCACGTAGGATGAGAGCCTCTATAGCACCATGCCTGCTAAATCCACCCCACCCCACAGATCCAGGGGGATACTGTGGCCGATAATATCGAAAGCTGCTGAAAAGTCCGCCCAGCTATTTTCGCACAAAGCCGTCCAAACACTGAATGCTAATGAAGTTTAACAGCCAGCCTTCATCACCCTGCCTGCAGAAAGGAAAGATCCATCACACCTGGCCTGGCATCCTGAGTGAACCCTTGTCCCATGCCCTCCAGAACATGTCTTCTGCCTCATCAGCATCAAGTTCCACAGGGATTCGGGAGGGCAGAGCAGTATCTTGTGTTGTATTGTTTACCAACACGCGAGGGTGGAGTTTTACAGCTCGCAACCTTTAGGTGAACCTGGAGCGCTCACCCAAGAAAAAATGGACTCTTGAGACAGGCTACAAACTGCAGAATACAAAGAAGCAGGCAGTGGGGTCAGGGGGTGGGGGAGGACGCAGCCTGAGAGGCAGCCAATCCAGGCATCTATACTGCAAGCCACAAGGCGCTCCAACTCTGCCAAAGTCACTGCCAAGACGGGGAGTTTGGAAACGTCAGCAGCCAAGGTTGAGTGAGCAAGACTGTTCCTTAAGAACTGATTCCAGCCACTTTTGAAACATGCTCCAAGAATCTCGCTTAACTGCTAATTTGGTAAAATTAAACAATCCCTTGTTGCTATAAGGGAAGCTAAGGAAGTAAATCATGGCCCTAGTTTAAAATGGCCAAAGGGCTTCTACTGCCAGGCTAAGTGAATGATGTCCAGCAATGACTTCAGGGAATATTTGGCGAAAGGCAGAAAAACACTCACTGCTTGCACCCCCAATCAGCCAAGGCTCCCATGAATGTAGGGGTTTTGTAGAAAGGGGGGGGGACTGAACTCCCTTCAGGAAGAAACAGAGCAGTGAGGATTGTAGGAGTAGTAGGCACATCTATCCCTGACTGGCTCCAATACAAGAATATTACTGGAGCTGGATCTACTCCATTCCCTCTTGAGTTCACGACCACATATTGCACAGGACTCCTGCTTCTCTAGGAAGGGGCCATAGCTCAGCAAAGAGTGATGTGGTACAAAGCCCTGTTCTCCCCTCCCCTCTCATAACACTTAGGTGAACTTAGCATGTGCCCGGACGTCATTATGATGTGTGCAATGAAGAAGGTACATTACTAAGGCATGCAGCAGCTTTCCCCAAGCTGGCACCCACCAGATATGTTGCCTACAACTCCCATCATCCCTGGCTAGCATGACCAATGGCCACACTGGCTAGGGTTGAAGGAAACTCTAGGCCAACACGTAGTCTGGTTGAAACAGGACTACCATTTTCAGCAGCAGCTGAACATTTTCAACCATGCTCTACCCTCAGTGATAAAGTCATTTTTAATGTTACAAAAAAGGTCCCAAGTACTGGACTGTTTTCATGTGTTTCTGGCCATTATGGAAAGATAGGAAGGGATGTGCCTCAGTTGTTGTTCTTTTAAACAACTTTAAAATCACTTCACTGGCTGCCAATTAGTTTCTGGGCAAAGTACAAAGTGTTGGTCATTACCTTTAAAGCCATACATGGTTTGTGTCCAGGTTACCTGCGGGAAATCCGCTCCACACACTCAGGTCCTCTGGGAAGAATTTACTTCAGTCAGCCAAAACTAGGCTGACAACTGTTACCCAGAGGACCTTCTCTTCTGCTGCTCCCAGACTGTGGAATGGTCTGCCGGGAGAGAAATGTCAACTTAACCGTCTCCTGGAATTTAAGAAAGCCATAAAGACTGATCTCTTCCGTCAGGCCTACCTAGTTGAATTTTAAGAGTTTTATTGTTATTTTAATAATGTATTGGTTTTATATGTTTTAATCAGTTTTATGTATTTTGTATTTGTATTTAATGTTGTTCCCCGCCTCGATCCAGAGGGAGAGGCAGGTAACAAATAAATATATTGTTGATGTTGTTATTGAGACCTGGAGCATGGCAGCAGTGACCTGACTAGCTCTTTGCTGCCCAGGACCATCTATTCACTTTAGTGGTCCTTACAGCTACAAATTATAGTTTCTCTTTCTTCAAAATATAGATATATATTTTTCTTTTGAGGTTACAGAACATTCACTGCCTGGGGAATAGATCAGGAAAAGAAGACACAGAGCTGCTTAACCTGTAGAAACATACATTTAACATGCTCACACCGTGGGACAAAAGGGGGAAGTCGGGACATTTAGGGCCACAATGAGTGTTATTGTGGCCTTCCACCATTTTCCTTGTATCTTTCAGAAGTTCTATTGCACACATTAGGTCTCCAGCCAGCTTCCAAGATGGGTTGGGGATGAGAGCCGTAGCTCAATGGTAGAGTCTCTGCTTTGAAAGCAAAAGGTCCCAGGTTCCTTGTCTGAAAGCATGGAGAACCCCTGCCAGTCACTGAAGACAATACTCAGCTCAGGACACTGTTGGTCTGACTTCATAGCAGGCAGTTTCCTATGTCCTATGCTCAAGGCCAGAGAACTTCACACATGATCAGGGTCATGAATCTAACCCAGCTCATTCACTTGTAAATCCAAGCACGTGAACAAGAGGCGCAAATCAAGATACATTTGTGGACATGCTTACAGGGAAAAAAAGTATTCCCTAAGTCCCAAATAAGATCTCTCAAGGCAAGTGTGGCTTTTGCCATTAAGTCCCTAGTGCCAGCAAAGTGAATGTTACCATAACAAGATAACAGCCCTGAGCATACAATATTGAAGTACTATCTATTTCAACTGGGCTTAATTCCCAAGTAACCATGGTTAAGATTAGGCTGCAAGTCACAAATGTTTACAGACCATTTTTCAAGCATCGCCTGCCTTGGATAATACTGCACAAATGACCTACAAGGAGAGGATATAGTTCTCTGTGACCTACCTAAACTGGTATGTTTAAGAGGATAAGATTTCTAATTCTCTCCTAGATTGACATAGCAATGACAGCATCATGGTTAAAGTTTCAAGTAAAAACTTCCATTACAAAAACTGAGATTGGTTCCTTAGAAGTTCATCTCTCACTTTTACACACACACACACACACAGCAAGCCTCGACTTTTGACAAAGAGCAAGTTTACATATTCTTGTAGACGGCTTTCCAAGGACCAGGTTAGAAAGCTCTATAATCCTTCTCTGGTTAATGACACTGCACAAACCCACATGAAAGAGTTAAAGCAACACAGTTTGGGTGCTGCATCTTTTAAAGGTGATTTCATTACCTAGGAGATCCATACAGGCACACTCCATTATTAAGTACAGTAAAAAAGAAAGAAAAAAGAAAGAAAAAAGAATGTGTGAAACTTCAGCCCAATCATCTACAGCAGCAGTGGGCAACCTGTAGGTCAAAATATCCGGAGGGCCACAAGTCCTATCAAGCTTAGCCAGCTCAACCAATGCTGAGAGCTGGTGGGAGTTGTTGGCCAAATCTTGGAAGACCAAAAGTTGCGCATCCCAAACTATCACCATCCCTATGTGCACATCCTCACTGCTATAGGTTCCAGGATTTTAGCAAACACTGTCCATGGGTTTAAATGCTTTTTCTATTTGAAAAGCTATGGAGTGGCCTACACTCTTTTTTTTTTAACCACACCCAAGGCTGGTCTTCAGAAGCTGAAGGTTGTACAAAATGCAGCAGCCAAAGTGACCTGGGGACCAGAAGATCTGAACATATAACACTCTTTCTGCCCCACTTGCACTGCTTGCCTCTATGTTTCCAAGCCTGATTCAAGGTGCTGATTTTGACCTATAAAGCCCTACATGGCTTGGGACTGAAATACCTAATGGAGCACCTCTCCCAGTATGAACCTACCTATATACTACAATCGTCATCTGAAGCCCACCTCTAGGTGCCTTCTCCAAAGAAGGTTAAGAAGGAGGCAACAAAGCAAGATGGGCTTTTTGGTGGTGGCCCCCGATTGTGGAACACTTTCCCCCATTGAGGTCTGCCTGGTGGCAACATTGTCATCCTTTTGGCCCCAGGCTGTCCCTATATCTCACTAGTCCCTTTTATCGAGCCATCATTCTAACCACCATATACCCTGCAGAAGACATTTCAAACTCAGGCGGGTCACATACTATTCTCTTCCTGCTCCACTAAGGTTTGCGTGTGATTAGTTCTTCAACAGTAGCCAAGAATTAGGGGAAGCTGTCTCAATAAGTCCTTAAATCTGGGGCTCAGCTGCTACCGCTGATCCCTTCTTTATTACTCAGACAGATCAGAGGCCTGAGGTGGAACTGAAGAACTGCCTGCTCCCCTACAAGCCTGCCTGAGAATTAAGATCTGTATCAGATGCCTTTCTCCAAGAGTCCCTGCCTTCAGAGGAAAGGCGGACAGTATGCAGAGGAAGGTTCATTTTGACTGTGGCACATCCCATTTATAGAATGCCCTTCCCAGGACGACCTATCTGGCTCCCTCACTATTCAGTTTTATGCACCAAGTCAAAACATTGTTTGTCCAGGCATCTTAGTTGGTTTTATACTGAGCAAAGTGTATTCTACTGTTTTAGCAAGTACCCCATTTTTATGCTGCTGCAGTGTTTAGATTTCTTAGCTTGCCTGATCAGCTGCTATTGTTATGTGTTAAATATTGCTTTAGGTATCTTGTTAAGTTGTTATCTTTACTATTCGTTACCTACTTTGAGATTTTTTTAAAAAATTAAAAAGCAGGCTAAAGTATCTTTTTAATTGCCACAATTAAATAATAATTTAATTCAAAATAATTTAAAAATAAGCACAGAATAGCATAGTTAGTATAATTAAAAAGAGACAGAACACAATGTTTAGGCCACACACACACACTCACACACACCTAGCTTTAACTAATTTAATTTTATGTCTTGCCTTTGATCTTACTTAGGGTCCACTATGCTTAATTTGATCATTACTTTGCCAAATCAGCATGTTATGGTTCCACAACCTGGCATGGCCTGAGGAGTTCAGATTTAATTTCTAAAAAAAAAAAAGGGGGGGGGGGAGCTTAAATTCAAGCGTTTTTTTCTTCTTTTTTCACAATGCAGCCTACCCCTAACAGTCTCAACTGCAAGTAACTCCAACCATATTGTGTTAAGGAGACTGAAGTCACTCAAACCCTGTTATTCCCCCAGGACTGACAGAGCCATTGCACCGCAGGGTTTTGCTGTAACAGAATCCAAACCCCAAAATAGAAATCCATGCCACTGTGCAGGTCTACTACAATTTAGACCAACATCTCATATAAACCAACAGCCTTTGAAGCAAGTTTTCAAAAGCCATAATAAAGTGGCATATTTGCTTTGCAACAAAATTTGAGGGAGCCACATTCATGTGTATGATGAGATGTTTTCCTCCAATTTCTAGCAACATTAGCCAATTAAATGAGTACGTCCTATTTAGATAGTATGTACTATCCTTACTATCTAGTATGTACTATCCTACACCCACTTACCTGGAAGTAAGCCTCATTAAACTCAATGAGACTTACTTCTACCCAGTTTTCACCCAGAGTTTACTTGCAGCTAAAGCATACAGAGATGTTTTATTGGATACAAAAGGGTGAGAATCTTCTACCAAGAATAGATAACTTTTTGATCATAACATATTTCTCAAGAATGTTTTCCTTGGTCCATCACATGAGGGGAATTCAGACTACAAATACAGATCTGTTGGGAGACATTTACATCCAACACAGCAGAAGGCATAATCTGTAACTGCACTTGAAGAAAAGAATAATGCCAAAGAAAGTATGTCAAATCTTTGCGATTTCAAAATGTTTGAGGGTCCTTTGTTTAAAAAATAACATTTAGATGCTGCAACAGCCACATATCTTCAGACTTTCAATTTTGTGTATAATGTTTGTTTATAATTGCTGTTTGTTGTTTTATTATTTTTTCCCTTGTTTTATTACTGTATCAGTCTGAAAGTTGACCTAGAGAGATTTACAATCAAACATGCAATTACCATATTTGAGAAGGTAATATTAGAATGAAAGTTTGTACAGACATTAAGGCACAACTCTATGTTTCACATTTGAACATCAGTTCACCTTCAGACTCATCTAAGTGGGCAAGGAAAGATGACCCTAACACAATATGTCCCTTGGGCATCGAGGGAACCCTCGAACATCTAACAATACAATTTATTAGTTATTTTGGACTGAGCAAAAGCATCCAACATATTGGAATGAGATTATGCTTTGATGACAACTGCCAATGCCATTTAGCTGTGGTCACAGAGCAGCTGTCAAGCTCATAGAGCTCCATTTTGTTTTTTAAGGTGTACCAAATTTCTGGACCAGTTATGATCCTCTGTCATGGAAACACTGTCAGCAACTGATGGGAGCACAGAAAACACAGCCAACAACACAGAACCAAAATTACTATTGAGAAGTATGCACACACAATTTAGATGCTTATGTTAAGGGTGGGGAGAAGGGACCGAAGTCTCTCTGGACAGGAGCAAAATAATTGGTACTCAGGTGCTTAGGAATCAACAATAATTTTCTGACTCTGGTCAGTTATATGTTCTGTTCTATGCCCTTGCAGATAATAATGAAAGAGAGCTAATGTGGTACAGTGTTTCTAGTGTTGGATTAGGACTCAGGAACCCCACGTTCAATTCCTAAGGTACCTTACAAGGATGCTGTAAGAATACATGCGAGGGGGTGGTGAAGCAACTGCTGTAAACTGCCCCAAGCTCCTTGGAGGATGGGTGTGATATAAATTAAGTAAAAGGTCTGTTGTAAAGAGAGTAACATAAGCAAAACATGACAGGTCTCTCTACTGGACATAGCCCACAATCTAAACTGAGACCAGGAGGGAAGAGAGTTGGGATTCATTTCAGGTGGGGATGAGGATTAGGAGTTTAACGATTAGTGGCTTTAATGATTATTATTTCTCAAGCACCTACAACTATTGGGTGCTATATGTGAACACAAAACTAAAATTCAAACTCTGCCCTCTGGCTTATAATTGGAAGTCAGACACACATGGGCAGGCAAGTTAAGGAGCAAAACAGAACGCCAAAGCAAAGACACTAATTCTTATTCAGTGATTTAACAATGCCAAAGTGAAGACGCTAATTCTTATTCAGTGATTTAACATCAGATAGATGTCAAAAGGTAACAAGTTCCAATGACAGAGAGCAACAAAGAAGAAGGGAATGCAACTAGGACAATGGAAAGTTACGTGGGAGCAAGATAATGAAAACATGTGAGTGTTCGTTAAGTTTAAATAGGAAGTAAAAGAAAAAGGGAGCCAAATGCAGAGGAGTAACTTGATCACACACAAACAAGTGTTAAAACCGCTAAATTGCAGAGGCTAATGGCTAACAAGTATACAATGGAACGTAAATCCTGGTCTTTGGGAAAGTTCAGAAACCTGAAACTGCCATTAGACTTTAGCAGGGATATTCAGCTTAAAATGTACGTTTTCAAGAGAGATTAGGCACGTTATACAGACGCTAGCAACCTCAGCAGCTCAGTTCCACAGAATCCTCTTCTGTAGCAGCCACCTCCTCTGGATGAAATTTGAACCGGCTTGAAAGCGGCAGCTCTGAACCAGGGAGGCAAGATGCTCACTGGAGCTCCACATTACCTTTGCCTACTTGAATTTCAAGCTTCACAGTTTGCTGGTACTTTTGTTTCCCCATCAGAGTAACTAGACCCTGGAAATCACCACAATTGGATCTTATCGTGCTGGAGGGTACAAAGCGCAATCACTCTCAGAGCTGCAAATTACAGCCTATTATAGCAACCTAATGCTCTTCGTCCGTCAGAGAGGTCAGTGAACACGTTCTCATTAGGTTATTGCCCAAGGCAAAGAAAAGGAGCAACTTCCATATTAATACACAGCTGCTGTACAGTTCCCTTGCCTTTAGGGTGGTATTTATTGGGCAATCTGGTATATGAACCTAGAAAGAACTAGGATCCCAAGAGCAACGTAGGGCACAATCCTATGCATCTTTTGACATAAAAAGAACATCTACAAAACCCAGCATGCCCCACCGAGGAGTTGCAGGACCTTTTCTGTCCAAACATGCATAGGACTGTGCCTTGAGACTTCATGCAAAAAGACAGTTTGACAACCGGTGCAGGATAGGCTGTTTAAGGGGATAGCCCCTTTGGGCTGACTGGATTGATTCCTTAGAGCCTGATGTGATCCAACTCTCAGAAAATGTTGCTCAGGTTCAAAAGAGGAAGACTGGCGATGAGGATTTTCCAGGGGAGAAGGAATTAAGTTGAAATATTTCCTTAGCAAATTAGGGAAGTTTGCACGTGGTAATTTGCATCAGAAAATTTTCTGCTTGCACTGGACTGTTTGAGTATTACTTGCATTTAGTAAACAAAGGCAAAAAAGGAAGTGCCCATGTTATGTTTTTGTCTCAATACACCACAAGTATTTTGACCTGAAATACTAGGGGGAATGGAGAGAGAGGGAATTTAGAAATACTTAATGTGAGGTACATTTTTTTGTTATTGGAATACTTGTAAAAAAATAAAGACAATAGCATGTACTTCCCTTACATTGTTTAAATTAAGTGGGGGGGGGGACAAAGGCACTGAAAACTGTTGATACACTAATAAACGTTAGCAACACAAAGAAGTATATTTTATATGCTGACAACCAATCATCTCTAATCTTGAAACTGCCCAAGCTTGCCTAATATGGTATTTGCAATTGACATCAATTCACTGTTACTAATGAATTTAGGGGAAATTTTCCATGGAAAAATAAAGCACTGCAAATTTTTCTGGAAAATTAGTGTGGGAATTTCCATACAAATGGTATTCTGGTTGTGCTTGTTACAAACATGCTTTTCCATTAAAGGTGTTGTGAGGACACATTTACACTGCCAATGTATTCTATTTCATTCCCAAAGAACTCAAGGAATTCTAGTTTGGGGCGGGGATGCTGTGAGATCTCCGAAGTTTCCCCCATCCTGCCAATAACTATTGTTCCTCTCGCCACATGATCCATGAACTGGCTTATGTTTGCAGTGTATACATGTTCTAATCACTTCCATGGGCTGCATACAGGATCTGTTCACACATAAACATTACATATTAGCCACCAAGATCTGTTATACTGACTTACACATAAAACAATTGTCCCAATGGTTTTCAAAGCACCCCTCAAAATACCACCCTCCGCAGCAACGGACAGACTCTCCAAATTCTTGGGGTCACCAAACAAAGCCCATCATTTTAAGAGTTCTCTAGCCCTGTGTGGAGAAATCCATACCAAACCTTCCAGCCTAGCCAGACTCCACTTTTCCACAGGGTGGAAACCTCACAACCTGGAAAGAGATCACACTCATTTAACAACCTACAAAGTTAAGATTCTCTCCTCTCATAAATAAGGTACAGATGCTCCAACCAACATTTCTAACTGCTATTCCTCAACAGTATCCATCAATTTCATAAAAGATGGAAAGTTCAAGACGAAGCGGTCAACTAGCACCTAAGCACTGGGGAATTAGAATTCCAATGCCCCTGCTGTGAGAGCCATTTGACATCAGTAGTAAACGCTGATTTATACAAGTCCATTACCTGTAGGAGATGGCAGTCAATCCCAGGGAAGGCAGAGTACACTACCAGAACTGAACATAGCAGGTTAATAATAATAATAATAATAATAATAATTTATTTCTTACTCACTTCTCCGTCTGGATCGAGGCAGGGAACAACAACATGATAAAATACATAAAACTGATTAAAACACGACACATATTATTAAAACTGCATAAAAAATCCTAAAACATCCTAAAAACATCCTTAAAACATTCTAAAATTCCACTGGATATGCCTGCCGGAAGAGAACAGTCCACATCAAACCAGTATACAAGGGTCACCAGAATAGACCTTCCCATGTTTAAGATAGAGGCCAATGGCTCTATACTTGAGGTGACCAAATCTTTGTGGGAAAGGAGGCTATTGAAGAACTGGTATATGTTGCCAAGAAACTAACATTTGCCACAGGCTGCACCTACTCAGCTGCCTTTTCAGGACACCCATTACACACTGGCCGCATTCGGACAACACATTAAGCAACTGGGGGGGGGGGGGGGAAATAATCGTCAGTTGTGTTGCTTATTGTGTCGTGTGGAGGGTAACACGCTGCTCACAAACTACGGACGGTATGCTATTCTGCCCAAATAAGCAACTGACAGAAACAACTGGCTTGAAAGTTGTTTAGCTCGAAGCCAGTTGTTTAAAGTGTTGTGTGGAGGGGTGAGTGTGTTAATGGCGTGTGGTGAGTGGGTTAAAACACAAGCCCATAGAGGCAGGCGGCAAGAGCGACCAAAGCGGTGGCTGCCACTCTGCTACAACTGGTGTAACTTTCAGAGGCTGCTAGGATAGAACTGGAAGGACTGAGGGAGGAGGAAGGGTGGGAAGAGGGGCGGGGGCTGTGTCAGTCAAATGCTGGGTTGACTATTAGTCCACTCAACAGCAGCCCCAACCACCCACAGTTGTGTAGGAATATGCTGTGTGGGGAGTACCCACAAAATAACCAACTGTGAGTTGGCTATTCAACCCACCATTGACTAATGTGTTGTCCGAATTCAGCCAATGTGTGCCACACTGCCATCTTCTCTCAAAGTGTAGAGGGGCTGTATGCAAATTCCAACTTTCTCCAAGGGAAGTTGGAATGAGGTCAACAATTACCTCCTTTATATTACAATTGTAAAGGCTACAGGGATAGTGTTTGTGTTGTGAAATGCTTTGAACATTAAATCAATAAGTAGCCATAATTATTCACTTATCATATTTCATTTATTATATTTCTATACTGCCCCATAGCTGAAGCTCTCTGAGTGGTACACAAAAATTAATTATTAAGTATTAGCTAACACTACAGGCTGAAAAATACTACAGACTGTTTTACTCCATATGTCCACTGCTCTGGAATCTGTTTTAGATATGGAGCGGTATACAAATTTTGTAAATAAATAAAGTGGATAACAGTGATGCTTAAAGAGCAAGTTCAAGATTCTACAGTAACAGCTATATTTATCTGAAACAGAAAACACAACCTTGTGGCATTTTAAAGATTAACAAATTTATTGTGACTTCCGTAGGCCAGAGCCCATCTCACCAAATTTATGAAGTGCTGACCTAAGTGGGTAGGTATATATACCAGAGTACAAAATTAGGCCAAAAGACATGACAGTAGGCATGTCACAAATCCAATCAATGAATCCAAGATCAAGATCCAATCAGCACGTTTAAGAGAAGATTATGCAAAGCAAGAGCCAAAATAATGTTCCTTTACCTTGAAAGATAACCCAAGATGTTTGCTCCTATTTCGTTAAATTCTGAAACTGGGTCCCTGACTTTCTTGGGCAACAAATTTCAACCCCATGGATTCTCTTTCAAAAGCTCTTAATATATCAGGATGCTCTGTAGCAAATAAGACCTTGGCATAAACAATTAAGTAAGTGACATGATTTCCCTTGTGGCTGGAAGGCAGAGGGAATACAACTGGCTAAAAAGCCAATTGCCATTTTAGTTTTAGGAGGTGGAGATGAAAAGTTTCAAATGGATTCTACTGACCTTTTTAAGTTCTTAACATGTTTTTACACTTTTTTTCAATACAGATGTAGGTTCTCTATCCATTTTTGTTCACTATGCCTCACTAAGTGCAGCCTGCTTTGCTGCAAAGCCTGAGGGCCTCTGGCAGCTCCCGTTGTTCTCAAATGTGGCTCTTGGACTCTCTCTTACTCGCTTTTTCTCTCTTTTGCAGTAGCTGCTCTCTCCCAGCAGGATCTCACTAGCTTTGCCTTGTTATTTGCTTTAGCAATGGGCTGGGGCTCCTGCCATCTGGGCTACCAGAGGAAGCTTTGGGAGTCGGGAGTTAGGAGACCTGCCACTCCTCACCTGGAAGACGTCTGGAAGGGAGGAGAACACAGGAACAATCAGCCAATTAACCATGGTTGGGAGGAGCCGAAGAGGCAAACAGCAATGTGATTGGCTAGCTGAACTGGTGCACTGCGTAGGTTTTGGAGGGTGAGAGGAAAACTTAATGGGTGGGGAAGAGAGAGAGAGAGAACCTGTAGAGGTTTATTCTGCAGCTCAAAGTGGAGAGTGCACTTCTAATGACAAGGAAAGTTCCAATCCAAGGACCAAGAATGAGCCTGTCGGAATTCGCCTACCTGCTAACTTGGTCACTGATTGACTGAGGATGGCAAGGAGAAGCTCGAAAAGGCCTCCAGTCATGCCTTGTGCACAGTATCGCTGCTTGATGAGGGGGGTGGGTGGAGAGGAGACCCACCACCACCAAATGATAGCAGTGCCTAGAGCCAACGTGGCTCTTGCTGAAAAACAATGAAGGTGGGCTAGGAAAAGCATTTGGAGGACTTCTGTTCCATTGGTGCTTCCATTACTGATATTGCAGCCACTGCTGACTGGGCTGAACAGATTGGGATATACAATTTAGAAAGAGTTGTCTCTCTGATGCTGTCGGTTCCACTAATGCAATCAGTTCCATCAGCATAACTGGGAGAAGAGCAATTCCCCCTCCCTCTGCAGCCAGCCATGCACCCCTGAAATCTCCTCAGAAGGGCTTGTAAGGGGGAGTAGAGAAGAAGGAAGTCCCACTGCACCAGCAGACGTCTGGTAGCGCAATGCTGGATTTAACCCATAGTTTAGAACAGTGATGTATCATTTTAGAGGGTGCCAATGTTCATTGCTAATCGGACTTCGGTACGGGAATTCTTTTTAACCCCAGACAGGCCATAGCCAAACCCTGAGAATGACCCAACTTCATCCATATGACAGCCACATCTTACAGAAAATGTAATTGCTCTTAACTCCATGCCCCCCAAAAATCCTGCCCCTCAACTGTAGCAGTGCCTGAAGGAGGCAATGGAGAGGAAAGAACTACCAAGATAATATATAGGGTAAGCACTCCTAAATTCAATGGGCTACAAGTGAGGCTACAGGGGAGAAGTTACACGGTGTCTTCTCATACTCATCATGGAGAAGACTAGCTACAGCAGCCCCACGGGATGACCTCTACTTTTTAAATGGTGAAAGAACGAAAACGCTCTTTGTTGCTGTTTCGTTGTGGGTTGGTTTGGGTTTTTTGCTCTTTTTTTTCCTTCCGCTCCAATCCTGCATCCCAGTCTGCGCAACAGCAGCCAATTGTTTAAACAGGAGAAGTTCCCCCTGGTTTAGGTCACACCTCGGATCATGGAATGTGTTCTCCCACACAGAAGCTTATAAAACTACATACAATCAAGGTTTTCACATTCAAGGGAAGTTTTTAACCCTCCAGGCTAGAGGAAAAACTTTGAAGCATGTTGCTGGTTGCCAGGTTTAAAGAGAAGCAAAAGAACATAAATAGGATCTGCAGGAGCGAAGGAGTTCCTCAGCAATGATATCGGACCTCTCTTTCACCAGTTCTCTGAAGTTTGGATATGCTACTTCACCAGCCAGGGAAAAGTGAGAAAACTGGCCAACTCTGCACATGCGCACCAATTGTTCTGTGTAAGTAATCTTCAGCAATTTACCTACTTCTGTGATGGCAATGGTTAGAAATTTTACATCAGCCTTCCCCAACCTGGTGCCCTCCAGATCAGCCTAGCTGGCTTGGGGATTCTGGCAGTTGTCGTTCAATATATCTGGAGGGCACCAGGTTGGGGAAGGCTATTTAGATGGATCCCAGCTGATCTGGATTCACAGGGAAACACCTGGTCCTTCTCACCATGAGATCCTACTTGCCATACAATCTGTGCAGGGGGGCATTTGCTACTACCTCCCCTCCTGCTGCTCCAGAGCTGGTATTTCATCCCACAACAAGGTCCTCACCTCAAGGCAGCCTTTGATTCAGCAGGCTTTGTGGATAGGCAGCTCGGCTGGGTTTTGTTTTAGCAAATAGCTGGAGCATTGCACATTGCTCAGATTGGTCACCAAGATGAGATCACCCTTAACGGCCAACTCCATCAAAAAGCTTTTTGTTAAGAGCTGCAGCAGCAATGCCTCTCCCCAGGAAGCAGACTCCATTTTCTAGCCTTAGAAGGCATCTAGGAGGAAGAAATACATAGAAAAGAATCTACCACCCAAAACAAGATGCTGTTCTTAGGCTCCATCTCTCTCTCTCTCTCTCTCTCTCTCTCGCACTCACTTAGAACTATACAATATTATTTTTAAAAGATTGGCAACACAGCAGCCTCATTCTACAGCATATCTGACAAGACAGCAAATCCAGATTTTGGAAAGAACAGAAGAAGTTGTGCTATATTAAGGCAGACCATGGCTTCATTTACCTTAGTATTGCCTATGCTGATAACAACGCTCCAAAGACTTCAGATGAAGAGCCTTTCCCAAGAAACAGAGGTTGAATAAACCTGGTACCTTTTGAATGCAAAACCTGTGCTCTTTGACTGAGCTACAGCCCTTCTGCACCCAGCCCAAAGGGAGCTTATGAGTTACAACTGCAGAAAGTTTCCCATCAGGTAACTGTCAAAAGCACTGGTGGGGTGGGTGGGTGTCTTTTTTTGCAACAGCATGTATTTTCACTACTTGTAGCATACATGCACCAATCTACAGGCAGATGTTATGCATTTTCACACAAAATACCCTTTCTGTTCTGGTACTGCAGGAGTGCACAACCTTTTTGGCCTAGGGGGCTGGGGTACCACACATAAGTGCACAAACACACACACACAGGGCCTGTTCAGACAACACGCTAAGCCAAGGTTAGGCTGTTAACCCTTTTGCAGCAAATGGTTAGTGAAATGGTTTAAACTCTGGTTATGTAGCCACCATGGTTAGGAATGGTTCACACAACATACTAAGACATGGTTCACATGACACAATAAGCCATAATGTTTAGCTCAAAATGCTTAACCACCGTGGCTTAGTGTCTTGTCTGAACAGGGTCACCGAGAAGTAGATGCAACTCACCTGAAACAGGCAACAACTGTTGCTTTGCAAAAACAGCTGGCCCTCCTGTTCTGCTCTCCATTGGCTCAGCAAAGTACATTGTCTAGTACAATCTTCCCCAACCTAGCAGCCCTCAGATGTGTTGGACTACAACTCCCATTAGCTCCAGTAGACGATTATCAACGTGTTGTTCAGGGTAGCTGGTATAGAATACTATCCAACAGTGCCAGCTATGGAGACTCCAGTTCAAACAGTACCTCAGTCGCAGATTCACAGAGTGGGCTCAGCTTCTGCCCCAATGCCCCTCTCTCACTGGGAGAATTACTGCACGTGTATGTTAAGCTATTAGAAATCCTTTTCTTCTTACGATTGCTGAAATCTTACAATTTCATCTTTTTACTATAAAAGCAGGAAAAAGGAGGAAAATGCCATTTTAATAGCTTAAGTAGACTGCACAACTGCCATACTCTTCACACCTGTGATATCTGACTCAACCAGGCAGAAATATCAGTCTCCAAGGAATATTGTAAACTGGAAGGATATTGTAGCTAAGCCATCTGCTCTCTCTATTTACACATTGCACAGATCAACAAATAAAAGCCATTTTCACATTTATTTAGCAGTCTCTGATCTTTGGGATTTGGTTCACCACCATTACCAAAGGATTAAGATTTTCAGAGTTCAGAAATTGCCAGCTTTGCAAGGAGCTGTTTGCCTCTTGGAACATTTATTTTCAGTGGATTATCAGAATGAAAGGATACCCATTGCTTGTTACAGTGTCTAGGAGAAGTAAACTTCTCCCTTTCACATGGCAAAATGCATTTGCAATGGCCATTTTACTGAACCTGAAGCACACAAGCTATTCAAACCCATTATTTCATCAATAGTTTACAAAAGCAAAAGCTCAAGTATACACAGCTATAGGAAGTTAAGACGCCTCAGTCAGCATATCTACTTACAAAAATAGATGTTCTATATTAGACCAAACTGGACTTTCAGCTATCGGGGAGAAAAACAAGCTAAGCTTTAAATTCAACATTTAGCAGGCAAAAGAGATTCTAGAGCTCACGAGGCAGAGGAGTTAGTGTCTCACAGAATCTGGCATAGAGACAATAACAAATTCTGTACATGATAATATGCCATCAAGTTCCATAGCAAAGTGTCTCATGTTCAGACTATAACATAAATAGAACTAATTTGAACTAATCAAGATCTACCATCTGCCAAGTGATAGTATAGAAATCAGTACTCACGGGGGGCGGGGGGAGAAATGACAGAGAGAGAGAGAAAGAAAAGCGGCAGTTGGTAAAATCCGCTTTCATTAAACTAGCATTTCTCAAAGGAATTGGGGAGGGGGCAAGTACCTCTAGCAAAGCATGGTAATAATCTGGTATGACTAGTAAAAGGAGCTGAGTACAAAAATCAGAAACACACTAGGGCACCTTGAGGGGCTCTTGCCACTGAAGAGAACTGAAATGGCATATAGGAAAAACCAGAACCATTGAATCATCCCATTAAAATAATTCTGTAATCTGCAAGAGCCAGCACCAATCGGCCCTATAGACTGAGCTGTCCATCTCACAGACGCGTGCATTCTTGAGTATTCATTCACAAGTAGAAACCCTGAGCAGTTTTAAGACTAAAGTAATTCAATGATATGCTGTCTATTACTCCTTTCAGCTGCTGCCTTATTCATCAGTCATCACACTCTCATTGACAAACCAAACAGTTGAAGTTTATTACAAAAAAATCAGGTGGGGCAGCGCAGATAAACTTATGAAGTGAGCTGTCATGTTCAGTTTCTATCTGAAACATCATCCATATGAAACATCAATTATTTTCCACCTAAAACAACATCTTGGTAAGCCATTAAAATGATAATATTGGGTTATTGCTTAGGGAAATACATCATGATAGAAAAATGTGTATAATCCTGAAAAGGTTGCCACTTTAATGGTATTTTTTTAAAAAAAAAACCACCCCAAACTTGGTCAACTGGTCAAATAATTTTACAATATAGAAAGTGTTAATTAAAACAGTCAGCTGTCATGCTAATTACAAAAACTGCTGTGCTTTCTAGAAGACTTCAGCCCCTTCCAGGACCTTTACAGAACACCATTTAGGAAGGATCATATGAAGGTCCCTCCTTTCCACACCAAATGCAGTTTGCTCAACAGTACAGCAGACTCCTAGGCTCTTACGACCTGCGCCATAAACAAAAGGGCTGAGCATCTCCGAACACAGGCAGATTCTCTTCCACCAAAGACAAACATAGTAGACGAGAGTCCCTAAGGCCGATGTCTTGCTGGACATGGGTAGAATGCCTTTCCTGTGTTAAGGGAATGCTTCTTCGCCTTTCTAGAGACTGGAGTATAGCAGCATCCAGTGTCTTATCCTTAGCTAGTCTGCCTAGGGCTCCAGATGCTGCACTGTCCAAGAGGATGCACAGGATGAATTGGCTGGCAGTCATCTGACCAAGTGGGTACAGTTTGAGCTCCTAAATAAGACTACCATGATGAGAGCAAATGGTTGCTCCTGCGATTGCTATCAAATAACCCACAGATACAATAAAAAGGGCTGGCTACTATCTAGCTGTGACCATCAGAGCTAGACTTTCTAGTAATTTCTGCAAGACCTGTTCCCTGTTCTTCTGCATGGCTTATTTCCATGTGGCCTGGGATGGGGGGATGGGGAGACAGGGTCCTGACTGACTCCAGTTACAATGGCTGCCACTTGCCCCCTCAATGGGATTTTGTTAAGAATAAAAAAGCCCGGATGCCGGATCAGACCAAGGGTCTATCTAGTCCAGTGTTCTGTTCACACAGTGGCCAACCAGCTGCCCATGGGAAACTCACAAGTAGGACACAAATGCAACAGCACCCTCCCACCCATGTTCCCCAGCAGAGCAATGTGTGAAGAAATATCATGAACTTATTCACAGTTCTTAAGCTGTTAGTGGAGAGTCTGCTGCATTGCTAAAGCACACACTGTATAGTCACTTGTTTGTCTCCTCTGGAGATTTCATAGGACTTCACATATACACTAACTGAGGAATGGGTGAAAAGTGATGTTTGGGAACTAGTGATATTAGGAAGTTCAACTGACAATAGTTTGCTGCTAAAAGCCAGACCTTCCATTTACCTAGTCAGCTCCCTCATCTCGAGCAACAGCCAATATCAAATGCAGAGGATGATGTAAGAATTCCAGTAATGGACAGCTGTGGGATAGCATGCCCACATACACAGAGTTCCTGCATAATCCTCTCAGAGATGGAGACAGACTATGGACATCTAGCATGTCAAACACGACTGCCCAGTTCCTGCCAGGAATGGGTTACCAGGATAGCATCAAATCAGTGCTCCAATGTCCATACCGGCATACTTCAGAGCAAGATGAATGGTGCCAGTTCATTTATTCAATCTCTGGAATCTCCAATGAAAAGGATCTCAGAGAACAGGAGCTGGAAAAAGGTATCTCTTCCTGAGACTTTGGAGAGCCACTGCAAACAGCAGAAAAAACAGGATAGAGGGCCCAATCAATCACGAAACTTAATACGAGGAAGTCTTATCAGTTTAATGCATGTTGGATATTCCTTCAGCAGTGCAGCAAATGCAAAGCTTCTCTTCTGCCAGACCCTGGAGTTTTGGATAACATTTTAAGTTAGATTTGGTTGTTATAGTGTTATGACACCTTTCCCAAACATGGTGCCTTCCAAATGTGCTTGACTAGAACTTCCAGAATCCCACAGCCAGGTGGGGAATTCTGGGAGCTGGTACAACACAATGGGAGGGAAAGGGTGTGTTAGAGTGTGGACTTAAAAAAACTCACTTTAAGTAGATTTTAATACATCTGTACAGCACAAGTATTTCACGTATATATCTCAGCAATCCTTACAAGGTAGGATCAAAATTTTTAATGTGTTTTGGTTTGGCTTATCACCAACCGAGGACATCATTTGAGAGGCGACAAATAAGAATTTGAGGTCACATGAGCAATTTCTGCTGTATTTTTTGGTGCATAAAGAAAAGCTAAACAATTGATATCACTTCCTCAGAACAACCTTGTAAGGTAGGTTAATTACGGACAAAGCCAATTGCTCCCCAAGCGCACTTGGACTTCATGGCTAAGAAGGAAGTTGAATCTGTATCTCTCACACTCAAAACCAACAATCTTATCCAGCCTTCCACATGTTAAATTGGGTTTCCTTCTCCTGTCATATCAGAGGAACTCCCTTTTCCCTTCAGGATTTAGGTGTTCAGCTGTGCACAAGCTGTCATTGTAACGCTTACAAAAGAAGGTTAACCAACCACATTCCACAGCGCTCACAAAACCTACACATTCTTTCCAAATAGATGCGTACTGAAAATCTGTGGGGCAATGACCGTATGCATGATCATGGGTCAGTTTTAATTGACAAACCAATGCCAAGCTCCCCAGCTGACACAACACCATTCAAAGAAGTGATAAGCGAATGGACTTGTTTATTTTGTTCCAAAGCATCATAAAGCCCCTCTAAGTTTATTGGAATGGGAATCAAACCATCCTATGGAGAAGGGTTTACTTTGTGAAGTTTCATCTGGAGCTCACACCACAGCCATTGTACACTTGTCCTTAAGCAGCAAATTCCCGTATTTGAAATTAAGTTGGAGGGAGAAGCAAGTAAGCCAGCAGTTACGAATGCTCTTATAGTACAGATATCAAAGCTGGCAAATCCGGTCATTCATCAATTACACCAATGCAAGCTACTCAGAGGGTCACCCCAGGACATAACATGTAATCCCCCAGAATGACACCTGACCCTGCTGTGCCTGATTCCAAAGAGCTACAAACCTGCCCGTTACACAAGAGGATGAGTGAAAATCCAGCCATTTGTCCCTTAGAGCAGGAAATAAGAACCATTCAGAGAGGTGTTGCACAAGCCGCCCTTTCTAAAAAAAAAGTGAGCCTTTTTAAGAAACCAGATCATCGCTCAAGATCTCTTTAGCTTTCTCCTGTGTTCAGCTACCCACTTTACCTTAACATAAGAACAGCCCTGCTAGATGTGACTGAAGAGCCTTGCATCTAGTTTCCAGCAAGAACCAGCTGGAATCAGGGATACGCAAACTAGCACCCTCCAGATGTTTTGGATTACAGTTACCATAAACCCCAGCCAGCATGGCTAATGGTCAGAGATTATGGGAATTGCAGTCCAAGACATCTAGAGGCTGCCAGGGTGCCTACCTCTACGCTAGATACTTCTGGGCATAAAGACACCTTCCATCTTGTGGTTCAGGAGGTGCATTGCCATTGAACATGGGGATTCCTTTTCACTGCAGCCAATGAACTAGGCAGGTTCTTCCTGCACCTGGAAGTACTTAACTCATGTGACCACAGTATGCTCATGAAAGTTAGGCTTGAAGATTAGGGTGAAAATGGTATTTTTTTGTTGTTGGAATTCTTTACATGCCATCTTGGGAACACACCTCTCAGAGTTTGTTCTCTGCCCCCACCCACCCACCCACCCCCACCCACCCACCCACCCCCCAAATCTGGAAACGAGTGCCACAACAGGGTCGCTGTTGTGAGGAAACACAACTCATTGTATAGGACATTTTAACAATCAGCCTTGCAAATGACTCCCCATAAGAGTTACTAGATGACCAATACACACACACATCACTGTCTACCAACATGTTCATGTGTCTCTCATGTATAAGCTATAAAGAAAAACAAATTGCGAAACCTTCCCTGTTCTGCTGAAGGCAACTGTTCACAATAGACCCTTTAGGGGAATATTTTAAAGACATTAGGTAAAAAGGAAAGCATACAAAATATATACAGTGAGTCAAAAAGATGCAAACCCTGCTTGTAAGAATGAAACAGTATAAATAATACTCTCTTTAGTTGTAATTGCACCATTGTTCAAGAAATACATTAAAAAGTACCAATGGGAAGCGTGATTTAAATCAGTGATGTAAATCTATCTTTTTCCCCCTTCCTGATTTAAATCAATCCACTATGCTCTACATCAGCCTCCCCAAACTGTTGGACTACATATCTTATCATCCCCAGGCAAACCAGTCAATGGCCATGCTATCTGGGGATGGTGGGAGTTATAATCCAACACAACTGGAAAGCACCAGATTGGGTCAGGCTGCTCTATGTAATAAAAGAATAACTCAAAATAACAAAGTTCTATTTCAAAAACTTTTAAATGAAACTAGTACTGCAGACTTTTGGCTGGTTTCAAGTGCAGGGAGGATCAACCTAAAATTAGCTGAAGGAGTTGCTTTCCAAAATGAGGCAGCTCCCATTGGTTCTACAGCACAAACAGTGCTTCATCACTCTTAGACAATACAAAAACTGTCTTGGAAGTATGACCTAATCTTATGCAGAAAGCAAGTCTGCTCTTCCATTACAAATGAATAATGCATCTTATTGGAACAGCCATTGCACAGAAAGGGGTATTATGACTAACTATATCATCGCAACTCTTTTCCAAACAGGATTTCAAGTAAAGATCAAAATCAGCTAGTGAGGCTGCAGTCCTAAAGACTTCAGTCTGAAACTGAAAATCTCCAGAATCACAAACAATGCCTCAGGCTAGACCCACCCAGCTCAGCGGGACCCAGTTACAGCATTCCCAACATGAAAGCGGTGGCCATCTTGGCCACATGCAAGTGTCAAATGTGAGCACTGAAATATTCAGAGCACAGACTCCCAGCTGATTACTTAGCCCAGTTTGCTCACACAGCCTTAAGTAGTCTCTGACTTCACACATCTAGTAAATTTTTAAAAAATGAATCAAAGAGCCAATGATAGGGTCTGAACAGCCTGCCCCAAGCACTGCCTGCAACACTACATCATACAAGCAAACACTATTCACATTTAAAAACAGATGTATTTTTAATTTTTATTCACATAATAGGAGACTGGGATTGATAGAAGACCTGTGCTAAAATGCCAGCAGCAGGTTGGACATGCAAATAACTCCATGGCGTTTTCATGGCTGAGTTGATCTTAATTATTTTTTCTGCAGGTACTTTCCAAAGAAAAGATGTAAGAACATAAGGAGTGCCATGCTGGGTCAGACTGAGGGCCCATCTAGTCCAGCACTCTGTTCACACAGTGGCCAACCAGCTGTCGACCAGGGACCCACAAAGCAGGACATGGTGCATCAGCACCCTCCCACCCATGTTCCCTAGAAACTGGTACACGCAGGCTTACTGCCTCAGATACTGGAGGCAGCACAAAGCCATCAGGACTAGTAACCATTGATAGCCCTCTCCTCCAGGAATTTATCCGACCCCATTTTAAAGCCATCCAAATTGGTGGCCCTCACTACATCTTGTGGTAGTGAATTCCATAATTTAGGTATGCTCTGTGGGAAGAAGTCCTTCCTTTTATCTATCCTGAATCTCCAACTAATCAGCTTCATGTGATGACCCTGGGTTCTAGTTTTGAGAGACGGAGAAAAATGTCTCCCTATCCACATTCTCCACACCATGCATAATTTTGTATGCCTCTAGACCCACATCAACCGCCCAAACTAAATGCAATTGCATTCTTGAATATGAACGAACATTACACAAGCATTATGAGACAAAACATTCAGGTATTATCAGTGGCAGAAAAACCCCACAAGTCAGGTGGCCCAGCCATTTAAGAACATGATGATTGTGCAAAGAACTTGAAGTATTTCTTCAGCCCTGGACTAGCACCTGAAGTATTTTCCTAGCGATATGTATCACAAAGTTGGAAGCAACCCTCAATGTTGCCTGCATGCTCTAACTACCACCATGATCAAATTCAGGAGTGCTAGAATCCCCCATTCTTTACAAATCACTCATGAAGGTTCCTCCTCCTCTCATATGAAGCTGCTTGAGTGGAGATCATCAACCAAGGCCCTGCTCCGGTGCCCCTAACATCACAAGTGGTGCCACCGCTTCCTGTGGTGATACCATACCTATGGAATGCCTTTCCCAAATGGTGCCTGGCTCCCACTCCATAACTGTTTAGGCCTAAGTGAAGTAATTTCTCTTTTTCCAAGCCTTTGGCAGGATTTAACCAAAAACTGTATTATATTTTATTGATTCGCTACTTATTATGCTGTTTGCTTGTTTCTTGGCACTGCAATTTTAGCCGTTTTCATTTTATTTTGGTACTGTTTTAATTTGCATGCAAGACACCTTGAAGAGCAGTTGATCTCAAAAGGGAGCATGTTTTTTGTTTTATTAAGTCAATAGCAGTCAGCTCATCACCTTAATTACGATCATACTGGAGACCACACCCAAGATACTCCCTACTTGCCACCTACTTTGTGTATACTTCAAACTCAGCCAGTAATTAAATGAAAAGAATTCACAACACAAGGCTACACCTAACACCTGGACATATTTGAACCCACATGTTATCTAGTTTATCCACATGCAAAATACAGCCACTTTGGGCTGTCTGCAGCTTTATGGGAACAGATCAAGATTTTCTTTAAAGAAGTACTTGTACTGCTGCTGAGACTCAAGAATGAATGCCTCCCACAGAATGCCGAATTTGCTATTCATTTTGCTGACCACTCCTGCCCACAGAGACATTCTATTCCACTAACGATGGATTTCTAAAAGCAATTTTGCATGATGGGAATAAGATGAGTCTAGGAGCTCCTAAGCTTAAATCCATACAAATTGACATTTTCACATCTTATTCCATTAATCTACATTTACTTATCAAAAACGTTTGGACAGCAAAATTCATCCAAACAAATAGCATACTGTCAGGGTTCAAAGAATTGAGCTGTGAGCCAAAAGCCCCCAATTCAAATGTCACCTCCGGCATGAAAATAATTCACCGTGTGGCCTTCGCTAAAGATCACTGGGAATGTATTTGAAGCACACTGACCTCTTAGGAAAAGAACGAATTATATTTCATTTCACGTTCACTTATTTCACACAAAACCTTCTGGAATTGTGGCCTTGGTTGCTGTTGTTTTTAATAATTTCTAAAGAGAGCCTGGCAGTCATGCACTGGGGGCTTTTAAGTTCTGATGATATCCACCTTCAAGGTAATAAGAAAGAAATTATTACAGTAAATTGACAATATTTTAAAATAAAGGTGATAGGTTGGGTCCAGACTTAGGCGCATGCAACTGCTCTGTAGGAAGGGAGTTTCCTTTCCCTCTCCTCTGAACAGTAACGCCTCCAGCCCCCTGAATATGGTACAGAGGGGCTCCCCAAAAATCAGACAGAGGCACCTTCTGAAAACAGAGCCCTACTATTTATGGAAGGCAGATCTTGCATCCAACCCAATATCTCTACAAGACATTCCTGAACACAAGAGTTGAGCATGCTAGCTGAAATTTTAAAACTGTCTCAAATTAGGATGACCTTATTCAATCAAGGTTTTAATAATTTTCACAACTTTCCAAAGCAATTCACAATATTGTTTAAAAGACAACTTTTGTTGTAAGCCATACTTGTTTTTATTCGTTGTCTCTGGATTTGATTCACAATTAGTCAGCTCTCCTGCCACCGCTGGCGTACACACACAAAATGACAGATTTACTGGACGAGTGACTGTCACAAATTCCACTACTGTTTATATTTGATTGGGAAATCTTGGATCATTTCTGACAGAGAAGGAAGGATCTACTCATTTTGCTCATGTGGACAGCAGAAGTACTATTGCTCCCCTCCCAGGAATTTATGTAATACAGTACCCTTTTTCTTATACTGCCTGCATTATCATAATTAGCTCATCAGGGAGAAAGATCCTAGCCCAGACTCCTCCCAAATGTGGCAGTTTTCCACATGCAGGTGTTTTGTTTTTCAATTTGAGGGGATTCCAACACTTAAGTCCCCATCTGCATTCTGAAATGGTACAGTCCACAAACAGGTTTATCTTGCCCTGCGCCGACGACTTGTGCAATAAATAAAGGAAATGTTTTATTTGAGAAATTAATGTTCTTTTCTTTTAAAAGGTCTGTCTGTTACGAGACTTCGTTGGTTGAGCAATAAGACTCATGATTATAATTAGGATTCAAAACTGGGGCAAACTGGATTTTTTAATTATGATTTTATTGTTTAGTAATTGTTTAATTACAGATATTATCTTGGAGATTTGTCATATATACTTTATACACATACATACACAATTTTGAATGGTTGTTGATTGTTATGGCTAAAGCAAAAATACTGAACTGAGTAAGTGTCGTACTTATGTAATTGCACTCCCCCAAAAAACCTAATTTCAGCCAACTTACACCGACTTTAGCTTCTGCACTGGCTAGGTCAGCCTTCCCCAACCTGCTGGGGATGATGGGAGTTGTCATCAACACATATGGATTGCACCAGCATGGGAAAGGCTGATCTGTGTGAACGGGGCATTAAAGAGAAGAGGTGCAGAATAACAGCCAAAGGGATGGACCCTTGGTCTGATCCAGCATGGCTCTTGTTGTAGTCGTTGAAACTATCCCGACAATCAGGCAAAACTTCAAGATTCTGCATAATAAACTAGCAAATACAATGCAAACAAGGGCAGTTTAATAATAAAAAAGAGAAAACCCACAACTGGTTTAAAGCAAAGAAAGAGAAACCCCGCTACTGGTTTTCTCTTTGGGGGCAACCTTTTCATTCATCCTACGGTATTTTCTGAACTACAATCACAACTGAGGACCCACAAACATGACTTCTCCCTTGTGGGGAAAGCTTCCTCGGTTTTCTAAGCCCCATTTCACACCATCATTCCTTCCAGCATGTGGCGAAGCATTGCTTGCTTTCCATGGCAGGCAGGAACGATTTGAGTAGTAGGAACAGATGCAGTTTGCCCTTCCAAGTACGAGATCTTTAAGGAAAGCAAGCCACAGGGTGCACAGCCAAGCTGCTCTGTTAAACTAAACCCAAAAGGTCCCCAAACATTTTGGACTGTACTGCTTTGCATGTAATTCTTGTGCCCTTGTATGATCCTTGCATGAGACACTCAGGAATCGAATCCGAGACTTATCTCCTAAAGGCCTATGAGTTTCTACACATACACACACACAAGAGAGAGAGAGAGAGAGAGAACACACCCTGCCTCCAAGTTGCAGGTTGGCAAACTAAGAGGGGAAGAGGACAGACAGACAGACAGGACTCCGTTTCCATAGTACTGTACACAATACTCCCAATGTTCAACTGAGAAGCAGAGCCAATGCTGGTCCAAGACATTTTGCTGCTTACAGCGGAACAACAAATCATACACAGCCACCACCTCTCCAAAGTCAAGGTATGCAGTACTCAATACTGATCAAATTATTTTTGGCACGTGATGTAGAAAATCTTCTTTCTGGAAGTATAAATACAGTAAGAATGAATTACTATTTTCTGCCCTGTCATGACACTAAAATCATCTGCCTAATTCTGTCTAGGGCCAACTGAGGGGGCATCAAACTCGAGGGAAGGAGCCAAGATCATCTTTCCATTTATTTAAAATATGTGCATCCCAACTCTTAACTGCAAATATTCCCAAGGTAGTTAACAAATTCTCTCAATAAAACACAGAATAGCAGCAAATAAAACTTCAATTTACAATTCAACGTTCAAATTCATAAAAGGAGCCGCATGCTGTGCTCAACACTGAGAAGAAAAGAAACATCAGTAGTTCTTTCTGGAAACTACCATCAGTGTGCTGTTGGGAGTAGCGCAGCCTTCCCAAACCTGATGCCTTCCAGACGTATTGGACTACAGCTTCAGAAACCCCTGGTTAACATAGCTGATTGGGGCAGAATGCTAGACAAGAACCTGAGAGACCCAGTTTCAAATCCTGCTCACCCACAAAGCGCACCTTGGACCAGTCACTGGCTGAATTCGGGCAACACATTAAGCAACTGGGGGGGGGGGGGGGGACAATCATCAGTTGTGTTGCTTGTTATGTTGTGTGGAGGGTAACATGCTGCTCACAAACTACTGACGGTATGCTATTCTGCCCAAATAAGCAACTGAGAGAAACAACTGGCTTGCAAGTTGTTTAGCTCAGAGCCAGTTGTTTAAAGTGTTGTGTGGAGGGGTGAGTGTGTTAATGGCGTATGGTGAGTGGGTTAAAACACAAGCCCATAGAGGCAGGCAGCAAGAGCGACCAAAGCGGCGGCTGCCACTCTGCTACAACTGGTGTAACTTGCAGAGGGTGCTGGGATAGAACTGGGAGGACTGAGGGAGGAGGGAGGGTGGGGAGAGGGGCGGGGGCTGTGTCAGTCAAATGCTGGATTGACTATTAGTCCACTCAACGCCAGCCCCAACCACCCACAGTTGTGTAGGAATGGCTCAATTCGGACGACACAATAAACAACTGGTGTGGTGGAAGCAATCGTCAGTTGTTTTGACTATTGTGTCATCCGAATGCTGCCATAGTCAACTCAGCGCTGATCCTAATCCACACCACAGTTGATTATTTATTACCATGTTGTGTGGGGAGTACCCCTTAGTTGAACAACTGTAAAGTTGATTATTACCCCACCATTGACTATTGTGTTGTCCAAATTCAGCCCGTGTCTCTCAACTTAAACTATTTCACAGCGTTGTTGTGATGAGGAGGAAACCATGCATGCTATCCTAGCTTCTTCAAGGAAGGGTGGGATAAAACATTTTTTATATTAAAAAAAATTCTATGGAGAGGGAATTTGACAGATCACATGATGAAGGTGACCCTTTCATTCATTCTCCATCCTGGAACTGTATACGTCTCAGTTGAGGCCTGTGCTCTACAGGTGACAAAAATGAATGCGAGGAAGGGGATGTCCGGGCACTTTGTTTACCATTGTTGCTTTTCCCCTCAATGCATGATTCTTGTGGACAGAAATTTGGGGAGGGGGAGTAACTACAGGGTCTGTCTTCAGAGTTACAACCTCTCCCCCTGCAAACCTATCATGTTGTTGCTACCAAACAGTGGAGTACTTTTCTTTTTCTTTTTTAAAGTACCATATTGCTTGACCATCTTTCCTTTACTTATTTCCCCTTCGCAATTTGGGAGCCAGCATTCTACCCTGCAGAGCATCAATTCAGAGTTGGAAAGCCATCATTCAAACCATCTGTTACAAGGCAAGGCCATCTATCCACCAGCCAATATAGAGCAACATTTGTGATTCAGGTGAATGCAAAGGAAAAACCACACTAGCTGATACTAGCCAGTGAACCAAACCACACTACTGCCAACACTTCAGTGTTAACAGCGTTGGACGCATATATACTTACTTTATTCTCAAAGAGCAGCATAGCAACAAACAGGCACACTCTTGAAGTAGTATAATTTATAACAAGGACATCATTTTATTTTTTGTACATGCTACAGAGAATACTACATCTTAATTGAGGAAATGCAGATCTTTGGGAACAATAGGTAAAAGCAAAATATTATGTGTGTTTCTCTCCCAAATAGCCACTAGCTGAAACTTCTACACAAAGATCATGTACAAGTTGCCAACATAACAAGAGTAACAGGATAGGTTTTAAATGATTATTTCAAAGACTTGGCAATGCTGAAAGCCCACAGAAGTCAGTATTTTATGATGGCATGCTTACACATTTGGATATCTAGACCATGACTGGTCAAACCACCATCAGAAGACGGGCCAAGCTTGAACCACTCCAAATCAGGGTTAAGAGTTCCTTCCCAGCCTCCCAAGCTTGAAATCCTGCAATGAATTATTCATCCTTGGCTTTTGATTAAGGCCATAAAAGACAAAGCAAATGTGCCAACACATAGTAGGAAGCCATTATGTTTGCTTTGATACAAAAAGAAACTGGTGCACCTGATTAAATGTGCCTTGACAGATTTACTCACTGTCTAATTGGTGGTTTCACTTAAACCATAAAATCCGACATATTCCTATCAGACTTTTAAATTTTTACTGGGCACAAAGGATAGCTCTTCATTGGGCCTTCCATTACTGTGAAGCTCTGATGCTTGGAACATAGCTCAAAAGTACTACAATGTATGCACTGATTTCACAGGGGCGTTTCTCTTATTAGGATGGATGCTTGGATTTCTATAATGTGTTGGGTTTGGGCCCATCTGCTTTCCTATAGGAAAAAGGTAACCATCAAAATAACCACAGTATTTGCGACCTCAGCTTTAACTACAGGCTTGATCACAAAAATTAAAGCTGTCAGCAGTCTTTCGAAGGCCAAAAGCATTATCAAAGCCATCTGTTTAAACCAGAGGTTCAAAGAAGATTAGTACCAATGAGAAGTGAAGTACTTATGAGCTAGAGAGGCTTGGATCCAAGATCTAGCCTCGCCTGAAGCTCCACCAACAAAGTAGAAGGACTGGATCTGAAGGCCACGCTTTGTCTGCTTTTAGCACAGAACAGCATCATGTTTATTTATTTTTCTCCTAATAGCATCTCAAAGGCACTGAGAAGATGCCCCTTGAAAAGCCATCCAAAGCTAAAGCAATTATCCTAAAACTCTTATGCATTTGCCATGACCCCCCAACCCCAAATCTTACCCCACTAGAATAATCTTGCCCCACTAGAATGATCTTTGACAACTGTCCAGATTCATGCTAACAAGTCTCCAGTACCAACAAGGAAGGGTTGCTGTCTTCATGCCCAGTTCTGGGCTTCCAGAGGCATTTGGCTCACCACTTTTGGAAACAGGATGCTCATCTTTTCTCTGATCCAGCAAGACTCTCCTTTTATTCGTAACACAAGGAAATTCCATGGCTATGGGGCAGCAAATGCAAACACCCTTCCCTCCTCTTCCACCAGCCCTGATACTACAGTAGCTATCCACACTTAGGAAATGGATGGCGGTCCCTTACATAAATTACAGATTTCCCCAATATGGTACCCTCCAGGTATACTGCGCTTCAACTCTCATCATACCCAGCCAGCATGGCCATTGGCTATGCTGCCCTGGGGTAATGGGATTTGTAATCCACCACATCCACAGGACACCAGATTGGGGAAGGCTGCATTGGTATTTGGAGTTTATTTTCTTTAAAAAGTCTAATTGAAATTTCTTATTTACATGTCTAAAAAACTACTGCTTGGCAACAGGTATGATCTCTATTGTCTCCTTCCAATTCTAGTACCAATTCTGACTGTAGTTCCAACTTACAGCCTGGCTAGTCTGCTTTCTGCTGCATTTGTGAAGTTCTTCTTCATACAGTCAGCCTTTCCACCAACTTTCTTTGCCCCAGCTACACCCAAGGAGTGCTTCTTACAAGATGTTTTGTCCCCAGGTGCCAATATCCAAGTACAAAAAAATGCACATTATATAGGAAGGGTCATCTTCCTGTTCCAGTTCATGCCAAAAATCAAAGCCTTTGACTTAATTCACAGCACTAAGCTAAGTTGAGTTGCTGGAGAGTATTGTCTGAAATGCAAGTGTTTCGTTCAAACAGAAAGTGAAATTGCATCCTTAGAAGAACCACCCCCTGTCCAAAAGGGAATCTAATCTTCAGTCAAACTTGCAGAAAGCACCAAGGCTGAAACCTAGCA
The DNA here is from genome assembly GCA_029215795.1 of Anniella stebbinsi. Taxonomy (NCBI): domain Eukaryota; kingdom Metazoa; phylum Chordata; class Lepidosauria; order Squamata; family Anniellidae; genus Anniella; species Anniella stebbinsi. The sequence continues at coordinate 236,415,296 of JARDYH010000002.1, forward strand.
TGGACAACAGATCACGCTTATACCTTTTTGCTATCCTGAATACTCATTGGCTGAATTCGGACAACACAATAGTCAATGGTGGAGTAATAACTTTACAGTTGTACATCTAGGGGGTACTCCCCACACAACATGGTAATAAATAATCAACTGTGGTTTGGATTAGGATCAGTGCTGAGTTGTCTATGGCAGCATTCGGACGACACAATAGTCAATACAACTGACAATTGTTTCCCCCCACCCAGTTGCTTATTGTGTCGTCCGAATTCAGCCATTGTGTCCGACGAAGTGCAATTCAAAAGACCGCACATCTTTCAAACGACTAGTTCTACACACATTTAGCTATGGTACAACACAGTTGCAAAACTTATTACTCACTTTAGGGCACAACCCCCAAGAAAGAAAGAATTCCAGCTTTATTCTGAGAAAAAAAAAAAAAAACACCGTACAGGTAGGCAGCAGCAAGCAGTCAAACAAAAGCTTTAGGAATAATATTAAGGTATCTGTTTAGAGACAATAATCAGATGCCCAGCATGGAATAAATAATCCTGCCTTTGGTCCAGTGCCAAAGAAAACACAGAGGCCGTGGCACGACTGTCCGTCTAACGCAAACTTAATTACAGTTGTTTGAAACGGAAGGCACCCATCTGCTTGAATCTGAACAGACTACAAAGATCTGTCAAGGGCTCGATTGCACATCAGACGCCGCGTGGCTAATTAACCTCAGAAATCAGGATGCTGTTGCCACCCTCTCTTTTATTTGGTTATGCTGACAGGAGTCACTTCAACAACAGAAGTTCTGACTAGACCTGTGGGGCGAGGGGAGGGAGAAGTGGAGACACAGTGACAATACATTGGCACAAATCAGAAGACTAGCAGGCATCCATAAATCACGAATTAAATTGGATTTGGATTCCGCAAATCAGAGGCATAAATAACACTAAGCAGTAAAATCAAGGACAGGAGCCTGAAAGAGTAACATGCCAAGATCTGACAAAAAGAGCAATAAACAGAACATTCACAAACCATAATGACCAATACAGGCATTTAACAGTTCGTATAAAATCCTTCAAGCCACCAACACAAGCTCTGGCAACTGTTTACTAGCAGGGAGAATACAAAGGGCCCAAACATTCAGCAGCAGCAGCAAAATAGCAACAACAGCATGTTCCTAGTCAGTCTACTAAAGCCTCATGTAAACAACCAACTTTGACAATAGCTGCTATACAGTGGGCATCACATCTGTTCACGACTATAGGTGCACAGAAGTGTTACTTTGCAGAAGCAGATCCAATGGTCACCTGGCCCAGGACAGTCTGCCCAGACCAGCAGCAGCCACCCAAGGTCAGAAAAAGTCTTGAGCCTATTATCCACAACCTGGCGCCTGCTTGCTAGATGCATTGGACTACAAATCCCATCACCCACAGCCTGCATGGCCAGTTCTGAAGAGAACCAGCTTGGAGTCCAACACATCCGGAGGGACCAGGTTGGGGAAGACTGCCCAAGATCCTGCTTAATTCAGGCTTATTAACAGCTACTAAGAATTCATGATAAAATAATCCCGAGCAGAGTACGATACTGATAAAACACAGTAAATGGAAGAAAAGGGAAGATCAGAAACATAAATAACAATTTACAAGATGCAGAAGCACAAATTCAGACAAAAGCCTGGGTGAACAAGAGGGTCTTAGAATCATAGAATAGTAGAGTTGGAAGGGGCCTATAAAGCCGTCGAATCCAACCCCCTGCTCAATGCAGAAATCCACCTTAAAGCATCCCTGATGGTTGTCTTTAGTTGGCGCTGAAAGCTCAGAAGACTCTGAGCCAACCATATCTGATGGCCACATTAGAGGAGCCTATATCTAGCACTCTCTCTTGGGTTGCTGCCTATCAAATTCCTGACAAATGCATCACCATCACGAGATCATTCCCATTAGATTTTAATATCAAGACAAGCGCATTGGGTATAGTTGTCTCCCAGGTGATCTGGTAAGGAAGCTTTCATGAATGGGAAAGAAGAACTGGCCCTCTTCTCTCTTTCAGACCATCATTTATGGCACAATGAAAAGCAGAGATATGTGCGAGAAGGGTTCTAAATCACTTGGAAAACTCCACCGAGGGTTCCCCACTGCAGACAGCCACCTGCACGTGTGGAAAGCAGCGACCAGAGGGGTTGAAGCTACCACACCCATCCATACTCCCCCCCTGCTCGTGTATACAGCTTACATGCTTTTCAAACACGTGAAGAGGCCAGGATGAGCTATGGTTGTGAAATAGTAGCAGCCCAATGTGAGGTGGGGTTGGGGATGCAGAGGGTGATGGACCCAACTGGGAAGAATGGAAGAGTGGTAAGATGGCTGAGGGTGGAAAGAGAAGAGCTTTACCCTACCTTAGTTTGGCCTATACCAAATTAATTCCAGCAGCAAAGACACAATCACACTATGTAACACAAGGACACCACAGGACAACAAATGGAAAGCTGCAACTGGACTTATATAGCAGCGCAGAGTAACTTATCGACCTTTGTCATCCCTCAATATCTCATCCTCCTATGTGAGCAGAAGTCACTTGCAAGAGTGATCTCAAAAAGTGATCTACATAACTCTCCTATATGACTATCTCTACAACTACAACCTAACTTAGTAACAACTCTCCCCTGTTCTCTATATTACAGGTGCCGTTTGGGGTCCATGGAAGTCTCCCTATTCTGATCCTTTTTTTTTCACTTGGTCTATGTAACTGTTCCTTAAGTCTCCTTCTTCCACCAGTTTCTCTTCAATCATATTATTTTACTAGCACCTCATTTCTCAAGAGTGTATCCCATCATATTCTTGTTGTCTCCTCTTCATCCTCTGCATCGGTCCTTACCCCTCTCTAATCTCACGCAATGTTTAGTTTCCTTTTCATTCAAGTCACATTGTCCCCCAGCATGACTTAACAAATAATACTTGAAAAATATTGTTGCACACCCAAGATCTGAGGCCTCAACTCATCCCAAAAATCACTCACTCCAGAATTATCTCAGATTTCATGCTCCAGAAAAGAGTAACCCCCATTGCAAATCTTAGCAAGGGCAATGGAAGTCTCAAACTGTCCCCTATGTTCGGGTATTCAATAAGAAAATAAGTAGTGTTCGAAGCATTCTGAATGATTAAAAAAATCCACACCAGGTTCCTCGTAGGAATAGAGACTGTGAGGGCAGATTTTAAGCCATGGGGGAGAAAGAATGCCTCTGTTCATACACATAGTAACTCTTACTCCACCACTGAGCAACTAAAGTTCCAGATAGTGGCATTCAGAAGAGTCCCAGCACTTTCCATTTCAGAAATGAATCACTGAAAATTACTCAGTATTAGCTAGCTCCAACAGGCTCATTTGGCCCTTGGAGTGGAGCGGTTCTTTCCCTTGCCACTAAGAGATTACTCTCATCTACTCACTGCTGCGAAATGTCCCGGTACAGATCCACATTGCTCCCTCCCTCTCCCACACATTCAATTTCACATCCACCTTCTGAGCCTATGCAGTGAACCACTGCAGCTAACCAATCCCTTTGCTACTTGCCTCTTGGACTCCTCCCCCACTACAGCTAATTGGTAGATAACTCCTGCATTCGCTTCTCCCCCACTTTACAGATGACAAGCCCCAAAGCCTCCTCTGGTAGCCCAGATCACAGCAGTCGGCCCACTGCTAAAGCAAACAGCAAGGCAAAGCCAGAGAGCCCTTGCTGAGAGTTGAAAGCTGCTGCATAGAGAGAGGGGTGATTGGGGAGCCATCAGCTAATCTCAGGCCTTGCAGAGAACACTGCTCTAAAACCTTGGGATGGGGCGGGTATGAAACAAATAGTCAAGCACGCTCCACATCACTCACTCATAAATCTGCACTTTTTGTGCCACATCATGGAGATATTAAAGGTTTCCATACTCTCACACCAACAGATAACAGCGGTTTCGGGGGGGGGGGGGGCAATCTGTGAACCAAGACAAATTATGGATCTTAATTAATCATGCTAGCAAAAATCTCAAAAAAATGTGTCGTTTTTCATCAAGAACAAAATATGGATTTTAAACAATTCTCCCAAAAGTGGTGACCTCTATGTCACGTTACGGAGGGAAATGAGGAAAGATGGACCACGAAAACATCGTAAGCAAGAGGACAACCGGAGTTATAGAGAATGTAAGCTTGAAGGGCCAAGACCATGAATTTTAAGGGCAGAAACGGTCTTCAAGGCCAGCTACCTAGTTTTGGGGGCAGGAGCCATTTACCCTCCAAGGTTACGTGGCTCTTGGCCCTTTGGCTACCCCAGACAGATAAACACAGCAACACTTCTAGAATTTTAATTTTAAGAGACTCTCTAATGAAAAGTGAATGTGGCAATGACAGAGAAGCCAGGCAGGCTTGGTATGCACTTGAAGGAGGCGGGTTTGTTCAGCAGAGGCCCCTGCCTACCCTAGAACAGCAGGGCCCTGTGTCTAAACTTACCAGAGGCAGCGTCGCATTCATACCACACTCGTTTAATACTTAAAATATGACAACTGTTCCTTCTAAATCTGTGCACCCAGCTTGAAGCTAGGCCCGATTTATATAAATAGCTTTGCCATTCAGCTCTCTTGTGCCGATGACTGAGCAGAGTTGCCGTATAGGCTGGCGGTGCCTCTTCTGCTGCTGCGGCTGCATCCACGCAGCTCGCCACACCCATTCCCTCAAGCAGCAGTTCTGTGATCGCTTATCCTGGCTGAGTTACTGGATTACAGCACAAAATATCCCCTGATGCAATGCTAGAACCATCCCTGTAAAAGCTGGGAAGGAGACCAGCCAGTCGCAGCTGTAGAAAAGCAATAGCAGATGAGGAACCACATAACCAGGAAGGAAAAAGAGGCAGAAGTCTCCGGTCAGAAGCCACAATGCCTACAATGCTAAACTCTAGATTTAATTCAAAATACAGGTCTTTGCAGACGATACGTTTGGAAAGGCAAAAAAGAAGAAAGTCCCCACTTCCTCTGGGATGACACAGCTCAGGCAGCTTTCAAGACAGATGCCGTCCTAATTTGGGCAAGATGTTCCTTCATCTGCCATTTTTTGCAAGTTTCCTGTCACTTCTACTAACACCTATTATTATCACAGCTCATCCCAGCCTTCCACCACTAGAATGCTGGTAATTAGCAAACAAATCAACAAACACTCCCCCAACATTCCTGTTTTTTGTTGTTTTGCAAAATGCCTCCACCTTAAAAAAAAAATTACACCCAAAAAGAAATAACAGACATACAATAACAAGATGACAGACGTTCGGGGATATTAAGAGGTGGGGGGGGGGGGGGGAAGGAAGTTAGCAGAGACAGATTTTGGGACAGGCCAGGATGCAATTCTGAAGACATGTCAAAGAAATGAAGTTGGCAATCTCTAGATGAGGAAGACACAAAACGGCAAAACTTTGGAAAAGTAAAATGTAAAGTTTCTAAATATCAAACAGCTTTGGCTGTTGGGCGATATAGAAATGCAATAAACGAAATGAACTCATAGAACAATATCAAGCATATTTAATGAAATGCCCCACCCAACACACACTATAAACTCACTCCAATTGAATATACAATGCCCGATATCTTTTTATTCCAGATTCTCACAGCTAACAGACAATCAGCATTACACACAGGATAAGAGAGAGGGCAACGGAAAAGTCGGGCTAGGTTATCATGGTTCACATGACCCTCTAAAGCACTTTCAGTTTGCGAGAAAGCCATAAACAGGGATTCCATAAACAGGGATTCTCCCCCACCCCACCCTCACCGCTATTCCGCCCAGTTTTCGCCAGGCAGGGTGGAAAATGAGTAAGATGCACGATGCGCAAACACACACAGACACACACACACATTAACCCTTCCTCTGAGCAACAGCCCTGAACATTCCCGCTCCAAGAGATCCCTCAATTTCACTCACATGCACGCGAGCGAGCGCGCGCACACAGGCCTGGGAACTTTCCAACCAGCACTGCAGGCAGTCCACACCCACTCAAGAGCTCACAACCCGCCTGCTGGCCGATCCCATCCCGCCCCTCCCCAAAGCCCCCTTCTCCACCCACGCCGCTGCCCTTCCCCTGTCCTCCTCCTCCCAGCCCCACACATCCACATGCAGCAAAGGGTCCTCGTATCCTGCTCTGCACCGCCCACCAAGGACCCCCGCTCCCTCTCCCCCTGCAGCTCTGCCAGCCCCTCCCCAAACCCAGGCTCTCCCCTTCTCAATGACCCCCCCACGCCCCCTCACCTCTGCAGGAAGCCAAAGGCCCTGCTCGGAGCTCTGCTTCCTCGCGCGCCACAGGGGCGAAGTGACCCTCCGGCCACGCCACGGATCCCTGCCGCCGCCTCTGCCCGACGCACCGCACACCAACCTTCCGCCTCCCTCGCCCGCGCCCTGTCAGAGGCAACCCGCGGAGACGGGGCCCAGGCTGGCCTGCAAGAGGGGATTCTCGCCCCACCTTCAGCAGGAGGAAGAGGAGGAGGGCGGCGGCTGCTGCTCCCGCTGATCCCCTGGAGCTGCCCCAGAATCTCACCCCCTGCAACAGGGCCCCCTGCCCCGTCCCCTGACACTACCCCACCGTGTACTGTCTCCTGACTCCCCCCCCCAAGGGGACCCGCAACAAGCCCCTCCCTGCCCCCCAAGTAAGCCTGTCCAGCTAATGGGGACCCCCAGCCACCCCCTCCCTGCATTCCCAAGGGGAGCCCTAACTTCAACCCCTAGCAAAAGACCCCCAACTGGCCCCTCCCTGCCCCACCCAAATCCTTCCTATCCATTTAATAGGGACCCTCAACTAACCACTCCCTGCACTCCCAAGAGGACCCCCAACTTCAGACCCCTACCAAGAGAAGCCCCAACTAGCCCCTCCCTGCCCCCCCAAGAAAGTCCTTCCTATCCACCTAAAAGGGACCCCCAACCAACCCCTCCCTGCACTCCCAAGGGGACTCCCAACTTCACCCCCTATCAAAAGACCCCTCGCTGCCCCCCCAAATCCTCCCTATCCATTTAAAAGGGACCCCCAACTAGCTCCTCCCTGCACTCCCAAGAGGACCCCCAACCAACCCCGCCCCGATGCCCTTCCTCCCCCGAAAAGGACCCCTCCCTCCCCCAAAACCCAGGGCCCCTCAACGCCTCCTTTTCTCGCCCCCGCCCCCAGGGCTTAGCAACCCAGCCCTGCCCCACATTCTCCCCTCACCCGCCCCAGGATCCCAAGAGCGGCGCCCCCCCCCCCGCCTCGTGTTTCTTTTTTTTTAGCGTGGCGACGCTTCGACCCCCCCTTCCCTCCTCCCCCCCCCCCCAAGCGGCCTCCCCTCCGCCTCCCTTACCGAGCCAGTGGCGGGGTGGGTCGGGGAGCCGCCGCCCGGCGAGTGTCCCTCTGCCTGCCTGGCTGCCTCGCCTTCCTTGCCCGGCCAGGAGGAGGAGGAGGAGGAGGGCGGAGCCTCCGCGGCCGAGCTGAGGGGGAAGGAGGAGAGTGGCAGCCGCGGGGCGCGCCGCGGCCGCCTCAGGCTAGGCGCACGCCGCACGAACTTGCTGGCTGAGGGGAGCTCCGAACCCGGCCAATCGCCGCCAGATCCCCCTTCCTCTCGGCCAATGGCGGCGAGCGCGGGAGGGGGGAGGCGGAGAGGAGGGCGCGCGGCGGCAAAAGGAAAAGCAAGTTTGGGCGACGCGTGGGAGAGAGGAAAAGAGGGGCGGGGCGGCCGCCGCGGCTGCTGCTGCTGCTGTTACTGCCTCTGCGGGCAGGACGGCGCGGCCCGAGGGGGCGGGGTCAGAGTGGGAGCGAGGCGAAGAGCGAATGGTTGTTTTCATGGAACTACATCCCAGTTGGATAGTTGTAAACTGAGGGGGGAGGGGGATAGAAATATTTTAAATACCTAATAAGAGGTTGGGACCATGCAGGGGCATTGTAGGAGATTTAGGAGTAACGGGGGGGAAGCACATCATAAAAACCCTTAACCACGTGCACTCCCCCCCCCCCCAACAGCAACAACCACCACCTTTCTCCTGCATGTTGGCAGCCGCAAAAGCTAAAAGCTGCCGCCTGCATGGTATTTGCAGGGTCACTCAGAAGGAAATCCCACTGTGTTCAATGGACTGACTCACAGGTAAGTGTAGAGCACTGCAATAAAATGCAGCCAGTGTGTGGGGCACCGTAAAGCCTTGCAAATTTATTCGGGTAACAAGCTTCATCGGATGCATGGGAGTATTATGGAGGGTTTCAAGTTCTTTATTCAGTAGGTGTGGGGGAGGGAGCTAGGAGGAGAGGGAGACGGAATTGTCAAAAGTGAGGTCATGCTGGCTAGGAATTCTGGGAGTTGCAGTCCCAACACATCTGGAGGGCACCAGGTTGGGGAAGGCAGTACTAGAACTTGGCATCTGAAGGGGGCAGAGACAAAAGAAAAGACTTCTTTACACTCCATGTAGTGTTGGATTTGTACTGGGGAAATCTGGATTCTAGTCCCCGCTTGGCCATTAAGCTCAGTGGGTGACTTTGGAACAGCCACTGAGGCTCAGCCTAACTTACCTCACAGGGTTGTTGTGAGGATAAAATGGAGAGGAGGCGGGGGGCTATGTGAGCTGCCTTGGGTTCCTTCCAAGAGGAAAAAAGGTGAGATATTAATGTAATAAAATAAAAATTAACATGAATAATTTGCAGCCATGAGACAGAAAAGTGTTGATGACTGCAGGCTTACATGGATTTAAACACAGATTGAACAGATTCATGGTGGAGGAATGGGGCTGTCAAAGAATTATAGTAGAGTTGGAAGGGGCCTATAAGGTCATGGAGTCCAACCCCCTGCTCAATGCAGGAATCCACCTGAAAGCATCCCTGACAGATGGCTGTCCAGCTGCCTCTTGAAGGCCTCTAGGGTGGGAGAGCCCACCTCCTCCCTAGGCAATTGGTGCCATTGTCATACTGCTCTAACAATCAGGACGTTTTTCCTGATGTTCAGCCAGAATCTGGCTTCCTGTGACTTGAGCTCATTATTCCTCATCCTGAACTCTGGGTTGATCGAGAAGAGATCCTGGCCCTCCTCCGTGTGACAACCTTTCAAGTATTTGAAGAGTGCTATCATGTCTCCCCTCAGTCGTCTCTTCAGCAGGCTAAACATGCCCAGTTCTTTCACTCTCTCCTCATACTCGTTGCCCTCCTCTGAACCTCCTCCATGGCTATAAATGCAAATTTAAGTAATAATTATTCTAATTTTAAAAGAAATAGAAGACATCTCACTATAGTGGGGAAGAGGGTGACCGGGTGACCTCTGTGGCTGTTCCATCTGTTGCCAAAGTTCTGTTGCTGGTCAACTTCTTGGAGTTCTTTAACTTTAAACTGTACTTGGACCAGACAACTCTTAAAATAGAGGACCGTCCTCCAACAGCCTTTCAAATAGAGAATTGTCTTCTGTAAATCGCAACACATGGCCACCCTAATTAGACTTCTTATAATTCTAAACCCTTCCCAGGCTGAGTGTCCCACTGCTAGGAGCCTTTCTGTCCCTCCTAAATGGGACGTAATGCAAGCCAGAAATCACCAGGGTTTAGCCCCAAAACCTATTTTCAGTGTTCTGGGTTTAACTCTACAACCTGTATAATAACCATTCATAAAACAGTGCTTTTAAGCATGTGCAGAGTGCTTTTCTCACGCGCCTGGAGTTAGGAAAAAGAGCTTCCAGGCAGTTGCAGGCCCCCAGACCTGATCTGAGAAATTAGGCCCATCTGAGGCCTACTGTGATGCAGCAAATGAAGCCTGTGCTAGCGTCGGAGCCTGGCGGAGGGCTGCTTCACGATAGCCTTGAGTCACCCTTCATAAAGACGGCAACAGCTGATTAAAAAAGGAGTGGGGGGGAGGGGGGATAGGCAGTGCATGCCCTGGCCGAAGAGATATTCTCTGTCCTTTAGCTGTTCTGCTGTTCAGCTGATTTCTATTGGGAGATTAAGGGATTTGCCTCTCCATTAAAAACTGTTCTCCTCAACATAGCAAATGGCAGAGACAAAGGGACGTGTGTCTGTGTGTGTGTCGGTTTGTGCATTCCTCTCACTCGGCTCTCTCGTGCCCTGGAACCAGCAGGCCCGGTTGGTCCTTCCCCACACACACACACCCCTTGATTCTGTGCCAGGAAACACTCCCAAAGCACCGCATGGGTGACCGTGGTTGTCCGAGGTCTGCCCATTGGTGACCACGCTGGAAGCGCACCAGATGCTGGGCCTGTGGCTTTTCAGGCGCTAGTGTCCGTGCTAAAGGACCAGCTGCAGCTTCTGCCTCCTGAAGGAGTCGAGGCAGGCAGTGGTGATGTTGTGCCTCGCACCGGCTGACCCGCACTCCTTTATTACTTCATGTTCCCTGAGCTGTCCTAAATGTGCAGTATATGTAAGTGGAGATAGGGACTCCGTTGGTGGCAAAGAAGCACATGAGCCCTGCTCCATGCGCGCAGTTGCCGGGCCCACAGATCAGTGCTAAGCAGCGCATGCTTTGCACGCAGGCGACCCCCTCTGAAGTCCGGTCCCTGGCAGTCTTCTGCATGCAAAGCGTTGTGCGCACCACGGATCTGTGGACCCAAACCACGCCAGCATTAAGTGCCCCAAAGGGCATTCCTTTCAATAAAAAAGGCACACTGCCGAGGTTTGGATTAATCCGTGTAATCAAAACAAGGGGCTGCAGAAATCAGCTTTTCTGGGTGCAAACTTTGTCTCATCTTATTTGAGCACCTGGTTTTTGTTATTCAGGCCAGCCTTCCCCAACCTGGTGCCCTCCAGATCTGTTGGAATACTACTCCCACCACCCCAACCAGCATGGCCATGATGATGGGAGTTGCAGTCCTCTACGTCGGGGAGGGAGGGAGCAGCAGGTTGGCAAGGCTGTCTTAGACTCTGTTGGAATAGAACCCAGCTGTACCCAGTCAGCATTTCCCATTTCAGCCATTGACCGCATGGGGAGGGAAGGAAGGCCTTTGAGCAGCAGCTGCTGCTGCTGCGGCAGTCCTTAAATGTGCCCTGAACTCCTCAGCCAGCCCCCTTTTGCACCTTAACTGTCATATTCCTATTCTTGTTTGTGTTTGGAGCCTGGATGCCTGGAAAGGAAAGTAACGTTAGTTTACATTCAGGAACAAGCACTGTGACATGGATTATGGCAGGCGCCACAGCAGCGTCCCCTGGGGCAGCGCCACCATGCCTCCAAAGAGGCCCCTTTGTTGTTTTCAATTTAGCAGCGTCCTCCCTGCACTGAGGTCCATTGAGATGCTTTGCAGCTGATGCTCTCCATAACATGATACTGTGACTCAGCTTCTAACTCCTTCTCTTGATGAGCAGCCCAGCCATGCCAAGTTCCGGCAGGGAGACTCAATGCCACTCACTCACTGTCCTTTTCTGGAAGTAGCTCGATCCTAGTAACAATCATCTGGTTCTGCAGCCACAGTGGAGGGCCAAAAGCCACCTCGCAGGGAGAGAACACGCATTGCTGGAGAGGATGCTATAAAACCACAACTTCTCTTTGAGCAGAAGTAGGAAGAGGGAGATGATGCTTAAGCATCTTTGGAATAACTTTCTTGCTCCAGTAGAAAAGGAATTGGACAATGTGATGTTCATCTGAGGCTTTGTACATGCAGGGGGGAGGAGGATGCAGGAAGTGGATTTTGGGGGAATGCAAAACTCCTTTTCGGAAGTAGGAGCTGAAATTAAAGAGCCAAGGCCTTTAAAATGTTAACTGAGCAAAGGTGAGTGTTCTTTAAGTCCAGAAAGTAGGATAACCGTCTGGAAAGACTCCCCACCCCCAAAAAAAATCTCAATAGCAAAACATTTTGGTGAGGAAATGTAAAGAGACTAGTTTGCAAAGCCTTTTAATGTGGACTAATTTATATTATTTTATAGCAGCCTTACCCAACCTGGTGCCCTCCAGGTATGTTGGCCTGCATCTCCCATAATTCCCAGCCAACAGGGTTGGGGGTGGCTGGTTTAGAGCAACTATCCCCAAAGAACTATAGGAACTGTAGTTTTGCAAAAATGCTGCACTTTCTCCAATAGACAGCCCTAGTCACCAGTCCCTTCTGAGAACTACAATTCCCAGGGTTCCCCTGGATATGTTCATACAAGTCATAATTGTTTACATGGTAGCATGATCAGGCGGCTGGTTCCCAACTGTGTAAAGGTCATATAAGCCGGTATCTTTTTCAACAGATAAGATTGTTGGAAGTTAGAAAAGGAAACCCAAAGTAAATGAGACACAACAACAGGTAGTTTGACAATCCTGGAAGCTTTCCAGTGACACAAAACACTTCTTCAGGCAAAGGTGTTCAGCACCAGAGGTTGCCTGGCCTGGTCGATTTTTACCTAGAGCAGCTTTGGCAAGAGGAGGTTGGGCCAGATGCTGCGTTAATTAATATACCTCTTTGCTGTTCAGTGATACATTTTGAAGTGCAGATCCCCATCATGACAGCCCCGAAGCCATAAACACAAGGTGTGTCCAAAATGCAGGCAGCTATGTGTGTGTATGTGTGTGGGTGGTGGGGGGGGTGTTATTCATACACACATGCTCAAAGAACTGCAGTATATATATAGCACAACACTCAATTTATTAGCATTACCTGACAGTTCTAGAATAGCGAGCTCGCAAAGGATGGCGTAGTGGAGATCATGTTGGACACTTGTCTTGAGAGACCTGAAATTGCCTGAGGAAAGGGGGGGGGGGGGGAAGGGCACCGCATACTTGTCCCCAAACAGAGGAAGATCACCAGCTCATGATTTTCCAAGAGCTTCTTTCCCCAGCACCAAGGAGAAACATTTTATCTCAAAGTCAACAAACCAGTTCCAGTTTCTTTATCACCATCAGGAGGTGTTTCATAAACCGAATGGCTCTTAATTGCCCATTCAATACAAGCCACTCCAAACTACTCTGCATTGCAGCAGGGATAGCTCACAGCAACATGTTGTTGTTGGGGAAATTTATTCCCCTCCCCCAAACTACTGTGAAGATTGCAGCTAAGCTCAGAGGGAACAAGGAATTCCAGGAGTGGGTAGATGACATCAGCAATCCTGCTAATTAAAAAGTCCTGGCGTTACATCCCTGTGAGCCCTGGTTCCACTATACCACTGCTTGCTTAGCTGTGAATTGCCTTGGTTAGCTTTGAGCAAGACATTTGCCCAGTTCACACAATCACGGTGGAGGAAATAAGCCATGGTGGCTTATTTCCCCCACCACACGTGCTGGACGCATGCCCAGGGATTTGCATAATTATCCTCACTAGTGCAGCTTGCCATGTTGTGCAAAGCCAGCGAAGGTGGCTTGATGCTGTGGTTACAAGCCACTCAGAACCCAGGGGCTGTTTTGGGTTCTACACAGCAGGGAAACCTGGTCTCTGTCTCTCAGCTGACCTACATTGGATGGATGAATGCTGTATGGGATTACTCAGACGTGGCCACGCATATTTGAACTGTCACAAGCATGAAATTCAGTATTGGCTACAGAGTTTGGAATCCTATAGATTGCTGCCTATTTTGTTTTTAAGCAATGTTTCTAGTCCTCATGGTGCAGCCTTGGCTCACTTCCGGAAGGCGTCTGAGCAAGACATCCCATCATCAGGGGACGAGTGAGTTTTCAACATCTTTGCCCCCAGAGCTAATTTGCCAAAATCCAGTGCATGCACATCATGTATATTGTAAGATTTACTTAGAAAGCAGAATTTGGCTTTTCTTGGTGCATGTTTGGCTATTTTGGGGGGCAAATTTCAGGCAGCCCCTTCCTGCATGAGAAGAAATTATGTTAGAAAGACGGGCAGCTGCTGACTGCATGGCCACCTCCACCCACGGGTGTTGGGAGCATCATGCCTTCCTTCAGCAGCTGATTGCCTACTTGGCAGATTACTTCAATGGCGGACGAGATCATGAGATTAGAATCAGGTGAAATGGCGACTGGGCAAGCAGAGAACTCAGCTATCCAAGGCATTGTCTTTAACAGACAGACTTTTCCCCACTACTTTAGCATTAAAAGATGCTGTTTAACTATTCAAAGACACCCTTTAGCTCCTTGCCCTGAAAAGCCTAGAAATATTTAAAATAAATAAATAAAATAATGAAGAGAGCAATGCCATGGTCCCTGGGAGAGCATCCTACAGACCATAGGATTGCTCGGAAAAAGACTTCTGAGGTTGGAGGCAATGCTCCGAGGCCAGAGGCTGTGCTTTGACCTCAGATGGGGGAGTCAGAGATTCACCCTGCCCCCTGGCAGCTGGCAGAGCAAGTGCTCTGCTTGTCTCTCCGGGGTCAGAAACTCAACTTCAGAGTAAGAGGAAAGGGGGTGTTCCGTTGGGTGGGGAGGGGAGGAGACCAGAGGGGCCAAGATACGGTTTATCCTGAGCCTCTTCCAGCCTCCTTCCCTCCCCCTCCAACTTGCCCTTGCTAGATGGGCTGAGAAGCCCATCTGGCGAACATCACCCAAGACAGAGGACAAGGGAGGCAAAGGTCACTCCCACTGCTCCTCCAGCCCTGCCAGCTTCAGCCCAGCAGGGCATAGAAATCTCAGAAGCGTCCAAGTTTGGAAGCTTCCAAGCAGTGTGAGTGCAATTGATAGGACTGCACACGAAATAAATCAATTTTACCCACATTTTGGTTTCAGTTTCTAAGAGCATACCCAAGGTTATAAAACAGATGACGCAATATAAGGCAATTCCTTTGCTGCGTAATCAAGAAAACGAAGTGTTCAGACAACACGCCAAGCCACCGCGGTTTAGCATTTTGAGCTAAACATTATGGCTTAGCATGTCGTGTGAACCATTCCTAACCTGGTGGCTACATGACCACAGTTTAAACACGCTCACTATTTGCTGCATAAGGATTAGCAGCCTAACCATGGCTTAATGTGTTGTCTGAATAGGCCCACTCACACACACAACTAAATTGAGGCAGAGAGAAAAGGCCTGACTCAAACTTACCTTGACACAAACTCATACAGAAACCTGAGGCAAGTCCTTCTCTTTCAACCTCCCATCGGAAATATGGGGTTAACAACACCGGCCTAACGTACAGGGGTCTTGTCGGGATCACTCAGACAAGACATGCAAAGTGCCATCTGGTTGCTGAGCGTGCTTGGAAGCTCCTGATCACATCCTTTTGTATGCACAGTCACAGTGATTCATCAGGCACGGTAAAAGGATGGACTTTAGCCCACATTCTCTTTGGGTAACGTGCAATTGTAAGTGATGTGAATGCTTGCCAGCACCACAGCAAGAGGTCACGGGAATTCTGGATTCATTCATCCAAATTCAAAAGCCAGGGTCCTGACTCATGTAAGCCAAGCCAACCACGTCGAACAGATCTTAACTTTTTATTTCACAGGTCTCATAATACACTGAGCTCTTTGCCCCTCTGGTCTGCGCTCCACGTCTGTCTCTCTGCAAAACAAGACATTTGCACGAAACCTCCAGGAGGCCCAAATGTTTGGAGTCCTGCCCCTGTCAAGAGCGTTCAGGCAGGCGGAGAGGACGGCCGCCATGCCTTGTGGACAGAAGCCGCTCGAAAGGAGATTAACGGAGCTGACAGATCAGAAGGCAGACACAGTTTCCAGGAATATTGCCGGCATCTGTTGCAACGGAGCAAAAATAACCAGCTCATACGTGCATGAGACGTGCAGAAAAAGGAAAAGGGCGGGATGGATGGGCTGACCGGGGAGACAAAGGCCCAGATGCTGAGAAGCCAGGCTGCAGCGTTCGGCATAAGGCCGTGCAAGCGCGTTGCAGACGGAGGCGGCTTCCTTGGGGTTGCTGCTTTTTTTCTCGCCCCTATATGAAACGACCCTATACGGAGTTCAGCCCACTATTGTCTGCCTGGCAGCGCTTCTCCAAGGTCTCCAGCAGAGAGCGAGCTTCTGCAGCCCTCCGGCTCCACAAGACTCTTCTCAATAGAGAGATGGGTCATGATTTCGTTTCAGATTTACCAAAATTTGCAATGTTTTAAATATTCAGGATAGAAAGAAGTTGAGATTTTAAAAAAATCGAACGTGAGAAGACACTGAAACTGGCAGAATCTTTTCTTTAATAGCTATATGGCAAGCAGTTACAATGCGGTCCCCTCCGTGCTAGAAATCACTGTATTTATTGAATTTGTCTGGTGCAGATGGGGGCAGAATTTCGTTCTAGTTTGTTTTTGATTAAAAAAATGTACCAAAATTTGCAAATGTCTTCATATTTGGGGCAAAAACAGCACTTGAGATTTCAATAATTTGACTGCAGGTGAAACTGAGATCCATCCAACCCTAACTTTTAACTGGAGATGATGATGATGATGATTTATTACGTTTCTATACCACCCCATAGCTGAAGCTCTCTGGGCAGTTTATATAAGATTAAAATGATTAAAAACAATATACAAAATTTTAAACCACAAAAACATGTAACATACACAGAAACAGACTTCATAAACAACTATAAAAACGGATCCAGGATCAATGAAGCTCATCACATATTGCTAAATGCCTGGGAAAAGAGAGAAAAGTTTTAACCTGGCCCCGAAAAGATAGCATTGTTGGCGCCAGGCAGGCCTCGTCAGGGAGATCATTCCACAATTGGGGGGCCACCACAGAAAAGGCCCTCTCCCTTGTAGCCATCTTCTGGGCCTCCCTTAGAGCAGGCACCCGGAGAAGGACCTTAGATGTTGAGCGTAGTGTCCGGGTAGGTTCATGTTGGGAAAGTCGTTCCCGCCAGGTATTGTGGTTCCAAGCCGTGTAAGGCTTTATAGGTCAGAACCAGATGTTAGGATTCAGCTGGATGGGGTGTATCCATGTGGATCCGCCCAATGGCCCTCCCTAGAAACACATACAGCTGCCTTCTGTTGTATCAGAGTGACTGGTGCTCCATCTTGTCAGGCCTGTAGCCAGCCTAAACGTTCAAGGTGAAGGATAAAAGGTTCTAGTTATGGCGGCAGTTCATCTGGTTCGCAGGCCTTTTAAAGTCAGATTTGTAAACTGTTTTTTAATTGTTTGTAAAATCATTTGGGGGCCCACCCCACCCGGTTACAGGCCCATTCTGACTGGCAACAATTCCTCAGCATCTCAGGAGAGACGCGATCTTTCCCACTTCTGCTACCTACTATCCTTCCAACAGGAAATACTGGGAATTGAACTCGGGACCTTGTGCCGGGCTCTCCCTCTGAGCTCCAGCCGCTCCCATGTGCAGCTGGGTCAGCTCTACAAATTGCTACAGTTTCCAGAAAGATGGGAGAGCCACAATGTCTGGCATAGCTGCTCCCAAAGGCCCAAGCTCACCCAATCCATTACTTGCAGTAAATAAAATAAAATGCTTAATGCTGCTTTGTTTTCATTAAAACCAAATTATACTAGCAGCTCGTGCAATCACAAGAGCCTATTAGAAGCCGTTGCTGTTGTATTTTGTAAATAAATACATAAGCGGCTAGGATATTTGCCATGGTGATGGTGGTAATTTAAACACACACACACAAAAGTTCCTACATTTCCTAAAAAGCCAGCAGTGCTTCTGGGTCAGGGCATCCCAAAGAGCAGGTGCCATCACAGACAGGGCCCTGCCACCCTCCATCCCAGCAGCAAGGCCCTATTACAATAATAATAATAATAATAATAATAATAATAATAATAATAATAATAATATTTATAACCCGCCTCTCCCTACGGATCGAGGCGGGGAACACAATGCAAATACAAGCATGACAAAGTTAAAAATGTTAAAACAAGAGAGAAGAGGCATAGAAGAGACAACAGGGAGCGGATGTACACACTCCTAGTTTGTAGGTGATGAGGTACATAGAGGGAAAGAACTCCTTAAGGACAATGGCAGGATTGTGGCCCATTAAAACGGGGCTCCTTTACGGAACATCCTTTTTATTTTGTCACGTCGACGCATCCATAAAGAAGTAAAAGCAACAAAGCGTCTTGCCAGCACCTTAAGGGCCAATGAATATATTACGGCAAAAGCTTTCATGGACTGCAGTCCACTTCATCAGATGTGTGAAGTCCTCTCCTGTAATGCACAGGTGTGTGTGTATATATACACTTGGCTGCAGGTGCAGTGAGGAATTGTAAACAGGGAGGTCAGAGGAACCTGAAATGCAGGATGTGCAGACAAGGATAATTGTCTTATTCGCCGTGGCCATTCACAAAAGGAGGGTAAGAGAGACGTTCTTGCACTGGGGAGCTGATGAATGCATCGCCTGTGATAAGAAAACCCCTTTTGTCCCCATTCAAACCACAAGAGGGAGAGTAGAACCTCTCTATGAATTCTTGATCAGCTGCTTCACATTTCAACAAATAAGAAGTAGAGAGAAAGGCGAAGAGTTCTTCAAAGTAAAGAGCATTGTATTGATAATTCTACAGACTAACCCAGCTACCCCTCTGGGAATTACATGAACATCTCAATGGCATTTTCAAACCTTTAAAGCGCTTCATGTGCATTATCTAGTTCTAAGCCTTTCAACAACCCTGAAAGGTAAGTCAGCATTATTATCCACCATGCTGCAGTTTTGGGGTGGGGGGGGATGAGGGTGGGAGAGAGTTGGCTTGCCTAAGGCCACCTAGTGAATTCATGGCAAAGCCAAGATTCGAACCAGGGACTTCATGGTTTGCAGCCCAGTCTCTTATCCAGGACACAACAGCTTTCTCACCATGTAAACAGAAAGTTATTTGTGGATTTTTGGAATGGATGGTATAATCATGAGATCCCTTTGATTATTTTAGTTCGCTAAAATAGCAGCTTGGGCAGGCTGCTGGGTTCATCATCATCATTAGAGGTCCATGTGACCTCTGTGGCGAGAAGTGCCTATTGCCATCTTCAGTTTGTATGCCAGCTTTCCTGGGCAGGAATAGCCTGGATACCGCAGTCCACACACTGGTGGTATTAACATTCAAAGCCCTTAACGGCTTGGGGGCAGGTCATCTGAAGGAACGCCTCCTCCCATATATACCTGCCTGGACCCTAAAACTATCTTCAGGGGTCCTTCTTTGTGAGCCCCTACCAAAGGAAGTGAGGCAAGTGGCTACCAGGGGGAGGGCCTTCTCTGCTGTGGCACCCCGGCTGTGGCATGAGCTCCCTAGAAAGGTTCACCTGGTACCTACATTATACTCTTTTCAATGCCAGGTGAAGACATGCAGGTTGCTTACCTGTAACTGTAGTTCTTCGAGTGGTCATCTGTGCAGTCACACATATGGGCTCGCGCCGGCGCCGAGCTCGCTTCGGGAAACTTCTAAGTAGTTAGGATTTTAGGCGGGAACCCCTCCCCCCACCGTCCTACCGCGCATGCTCAGGGTCCCGCCTACCTCAGTTCTCTGAGACCGCTAGGCCTCGCGACTAAGGCAATGCGATTTTATATTCTATTTAAACTATGCGAGCATGCCGGAGTCAGCTTGACAATCAGAACAGCGATGCCAAGAGGGGATGGCGGGTGGGTTGTGTGACTGCACAGATGACCACTCGAAGAACTACAGTTACAGGTAAGCAACCTGCATTTCTTCTTCGTGGTCTCTGTGCATCACACATATGGGCGAGTAATAAGCCAACTTACCGGAGGTGGGAAGGGCACGCTGTATGATTATTGACATATTGATGACAGGACCGCTCTGCCAAACGAGGCGTCCTGACGTGCTCTAACGTCCAAGCGGTAGTGCTTCACAAAGGTGGAGGCGTTCGCCCAGGTGGCCGCTTTGCACAAGTCTGGAATCGTTGCGCCATGAAGGAGCGCTGTGGAGGCGGCCTGACCCCTGGTGGAATGTGCATTTAATGCAGGAGGTACTTCCTTGCGAAGAAGCTGGTACGACAAAGTGATGGTGTCGACAATCCATCTGGAAAGGCGCTGTGAGGACACCGAGAAGCCCTTTTTCTTTCCACCGAAACAAATGAAGAGTTGGCGAGATTTGCGAAACTCTTCTGAACGAGACTTATAGAAGGCTAGTGCTCTTCTAACATCTAAAGCGTGTAACGTGGAACATAGCGGATCGGACGATGCTTTGAAGAAGGTAGGTAGGACAATGTCCTGGTTTATATGAAAACTAGAGGTAACTTTGGGAAGGAAGGAAGGGGGAGTCCGGAGAACGACCTTGTCGCGGAAAAACTGCGTGTATGGCGGGTCGATAAGTAGAGCAGCAAGTTCTGATGCTCGTCTTGCGGACGTAATGGCAACAAGGAACACAGTCTTGAGCGTCAATAACCGAATGTTGGTTGTAGCCAAGGGTTCAAACGGCTTATCTGACAATGCGCTCAGCACCAGCGAAAGGCTCCACTGTGGAATCAGGGGGCGGGTAGGTGGGTAGAGGTTGTGTAGGCCTCTAAGAAAAGCCTTGGCAAGAGGGTGAGTGAATGCCGAGAACCCATCAATTAGAGGATGGTGGACTGCGATAGCCGCTAGATAAACACGGATAGAGGATAACTTTAGGCCCGCTGAATGTAGAGAATGCAGGAAAGCGATAATATTAGTGATAGTGGCCGCCGAGCCATCAAAGTCGTTGGCTGAGGCAAAAACCTGGAAACGCTTCCATTTAGCCAAGTAGGAAGTCCGAGTAGACGGTTTTCTGGACGCGTCCAAAATGGTCCTTATGCCCTGAGGTAGGGTCAGTCCTTGCCACAGGGCAGGAGTCTCCAGGCCGTGAGGTGCAGGGTGTGGAGATCCGGGTGCAGTATCCTGCCGTTGTCCCTGGACAGGAGGTCCGGGGTGGTTGGGAGACGCCACACTCGATGGGCAGCCAGTCTGCGTAGAGGCGTGAACCACGCTTGTCGTGGCCACCATGGTGCGATCAGAATAGCGTTTGCCTGATGGCGGCGTACTCGTGTGATAGTTTTTGCTATCAGGGGGAACGGAGGAAACATGTACAGGAGGTGCTGCGACCAATCCAATAGGAAAGCATCTCCGAGGGATCCTTGTCCTATCCCTGCTCTGGAGCAGTACTGTTGGCAAACTCTGTTGGTTTGGGTTGCAAACAGGTCGATTTGAGGTGTACCCCAGCGGGCAAAGAGGCGATCCAGTACCCAGGGAGCTAGTTCCCACTCGTGGGTTTCTCTGAAAGAACGGCTCAGTTCGTCCGCTTTGACGTTGGCGGTCCCTGCTATATGCAGGGCTGACAGTCGCATATTCTGTGCGATTGCCCAGAGTAAAATGTCTGTGGTAAGATGAAGCAGGCGCGGGGAGCGGGTGCCGCCTTCTTTGTTGATGTACCACACTACGGATGTGTTGTCTGAGAGCACTCGCACATGGTGTCCTCTTAGTTGAGGGAGGAAAGCCTGCAGGGCTTTCTTGACAGCGAGGAGCTCCAGTTTGTTTATATGCAGGGAACTCTCTGAAGGTGACCATCTTCCCTGTATGAACAGGTCGTCTAAGTGTGCTCCCCAGCCTTTCAGTGATGCATCGGTTGTGACGACTCTGGAGGGACCGGGATCGACAAAGGGCATTCCGTGCGATAAGTTCGATGGATTTGACCACCACAGGAGCGAGCGCTGCACATGGTGCGGAATGGTAAGTACCAGTCTGCGTGGATCCTTTAGTGGTGTATATCGACTTAATAGGAGCTGTTGGAGGGGGCGCATTCTCAATCTCGCCCACCTGACTACGAACACTTTTGCCGCCATGAGTCCTAGTAAGCGTAGGATGACGAGAGCCGATGCCCGTGGATGGGTACTCAGTCTGGTTGCCAAACATTGTAGAACATCCAACCTGTCCGGGGGGAGAAAGGCTCTTGCGGCAGAAGAGTCCAGACGAACCCCGATAAATTGGAGCGTTGTGGCTGGTTGAAAAATTGATTTGTCGTAATTTATTTGCAGGCCCAGGGACGACAGAAGGGACTCCACCGTGTGGACGTCGGTGGTTGCCTGATGACGAGATGGTGAAACGACTAGCCAGTCGTCCAGGTAAGGGTAAACTTCGATATTGATGGACCGGAGATGGGCGCAAACCGCTGCCATGCATTTGGTAAAGACCCTTGGGGCTGTCTTTAACCCAAAAGGAAGGACTGTGAATTGGTAGATTTGAGATCCTATGGCGAAGCGGAGGTATTTGCGGTGTTTGGCGAGGATGGCTATGTGAAAGTAAGCATCCTTGAGGTCGATCAACGTGAACCAACTGCCTCGTCTTAGGAGTGGTAGGATTGTAGAAAGCGTTATCATGCGAAACTTCTGGGGCTTGACGAATTTGTTCAGAGCCCGGAGATCCATAATAGGGCGAAGTCCTCCGTCCTTTTTGTGCACTGTGAAATAACGCGAGTAAAACCCGCTGTTTAATTGGGACGTTGGGACGGCTACGATCGCTCCCTTGCTTAACAGAGTCTGTGTCTCCTGAAGGAGGGTTTCTGATGGAGGCGTGGTTTTTACAGTGCCCAAAGGAGGGAGGGCTTCGAACTCTATTGAGTATCCGTGCTGGATGATCCGCAGGACCCACCAGTCGGTAGTGATGGACGCCCAGGTGTGGTAGAAGGGCTGAAGCCTGTTGTATGACCGAGTGGGGCGTTGTAGGGCGAAGTCAAAGACGTCGCTTCTGCGCCTGGGGCTGCTTCGGACGAGATTGTGTGTAGCGAGGAGCGGACTTGCGCTGATGATAGGCGGATGTAGTAGTCAGTTGCTGATAGCGCTGGCCTCGATCCTGGCTCTGCCTCGGCTGGTAGGGGAGAGGTCTGTACCACTTACGGGTTCGGAAGGTCTGCGTTGGCAGCTGGCTGAACCCCATCTTTTTGGCTGTCATGCTGGCTTTATGGATTGTGTCCATAGTGGTATCCGTTTGTACATTGAACAAACCCTCCCCGTCAAAGGGCAAATCCTCTATTTTATTTTTCGTCTCCATAGGGAGAGTTGCCGAGCGTAGCCACGCATGTCGGCGGAGAGCGACAGCTCCGATCATAGCCTTTGACCCTGAGTCTATCTGGTGTCTGGCGGTGGTCATTTGTTGCTTCGATAGCCGGGTAGCCTCAGCCTGGAAGACGCGTGCCAGTTCGCATTGGTCGTCTGGCAGGTAGTCAGTGAGGTTTGAAATCTTTTGCCATAGAAAAAGTTGATACCTGGCCATCATGGCCTGGTAATTCGCGGTTTTCATCACCAGGGCTGCCGAGGAGTAGATTCGCCTCCCAAAAGAATCGAGTTTGCGGCCTTCTTTATCAACCGGAGCGGCATGTGACCGACCTGACTTCCCTTGGGAAGCTTCCACAATGATGGAGTTTGGCTTTGGATGAGTAGCCAGAAACGGTGCTTCATCTTCCTTAATTTTATAAAGGGCATCTAGCCTTTTTGAGGTTGGGCCCAAAGTAGCGGGGTTAGGCCAAGATTGTTTGGCAGTTTTCAGTAACGTCGGGACCATCGGAAGCTTCAACTGAGGGGTCGGTTCCGTCCGCATGACGTCATAGATGTCGCCTTCTTCCTCCTTTGGCTGTTGGGCATCTATGCCCAGCGACTGGGCCAAGCGCAGCATTTGTTCATTGAATCCACCCAACTCCATGGTTGGGGAGGCCCCTTCCTCGGTACCGACCTCTTCTATCGGAGACGGTATCGAGGGATGCACTGATGGAGCCGACGAAGTGTCGGAGGCGTAATCGTCGATGGAAGTGGACGGTGCCGAACGTTGGTATCGGACATCGCTGGTTCGCTCCGGTACCGAGGAGGGTCGGGAGAGGTGCATACGGCGTGCCGACGCCGAGAGGAGCGGCGAGGTGGTACAGGTGGAGGCACCATACTCGGGGTCGCCCGCTGTTGTCCCGCAGATGGGCGGTAGGACAGATCTGAAGCGTGGTCCCATCCCTGGGATGCAGAGCGAGATCTGGATCTTGATCGGTGCCGTTCGCTCTGGTGCATCGGTATCGAGGCCTCGATACCGATGGGGTCCGAGTACTCCTCATCAATTACAAGGACGTCTGAGTCAAGAGGGAGAGCCAACAGCTCATCTCCCGAGAGAGTGTCCATCGGTACCGGGGACGGTAGCGGTGGGGGGCAGGCTGGCGACTCCAGCAAGGGAGTTGGTGGACGCAGCGGAGAGCCCCGAAGCTTCTGCTCTGGAGAGTGTCGAGGTCGAGCTTGCGTCGCCGACGGGGAGCGTCTCTTCGATCCCGAAGAGTGGTCCCTCGGTAGCGAAGATGGTCGTTTCGGCGGCTTAGTTGCCTTCGGTACCGACGGTAGCGAAGACGGCGCCGACGATGATTTCTTCGGTACCGGAGTACTCGTTGGTCTCCTCGGTACCGATGGCGTCGATAAAGATGGCCCGGCCTTCGGTACCGTCGTCGAGGTCGACGGTTTTTTTCGACTTTTTTGTCGGTTTTGTCTTCTGCCTCTTTGGAGGAGGAGGAGACGGAGACAATGATGCCTGAGTTGTGGCCTAAATGAGGGCAGATCAGGAGTTGCTGGGCGTAAGCGTTGTGTGGGCGGCAGCCCCCGCTCCCCAGAAGATGAAGGGCCCGGCTCCATACGGCCCGCAACGGGACGGTCAACCGCTGAAAGGGCCCTGTTCCTCCGAGTCTGGCGCGAAAAACTCAGACAATGGGGGCAGGAATCTGTGATATGCCCTTCTCCCAAACAGCCCAGGCACAGAGAGTGTCCGTCGTTGAGGGCTAGTTTGGCGCGGCAGCGAGAGCAGTGCTTAAACAGTGCTGTCTGCGCCATAGGCCGCAGAGGAAAAAACTATCTAACTAACTGGTATAACTATAATGTTTTTTTTTTTTAAATTATTAACAACTAGAACCTAACTAACAACTAACAAGAATTTGCTCTTCTTACAGGTCTCCAATGATGGAGGAAGTCTCCCGCGAGGCGATCAGCGAAGCGGTCGAAGAAGAACTGAGGTAGGCGGGACCCTGAGCATGCGCGGTAGGACGGTGGGGGGAGGGGTTCCCGCCTAAAATCCTAACTACTTAGAAGTTTCCCGAAGCGAGCTCGGCGCCGGCGCGAGCCCATATGTGTGATGCACAGAGACCACGAAGAAGAACTTTTTATTTCCCCAGTATTTTAACAGTTTATCATCTTAGCCTTTTAACTTTGCTGTTTTAAACCTGTATTTTAAGCCTGTATTACTCTCTGCATTGCTGCTTGGTTTTATCCTGGTTGTGCTTTTATGTTGTGTTTTTATACTGTTTGTTTTATACTTTGAATTGTACCTTCATGGTTTTAATTTTAGTGAACAGCCCAGAGAGCTTTGGCTATTGGGCGGTATAGAAATGCAATAAACAAATAAATTAGCTTTGCATTTCGTTTGCAATAATGCTCTTTATGCGGAGCTACCCTTGCTCTTGGTCCAGAAGCTACAGCTGGTGCAAAATATGGCAGCCAGGATGCTGAGTGGTGTGTGCCTGGCTGAACATTTTCAACTGGCGCTGAAGTCACTGTATCACCTAACTATTAGGTACCAGGCCATGTTCAAGGTCTTCTTGATGGCATACTTGAAAGGTTGTCACACAGAGGAGGGCCAGGATCTCTTCTCGATCAACCCTGAGTGCAGGATACGGAATAATGGGCTCAAATTACAGGAAACCAGATTCTGGTTGGACATCAGGAAAATCTTCCTGACTGTTAGAGCAGTATGACAATGGAACCAATTCCCTAGGGAGGTGGTGGCCTCTCCCACCCTAGAGGCCTTCAAGAGGCAGCAGGACAGCCATCCACCAGGGATACTTTAAGCTGAATTCCTGCACTGAGCAGGGGGTTGGACTCGATGGCCTTAGAGGCCCCTTCCAACTCTACCATTCTATGATTCTGTGATATAAAGCCCTGAACTTAGGTCCAGGTTACTTGTCAGATTGCCTTCACTGATACAACAAGCCTGTGAGGTAGGTTGAAGTAAGGGTAAAATGGAAAGCATCATGGAGGTTGCCTTGGGTTCCTTGGAGGAAAAAAGGTGGGATATAAATGTACTAATAAATAAAAGAAACAGCTTGTTTATTGCTGTTTCTCGAATCTTCTGATATTAAATGCTTTAATCAATGAGAATTTCTATATATCAACATGTTTTGTATCTTAACGTCTGTTTTGGTTTTTTGCTCTTGTACTGTGCTTCAAGATACATATTTTTTCAGACATGGTTAGTGAGCTATAAAGTGATTAAATAAATATTAAATATCCCGAAAAGAGATGGATTGATATTTTAAGACATTTATGTATAAGGATCATGACAATGTAATGTTTGGGTATTTAAATGCATAGATGCCCACTTTTAAAGGACCCTCCCCCCAATAAGTATCCCCAAATGATCATTGTGAGGGTAGGTTTCACATCAGGATTCTGCTCAAGTTCCAGGCTAGATGGTTGCATGTGAGATTCTTAGCACAGCCACTCCAGAATGGAAAGTGTCACTAAACTTCTGGAGGCAGAAACTGTGCCAAGCTTCAAACACCTCTTGAAAACATAGGACTAGGTGGGTGGAAACTGAAGGGAAGCAGATTTCAGCTAAATGTTCAGAGAAACTTCCTAACAGTGAGAGCGGCTCAGCAGTGGATCACGGGGGCTTTGGGAGGTGGCGGAAGCATTTAAGCAGAGGCTGGATGGCCAATGGTCAGGGATGTTATAGCTGCACCCTGCAGTGCGCAGAGCCTGCAATGAGCAGTGGGTTGGACTAGATGATCTCCCAGGTCCATTCTAATTCTGTGATTCTCTTATAATACTAGAACACAAAAGCTGATTGGAGGGAGATGAAGGCCATCTTCACGCAGCACATAAACAATTGAATTAACTTCCACAAAACGTAGTGATGGCTGCCAATTTGGATGGCTTTAAAAGCAAATTGGACAAATTCAGTTGCTGGGGAACATGGGCAGGAGGGTGCTGTTGCAATCGTGTGATGTTTGTGGGTTTCTTGTGGGCAGCTGGTTGGCCACTGTGTGAACAGAATGCTGGACTAGATGGATCCTTGGTCTGATGATCCAGCCTCAGGGCTCTTCCGTTACTATTGTATATTTGGTGACACAGGTTTTTCCCCAACCTGTAAGAGTCTATAACACTGCCCTGTTTTATTGTTGCCTTTGAAATAATGTTTAATTTTTTATTTTACATTTGTTATTATATTATATATGCATTTTAATATGAACTGCTTAGATTTCATTATATTGAGTGGTACAGAAGCATGATAAATAAAAAAAAATAAAATGCCCTGGATTTACATCTATTTAACTGATTCCCAAGAGAAACAGGCAAATTTTATGCCACGTATTTGACACATTCAATCCATATTCAATTAAAAAACCAAGCCAACGTGCCTTTTCACAGCACCAGAACTCAGTGGCTGCATTCGGATAACACATTAGTCAATCGTGGGTTGAGTAGCCAACTCACAGTTGGTTATTTTGTAGGTACACCCCACACAACATATTCTTACACAACTGTGGGTGGTTGGGGCTGGCGCTGAGTGGACTAATAGTCAACCCAGCATTTGACTGACACAGCCTCCGCCCCCTCCCCTCCCCCCCTCAGTCTTCCCAGTTCTATCCCAGCAGCCTCTGCAAGTTGCACCAGTTATAGCAGAGTGGCAGCCGCCACTTTGGTCGCTCTTGCTGCCTGCCTCTATGGGCTTGTGTTTTAACCCACTCACCACACGCCATTAACCCACTCACCCCTCCACACAACACTTTAACCAACTGGCTTCGAGCTAAACAACTTGCAAGCCAGTTGTTTCTCTCAGTTGCTTATTTGGGCAGAATAGCATACCGTCAGTAGTTTGTGAGCGGCGTGTTACCCTCCACACAACACAATAAGCAACACAACTGACGATTGTTTCCCCCCCCCCCCCAGTTGCTTAATGTGTTGTCCAAATGTAGCCTCTGGATTCGATGCAGGTGCAGCTTCCCCATTAAGCTTGGAATCAGCCGCTGCTGCTGAATGTGTCATCTCGGTGCTTGCGCTGACCTTAATCTAAGTGCATGTGCCCATTTCCAGCTCAGCCGTTCTAAGGAGTAATCTTGCTTTCGCCAGGATTTCAGCTCTGGAGATTTGGAACAGCAGCGGCACACCCCTCACGATCTGGGAAACGGGACCAACGATGACTACGGACCGCTACCACGGAGCACTCCAGGCCCCCCCTTCTGTGGATGCACACAAGGTCTGCAGTCCCATCGCTGCGCCTTTAAACTTTAAAGCAAAAGCACCTACAGAAGAAACAACCCCAAAAAGCATTTCAATGCACACCAACGTGCTCAATTAACTCAGGATGCACTCCTGGGCACACATGCCTGGGGTTAGCCTCTGTGGCCACAGTAGAACCTACTTCTGAGAAAACATGCATGGGATTGCACCATCAGTCACTCAGATCAGCCTTCCCCAACCTGGAGCCCTGCAGATGTATTGGACTACAACTCCCAGCATCCCCCAAGAAAGCATAGAGCAGGCCAACAGTCTGCGTATTCTGCATAGTATCCTACCCTCTATGTGTTTGTCTAGCTCTTCTAAAGCCACATCTTGTAGCAGTGAATTCTATACTATTCTATACACCTCCCTCATGTATGCGAATGGTGCCAATTTAGCTACAAGATCCACCTTCAGAGAATGTGTTTGCTATGGGTAAATAGGATATAAGCAATTAAAAAAAAAATCTTAAAGCCTAAAATATTTTTAAAGAAACAAAAACAAATTTAAAATTTGTGCAGGCTTCTTTCACGAGCGGACAAGAGAGTGGAACTATCCCTAATAATGCTATTTTCTGTGACCCAATGCCACTAGGCGGTCTTTAGCCTTAGTTGATAATACCAACAGTTATGTTTTGGTGGGGAGGAACGTGTCTGTGGCAGGGATCAAGAGTGAAATTTTAAATAGATTTTGTTCGGAGAACCTGCACAAATGTATTGTCACACCTTTTCCAAAAAGGAAAGCAAGACAAACAAGATGCAATTGCCTTTGGATGAAGGCTCCTTCCCACTGACAGGGGCTGCATGTACCCACCACCAGACCATACAGATGTCAGTTTCTAATGTAGGAGGGGCACACGTGTGACTGCAAATGGCACCTTGGAGTTATGAGCCTGGAGCAAAGCAACTGCTACAGTGCAAGGCAGTTCCTTAAGTCTGTAGCACATCTAGTTTGCTTTCAAGGTCACCTTGAGATCTTACTGTGGTCAACAGGACAAACCCTGTTAGATTCACTAGACCTCGCTCATCGTCTTTTCACGCTACAGAAGTGTTGCAGTGAAGCCTCTTTGTGGGCAGGTAGTTCAAAATATGGCAGCCAGGTTGGTCACCGATACACCTAGGGGTGACCATATTACACCAGCTTTAAAATCGCTCCACTGGCTGCCAATTACTTTCCGGGCGAAGTACAAAGTGTTGGTCATTACCTTTAAAGCTCTACATGGTTTGGGTCCAGGTTACTTTCAGGATCGCCTTCTCCCATACAATCCATCCTGCACACTCAGGTCCTCTGGGAAGAACTTACTAGTCAGCCAAAAGTAGGCTGACAACCATTACCCAGAGGACCTTCTCTTCTGCCGCTCCCAAACTGTGGAATGGCCTGCCGGGAGAGATTCGTCAACTTAACAGTCTCTGACTTTGAGAAAGCCATAAAGGCCAATCTCTTCCGGCAGGCCTACCCAGTCAAATTTTAAGAGTTTTGTTATTTTAATAATGTACTCGTTTTATATGCTTTTAAACAGTTTTATGTGTTTTATATCATTTGCTTTTAATGTTGTTCTACACCTCAATCTAGAGGGAAGCGGGTAAGAAATAATAATAACAATAATAGTATTTGTTACCCGTCTCTCCGTTTGGATCGAGGCGGGGAACAGCAGTAAATATAAGATATGATAAAATACATAAAGCTGATTAAAAACATAGTACATATTAAAATAGCAATAAAACATCCTAAAAACACTCTAAATAAATAATTATTATTATTCCTCGCTACTTTCAGAGTAGCATGCATCCACAGAAATCTTCCATCCCTTTGACCATAGGAAAAAATTTCACCAAATTTGGGGTAGGGGTGGGGTATACATGAAGGGAGTCTGTTGCAGCCAATGCAGGACATGCATTCCCCAAACAGTCATCCCCTTTCCACGATTAAAAGGGCAGCAGGAACACACCTCTAGCCCCAGGTCTCCATGGTAATTTGAACCTTGCACAATCAAGATTCCAGTTCTCGGAAAAGCCGATGCAGGACAATTATCTCTTTGCAGCCTGAGGGCATTGAGCATGGGGGTGGGGAAGCCATGTGGCCTGAAAGACAGGTAGCATCCTAGCCACACCGGGCCTTGCTTGCTTGACTCAGACGCCCCATTAGTGAACTGTAGATATAACATTATTTAGAAAAATTGCTGGTTGAGTTGTTTTGATAGGCTTACGTTGTATTTTTTGCCCAGTACTGTGACTGTCATTAAGTGATTTTCCAGGCATTGCAAGCCACTTTGGACAAAAAAAATCAATGGAAGAGCATCCTACACAGAAAACAACCTTGTCAGTGCCAGGAAGTGCACAGAATTCTGTAGGAGACATAACTAGATTTCATGCTCATTTCAAGTAACCACATCATCTTGGACAGCATTGCCTAATCTTCAGTCTGCTTGCTAACGTTAATTCCTAGTCAGGTATTGTTTGTCACATTCTATAGCAGCTACAGTACAGTTGATACTTTATTACTAATCAAATCCACAAATGAAAGCAGTTTGCAAAGGAGACTATAAGAATATAACCTGAGTTTTGGGACTAGCAGAGATCAGTGTAATTTTAGGGAATGTTACGCCTTGTTCTAAGGGCCAAATGTGCCTCTTCAGCACGGCTTACAAGAGACACATTTCCCTCTGAGCACCCGTAAGCATGTCATGCCGACACTATCATTCATTTGTTTGGCTCTTTTATTTCAAAGAGATGAAGATACGCTAGAACGGTATGGAACACCTCCTGCGCGTATTGCCAACCCACACCGTGGCTTCTGACTGTGAAGACTGCAGTAGAAATCAGAAAGTGTCAGCATTAATAAATGAAAACTACCCTGCAAGTTTAACTAGGGAAGGGGAGGGCTGGGAACATCGGCGCTGAAAGAGGCACACTATGAATTATTGAGTGGACTTGCATAACACAGAAGAGGCAGCAGACCAGGCCAGGTTGTGGCACACCAGCACAGTGCTGGCAATCCCGTTCCCTAACGACGACATCGGCTGAATTCAGACGACACAATAAGCAACTGTGGGGAGGGAAACAATTGTCAATTGTATGGACTATCATGTCGTCCAAATGCTGCCATAGTCAACTCAGCGCTGATTCTAATCCACACCACAGTTGGTTATTTATTACCATGTTGTGTGAGGAGTACTCCCTAGATGAACAACTGTAAAGCTGATTACTACCCCACCATTGACTATCGTGTTGTCCGAATTCAGCCATCCTGTTGTTTTTAACGGCACTCCTAATTGTATAGAGCATTTCCCAATCATCATCATCTCACTCCAAATCTGAGGAAAGGAATCGAAGGACAAACCTGCAGTGAGAACAAGCCTGCAAGCTGCCACTGCAGCTTTTTCATTTAGTTCCACTGCGTAACAGGGAAGTTTCTCACTGGTCGCCTTGTTTTTAGTCTAGAAATTCTAACTGTATTAAGAAACAAAACCAAGCTGGAAGACCTGTGTTCAAATCCTTTCTTAGAAACACACATCCTTTAGCAAATCACCTTCTGTAAATACAGGCACTCCGTTGACCCATCAGAAGGACACTCTATGTATGAAAGAGAAAACTTACATTTTTCTTTCCCAATTCTTAAGGGATATGCACAGCTGGAACACACAAGCTATTTAGAGCTTGGAATAACAGCACCATCCAGTGGGGACTTTCTGGCTCACACAGCCTGGGGACATAAATGGACTGTAACTGAAGTCAGCCAACTATCGAGGGGAAGTTGATAAGTCTTATTTTTGCTTTTAAACAGACTAACCAATGAAATAATTATAGCATGACACTGATTTTAAATTTAAGTTACTGTTCCTCTTAAACACAGATGAAGGTTTTGCTATAGAGGTTTTTAAACACAGCCAGAAATGACAAATGTAGAGGTATACACAAAACGATTGTTAGGGGATCGTTTTGTAGGGAACAGCTGATTAAGTTATCCAGGTTTTATATGAGCAGATCAATGATTTGATATTCAGCACTACACACAAAATTAACAGACGTGCCTTTACCTCACTTCCCTAGCCTAAACACATACAGGATTAAAAAATAGATAAAAGAGCATCTACAAAGTATGTCACGGAGACTTGATCTTGTGACTCCTTCCATCACTACACAAGGTGGGACTATTTTACCCATCAACCCCTCCTAAATCCACATTCAAATCAGAATAAAGGGATTTACTCAAGTTGCTCAACTGAAGCCACGTTCTACAGGGGAACTCAATCTTCCATTTCAGGAAGAAACAATCAAGGCGCTGGCTCTCAGACTTGTGAAAATGGCAAGATAACAAGAGCTTTGAACATTAACTCCAGGTGAGTCCCAAGAAGAGATGCACTTCAATGTCGTGCGACTTTGGTCTGGACATATCAAAAGGTTTTAAAATGACATGATTTTTATACCTGGAAGTTGGGGGCTCTTTGAGCAACTGGTATTAGGTGTAGAGACAAAGGCAAAAGAAAAAAAAAAACCAGAGCTTGGGTACTGGGCAATTTATTTCCTGAGGCCACAGAAGCAGATGATTTCAACCAGGTTCCTCGTGGGAGCCTTAATATCATTTAATTTCTCCCCTCACCCTAAAAACATTTACAATATATTAAAAGCACATTATTTGCCCTCGCCTTGAATGAGATTATGTGCAAATGTCGAATTAAAAAGACAAATGGCCACTTGGAACAAACAATATATGCGTCTCAATATCAGGAAGTGGGCTTGCAGGAGATGGAACAAGCACTTTTGAGAATGTTCTCAGGAAGCAAGGAAACCGTAGAATGGCCTGGCAGACAGCTGGTGCCTTTTAAAGAATGGAGGAATGTCTGGGCGCCCGCGATGGCAATTCAGCCAGTTTAAGCACCCACCAGTTTGAGGACCGCATCCTTCCAACTGCCGAATGGGAGAGTACTTTGCCCTGAAGTGCATCTCATGAGTACGCTTAAGTTACAGGGGGAGGGGAGGAACACTGAACACCTGCACAGATTCAGGGGTGGTCAAGCCACGGCTCGCATACAGCGCCCACTGCCAGATGGGGGTTTCTGAGCTGCCTCAGTGCAAAGCTTTCATCACTTGGCACCGCTTTGCAGACCCAGTTTTCCCCACACTTCCTATGGTACAAAAAGTGGCTTCTGCCACTGGGGAAGCAGCTGCCACCATTTTCTCATATCATGGGGGGGAGGGGGGAGCACAAGACAGGGCCCCACAGCAGCCACACAGCTTCTTTTTCGCCCCTTTGCTGCTGCTTAAATTTTTGCTTCCCCCCCGCCTCCTCCCATGATAGCTGCCACTGCCCCCCAAGTGACCAGAGAACACGGCATTCCACCTTTGCTTCCACTCACTTTTCCTGGCACTATTTCTCCTTCTTTGTCACTGCTGCTGCAGCCAGCCCTTGCCATGGTTGGAGCAGACACTCTGGCATCTGCTCTATGATCAATGCCCCGGAAGCAAGAGGTTCTGCTAGAAGACACTCTTGGCAGCAGTCTTGGCGGGCTCTAAATAGAGGCGTGACAGGAGCTTGAATGAAGTACGCGTACCTACGGTCATGTGGCTGGAATGCTGTGTCGGAGTACATTAGCAACATAATATAAGTAATTGATGAAAAGAAAACATTTAAAAGGTGCAATGTCACTGACCACTCACGCCATAAAAGCAACGGCAAAGGTGGGCAAAATAAACGAGGCAACTCCCCTTTCAGATGTGCGGCCCCTGGCCGGCCCTGGGCCCAAGGAAGGTTGCCCACCTCTGGTGTGAACAAACCAAGGTGGCATTTTTGAACTGGCACAGACACTGATGCAGAATATGGTGCAACTTCACCAAGATTCAAATACCAAATAGAGCAGGTCCCTTCCTCCCAGTTCAGATGAAGCCACCAACTGATTTCTCATGAGAGTATTTGGGGGGCGGGGTTGCCAAAGTCTTTGCTAAAGCTTGTACACCCATTATTTTTTTAGTGTAATATGCAAATATGAACACACACACAAAAGCGGAAGTGTCTGCCAGGATTTTAACTACTCCAGGCCTTTCTGCCACCAGCATTTAACCACACTGATGCCAAACGGCAACTTCAACAAGCTTACATTGGCACCATGTTTTGGCCTGCCCTCCGCAGAAAGCGCTTGGGTTGCTCCATCCTTGGTATTTAGTCATTTAAGAGGAAAGGAAATACTGGCCTTTGTAACCCTTCCTCCCTGAAGCAGGTGCGCAAGGGAGCCCAACTTCTTCAAAGGAGTCAGCAAACCTCAGCTTAGGAGCGATGGGGTGGGGAGAATTCACACCTTGGTTGCTCCAGGCATGCTACAATCCTAACTCCCTAAATGAACACACACACCGGGGGGGGGGGGGGGGGGGGAGGATGTGTGGTTAGCTACAGGCCACTTCAAGCATCACCTCCTGCTCTGTGGCACATGTAAAGTGCCACTTCCACCATTTCCTTTTTATGAAGAGTTACGGTGAAGTCAACTACAGCAAGTTGATAACCTGATGAAGGAGCTTCCTGTTTGACAGCAGGTAAATACTTTGCTACAAGAAGCCCACTAAATTCCAGGAAATACTCGCCCACCCGTCTTCATCACACACACTCATATGCAGGGTATAATGCACACGAGCTAAGTAAGAGAAAGCAGGCCTGTAGCTCAGAGGACAGCTCTTTGAGCCTCACCCTGCTGGTTGGCCTTCACAGGACCATGAATCAACCCAGGTAACTCAGCCTCAGGGTAAAAATAGCTTCATTTGACTGTACTGAAAATAAAGGCACAATTTTAAAACCCACACGAATATCTTACAATGAGCACTCTGCAAAGCAGCTGCATTGTCCTGCTTCCCATATATACTCCGCTTATAAAGGTCTTGAGAAGCACACGGGGAAACCTTGGATTCATCGACAGAACGCAGACTCTTGGCATCCAAGGTGGTAATCCCAGAGCTCCACATTGTTTCATTGGAAGTGATTCAGTGGACGGTGAAACGAAGACCACACAAGGAATAACTTAGTCCTGCAAGGCAGACGGCTGAAGTAACAGCTCATGTCTCCCGTTCCCCTGCAGGCCGGGCGGAATCCAGCTGTCCTCTGCCCTGCCTGTCACCCTCAGAGCTTCTTCAGGCGACTGTAGTGTTCCCTTTTGCTCTTCTCACCAGCCCACGTTCTGCTTTTCGTGCGGAATTTGCGCAAGTCTTCCTTGAAGTCTTCGTGGTGCATGGGGCGATAGCTCTGCGGTTCACAGAAGCTCTGTAACAGAAAGCAGCGGCGATTCTTTTCTTTTTTTGTACAAGACCCACAAAAATTCAAGGGCCCCTTCTGATGGTTCACAGCTTTTGTACAAACAAACTCAACCCAAACTTCAGGGGGTGCCAAGGTCTTACTTAGCATCTATTTCTTTCCAAATAAGTCTGGCATCTCTTCTAGGGCACAAGCCTCCCCAAGAATGCCTCTGGCCCACAAGACACGGAGAGCCAAGAACCTGGCTCAACTAAATCTGTACACAGCCTGAAGTCAACACCTATAAGGCCCAGTAACCTTTCCATAGCATCATCACCTCAGTCATTCATTCATTCCTCCTAGTTGTGATCAACAATTTGCTCACCAAGCCTTGACCCTTCTGAGCAAGGGGGGGGGGGGGTGCTACACTCCCAAGGCACATTCACTTGGTAATTATGTCACAAAGGTACTAAGTTAATACACTTCTTAGTAAAAGAACTTGGTCCTTCCTTTGCTCTTTCCCCTCACGAGTTCATGCCCAAATGTTTTTAAACCCTTGGCACATATAGGTCCAATTTAGGGAAGAATTATAGGAAATCTAGACAATAAGAGATCACGCTTCCATCTCATCTCTCGTGACCACCACATCAAACCCCTCTCCCCTTTGGTCAGCAAGCCTGACTTGGTTTATTTCTAAATAGGACTACATTGTCTCTAAACTTTCAGGCAGGGCAGGATACCAATGCAATTAAGACGCAATGGAAATGAAATGCAGAATTAAATGAAGTTAACACTTACCTTGCATTTTAAGAAGAAGTCCTTGTAGCCCCCTTTCAGGACATACAGTTCAGGGTAGTGCAGACTGGGGTATTCATTGCCAAGTCTGTCTCTCTCCCTGACAAACCGGCACCTGTAATTGGGGGGGGGGGGGGGGAGGGGAGGGAGGAGAGAGAGAGAAGAGCTCAGATTACTTCTCACAACTTTCAGTAAGTTATATCGGTGGATGCCATTTCTAGTACGAGGACTACACAACTGAGCATGTAAGTGCTGTATAACAACAACACTAAGGTCTCTTCTTTAAACTAAGCAATTATTTCACCAACCTAGTCTGTTATCTTCTTGGACCACCACTCAACTTTCATCTACTCCATCTACACTACTCAGTACCAATTCCTTTATGGATCAGCCCAATGCATCTAATGAAGTAAGACGTTTGCCACAATAAATATGTTAATCTTTTTGACGAGAGCACAGCAAAAGTGCCACCTGCCACGTTAAGTGGCCAACCCACCACTACATCTCAGCTTACCCATTTTAACCTACGTCAGTGCCAAAGTGAGCAGCACGGCATTAAATGTACTCACATCCGGGGGGCCCGCTCTGAGGAGAACTCGCAGTGGAAGACAATGATGACTCGCTTGTTGCCAGATGACATGATGGGCTTTTTCAGCAAGAACTCCTCTACATCTTCTTCCATGTGAAGGTTTACAGCACCCTGCGAAGGAAGACATCATTGGTAGGGAGGTGGGATGTGTGTGCGTGTGGGGCAATCTAAGGATACCTGAGAGAGCACCTTCTCCCTTACGAACCTGCCAGATCACTGAGGTCGTCGGAAGGCATACTCCTGGTGGTTCTACATGGACCTGTGACCCAATTGGAGTCCACCAGGAGAAAAGCCTTTAGTGTAGTGGCCCCTTCTCTGTGGAACTCCCTGCCCCTGGAGGTCAGGCAGGAACCAACACTAGGCTGATTCCAGCGCCTCTTGAAAACAACTCTGTTTCGAGAAGCCTTCCTCAACTGACTAGCCAGTTTTTCTGGTTCCTTTCGATTTTAAATGGAATAATTTTAATTTGATTTTTTAATCTTTCTTATACTGTTTATACCTATGTTCACCACTCTAGAATCAGTGTTAGATAATTGAGCAGTATATATATATTGTTAATAATAATAATAATAATAATATATCTACAATATTTGTTTGTCACCCAAACACACATTTTCTTTGGGCAGTTAAAAAAAACTAACTATAAAAGCTTTTCAAAGGTCAGAACAGAATAAACCAATTCAAACCAATAAAATCAGCAGCAGCAACACATTAATACGGCTGAACTAACAGCACTAGAAAGATCTTAACATTAAAAGATCTTGAGAAATTAAAAGGCAACAAACGTACCATAGCGTGGATGCCAGGCAGGTGCATTTCACAGTGGGGCACCACTGCCGAGAAGGGCCTCTTCCTAAGAGCCACCCACTGCATATTACTTGGCAGTGGCACTCAGAGGCTGAATTCAGACAACACATTAGTCAATGGTGGGTTGAGTAGCCAAATTCACAGTTGTTTATTTTGTGGGTACTCCCCACACAACATATTGGTTGGGGTTGGCATTGAGAGGACTAATAGTCAACCCAACATTTGACTGACACAACCCCCGCCCCATCCCCACCCTCCCTCCTCCCTCAGTCCTCCCAGTTCTATCACAGCAGCCTTTGCAAGTTGCACCAGTTGTAGCAAAGTGGCAGCCGCCACTTTGGTCGCTCTTGCCACCTGCTTCTATGGGCTTGTGTTTTAACCCACTCACCACACGCTATTAACACACACACCCCTCCACACAATACTTTAAACAACTGGCTTCAAGCTAAACAAATTGCAAGCCAGTTGTTTCTCTCAGTTGCTTATTTGGGCGGAATAGCATACCGTCAATAGTTTGTGAGCGGCGTGTTACCCTCCACACAACACAATAAGCAACACAACTGACGATTGTTCCCCCCCCCCACATCAGTTGCTTAATGTGTTGTCTGAATTCAGCCAGAGAAGGGTTATGCAGATATCACTGGAACGCTACTAGTGTCAATATTAGCACTTCTCCATACCTTGATATGGCCTCCTTCATACTCATAGGGATATCGGCAGTCAATGATCACACACTCCTTAATGACCCTTGAAAACTTGCCATTCAATACTGCAACGATCTGTAGAGAAGAAGAGGGCAAGTCTTATACCTCAAGAACACAGCCCCATTATCTATAAACACTCGCTATAGAGTCTGGGGGAATGTAACCTATGCTACTTACCATTTCTGGGTCAATATACTTCAGATCTTGATGTTTCCCATCTACAGTATGGAAAAGGTAAACCTAAAGAGACAAACATAAGAATCCTTGCTCAGAGTAAGGAAACAGCACAATCTCATTGCAGAACACAGAAGGAAAGGAAAGCACACAAGGCCTTCTCCCAGTGAAGGTATACAAGCTAGCACACTAGAAGGGGTAAGGGGGCAGGGGGAGAATCAGCATTACCTTTGAGAAGTCCCCAATAAGATCCCTTTGGTCACTGTCCAAAACGCTCTCTATCTCAGCGGAGGAAGAGGAGGATGACAATGATTGTGTCCCAACCAGAACCAGACTCTGAAGAAATAAGAAGAGACAGATAAAAGACGCTGAAGCTGGAGTTCATTTCACGCTGTGTCGTTAACAGAAGCATTCTATCCATAAATGATTTGGAGTACGACAAGTCTCAAATTCAAGAACGATGTTGACCAGCTGGAAGGATTCAGAAATTAGCGTTAAGGTCAGCTGGGAACAAAGGGTGGAAGCATTAAACATGTTCACAGAGCATTTCCTCAAGTCTTAAGAAGCGAGGCTTACAGAGGACTCTGGATCCACCCACGGCCAGGACACACAGACCCCAACTCATTGCCCCCAAGGGAATTCAGCCTTCCACAGGAAAAATGTTGCCCACCCCCTCGTCAAGGGTCTTGCCTCAGAGCTCTATGGCCCTGCTCAGCTGACACTTGGGGAAGGATGGTTAGGCTGACCATGCTGCATGGCGGTTAACACTAACCACTACGGGCGCTGCCGCCAGATGACCATTTGACCACCCTCTGCAACATGGTTAACCTAACCACTCCCTAACCACCTACTGTCAGGCAGAATCCTACACACTTTCCAGCGTCCTCAGTGGCCCAGACTGTCGGCAGTGGCCATTATAGGCCAATGCTACTGACAGCCCTGAGTGGCCATTATAGGGCCAGCGCTGCAAAATCTGCTTTTTAACCGGGGGGGGGGGGGGGGGGGGGTTAAAAAATAAATCCAGACAAAATGTGCATTTATTTTTGTCTTTTCCCAAACCAAGGCAATCTAATTCTGCTGCTAATGGCCAAAAGTGAGATCGCCCATTTTGACCATAGAGATCTGGCAAGAGCGGCAGGGCTGTTTTTGGCCGCTCTTGCCAAAAAGCTCTGTGGTAGCGCTTCATTAACCATGGGGGCCTGTTCATATGACACCTTAAGCCACAGTTAGGGTTGTGTAACCATGCTGTAGCACGTGGCTAGTCCGTGGTTATGTAGCCACCATGGTTAGGAAAAACACTGTTCAGACAACACGCTAAGCCATCATGGTTAGCTCAGAATGTTTGACCATCATGGCTTAGCGTGTCATCTGAACAGGGCTTTTGCCATCTGAAGCCACTAAGCACAGCCCCCTGCACAAGCCTGGTTCCTTCCAGAAACCACATACTTAAGAAGCTTATGAAGACTTTCCTACGCTTCAACATTTAGAGCCATAGGAGCGCATCACCCTTGGGCGTGGGGGGGGGGGGGGGAGGAAGAGGCTCAGCCAGGATTCCAGCAAAGGTCTCAAACACAAAAGCAAGCGGCTTCACTTCAAATTAGGACCTAGTAAATTACAAGCAAATTCAGCAGGCAGGAATAGATGTGTTCTTCAGCCACCAACCGTTAGTTCTTCAGAAGATGCTCCGAAGACATTTCGCCTTCTTTTGCTGGACCCTGGCGAATTCTCTTCGTGGGATCTCTCCATTCTTTTCAGGGCAGCTTTGGCCATGCTATAGGGTTTGCCTTCCATGCTCAACAACCGGCACTGTTTATTCTGGATAAAAGCCAAAGTGGCATTAGCACTGCCAGGCAGCCAGCATCATCAACTTGGGACTACACCCAATCTAAAAACCGCGCAGGAACGGCCAGCTCCACCACAGGAGCATGAATATTGCACTGTTTAGAAGAGTAAGCCCCTCTGGAGAGACTGAACGCTGAGCAGACTGCAAAAGGACAGGAGCAGTAACAAAAATGGCTGTACACATTGCATGAACTATAGATTCAACACAGCTCCAGGTGGGACGCTCAACTTGCATCTTCTGACAACTGGGCTGAGACTATCAATTGCATGCTTCAGCAAAGAAACCTGAGCTCCAAGGATACAAATAACTGTTGAGTAGGCTTTTGACAGTTTAGAGTTAAAGGCAGAGGTCACAAACCAGATTCTGTATGCCCAACCCAGGCAGTCAAAGCAGCCCAAAGAGCCAGCGCCTCGCTACTACGCTGCACTGGAAAACCCACTCTATCCTGTACTGAAAGCAACAAAAGGTTTTGGTTTCAATGTAATCTTCAAGTTCCGTAAGAATAAGACGAACAACTTACGTGTGCATCCTCTCCTTTCGTCATAACTAGAGGAGCCGTCCAAAGGCTTGCCACATCAGAGGACATTTCTTCATCATTCTGAAGGAAATAATCCTCAACATCAGTCACAGCGCACAAAAAACACTACTGTCAGCAACTACAATGGTTTTAATTATTTTTATTTCATGAATTGCTTACTGGAGGTGGTAGCGGATGGGTATCTGACAAATACCCTAGATGCCTTAGAAACCTGGACTTTTGTGCTTAGCTCCTGTGCTATAAAGATATACTTGATGGCAGAGGTGAAAGGGGCTTTTTCCCCCCTGCATCTGGGGGAAATCGGGTTCGTGGGGCTATTTCTGTTCTTTGGCATTTATGCTATGGAGTCTTTGGGCCTCCACTGTATCCTTCATGCTTTTTCCCAGTTGTCTGCGAAGTGTCATCAGTCTCCTGCCAACATTTAACTATTTTATCCTTTTCATCTTAGTCAGGCGATGCTCTGGATGTGCTGACATCAATAATGGGCTGGATGAGATGTAATAGTGAAGCTCAATGCTGAGGTGCTGTTGGTGGTGGTGGTGCTTGAACAGGAATGCCTGCTTGACCTTGTCTAGCTGGAGTTCGCATTCGCCCTAAAAGGCCGGAATGAGACGCTTTTAAATCTGGCCTAATCTCTGGAAATTTCAGGGTTGAAACACCTTTTATCAACGTTGGTTGACATTACAGCTTCAGCCATTCTCAGAGAGGAGCGACCTCGCCACAGGTATTTATTTCAGAATTTATAAACCACTCCACATCAAGATATATTGGAGCAGCCTGCAATAAATTTTAATACAAGATACAAAATGCTACGGTAAAAGCAAACAAATCAATAGAACAATGGATGGAATTTATTAATCGGTCAGGAAATGCTCGCTTCAAAAAGAGAAGTCTTCAGCGAACACCAAACATAAAGTTAGCATAGGTTCACATCTGTTCTCAGTTGGAAGGGCATTCTTTACTGTTAGAACAGCCAAATTTCGACCCACAGACAACAACCAGGAGTGTCTTTTTGGGAAACCTCAGTGATTTAGCAACATAAGTTCACCGGATGGTCTCTTCAAGATTATTATAATAACTTAGATGTATGGCTGCCTTTGAAAGTCATTCAGAAATTTCCACTGGTCCAAAATACAGTTGAGAGGTTGCTGACTGGATTGGGTTCCAGTGTGCTTCCAATTAGAAGTCCTGGCACTGAACTTGAAATTCCTAAACTGCCTGGACCTGAGGTATCTGAAGGTTTGCTTCTCCACCCTGAGATCTACTTTGTAAGGCCTTCTCTGGGAGCCACGTCTTTCTGAGGAAAGAACAGCACTGACAAAAGAATGGGCTATTTCTGCTGTGGCACCACACCTCTGGTAATCCCTTCCTCAGGCATCAAGGAAAAACCTCTGCATTACTTTTTAAAATGTGATTAGTATAGTTAAGCTGCCTTGGAAATCCCCTGCTGGAAAAGCAGGTAACAATATGGCTGTATGCAAGACATTCCTCCTACCTGGGAAATCTTCAAGCTTTGAAGTATTAAATACAATATGTTTTCATCACTACTTACACTGACATCCTGACCATCAATTATCTCTAAAAATCCGTCATCATCATCATCTTCTATTTCCGAAGCCTTTCGAGATCGCCGCCTCAGGAATGCTGGGCTGTAGCCTCCAAGATCTTTTTCAGTAGTTTCACCACTGCAAAACTAAAGCAAAGGATATTTTAATGGTCACATACAGTTAGTCTTTC
Organism: Anniella stebbinsi; assembly: GCA_029215795.1. NCBI lineage: Eukaryota > Metazoa > Chordata > Lepidosauria > Squamata > Anniellidae > Anniella > Anniella stebbinsi. The sequence goes on from JARDYH010000002.1 coordinate 236,457,720, forward strand.
CCTTAGGACAATGGCTATACATCTAAATGAAGGCCAGGAGAGAAGGCAGTTTGCAAACTGTGCATTCTTCTTGTTGGCTTGGTAGTTCTTACCTAGAATCACTAGTCTGCAAATCTATAAATACAGAGATTGCAGATTTCTACAAAAGGCATACACCCACTAGCCTAAAACCCCCCCAACAATAATCAAGCTTGCAGAAACGAAGTCTCTTCCTACAATCAAAACTTGGTGCTTGATGACAGGACAGTTGTTGAGGGAGCCAAATTCTTGCAAGAAGGCTTTCCTATAGTTGTCAGATGCTCAGGCAAATGAAAGAGTAATGAAAACTCAATTGGTTTGTGTGCTTTTCTCCCAAACTGAGCTTTAAATTTTAAGCATTTGTGAGGAACTGCAAGTCTACACATGCATAATTAAGCAATCAGTCTGGCACCTGGTTCAGAAGCCTGAGGTGGCCCCAACTTTGTGCTCCCCCAATGTACAATACTGCCACAATAAGATGATCACAACAATGCAATGCTCCCTTCTGGAACAGGGAACGCTCCTCCCAAGCCTACATACCGTAAATGCTGTGTCAGACTTTTGCCTCGGTTCTGAAGCATCGTTTTCATCTTCAAGGGAAGAGGTACGCAGACAGCTACGCGAAGCCGGTTTTGTTGGCTTCTTAAATTCAAAGGGTTCCTTAAGGAAAGGGAGCAAGATAGCCATTTTAGCAATCCAAAAGGGCTCACAACCCAGAAGGCCATTGCCTGGAACGCGTTTGTAGCCTGCCATCTTTGCTAGAGTCAGAGTTCAAAGAAAACTTAGCACCTCTTTTGTTCCACCATGCCCAGTCCTCTAACGTTTTACGACTCTATTCATCAAGTTTCTTAGCCAACCCTCATGTAACCAGTTCATCCCACAAGAACAGAAGAGACATGATATATGATAGGCAGAAGTTATCATCATTGATACGCATCTATGGTGGACAACCTAAAGGAAGCTAGAAACCTGCATCTGTTAAATTGGAACACCAGATACCGTCATTAAGTCTTTATCCTCCATGAATATATCAATGCAGTGAAAAAACTGCCCTGTCTGGAGATGACCCTTTGAAGCACATTAAAGTTACCACTACTTTGGGGCAAACTGTACCAGGTTCAATGCAAGAACTAGAGAAAACACTGACCCTGAAACTTTGGAAAGTGGACAGAATTAGCAACATGGAGAGAGAAATTGCAATATGGTTGAGACAGACCAACATGATTCAAAACACTGGCTGAATTCGGACAACACGATAGTCAATGGTGGGGTAATAATCAACTTTACAGTTGTTCATCTGGGGGCACCAACACTGGCTGGAAATTACTCCTTTGATATAGAACGTATCTGCAAGCATCCAGCGAACCCCGAGTGCACCCCGCTTCTCAACTCTCAGCCAGGTATTTCACATTCAGTATTGTTCAACAGCAAGTTAAGTATTAGGAGGGACTGGGGGGGATGCTTAGAAGAGTTTGAAGGGAAGGAGCTGCCTGTCCAGCCGCACCAGCAGATTCTGCGCCTGAGCTTGTTTCTGTCCCTGACCACCATGTATTTAAGGAGGGACTGCCAGGTGTGTCTACTTCACGTCAGCATATACCGTGGCAAGAAGACTCATCTCAAAGTCTGAAGAATCTCCCACAGCATCTGGTCTCACCAAGGTGTTGATGAAGTAGAAAAGATGGTGTTGCAATAAGGTTAAGAGTTCCGCAGATGCTGTTAACTAACTAACTAACGGACTATTAGGAGGGACATCGCCTGCGATAGCATCTGAATAAATGAGAAACCATTAGATTAAAAAACAAATAAACTCCGCATAACCCTATCACACTCTCTAGTGTTAAAAAAATCCTTCTACATATGAACAACAGTGCTGTTTCTCCAAGCTGTTTCCAGCACTTGGGGCATAACCATGACAATCTCCCCCGTTTAGGAATACAAAAAAACTCACATTCTCTTTGTTCTCCTCAGGGCCACACGCCTGGAAGACATCGCAACCTAGCAAATCAGAGTGGCTCCTCTTCAGAGCAGGACTACACCCCAGAAGGCTGTGCTGCAAAATTGAGAAAAGCAAACCAGAGTCAAGCTCATGTGCCCCCATTTTGTCTCAGGGAACAACCTACCAGAACACTGGAAGCCCAATTTAATTAGGAGTACATAAAATAAATTTTAGCTACCCTATTATGCATAGATTCTTAGAGGAAAGCAGATGTTCTGGCGTGAAGCAATTGAATTTGTGTTCAAAATGGGAGGAAGGCCTCTGAAAGTAACACATTGTGTTGCAGGTCCCACTTGGAGTATCTTTTTGGCCCAGCTCAGGCATATATCACAGGTTCCTAGGCCAAAGCCTCAGTTTTCTGCAAACAAGCACCAATTATAGGAACCATCAGTGCAGAGGTCTATAAGAATTTCACATCTCTAGGTGCCAACATCAAAATTTCCCAGAGCCTACTGTAACATATGGGATTTTTCAAGCCATACATATAAGGCTTATGCAGTCTGACATGTCTGCCTCACATTAAAAAGCAACTGAGAAAGCAGAGCTCAGAATTGCCAAAGCAGAGTCTCACTTACCGGAAGGGAGTGCATTCTTCGCATGGGCACCCGAAAACTGCAAGGAGAACAAATACATGTACATACACCTTAAAATGAATTCAGACTGAACCTCTACATCTAAGCTTAAATTATACTTACAAGAATACATGACCAAATTAGCTGGGTTTAACTTCGTTAGATGTAATTGTCAGTTCTAATCCAGATAATTTGAAGGAAGGTTAAAGGCACAATCCTATGCATGTTTAGACAGGGGGAAAAAGGGTCTACAATCCCAGAATGCCCCAGGCACCCAAGTTAATTCACTTGAAAAGCCAGCCAGATTTGAGAGTACTTTTCTGAAAGCTGGAAGGAAAGTTAACTACTAGACAGCAAGGAAGCAGTTTGTAAGCTCAACTCATGCATACTTATGCTTCATCAAGTTATACCCCATACAAATTCCCTCTTGCACTTCAGCTACCTGTATCATAATGTTATTATGCTAGTTATTTACGTAATAACCTTTAAAAATATCTCTTCCCCTCCCCCAACAAGGTAGCACAAAGAACAAGAATAAAATCACAATTAAACAAAAAACATGAGCTAGCAGCACAGGAAATACTCAAAACCCCAGGCAGGATAGTAAAGTTTTCGAAGGCCACCTAAAGATGGGAAGTGAGGGGGCACGAGTTAGCTTACTAGGGAGCCTCCGCTGAAAAAGCCCCATCCTGGCAGGAACCCACCTATCTCTTTTTGCTCATGAAAGGACAAAGACCAGGGTTACAGATACCAAACTGAAAGCACATGTAGGGTTTTACAATCACAACCAAAATCCTAATTAAAAACTGAGATGTGCTAATTTGGAAGCTTAATAAAATCACCATTACATTAAAAAAAAAAAAACAGATCAGCCACAAAAAGCTAACATCCCAGAATACCTGCTTATTAGTTATGACAATATAAAATTGTTTTTTATATGTGAGGATCAGCAGCTGCTTCCACAAAACTCAGTCCCTTATCTAGTGCAGAAATACTTAAGATTGATTTCCTATATTATTTTAATCTTATTCTCTGCATTCTCGAACTCCAATAATATCTACACGTCTTCAGCTATAATCACCTGTTTCCTCACTCCTTTCAACAGTTGTCCAATACTAGTCAGTTCCAACACTACCACCACACACACACACACACACACACACATATATATATATATATATATATATAACCCATAAAATATACTTCACAAACTGGCAAAAAACATTTGGTACAGTGGCAATATTTCTCCATTAGCTTGCTTTTATGACTTCTGAAAGTGAAATTACTCGTTCACCCAAAATAAAAGCCCATGGTATACTCCAACAGTGCCAGCAGTGCAGATTTTCTCCTAAGTGTGAGAAATGTTAAGTTTCAAGCATGAGGGTGGCACACACTTCCCTCTCCCATGCCTTGCCCAAAGCTGTGCCTGAGTTTACTAAGCTTGGGCCCTTACAGCAAGGCAAGCATGGAAGATGTAAGTAAGTAGAGAAGGAAGTCTCACAATGCACTAGGCCTGAAGCAGTCCAGCATCTTCCAGCCAGGGCTATTCAAAGGTTTTGAACACTAGAGCTGGAATTTGTGAACTTTCCAGGATTAGGTGGAACATTACCTGGATTAAAGGTAGCACAAATGGGCCCCTGTCCAACTGTCCAGGGGTGTGACATTGGCAAAGTGCGCCTCTCCTATTCCTTTACAATGAAAACCTCAGCACTTAACTAGTAAGCTTCTTACCCTGCTAGACTTTATACCAAAACATTTCTGCCCAGAGTGTCATTTTTAGAGATAACTTCCTACTTAAACAAATGTCATTAATGTTATTAACAAAGACACATTTTTATCAGTATGTCACATACCGACAATAATATACACAAGTTCATTCTGACAAGCCACTATAGGCCTAAAAAGAGAAGCCCATAGGTACAGTCTCAGGCTCCCTCTCCGGAATCGAACCCTGATTCCCCGTTACCTGTGGTCACCATGTTAGGCACAGAAAGTACCATCGAAAGTTGATAGGGCAGACATTCAAATGCATCGCCGCCACCATGGGAGCATGTGATCGGCCGGGGTTATCTAGAGTCACCAAAGCGGCCGGGCGAGCCCGGGTTGGTTTTGGGCTAATTAATGCATGCATCCCCAGAGGTCAGTGCTCGTTGCCATTAGCTCTAGAATTACCAGTTATCCAAGTAACGGTTGGAGCGACCAAAGGAACCATAACTGATTTAATGAGCCATTCGCAGTTTCACTATAACGCCCATGTGTACTTAGACATGCATGGCTTAACTTTGAACACTCTAATTTTTTCAAAGTAAACGCTTCGGACCCGCAGGACACTCAGTTAAGAGCATTGAGGGAGCGCTGAGAGGCACAGACTGGGACAGGCGGTAGCTCGCCTCGCGGCAGGTAACTTTAATATATGCTATTGGAGCTGGAATTACAGATTTGCCCTCCGATGGATCCTCGTTAAAGGATTTAAAGTGTTCTCATTCCAATTACAGGGCCTCGAAAGAGTCCTGTATTGTTATTTTTCGTCACTACCTCCCCGAGTCGGGAATGGGTAATTTGCATGCCTGCTGCCTTCCTTGGATGCAGTGGCCGTTTCTCAGGCTCCCTCTCCGGAATCGAACCCTGATTCCCCATTACCCGTGGTCACCGTGATAGGCACAGAAATTACCATCAAAATTTGATAGGGCAGACATTCGAATGCATCACCGCCACCACGGGGGGGTGCAATCAGCCCGAGGATTTACCAAGAAGGGTAAGGCAGAACATTTAAGTTCTCCTTAAGTGTTCTCTCTCCTGGAGCATAGAATGTCAGACAGTGACTGGTGGGAAAACATGCTGCATTTGCATAAAGAAGTTAGGATAAATGTAACAGTGCAAGAAAGATTGATTCCCATAACCACGGTGTCAGGAACACTGAGGGAAGCCTATTGTGTGACTATGAGTCTCATCATCTAGGAAGCTCCAAAAGAATATCTACAACAGAAGTAATTTTACAGCAATCTTACAAATTTGAAGTACTGAGGCCCTTAAATCCTCTGAATACAGTCAATACTCTCACAAACACATTTTCTAAAAATATTTTTTATTTAACTCCTCAGCCCGCGCCCTTTGGAATGCCCCACAAGCAGTTTTACACACCGTGCAAAGCAGAACAGTTAGCATATGTTTGTACATACGTTTCATCAAGGTCTTTTATGCCAAGCAGGATAGGAGAATCCATACAGCAGCCTGTGGATGAGAAATTATAACTGTCACAGCTATATAAGGAACATGACATATAAGCAGTACATATAAATATATATTAGAGCAGTACTATCTCCATAATGCAAACAGGAGCTGAAACACTGAAGCTTACCAATGACAACCCAGTGGTTCTGTTCACATCTGACAGCATTGATGGTTTGGATTTGGGCTTGTATGCTCCCTCCTCTCACTTTGCTCAAACCATAGTTTGTGTTTATTTCAACTGGGCCAACTTTGGCTTGCCTTCAAATCAGAATCTGAAATGATGGTTTTAACTGGATTTCCAGTTCTGGTTTGACCATAGTTTGTCTAGTTCAGGTGTAGTAACAAGCTCTTGTCTAATCAAACTGGGAAATCAGGAAGGGAATTGGAGTGCAAATGCAATATGTTCCTAATGCTCCAAACCATTTGGAGGTTTAGGAACATTACATCTGAACCCACCTAGTGAGTTCCTGGCACAGCTGACATATGGACCAGGGGCTTCCCAACTCAAAACTGTACTTAAATTTAACATGGAAATAAGCCTAACAAGTTTTGGGTTATGGATGAAAGGATACAAACCCGAATCTGTAGAATCGGAAGAGGAGGTCTTTGGCAGATTGACATTCTTTGCTTCTAATGTTTGCATACCATTTTCATTTGAGCTGTAAAGATTTAGAAATGCTATTGTTATCCCACAGGACATTGTAAACAAGAATCCTTCCCACAGCAGTCAAATGGAGTATGATGCAAGTTACATGAGCTAGAAGCACATACTGCTTATGGCAAGTTAGTGCACAGGTCCAAAGAAAATAGCACCACCCTGAAAGCTACAAAGATAGTTGCTGCTCAGCAATACTTGGCATAGGCAACAGCTGTACAGGTGTTTCCACATTCCAGACAGCACCCAGCCTTGGACAGTGGGCTTCATCTTTTAATGAACTAACCTCCATCTGGAGGGAATCCTAAATATGTGAATGATCAGTGACTTTATAACCACTAGAACTTTAAATACCATTGAAGAAGGAACAGCTAGTCAATTCATGTAAAGGCAATGAAAACAAAAATTACGGTTGCATGGAAATTTATTTATTGCATTTCTAATTCTATACCATCCAATAGCCAAAGTTCAAGTCTTAGATGTTTCTAAAAATGAATGTAACAATGAACACTGATAGCTATCCCACAAAGATGTTGCAGGAGAAAATCCAAAACATCTACTTACATGGTTGTGTCAGGTTTTATTTACAATTGCCAAATACCATGCAAATATATAGCAGTATGAAAATCGCTGATTAATATTTGTGAATAAAATGTGTCAGAAGAAGCTTAAGCTCATTCAAACACCACGGACAGAACTTTAGGGAAGTTCAAATAAGCAGGTCATCCAGTACTCAGCACCTGATGACTTGCAGCTGAATCTGTAGAAAACCAAAAGGAGGAGAGCATCCAAGTCAGGACAAAAAAATGAGGAGAAGCAGGTTCTAAAATACTTTATTTCAAAGCCCAACACGTTTCAGCCTGTGTTGTTTTTTAAGGCCTTCTTCAGGGGGTTGATAAGAGATGTCTGCAGAAATACTCCTAACAAGATGATCGTCTCCTACGATACTCACTGGCCAGGAGACTATCATCGTATTACTCATAGGAAATGATCATCTTGTTAGGAGTATTTCTGCAGACATCTCTTATCAACCCCCTGAAGAAGGCCTTAAAAAACAGCACAGTCCAAAACACGTTGGGCTTTGAAATAAAGTATTTTAGCATCCTGAGAACTTGATTCTGTCCTTTTTTTGAGCTGAATCTATAGACCAACTCTGTTAAGTAGCATTTGACCTCAATCCCCACCCCCCTGGTCACAAAGTTCAACACTCTCCCTACTATAGTACCCTAGCTCCCATTTTGTTTGGATGGCTTTAAAAAGGGATTAGTCAAATTCATGGAAGAGAAGGCTATCAATCCTGATGGCTTCCATGCTACCTCCAGTGTCAGAGGCAGTATGCCTGTGTACACAAGTTGCTGGGGAAAATGGGCAGGAGGATGCTATTCCACTGGTGTCCTGCTTGTGGGTTCCCCACGGGCAGCTGGGTGGCCACTGTGTGAACAGAATGCTGGACTAGATGGACTCTTGGTCTGATCCAGCAGAGAGCTCTTCTTATATTCTTATGATCAGGGGTTGGGGAACCTGTGACCCTCGAGATGTTGTAGGACAGCAACACCCATCATCCCTGACCTCATCCCTGTCTGAGGATGATAGACGTCAAAAATCTTACATCTAAAGAGACTGATGATATGCAGTAGATTTCCTGCTGCCTCCTCCTGGGAGTTCCCTAGAATAGGACTCTGTAACTCTCTCCCTGATATACTTGCATGCTCCCCAGTCACAAAGAACTGCACTGGATGCCTGTTAGCTACCAAGCCACGTACAAGGCTATGCTGTTATCCTACAAAGCCCTAAACAACTTGGTACCAGCATACCTAGCCAACTGCCTTCCCTTATATATACCTGCACTACAACTACAATCCTCAGAGAAGGGCCTACTGGCTATTTTGAGACGAACAGAATGCTGCCATGAAGAACCTCAGCGGCAGGACCTTCTTTGTGGCGGCACCCACCCTCTGGAAAATCCTCCTTTGTGCAGTTCGGGGGGCAGAAAACGTTACATCTTTCAAACACCTCCTGAAGACATACCTTTTTACACAGGCTTTCTCTGGTTTTTAACGTAGCTGCTTTTACACTACCTTTTTAATGTTTAAATTTATATTGCTATTTTTATTGTTTTTAATTGGGCACTTCCCAGAGAGCTTCGGCTGTAAATTAACAGAACTGGGCCCTGCACCGTCTCACATGCAGACTGTGCCTAGTCAAAGCAAGGAGGGCCCGCTCTAAATACAAAACAGTCCTGCCCTTCCCAAAAAATGCACCCACTCCTCCATTTCCTATTCCTCGTACATCTAAAGGGGAGGGGGCAGCATTTAGGAAACGAAACTGGAACCACCTAAGGGGGGGATGTGGAAGACATAGCAGTATGTACGTGAGGGGGGGGAGAGAGATCCCACTACTTCCCCCCCATAACTACAAATATTATCATTTCTAGCAGTACTAGAAAGAAGCATTGGGGGGAGGGGTTGAACGCTACAGACATATAAACGTACATACCTTTCTCTCAAGCCTTCATCCCGTCCAGTACTATCCAGATGTGTTGGACAACTCCCAGCATGCTCCAGCCAGCCATGTTGTCGGAGGCACGCTGGGAGTTGTAGTCCAACACTCCTGTAGGGAACCAGGTCGGGGAAGGCTGCCTCATGCATGTAAAAAAAAAAAAAAAACCGAAAAGTAGCGTATGGGATGCGAAACCGAAGAGACGCACGTATCCTCCCTCATAGCCGGGGGCGGCGGGAGGCTCAGGCTGAGGGAGCGAGGTGGATGGGCGGATGAATGAGGGTGGGGTGAGTGGGGGGCCGCGTGGCCGTGAGGGCGAACGGAGAGGCCGGAGGAGGCCGCCCTGCTTACCCGCCACAGCCCAGGCTCCGCCGGCGGTCGCTGGGGCTGGCAAGTCCCGCCGCTTGCAAAGGCAAACGCGGCTGGTCGTGGAGAAGGAGGCGGCGGCGGTGCTGAGAGCCCCGCGGCGGGGCAGACTGACCGGGCTCCATGAGACGCGGCTGGGCCGAGGAGCGAAGGGAGGCAGCGTCCTTCTCCCCTCTTCTCGCCTCAACGCTGAGAGGCGGACTGACCCTTCCCGCCCTCCGTCGTCCAACAACCCCCTCCCTCGGACAGCGCGAACCGAAACGGCGCGCGCCAGAAAACTCAGCCAGCCCCGCCCCCTTCCCTTCGGGAGGCGCCTGCTAGCCTGAGGTTCGCGCCTTCCCGCCAAATGCGGGAGCCGCCAATAGGAGAACAGCAGCCCAGCTCCGCCTACCTGACTGCCGTCGTCGTCCTACAAAGGACCGGCAGCAAAACACTCCAATGGAACGGAAGCCTCGATTTCAGGCGACCAATCAAACACCAGCATTTATAGTTCCGCCTCTTTTCTGTGTGGAAATGTTAAGCCCCACCCAAGTACAAGGTGGAGGGAGGAGCTGGAGGGGGTAGGACGAATAGAAAACCTTCCCTCCAAGCCACCAATGGCAGAAAGCGCGCTTGGTGACGACATAAATTAAATAGCGGGGGGGGGGGTCTATAAAGCGGGCCATCACAGTACAAGCTCGCCTACATCGTCGAAGGAAACCAATTGGAGTAGAGCAGAGCCACGCGGGGCTACAGAGATAGACAAGTTAGAGTCACGCACGACCCTTCTTTTCCGGTTTGAGTTGGCAACTCCATTTTACACTGTTGGAGATGTCCTAACAGAGCCCGTCTCTATGGAAAAGGGAAGCCCACAAGTTGGACACCACTGCAACAGCATCCAGTAACTGGTGCACATGGACAAGAACAGGGGTCTGGAAACAAAGCCCTATGAGGAGAGACTGAAGGAACTGGGCATGTTTAGCCTAGAGAAGAGAAGATTGAGGGGAGACATAGGCTGACCAGATAAAATCCAGGTCAGGGCTCATGTAACTTTAACAGTTGTAGAGAAAAGGGAATTTCAGCCAGTGTCATTTGTATGCAATTAGTTCCTGGTGAAAGTCCCTCTTCATCGCAACAGTTAAAGTTGCAGGGGCCCTGCCTTCTTTTGTATATGGTCACTCTAGTATAGTGCCTGCACCTTTAACTGTTGTGATGAAGAGGGAATATCACCAGGAACTAATTGCATACAAATGACACTGGCTGAAATTCCCTTCTCTCTACAACTGTTGAAGTTACATGAGCCCTGACCTGGATTTTATCTGGTCAGCCTAGGGAGACATGATAGCGCTCTTCACATACAGAGGAGGGCCAGGATCTCTTCTCTATCATCCCAGAATGCAGGATATGGAATAATGGGCTCAAGTTACAGGAAGCCAGATTCCGGAAAAACTTCCTGACTGTTAGAGCAGTACGACAATGGAAACCATGACCGAGGGAGGTGGAGGGCTCTCCCACACTAGAGGTCTTCAAGGGGCAGCTGGACAGCTGTCTGTCATGAATGCTTTAATTAAGGTGGATTCCTGCATTGAGGAGGGGGTTGGACCCAATTTTATTTATTTAGTTATTACATTTATATACCGCCCAATAGCCAAAGCTCTCCGGGTTTTCACCAAAAAGTAAAACCATCAACAAAACAGTATAAAAGCGCAATATAAAAATACAATATTAAAAAATACTCAATGGCCTTGAAGGCCCCTTCCAACTCTACTATTCTAGGATGAAAGTAGCACATTGTAGCACAATGTAGCACATTTCACATAATGAAAATTGCCTTTGCTGGAATCTGAGCAGCGTATTGGAAGTGCCCTTATGTATGTATACCCAAAAACCAGAGCTACGGCACAAAAGATACTTTTTCTACATTGGAGGATTGTTGGTCTCTTCATCTCTCTCTTCCCCTCAGCTGACGTATAACTTGCAACACTGATACTTTCTGAGGGATTAGCCCATTACACCGGGGGGGGGGGGGGGCAAAGTCTTGAACCATCTTAAACACCTAACACGTTTATTATAGGAACGTGCTAAAATTAAACACAGAGAATGGACATTGAAATACATTTGCAGAGGGGCAGCCATGTTGGTCTATTGCAGCAAAATAGACTAACAAAAGTCTTGTGGACTAACAAACGTATTGTGGCACGAGCTTTCCACTCCATGCATCTGTTATGGAGAGTTTCAGGTTTAGAAGTACATATGAAATCCGGGGGTAGGGAGGGGATTGTAAAAAGTGAGGCAAGGAAGTTCAGAAATAAAGTACTGATAGTGATTATCATAGACCCCCTCTACAAGAATTTGGTTTGAAGCCTGGTTCTCTGATTATGCGCATCTTCTCGAAAGCGCTTTATGGTAAATGACTGTACGCGGGAGGTAATTGAGCGCACAACTGGTGGTCTTACCGGTTGTTTGAAATGCACTTTAGAAGTAGTTAATGCGGAGAATCGCTTGTTTACACAGTCAAAATGCGCTTTAACGGACCGCAGCAAAATAAAACTCGCTATTTAACCGCATTCGATAATGCGCATAATCGGAGAGATAACGCACCTCAACACTCGATTTGCGCTCCGCTCATGTAGAAGTAAAAAATGTAATGAGACTTGAAAGAGCTTTAAACCTCTCATTTAGAGGCAGCCATATTAATAACAGTGGTCACTGACAGTGCAGCTGCTGCTGATAAAACAAACATCCTAGCATTATATAAGTCAATTTACAATGTAGCATGAGAAAACACACACACACACACACACATCCCGATTCAAGCCCCTGGCAATAGAATTAAACTTGCTGATGAATTCTAATTCAGCCACCTCTCACTGTAATCTCCCTTCAAACACCGACTAGACAGTGCAACAAACCCAGATGCCATCTCTGTCACCGTATCTACTCTGAAAACACTGTAACAGAACCTAATAAAGTCACCCACAACATTAGGGGCTCATTCACTCGGTCATCTTGCAATGTGATATATGCTTCCTGTCCAGTGATGCTCTTCTGCATTCTACATTGCACAAATAGGCCAGACTACGTCAGTGGCATGGAAAGCCGCTGAGAGGTCCAGAAGAACCAACAGGACTGCATTCTCCCAACCACTCGTCAGTGTAACCTATGGCGTGACCACACTTGGCATGCTGTGTACAGTTCCGGTCAACCACACTTCGAAAAGGATATTGTAGAGCTAGAATCACACACAAACAGGTGAAAAGCAGTGACCCTTCACAGAGCTATATTGCTATATAACTACAGATAGTTATAGACCTCTCTCGTCAGCTATACAATTCCTATCGTGTCCCTAATACAGGGACATCCTTCACTTGAAATATAAAGGAAAATAGTCTTGAGGCAGCCCTTCACTGAAAACAGGTAAGCAGAGAAAGGTAAATTGGAGATGGTGATGGGAGAAGCTTAATCCTGACGTGGCTTTCCTCAGCCCCACCCTCGTGCTTTCAGGTAAGTGGCTTTCCTCAGCCCCACCCTCGTGCTTTCAGGTAAGTGGCTTTCCTCAGCCCCACCCTCGTCCTTTCAGGTAAGTGGCTTTCCTCAGCCCCACCCTCGTGCTTTCAGGTAAGTGGCTTTCCTCAGCCCCACCCTCATGCTTTCAGGTAAGTGGCTTTCCTCAGCCCCACCCTCGTCCTTTCAGGTAAGTGGCTTTCCTCAGCCCCACCCTCGTCCTTTCAGGTAAGTGGCTTTCCTCAGCCCCACCCTTGACCTTTCAGGTAAGTGGCTTTCCTCAGCCCCACCCTTGACCTTTCAGGTGAGTGGCTTTCCTCAGCCCCACCCTTGTCCTTTCAGGTAAGTGGCTTTCTTCTTTTAGGAACCAGGGTGGTGCCAGCCTGCTGAAGTGCCCACAGTGCTGCCTTTTCTCAGTTCTCTCCACTTTCCACTAATACAGGGCTGGACAACTTGTGGCCCTCCAGATGTGTCGGCCTACAACTCCCATCAGACCTAGCCAGCGTAGCCAATAAGTTGTAGGCCAAAACATCTGGATAGCCACATGTCGCCCAACCTGCTCTAATCCTTTATTTCATCGCAGCTTGTTATCTCCTCTGGGTTTTTTCCTTTCCCCTGTTTCTCTGTCCCTCCCCTTTAGCGCCTGGAGTTCTTATCCCTTACCCACTCCAAACCTGTTTCACCTGTTCTGTTCTTCAGCATTTCCTGCTGGCTTCTCTGGCTTCCTCCTGCCCACTTCCCCCTTGCTTTCCCATTTAAAAGTCAAGCTGGACTTGTTAGCGCTGCCCATTTCCAGACTTGCTTTTGCTCCTCAGTTAATAGGCAGATCTCTGTGTGTATGTGGGGGAATGGTGGGCTCCTGGTCAGTGTTGATTATTAATTCACTGCACCCTAAGTTCTTTATTTATTTCATTTGTACCCCACTTTTCTGCCAAAATGGCACTCGTGGCAGTTTACAATCACTGCCCTCTAACCACTGCACCACACTGGCTCCCAGGTTGTGTGTGTGTAAAAATTAGCCTAGTCAGCCTCCCCCTTTTCCTTTCTTGTGCTTGTTAACCTAAATGATCCTGATTTGATTTATGAACGCTTGTGGATAGTTTTGCTTCTTTCCTCTGCGTGCCTAGTGGGAAGAGTCAAAGAACTATGTGCTACAGTGGTTAGACTGCCAGATTAGGACCATGGGAGACTCAGGTTCAAAAACACACTCTGTAATGAAGATGCCTACTGGTGACCTTCTCCCATTCTCTCTCTCTCTCTCTTGTCTACTTAGCAGGGTTGATGTGAGGATAAAGGGAGGTGAAAACCAGGGGGATGTCTATACATCCCTGACTTTCCCAACATCAGCTTCAGGGGAAAGCCCCTCAGTGGTTCCAGGCTTTGGAGAGCTGGATTCAGTGACAGAACTGAGGAGTTCATTGGCCTTTTCTTCTTCCCATTGGGTTGTAATAACAGTCTCCTTACTTGGGGTACTCTCTGTGCCATCAGAAGTCACGGCCAACACTTGGAACCTGTAGGGAGTCCCAGGTCTCAGTCCTGTCACCTGGCAAAAAACACTGTTTCCAACCATCACATCTTTCCAGTTTCCCCTCCCACGTTTGCTTCCTTCTGCAGCCTCTTCTTTGTACTTCACCCTGTACTCATTTATAACCACTCCCTCTCCAACGAGGCTGGGAATCTTCCAACTGACACTGATAGCAGAACGTTTCACAGTAACTGCAGTGGGTTCCTCAGGCGGGCTGGTAGGAAGCGTTTCCACAACTTCACTCTCTCCGCTGTTCTTTCCGAGGCCTATCTTGCTCCTGACAGCATATCTGAACTGGTAAGTCGTGTTGGGAAGCAGCTTTCTCACTAGAAAGGTCTCCTCATCATTCTTTGTATCCAAGGCCATCCAGGTCTCCTGGCCCAAGATCCTGTACTCCACGCAATAGCTGGATAGCAGAGCTTTTCTTTCAGCCGCCAGGTCAAATGTGAGCTGCACACTGTCATGTCCAATTCCACCAATCGTAGGAGGAAGAGGTTTCAGCAGAGGTCCAAAGTTGCGGCTAACCAGCTGTCCGTCTTCATACACATAGATGGAAACTCCAGGATTGTCCTTATCTGGGACACAGGACACAATGAAACATACCTTGCCGTCACTGTCCTCATCTGGGGTAGAGGAGGCCATAAAATTGGTCTTCCCAGTTTGTTTATTGAGACGAGCAAACTCTGAGAAAGACTTCACATATTCTCTGGCCTTTTTAACCATTATTTCCTCCTCAAACCATTCCTTGGTTTGGGGTTTCTCATATCTGGAGCTGGGAGGTGCAAGATCCGAAGTGTAATGAATCCATTCTTCCAAATCCAGTAAATATGGCTCCTCTTTTTGCAAGGACGTGAATGTAAAGGACACAACAAACTTATACTTCTGATCAAACAGGATTTCGTTGAGTTCATATTCAGAGGGGATAATGTCTACATCCTTTAAGGAACAACAACATAACTTTACGAAGTCCCTCTCTGCACACTTTTGCTTCAGAAATTCAGTGAGGCATTTTGAATTGAACGGAGATTTCCCTTTCCTGTCTAAAATCTCTCTCAGCACATCTTCCTCTTTTCCACCTCCTCGGATGGATGGTAGAATGCCTGCCAGTTGCTCTTGGAAAGCCTCTTTATAGCGCTTACAGAGATCTTGGAAATGCAGGATTTTCTCCGTCATCAAAGGGAAATTTGTTTCATCCATACTCCTCCTCAAGTTTTGGCACTGTATTTCACTCAGTTGCTCTATAGCTGCTTGCGCTCTTGTGATGAGGTGGGTGCTGATCTCTCGGACCATTTGAGCTGCCCTGGGGTCCAGCTTTGCCAGAGGATACAACCAAACCTTCACGGGAACAGCCTTTTCTCCCTTTTCACCCAGCAGTTTGGGGAGATCGGAATAAATCCTCATAGCATCAGAGTCAGTGATTGGGTTGTTCTCAAGAGCAATGTCGCCATAGAAAGTGCAGCTGAAGTTTTCTAGGTTTGCTTTCCCCTCCATTTTAATTTTAGCACGTCCATCTCCACCCATTGCATGTTCAGATAACTTTTGGACAACAGCCCTCAGCTCTTTTTCTG
This sequence comes from Anniella stebbinsi, assembly GCA_029215795.1. NCBI lineage: Eukaryota > Metazoa > Chordata > Lepidosauria > Squamata > Anniellidae > Anniella > Anniella stebbinsi. The sequence continues at coordinate 236,473,633 of JARDYH010000002.1, forward strand.
CGTTTTGTTTATTTTCACATGAAACCACTTCCCGGCCAAACACAAAAAATGCCTGGGCACCGTACAGTACAGCTGTGACCACATGAGTGGCTTCACCTTGCTCTAACACACCTCGGTAGGCAATGCTCTTTGTTCCTAAATGTCTCATGGTCAACTCCTCAAACCGGGTGGTGATGGAGCAGTAGAGAATAACACGAACCTGGTTTCTGGATTTCTTGTTTTCTTTTAAAAGTATGGCAGATCCATTCAGGTCAACCTTGCCTCCTAATAAACTTGCCTTAAGTTGTGAGTTAAGATTGAGGGCAGCAGCTAAGTTGTTATACTTGTCAGATGCAAGGATGCGACATTCCGTCTTGGGCTGTGGCTTCACACGCACATGTTTCATCAAAGTCTCGGGGTCCCAAAGCGTAATTCCTGCAAAAATTCCCCACAAATTCATGATTAGTGGTCCATGTATTAGGGTTACAAATCTTTGCATATTTACTTGAAAGTACTTATTGCATTCAGTAACCAAGCATACATAAGACTGAGTGGTAAGAGTGAATTTTGAGGGGGGATGTTGGCAACTGAGGAAAGGGAACGAGAGCCTGAAATTATGATGGCCCTGAGGGGAACATCTGAATGAGATATGCTCAAGAAGGACAGTTGTTGGACGTTACAGACCCTTCAAAAATTCTCGTCATCTAATGTGGAGTTCTGAATTCCTAAAATCAGAGTTGGAAAGGGTCTCAAAGTCAAACAGTGCAACCCCCTGCTGATGCAGGTCATCCCTAGGACAGTATCCCTGATAGGTTAGGGTGACCAGATAAAATCCAGGTCAGGGCTTATGTAACTTTAACAGTTGTAGAGAAAAGGGAATTTCAGCCAGTGCCATTTGTATGCAATTAGTTCCTGCTGAAATTCCCTCTTCATCACAACAGTTAAAGTTGCAGGGGCCCTGCCTTCTTTTGTATATGGTCACTCTAGTATAGTGTCTGCACCTTTAACTGTTGTGATGAAGAGGGAATTTCAGCAGGAACTAATGGCATACAAATGGCACTGGTTGAAATTCCCTTTTCTCTACAACTGTTAAAGTTACATGAGCCCTGACTTGGATTTTATCTGGTCACCCTAATCTGATAGGTAGTCACCCAGCCTCTATTTAGAAAGGGAGTCCACCATCTTCAGAGTCAGTTTGTTACACCGTTGAACAGCTTGTACCATCAGGAAGTTCCCCTTCCTTGTAATTTGAACCATTCAGGTCTTAATCTCTGAGGCAACAGGATAAAACCATTACCCAGAGGACCTTCTCTTCTGCCACTCCCAGACTGTGGAATGACCTGCTGGGAGAGATTCATCAACTTAACAGTCTCTCTGACTTTAAGAAAGCCACAAAGACTGATCTCTTCTGGCAGGCCTACCTAGTTGAATTTTAAGATTTTTATTGTTATTTTAATAATGTATTAGTTTTATATGTTTTTAATCAGTTTTATGTATTTTATATTTGTATTTAATGTTGTTCCCCGCCTCGATCCAGAGGGAGAGGTGGGTAAGAAATAAATATATTATTATTATTAGCTTTCAGAAAGCAACCTACAGTACAAACATTTTTTTAAAAAACAAACAGTGCAGAATAAAACCATTAGAACCACATTAATGATGTAGGCACCTGGTGAGCCTCTCTTCAGAGAGCACTCCAGAATTGGGGGTGCCACCACTGAAAAGGCCCTGCCTCTGCAGTTACAGTTCCTATTCAGACCCATCTGAAGTACAATTCCTCTTCAAACCCTGGGGAGGTTTTTGGGGTGGGGGGAGCCAGTGGGTGCATCCCTGACCTCTCTCCTTATATATGATTGCAGAATGCATGAATAGGGCTAAACGTTCTCCAACATCTTTGTGACCCCTGTTTGGTTAGCACATATCCACCAGGAATTGTGAAGATTGTCCGGGGGGGGGGGGGGGAGGGAGGGAGGGATGCATTGAACCAGGATCTACCCAGCATATGTAGCGATGCTGTGGAAAAGTGGAAAAGTTTTGGACCGCCGTCTTTGGTGAAATTGATAAGATACTTTTACAGCAATTGGAGAGAACACCAGAGTTGGCACTTTTATGACACTTCCTGGGAAATAATAGAAATTGCTCCTTCAAATCATTGGCTGGATTTCTGTTGGCAGCAGCTAGACTGGTCGTTGATCAATTTTGGAAAGACCTAAGAGAAGTTTCATTGGATGCTTCGTGGACTCAGGTTTGGACGTTTGCCTCAACAGAAAAATTAACAAATAAGTTACAGCTGGCAAGTAAGTAGGAAACACGACACATTTTTCTGTGGATTGGTTTCAATTTATTTTATATGTTGGTAACACTCAACTTCATAACACTCTGCCTGTAGCATATCGGTCTCACTGGTTTGTCCGAACAATGCAGTCTGTATTTTTCTGCCTTGCTTTGTTATCATTATTGATATGCCTGGACTATACAATGTGGGGGGTGGGGTGGGAGGTTATGAAAGAAAATCCCTAAATAAAACAAAACAAAGACCGGTGGCGTTGTTTGAGAAAATGCTGGCTGTTGCATGATGACTTACCTGGGATAAGGGTGTCACTGCGCTGGTCGTACAGCATCCCGAGGTGCAGTGGGCGGCCAAGCGCCGGGAGTTCGTTTTCTTTTGTGGCCTGAGCAGTCCTGTTCCCAACGGAAGAGGCAATTCCTGCTTAAACAATACCAACCATACCTTTCAGAAAGAGAAAGGCAGACAGCAGGAGGCATACCTGAACCCAGTGGCTAAAGCTTCAGGGGTACTCGAGCAGCATCAGGGAAGGGATTTGGAGCACTCAGTGAGAAACAGAGCTCCCACACACAGCAGGACTTGGCTTGGCACAATTGAAGCAAGTTAAGTAATAGCCATGACCACCTTAAGAGGAATACCTCTGTAAGACGTTTATGTCCAGAGTCTAAAATTACTTAGCTACATCACTGTACCCAATGATGATTTGTTGTGGTATAAATTTATCGCAGGAGATGAAGGAACACTTCTTATGGTTGTCTACCAATCCTAAGAAGAACATATCTCAAGGCTATCTCAAACTGCTTATATTTTCAATTTCCAATCGTGCCAGAGTTATTTCTTCATGGTTATATAGTTGGACACGGGGCATGCTGGATCCTGGGCAAAGAGTCTTGGCAGAAGCAGCCAGACATGTTCTGGGCTTCTTGGATACCAGGGCCTGCTCTGATTCCTTCTTGGGGCTAGCACTGCCTTTGCTGATTGATTTGTCCCTATAAATTCCTACTAGAGCTAAACAGATGTGTTAGGTTCCATTCTATTTGGATGCCTGCACTCTTATTCTAAATCATGGTTTGCTTGCTCATCAGCAGGGCAATTCATGGCTAAAGCAACAACTTATGGCTTACATAAGCCAAGACTGATTCTGACATGCAAACACAACCACTGGATCCATTCATGAGCAGAAAGTATCAAATGCTCAGCCCCTAGTCTTCTTTATAGTCAAGTAGTGAATTTGGATTTCTAGTCAATCACCTTTATTATGCAAGCTATAGTCAGAATAACAGTGCCTCAGACTACACACAGAATCCACAAACAGCGATGAGGAGCCACGTTCCCTAACTGCCTTTGAGTAATACAGTACTACTTAAACTACAAGTAGCTATCTTAATGCACTATGAAAAATAGTTGCGACAAAACTGCCATGAGCCATCTCTTTGCAACCTAAGTGGCTGTCTAAGTCCTGTCCTCAAGGAGAGTTTTTCCAGGGAATCCACTCCCTGGTTGCCAGCTTCTTGGAATGCCTCACCACCTGGCATTGTTCCTTTCTTCTCATCTGACTCGAACCCTTGGATCTCTTATTTCCAGCCCCTCCTCTTAATTAGAATGCTTCATTCTCATGGGTACACGGGGCCCTAACTGACTAATGTCCAAATTTATTTATTTATTTACAATATTTATATACCGTTTCCCCATTCAGAATTTCGGAGCGGCAGACAAAATAAAATGGAATAAAAATGGAATAAAAACACATTAAAAGTGCATTTAAAAAAATGATTAGCCTGCAACTGGGCATCCTCTCCTCTATCACTGTTATTCTCACTCAACCCCTGCTCCTGCAACCTTGGTGCCTGGACAACATCTCCCACTCCCCCTTCTGGCTCTGAATTGGTTCCCATGTCTTCTTGAGGCGTACCTGCAGAGGTGCTGGGCCCAATCCCTACAGAAAGGATGTTCAAATACTTGCCTTCTAAAGCTCCAGTATAGTCTCTGAATCGCTTCAGAGATAGCTCAGAAACAGAAAATATACTTCAGCTACATCCTTGGCAATGTCCATCTAGTCCCCTACCCCAAAGCCTCTTCCAAGCACTTTGGAACACTCTTCCTTTCCTAAGCCTTGGAAATAGCTGCTAAGCATTTTCTAACACATTGTTCTGTTGTGGGCAGTGAGCCGTGTTGCAGCTGTAAGAGCCTGGCTGGCATCATCAGGCAGTGGTTCACACTGAAGACTTAGGTAAAATCAGGTTTAATGGATTCTGACCAAGCAAGAGTCAGGGTTCCCAAAGAGACAGGAAATTGAGTAGCACCACAGAGAGCTCCAAGTGATGCTGGGGCTGGAAGCCAGACAAGCTTGTCTGCATGTTTCTCCAACAAGCCTCTGATGGTAACTAAGCCTTAAGTAGGGTTTGGCTTCATTTAGGCAGATCAGCACCACCTTCCCGTTGAGGCCTTTCTCCCAAATGGCTGTGGTGTGATGGTATATTCACCGCTAGATGCCAAGGACTGCACTGCAACATCCTCTAGACACAGGGGAACTGGTTCCTGGGACCTTCCTGAAGAACTAAATCCTAAGGGGGTGGAAACCTCTTGATGCCCTTCTTAAAGTCCTAAGTGGATGGAAACCTTATGATGGTAGAATGCATGGTGTTCTCTTTTTCTACGTTTTGCTTTTTTTGGCCAGGCTGGATTAAACGATGTCTTGCGTTTCAGTCGTCTGTTATCATAAAAAGAACTTTTAAACTATACTATTAGCCAAATCTGGAATAACTCTAATTATAAACACTGCTTTGTCAATATATAGTAAATCTAGCCCTGAAACTACTCCAAAAGGAAAGTTGATTTCCCAGCACAGAACAAGTAATGACTATGAAGTTTTAAGATTAGATACTATTAGGAACAGAAAAAGAGCCTTCCTGAGCACTTACGGGATTGAATACCTTGAATGTCTGCTGCTTCTGAAGAGAGAAATGGACTTACTCCAGGATTTCTACCAGCTGTGGCTGCAACTAAAAAAAACCAAAGAGTCATGTGTCACCTTAATGATTTACAGAAATTTTGCAGACTAAATATCAGGCATTGGCATGGAAATGGGAACATTTCTTATTTTGGCATCCCCATTTTTGGGGGGAGGGGGTCTGGGAGGCTTTTTCATTTTTTCAAGTATGGGGTTTCACCAATAAATGGGACAGGGGCCCCCTCCACAAGGATGCGCTTTTGCGCCCGGTTCGGCGATTATGCGCATTATCGCGGAGGCGCATTTACTCCTAATCCCTCTGCACGGGAGGCGGCGAGAGGCGGCGAAGCGCATTAATTGATGTCCAAAAAGCGCTTTACAAGAAGTTAATGCGCATAATCGCTTGTTCACACGGCGAAAATGCGCTTTAACGGCCGGAGCAAAATAAAAGTCGCTATTTAACGCGCATTCGATAATGCGCATAATCCGGGAGATAACGCGCCTCTACGCCCGTTTTGCGCTTCGCTGGTGTGGAGGTAAAATTTATAATGAGCCTTCAAAGAGCATTAAACCTCTCTTGTGGAGGTAGCCTGTGTCTAGCTAAGATATAGTTCTGAATCTCTGATTTTTTTTAAAAAAAGAAAGGGGGGCTAGTCCAGGTTTCACCAGGTGGCTGTCTATGCACGGTGAAAGCCTCACGGTAGCTATGTATCTGTGCCACATCGGTTAGACGACGCAAGCGCAGGTTTGCAGCCACCGCGGGGGTTCCCTGCGATGCTGCGTTTTGAAAAAGTCAGGGATTTACCCCAGCTTTTTCAAAGTGAGCAATGTCAACACGGCGCTTCCACCATGTAACGTCATTCCAGGGCCAATCCGGGATCAACCTGGGGGTGGAGCCTAGTAGAAGGCGACCAGTGATTGGTCGCTTTCCACCAGGAAGAGAACAGGGGCAGCTCCGGGACCTGGATGGCCGCCCAGAAACTCCACGCTCCCTCTTCGGCGTGAGAATTACCCAACACCAACCCAGGAGAGGGAAAGTGCACAGTTGAAAAGGGAGGCGGAGCCAACCTGGTGCCATGAAGACAGCCCCTAGGTGTTTCTGGGACAAAAAAAAATACAATGTTGTGTCATCATAAAGACTTACAGATTGTTTGCACATTAAGACTCAAGCTCCAGCCTGCGAGGTGGGAAGTGGGGAACATTATTTTTTAAGGAGAGGGTCAGGTCTTACCTTTCTTTTTGGAGAAAGGCGCTTCCTCTTTTGCTTTTCTCATGACTCGAGAGATTTCTGAACTGAAAAAGAGTCAGAAAATGAGGTTACTTAGCTGCTACTCTCTTCCCATGTGAATGGGTGGAGCCATTGCTGGCCTAGTGTTGCATAATGAAGATGCGTCTGAGATCTTCAGAATCATGGTGGTTCTATAAAATGAGATCTAAAATTACATCTCTTATTGAAGCTCATCATTCTACATCTGGGCTCAGGGCTCAGAGTAAAAGTGAAATGAATGTTACCTCAATGTGCTGGCTGATGTTTGCAATCCTAAAGGTATTATTAAATAAGGAAGAGGTTGTTCTATTTTATCCATATATTCCATGATTGATCTGAATTTGAACAGTGGTTACTCAGTAGCATAGAAAATTAACTCTGAATGTGTCTCAGAGAAACTTTGCAAATTCAAGGCCCGAGTCCTGCCACAAAAGCAAGTTTGAGGACTTAAGGTTGGTGATAGTTCTTGGCTGGACTTTGTAGTTCAGACAGGACATCTTCTTTTACCCCCTCCTCCTTAGAAGGAACAAATGACAATTCAGACCAGAGCCAGAAAGTGCTTTACTGAGAAGCTGCCATCATGTGGCTCACCACATGGAAAGCAGTTTGGAAACCCCTCTGCCTAGTTCCCAATTTAGGTTTCTGTCCACCAGATGACGCTAATTCTTTGGCTTAATTTATTTAAAGAGGCTGTGCAGACCTGAAGCCTGTCAGAAATCCGCACCCTCTGATTTGCACCCAATCCCGAATGGTGTAGGAGAAGGGATCAAATCCCCAGTGCCGAGGGGAAAGTGGTCACGTCATGTTCAAGTGCATTTTCTAGCAGTAGTAACTCTCTTTTGTTGCTTATGCACTGTTTTGACAGGATTGTGGTCTTTGCTGTCACTTGAACAAAGGAACCTGCCTGCTCCCCGCCTGCCTCCTGATGAGCCTTGCAATCCTTCACTTCCAACATTCTTTCCCGTAGGGTGACCCTATGGAAAGGAAGACAGGGCTCCTATTTCTTTAACAGTTGCCTAGAAAAGGGAATTTCAGCATGTGTCATTTGTATGTATGCAGAACCTGATGAACTTCCCTCTTCATCACTACAGTTAAAACTGCAGGAGCCCTGCCCTCTTTTGTATCTAGTCACTCTAGTATAGCTCCTGCCACTTTAACTGATGTGACAAAGAGGGAATTTCATCATGCACACAAATGGCACCTGCTGAAATTCCCTATTCTATGCACCTGTTAAAGATACAGGAGCCCTGTCCTCCTTTCCATAGGGTCACCCTAGCTATGGACGATGGGTGTTAGACCAGACATGGAGTGCAATACTTAGCAAGACAGACGCACAGTCTGACTCAGCAGCTTCCTAGAAGAGATCCTATACAAGATGTAGCACACCTCAAGATCCAGCAAAGGGAACTGTAGCTCAGTTGTCTCCCCCATGAGCCTCCTCTATACCCAAACCCAGGATTCCACGGCGTGCTGACACATTGTGCCAAAGAAAACAGGAAATGGGGCAGAGGCAGATAGGATGTAGACATTGGTTAATATTTCCTAATTCCCAGTTCCCTTTTTAGGCGAGATTTCACAACATAACTCAGTCCGCAAACTGAATAGGGACTTCATGTTTAAATGACCCTGCACCCAAAACTAACTTTGGGACTACCACATATATCTCCAGTGTTGGGAGAACAATTCTCTCCAACCGAAACCATCACAACCCACATTCATGCAAGATAAACCCAGAGGACCATGACAAATTAGGAAACGGTGGGATGAACCCCATAATAAGTTTTGAGGCACCCCAAATGGTACAGCCACACATCCGATTGAGGGTCCTCTACAAGACAGCACTGAGTCACGTTTAGCCCAAAAGTGCGCGGACGCGCAAGGCAAGCAAGCTGCCCCATGCCAAAAATAACAAAATGTAAGTAGAAGAAGAGAAAATACGGACTGGTGCAGTGCACCTCGGAATGAGATTTTGGCCACCCCAAATCACCCCAAATCATACATCTGCAATGGCACTATATTGGGTCCAGCCCAACGCTTCCTGTGGGTGGAGGGCGCGCTCAAGGATGGCACAGCCTGCCAATTATGCCCCACACAGGTAGAAAAGCAGCAGGAACTGAGGCTCTCCACCCCACTAAATGCTATCGCATACCCACAAATGCAGGAGAGTCGCAGGTGTAACCCCAGCTTACTCACTGTCTATGGCTGCAAACTGCGAGGCCCTGCGCTGCTGAGCTGTTCTAAGTCAGCTGCGCCGTCATTGAGCAAGGGTGGTCAGCGGGGAGTCGGAGAGAAACAGCACACTGTGGCTACCTCGAAAGAGGAGGGGGGAGGACAAAGAGCGAGCGAGAGAGAAGGGGCATTTCTTTTGCTAATGCAGCCAAAGGAAGATGGTAACAAGGGTGTGAGAGAGCGAGGAGGGAGAAAAGAAGAGGACTGAGTTTGATAGAGAAGCTGTGAGCTAGCAGGCTGCTGTGGTCTCAGCTTACTCACCCTGTTTGGACCAAGCGTAAGATCTTCTCTGGAGTTCAGGAGGAGGAGGACCTAGTTCAGCTAGTTGTATCAGACTCCGAGAATACACAGTCCTGGGAGGCCGGCCCTCCTGGCATCACACCGCCACTGTGCCGTTTCTCCTCTGATCTTCTTATTATTATTTTAGTCTTCATGCTGCCGCCTTGGCCCCTTTATCCCTTCCCTTTCTATTTGTTTTTTGTTACTTCTTGGGGAAGTTCTGGGTTAAGGTGGGGTTTTGTTGTTGTTGTTAAGGTTGCACAGAAGAAGACGAAGATGAGTTCACAGCAGTATTGTATTTGCAAGAAGAAGAGGTGCTCCCTTCCTCCAGGGTAGGATGTCTGGGCATGGGGTTGGAAATGACCCCTACATGGTCACTTTCAGTCCTGCACACATACAGCAAGGGTCTACAGTCTCATCCTATGGGTCCATGGGGGCATGATGAGTTTGTAGCAGAGTCACATGACCCCCATCCGGTCATCCCTCCTTCCAGGGCAGGACTCCAGAAGTGGGACTCACGGGAATGGGGTTGGAGTTCCGGCAGGGCCGGAGTTAACCACTTGTCACATCAGAATAAGATGCAGGGCTTCCAGTTTGATGTGACGTAGCCTTTTTCAGTCCTCCTGCGTGTGTGTTGTGCCCAGTGTGTGTGTGTGTGTGTGTGTGTGTGTGGGAGGGAGGAATAAGGTCTCTCTCTGCCCCATTGCAGGCTGAAACAGCCAAAGAGATGATGTCCTTATGGGGCAGATCAATGGGGCACAGGTCAACTACAGGCAGTCTGAGCCATCTCTTCTAGGACTGGTGGGAAGTCTTGGGCACTGCAAGGTAGATGTTGCAGCCAGATGCAATCTGAAATTGAAGAGCCCTCAAAGGCTGATATTCAAGAGCAGGTGGGGGAGATGCTTTGACAATCTAGGCGTATCGACTTCTCTGAAACAAGGGCAAAAGCAATTTTTAGGTGGCATCAACAGAAGTATGCTTTCAAAATCATGTGCCTTGAAAATTCCACTCTACTCTGTCCTAGTCAGATCTCACTTTGGATACTCTGTCCAGGTTCGGATACCACACCTGAAGGACGCAGGTAAATTGGAATGAGCTCAGAGAAGGGTAACAAAGATGATCAGGGACTAGAACCGGAGTCCTAAAAGGAAAGATGGAAAGAACGTGTAATATTTAGCCTTCAGAAGAGAAGACTGAGGGCAGATAGGATAGCACTTTCCGAGTACCTAAAGGGTTGTCCTACAGAAGAGGGCATCCAAGACATGAAACAATGGGCTTAAGCTAGAGAAAGGCAGATTTCGTTTGAACCTCAGGAAAAAATTCCTAATGGTCACAGCAGTCAGAGAATGGAACCAACTGCCTATGAAGGATCTGGGCTCTCTGTCACTGAAAGTATTCAAGTAGAGACTGGATAGCCATCTGTCAAGGACTACTTGAAATTGGAATCCTGCACTGAGCAGGGGGTTGCCCTCAATGGCCCCTTTCTAACGCTTACGATGTCATGTTCCCTCAGATTCTATCATCAAGGCATCACAGAATTTTACTCGGAAGAGAATGACCATGGATGGGTCAAGTGCTCCCTGAAAGTCAATAGTAGTGGTGATTAAAAGTGGAGGGGGGGAGGTGAGGTTATGAGCACCATAGACCTGCCCCAGTTCCCAAGACCCAATGGAGGGTGGCACCACTGACATGCAGACTCCCATCTTGCCCTGAGAGGAGAAGAAACAGAATGAGCTTCCCCAAAACAGAGAGTTTTGTTGTTGTTGCTTAATTTATAGTTTTAATGATTTCATATAAATTGCTTTGTGAAGTCAGTATATAAAACAACGTATATACCTTGAATAAATCAATATCCAGTTGCTCATTGCGTGAATAATGTTATGGCTAGTTTGGCCTTTACACTGAGTTTTTCTGGAAGGCCATTGTCGCTGCAATAAGTCTGATGACTGTTTTTTAATCCCAATGTAATCCTACGTTCCCTACCTGCAACCCTGCGGGGTGATGGAAACCATGGGACCTCGGTTCACACAGTAGAGAGATGGGTGGAGAAAATTGCTGACCCCAAACCAGACTGAACAGCCCCTCTGTAGGGTGACCAGATAAAATCCAGGTCAGGGCTCATGTAACTTTAACAATTGTAGAGCAAAGGGAATTTCAGCCAGTGTTATTTGTATGCAATTAGTTCCTGGTGAAATCCCTTCTTCATCACAACAGTTAAAGGTGCATGCACTATACTAGAGTGACCATATACAAAAGAAGGCAGGGCCCCTGCAACTTTAACAGTTGTGATGAAGAGGGATTTTCACCAGGAACTAATTGCATACAAATGACACTGGCTGAAATTCCCTTTTCTCTACAACTGTTAAAGTTACATGAGCCCTGACCTGGATTTTATCTGGTCAGCCTACCTTTGGGTAGCCTGCTAGGTGGGAAATGGTAAGGGAGAAATTATGTGGGTGGGGAAACACATTCAGGATTACCTCAAACTTACTGTGTAATTCTAAACATGTTTTATATACAAGTAAATGTGTGTAGGATTGGAGACTTATTCCTTAAAGAGCTGCAACCTGCCTTATCCACCCTGAAGATAGTTCCAATATGGATCTAGAGAGAAACCGGGGATTTAGAACTTTGGTGATTTAAAAGCAAACAACCGAAAGCATGGTAGCCATGCTGAAGATCTGTAAAACAAAAAATGGAATCCCAGAAACTAAAATGCAAAAAAACGGGGGGGGGGGGGATTTGAAACATGTTGAGAAGCCCTCTTTGGCAACAGCTCTGTTTGCCTCTTTGCCTGGTTTGGAAACCAAGGGCCAGAGTCCTCATGGGCAATGTAGTGCTGACGGGGAGCACTCTTGAGGCCATTTGGGTCACATGTTGTTGTGGCCAATTGACAGCCACACTGCCACTTCCCTCTGGCAAAGGCGCAGTTTCTGAAAGTGCTTTCAGTGCACCTTTTTTCCTAAAGTGAGGCTCCTGCATGCCCCATCCCCCCCCCCCGCATTAAATCCTGGGCAGGCCTATTTCTGTGAGCTGCCAATGACCTGGGCAGGGGGTGGGAACACCCTTCCCCCCCCCCCAATTCTCTAAACATTAAATGCATGGGAAAACACAGGGGAAGAAGGAAGAGCCGCTAGTGGAAGCTAGCAATGGTGGCGTTTTGCAATATCTTTACTGTGACTCACTAAACACATGAGAATACACGGAGGAAGAGCCTGTAGGGATGTATGGATTTCATTAAATCTGTTCCCCATTTCCCTTCCGTCGTCCCTAGGGATATCAGGATTGCATTTAATCCAGTTGGGGTTTTCAGGTCCACCCTTCACAAACCTGGGAGCTGGAGTCTTTCCGTACCTGTATCTTCACTAGAGGGGAAGGAGGTTGGATTTCCCCGCCAAGCGCTCAGCCTTGATTGATGCCAGGCTGTGTTCCACTCAGGGTAGAATCCCAGACACCTCCAAGTTTAATGCCTCTGACCTTGTTCCTCCCTGTGTTTATATAGGCTTTTGCAGCCTCATTGTCCATGCGCGCAAGAATGTGGTGATTCCGTATTTTTTCTTGAAATTTCAACAGCGCCAACTTGATGGCTTGCAGTTCCAGCAGGTTTATGCTTTCCTTTGCCTCCCTTGCTGACCATGTTCCATGAGCCACCAGTGTTCCTGGGTGAGCTCCCCAGCCAAACAGGCTGGCATCTGCGGTGACAATGATTCTGTTGTGGTTTGCAAGTGACATTCCACGGTTCAGCCGGAAGGACTCCATCCACCAACTCAACTCCGGTAGGAGACCAGGGATATCCCTCCCTCCAGAGGAGACTGGAAAGATGTTGGCCCTGCCTTCTTATGGAAGAGAGGGGCTATTCCGAAGGATAAGAATATTGAATGCCTTCTGTGAGTCCTGGGAAACTAAATATATCCAGATCTCGGTTTCTGAAATGCAGTACAATGCAAGATGTAGGTTTCCAAGAATGAAAGTGACCACAACATCACACTAAGTGGGAAAATGCGTGCGCAAACATACCCACACTCACACACCACACAGCTCTCCCTCATGCCACCAGCAGATAAATATTAATCTGTGACTTCAAGTGTGGTATTAGTAACTGTCGGAACTGTCAATAAGACTTAGCTTCCATTTGTAAAGCATTTAATTTTCAAATAGTCTTGTGTCAAAAATGTACTGCTTCATGAACCTGAATTGCAATCAGTAGTTTGAAAAAGAGAGTGAGCCTGTCTCCTTTTTAACACATTCATGGAATAAACTGGTTATAAACCTAAGGTAGCATTCCAATAAAATCCAGCTTTGGGAACATTTCTAAAGGACACATGCCTCCGAGCACTTATTTCAAAAATATGCTTTTAGCAAGTGTAACCAACCAAGCAAAGATAAACTTACTTCTGACTAGACATGTATAGGATTGCTCTGCTTCTTGACAAATCACCGGTTTTCTAAAATGATCAAATTGACATACTACCAAAAGCACAGAGAAAAAGAATCTTTGTAGTACAATAGAAAATAAAACATTTTTGTGAGTTTCATATACACTGGCATGTTTTTCTATTCTGACTTTCAACTACCTTTCTGCAACCAAGATTTCAAAAACAGTATTCATTTTATTTTATTATTATTTTTGGCATTTGCACAGTTTAGGAAAGCCTGAGCCAGCACATTTGAGGCCTGCATGACAACAGCTTCCCTAGGAGGCCCACGCCCCAGAATTTTGGCTTGTTGTCAGCCCTGCAAATTAATGGGGTGGGGGGGTTAATCTGCTATCAAAAATGAATTAATCACATAAATTGAGTTTCAACTTGGAAACCAACTTTTTACAGAGTTTAGGTGTCATTTTTAATTGCCACTTGTATTCATCACATTAGTACAGGCTTTAGTGTTTTGCATTAAGAAGCAAAAGTGTAGCTTTCTTCATCATTAATAAATTTAAAGGGAGGACAGCAAGCTGCTGATTATACTAATGTTCCTCTGAATCTTTGACAGTTTCTATAATCCTCATGCAAGGCTCAAATGCCAAGCAGCATATAGGGTGAGAGTTCTAGACCGGCAAACCAAAAACCAGGGAACATCTTCTACAATGAAATATGAAGGGCAGCTGGCAAGACACTTCAGATTCCCTGTAAAAAGTTTCACATGTTGTATGATCTTCATTTTATGTTGGCAAAAAATATCCGAGTTTCTCTCATCAAGTAGCTTAATAAACGATCAAAGACAGATGACTATTCGGTAAGCTCAACACTGAATATTAAATATTTAAGAAACTCAACAGCTTATAAAGGCAATATTCAACAACTGAAACTGTACAGGGAGACATATTTTCTTTTAAAATGATACACAGAAATAATGTTATAAGAAAACTACACAAATATTAACACTCCCATCCACATTAAGCTGGTTTCAGTTTTCAGGTAAACATTAAAAATAGATCCAAACATTTCCTTTATCATTTCAAATTGTACCCAAGATGTCACACGAAGATGCTTCAACCTTCTTAAATTTTGCAATCCAAAGGAATTAAGAGTCTCTGTCCATGGATTTCAAGTGAGCTTTTCTTCAAGTGGCTAGACAATACAAAGAATACTATAATAGAATGTGAAGGTTTACCAGAACCAAATTTGCAATGTGCTTCCATCATTATAAGCACCTATCTGGATTTCTCAGTTGTGTTAGGGACATGAAACAGTCTCAAAAATTAAAAGCTTGACAGTGAGACATGAAGACATCTGGTGTCCCAATAATCTTGCTTCTAAACACTGCATGGTTTATGTGGTCCCTCCAAAAACCTGCCATGCTCTATATGTAGTCCTCCAAAAGCACATTAATTTGCTCCCCTCTGTAACAGACCATTCTGAGGCTCCAGAAAGCATGATTTACTTGTTCACTCTTCAGAACTTAATTCTGTGGTGACTTGTCTAGAACAGGAAGTTTTTCAACCAGTGCCTTGTGGTTTATATTGATGCTAGCTATGAGACCCTCTTCATTGCCATCTGAACCAGTGTAACTAATTTCTTCTCCTGCCAGAGTTGTCATCTGACCTCCTAACGCTTTCAGCACAGCGTTGCCAGCACAGATGTCCCACTTTTTGATGTATGTAACGTGAATGTACACATCAGCTTTCTCTTGGTTCGTCTCAGGCACATCAAGGAGTGACAAAACTTTATATCCTAAGGGGGGGGGGGGGGAAGGAATAGAATGTTATTAGGAATTGTACAACCACGGGTGTGTTTAGCCTATCACTCCATGCAACACATTTAAAAGTATGCTTATATGCATGCAGAAACCCCCTAAATTCGCTTAAACTTTGGGTATAGTTACACACAACTGAAAAACTTAATGGAAACTTTAATGAACAACAATCTCTTTCCCTGCTGTTCTTTTAACTTTGCTTATATGTGAACACACAAGCGGTGACTATCTCCAACATGCAGATTTGGACAGCGATCATTGTTCACTGCAATTACATGTCTATGGAAAAGCAGAAGTCATTCATCCTGAGCCTCTCTGCCATGGGAAGCTTGTTGATTCAGGATAACTGGAATTCTTTGTCCAGAATAATTTGTTTCTACAGTACATACATGATCTTTGTTTTTGCAGGGATTCCAGGAATTGATAGGTGGACTGTGGGACCCAAGGGGTTGCTTATGATAGACCCAATGGTATTTGGGACTCTTCCGTCTCTATACTTTGCTGATCACTCACAATTAGAAAGCTCAAAAAGGCCTCAGGTATCTTTATTATTTAAAGAAGCCTTAAAACATGTTACAATGTGCAGTGATAGAGTTTTAACATTTACTTTATCTTGTTGGGTTTTAAGGTTTAAATGATAGAATTACTGATGGTTTGTTTTTAACCATTTGAATGTTGTAGTACACCACTTTTGGCAACTGTAGGGTTGAACAGCATATAAACAGAAATAATAAATAAGCAGGTAGATTGACGGAGCAAATCTGGCAAATTTTGCACACTATACAATAACACCAGAAGGAAGAAAACATAGCAGTTCTACCTCTGTCAAGCATGAGCAGTGTCCTGTGGATACATTTAGTATTTCTAAATGAACTATTTGCTCATGTTATTACTCAGAGAAACTTCTTCCACTTACCATTTTAAATCTTAGTCATTTTAAGAACATAAGAAGAGCCCTGCTGGATCAGACCAAGGTCCATGTAATCTAGCATTCTGTTCACATAGTGGCCAACCAGCCACCTTTATATTGCTGCCGTTTGGGGTTTGATTTCCAAAGCTGTTAATCTCTAAAGCACCCATTATTTAAATCTAAAGCCTCCCCCACCAAATTAGTCTATTCATGTGGCAATCCTACACACACCAGTATATTCACAGAGGCAATCCTTACCTGAGAGTAAATCACATTGAACTCAACGGGCCTTACTTCTGAATAGGTGGCCACCAATTTGAATGACTTTAAAAGGGGACTGGACCAATTTATGGATGATAAGGCTACCTTTGGCTACTTGTCCTGATGGCTATGTGCTACCTCCAGTATCAGAGCAGTAAGCCTATATGCACTTGTTGCTGGGGAACATGGGTGGGAGAATGCTGTTGTACTGCTTGTGGGTTCCTGGCTGGCCACTCTGTAAACAAAGTTTGTAAACAGACTAGATGGACTCTTGGTCTGATCCAGCAGGGCCCTCCTTATGTTCTTAGACATGCATAGGATGGTTGTGCCTTTTTTCTCTGTCTCTTCCATCCCTACGCATCATTTCCTCGCTCTTTTCCCATAAATCAGTGTACATATGAAGCATGTCCCCATCCCACGCAACATCCCAGCAACGTCTGACATTTGATAGGTGCAGCCACATGCATTCCAGTTTAGTAACTCTTTCTACATGAATAATTCATCCCCTAATAAATAAAACAGGCGACGAAAGATATAGGGTAACAAACCTGCTCCGCCAGCATTAATGATCTTAGTTTTATTTCCAAATGTTTGCGAAGCAATCTGCTTTACTTTCCCTTCATGAGACCGGGATACAATGATAGTTGGTGTCTGCTCATTGTAGGAAGAACGTGGCTTAATATTTGATCCTCCTTTGACCATTGCCCAGGCTGCAAAACAGATATATTTTGTCAGTGTGTAGCTGGCTGTGGCCATCAATTGCTTGGCAGTAGCAGAAGCTCCAGTATCTGCGGGCTACCCAACTTTATTTGGCACATCTGTTATGCTTCTGGAACCCAACTATTTCCTCCAGAATTTCATGCATTCTTTGAAGGGGTATGGTCACTTGTGCCTCGTCCATCTTCCTGCTTTCCCCCTCTCCCCTCTTTTACTGCTCAAAACTGGTTTTTCAGAGGCATTGCACCATTTGAGGGGACAATACAACCCCTCACAATAAAAGGGAAGCAAGTAAGCTGAATTGGTAACTGTTTCCCTTTATGGACATTGCGTTGGTGACTCTATACTGGGTGAGAAGTGAATCAGTCTTGCTACTCAGAGCCTGCTTTGGGCACCCCGTTTCCCTAAGGGACTCATGCAGCATCCACAGTCCAACAGTACAGCACAGGCTTTGCGTGCATAAGGTTGCAGGTTCAAGGCTTGGCATCTCCCGTTAAAAGAATTAGGTACCAGGTGGTAGGAAATATCCCTCTCATTGAGATCCCAACCAGTGCTCATCAGAGCAGACAATACTGGGCTAGCTGGACCAAAAATCTGGCCTGGAACCAATATGACTCAAGGTTGACAAATCTGTCAAGCGCTATTCCATTCAGTTTCTCACTTTTTCGACATTTAAGTTATTTCTGCCCCATTTCTGCATCAGTATGCATTTTTGTTGTTGTTGCTAAAATGCATGCACAGGAATTCATTTGCATTTTTGGGCACTCTTCCCCCTAATATAGACATGTTTGATTTGTGAACCATATCGCAAAATACAGGGAAGTGAAAATATAGTTTTATAACTGCGTTCTGGTTCGTGTGTAGGCATAAGAAGTGCGAATTTGATAAGTTCCTATGAAAATGCAAATGGAACAGATTGCTCAACCATCCCTACCTATATACTTGGAGCTGCTTGACCAATGAGCCGCTCACTTGAACAGGAATGCAAAACAAATCTCAGAGAATTCCAAGCAAATGTGGATGTATGGCTTCCTTGACTTGCTATGATGATGATGATGATATTTATTTATTTATTTATTTTCCGCCTCTCCCTCTGAATTGAGGCGGAGAACACCACTGAATACAAAAAGACTATAAAATACATATAACTGATTAAAAGCAAATAAAACTAATACATTATTAAAAAGCATGATTGTATGGGAGAAGGTGATCCCGCAGGTACCTAGACCCAAACCATGTAGGGCTTTAAAGGAGATGACCAACACTTTGTACTTCGCCCAGAAAGTAATTGGCAGTCAGTGGAATGATTTTAAAGCTGTTGTGATATGGTTACCCCTAGGTGTACCGGTGACCAACCTGGCTGCCATATTTTGAACTAGCTGAAGTTTCCGGACTAGGCACAGAGGTAGCCCTATGTACAGCGCATTGCAGAAATTGAGCCTCGAAGTTACCAGCACGTGCACTACCGTCTTTAGGTCTTCCAACTCTAGGAAGGGGTGCAGCTGGCGTATCAGCCGAAGCTGATAATAGGCACTCCTGGCCGTCGCATCTATCTGAGCTGTCATTTGGAGCAACAGATCCAGGAGCACCCCCAAGCTGCAAACACAGTCTTTCAGGGGGAGTGTAACCCATTCCAGAACTGGTTGACACACCTCCAAACCCAGGTTAGGACCTCTGACAGTAAGCACCTCCATCTTGTCTGGATTCAGCTTCAGTTCGTTTTTCCTCATCCAGCCCATTACTGCCTCCAAGCATTCATTCAGAGACACACTATCCTTAACTGACGCTGTTGTCAAAGGCATAGAGAAATATATTTGGGTGTCATCAGCGTACTGATAGCACCCCACCCCATGCCTCCGGATGATCTCCCCCAGCGGTTTCATGTAGATGTTAAACAGCATTGGGGATAGGATGGCGCCTTGTGGTACGCCATACAACAGCTCCTCCTTTGAGGAGCAACTATCCCCAAGCATCACCATCTGGAACTTGCCCCAGAGGTAATAGTTATCTAGGGTAACGGTTGTCAGGCTAGTTTTGGCTGGCTGGACTAAATTCTTCCCAGGGGACCTGAGTATGCGGGGCGGATTGTACAGGGGAAGGCGATCCTACAGGTAACCTGGACCCAAACCATGTAGGGCTTTAAAGGTAATAACCTTTAAGCAGAGATGTCAGATTGGGCAGCTTGCAGCTGAGATGGCAGGACATGGGGTTGAAAGGCTGTGTCCTCCACCACCATTGGTCCATATGTGGAGAGTTCTGCAGCCATGGTGATCACAGTCCACTGGCAAATCAGGACAAAAGCAAAAGTGGGTGGATTAAGTTGCATTCAGGGGTAGAAACACACTGGGTCCCTCCCTCAACCATTTATTATGAAGGTTTTGATATCATCTACTTTGCATACAAGTCATTCCTTTGGCCAGCAGAGCTCAGATAGGACAAGGCACCACAGGACTGCTCATAAAATCAGCTGAGAGTTGAGAATCATGTGACACTTATTCTACCTAAAAGACAATAAAGGCTGCAGTCCTGCTAACATTGACTTATTGAAATGAGGCTTACTTTTGAGTAGATATGTATAGGATTGCACTGTCAGTGAACAAAGGCACATCTTGGGCTACATTTATTTGGCTAGTTCTATTTTGACTCAGCTAGGACAATGGCTACGGAACTGGGAGAGTGTTCTCTTCTACAGTGAGCCAGGTTCTACCTGCACATTTCAGCATTTTGAGTTCTCTGTTTCTCTTCCTTCAGTGCCAAAATAAAACTATAGCAACTATTCACAGGATTCACAGGATTGGGATCTGAAATGAAATATGCCCACATACCCGTATATCCAGAAAATGGCTTGTGTATTACTCCTATCACTGGTTTACCATCTACAGCTGCACACACCATTGTAGTTACATACTGCCGAAGATTCTCTAATGAAAAAGTAGGAAGAACACCAACAGTTCAGGTCCAAAAACAAAGCACAACACCCAAACCAACCTAAATTGTACAGGATTCTGCAAGGTGATATGCCATCTTGAAAAGTATAAAATCAAGTCATTCCACATTACGATATTATAGAAATATCTAGATTTAACAGTATTTCTGTAAGTCTACAGTCCTAGTCTTTCCTCCCCACGCACCCCTCAAATTCTGGCTTCAAACATTTTATTCACTTAAGCTATGCATAAGCGCCAACACAAAACCCAGTTAGTCTGGATTTAGTCTTCAGCAGAGGTGTTAACATGACTCAGAATGCACTTAAATAGCATTCACATTAGATTCTCTTGTTCAACATCTCAACTGCCTTTTCAAATCTGAGATCGAAACAGTTTTTCCTTTACTCTAAATCCCTTGAGAAGTCAAACTAATGAAATATTCAGAAGGCTGCCATATTTCATTATGCACAGAGCTCGTTCACATGTAATTCCAAACGATGGTTTGATGGTGTGTGGGAAAGTGTCACGCTTACGTACTCCCTCCTCTGTTTGCGTTCCCTCAATTCATTGTTGCGTTTTGGATAGAATGGCGAACTTTGATTTGTGTTAAAGTGGATCTAACTAGTTGAAACAAGTGCACAGATGGAGAAAGAGGGGGAGAGAGAGCATAAAACCTGCTCCTGCGGTGTCAAACCTAGACCATGGTTTGGTCTTACATCTGAACCAAGCCTAAATCTCAATTTGTAGAACATTTCAATTGTCACATTAAGTGGCTTGTATAGCATTTTTTTTCTACATCAGTATAAACATTTTGTTAATTTTTTCCCCATTTCAAGACCACGAAGAAAAACAGCTAGGATTTGTGTTACCAAAATGTCAGTTTAACAACATTTTTTCTGTATTTATATTAACCACAATATAAAAATTATTTTAATTGAATTCACACCAGTCCTGACAGGGAGCAGCTCTTTGTCATAAGTCACTTTATAGGAAAGAGAGAAGCTACACAAAATAGCAAGCCAAAATTAACTCAGTACTATTACCTGTATATTCTTGAGTTGCATCTAACGGATCAATCCACACAGTAACGCTGTCTGCCTGGACCAATTTAGGCTGAATTTGTCTCTTTATTTCTTCAGGAATAGTGCGGTCCCAGGAAATTATCTCCTGGTCATCTGCATCTAAATGCTCTTCTGTATTTATCTAATGGCAAAAAGAGAAATACATTCTAATTAAATAAGCATTTAACGGTTGCAATATTTCCATGCCTCCCCTGGAACTTTCACTTCCAAGTGACCTCATGTAAAACCTTTTATAGCCATAAGTGACTGCTCAACTCAAATTTCTCTGTTGGATTTCTGCCTGACATGCATCCATTAGAGACAAAATATTCCTTCCAGGGAAAACTGCGTAGCTATGTACCTCTATGTTAACTCTTCCTCCCTTGCCTCCATGCCCACCCCCTTGGATGGCTGGAAACGTGACGGGTTGAAAAACATATCTTCCTCCAATATGGTGGCTAGCCTTTGGTTCATGTGCCTTTCACCAAGAAACTCTGTTCTGTACCCCAATCTCAAATATATATGCTAAAACAGCCTCAAAAATGGCTGCCCTGGAAACCTGATTGAAGGGGTTGGGTGAAATAATGCATATATAAAAATAAGAGCTTAAACCGCCCTTGTGGAAGTTACCTTCCCAGCATCCCCCTTCCATAATTCCCACTGCTGGACAGATTGTTGACTATTATTTTGAGAAGTGTTTCCTGTTTTTACAGAATCTCAAACTGCTGCTGCTGCATAGAAAATTAGCAGTCAACAAGATACAGTAAGGCAAGCGTTGACAGCTACTTTCAAGTCAGTCCTCCTCCCACTGTTATGAAAAGTGGGCCTGATGGCCACAGTCAGTCAGGAAATAGGTTATAACACAATATGGAAGTGGAGAGGATGGCTGTCACGTTTTCACCAACAGATAAGGAGCAGAAGCTGTATCTGAGAGAAGAACTGGGAGTCATGAGGCCTGGAATCCCTATATTAGGAAACCTACAGTGCTTTCAGTTGGAGGACTCGTAGTGCTAACATCCAGAAAGCATTGTGCAGCTATTCTACCGTTTCTTTCTTACCATTTTCTCCTGCCAGGAAAAGAGATGGAAGACAGGGGTGAGAAAACACGGAAGGGCTACAAATTGAAGGCAACATCGTCTGGCTCTCCATGTAAAATTCCATGAATGAGACAGTGAGATTACACAATAAAAGCCTCATTTGAAAGCAGCCCCGGTATGCCAGCAGACAGGCCTAACGTAATTAACTGAATGAGTTTTTTCTTACAAAGAAACCGGTTCTATTCTACGGGGATCAGATTGGTCTAACTTAAATCCAACAAAAGCATTCATAGGTTGTGTGTTTAAATAAAAGTGAAAAAAATCTGACATTTCCCAACGCACACACATTTTTATTATTAGTCTACAACCATGACATTATCAAGCAGAGGGGCTCCCCTAGCTGGCTGAGGAATAATGGGAGTTGTAGGACTTTTTTCTGACTAAACCTGCATTGGATTGCACCCTAAAGTACTGAGGGTATGGATTTGCTGTTTTTGGCTAGCTTTAGTAGCCGGCCAAACAAAAAAGATTATCACCAGGTCCCCCTGTCCCTTCCCTTCCCAGTTTTCCCCTTTATGGTTGAGGTGCTCCAGGTTGAGACTATTTGCAAGACAGTTTTCAGACTTGAGAAGAAGAACTGGACAATTGCTTCGTTTTCTAGCACTGCTACACCTGAGGAGACGATGTTTCTCAAAATACCCTAAACAAGCAAAGAACTCCATGACTTTTTGTTGTTGAAATTTCATCTCAACGGTTCACTGCAAATTAAAATTTTCCCTGGACACCTGGCATTGCGAGCAAGTATGTGGGAGTATTTGCATAGTCAGACCTAATCGCAGTATGTTTCATATGGTTCTCTTCCTTGTAAAATCAAGGTAATTTGCCCAGCACTATGAAATGAGGCATTAACTCTTTGGTAAAAGGTTCAAGCTGTTTCAAGGGGGCGAGGGAATAAATGTAGTCCTTTGATGGAGAGCTCGGAGAGGGCACAGACAGAAAAGTAAAGCCTTTAGAAAGGGCAAGCTGTCCACATGTTAATATTGTAGCTGGAACACTTGCGTTTTATCTGTGTACAGATTTCTATTTCTATCAGGTCACTGAGTAATGTCAGGAGCATTACTAGAGAAAACCTGTTCTCCAGGTTTTTGTCTGCCTGCTGGCCACATCATCTCTCATATTACCTGCCAAAATGCAAAATCAGGTAGCTGGAAAATCTGAGGTAGTCACACTAAAAAGAACATGCTGTTTATGTTCAAATGGCCATAGAAATGCACTCCATTTGGAAGTATGTGTACCAGGAAGACCTAAATGGGCATAATGTTGTAACAGTTCCTGCAACTGAACCTCATAATAATTTTAAAAACAGAGAAGGAATGCTATTGATACGCTTTTGTGTACACACACCCCAGCCCACTCCACTCTCTTCGCCACCGCCAGAAGTGGTCATATCAATGTTTTGCCCATCACAATATCGCAGAAATACACTGGCGTAATATGGGGATCCTACACAGTGCTTTTAGGTTAGTTCAGGAAAGACCTCAATGGCCATAGGAATACATTAAAAGGCTCACGGCCTCAATGGCCAGAGGCATCCTATAATGGTTACGCCTGTCCTTGTCTTCAAATGCCAGTAAATATATGCAGTTGTTCTGAATATGACATAATGGACGCCTGGATGGACCATAAAGAGAGGCTATCAGGTGGCCAGGAAGGATTCACATTTTATGTGTTGTTTATGTATTTTTTGTACTTGTACTTGTACAAGTACAAGTTTTGTACTTGTACACACAAGTTCGAAGTCTTGTAGGAAATGCCCCTCAGAGTGACTACTGTCACATATTTCAGAGGAGGGGTGTTCTGCACAAGGGGCTTTGCGAAACGAAAACAAGCCTAGGAACCAGGGTCGTTGTCTTCTCTTGTTATTAAAGTTCTAAGTGATCTGAATCTAGGGTACTTGGAGGATCATATTTTTCATATGAAACCCTTGGTCATCTTAAATCATCTGATGAGGTCATGCTCTGGCCTGGGTGATACACCCATCTTCAGTTATCTCTGAGATCAGCTAAGACAGGGCTACTGGGCCTTTGCAGTAGGAAGCTGAAGTTGCAATAGCATACTGCTGTTTTAAGCATTGTCCCTTCACCATTATTTTAGCTAGGTTTTTGTATTAGTTCTTCTTGTCTTTAATTTATTTTCTATGTATATGAAATTTTATTGTGTAAGCTACTCAAGTCCTGTTAAGAGCCATGGTGAGCGGATATAAATTTAATGTACAAATTACATAACTATTTTAATAGAGTTGCTTTACTGGTTATGCAATCCATTTCCCCAATGGTAAAAGCACAGTCCTTCTGGAACAACGATAGATATACAAAGGATGTACTGGAATCCTGCACCATGATCTTTTGGAAACACCAGGAATACCCCAATAGCATGCACTGGATTTCCGCTAGAATGATCAAAGCTTGATGGTTTGTCAACCTCCAGAAAAAGAAGGGTATTTAGACGCACTGGGAGCTTGGAATATGATACTTACGATACATCAGGACTCTTAGACCGGGTTCACATGATCAGCAAGCAGTTAACAAGCCATGGTTTGTTAACAAGCCATGGTCTGCATAATTACTCTCAGCAGTGCAGTTTGTTGCATCATGCAAAACCTGAACAGGGAGGCCACCTGGAACCCATGGGTTGTTATAGGGTTCTACTGCAACTGAGGGGGGTCCTTATGACATAAAACATGTTGAGGACCCAACACATCCCAAAGTTGTATAGAACTATACAAACATATAAAGGCATATATCTAAGGCATTGCTATGGCTTACGGGGTTCCAATGCATTCCCCTCTGACAATTCAGGGGACAAGATTTTTTTCTTAAAAGAAGACAAATTGTTTGGGAAGTACCAGAATCCCAGAAAAAAAAAATTGGGGGGATGATTAATCCATATGATGTCAGAGGGCTTTCCAAAACATCGTCTTAGATAAGTCATTACTAGATTCAGACCCTCTCTATACAATGAGGACAATAATACTGACTTAGTTTATAGGGATATCATACAAGATTATAAACGTGGTGAAACATTATGAATAGTTAAAATGCACTACGTAAATGTGATCATTATTATTACAAGCATTATTATTACTACAGTTCTCTGAGCCCTTTAGAGGAAAGACTCTAGTTATACAGGTGAGAAAGATCACCTTTCCTTTAAAGTTAAATGGCTGGGCTTCTATAAGCAGGGAAGTGAGGATGCAAGTCACAGGGTCTAAGCATTCTCTCATGAAGAGGAAGAGTTATATCTTCAGATTAAGGGACAAAGCAATGGCAGAGCTTATGAAATCCAACAGTGTTGGGATGTTCAAGAGGAAGAAAGCAGGTCCTGGAGAAGTTCAAAAGGGGGAAGTGGTAGGAGAGAAGAAAGGTCCTGTCTTCCGGGGTAGAGCCAGTTTCTGGTACATTTCTTTGGCTATTGAGGGCCTTCCTGAGGTGGCTCACCTCCAATATGTCCCAATGCTTCCTAACTGTAATGGGCTGTACGTGGGGCTATCTTTGAAGACGGCTCATAAACTTCAGGTAGTTCAAAATAGAGCTGCTAGGCTACTGAGACTGGTTGATGATCATGTGGCACTTTGTCAGCTGTACTGGCTTCCAAGCTGTTTCTGAAACCAATTCAAAGTGTGGTATGAAACTTCAAAGGCGCAATCCTATGCATGTTTAGACAGAAAAAAGTCCAACAACTCCAGCATTCCCCAGCCCCAGGATGCTAGAAGTCGTAAGACTTTTTTTCTGTCTAAGCAGCTTAGGACCAGAGTATCTACAGGAACATCTCTTCCCGTATGTACCTGGCTTGGACCCTTATGTCATCTTCAGAGCCCTCCTCCAGCTGCCCCTCAAAGGAAGTTAGGTGGGTAGCTATAAGAGAGGAGCTTCTCAGTTGGGGCAACCTGTCTATGGAATACCCTCTCCAAGGAGGTGTGTCTGTCACCAACATTGTTATATTTTTGGTGACAGTCAAGGACATTTCATTTCTCCCATACATTTTAGAGATGTAGGGAATGCTGGGAATTGTATGATTTTTTTTCTGTCTAAACATGCATAAGATTGCACCTTTCATTTTTAAAAGGCTTTATGGCTATATATATAAAAATATACACACATATATATATCATTAGATTTATCTATTCCTGTGCTGTTCGTTGTTTTGTATTGTATTCTTTTAAATACGATACAATCTTTTAAATACAATCCAGAGAACATTTGTTATTGGGAGGATTAAAAATATAATAAATAAATGCGAAACAATTAATACTAGCAGCAGTCACTGCTGAAAGATAGAATTTCTTTTAGATAAGAAAAAACAAAACAGGGAGTGACTACGCAAGAACACAGGGTATGTTTTAAGAAGAATGATAAGCTTTACAAAAAACAAACTGAATAACTTGGAGGAGACTGACTGGGTACATGAATACTGAAACAGCTGAGGAGTCATACAGAAGGGAGCAAAGGCTTGTTCTCTGCTGTCCCAGAAAACAGGACTAGATCCAATGGGCTTAAATTACAGGAGGACAGATTTTGGTTGAATTTTTGGATGAACTTCTTAAGAGTCAGAGCAACTGGGCAATGGAATCAATTACTCAGAGAGGTAGTGGGCTCTCTCTCTCTGGAGGCCTTCAAGCCGCAGGCCAGAAATCTCTTGGGTGCCCTGTCTTGCGCAGAGGGTCAGGCTAGATCAGCCTTCCCCAACCTGGGCCCCTCCAGATGCTGGGAACTATAAAAAATACCAGTGCCTATATTTGCTTTTCTTTTCTTTCTTTCTTTCTCCCTCCCAATCCCCTTTCCTTTTGTGTCATATTTTTTAAAGCCGGTGGGCAGGGACAGTCTGAAGAACGATTTTTGTAAGCCGCCTTGAGAGCCTTTTATTTTGGCTAAAGAGCGCGATATTTGTGCTATAATAAACAAATAAATAAACCCATCTGGAGGGCACCAAGTTGGAGAAGCCTGACCTAGATGGCCAACCACACGGGTGGGTGAGGACCCTGACGCTCCCCGTATGTTGTGGGGCTCTGACTCCCATCAGCTCCAGCAAGCATGGCCGGTGGTCAGGGCTGATGGGAGCTGTAGTCCAGCAACAGCAGGAGGGCTACGGGCCTAGAAGCTATATTGCTGCCCTTCCCCCAAGCCGGCGCCCTCCAGATGGATTGGGCTGCAAGGCTGGGAATGATGGGAGTTGCAGTCCAGCCCACCTGGAAGGCGCCAGCTTGGGAAAGGCTGCCTTGTGAGGCGCCTTCGCGGCAGAGGCTCGGCACCGGGGCCCGGCCCTGCGCTCCTTTCCCGAGGAGGGCCCCCACCACGGCCCCGGGGGGCAGAGAAGCGCCGCTCCCCCACCTGCACGCCGGGGAAGGCGGCCTTCAGCAAGTAGTACATCTTGCGGTTGGAGAGCAGGTCCCCGCTGGTCATCTTCTCCTCGGCCCCTTCGCGGGTCTTGCCCTTGGCCTTCTCGTCCAGGGCGCCGCCCTCGCGGACCCGCTTCACCTCCGCGCCGCCCTTGACGGCCGCCGCCACCGAGGCCGCCAGCAGCTCCCGCAGGTCCACCTCGCCCGCGGCGGCGGCGGCAGCGGCCGCGCCGGGCCCGGCTCCCGCCGGCGAGCCGCCCAGCACCAGGAAGGCGAAGCGGCCGGCCAAGAAGCCCGAGTAGAGGTGGTAGAGCACGCCGAGCCCCAGCAGGCAGAAGACGGCCACCCCCAGCGGGGACAGGCGGATGCCCATCGGCGCCATGGCCGGCTGAGGGGGACGCTGAGGCGGCCGAGGAGGAGGAGGAGGGGGCGCCGTCCGTCAGGCGTCACCGGGAGCCCATGTCGCCTCACAGCCGGCGGCGCTCCCGGGCCCTCCGCCCCGCCCCCTTCTCCGCCTCCCTCAGGCAGGCAGGTGAGCACCTCTGAGGCGGCCGGCGGGAGAGCGAGCGAGCGCCTAAGCCCATCCCTCCTTCTCCCCCTCCCCCCTTCACCGAGGGGAGGAGGGACGCAGCCTCCACATCCGGGTTAGTCACGCTAAGGAGCCCGGCCGGGAGCAGCTCTTTCCCCCCTCCTCTCCGGGGCCTGAAGGGTTAAAGGCGGCGAGCGGCTGGGAAAGCGCCTCCCGGAGACCTCGGCGGGACGTAGAGATAGGCAGGGAGGGCAAAGCGAAGAGTCGCCCGCTCTCGCCTTAGGGGGTGACGTGCCCAGTGGAGGCTGGCGGCTCCAGTTTCGGCGGGGATGTGAATCCATTCTGGATTTCAGTCGGAATCAGGCAGGCAGGAATGAATGAATTGGTTTGCTTTGCCAATATACGCCGCCGCAGTGTGACTTATATATAGAAAAGCATGACGGCGCATTCTGTTCGTGCCAAGACTGTCCGTGGTTACCTTGGAATTGGATTTAAGGAGTGCTCTGTCATACAGGTATTTAACCAAAGCTGCAATCCTATGCGTACTTACATGGGTGAGTAAACATGCATAGGATTGTAATGTATAATGCCTGCTGGTGCATGGCACCTGCAGAGGGTGCTGAACCTGAGCCCTGAGACATATTAGGCAGAGAGATGCCATCACCTGCAATTTGGCCAAGCTCTGGCCAAATCAGAATTCTACAGGGAAACCAACAATCAGACCAGGAAGGAAGCCTCTTAACAGACTTAGGCGAGTCACTTGGAACTGCCTAACTCATAGGAATATAGGAAGCTGTCTTCACAGAATCATAGAAAGGTAGAGTTGGAAGGGGCCTATAAGGCCATCGAGTCCAACCCCCTGCTCAATGCAGGAATCCACCTTAAAGCCTACCTGACAGAGGGCTGCCTCTTGAAGGCCCCTAGTGTGGGAGAGCCCATGACCTCCATAGGTCATTGGTCCCATTAACAGTCAGGAAGTTTTTCCTGATGTCCAGCCAGAACCTGGCTTCCTGTAACTTGAGCCCATTATTCCGTGTTCTGCACTCCACGTTGATCAAGAAGAGATCCTGGCCCTCCTCCATGTGACAACAACGTTTCAAGTATTTGAAGAGTGCTATCATGTCTCCCCTCAGTCTTTTCTTCTCCAGGCTAAACATGCCCAGTTCTTTCAATCTGTCCTCATAGGGCTTTGTTTCCAGACCCCTGATTATTCTCGTTGTCTTATACTGACTTATACCACTGGCCCATCTAGTCTAGTATTGCTGATACTGACTGGCAGCAGCTCTCCAGGTTTTCAGGAAGGAGATTTTCCAACTCTGTGATGGGGAAGCTGGGAGTTTCTCATGCAAAGCATGAGCACTGAGCTATGTCCCTTCCTAGAAGAGCTTCCAAGTCAGGCTCTTTCATTGGTCTGCAACAAGGGACTCTGACATTCACTGTAACAGACTGCCTTTTTGTTCAGCTTGCTGCCTTGCTGCACTCTGACTGTATCTGTGTCTATCCTATATAGATACCCAACAGGAATCATGAAATATTGTTTTCAACATCCAAAATCCACCCTGCATTAATTTCATGGTACAGGTACTAAAGTCCCCAAATTTAAGTACATGGTAAATCGAGTATATTTCAGTAGTAAAGAAAGGTGGAAAAAGACAGTTTACAATTCAAGGTATAACTGGAAAAAAAAGTTTATTCCTGTGTTTTCAAGAAATGTATCACATTTAGGCATTGTAAAGTTATTCATTTGCCAAAAGACTGGAAATCAGTAGTTTAAACCTCTCACAGTAAAACTTTCCCCAAATAATTTTATAATTCATTAAACAAGTTTAAGTATACATACTCATTTTTTAGATATCAAATGTTTCAGAAACCTGTAAACATTATTGCCTTTCTGAACTGAAGTGACTTAGTAGCAACTCTACAGCTAAGATTGCCAATGCAAATTCTTAGTATAAAAATATTTATAAATCTTAACACGTGTGTGCGTGTACACACACACAGACACACACACAGACACACACTCAGAACAATTTTATCCTTACCTCTTAAAAAATGGAGCTGCACTTTAGCTCAATTTAGCATTTTTTTCCTTTGTGTACGTTATTAATAGTGCAATCCTATGTATTTACTTTGAAGTAAATTCCACAAAGTTCAATAGGACTTAATCTCTGTTAAATGGGTGTAGGATTGCAGTCCAAGAATATTATAAATGAACACTCTGTTTTTCAGTGCAGCTACCAATGTTTTTACAAAAACTTTGGACTAGGCATATAAGCAATCCTTCACAGGAAATACAACTTTTTTGAACTTTTCCAATAGGAATAAGGCATGTAGGTGATAAAAAAAATTGCATAGCTTGCACAGGTTCGTACTAAAATAGTGCTTGGCACAAAGCTAAGTAAGAACCTAGCTATGGAAACCACCTTGAAACAGACCATTAAAAGTTCACTTGTGACTATTCAAGGCACTTTATACCTCAGTCCCTCCAAACAACATGAAGATACTAAATATTCACAATGCATCTCATATCCAATAAATGTGCATAGAGAAATTTCACTGGAATGCTCCACTACAGTTATTTTTCCATAATTGTCAGTTGTAATTATACAGACTCTAAAACAACCATTTGTAGTCTCAAGGATTGATTCATACAATTGTGCATTTTGCACCAGTCATAAATGATGGGCTCTCCGTGGCACTAGAAGGCTAGAAGAGATCCAACAGAAAGGGGTGGATCCACAGAATCTAATACTTCAAATGACCCACCTCAACACAGTTCCTACGTAATTGCAAAACTTGCCACCATCCCATAGGTGAAAACTGTTGTCTGAATGTAATGTAAGATAACTGTTTCCATATTGAAGCAGCCATTTTGAATAGTTAACTCAGTACCTTATGCTGGTGTTAGAAGAGGACTTTATTTTTTATTGACAATAGACAACAGAGAGGCAATAGACACATGTGTTTAAATGTGCCATTTTACTCTGTGCTGAAGCTTATGGACCCTGAATCAAAGGAGTCAGTGCTATATGTTACATCTCTATTTCCCCCTCTTGCTCACAGAATGACGCAGTTGGTACAATCGTACAACCCATGGTTTGTTTTTGACTTTAACTCCTAAACAACCCAGAGTTTCCAGGTTTGGATGCAATAATAACCCAGGATTGTTTAGGAAAGCGGGAACAAAAAGTACATGGAAGGCAGTGCCCTTGAGCCCATAACTATGGTTAAACGACCCATAGCTGGCCATTAGTTGCAAATTCGATCACTGGCATCTATTCCCCTTTGCGCGGTATGACAAGGGTGTGGGTAGTAAGTGCAAACACAAAAATTCTCAATTCTGCATTGTGGAAATCTATAGATTATACATATTTTTAAACTGCTACCAAGATTGAAGCTTCCAAAATAATTTCTAGATTTTTGGCAAGGCCTGGGATAGTCCAAACGATGCAGAAGCCAGGAAGAACGTTATGGGAGGCAAGATTGGGAACAGTAGCTATGCGGGAGAAGCAGTGAACGGTTTAAGGCACTGTGTGTCTCTTCTCCCCTGAGCACTAGACTCTCCACACTAATTTCTATGAATAGAGAAAGACTGCAGTGAGTTAAAAGTAGTATCGGAGGCGTCATTCCCTATAGCATACACATCATCTATTTTGTGCTTCTGTCATTTCAGGTCAAACAAGTTTATCAGGTTTCTGAAGCTCTATAACAACCTGTACATTGTTTGACAAGGGACAATAGCAGCAGGAACTGCAGCAAGCACAATTATGCTTCTATCATACCACCTTCAGCTCTGGGGGGAAACTATCACCTCTCCTTAGCCCAGCCCACCCCACCCCATAATTCCCTATTGCTCCATCAAACACAATGCATAGAAATGTCAGCTTAGGGTTTTTAAAACTGAAATCCAGCATCATTGGAACAGCAAACATTGAAGTAGGACCAGATTTTCAGAGGTGGACAAGGTTGTCACAACTTTCACCATGATGTTTAAGATTGCTGCCCCTCGTGCCTTAGAAGCTGGTGGCTCTGTTGGGAGTTACTGCTACTTCTATTCATGTGGTAGTCTACCTTTATGGATTGGACCCAATAAATAAACGCAACTTAGTTAAAACACACACACACACACACACACACACACACACTTAGATAGCTAAAGCCTTGTTTCACTTTTCCGACCAAGAAGCAATTTATGTAGGCCCCAAAACCACTAGCTTCTGAAATAATCTATTTAGCTATTCTTCTTTCAGAAGAATTTACCTATATTGACATTTCCCATTTATTTTTCTCCCATAACCTCTACAAGACGAGCAATGATTCTATGTTGTCAGTTTAGCTTTGAGTACTTTAAAGTTCCCAAAACAAAGATAGAAGACTTGGGCATCACCCATATTTGCTGTAAATGCTTTTACACTCTGCAGATTCTGTTAACTTCTTGTCACTACATAATTACAGCACATTCTGTGTTCAAGGATTGTATTTGGAATGCATAGAGTTAATTGCCACGTTCTCCTTGGATATACCACGTGGTTAATTATTGATCTGAGGCAATCTGACAACACCGTACAACTTTAAGGACAGATTGCATTTTCAAAGAAAACTAACTAATTTAGTCCTCAGGAAGGTCTGGATTCTATCCTAGCACACATATATGCATTAAGAGCCACTCTCAATTTCCCTCAACCTGTGACACATTAATAGATTTTAAAAGGACGGCATGGAAGGTAGTACATACACAGTAATAAGGCAGGGATCATAAATGGATCCTATCAAGAATTGCAAACATTAATACTGAGCCTCTGAATGTTAGCTCAGATGTATTTAGTACAATAAATTAGCCAGATTTCTCATCCTTTCTATGCTTTTTAACATCAGCAAAAGGAATATCCCTTGCTTGCCACTAGAATTTGTATAAACATCGTTATAACTTTTCTGCCCTCATCTTCAAGTTAACATTTGATTGTTTTTACGACTTGCAGGTAGTTTGTAGTTCTTCCTTGCTCCACTTTCATTAAAGA
This sequence comes from Anniella stebbinsi, assembly GCA_029215795.1. Classification (NCBI taxonomy): domain Eukaryota; kingdom Metazoa; phylum Chordata; class Lepidosauria; order Squamata; family Anniellidae; genus Anniella; species Anniella stebbinsi. The sequence continues at coordinate 236,506,671 of JARDYH010000002.1, forward strand.
AAAACAAAACATATATATCTGAGGTGCATTCAACTAGAGAAATTACCTCAAACCTATCATTCCCTGCTTCCTAAGGCCAAGAAATCATCTTTCCAATCAACCAGCTCTTCAGTTCAGCACTTAAAAGAGCTGACATCCTACGGGTGTAGTTTCTTCCCCTCCCAAAACATTTAATTAGCTACATACTATGCATATAATTTAACAAGTATTAATGAATAACCTGTACTGTGGCTGTACTTAATTTCATGTGAGTTTAGTTGTTCCCAGTGATGCGACTGTGTTGGCTCCAAATTACTGCAATATAATTGCTGTGTATTTTTTAAAAATAATAATAATAAAGGACGCTTTTATAAAGGCACTCAGAATAAAAGGCACTTTTTAACTGGCAAATCCCCAAATCTGCTTTTCACTGAAGTCCTCAAACTTACTAAAAATCCTTTTAGAAATTATCTAATGCGGTGTAAAAGTTGGGTCTCTGGAAACACATACTATTCAGGTGGCAGTGCTCTTGGACAGAAACTAGATCAATGGCTATTCTATTTCTCAAACTTCCACACTTGATTTTTATCTGCAGGATTACATGTCCTCATCTGTACATCAGGCCGACCCTCAGGAGTACGATAAGCGCTAAGGCACTTTGCTGAATGGGGATGATAGATGGTTCCATCTTCTTTAAAATGCCATATAATGTTTTCTGGGATGGTAGAGCCATCTTTTGGGCAATTTCTCATACCTACAAAATCCTTTCCTTCAGGCACTTCAGCACAGAGTTCAGTCACAGAGTTAAATCTGATTTCTTTATTTGTTGTATGCTCAAAGAACTGGTTTCCTCCTTGGCCGTGGCATCCAAAGAGATTCACATGGGCCCCAGTAGGATTATGTTCAGGTGAATTGTAGTCTAGACACTCGGAGGAGATCCCCATGCTGCGTATAGCTCCGTGCCAGCTAGGCCGATCCTCTGGTACATGTAAACTAGGAAATATAGTTTTCAAATACCAGTCGAAGTTCTTGCACTTCAGATGCTTTCTTAGGAGTTTTCTTTCTGTGAGATCTCCGTAGTTTTCTTTCCGAGCTGGAGGATTTCTATTATAGAAGTGCTCTTTATACCCATCCATCCACACTTCTGCAGCCCGTGCAGTGTTCTGAAGGAAGTTGGGCCTGGCATAGGGAGCCCGCTTAGGAAATACATGCCCCACATGTGAACAAGGGTGAATTTCCAATATGCCTCCACATTGCCATACCCTAAACGAAAGTTCCAAGTTCTCTCCTCCCCAGACATCCATGCCTGTGTCATAGGTACCAAGGTATTCAAAGTACTTTTTACTCACAGCAAATAGCCCCCCAGCCATAGTTGGGGATCTTATAGGAGCAATTCTCGATTTCCGCCTGTGGCGCTCATAATCCGAAACGGAGTGCCACTGAAACGTGAGCCGCCAATCAAATCCCCCAATCATGGGCTCTCCGGACTGCATATAAAATTCAAAGGTATTCCAGTCAATGGTGTCAATAACTGGGCAAATGATCACACTCTCATTCTCCGCAATCCTTTCTAGAAGGGGCTCTAACCACCCAGGGACGCACTCACAGTGGCAGTCAAGGAAAGTAAGGACATCACCCGTGGCAAAGGTGGCCCCTATCAAGCGCGCACGGACCAACCCTTCTCGTTTGTTCGTTCTTATCAAACGGACCCTTTTCAGGTTGCTGATGTACTTCTCGAGTTCAGTTTTCAGGTACACCTTATCGCTCAAGTCGTCGACGAGTATGATTTCTTTCAGGAGAACGGCCGGAGAAGTTTCCAACACGCTGTGTATGGTCCGAAGCAACGTGGACCAGGCTTCGTTGTAGAAGGCAATGACCACCGACGTGGTGGGGAGCTTCCGGTAGCTGTACCCCTTGGATTTACATTCGGACATCCTGCCGTCTTGGATGTGGCGGTGCAGCGAGATTTTGTCGCTCAGGTAAATGTTGATGGCGTACCTTTCGACCAGCTCTTCCTCCATCTTCTTCTCTTCGGGCCTGAGCTGCAGGTGGGCAGCCTTGCCCCACTCGCCCAAAGCGTGGCTATCCGGCGGGGCCTTCTGGTAGACCGGACGGGCCAACTCCTCCGGCTCCTCCGCCCCGTCAGAGAAGCGCCTGTCCCACCTGCCTCTGGTGATGCCACTGCTGTCCTCAGGGGAGGCGACCTGGAAGGTGGAGATGGACAGCGCCACCACGAAGAAGGCCACCACGGCCAGCAGCCCCAGCACCAGGCAGCCGCCTCTGCCCAGCCAGGGGGCCCTCCTGGCCAGCCGCATCCTCATGGCACGTGCCCAAGGCGACCCCTCCACCCTCACTTGCCCGCCACCCTCGGGCAAGGCGCAGCTCGATGTCCCGTTCCGCCTTTGCCTGGGGCTGAGGGGAGGCGGGCAGCAGTTCCGGACACCGCGGTAGCTCTGCTCCTTTCCGGATACACGCTCGCAAAGGGAGGGGTGGGAAGAAGGAGACCGGGGCGCCGAGGAGAGGGGGAAGAGCCGCCACACGACGCAACGCCCTTTTCTGGGCTCCCCGCCCGCCTCAGCCTCCGCTCCTTCCCCTTCTCGGCCACCGGGCAAAGCCCTCCCACAGCAGGCAGGCAGGCAGGCGCTCGGTCGGTCGGCCGGCCGGCGGTGGTTTGCTCGGAAAGTTGCCTCTTAAGGAAGGAGGCGGCAGCGGCGGCGGCCTCCTCAGGACGCCCAGCCCTGAGGGAGGGACGCTTCCCGCCCGCCCCGTGTGGGCCGGCCCCAGCCCCGAGGCGCGCTGAGCCAAAAGGCGCTTCAGGGAGGCCGCCGCTCGAGTGAGGGGAACGAGGCACGGGCTGAGGGGAACGGGTGGCGGCGCGCCGTCAGCCGCCGCCGACCGGCTTAGGCCGCAGGCGAAAGGGTATCGTGAGGCGAAGGAGAAACGCTGAGAGGAACAACTCGTTTAGACTGGGGGGGGGGGGGGGGGAAGAGGGGAAAGTCCCTCAACTTCCAGCATTCTCCAGCGAGCCACGCCGGGAGTTGCAGGGCTCCCTCCGGCCGCTACGTGTAGCCAGGACTGCGCCCTAAATAGCGCAAACTTAACGCATGTTTACTTTGAAATGAGTCCTACGAAGTTCAATGAGACTTAAGGTGTCGGGTTTTTTTTAAGGTCCTACAACTCCCAGCATGCTCCAGCCAACTATGCTGGCTAGGGCATGCTGGGACTTGTAGGACTTTCTGTTATGGGATGGCACCCTTAATCTCGGGGAAATGGGGTTGCGGTCCAAGGCGCACTGTTTCTCTGTCCAGGCACCCGTGTTTTAACAAAACTTTTGGACCAGGCCTGTAAGCGGTCCTTCACAAGGAAAGGAACTTTTTTCTGGACTTTCCCAAAGGAATAAGGCGTATATAGGCGATTACAAAATTGTCTAGCTTTCTTGGCACAGAGTTAAGTATGGACCCAGGATTCAAATAATGCCCTAAAACAACAATAATAATAATAATAATAACAACAACAACAACAACAACTCAAAAACTTAACTGTACAAACTCTCTTTTTGGGCAATGGACTTCCTCTTCTTCTTCTACCCCAGTAGAAAGATTTCCTTCCCTCACAGGGAATCAAGGCCTGACTAATGAATTGCCAGCGCTTGGTCGCCCTCTTCACCTCGGGACATTGTATGACCGGTGAAGTGACACTGTCATACCAGGTATTTAATGCAACAGAGTTGGCACCTCTTCATCACCCATACGCTGGCCAAGTGATCCATGCACTGATAACTTCAAGACTGGGCTATTGCAATGCGCTTTATGTGGTTCTGCCTGAGAGGCTTTGCTGGAGGCTGCAGCTGGTGCAAAATGCCACAGCTAGACTGCTGAATGGGGTCGTTATCACACGGGCGGTTTTAAGCACACCCGCCCTGACTTTGCTCCACTTCTCCAGCGCTGGACTCGCATGACGTCATCCCCATCGTGCTGCTCTCTTGCCCTGGGGTCCCAGTTTTTAGTTTCTGTTTCGATTTATCTCTGAATGGGCAAAGTCCCAAACAGGCAAAGTTCAATAGGCCAAGATGAGGTATCACAGCAATACCGACCACGTGTGATTCAAAAAGCTAGACTCGAATAGGAAATGGAGGGAGAACCCGCAGGAGCAACCTGGGGGGGAAATAGTAGGTGTGATAAAGCCCTGGAACAGCCTACCATGAACATATTACAGCAGTTCTGAAGAAGTTTCATTGGAAGCCACCCTGCTACCAAGCCAGGTACAAGACGCTTGCATTGACATAAAGCCCAACACGGCATATGATCCAGTTACCTGATGGAGTGCCTTCTCCCTTATGCGCATGCTTGGATATTAAGCTCGAGAAGAATGTCCTCTTGATGCAGCTGAATTTGCCTGGGGTTTGATATTGTTCTCCATACAGGTGTCCTGACTGTGGAATTCCATCCATCCTCATATACAGGTGGCCATTAAATGTTAAACGTTGCATTTCCAAACTCGGATATTTGAGAATTTCAAGAAGAACTCTTCACCAAGAAATGCACCATGTGGAATAACCTCTATGAAGTTACATTTAAAGGTGCCATCACACTGCTACTTGTTTATGGCAACTGGGCTTGGAAGAATAGTTTCTCTAAATGGCTGAGGTTCAGAACACCTTTGGGAGAATGTTATGTTAATGAAACATGCCCAAAGTGAATCTTAGCTTAATTATTAAAGCGGCAATTTCTTATCATATCTTCAGTGCTGAGCAAATGATTGCCACACCCTTCCCTAATTTGTAAAAGCTTATGCAGTACATTATTTTCACCGACGACACTTCCTGGAGTAAATTCCCATGCCTTAGGATGGAAAAATAAGCCCCATATGTAAGGCTCAAAATAATGTATCTTCCACATTAGAAAATATCAATCCAGTAGGGTGACCATATGAAAAGGAGGACAGGGCTCCTGTATCTTTAACAGTTACATAGAAAAGGCAGCAGGTACCATTTGTATGTATGCGGCACCTGGTGAAATTCCCTCCTCATCACTACAGTTAAAGCTGCAGGAGCCCTGCCCTAAAGGGAAGGGTTTCTGCAGCTTTAACTGTGGTGATGAGGGAATTTCACCAGCTGCTGCATGCATACAAATGGCATCTGCTGAAATTGCCTTTTCTATACAACTGTTAAAGTTATAGGAGCCCTGTCCTCCTTTTCATATGGTCACCCTATATCCATAAAAACAACAACAGATCATCTCCTATCTACCATGCAAAACTTCAAGTATAAAAAAACAGTCATATTCATCACCGAAGGTGAACTAGGATTTGCGGAGGACATCTTTGACACACATACCATCTTCTTACCCAAACTGAGCTGGGATGAGGTGATTTCTTCTGGTTTGAAGCTGAAGCCAAATTTGCACGGTGCCTCAGACTGGCCGCTCCTTTATGTTCGTTAGGAAGCCACTTCCCCAAGTAACATTTTTATGTGTTATTCTTTTATTCTGTGGAATAAAAGATTGGGAAAAAAGCTTTTAAAAAGGTAACAAATGGTTGCGCTCCTAAACATGACGCAGGTGCTTGGAAACCAACCAACCAACCAAAGCAAACTGTTTGCCTGAGGTATTACGGGAGGTGTGAAAATGGAGCTATTTGATCTGGGCAACGTATGCGTGGCAGTAGGGAAGTAGTGCTCAATCCACAGCAAGGAACCCGGAACTTGCTCCTCTTTGAAGGCAGGTTGGTATGCACTCGCAGCCTGTATCGCTGCAATACTGCTGAAAGTGGTTGGAGAGAGGTCTCAGTTCCCTTGCTGTATACACACACACATACATATGCACATGTCTTGCCACCTCTGGCAAACAAGCAATCTTTGGTTCACTCCCTTCAGCCTGATTTAAACATTATCTGTCCCCATCCTGAGTATAGGGCAGGGCGCTCAGAGAAAGAGGTTTACAAGTGGTCTTCAATGGGGTTGAACTCCCCCTAAAAAAACCAAGTGAATACAGTCTGGGATCCCTCCTGGACTCTGAATTAACTGGGGAAGCTCAGGTGGCTGTAGTGTCCAGGAGTGCATTCTACCAGCTTAGACTACGTATCTGGAGAGGACGGACCTTGCCTCAGTTATCCATGTACTAGTCACATCCAAGCTGAACTGTTGCAATACGCTGTCTTTGAAGATGGCTCAAAAACTTCCGCTGGTGCAGAATGCGGCTGCTCAAATATTGGTGGAGGTGAAGTGATTTGATCAGGTTATGCCTATACTGTACCAACTGCACTGGTTACCAGCATGTTTCCAAGCCCAATTCAGAGTGCTGGTTTTGATCTTTAAAACCTTAAACAGTTTGGGACCAAGTTGCTTGAAGGACTGCCTTCACCCATATCAGCCTGCCCGCACCTTTATTTATTTATTTTATTTATTTATTACATTTGTATACCGCCCCATAGCCGAAGCTCTCTGGGCGGTTTACATAGGATTAAAAACAATTAAAAACAATATATAAAAATTAAAACAGCAAAAACATACAACATACACACAATCTGTACATTTAAAACCACTACGGCCCCCTCCACAAGGATGCGCTTTTGCGCCCGGTTCGGGGATTATGCGCATTATCGCGGAGGCGCATTTACGCCTAATCCCTCTGCACGGGAGGCGGCGAGAGGTGGCGAAGCGCATTAATTGATGTCCAAAAAGCGCTTTAGAAGACGTTAATGCGCATAATCGCTTGTTCACACGGCGAAAATGCGCTTTAACGGCCGGAGCAAAATAAAAGTCGCTATTTAACGCGCATTCGAAAATGCGCATTATCGGGGAGATAACGCGCCTGTACGCCCGTTTTGCGCTCCGCTGGTGTGGAGGTAAAATTTATAATGAGCCTTCAAGGCTCATTAAACGTCTCGTGTGGAGGAGGCCTACAACACTTCAAAAAGCTACAAAAAAACCCACACAAAAAACAAAAACAAAAAAACCCAGGCTCCTCAGATATTGCCAAATGCCTGAGAGAAGAGGAAAGTCTTGACCTGGTGCCGAAAAGATAACAATGTTGGCGCCGGGCGGGCCTCGTCGGGGAGATCGTTCCACAATTGGGAGGCCACCCCAGAGAAGGCCCTCTCTCTTGTTGCCGATCTCCGAGCTTCCCTCGGAGGAGGCACTCGGAGGAGGGCCTTAGATGTTGAACGTAGTGTTCGGGTAGGTTCATGTCGGGAAAGGCATTCCATCAGGTATTGTGGTCCCAAGCCGTGTAAGGCTTTATAGGTTAAAACCAGCACCTTGAATCGGGCTCGGAAACATACAGGCATCCAATGCAAGCGGGCCAGAGTAGGTCTTATATGTTCAAACCTACTGGTTCCGGTTATCAATCTGGCCGCTCCATTTTGCACAAGCTGCACCTTCCGAACCACCTTCAAAGGCAGCCCCACGTAGAGTGCATTGCAGTAATCTAACTTGGAGGTTACCAGAGCATGGACAACTGAACCTAGGTTATCCCTGTCCAGATAGGGACGTAGCTGGGCCACCAACCGAAGTTGGTAGAAGGTACTCCGTGCCACTGAGACCACCTGCGCCTCAAGTGACAGAGATGGTTCTAGGAGAAGCCCCAAGCTACGAAACCACTCCTTCAAGGGGAGTGCAACTCCATCCAGAACAGGTTGAACACCCTCCATCCGGTCAGCGGAACCACCCACTAACAGCGTCTGGATTGAGTTTCAGTTTATTAGCCCTCATCCAGTCCATTGTCACAGCCAGGCACTGGTTCAGCACATCCACAGCCTCACCTGCTGAAGATAAAAAGGAGAAATAGAGCTGCGTGTCATCAGCGTACTGATGACAATGAACTCCAAAACTCCGGATGACTGCACTCAACGGTTTCATGTAGATGTTGAACAGCATGGGGGACAAAACTGACCCTTGCGGAACCCCATACTGGAGAATCCACGGGGCTGAGCAATGTTCCCTTAAGGTCAGAAAGAGAGGCCCTTCTCATTTGCCCACCCGTGAGAGAAATCAGGTGGGTGGTCACACGTGAGAGGGCCTTCTGTGCAGTGGCCTCATACCTTTGGAACAAGCTCTCATTGGATGTCTGCCATACTCTGTCATTGTAGGCTTTTAAGGAGGTCTTAAAAGCATTATTTTCCCATGGCCTTCTCGTGATAAGACTACTGTTGTTGCTGGTTTTATTGTTGGCTTTTATTGTTTTTATTGCTATTTTATTGTGTTTTATCTTTTTATTGCTTTTAACATTTTAGCTGTTTTTATGTATTTTGTTGCTGTAAGCCGCCTTGAGAGGGGCTTCTGCCCTGAAAGTCGGCCAGGAAATGTTTTAAATAAGTAAATAAATAGAGTTGCCCATCCACTTGGTCTTAATTAAGCTTATTCCAAAATATGCAGTTGAGGGGTTGAAATGCAGAAACTGAGGGGGGGGGGGAGGAAAGGGTTGAAAATAGGGAAAATTGTGAGCATTGCAATATATAATTGTGTTGCAATATATAATTTTCCAGCAGATGTCAGCAGAAGGCTCTGATAGGCACTCCAAAAGATTTTAAATGTTGCTTTCAATGCAAGATTCAGCCCATAGGAATTGCAGAGAAACACTGTTCCAGCTGCCTCCAAGCATCCCTTCCTGTTTGCAGCAGGCAGAGCAGAGTAGGAACGCTGGAAGCTGCCTTCTACCCTTGGTCCATCTAATCCAGTACTGTCAACACTGACTGGCAGCAATGGCTCTCCAAGGTTTCAGGCGGAAGTTTTTCTAGCCTTACCCCAGCGGTGTCTGTACACCGTTACTTTGCAGCTGGTTCCTTCAAAACCCCGCAGCATCGCTGCTGCAGGGAAGGAATGATAAATTTAGATGGCAGGAAGGAGAGTGGGTTGTCTGTCCAAATAACTGCAGTGCTGGCGGCCATTTGGCTCGTCAATCCCCCCCCTGCCCTAGACTTGCATCCACCCCCAGCAACGCCCACTGACTGAACCCAGACTGAGACCACCACTGACAGATTGAGAAAGAACGTGGTGATCTCGGAGCAACAAAAACGTTGCAGTAAAACCACACCGCGAAAAAGCAGTGTTGGGAGTAGAAGTCCAATGTGGCTGTGAGTTGGCACTTGTGTAATATAAACAATGCAGCGCCACTGCGCAGCCACAATGGGGTAAACAGACTGTATAGGCACCCCCCTGGAGACACAAGGGTTTGAACCTGGGGCCTTCTGTATCCAAAGCAGGGGCTCTACTACTGACCTACGGCCCTGCTAACTCATACACAAAGCAGTGAGCTTAGACAGCAGCATTTTATCTACATTACAGCTTCCACTCCAACTACTACTATGTAATCAATACTAGACATTTTGCCTTGCCTAAACTAGAATTGTACAGGGAGAAAAAGGCAGCCTAATTTATAAGGACGATGCAGTGCGTAGTTCCCAAAGAAGAACCAATAACTGTGGTTGCAGTCCACATATTTATGAGTATTTGAGACCATAAATTCTTTGTCCTCTCTCTCTGGGTGGGATTGCAGGGAGAATTTGGTTCCTTAGGCTGAATTCCAACCACTGCTAGAGTGAGAACCCAGGAGAGTGAGCAGGTGAGGTGGATGCTTCTTCCATGGCCATCCCTATGCTGTACCACCTAGAGAGGTGGCGGGGGAATGCATCTCCTCACCAGCTGCTGATCAGCTGCCTTCCCTTCAAAATAAAAGTGGCAACACTCTGATCACTTTTTAAAAAAGATCACCTTTTAAAAGCATGCTTAATGTAACTGCTGGATAATATGAACAACTCTTCATGCCTCCAGACATTAGGGGGTGATAGGGAATGCATTGCATCAACAGCCACTTGTCTTGTTCATCTCCCTTGTTGTCTGATGCATAGGGTCTATGTTGCTTCAGGACATATTGATGACTGAATTGGGGATTTGCTTTGCATTAGTGACTAAAGGCACAATTCTATGTATATTTAGAGAGAGAAAAAGGCCTACAACTATTACAGGCCTTTTTTCTGTCTAAACATGCATAGGATTGCACCCTAAATCTGATATAGTGAGTGCTTCTGGTTAGAGAATAATATGAAACACAAAATACAGGTTTCAACAAATGGACCCACCACATCACAATAGCAAATATGGCGGCACCCTCTGGTGAGCATGAGAAACATGCCTCCTAACATTGAAGCCACAGAGACACAGGCAGAATTACACAAAGAGGGGTGTCAATGGCTACTAGCCTGATGGCTATTTGCTACGTCCAATATCAGAGGCAGTGTAAGCCTCTATGCACTCGTTGCTGGGGAACATGGGCAGGAGGGTACAGTTGTACTCGTGTCCTGCTTTGCTGGTCTCTGGCCAACAGCTGGTTGGCCACTGTGTGAACAGAGTGCTGGACTAGATTGACCCTCTGTCTGATCCAGCATGACACTCCTGTTCTTATGTTCTATACGATGCCGCTTTGCAGCTGCTTCCCCCCAAAACACCGCAGCATTGGTGCTGTGGGGCAGGAATGCTGAATCTAGAAAGCAGGAGGGACCGCAGGTTATCCAGTGGCCATCCTGCTTGTCAAGGCCACCCCCTGCCCAATGCCCTCGTTCCTGGGCTTACCCTGCACAGGGATCTGCCCCTAGAAACTGCCCCTGAACTGAAGCCACCACTCACGGACAGAAGAAACAGTGTAGTGGCATCAGAGCAAACAGGAAAGTTATAGAAAAAGGACACCGTGAGAAAGCGTATTTTCGACAGTAAATCTCCGATGTGGCTGCGAATTGGCAGCTGCGTCCTATAAATGACGCAGCTCCACTGCACAGCCACTGTGGGGTATATCAGGTGTATAGATAAGCCCAAGCACTTGCACAGCAATCTCCACCCTCTCACCAGCTCTGAAGTTGGAGGGAGTCTAAGGATTGGACTGGCTTGGGAATGCTGGGAGTTGTAGGGCCTTTTCCTGTCTAAACATACACAGGATTGTGCCAATAGTCTCAGTCACTCAGGGTCAAATCGGCAACCTTCCTCCCTGCTGCTCTTTCTTACTCCAGAGCAGGAAATGTGTGTCTGTGTGGAAGATAGAATCACAGGGCTCTGCCTCTTCTGTTGTTCTTGTCTTTCTTAGTTTTAAAAAGCAATAAAATTGTAGTAAAATGCTAACAAGGGGAGAAATAAAAAGAAGTGGGAGGAAATCAAATGTTACTCTATCATGAGGGTGGAAAATAGCTGAACTGCTTGAAACAATTGACATGGCCTTCTTTTTAAGTACTTCAATAGAACGCACAACTTCAGTGGCATATCTGGCAAGTATTAAGTAACACCACCCTCTACCGTTGAGAGAGTCTATTGCTAACAATGCAAAAAACAGCCTCCAGTTGGTACAGAGCTCCATCACACCTGTGTTTTAATGCACTCTCGACAGGCCTGGTGTGTCTGCTTTTGCAGCACGGTAGTCACACAGTTTGTAAAAGATGCATTCGTTATACTTTCTTACTCTCCGACATTTTACACGGTATAAAAAGGACACTCCTCTGCATGTGTACTCAGGTATGGCCAGTAAGTAGCCAGGCCTGGCAGGCAATGCACAGGAACATTTTAAAGGAAGTTGATGCTTCATTTACACAATAAACAGATCTGACTAGTTGGATTATCTCTGTAATATTCAAGAGAAGGAGTGGGAAATCAGGTGAGGGTTACAAATGGAAGATGACACCATCTAGACCCCCCCCCCTTAAAAATCTATGAATGAGTCAGGGGTGATTGCAGAATTGAAGCCTCTTCTGAAAGCACCCTAGGTTCTTGGAGAGCGAGAAAATGGAACGGAATGGAATGGTGGCAAACAGTAAAGCTTTACTGAAGAAGTGAAAGGTCACTTTGGCTAAAACCTAGTGCAAATCCACAGCAGAAGGAGGAACCTGTGTGTTTCTTGGCTCAGTCGGGGGAGAAGATTGCTATGCAGCAGCTTTGGAGAGCTCTATTAATTAAGAACTATGACATTTGGTAAGCTTTTACTGAACACAGACCTATGGAAAGAGGTGGCTATCGGTGGCAACTCAAGAGTTGGGGTTTGTTGTAGAGGAAAGTACAAAAGTACTACACAACCTTGGCAGAGGAGCTGCAACACAGGTTTGTTTTGGGGTGCTCTGTAGGATCCCACATTTGGTACGTCACTTACACACACACGTGGCAATGCAAAACTCCAGATTAGCTGTGTAAAACAGTAGAAAACTTTGGCATAGGTTGTGAGTGAAAACAACTGTCGTGACTCTGGCTAACTCTCTAAAGTTCTTGCTCATGACTTCAGGTACACTGATACACAACAATAACAGTGAGATTTCTTTTATTGTAATCACACGGAATTCAAAGCATAACGGTTTCATTTCTGCAAACACACACTTGAAGCTGAAGACGGACCACACAGCTTTCAGGTAGAACGGCTTAATGAGAACAGCACTCACTCAGGGACTGACATTTAGAGATTAACTCTAGTCCTTAGAGGGCAGGAGCGGCCACGCTGCACTGGAATCCTCTGGAACATAGAGAGACTCTAGGATTAGGCCTCCTAACAGTAGAACATCGGTCAACTGGCAACTAAATCTTCACTCAGCCTGTCAGGGAACGCTGAGCTGACCACGGAAGCCAGAAGCCAGGGAATGAACCTCTTCGACCTAGGGAGCCTTCCCAATTCACGTAGCTTTAGCTCTGAGGAAGATCCTCTCACAGGTCTCACACACACACGAGTTTCAGAACAGCAACGATCAGCTTCTGCCTCCCTCTGCCCGTAACTTTGGCTCCATGGAGGGAGACAGCAAGCTATAGAACACGAATCCAGAACAGTAATCTCAAGTCTAAATCTATGAAAAGCCACAGTGCACTTTTCATGGCAAAGTTCTTTAGAAGTAACAAGTCCAAACAGCAACAGAACATGTATAGAGTGCATCTCACAATTCCAAATCAGATAGTAACTCACAGCAGCAGCAGAGCAGCAAGAAGATAGACGAGATAATTCCTAGCAAAGGAATTACTCTCAGGATAAAGGTAATATAGTGTGGAGGCTGGGCAATTCTAAGCTACTTTGATAGACAGGGCTTCAGGCCTGTAATCTAAACTCACGTGCCAACAGGGCGGCACGGTTCAACCTCTTCTGATGACGCCACAGTGTGAGGAAGATAGCCCCCACCTTTGCAAAACATAGTTTAATTCCCAGAGAACCTTCAAGGCCTTCGGCCTACCATTTGAGATAAGCACATAACAGAGAAGCAGAGATACATTTTCTCATGACATTGCCAAGTCTTCAGTCCACAATTCACAGGGCCAGCCCTGTGAATTGTCTACGAAGCACCTGACACCCAACAACAACAATGTTGTATGGCATGTTAACTAGGAACTCCATTTGGATATGTCAATTACATATCCAAATGGAGACAAACAGCTTCTGTAATGGCTGCTAACTGGAATAAATCCAGAGTACAAATGTGTCACAAGCCAAAAGGTATAAACTGAATGCAGAGCAGGTAACTCCAGATGGCAAAAGCAAAGCAGGTGCCAAAGACCTCAGAACAAGTGAAACGCATATATAATATAACAATCTAACATATACGTATGTATTTTTAAGAAATCAAAGCTGTAATCCTAAACGCCATTATTAGAAAGTAAATCCCACTGCATTTGGAAATCTTCTTTGGACCACAGAGTGATCAGAACGCATTGCAAGAATACAGGATGTCCTACTGCAGTTGCAAACTGCCTTTTCATCTCTGCTTTACCTTTTTGTTATCTACTAGCCGATATGGCCGGCGTTGCTCGGGTCCGTGAATAATGTTTATGACATTACATTGTACAGCCAGACCTATCAGCATGCCAGATTTCAAGTTTCTACCCGCCGTTGCTCGAGCCCCCTAAAATATACGCCTGTGAGGAAATCATCTTAAAGTAGCAGGCCGGTGCTGGGCCTGAGATAACCTTTAAACAAATTAAATTCATGTATTTTTTTCCTCTCTCACCCTTATGACAACCCTTCAAGGTAGGCCAGTCCTAGGTTTGTAAGGTAACTTTAACATAAATTAAATTAGTTTCTCTCTTCCCCCCCCCCCCCCCCGCCTCTCTCTCACCTTCAATGCATGGCCAGGCCTGCTGTTGAAGCTCATGCGAAGTGAAATCTGGCTGAGCCAGGCCACACTACACTATGCAATCAGCCCTCATAGGTAGGCCGTGAGAGAGCGGGCTGGCTGGCTGACAGTTTGCTTGGTTGCTGTTGGCAACGGGCCTGCTCCGGATGGGGCCTAGCAACTGAGGCAGCTGGCCCCAGGCACTCTCCCTTCAGGCCCAGGAGGGCAAGCTGCTACCAGATAATGACTGCCAAAGCCAGATCAGTCTTCCCTCCTGCCCAAGGCATGCTGGGTGTTGTAGGCATAAGCCTAGGTCCCCCGAATAACATGTTCATCTTTAAACACCATCTGAGATGTGGTGGGAGACAACTGGAGAGCAGGCCTTCTTGGTTGTGGCACCCTGCTTGTGGATTACTGGATGAAGTGTATGATTTTTATGCAACAGCCTGACTATACCACTGAGACAGAAGAGTGAATGGAGGGTTGACGAATATAGCTGAGGCTGGAATGGAACGGTGGTCAGGGTGAGTGGCAGTCGGAGAACATCAGGAGAACAAAGAGAGTTAGTGAGAAGTCAGGGTTTGCTCACCCCTGCTTTATTTTGAATCAGCCACTCTACATGCTAGTAGTACTACACCTCCCACCATGCCTTTGGCAGCCCGCAGGTGCCTGCATCCTCTGAGACGTCCTCTTGTTGCGGATGCTGCTCGTTAGAGCATCAAGGAATAGCATCGCCAAAGAAGGGAGGTAAGCGGCTATCGGTGGACGCACCCAACTCCGACCAATCCTGCTGAGACTGCCTTGGCCTGTGCTTCTCACCCACCAAATGCTACATCAGGAGCCTGTACTGAAGGGCCGGGGCTGGGCCGGTTGGGCCTGTTTCTGGGCATGAGCAGAGTGCCTCCCCTTCCTCCCTCCATCTTAAGGGCAAGGGCTACACATTTGCTTCCCCCAAATTCTGAGAAAACAGCGATATCAGGACGGAGTGCCTTTGAGCATGTTTGGCCCCTCAAAGTCATGCTGTTGTATCTAGTTACGTTTTAAAACCACGCAGAGGACGGGAGGAGGCACTGCAAATGGATGCAGCCCATTTATGTGGGTTGTTTCCTTTTACGTGGAATTGGGTTGACTGCTCGAGACCAACCTTAGAAGTCGGGGTTGTAAAAGACACGCAGCAGCCACCAACCTGTGCACACACAAGGCCGCCAAAGGCCAGTAAGTCTGGCCTCCTGCCCAAGGCATGCTGGGAGTTGTAGGCATAAACCTAGGTTTTTATTAAATTCTTTAAAAATACTTAAATCTCCAAAATTTGTGTTTTTAGTATTTTCTGGTACATTGTACAGCTAGACCTATCACTGTGTCATCGCGTCAAGTTTCTAACTCGTCTGGAAGTGGGTAAACATTTCTGGACATAAGTAACACACACATACTTTCCGCTTTATAGGTAGAGATGTACTCATCTCTACCTATAAAGATAGTTATAAACAGAGCAAAGAGTGCCTTTTAGTGAAAAGATAATACAGCTATAGAATCCTCCAGAAGTAAATCTAGGATGGAAATCCAATGGTGATTTGTCAGTATATAATGAGTGCTATTTTGCACAACTTTGAAATCACTTATAATTTGGAGGGGGGGGGGGGAATCTGATCATTTGAACAATATTTTCCCTCCCCAACATTGGGCCCCATCACACCTATTTTTTTCCTGCTATACTGGTGAACTCTCTTTTCACTGGTTTGCTCTCCCACTGCTATTGCGCCCACCCCGCCTCACCCCGCCCCTTCTCCTCCCCCCCCAGTTCATTGTGATTGACGTGGCAGCCTTCCCCACTTGTTCATTGGAGTTCCTACAGGAATTAACCAAAATGCTTACAGCTCCCTCATTTTTAAAGATAAAGAGATGAAACTTGTCATGGTGATAGCTCTTAAGTAGGGCTTTAGCCATGCCAAGTTTGAATCAAATTGGTTCATCCCTGATACTCCACCAATGTTAAATTCTACCTGTTTACATTTATGGAGGATCTGTTTTCCTATATTTTGATAATGCACAGCTGTGCATCCCCAGTTCATAAAACAGAGATCTGCTGGAGGACCCATGTTAAGCAACGTAGGTGGTTCCTGGGTCCAGCAGTTGGTTTATTTACATGTCCATAATGGGGCTGCACATCCTCTACAGGGACAGGTATGTAATCTAGGGTGCTCTTGAATTCATCTCTCTCACTTAAGAACCAAGTGGCCTTGGTGGCAAACAGTGCCCATTACCAACTTTTTCTGGTACAATTGCTATGACCATTCCTGGATAGGGGTATCCTGACCAGAGTGATCCATGCACTGGTAACTTCATAAGAGCATAAGAGCCAGCATGGCTCAGACCAAGGCCTCCTCCACACGGGGCGTTTAATGAGCCTTGAAGGCTCATTATAAATTTTACCTACACACGAGCGGAGCGCAAAACGGGCGTAGAGGCGCGTTATCTCCCGGATTATGCGCATTATCGAATGCGCGTTAAATAGCGACTTTTATTTTGCGGTGGGATGTAAAGCGCGTTATGACCATGTGTACAGTTTTTCAGTGAAGCGCATTTTCGGAGAGGTGTGAGCAGGTAGAGGGCGGGTTTTGACGAGATGGGCGGGGAGAGGGAAGGTATTTCCGGCGGGAGATTTGAAAAAAAGCCCTCAGGTTATGCGCAGCCGCGCGGGTGTGCTCACCCAACGGTTTGGCTGGAGGCGCAGGTGTGGTCGCGCGCCTATGCATATAAGCGCGTGCGCGCGATCCGACCGTTGACCTCATTTAACTTCGCGACGCCAGAGAGACTGCATCCTGATTTATTTCCTCTACACCTTTTCCACCTACCGAAATGGCTGCTCCAGGAAGGGGAGTTTCTTGGAAAAAGGCAGAGATTCTCGACCTTCTGGACATTTTTGGGGAGCAGAAAGTTCAAGCTCAACTGAATGCCAGCCATAGGAACCTCGATGCCTATGAATCCATTGCTCAGGAAATGCAAAGAAGGGGCCATATCCGTACAGCGAAGGAGTGCAGGACGAAGGCAAAGGCAATGAGGCAGGAATATCGCAGGGTCGTGAATCATAATTCACGATCAGGAAATGATGCTGCCACCTGCCCCTTTTTTGAGGAGCTTCATAGCATTTTTCGGGGGGATGCTACTATTCAACCAAATCGCGTGGGCAGGAGTCTGAACATCCATCGTGTCCAAGCACCTGCTGCTGCTCCCCCAGTAAGTTCCCCCCTGGCTTTCCCGCTCTCAGAAGGCTCAGAAGAACTGTTCAGCAGTGAACTTCAAACAATAGATGTGGAGGACTACCTTGGAACGCCCTACTCTCCCGGAGGTACATTGATTGTAATTGCCATTTTTTAAAAAATCTCGTTCTTCCTTCTATTTCATGCCTATAGCTCACATCTGATGTTTTCCCCTTTTAGAATTGGAGACACCAGAAGATATTGGAAACGAAGAACCTGAAGGTATAGACTGTTTCTTTTGTTGGGTTGGGAAGACTCTTAACTTTACAACTTAATATTGTGTTCCATGGAATAAAAAATTGTATTCTAAAATGGGGCAGGCAGATGCGGGTGAGCGGGTGGGGCAGGAGAGGGCAGGAGAGATCTCCTCTAGCTACCCAGCGTTTCTCTGGTCTCTCCAGGGCGGGGGGGAAAAAGGATAAGGGGCAGGCAGCCATTTTGAACAACCACCCCCATTTCAAAAGGAGGGAGGTTTGTGATTGTGCCTATTGATGAAACCTCCTAAAAGCTCTTCTTTTTCTGCCACGGCAGGAGCCTACAGAAGCAGCAGTACCACCAGTGCATCGGAATCCATTGAGCAAGCAGATTTGAGGGCCAGAAATCTCCAGCAGCATCCTGCAGCAGCAGCACCGAGTAAGTACAGGCCTAGCTAATTTCTGAGGTCAGACATCATGGAAGGAAGGGAGTTCCCAATGATCTAGGCTGGGTTTATGGGGGGGGGAGGGGGAAAGGTAGGGTGACCAGACGCCCGGATTTGTCCGGACATATCCGGGAAATGGGGTGCAAATCCGCATCCGGGCGGAAAAACCGTTTTGGGGGGCCAAATCCGGAAATTTAGCCCCCCAAAACGGTGACCAGATGGCCCTGGGGCGAGCTGGGCCAACCGCGGGGCGGCGGGGGCAAACCGGGGCAGCGGGGGGTCACGCGGCGGTGGCGGGAGGCTGGCGGCGCGAGGCACCTACCGGCTGGGGCGTCCGTTTCCCTCCGATGCTCGGAATCTACTGAGAAACAGGCTTCTTGGCCTATCCCTCAGTAGCGCGCCGGGTGATGACGTCATCACTCGGCGCACTGCTGAGAGACAGGCCAAGAAGCCTGTTTCTCAGTAGATTCCAAGCATGGAGGGAAACGGACGCCCCAGCAGCAGCAGGTAAGGAGCGCGTGGGGGGTAGGGGGGCGGCGCGGGTGCTCGCGGTGGGTGGGGGGCGGTGGTGCGGGTGCTCACGGTGGGGGGGCGGTGCGGGTGCTCGCGGCGGGGGGCGGCGCGGGTGCTCGCGGCGGGGGGGGGGCGGTGCCGGTGCTCGCGGCGGGGGGGCCGTGCGGGTGCTCGCGGCGGGTGGGGGGTCCGCGCGGGTGCGCATGGCGGGTGTGGGGGAGGCACGGGGGCGCGGAGCGGGGGGCGGCGCGGGGGTGCACGGCGGGGGGGGCGGCGCGGGGGCGCGGGGCACTTACCTGCTGGGGCTTCCCACCGGTGCTCGGAATCTACTGAGAAACAGGCTTCGCGGCCTATCCCTCAGTAGCGCGCCGGGTGATGACGTCATCACTCGGCACACTGCTGAGAGACAGGCCAAGAAGCCTGTTTCTCAGTAGATTCCAAGCACGGAGGGAAACGGACGCCCCAGCAGCAGCAGGTAGGGAGCGCGTGGGGGGTGGGGGGGCGGCGCGGGTGCTCGCGGTGGGTGGGGGGGGCGGGGCGGGTGCTCGCGGCGGGGGGGCGGGGCGGGTGCTCGCGGCGGGGGGGGCGGCGCGGGTGCTCGCGGCGGGGGGGGCGGCGCGGGTGCTCGCGGCGGGTGGGGGGGAGGCGCGGGGGTGCGGGGCGGGTGGGGGTGCCGTGCGGGGGCTCGTGGCGGGGCGGGCGGTGCAGGTGGTGCAGGTGCTCGCGGCGGGTGGGGGGGCCACGCGGGTGCGTGCGGCGGGGGGGGCGGCGCGGGTGCGCACGGCGGGTGTGCAGGAGGCGCGGGGGCGCGGGGCGGGTGGGGGTGCCATGCGGGGGCGCGGGGCGGGGGGGCGGCACGGAGGCGCACGGCGGGGGGGCGGCGCAGGGGCGCGGGGCACCTGCTGGGGCTTCCTTAGGGTGACCAAGGAGGACAGGGCTCCTGTAACTTTTAACAGTTGTGTAGAGAAGGGAATTTCAGCTGGTGTCCTTTGTATGCATGCAGCACCTGGTGAAATTCCCTCTTCATCACTGTAGTTAAAGCTGCAGGAGCCCTGCCCGCTTTTGTACCTGGTCACTCTAGTATAGCTCCTGCAGCTTTAACTACAGTGATGAAGAGGGAATTTCACCAGGTGCTGCATGCATACAAAGGACACCAGCTGAAATTCCCTTCTCTACGCAACTGTTAAAAGTTACAGGAGCCCTGTCTTCCTTTTCATATGGTCACCCTAATTTAAATGGAATTTGCTTCTTTCCATGCACTTAAGCATGCTTAAGGAACACTTGCTAACGTTCCTTAAGCATGCTTAAGTGCATGGAAAGAAGCAAATTCCATTTAAATTAGGGTGACCATATGAAAAGGAAGACAGGGCTCCTGTAACTTTTAACAGTTGCGTAGAGAAGGGAATTTCAGCTGGTGTCCTTTGTATGCATGCAGCACCTGGTGAAATTCCCTCTTCATCACTGTAGTTAAAGCTGCAGGAGCTATACTAGAGTGACCAGGTACAAAAGCGGGCAGGGCTTCTGCAGCTTTAACTACAGTGATGAAGAGGGAATTTCACCAGGTGCTGCATGCATACAAAGGACACCAGCTGAAATTCCCTTCTCTACGCAACTGTTAAAAGTTACAGGAGCCCTGTCTTCCTTTTCATATGGTCACCCTAATTTAAATGGAATTTGCTTCTTTCCATGCACTTAAGCATGCTTAATGCTTAAGTGCATGGAAAGAAGCAAACTCCATTTAAATTAGGGTGACCATATGAAAAGGAAGACAGGGCTCCTGTAACTTTTAACAGTTGCGTAGAGAAGGGAATTTCAGCTGGTGTCCTTTGTATGAATGCAGCACCTGGTGAAATTCCCTCTTCATCACTGTAGTTAAAGCTGCAGGAGCTATACTAGAGTGACCAGGTACAAAAGCGGGCAGGGCTCCTGCAGCTTTAACTACAGTGATGAAGAGGGAATTTCACCAGGTGCTGCATGCATACAAAGGACACCAGCTGAAATTCCCTTCTCTACGCAACTGTTAAAGATACAAGAGCCCTGTCTTCCTTTTCATATGGTCACCCTACCATATACAAAAGAAGGCAGGCCCCCTGCAACTTTGTGATGAAGAGGGAATTTCACCAGGAACTAATTGCATACAAATGACACTGGCTGAAATTCCCTTTTCTCTACAACTGTTAAAGTTACAGGAGCCCTGTCCTCCTTTTCAGATGGTCAGCCTACCCTAGGTAGGTGGGCGCGGGGTGAGTACAGTGCAGGTGGGGCAAGTGGGTTGTGGGGTGGGATGAGGCAGTTGTGGGGTGTGCGGTTGTGGGGTGTGCAGTTGTGGGGTGGGCGTGGGGCGAGGCTAGCGGGTGCGCGGGGGTGGAGTGCGGGGTGGGCAGGCAAACTGCAGGTGAGGCAGGTGGAGTGGTTGTGGGGTGCACAGCTGCTGGTTGCGGGGTGGGTGGGGCGGGCATAGGGTGCGGCGGGCAAGTGTGCAGGTCATGCGAGATGGGCGGGCGTGGGGTTGACGAGGCGGAAGCGGGGTGGACGGGTGCTGGGCCAGTGCAGGGTGGCACGGCCTGGCACGGCGCGCAAGTTGGCATGGCGTGCGGGCAGCACAGCTTGGCACAGTGCAGCCTGACCCAGTGCAGCCTGACCCAGTGTGACCCATGGGGCGGCGCAGTGGGGGAGCATCCTCACCCGGTGTCCTGGGGCATTCCTGGCCGGGTGTGGGGCAGTCTGGCCTGGCCTGGAGTATGACACGCTGGACTTCAAGCCCATGGGGTGGCCTGGCCCAGTCGGGAGTGCAGGCGTCTTAGCCTGGCCTGGCACTCGGGGCTGGGGCTGCCTGGATGTGATTTCATTTATCGTTGGGTGCTGCTACTGTTTAGTGAACTTTTCTTTAATATTTTTGATATATTTTGATGAATTAATTGGGGTGGTGCATGTGTGTGTGTTTTAAAATTATTATTAGGTTTGCCATGGGTGAGTATGCTGGTGTGTGTGGATATTTATTGTATTTTCAGTCTTGGTGAGTGTGTGTATTTGTTCTGTTGGTTGTTTTTTGCCTTGGTGCTTGTCTGGATTTTTATTATTTTTCCTTGGGTGGGTATGTGGGTGAGTGTTGTATTTTTAATGTTATTTTATTGCAATGGGTGTGTGCATGTTTTTGTTTTATTTTGCATTGTGTGGGTGGTTTATTATTAATATTGTCATTATTATTTTGCCTTTGGAGAGCGTGGGGGTGGATTTTTATCCCCTCTTCCAGTTAAGTGTGTGTGTGGAGGTTGTTGTTGTTTAAATTGCTTTCAGGAGGATGTGGAGTTTTCCCCCACTTTGGGCAAGTGTGCAGGGGTATGTAAATTTTAATTTTTATTGCCTTTAGTGAGCATGAAGTGTGCGTGGATGCTGCTACTGCTGATCTTTCCTGGGGTGTGTATGTCTGCCTTCTTTAGTATCTGGTCATGCTAGGATGGGCTCCTGCAGCTTTAACTGTTGTAATGTAGAGGGAATATCACCAGATGCTGCATGCATACAAATGATACTTGCTGAAATTCCCTTTTCAATACAGCTATTAAAGATACAGGATCCCTGTCCTCCTTTCCATAATCACTCTAACTAATGGAATAATTGTAACTTTTTTCCTGTTACCATAGTTCTTTAACTTACATAGCCAGTGGTGTATAGTTTTCTCTTTCCCTCTTCCTTTAATGCAACGTTTGTGTCATTATGTAGTGCTATGTCAATGAAGTAGTGTGTTTTTCATTTTTGTTTATGACTGTTATGTCTGGTTGATAGCAAAGTGTTGCCTTGTCCCAGAATTGTTCTGTCCCAGCAAGATAATATATGAGTGCATAGTGTGGCTTGTCTTGTCTTGTTTGACTGTGTCTGGGACTCCTAGGCTCTGAAAGCATCGTTCTGAGAGCATCTGCTGGTTGCATGACCCACGAGGCCGGGTTCTGGTGAGTGCACAGTTTTCCTTGACAGGAGGGGCTTGCACTTGCTATATTAAGGTGAACAAATGTGAAGAAGCTGCAATCCCATATGTATCTGGGAGTACGGTTTATTGAAGTCAACAGGACTTATTCCTGAGTTGTCATAGGATAGCATTGTATGATAGGACATAGGGAGATGATAGCTTCTGAGTTATCTGCTACTCAGTTTTCTTTGGGTAAAGTATTAAACTCTCTGATTGGGATTTCTGTTCTCTGCCCACTGAGGCAGTGTAAATTCAGGAGACATTTGGATAAAAGGAGGGAAAGATCTTTGTCTAGCATTGTGATAATGGGCATCTGTTCTGGCCTTTCTTTGTACCTCTACTGACCATGGGCTTGTTTACATGGCTAATGAACCAGAGATATAATGACACATTTTTAGATTAGTTTCTCACTGATAAACCAGAAGTTGAAACAAGTTAAGAGATGCTAGTGAGAAATAACTGCTACAAGCCTTTAGTCCATTTTGTTCCATGACTGTTTGTAGGGTAATAGTATTTTATACTCTTTCTGAATGCTACATTACTCATTTATTGTACTAGATTTCCTGTACTAGATTTTTCTGCACTTGTCAACTGCTTCATTTGTTTAGTGCTGAATCTGTGAGTATGGATATGAGAAAGGTGATGAGGAAAGAGTGTTAAATGTTAGGAAAGGTGAGACTACGGTCATCCAGTGAAGGATTTGCAGTCAGAAAAGATATGTGAGGGAAAAGGAGACTGTATCACACAAAGTATAGCAAAAGCTTTAAAGTACAGCAAAAGCTACAAAAGTAGGAGTGAAGTTAATTTCAGATACACTGAATGTCTCAGTGATTTTAACATGAAGATGTTATGCAGAACAGGTTTGTCTTAATTGTGTGCTGTGAAATCAGACATGTGACGAAGGCCATCTTTGGGTGGGCACGTCCCTTTGGGGGCTGGCCATGTTGGTGGTCACGCCCCCTTGGAGGCCGGCCATGTTGGTGGGCACGCCCCCTTGGAGGCTGGCCATGTTGGTGGGCACGCCCCCTTGGGGCGGCCATGTTGTCCTCCTTTTTGGTTTCCAAAATATGGTCACCCTAGGGAAAGGGGGGCATTGGACACAACATTGTGGTGCATGGGACCAGAAATTGTGGTCTATGGGAGGGATTCCCGCCTTTTTCTCTACAGCAGTTAAAGTTACATGAGCCCTGACCTCCTTTTCATGTGGTCAGCCTAGGCAGGCAGCCATTTTGAACACACAAACAACCCCCCCCCTATTTAAAATGGAGGTTTGTGATTGTGCCTATTGGAAGACTCTTAACTTTACAACTTAATATTGTGTTCCATGGAATAAAAAATTGTATTCTAAAATGGGGCAGGCAGATGCGGGTGAGCGGGTGGGGCAGGAGAGGGCAGGAGAGATCTCCTCTAGCTACCCAGCGTTTCTCTGGTCTCTCCAGGGCGGGGGGGGAAAAAGGATAAGGGGCAGGCAGCCTCCTAATAGCTCTTCTTTTTCTTCCACGGCAGCCTACAGAAGCAGCAGTACCACCAGTGTGTCAGAAACCAGTGAGCACGCAGATTTGAGGGCCAGAAATCTCCAGCAGCATCCTGCAGCAGCACCGAGTAAGTATAGGGCTATGTCAATGAAACCTCCTAAAAGCTCATCTTTTTCTGCCATGGCAGGAGCCTCCAGAAGCAGCGGTACCACCAGTGCGTCAGAAACCAGTGAGCATGCAGATTTGAGGGCCAGAAATCTCCAGCAGCATCCTGCACCAGCACCACCGAGTAAGTATAGGGCTAATTTCTGGGGTGCATGGGACCAGAAATTGTGGTCTATGGGAGGGATTTCAGCCTTTTTCTCTACAGCACTTAAAGTTACATGAGCCCTGACCTCCTTTTCATGTGGTCACTGTAGTATACTGCCTGCAACTTTAACTGTGGTGATGAAGAGGGAATTTCACCAGGTGCTGCATGCATACAAACGGCACCGGCTGAAATTCCTTTTTCTCTACAGCACTTAAAGTTACATGAGCCCTGACCTCCTTTTCATGTGGTCAGCCCTGACCTCCTTTTCATGTGGTCACTGTAGTATACTGCCTGCAACTTTAACTGTGGTGATGAAGAGGGAATTTCACCAGGAACTAATTCCATACAAATGACACTGGCTGAAATTCCCTTTTCTGTACAACTGTTAAAGTTACATGAGCCCTGACCTCCTTTTCATGTGGTCACTGTAGTATACTGCCTGCAACTTTAACTGTGGTGATGAAGAGGGAATTTCACCAGGTGCTGCATGCATACAAACGGCACCGGCTGAAATTCCTTTTTCTCTACAGCACTTAAAGTTACATGAGCCCTGACCTCCTTTTCATGTGGTCAGCCCTGACCTCCTTTTCATGTGGTCAGCCTAGGCAGGCAGCCATTTTGAACACACAAACAACCCCCCCCTATTTAAAATGGAGGTTTGTGATTGTGCCTATTGGAATGAAACCTCCTAATAGCTCTTCTTTTTCTTCCACGGCAGCCTACAGAAGCAGCGGTTCCACCAGTGCGTCGGAAACCAGTGAGCATGCAGATTTGAGGGCCAGAAATCTCCAGCAGCATCCTGCACCAGCACCACCGAGTAAGTATAGGGCTAATTTCTGGGGTGCATGGGACCAGAAATTGTGGTCTATGGGAGGGATTTCAGCCTTTTTCTC
Organism: Anniella stebbinsi; assembly: GCA_029215795.1. Classification (NCBI taxonomy): domain Eukaryota; kingdom Metazoa; phylum Chordata; class Lepidosauria; order Squamata; family Anniellidae; genus Anniella; species Anniella stebbinsi. The sequence continues at coordinate 236,531,754 of JARDYH010000002.1, forward strand.
TACAGCACTTAAAGTTACATGAGCCCTGACCTCCTTTTCATGTGGTCACTGTAGTATACTGCCTGCAACTTTAACTGTGGTGATGAAGAGGGAATTTCACCAGGTGCTGCATGCATACAAACGGCACCGGCTGAAATTCCCTTTTCTCTACAGCACTTAAAGTTACATGAGCCCTGACCTCCTTTTCATGTGGTCAGCCCTGACCTCCTTTTCATGTGGTCACTGTAGTATACTGCCTGCAACTTTAACTGTGGTGATGAAGAGGGAATTTCACCAGGAACTAATTCCATACAAATGACACTGGCTGAAATTCCCTTTTCTGTACAACTGTTAAAGTTACATGAGCCCTGACCTCCTTTTCATGTGGTCACTGTAGTATACTGCCTGCAACTTTAACTGTGGTGATGAAGAGGGAATTTCACCAGGTGCTGCATGCATACAAACGGCACCGGCTGAAATTCCTTTTTCTCTACAGCACTTAAAGTTACATGAGCCCTGACCTCCTTTTCATGTGGTCAGCCCTGACCTCCTTTTCATGTGGTCAGCCTAGGCAGGCAGCCATTTTGAACACACAAACAACCCCCCCCCCTATTTAAAATGGAGGTTTGTGATTGTGCCTATTGGAAGACTCTTAACTTTACAACTTAATATTGTGTTCCATGGAATAAAAAATTGTATTCTAAAATGGGGCAGGCAGATGCGGGTGAGCGGGTGGGGCAGGAGAGGGCAGGAGAGATCTCCTCTAGCTACCCAGCGTTTCTCTGGTCTCTCCAGGGCGGGGGGGGAAAAGGATAAGGGGCAGGCAGCCATTTTGAACAACCACCCCCATTTCAAAAGGAGGGAGGTTTGTGATTGTGCCTATTGATGAAACCTCCTAATAGCTCTTCTTTTTCTTCCACGGCAGCCTACAGAAGCAGCGGTTACACCAGTGCGTCGGAAACCAGTGACCACGCAGATTTGAGGGCCAGAAATCTCCACCATCCTGCAGCAGGAGCGAGTAAGTACAGCCGATGTTATTTGCTTGATAAAGTTTCAGTCCTGCAATTCTTATAAATGTGTGAAAGGACATTCTCATCTTCAGGATGAGGGTGCGAGAGAACCCATGGTACAGGCTGGACATGTAATAAATGATTTTTAAACACACTAAACTTTGCCCTTTCCCTTCAGGTACAGATGAAGGAAGGAGACATCCCATCCAAAAGTCAGCACTCTCGCCTGCAACGCGCCTGGAAATGGCCAGAAACAGAAGACCCCCACGCAGCAGGGACACAGACCGCATTCTGGAGCATGCCTCTGCACACAACGCAAACCTCTTGCAGATGCATGAGCAGATGTTGCAGAAAAATGACCAGATGTTGGACTATTTGAAAACAGAAGATGCAAGGGACCAAAGAAATCAAGATGCCCTTCTCAGAATTCTAGAAAGACAATGTGTCACGATGGAGAAGCTGGTGACGGTGGTGCAACAGGAAGAACCGGGAAGATCAACCCATACAGCCAACCCATCATCTACTACTAGCCATGGAAAACGCCAGCCAATAAAAAGACGGTTGGCTATTGACAGTATGGAGGGGACCAGCTCTAAGCCAAATGACTTAGGTGGGAACTCAGGAGAGGGTGAGGGGAGAAAATGCCTGGCTAAGAAGAAACGTAAAGTCAGGGTGCAACACCCCCAGTCTGCCCAGTTGCAAAATCCCCAGAATGACATTTTAACCAAAGACTTGGACGAATCACTGCTCCCGTGCTCCCATACAGTACCCCCACAGCGCTCATCATCACCACTTCAAGGTGAGCCAAGCATAAAGCGCACGGCACGGGAGGTAAAAAAACCCTTAAAGTTCTCCCCTTAGAATACATGATTTATGTTATTGTTAATAATTTGCTGTTAATTATGGTTTTTTTTGCTGTTATTTATGTAATTGTTATGTTATTTGCTGTTAATTATGGTTTTTTTTGCTGTTATTTATGTAATTGTTATGTTATTTGCTGTTAATTATGGTTTTTTTTTGCTGTTATTTATGTAATTGTTATGTTATTTGCTGTTAATTATGGTATTTTTTGCTGTTATTTATGTAATTGTTATGTTATTTGCTGTTAATTATGGTATTTTTTGCTGTTATTTATGTAATTGTTATGTTATTTGCTGTTAATTATGGTATTTTTTGCTGTTATTTATGTTGTATTTAACCATTGAAATATAGTTTTCATATCTCACTGTGTGGTTGGGACTGTGCTTCCTATCTATTATTAAAACAGTTAGGCATCCCTCCTTAATACTGCACCAACCTGAAAATGCTAAGGAAAACCAAAACAATGTTTTAGTAACAAAAATAAAGATTTAGTTTTTTAAACAAATATTATTTTCAACTATTTACAATATTATTTTCAACTATTTACAATTTATTGAGGATACGGTCTAGCTTGTCCTCAATGGAGGACATGCGATTCTGCATGCCTCCAATGGCTTCCTCAAGCCTCTCCAGCCGCTCCTGAGTGGGAACTGCATGGGATGGTAAGAAAAAAAAAGTGTTTAAAATCATATAATATAACCAACAGAAAAACAGTTCAAGATGTACCACTCAATGACATTGGCTATTCAATGCGATTCAATTTACAGGAATGTAAATATAGTTTTTCATTTTTTAATTAAAAATTTAAACCATTAGTCCTGTACTGTACAATAGGGTGACCACATAAAATCCAGGTCGGTTAAACTGTTGTGATGAAGAGGGGATTTCACCAGGAACTAATTGCATACAAATGACACTGGCTGAAATTCCCTTTTCTCTACAACTGTTACAGATACAGGAGCCCTGACCTGGATTTTATATGCTCAATGTACTCTACATTATACAAAGCAATGGAACTTCTATTACCTGCTGGAGACACAGCAGCAGGTGAGACAGGTGGGGGTGCATTCTCCTCTTCCTCCTCTTCCTGCACCTCCTCCTCCACCTCCTCCGCAGACGGCGATGGCGATGGACTGAGTATCCCTTCAAAATTGGAAAAAAAATGTTATTTTAAGTTTCTATCATGGTGTTCCCCGCCTCGATCCGTTGGGAGAGTCTATTAATTAATAAATAAATACATATATCATTACAATTATTAATATTAATAATATTATTAAAGTACGCTGGGCAAAAATAGTATTCCTAATTAATCTGGCTTGCATTTAACTTACGTGCCCTTCTGCGGAGGGTCATCCGAGGAGGAGAAGGAGGAGAAGGAGGAGGAGGAGAAGTCCCCCCAACCTCCTCCACTTCGGGAGACGGAGCCGCCTCTTCCGCCCTCCTGTTTTGGGCTAAGAAAAAGAGGGAAGGGAAAAAGGGAAATAACATTAAAATGTGGAAGGGTCCCTGAAGGGCATCTAGTCCCACCCCAAGATGAATGCTGGAATCCACCTTAAAGCCTCATTGTGTCAGGGGTCATAGTTTTTGGGGCTTCCCCCCCCCCCAACCTGCACATCCACCAGAGAATACACAATGAGCAGTGGGCAGAATCACCAGCACACAGGGCTCCTGAAGGGCATCTAGTCCCACCCCACCCAAGATGTATGCTGGAATCCACCTTAAAGCCTCATTGTGTCAGGGGTCATAGTTTTTGGGGCTTCCCCCCCCCCAACCTGCACATCCACCAGAGAATACACAATGAGCAGTGGGCAGAATGGTAATGCACTCACTCACCTGCGGTCAGCCTCTCCTCCGGGGTTGGTCTCCCCGCCTTCCGCCACAGCTCGCGGAATTCCACGAAGTAGGGTGGACGCTGTCGGAAGGGGGGATGCTCCCCATGGGCACTAATGGCCCGGAAAAAAGCCGCTTTCACGTACTTGAACTTCGTCCTGCACTGCAGGGCAGTGCGGACGAAGTTTTGCTGGCGCAGAGCAGCAGCCGCCCTCCTAAACAGCCTCATAGTCGGGAGGCTGCTGCTCCTGACAATCCTTCCAACGAGGGAGGATTGGAGGAGGAAGGCCAATAATATGCGGACCTCCGCATCCCCCCAATACCTCCCTCTAGGCATCTTGAAGGATTGTGAGGAAGTCTAGGCCTCACTTCCGGTTTGCGATGTTTCCGCGGACCGGTTTAGCGGTTGCGCGCATGCGCGCGGAACCGTCAAACCACCATTCCCGAACAGCGCGTAAGTGATTAAACACTGTCGCGTTTATTCGGAGCAGTGGGAAAGTTACCAGATGTGTTTTGGGTGTCCTGAACTGAAAACCTGAGAATGTTAGTGACTAGATGGTACTATGTTATTCTCAAAAAAACAACCCTGTGAGGTAGGCATGGATGGGCTGTGGTCCTGTTACTTGCCCTTCTGCAATGTTCACTGTACTGCATATGTGTGTTGGGTTACCTGAAGTCTTATTGTCTAGGAATACTACTATCAACATTGTCAAGTTGTAGGAACATATTTTATTTAGGATAAGCATTTTTAAAATAAGCACTTTTTAATATGGCAACAACAATTTTGGGTGTCCTGAATGTACCTTTGGGTGTCCTGAACTGAAAACCTGAGAATGTTAGTGACTAGATGGTACTATGTTATTCTCAAAAAAACAACCCTGTGAGGTAGGCATGGATGGGCTGTGGTCCTGTTACTTGCCCTTCTGCAATGTTCACTGTACTGCATATGTGTGTTGGGTTACCTGAAGTCTTATTGTCTAGGAATTGTAGGAACATATTTTATTTAGGATAAGCATTTTTAAAATAAGCATTTTTTAATATGGCAACAACAATATGGCAATATGGCAACAACAATTTCAGCATAGAAAATAAAATTAACAGCATTTACAACAGCATTTAATTTGACATTGAAAGAAACATAGTTGAAAGTCACATTATTATGAACATACATCTCATAACAATATCTAATTACTAACAGCAATGTAAAAGAAAAATCAGCAAAGAAAATAAAATTAACAGCATTTGCAACAGCATTGCATTACACATTGAAAGAAACATACGTTACTTTGAAGTCACTGAACATCTCAAAACAGCAATGTAAAAGCGAAATCAACATAGAAAATAAAATTCACATATTCTAAAGGGATTGTCTATAAGTAGTCTCATTTCCTAATGCAGCTTCTTCTTGATGAAAAAAGAATAAACACAGTCAGTGCTGCCTGGAGCGGGACTTGGCTTTTGCTTGAAGAATGGAATGAATGATCCAGAAAAAGGAAGCGGTTGCCTTCTGGTCTGGTCACATCACAGAGGTTCCACACGACACCGTCTTTGATCCCCTGCAGTTCTCTCTATGCTATGTTCTAAGGGAAATTTAGAGATGGATTGTTTTAGCATAGGATGTAATAACAATATCCCACCCTCTACACATTCATTCATTCATTCATTCTCAGGCCATGAAGCCTTTATGCGGAAACTTTCCTTATTTGTTTATGCACTTTCCTTATTGGTTTATGCTTCTAGCAGGTCTTGACACATGCTTCCTTCCTGTGACTTGCTGAAATAGAGTAAATAGAGTAAAGTTAGGGAAAACATGGCTTACACAAGTTTGGCACAGGGGTTTGGCACTGAACACTCACCTCCCTAGGGGTTCTGCCCACGCAGAGACCAAAGCATGCCTCTTAAGGCATCTCTGACCTTTTCCCCAGCAGCCTTTTCTTGAATTTCCTCATGCCCCATTGGCAGCGGGGCACCCAGGGTTGCCAGTTCAATTTGCCTTGCTTCGTGGAGATCCAATGCAACATCATGTCCTTGACTTTCACAAATGTTGTGTAGAATGACACAGGCAGATATCACAGAAATGACGTTTTCTTCAGCGAGTTCTATCCTGGACGACAGGCATCTCCACCGTGCTTTTAACCTTCCAAAGGCACATTCAACAACATTCCTCGCCCGTGACAGACAGTGGTTGAAATGTTGCTTTTGCTGGTCCAGGGCTCCGCCGTAAGGTTTCATCAGCCACTTCCGAATGGGGTAAGCGGAATCAGCCACCACCAGTGGAGGAATCTGCACGTCATTAACAGTAATGGTAGGGTTCCCTGGGATGAAGACACCAGCTTCCATGGCCTCAAAGAACGCAGAGTTCCTGAAGACATGGGCATCGTGATTTCTCCCACTCCAACCTATTTCCACATCCATGAATCGCCCACGGTGGTCCACTGTGCCTTGAAGGAGCATGGAAAAAAAGCGTTTCCGGTTTATGTAGTCAGGGCCTTGCCTAGGAGGACAGGCAATTTCAATGTGACATTCATCTGTGGCTGCAACACAATGAAAGAAGCCCAGTTTGGAAAATCCACTCATGATCTGAGAGAGAAAACATAAATAATGGAAAATAAATCATTACTGCTTCATCGGCTGGCATGCTTGAGATACAATGATCAAGTTCCATTTGGCCACCTATATAACAGCCTAGCCCATCTTTTCCTATCCCAAATAATAAAAAACAAGACTCACCTCTGGAACATTGCCAAGGCAAACTGTTTTTCTCAGAAGCGCATGCTCCATGGCTAGGCAGACCTCCACAACGATCATGGCTGCCGTTGTTCTACCGATCCCAAATTGCTGAGCCACCACCCGGTAACCACCAGGATTTGCTAGCCTCCATATACAGATGGCCACGCGCTTCACCATTGGAATGGCTTCCCTCATGTTCGTATTGCGACGTTCTAGAAATGGCCGAAGATGGTCTGCAATCTGGAAAAGGGTTGCTCTGGTCATCCTAAAGTTCTCTAGCCACTGCTCATCACCCCAGAGGGCTAGAACATCGTTTTCCCACCAGTCACGACTCCTGGGGAAGCACCACCATCTTCTTGGTCTCTGTTTTTTCATCAAAGGAACATATAATAAATTCTCTTGGAGTCTATCTTGTTGGAGTCTTAAAAGATAAGAGTTGTTCTCTTGGAGCCTTCTCATGATGATTCGTCTTCTTCTTCTTCTCCGTTGAATCGTTCTCCTTAGGCAAGTCAATGTAACGTGCATATTTGCGATCAGAAGTTGAATCGCATAAATGAGGGAACGAGAAATCGAGGTAGGAGCCATCTCGCCTTCTCTTCCCGTCCAGCTCAAAATGGCGTTTCAGAAAGAGAAAAGGGGAACCAAACTTGCTTCTCTGGTGTCGCCTAGGTAAATGAACTCAACGGTCGACGAAACTCAGATCACGTGCTTGTATGCATATGCTCGCGCGCGAAGGTGCGCGTAACCTGAAGGCATTTTTTCCCCCCGCTCAGCTCTGCCCTCTCCCCCCCTCCCATCTCGTTGCCAGGTAACCCGAAATTACGTAGGCAGGCAGGTACATTCCTGTGGGTGGAGTACAGGAAGGGAGGGCTGGGAAAGGGGTTGGCTCTGATCACGTGCTTGTATGCATATGCACGCGCGCGAAGGTGCGCGTAACCTGAAGGCATTTTTTTCCCCCCGCTCAGCTCTGCCCTCTCCCCCCCTCCCATCTCGTTGCCAGGCAACCCGAAATTACGTAGGCAGGCAGGTACATTCCTGTGGGTGGAGTACAGGAAGGGAGGGCTGGGAAAGGGGTTGGCTTTAGGCAAAAAGCGAATTAAAATGTCTGTTTCCTCCTCCCGAAGCCCCGCATGTGAACAATTAAAACGCGCGTCGGAGAAAAGCGATAATGCGCTTCAACGCCTCTCGCTGCCTCCCGTGCAGAGGGATGAGGCGTAAATGCGCCTCCGCGATAGTGCGCATAATACCACAAACGGGCGCAAAAGCGCATCCTTGTGGAGGGGGCCCTAGGGTCCTTCTAGTCCAACATTCTAGTCACACAATGGCCAACCAGATGCTCACGGGAAATCCATAAGTAAGACACAGGTGCCATAGCAACCTCAAGCCCATTGTGGGAAATGTTGCTTTTTCAGGCAACATACAGGGTTAAACAATTATATAATCCAATAAGCACATATAAAGGCTAGGCACATATATTAATCTAATATTCAATAGCTAAAGCAAGAGGCACATATAAAATGCCAAATACACAGTAATCAAGCAAAGAAGCAGAAGAACATATCTAAAGATGGAAACAGACAGTGGAGCAAAATTGTCAGGCGTGTGACCTTTTGAACCATGAAGAAAGGCACGGAGAAAATTGTTCCATTTGATGTTTTTGAGGAACTTAGCTAAGGCAAGTAGAAACAGGCAGCTGTGTGGTCAGAAGTGTAGCAAGGAATGCAAGTAGAAATAGACTTAACCACTAGATTACGACCGTGGGGTCAAAGCTTTGCTAAGATCGATTGCAACTATAAGGAAACGGCTGCTTTAATAAATAAGTGTGTGGGTGCAAGAGTATAGGGGGAGAGGGGGAATGAACAAAGGCGGGGATTTTAGTATTATAATCAGGCGTACCGGATAGGCTGTAACCTTTTAGAGGAGGGACCTTTTCCGGCCGGGACAGAGAATAAATGCTGTATGATTGGTGATTTTCGGTGTGTGCCAAGCTTGTATAGCCACACCCCTTTTGCAAAAGGCTTTGCAATAAAGAAACTTGCTTTCAACTTTCCAGATTGTATTGTCCTTTTCTCAAACAGAATGGGCATTTCTAACACCATGTTCCCCAGCAACTAGTATGCAGAGGCATACTGCATCTCATACTGGCAGAGCCATCAGGACTAGTAACCATTGATAACCTTCTCCACCAGGAATTTATCCAACCCCTTTTAAAGCCATCCAAATTGGTGGCCATCAGTATATCTTGCAGAAGTGAATGCCATAGTTTAACTCTGTGCTGTGTGAAGAAGTCCTTCCTTTCAGCTGTCCTGAATCTCCAACCAAGCAGCTTCATGGGATGACTCCATTGGGTTCTATTATTCTGCTTTTTTCAGGGAAGCTGCAAACAGATCTCGAAGGCAGAAGAAAGAATATGTGTGACGTCTGGAGCGTGGTGTTGCAATGTTAGAAGTACAAAACAAGAAACTTAGAGAAGACTTAAAAGGGCTAATGGTCATCTTGACCCTGTGAAGAAGATGAAGGAGCTGTTGGTCTGCCCCTCCATTGGGAGAAGAGAGGGGGGAGCAGGGCCTTCCCACCAATGCTGCTGAACAGTCTCCTTAATTTCTTTTTCTTTTTCCCCTCTTCCCTCCCCATCCCCATTTCCTTGTGTATCGTGTCTTTTTTTAGAATGTAAGCCTGAGGGCAGGGACTGTCTTCTTTACTGATTGAATGTGAGCCGCTCCGGGAGCAGCTGAGGGGCGGAATAAAAATGCAATAAATAAATTAAAATAAATAAATTATGGGAGGAGAAAAATGACTCCATTCCACTTTCTCCACACCAGGCATAATTTTGTTCACCTCTATCACTGCTCTCCTCATTCATCCTTTTTGCAAGCTAAACAATCCCGGATGTTGCAACTTTATCTTCAGCCCTGGATCGTTTTAGTTGCCCTTTTCTGCAGTTTTTCCAGCTCTAAAACATCCTTTTTTTAGAAGCAGTGACCAGAATGAGAAAGAAAAAAGGAAACTGAAGACAAGAAAAATAAAAAACAAGGTGAACACCAGTTACATTTCCACTTCCTTTCAGATCAGAAATTGTTTTTTTTCTACTTCTCTCTTCCTGCTTACCTTAGTTTTGAAGCACTGAAGTACTCATTTACACTGTTTAATAAAAAAAATATTTTTAATGTTGAATAGGTGTCCCCTTATACAACACACAGGCACACATGATAGGATTGGGATGTTGTGTGATCTTCTCCATCATCCCAGAGTGCAGGACGTGGAATAATGGGCTCAAGTTACAGGAAGCCAGATCCCGGCTGGACATCAGGAAAAACGTCCTGACTGTTAGAGCAGTATGGCTATGGAACCCATGACCTAGGGAGGCGGTGGGCTGTCCCACCCTAGAGGCCTTCAAGATGCAGCTGGATAACCATCTCTCAGAGATACTTCAAAGTGGATTCCTGCATTGAGCGGTGGGTTGGACACGATGGCCTTAGAGGCCCCTTCCAACTCTACTATTCTATGATTCTATGATTCCAGCCCCTCAGGAAGAGGAATTGCAGTATCTTCCCGGGCTCCGTGTTTTATTGAAAAAAGCAGCCGTTGTGTTTTTTTATGGTTATCTTATTTCCCACCACTATAGGTCTTAAAAGTACAGATATTGGTGCCTATAAATCTTTCTGGTGATTTAATTTTAAGAGGTTCTGTGACAGCTTTAACGCGGCCTTAGAGGCCTCTTCGAGCTCTACTATTCTATGATGCTGTGATGCTATGATTCTACTTGCTAGCACTACTTTGGCACTAAAAAAATATCTTGGGCATTTCCCCATTATCTGACAAGGCCTTTTGGTCACCTTTAGCATACAAAATCCCTTGTGCAAAACCTTTTGCTAGTGTCTGAAAAGAGTGCTGAAAAGAACAGGTGAGAACTCTAAACCACCTAGATAAGGTGGGGCAAACATGCTCTCTTTTCCAGCGTCATTGGTTTCCTCAGTTGTGTAACTGTTTGCTGAAGGAAAAGTGTCAGATCATGGGAAAGTCAATCTGGTGGTGAGGTTGCAGCCGAGGCTTCCCTGTGGATAGGAATTGGCTGCCCAATCGTCACGCACCAGGGGACCTGTGACTTCTAAGAAGACCGGGATGGAGAGAAAAAGAACAGAGAACATTGCATGGTATTCACAGCTTGTTCACTGCTGCAAGCCAACCACAACAGCAGAGCTGGGATTTGGGGGGAAAGCCTCGTTTAGAGGGACCGGAACGCTCTTTTCTCCCCCCCCCTTCTCTCTTTCCAGGAAGTGGGCCAAGGTCATGTGTGAAATGGTGGGAAGAACATGCATTTTTACTATTTCTCACTGTTTATAGTTTAGTGTCTCACATAGATGTCCCTGATCTTTGAACTAGCAACTTGGCACCAATACTTCTTCAGAGATCAGCTGCAATGTTTCCGGCACATTATTCAGAACATGCCTTAGGTGTACGCCTTTGACTGCATTTATGCTTTCATGACTGCACTTCACCACTCAGAGACCTCCGGATATAAGCCCAGGACTTGAAGTGGCATCCAGTAGCCAGTGCTGAAGAGCAGGGATAGGGCTTCGTTAAATGAGTAATTTATAGCACGCTCATGGCGGGCCGCTCACAGAAGTTTGCATGTCATTTTGATGACATCGTGAACCTCCTGCATGTTTCCCACTCCTTCCCCTGGTTATCCTATTAAAACAACAACAACACTTGGCTATCCTGATTCTTCTGAAATATCTCAGGATTTCCTACCGTGTGCAGCCAAAGTTGTGCTACAAAATACCCACTAGAGGGCACTGTCCCATTCAATACTATGTGCACTTAGAGGAGGGGAAGTTTTCAATTATAGGCCATGTGGTCCGCCCCTCTCCTCCCGTGCAATTCAGCCCATTACAACTGCGCAAGAGAAGCAGGAAGCAAAGCACCAGTAAGCGAACGCAATTTCCCTTTAATCTAAAGAAACCTATAATCTTGAAACTGAAACTTTAAATGAAGCCGAGGGAAATGGCACCTCTACTTTGGCTAGAACATGTGCTTAATTATTTGTGAGTGGCCTCAAGCATTTTGAGAAGGAGTCTTTACAATTTTAAGATAAATACAACAAAGAGTCTAGTGGTGCCTTGAAGCAGCCTTCTCCAAACAGATGCCCTCCAAATGTGTTGGGCTACAACTCCCATAATCCCCCAGCCATGGACAGACATATATGGGTACAGGTGGAACAAGAATGTAACGAATGAAGGGGAAAGGCCTAGCAGTAAAAGATGATGATTTACAAAGATAAACACAGAGAAATTGCCACACCCACAGGCATACCATCTAATAAAAACAGTACAAAAGAGATGAGAAGAGAAGAGGAAAACACTAGTCTTCATAAAGTTGCATACATGTTTAATAGGTGAGATGTAATGGCCCCTGACAGAGCAATCCTATAATTGCCTACTCAGAGCCATGCTGGATCAGACCAAGGGTCCATCTAGTCCAGCATTCTGTTCACACCATGGCCAACCAGCTGTTCACAGGAGCCCACAGGCAGGACATGAGTGCAACAGCACCCTCCCACCCATGTTCCCCAGCAACTGGTGTACATAGGCACACATGATAATGGAGGTAGCATAACCTTCTCTGTAAATTTGCCCAATCCCCCTTTAAAGCCACCCAAATTGGCAGCCATCACTACATCTTGTGGTAGTGAATTCCATAGTTTAACTATGAGCTTTATGAAGAAGCCCTTTCTTTGATCTGTCCTGAATCTCCCACCAAACAGCTTCATGGGATGACCATGGATTCTAGTATTATGGGAGAAGGAGAAAAATGTTTCCCTATCCACATCATCCACACCAGGCACAATTTTGTACACCTCTATCATGTCGCCCCTCACTCTCCTTTTCTCTAAGCTAAACAATCCCAGATATTTCCTCATAGGGGAGTTGCTCCAGCCTCTGTAATTTTTCCAGCCCTACAATATTCCCTTTTCGATGCAGTGACCAGGACTGTACTCACTATTCCAAGTGTGGCCACACCACAGAATTGCATAAGGGCAGTATGATCTTGACGATTTTATTTCCAATTCCCTTCCTCATTGTGCCTAACATGGAATTTGCCTTTTTCACCACACCCGCACATTTTCACAGAGCTGTCCGCCACAACTGCCAGATCTTTTTCTTGGCTGGTCTCCGCTAACTCGGATCCCATTAGATTATACTTGAAGTTGGCATTTTTTGCCCCAACGTGCATCATTTTACACGCGCCTATGGAGTTCAGTGAGGCTTCCTTCCAGGTAAGTGGATATAGGTTTGTAGCCTGAGGGAGACTGTTCTGGGAGAGACGGAGCCAAATGGGTCAGGCTGTCTCTCACCTCTCCCTCAGATCTGTTGCTTCAGAGAGGTGTGTTGCATTACTAGGCAGAGCCAAATGCAAACAAAGTCCAGAGATAAGGGTAAAAGATCCAAACCCAGGGAGTGTGAGCCACTCATGACAAGTCATGAATTGGCAAAGGGAGACATACACAGTCATCTAATGGGGGACATTTTCTTTTTCTATCATGAACTAGCCACTCACAGTTTGTATGCAACCCAAGTTCATACTTATATCCGATAAGACACGACATAGAGAACATCTTCGTTCCTATGGGGTGGCAACATGCGCAGCGAAGAAAGTTTTCTTCTCTGCACGCATTGCGTCTGCGAATTCACGTCCAGCAGAACTGTTCAGGGTGGTGAGGGGTCTAACTCAGGCACCTTCTCCCCTGAACCCGATTTTAGAGCCTTCGGTAGTTCGATGTGATGCTTTTAACGACCATTTCACAGATAAAATCTCTCGGATAAGAGCCGACTTAGATGCCATCGTTGTAGCAGAGGCTGATGATGGAGTGTCCAGCAACTCCGCAAGTAGAATTACACTGGATCAGTTTCAATTGGTGAGTACCGAGGACGTGGACAAACTGCTTGGACGAGTGAGGAGGACGACTTGCCCTCTCGATCCCTGCTCTTCTTGGCTGGTCGCCCAGGGAGGAGATGTAATTAGATTACAATTACAACATATCATTAATACATCTCTCAGGGAGGGGAGTTTTCCATCTTGTTTAAAAGAAGCGGTAGTACGGCCGCTTCTTAAAAAGCCCTCCCTGGATCCCCTGGACCTTAATAATTACAGACCAGTATCGAACCTTCTGTTTCTGGGCAAGGTGATCGAGAGGGCGGTTGCCTTCCAACTCCAAGCAGTTTTGGATGATACAGATTTTCTAGACCCATTTCAAACCGGCTTCAGGGCAGGATATGGAGTTGAGACTGCTAGGGTCACCTTAGTGGATGATCTACGCTTGAGTATTGACAGGGGGAGTGTGTCCCTGCTGGTACTTCTGGACCTCTCAACGGCTTTCGATACCATCGACCATGGTATCCTTCTGGAACGCCTGAGGGGATTGGGACTCGGGGGCACTGTGCTTCAATGGTTCCGGTCCTACCTCTCGGGCAGGTTCCAGATGGTGATGCTTGGGGATAGTTGCTCCTCAAAGAAGGAGCTGCTATGTGGTGTACCACAAGGTGCTATTCTTTCCCCAATGCTGTTTAACATCTACATGAAACCGCTGGGAGAGATCATCCGGAGGCATGGGGCGGGGTGCTATTAGTATGCTGATGACACCCAAATATATTTCTCTATGCCTCTGAGAACAGCATCAGCTAAGGATAGTGTGTCTCCTCTGAATGAATGCTTGGAGGCGGTAATGGGCTGGATGAGGAAAAACAAACTGAAGCTGAATCCAGACAAGACGGAGGTGCTTACTGTCAAGGGCCACAACCTGGGGTTGGAGGTGTGTCAACCAGTTCTGGATGGGGTTGCACTCCCCCTGAAAGACTGTGTTCGCAGCTTGGGGGTGGTCCTGGATCCGTCGCTCCAAATTACAGCCCAGATAGATGCAACGGCCAGGAGTGCCTACTATCAGCTTCGGCTGATACGCCAGCTGCGCCCCTTCCTAGAGTTGGAAGACCTAAAGACGGTAGTGCACACGCTGGTAACTTCGAGACTCGATTTCTGTAATGTGCTGTACATAGGGCTACCTCTGTGCCTAGTCCGGAAACTTCAACTAGTTCAAAATATGGCAGCCACTGGCTGCCAGTTAGTTTCCGGGCGAAGTACAAAGTGTTGGTCATTACCTTTAAAGCCCCACATGGTTTGGGTCCAGGTTACCTGCCGGATCGCCTTCTCCCATACAATCCGCCCCGCACGCTTAGGTCCTCTGGGAAGAATTTATTACAGTCAACAAAAACTAGACTGACAACTGTTACCCAGAGGACCTTCTCTTCTGCCGCTCCCAGATTATGGAATGACCTGCCGGGAGAGATCCGTGAACTTACCAGTCTTCAGGAATTTAAACGACCTATAAAGACTGAGCTCTTCCGGCAGGCCTACTCAGATGAATTTTAAGTGTTTTATTGGTGTTTTATTGGTATTTTAATATTGGTTTTATGTATTTTTAATCAGTTTTGTGTGTTTTATGATGATGTTGTTCCCCACCTCGATCCGGAGGGAGAGGCGGGTAATAAATAAATATATTATTATTATTATTATTATTATTATTATACTGGAGTCTCCCTTTGAAACCCTTTTTCCCCTGAGATATTACAGTTTTCAAGTCTTTTCACTTGCATTCTGCACAGCAAAAGGGCACACTGACCTCTAACACCACTGGACCTTCCAGCCTCACTACATAATAACACCCTGTGTCTGGGCAAATTGGGAATTTTGAAAAAGTGTCAGGGTGTCAGGTTGTAGGTAGATTTAGTTAGAACTGGTTTGAAGCTTTGAAAAAAATGTTGTGGGCCCATTCATAACTAGGGTGACCATATGAAAAGGAGGACAGGGCTTCTGTATCTTTAACAGTTGTATAGAAAAGGGGATTTCAGCAGGTGTCATTTGTCTGCATGCAGCACCTGGTGTAATTCCCTCTTCGTCACAACAGTTAAAGCTGCAGGAGCCCTGCCCTCTTGATCAGATACAAAAGAGGGCAGGGCTCCTGCAGCTTTAATTGTTGTGATGAAGAGGGAATTTCACCGGGTGCTACATGCAGACAAATGACACCTGCTGGAATTCCTCTTTCAATACAACTCTTAAAGATGCAGGAGCCCAGTCCTCCTTTCCACAGGGTCACCCTAGAAGCAGGGCCACTCCACCAGCCCTGCTGTTGCATAAATTATGCTATCTCCAAGTGTATCTGAGTCCAGATATGAAACACTCAACGAAAGACCTCCTGAAGCTTTGGAAACTAATTTATTATTCTGCTCAGAATAGGTGATCGCTGGGTGCTATCGCTGCCTTCCAGAGTCACACCACACCAAGGTTCAAACAATGCTTTTAAACTCTAGATGTTACACCTCATCAGCCCTCATCCCATTGGTTTATAGCCACAGTGACATCATTTGGCCAACTCTATTTTACTCTCGAGTAGTCCCAAGTAGTGGCCAGATGTGGCGTTGCATTGCCATGTGTGATTTGCTTTGCAAGGTCTCTTCACTTCTATCATTCCCTTATACAGTCATTTTGTCTCTCTCCAGGTGTGCCACGGTCACATCTGCATGAGTCACACCCCTGGTTCCTCTAAGTCAGGTAGCCTACATGCATTTCTGATTGTGTATAATGGAGTCTGACCCGGAGAAGGAGCAATGGCGATTTTGACAAGCTCCTGGTTCTTGCCCTGCTAAATCTCTTGCAAGCAGCTTGACTTTTGCAGAAATGGATACAATGGACAGGCAGTGGCGAATGGGGATCTGGGGTGCTGTGTGTGGACGGTTTGGGTGCTGGTGTCAGCAGACATGTGTATAGAAACGTGTACTTTGTGAGTCTGAGTGTGTGTATGCGTGTCAAGGGGAAATGGACACCTTTTGGGGATTTCTTCAACACTGCCCCTGCTGAAAGACCTAATTTTCCATGCTTCCCTCCCTATTCCTTTTTCCTCATGTGCCCTGCCTGCTTTTTAGATTGTACACCTGTGGGCAGGGATTTCCTTCTACTGATGATTTGTAAGCAGCTCAGGAGCCTTTCTGGCGGAAGAGCAGGATTAAAATTATTCTAAATAAATGAAGGTGGTGCTGGGGGTGCAGCCTTTTGCTTGGCAGCATGCCAGCCTCCCAGTTAATTTAAACACACGCAAAACCTTAAAACACAAAAACCAAAATCAGGAGGGGCAGGAAGCCTGGTGGGCAGGGTGTTCGCGCTCCCCCTCCCCAGAGTAGACCCACTGAAGTCACTGAGGGATTAATCATAACTAAATCTGAGTCCCGTTGATTTCAATACCTCTACTCTAAGCCTGGCTATATTTAAATCCAATTCCCAGGTGGATGACGCCACAGACAAATTTGGTTTGAGGAGGAAAATCCCCATTCTTAGGAAAGATTCCACTCCTAATAACCAGGGCAGGACCTGCGTGGGAATGACGTCATCGCGCTCTTCGTCATCTGATTGGTCAGGAGATGCGATTGACGTTGGGGAAAGGGGAAGACGTGACGCTACGCCTAAGAGTTATTACGTAAGAGATGGGGGGAGGAAGAAACCATAGAGAGGAGCGGGCGGTATTTTCTATCTCTGTGGAACAGCTTTGCCCAACTTGGCCATGCTAACTGGGGATGATGGGAGTTACAGTCCAACACCTCTGAAGGGAAGTAGGTTGGGGGAGGCTGCTGTGGAAAAACAGGTAGAAGACCTCTACGTGGAGGGCGAGCTGAGGCGTTCGTTTTTTTTAAAAAAAGAATTAGGTCGCGATGCTTTCTGGGAATTGTAGTTTTCTCCTCACGGCGGCCGCCGCCAGTTCAGAACGCGCGGAAGGGGCGGGGCGGAGAACGGAAACGGCGCTAGCCGGCAAAGAGGCGGGGCCGGGGGGAGAGATGCGAACTGCGCCGCTGGTCGTAGAGTAGAAGCCGGTCTGCGGGCGGGAGTGACGCACGTCGCCAGAAGAGCTGCTGAGGTGAGGCGAGGCGGGCTGGGAGCGGCTGAGGAAACCCTTGGGGGGGGGGGGGAAGGAAAGCCTCGGGGACCCGGTGTAGGAAGTGGGGTACGGAGAAGGGGGCTTCGCTTTTGAGGGGCTTTGGTGGCCTGGGGTGTTTATTTGGGTGACTTTGTTGAGGGGGAGGCTTTTTAAATAAATGGAGAAAGTAACGTGTGGCTGCTGAGGTAAGCTGTGAGAGAAAAGGGGGCATCTCTGGGGTGGGGGATGGTGGCAGTTTTCTGGAGGCGGAGGGGGTTAAATTTCCGCCTCCCCCCAGTCAGGCGCCCTCCACGTGTGTTGGACTACAGCTCCCATTATCCCCTGCCAGCATGGCCACTCTAACCCTGCTGCCATCATAAGAAAGGGGGAGCGGCGGAACCTAGCCTCCCTCGCCCCTCCCCATTCTGAGAAGGATCCCCCCAAATCTGCCCACTAGAATCCCCCTTTTTTGACTAAAAAATTTCCCAACACGCACAATGCAGATGCGCCTCTCTTTGATGGCTTCTTAACCTGTGGAAAGTTTTTATGCATATTGGGGCCCATTCCGGGCAAGGCGATGTCTTGCAGTGTCTCGTTCACCCCGTATCTCCTTTGGGACCCCAGTTTGTTTGTTTGTTTTAAATAGTGAATGCCTTATAGTTGAGACTTCAGGGAATAGAAATATTTGCTGCCCCAGTAACAAGTCAGCAGCATCCCGACCTCTAAAGAGCGGATGAATGGCTGCTTGAGATTCTAGCCTGGAGAATAAGGGGTGTTTTAGGTTAAATAATAATAATAATAACAACAAGGACATTTCAAAGCTTTGATGTCAAGCATTTTTTTTCCTGCTCTTCTTCTTTCTTTCTCTCTTCTCCCCCTCCCCCCCCCCCCCCCCCCACGAAGGAATGCTTCTTTAAACGCCAGATATTTGTCAGGGACAGATGGGCAAGAGATCAAGTGAAGGGCAGGGGGCTGGGTGAGATGTTAAGGTCATTGGTATAATGGAATGTGCCTAAAGAGGTGAATTGCTCACGTGGGTTTGGTGTAGCTGGGAGGGACCAGAGAGAGGTGGAGGGTTGGGTGTGAAGCCCAGCGGCGTTTCAGCGGTGATGCAATTGGAGGTTTACGCATCTGGAGGAGACAGGACAACGCGAAGCTGGTGAAAGTAGAGCAGAAGTGCTGGTGGCAGACGGGAGTAACAGGTTGGAGTGAATGATGGGTAATGTTGATGGGAACACTCTTCCTGTAGTGGGGGAAACCCCACGAATTGCAACAAATCCCCAACTTAAAGTTAGTATTGTAAGGCTTCCTAAACTTCTTATAGTCAAGGCTTCTTAATTTCAGAATTAAAACTGGCTTATATGCCCCCACAAGCTTATCTTTTAAGAGAGTAGAAGTGTAAGAGTAAGTCTTTAACCTGTCCTCAGAGGAGCCTTTCCCCGCCCCCCATGATTCTACACCAGTCTCTGTTCTGTGTCCTCAAAGAGCAGATAAATTCTGCCATTTCTCTGTATTCTAGGGGTGATTGAACCTGTCTGTCACTCCTGCTTCCCTGCTAGATTTAAACCATCAAGGTACAAGCAGTGAATCATGCAGAGATGCAGCAGGTAGCCTCCTCAATGGACATAGTTCAGGTTCAGGAGAATTTTATTTCATTTTTAATTCTAATAAGACGTTAGCAATTCTCCTGTGGCTTATGAGCCTGCCCTGGTGCTTGTGTGCCACGAGAATTACTGTCTCAAGACTACCTACTTCTTAGAATGTACCCCAAGGGATGTTTCAAATGTTACTCTTCCGGCAGGCCTACCCAGTTGAATTTTAAGATGTTTTAATAATGTATTCGTTTTTATTTGTTTTTAATGTTTTATCTATTTTATGGTCCTTGTATTCATATTTATTGTTGTTCCCTGCCTCGATCCGGAGGGAGAGGCGGGTTAGAAATAAATAAATATTTTTTTAAAATTATTATTATTATTATTATTACTTTCCTAGGTACAGTTTGCTTTCTGCTTCAGAAATAGTGTGTGGCCATCGCAAGTACATTATTTGAAACATTAGTGCCACACTTTGCACTTTAATGTTACATACATTGGGAGATTGTATTGTATGAAACTCCTTGGGTCGCTAAGGAGAATGTTGAACCGTAGAAAATAGCTAAAACACTAGGAGATGCCGCGTGGTGCCTAAAAGTTCAGATGCTGCCATTTCTAGTTAATAGTCCTAGATTCAGGTTTCTCTGTGTCCTTTTTTTAAAAAGTCTCTTCTTGACCTTGAATATAGTTGGAAGGTCATTATTGCATCAGGAAGTGGCCTTATAACAGGGCAGACTGTTCGTCCATCTATTGTTAGTCGTCAGCCTGTAGAGCAGAGTTAGAAATGGGGGGGGTGAGAACTTTTGGGGGGGTGCGCTCTCAAGGCACAGAAGTGCCAGCCTACAACGCCTCCGGGGCAAAGTTTTCAGCTGCACTGTACAGCCTTCCTTCCTTGTGCCTGTGGGAGGGTTGCGATCACAGCCAGAACTCAAGTGAGCTGTGGCATTGTTATTCCTGTTTGACAAAACCAGAAATAACTAATCTCCTAGCCCAAGGGTGGGGAACCTGGTGCCCTCCATATGTTGCTGGACTACATGACTTATCATTGGCCATGCTGGCTGGGGCTGCTGGGACTTGGACTCCAGCATGGGGGGGTGTTTGCAGATTCCCCACCCTGTCTTAGCCAGATCCATGGCTTACTAGGGTAGAGTGCTTTATTAACGCCGTCTCCTTGGGTCTTTGTTCATCTTACTTGGAGAGCAGTGTGATATTGACGCTTGTAGCATCGGCGTGTTGAGCCCAGAGAACTAGACTTCCTTGGGCCATGGTTCCTGGGATTTATACTTCTAAAATCAATTGGACTGTGCCTGGGAAAGCAACTGGGCATGGGTTGTCAAAAAATATTTGGCTTCTTGAGGTTTAGCAGATACTCATTTTTTCCCCCTTACGATGCATGTTTACTCCCTTCCTTGCAGTTAACATGGCAACCAGTTCAGAAAATCCTCTCTCTGGCTATGATACAGAAGACAGCCAAGGCTCAAAACTGATTAAAAAATCCCGGGAGTCCCCATTTGTCCCAGTTGGTAAGTCACTTTTTGCAGTTGCCCTCTTGTGAAATTGGGGAAAATACACAGTTGTTCTACGCCTTGGAGAGTGGGTGTGAATATAATCAAGGCTTAGGCAGTACTAACAGGAAATACTCTTGAATTAATACTTCCTTATTGCATCCTCTACTGGGTTAAATAAAAGTCTGAGATGGCTAGACTTCTGCCACTGCTCTCTCCAGATGGGTTTGGATGTTCCTGGAGTGCCCCTCCCCACTGGGATATGAGAGCTGCTCTGAGCTTGGAGGAAGTCTGGAGTATGGGGTCATCCCAAGAAATTGATTGATGTGAGCTTCAGGATAGATAAAAAGAAGGACTTCTTCACACAGCGCAGAGTTAAACTGTGGAATTTGCTGCCATAAGATGTAGTGATGGCTGCCAATTTGGATAGCTTTAAAAGGGGGTTGGATAAATTTCTGGAGGAAAAGCTTATCAATGGCTACTAGTCCTGATGGCTCTGTGCTACCTCCCGTATCAGAGGCAGTATGCCCATGTGCACCTGTTGCAGGGGAACATGGGCAGGAGGGTGCTGTTGCACCCATGTCTTGCTTATGGTTTCCCATATGCAGCTGCTGCATGAGTACTATGTGAGCAGAGTGCTGGACTGGATGGACCCTTGGGTCTGTTCTTATGTAAAAATGAAGCAAATAAAGGTCTTAGTCCCCACCTGGTGGCCCGGTTTTGTACTACAGCTCCTATCACCCTCAGCTAGCATGGCCATGCTAACTGGGAAAGATGAGAGTTTCAGACCAACATACCTGGAAGGCACCAGATTGGTTTTGCTATATCCACCATTTCAAAAAGAGCAATAAAAGTACTTTGGCATGTGGATCTTGTAGCTGAACAATATAGTCCAACACATCTGGAGGGCACCAGGTTGGGGAAGGCTGGCTTCTTGTGACCTGCAATCACTGACTGTAGGTGCCTAGGAATCTTCTGCTGTTAATGGAGTAAGACGGGTGCAGAACCTCTGTCAGCCTAAGGGCTGAATTCCATTTTAGAGACACTCTTGGGGGGTGGACTCCAGCGATGGGTGGACCAAAGGCAAAAGAGCAGGGCCAGAAATACCAGAATATTGTAGTTTAAAGCTCTTGCCGCCAGTTCTTAAGCCTTACGGGTGGCATTTCAGCCTTTCAGAGTGGGGAAAAGGTGCACAAAAGCTGGGAAACCACCCAATGATCAGTGTTACGGGGGGAAGGGGAAGAGGTGAGCCCCCTGGGAAACTTCAGAGGGTGTATTGGGACCCCAGGAGAGTCAGAATCCCCCCCTAGATGGGGAGGGGCCAGAGCTCAGTGTTACAGACCCCGCTTTGCATGCAGAAGGTCCCAGGTTCAATCTCCAGGTCAGGCAGGAAAACTTCTGCCTGAAACCCTGGGGAGCTGTTGCCAGTCAGTGTCGCCAATACTGGCCTAGGTAGACCAAGGGGCTGATTGAACAGAGCAGCTTCCTGTGTTCCTATGTCCTGCACCCATTGAGTAAAGTGAAAGGCACGGTTGCTAGGTACTTGATAAATTTGGACTCTGGACCGACATCCCACCTCGAATCATACATTGGTTTGCAGCTGGTGTTTAAACTGGTGGACTGCTGGAAGAGGCTCTGTGCAAGTGGAATTAGTCTTTAACTAGGGATGCAGAGTTAGTGCTCAGTAGTGCTCTTAAACTTTGGCCAGGGTCCAAAGAACCATTGGACTAATTCTCTGTGGGCAGGGGGCTTTTAGACTTGTATTTCTGAAAGAGGAGCAGCCCCATGTGCTACATGGTAAGAAGCTCTGGAAGCTAAGAAGCATTTCAAAAGGAGTTAATGATGGGGCTGGGGTGGGGGATGTTTTCAGAAGTTTAAAAAGTAGTGACAAAAATTGTCTGGGCTAGTGCAAACTTGTTCTGAGCCTATACGACTCTTTGCATCCCAGCTATTGGTGGTTTTTTTTTACAGCCACTGTTGCAGTGTTTTATGATCAAGGAATATAAGTTTATAGTGCAATTCTGTCTATTTCCTCTTCCTAGGCATTGCAGGTTTTGCAGCAGTGGTAGCCTATGGACTCTACAAACTGAAGCACAGAGGGAACACCAAAATGTCTGTTCACCTGATTCATATGCGTGTGGGAGCACAGGGCTTTGTCGTGGGTGCCATGACTTGTGGTATGTACCAAAATGGGAAGACTGTTTTGCACTGCTGCGCCTTATGCTGATATGTGTCTAATAGTCTTGCCTTGTCAATAGCTGCATTCACACATAACACAAAGCCATGGTTTATGTTAGCCATGGTTTGTTGCAGAAGCCATGAATTGTCTTGCAGAGCAAAACAAACTGTGGACTGCTTTCTTTATTTCTGTTTTGTTTCTCTGCCACCCATTTTGCCAGCCTTCAGAGCAGTTTCATTTTCAGGTTGCTGTTTCACAAACGTGAAACCACGGTTCTGGTTTCAGACATCACAACAAGCCAGAGTTCACAACACAACAAACCATAGCACACTGCCTCCTGTGTGCCCACTGTGAACAACAAGAAAAGGAGGGAGTAGGGGGGTTAAGAGGGGTTACCCCAAAACACCCAATTGCCCACTGCTCTTTGGACAGCGGGCAAACAAATTGTCTGGTAGATTGCCACCACCTCTCAACATCCAAACCCAACCTGAGCCAGAGGAGACTCAGGCCTTGCAGGACACACTTGGGGCACAGAAATAAGGGTTCAAGCTGACACCTTCTCTTTCGCGCCCCAAGCCCAGAATTCTAAACAGTAGCAAGACCAAAACAGAAGGCTCTGAATTTAGTATTGAGGTGTGAATTTACTAAAATAGAGAGCTTCGGCTATGGGGCGTTATATAAGTGTAAATAATAATAATAATAATAATACACAAGCTTTGAAATAGATGTGAAATTTATTAACAAAAAGGAAGAGGGAAAGGAGTAAAAAGGGTTTACCAATATCAGAGAAAATCAAGAAACCAAAACAATCAGGAAACCTTTATACAGCGGAAACCTTTTGAAACAATGCTGCAGGCAAAACCAATAAAGTACTACTTAGACTAGCCTATACTTTACCAAAGTAAGGGTCTTCCTGTAGGACAGGATCCAAAAAATTCCAGGCTCAAAAGCCAGCTGACATATGAAGACTGAAGATCAAAACGAAGACTGGATTGAAGACCATGTTCACAGTTGAAGACCAATATGAAGACCCGGGTGAAGACCAAGTGGCAGCAGTAAACCCCCCCCCCCCCAAAGCTTTATAACTCTCCAGGCACTTGAGATGTGTGAGGTGAGCTTCCATAGCCAGACACTGTAGGGCTGGATAACTACCTTGACTTCCAGGAGGGGACGAAGGTGTGAAAAGCTTTTTGCTACAAGCCAGCTGAAATCAATCCATCTAATTCTGTCAGAACTTCAACTCTGACCTTGAAGGCCTGGAGATTAGAAAACCTTACTCTAATACACGTAGGTGCTTTTAACGAGTACCTGCCAGCCCCTCCTCACGAAATGGAGCTTGTTCTCAGTAGCAAAAGCTCTAAAAGAAACTGCACTTCTTGACACCCGCCACTTCCACTTTTAGGCTGTTGAGCATGACATGTGAACCCCAGACTACTGAGTTGATTATGGGCTAAACAACCTAGTGGTTAGCTCCCAAACAATCCTGTGCTTTGGATTTACATCTCACTCCTAATCTACAAATGGGCCAATTATAGGATGTTAGTTAAAAGCACAAGTGGCTGGTGTGGTGCAGGCAGCGCGTTTGCGCTCTCCCACTTGTCTCTGACAGCCGATGAGTTGTTTGACTCCTGAGCTGTTGCGTGCAGACTGGCCCAGCGACAAGCCAGATCTCAACAAACCGCACTATGGCTTAGCGTTGTGTGAACCAGACCTTTATGTATTCATACTTCTAAGCAGGTTGCAAAGGTAGGCAGGGTGCCTGAATTAGAAACAGCCATGCAAGTGATGTTTGGCAGATGTGACCTGAACGGCCTTGACTTGCCCTTTAAGGGGATGTGAATAATAGGAACAAGTAATGGGGTGCACTGAATTTATTTGTCTACAGTATGGGCCTGCTTGGATGCAGTTTCCTCTCTTTGCAGTTGGTCTTCTAGCAAGCATTGAGGTGCCCTCCTCTTTTTTCCAGCTAAAGAAAATCATCTTTGAATCCAACCCTCATTGCTAATGTTCCTTTCTCTTTCTGTCTTTTAGGTGTGCTTTATTCCATGTATCGAGAATACTTGGCCAAACCCAAGCCCTAGGCGAGCGTGAACTGAAACCTGTGTGTGTGTGTGTGCTGGTGTTCTTATGTACTCTAATGTTAGACCTCACATGGAAATGATGCTGCAGTCAAAACAAACAAGGCTGCAGCTCTAATTTTGTACATCTCACGCGTGGTCTAAACCTCTACGATGCCAGTATTGCTCTAGATTAGGTTGTTGGTGACAAAAGTTGTTCTTTCCTCTATCTTGCTCAAGATTGTAAACAGATATTTTACTATACATACCTGACACTTTGGCAATCTGTGGCTTAGAAGTCCAGAATTTAAACTTCAGAGGTTGTTGATTGAGAAAGCAAGCCAAAAAATTAAGGGAGGGATGTACCAGTGTTCATGTCGTTTCTCTTCAAGAGATACAAGGCCAGCCTCTCGGTAACCCTGATTTCTTTAAACTCCCATACAACTTGTAGAATATTAAACTATTAAAAAAAAACTTTATTTATTAAGCGGTATCGTGGGGAGTTAACTTATTTGACCGGATAAGGCATTAGAGCTTCTGATTTTTTTGTAATTGCATGTTTCTTTTTGGGTGTATGATGTCAAAGGATAGGGCCAAAGCCAACTTCATTTTGTAAAACTTGGGATGCGAAAACCTTTGAAATATAAGAGAATGCTGGGAAAAGGTCCATACATTTGTTTGCCTTTTAGTAGCTAGCGAAAATGCATTCTTGCTCCCAACTCTGCCCCTCCCTCATCTGAGTGGTGGCGGTCTTCATTGTGGCATTACATTCGGAGGCTCAGTGTCAGGGAAGCCCTTGCCTGCCACTCCAGCTCGAAACTATGAGGAGGAAGCAAGGGCTGGGCCCATCCTGCCCATGTGGAGCCTTGGATTGGCTGAGAAAACACCCAAGATGCCCCACTGCTTTCTGAGCTGTTTGTGGCTCAGTGTGAGGCTGGGGAGATCCCCTGCCCTATTTCAGGAGAAGCCTTTTTAAAATAATAAAAGAAAAGGACTTGCCAGTGACCAGCCATTATTGGGTATATCCGCAAGCGCCTTCTTAAATCATGAAACGTTGTCTTCCATTGTCACATTGACAGCTAATAGATGGACCCTGCAGCTTGGCTACAATGGAATATTAAATACATTATTATTTTTGTCAAGTTGTTTGCATTCCTTGGTTTTATTATGGTATACTGGGTGTAAATCTAATCTAATGACTGGTTTTATTAAATAATATGTACATAAGAACAACAGTGGTCTGTACAGTCCATTATTCTATCTGTGTGTGTTTAATTGTGTCTGGGTCTTAGTCTTGGTAATCACTGTGCATAAGCACACTGCTTGCCCTCATCAGAGGCAAGATAACTAGGAGAGAAGAGGATGACCATGTTCAGACGACACGCCAAGCCACGGTGGTTAAGCATTTTGAGCTAAACATTATGGCTTAGCGTGTCAGGTGAATCATTCCTAACCATGGTTTAGGCATGCTCACTAACCATTTGCTGCAAAAGGGTGAGTAGCCTAACCATGGCTTAGCGTGTTGTCTGAACAGGCCCAATGTGGTGAACCATTGAGCCTCAGAGTTATGGAGTAGGCATTTTGAGAAACCCCAATGCTCAATAGCAACTCAAGAATGTTTTTGCCTTGAGCAAACCTAATCCAGTTGTGAATGCAGTGGGAGAACTTTTAGTTTATGTAAAACATGTTTATACCCTGCCACAAAGACAACTGATCACATATAAAAGCTAAAGTGTGTGGCTCAATTCGGACGACACAATAAACAACTGGTGTGGGGAAAACAGTCGTCAGTTGTTTTGACTATGGTGTCGTCCGAATGCTGCCATAGTCAACTCAGTGCTGATCCTAATCCACACCACAGTTGATTATTTATTACCATGTTGTGTGGGGAGTACCCCCTAGATGAACAACTGTAAAGTTGATTATTGCCCCACCATTGACTATCGTGTCGTCCGAATTGAGCCTTTGTGTGCTCACTTGTATATGTGAGTGCGCTCTTTGTAGAAGTATGTTTCTGGTAGGTGGTATAGAAGAAGGAACTGGCAGTCTTTCCGCACAAATCCAGTCCGGGTTCCTCAAAGCTTTCTTCATTTCAGTATCATTTAAAAGTTGGGTATCATGTTGTTGCTATTGCTAAACGATTGGGAGTCGATTCAGCCAGAGGTCTACCAGTAGTTAGATCTGCTTTCTGCCTACCTCATGTTTAAAGAACTGGTGGCCTGGCGTTACCAGTTTTCCTCAGCGGACCTAGCAAAGTTTAGCTTAAGCATGGCAGATACTTTGCCAACAACTTCAGTTATAAGGAAAAGGGCTCATTTTCGTGTGACGAGTGTAGCCTTGGCTGTTGCAGCTTTTGCCAGTTGGTACCTGATGGTGAATCTCTTGCTGGTAGGTGGTAGGTAACACTGACTCATTAACAAATCAGAAATGACTACTATTCCCAGTTCACAGACTTTTTTTAAAAGTGGGTTGTAATAGGAATCCTTTCAGCATTCCCTTCACTCCATAATTCCTGTGAAAATTGCACCCAAGACCTCAAAGAAGCCACAGGAAGCAGACTTATTGGTAGCATTTAGCCGACCACCTAACTTGAAATGAGCGCTTACAAATAAGACATTGCCCTACGCCAGTCAGAAGAAGCTGCTGGATCAGGCCAAGGGACCATCTAGTCCAGCATCCTGTTCACACAGAGGCCGACCAGATGCCCACAGAAAATCCACAAACAGGACATGAGTGCAACAGCACCCTTCCAACCATGTTCCCCAGCGACCAGTATACATAGGCATACTGCCTCTGATACTGGAGGTAGCATAGAGCCACCAGGACAAGTAGCTATTGATAACCATCCTGGAATTTGTCTAAATCTCTTAAAGCAGTCCAAATTGGTGGCAATCACTGCACCTTGTAGATGTGAGTTCCATAATTGAATTGCGCTGTGTGAAGAAGACCTTTTATCCTGAATCTCCCACCGATTGGCTTTGTGGGAGAACACTGAGATCTAAGCGTATGAGAGAAGGAGAAAAATGTCTCCGTCCACTATCTCCTCGCCACCCCTTCCCCAATTTTGCTGCCCCCCCAGATGTTTTGGATTATGACCCATCAATGCAGCCAGCATGGGGATGATGGGAGTTGCAATCCAAACCCATTAGAGGATAGGTTGAGGAAGGCTGCATTACATGTTTGAACAGATCAAAAGAACATGTTACACTGGTATGAACCCACTGGTACAATTCATTATATCCATGGCATGTTCCTCTTTGTCAACTAACGTACTTAATTGCATGCATTAAACATCCAGGGACAAAGTTGAACGGCTACAAATTGAATAGAAGAAGGCAAAACCACAAAGAAACAAGTAAGTGATCTCATGGTAATCTCCCTGGACACAGTGTTGAAGACCTCTGCTCTGTTCTTATGAAGGTCAAAGTGTGTGAATGCCTGGGAAGGGAACAGAAGTTCATAAAGAAAGGTGACTGTATAAATTAGGGGTTTAACAGAGACTATGCTTTATCAGGATTCTGTATAATTTATATTCCTGCCCATTCAATAACTTTAGAATGCTTCCTCTTGACTTTTCTGCCTTACTTTCTCCAATTCCAACAAAATCGGGTATTGCCAAGGTAAAGCTTTTTATTGTAAAATCGCATAAGCTATTGAAAGTTAGTTTTATGTTGGAATCAAAATACATTTCTTTTTCTATTCCACTGGATATGGAGTGCAGATGGTTCCATAGCAGTGTGTTCTTGTTAGGGATTTATTTATTTTGCATTCACTGGCCTGGAGACCTCCCGATGTGTGGGATTGCAACTCCCATCACTCCCAGACAGCACAGCCAATGGGTGGGATGACGGGAGTTGCAACACATCTGGCAGGCACTAGGTTGGGGAAGGTTGGAATAGGAATAGGCGACTGTACGAAGGCAATCTTCAACTCCAAAGTGTTGGAGTCAGTTTAGAGACCAAACTTCAGGGGCAATAATAGCCTGAGCCCTTCTATCTCAGGTTTGCAATTCAACAGGCAGAAATTCAAGAATTCTCTCCCACAAAGTTTTGCTTTGTGTGTATGTTTTTTTGTTGGTTTGTTTTGTGGTTTTGGTCTATGGTGATACCAAAAACAATAAAATGTTGCAGATAATTTGTTCATCTATTCTTCACTAAACCAAGACCAACACACTAAGCCATGGTTAGGCCACTAACTCCTGCAGCAAATGGTTAGTGAAGGCAGTTAAACTGAGATTATGTAGCCACCACGGTTAGGAATGGTTCGCATGACATGCGAAGTCATGGTTC
This sequence comes from Anniella stebbinsi, assembly GCA_029215795.1. Taxonomy (NCBI): domain Eukaryota; kingdom Metazoa; phylum Chordata; class Lepidosauria; order Squamata; family Anniellidae; genus Anniella; species Anniella stebbinsi. The sequence continues at coordinate 236,560,746 of JARDYH010000002.1, forward strand.
ACAGGACACGCTGAGCCATAATGTTTAGCTCAAAATGGTTAACCACCGTGGCTTAGCGTGTCATCTGAACAGGGTCTTAGTAAGTCCTCTCTAGTAGTTGGATTGAAGGCAACATAGACTGTGAATACACTTTGAGCCTTTAAAATGACAGTGCAAGACAGGGAACCAAACATTCCCTCATAAACTGCTTGGACAGATGAGAGAATGTAATAAACAAGCAAGCAGACCTGAGTATATTGTAATGTAATGTGTAGAATGGCCTTTTAACTAGGACTGGATCCAGATTTTGTCACTGAAATCAATGGGAATTAACTTAAAGACCCACTGGCTTCAGTGGGTCTACTTGAAGTATGACAATGACCTGCTTCACACATAATGCTAATCCATGGCTTATTTACACCATAGGTTGCTGAATTCTGGGTTGTCATCTTATGCGAATGCAACCATGCTAACAAACTATGATTTGACAACCACGTACAACTTAGAAAGAGAATCCATGGGTTTATTGCTTGGTTGTGAACTCTGGGTTGTTTAAACCATAGGTTGTTGCTATGTGGGTTGTTTTGCCAGGCAACAGAAGTGGCGGGGAAGAGTGTTAAAACAAACAAATAGCCACTCTATATGCCAGTGCTATAGTGCCGTAACAACACTTGGGATATAGGGAGGGAGTGGGCAAAGGAGGAGAGAAACAACCCAGCGATTAAGAAAACAAACCACAGTTGGTTGCTCGTCTGCCAGACAAACCCTGGGTAGGGTAACAAACAATGGGCTAGTGTTATGTGTGAACCAGATCTAAATTGGGATCTAACCCCTGGTATTTTGTTACAAAGCAAGTTCATTTCTCTTTTCGTTGCATCATTATGTTTCCACCAGAGGGCACTAAATTCATGATAAATGAGTGACAATTTTCTCTCTGTGATCATAACTGTGCCTTGCGGGAGCAGAAATAGCAGATAAGATCCTGATATTAGACTCGCTTCTATTTTATATATTGGATCTTGGAAGCACCTGGTGCCTCTGCTGATAGACAGAGTTCGGCTGCAACATTTCACTGATTCATCAGTTCGATGACTCAAGGCTGCAATCCTAAGCATATTAACCAGGGAGTAAGACCCATTGAACTCAATGAAACTTAGTTCGGAGTAGACATCCATAGGATTGTACTGGGAGGGAAAAATGAAAAAAAAAATCTGGCCCTGATTTCATTGGCAATGCTGACTGGGGATGATGGGAGTTGAAGTCCCAATATATCTGGAAGATCCCACGTAAGACAACAATGGGGTCTGATTCAAGAAGAAGACACTTTATGCATTCAAAAGAGCACCCTCCCTCCAAATCCACACTGGATTTTTGTAGCACAGGGACACTTTGAAAAACCACGATTCAAAGGAAGTTATAGTGTAATCCTATGCATGTCTACTCAGAAGTAAGCATGCTGAAGTCAGCCCCTTCCAACTTTTTATTTTTAAAGATAATAATGGATTTAAAGATAAGAAAGCATTATAATTTCTGGTCGTTTTTAGATTTTGCAATATACAACAGCCATGACTTTATCAAACAACATACAATGGTCAAATCTGGGATTTAAAAAAAATAAATCCAGGCTAAATAAAATAGAAAAAAAAAGAAAAAATACCTTGACAATTGTAAATGTGTGGGTATGCACAGGAGGTCGGGTTGTATTACAGTCTGTTTATAGAAATATTATGTTGTTATGGGATGGCCAACAGCATCCCATAACAAGGAATATTTTTACTGTGTGCCGGAGGAAAAGGAGTAGATTGGAAATGCACGCCTTTTCCTTTCTTAAAGAGTTCAGTTGGGAACACCATTTTTAGACTGAATGGTTGGACCTTCCTAAGCAGCAAGGAATTCCAGGTTTGTTGCATTGTCAGGCATTGGGCACTACAGAGGAAAATTGGGAGTCCAACCCCCCATAGTGGTCTTCTACAACACACCAACGCAAAGAGAGAGTTGGTTCGTTAGCTCAAGCATACAATGAAACCATGTCAAACCTGGAGCCTACCTACACTACTGGTTTAAAATGGTTTAAAATGGTTTATAACAGTTTTGAGAACTGTTGGGGCCCAGGACACACTCCATATACAGTTTTCAAAACGTTTTCAAAGTGTTTTATCCTGCGTGTGTAGATAGGCTCCTGCATTGAGAAAAACAATCAAGAATTAATTCCACTCACTTCGTGATCTAGCCAAAGTTCGGAATATCCAAGTCCTTGTGGTTCCAGTTACAGAGTAAAGCACGTTGGTAAATCTGTCCCGTTGACAACAACAGCACTCAGATGTGCTCACCTCGAATTATACCCCCTTAATATTCATATGGTTTTTCTTCTAAATCAGAAGGGTTGAACCTCTTTCTGTCCAAGGGCTGGATTCAGTTTTGGAGAAGTTCTGGGAGGGGCTGAATTCCAGACTTTGGCAGGCAGGATTTGGTCCAAGGGCCTGAGGTTCGACATCCCTGATTGATGGAATTTGCTGCCACAAGAGGTGATGGTGGTGGCCGCTAATTTTGACGGCCTTAGAAGCAGATTAGGCAAATTCATGATGCAGGAGGAAGAGAGCAAGGAGGAGAAAGCGCTATCAATGGCTACTCGTCATTATGGTGACATAGAACCTCCAAATCAGAGGAAGTCTACCTCTAAATGCCATTTGCCATTGGGGAAGAGGAGTGGGGGAGGGCTATAGCGCTCATTGGCTTAGCAGGGACATCTGTCTGGCCACTGTAGGAAACAGGACACTCGATGAGATGAATCTTTTGGTCTGATCTAGCAGGGCACTCCTTCCCTTCTAAAGTTTGTTTCAATAGCAAAACATCCCATAGACATTTTGTCATCTGACACTCAACCATTCAATCAAGTCAAGCTTTGACCCCCTTTCTGAGATGTGTGAAATGAGGAGGCACACACCAGACTCCTAAGAACCACTTGAAACTGGCTGATGTCACCTCCACACCTGGGTTCAGCCATCACCATACACAGAATTAAACTTTAAGCCAGGCACAGGCAAATTGATTTCAGGCTTGTGAGATCTACTTGCTTTTCTACTAGGCCTCTGAGGACCACCATCACAAGAGCCCTGAGGCTGGCTCAGACCAAGGATCCATCTAGCCCAGCGCTCTGTTCACACAGTGGCCAACCAGCTGTCGACCAGGAACCCATAAGCAGGACATGAGTGCAACAGCACCTTCCCTCCCATGTTCCCCAGCAACCGGTGTACTTACTGTCTCTGATACCAGAGGAAGCACATAGCTACCAGGACTAGTCACCATTGATAGACTTCTCCTTCAGGAATGTATCCAACCCCCTTTGAAAACCATCCAAATTGGCGGCCATCACCACATCTTGTGGTAGTGAATTCCATAGTTTAACTCTGCGCTGTGCGAAGAAGTCCTTCCTTTGATCTGTCCTGAATCTCCCACCCATCAGCTTCATGGGATGACCCCACTGGGTTCTAGTATTATGGGAGAGGGAGAAAAATGCCTCCCTATCCACATTCTCCACACCACGCATAATTTTGTACCCGACATTGGCTTGGGAAGAGGGGACATCCTCTTAGAATTAAGGAATAAGAATGCCTCTGAGCATATACTCACAATTCAGTCCCACAAAAATCCGCTTCTGGTTTTCTGCCCCAACTGCCTTCCATTTTATCAGCCTATTTTAAAACTGGGCTGGCATGAAAATCTTTTGATTGTTGCTTTTGTTAAACAGCTGTTAGTCAGAAACCCTTAATGAACTACTGCAAATCATCCAGAGCTTTATCTGAAGATCACAATCCTTCCCTGCTTTCGTCACATACTATTGCAAATGACTCAAATGCAGGTTCACCTTGAGCATAACGGTTATCTGAGTCTCTGCACTGGCTCTAAAATGAGAGAAGGAAGGAAGGAAGGAAGGAAGGAAGGAAAGAAAGAAAGAAAGAAAGAAAGGTTGTATTCTCATTCCAGGAGACAAACAGGTACAAAGGTTTTACATAGCTCTAGGTCTTCCTGTTTTCCTCCAGGCAGAAGCTTTGATTGTCACTAATTATTCAGCTCCTCATCCTGGGAAGGAAGATCAAATCAGATTTGTAGAAGGGCTGCAGGATGTTTGCATGAAAGACCAAGTCAAGGGGGTGTTTTTCATGTGTGCCTATGCTGGGCCACTGAGGAAATTGACCCATAAGTAAGTTAAAAACTCTTGAAAACCTCATGGTAGTCTGCAATTCCTGTAGTCTGATCAAGGTGGCTCATTTCCAGGGGAAAGAAAAAGTCAATTGTCTATTTCGAAGGCTCTTAATAAGGGGATTTGGCGGCCATCGTAAACCATTCACAATTTATCACCAATTCCTATAATTACTTTGTGACACCACACTTCGCTTAATTACATGGGAAGCTGCTAAACTAATTCTTCATCGTAGCAAATATACATCACAGGCAAATATACATCACAGGCAATGGAAACAGAGATTCGGAAGATGATGGGGACTGTAGAGAAGGGGTAAGTTGCTACAGCCGCCCTGCATTCCTTTCTTGCTCATGCTTTCTAGGACAGACAAGAAAGAAGCCAGGCTCATTAAATGAATTTACAGGGGGATAGGTGAGTAGGGTGACCATATGGAAAGGAGGACAGGACTCCTGCAGCTTTAACTGTGGTGATGAAGAGGGAATTTCACCAGGTGCTGCATGCATACAAACGACACCTGCTGAAATTTCCCTTTCTGTTAAAGATACAGGAGCCCTGTCCTCCATTTCATAGGGTCACCCTAATAGTGTGACCCTATGAAATGGAGGACAGGGCTCCTGTATCTTTAACAGTTGCATAGAAAAGGGAATTTCAGCAGGTGTCATTTGGATGCATGCAGCATCTGGTGGAATCCCCTCTTCGTCACCACAGTTAAAGCTGCAGGAGCTATACTAGAGTGACCAGATACAATCGAGGGCAGGACTCCTGCAGCTTGAACTGTGGTGATGAAGAGGGAATTCCACCAGGTGCTGCATGCATCCAAATGACACCTGCTGAAATCCCCTTTTCTATGCAACTGTTAAAGATGCAGGAGCACTGTCCTGCTTTCCATAGGGTCATCCTACGTAAGGTAGCATATCAGGGAGAAAGGTTTAGCACAACCCCTCTCCCCGATATGCTAATTTGCTACATGCAGGGCGCTTTGTTTCATGTAGTATTCCTAAATATGGCGCATGTAACCTCACATCCATCTGCAGTCTGGTGGCTGCATGCAGCCCGTTTTCTCCCACCTCTGTCTGCCATCTCACTGTGCTCAATGTGTAAAATGGTTCTGAACACGGTGCGTTTCCCCATCACCTCCACAGATCAACAGACTAAAAAAGAAATATTTGAGTCATGAATATTGATCGCACTCAACTAGGTACCGGTGGAGGCTGGTGGCTCTGAGGTCAGTGGAGTGGTGAATCTGCTCTGGGCTTCCATCAGAACCAGTCAGAATTCTAAAGGAGCTGTACAAGGTGTGGAAGCACTGGGGGTCCCTGGTCAACAACTGGTTGGCTCCTGTGTGAACAGAGTGCTGGCCTAGATGGACCCTTGATCTGATCCAGCAGGGCTCTTCTGAAATTCTTATGCTACAATAACTCCCTCTTTGTTCCTTTCTCTGGAGTGTGTGTGGCTTGGCTTACTTACTCGAATTGTCTGGGGTTATTTTTGCTCCAGCGTGCCTGTGAGGCGTGTGCAGATTATGCGGACGGCCCAGAATTTAGGAATGGAGGCAGACAGTCCAATAAGCCTTTTTATAACTCTTTCCTCAACTCTAGGGGCCAAAACAAACGTGACTTTCAACAGTGGAGTCTGGTGGCTCAGATTCTGGTGCGGCTGTGAATTCTTTCCGTATTTCAATCCGAACCAGCCAGAACTCTAATGGAGCTCTCCAAGGCGCTGAACCCGATCCCCAAACTAGGTTCAGCACCTTGCATAGCTCCTTTAGAGGTGTGGCTGGTTCTGATGGAATGGATTTACAGCCTCCACCAACCTCCACGGACTATAAACTTGTGTCTATCAGAGATGCCCCCCCCCACACCATTTTTAGAGCACCCATTCAAGAAAATGGAAACTCTCTGCCCATGGGGTTTGGAAATGATACACACACAATGGGTGTGTGTGTGTGTGTTTAATTTCAATCAGAATTCATGATTAAAGCACAGCAGTGCCTCTGAAACATAATTGATTCTGATGTAACTTAGAGGTCTTTCTCAAATTTAACTGTTTCATTCATTTTGTGTTTGTGCTAATTGTGCATGACCCTATTTGATTTATTCAGGAGATCTATTCATATCAACATCAAAGTGTTTGCTTTCTTAGCAAAGGTCGCATATCATGTTATGCATTAACTTTTCTCATGAAAGGAAGTTGGCAGCAAATGAACAAAATTATCACAAAAGTAATCTTTCATGATGATGTCCAAAGACGGAGGGGTGGGCATGTAAAATAAACTCCAAGGAAAGTTGCAGTCAGCTGGTGCGTCTCTGAAAGCCAACATCTACACATACATTACACACACTCAAGACAGACAGCAGAAATGGCTTGTCTATTTATTTTCCTTTATATCCCAGAATATAACAAACTGATAAATAGTCGCGGGTCATTTGAGTGGATAAGGAATTGCAAGGTCCTGAGTAGGGAAAATGTTGTCATCCACCTGCATCCAAAGCAGAGCGTGCTAAATAACTTAGAATTATTTGCTAGATGGATGAAGAACCAACATCCATTTAAAAAGGATGTCTGTCTATTCAAGTATTTATTTTAAAGTAATTATTAATGCTTCTCTGCAGCAATAGCAACAACAATTTAAAATAGTAAAGTCCATGTTGCCATAGGTGCTCGTAGCCTGAGGGCAAAACATACTGTTCCTTTAAAAATATTTATCTCTGCACAGAAATACAAGAGGCTGGGAGCCCCATCGAGAGCATCTAGATGAAAATAAATGGGGAAAGGGATGAAAGGAGTATGATAGTCAGAGTCTACTACCGACCATCCAATCAAGGAGAAGATGAGGATGAAACTTTTGAAAAGCAAATTGCCAGTGTTTCAAGGAAATCCGATGTAGTAATAATGGGGGACTTCAATTACTCCAATATCTGTTGGGAGACAAATTCTGCCAAAAGTGGCTCCTCCAAGAAATTCCTGACATTTCTGGCTGATAACTTTCTCCTACAGAAAGTAGAGGAAGGAACTAGAGGAACGGCTTATCCTTGACTTGATACTGACCAATAGGGAGGACTTAGTTGATAAAGTGGCAGTTATGGAAACTCTGGGGGAAAGTGACCACGTCATACTTGAGTTCTTGATTTTAAAGGAAGCAAAAGCTGAATGTAGCCATACGCGTACTCTGGATTTCAGGAAAGCCAATTTTAATAAACTCAAAACTATGATAAGTAAGGTCCCATGGCAAGTGACCCTAATGAGAAAAGGAGTCCAAGATGGGTGGGAGTTTTTAAAAATGGAAATCTTGAAGGCACAATTATATACAATTCCAACAAGGAAAAAAGATAGAAGACAACAGAAGAAGCCAATGTGGCTCCACAAAAAGCTTAGAGATGACCTGAAAATGAAAAAGGATACATATAGGAAGTGGAAGGAAAGCCAGGCTACAAAAGAAGAGTACAAACAAGTAGCACAGAAGCGCTGGAATGGTATCAGGAAGGCTAAAGCTGAGAAGGAGCTGAGGCTAGCAAGGGATGCTAAAAGCAATAAAAAGGCTTTCTTCAGATACGTGAATAGTAAAAGACAGAGGAAAGAAATGGTGGTTCAACTGCTTCATGAGGATGGCAAATTGGTAACAGATGACAAAGAAAAGGCCAAACTGCTCAATTCCTACTTTGGATCAATCTTCTCTCAAAAGCGGGTCTATGACCCCCCCACCCCCCGGAAAAAGTGAAGTACAAGCTGTCGGGGCAGGATTGCAGTTTGAGATTGATAAACAAATGGTCAGGGAACACCTAATTTCTTTGAACGAGTTCAAATCTCCAGGGTCCGATGAACTGCATCCCAGAGTAATAAAGGAGCTGGCAGAAGAACTCTCAGAACCACTGTCTATTATCTTTGCAAAATCATGGAAGACGAGTGAAGTGCCGGACGACTGGAGGGGGGCTAATGTTGTCCCTATCTTTAAAAAAAGGGCAAAAAGGAGGAACCTGGGAACTACAGACCAGTCAGTCTGACAGCTATCTCTGGGAAATTTTTGGATCAGATTATAAAGAAGTCAATCTGTAAACACCTTGAAAACTATGCAGTGATGACTAGAAGCCAGCATGGATTTGTCAAGAACAAATCCTGTCAGTCTAATCTGATCTCATTTTTTTGATCGGGTAACCTTCCTTGTGGACTGTGGGAATGCTGTGGACGTAGTATATCATGATTCTGTAAAGCTTTTGATAAAGTGCCCCATGACATTCTGATTCACAAACTAGTGAAAAGTGGGCTAGATGGAACAACTATTAGGTGGATCCACAGTTGGCTACAGAACTGGACTCAAAGAGTGCTTATCAATGGTACCTTTTCACACTGGGGAGAGGTAATGAGCAGGGTACTGCAGGACTCAGTCCTGGGCCCAGTGCTCTTCAACATTTTTATTAATGATTTGGACAAGGAGGTGCAGGGAATGCTTATCAAATTTGCAGACGACACAACATTGGGTGGAATCGCTAATACCCTTGAAGACAGAAACAAACTCCAAAGTGATCTTGATAGACTGGAGCGCTGGGCTGAAAACGACAGAATGAAATTTAATAGGGATAAATGCCAAGTTCTACACCTAGGAATAAGACACCAAATGCACAGTTACAAGATGGGGGATACTTGGCTTAGTAATAGAACAAGCAAGAAGGATCTTGGAATTGTCATAGATCACAAGCTGAATATGAGCCAACAGTGTGATGTGGATGCAAAAAAAGCAAATGCTATTTTGGGCTGCATTAATAGTATAGCTTCCAAATTGCACGAGGTGGTGGTTCCCCTCTATTCAGCACTGGTTAGAAGCATGCAGACAAGCTGGAGAGGGTTCAGAGGAGGGCAACAAGGAAGATCAGGGGTCTGGAAACAAAGCCCGATGAGGAGAGACTGAAAGAACTGGACATGTTTAGCCTTGAGAAGATGGAGGGGAGACATGATAACACTCTTCAAGGACTTGAAAGATTGTCACACAGAGGAGGGCCAGGATCTCTCCTTGATCAACCCAGAGTGTAGGACACGGAATAATGGGCTCAAGTGACAGGAAGCCAGATTCCGGCTGGACAGCAGGAAAAACGTCCTGACTGTTAGAGCAGTACAACAATGGAACCAATGACCTAGGGAGGCGGTGGGCTCTCCCACATTAGAGGCCTTCAAGAGGCAGCTGGACAACCATCTGTCAGGGATGCTTTAAGGTAGATTCCTGCATTGAGCAGGGGGTTGGACTCAATGGCCTTATAGGCCCCTTCCAACTCTACGATTCTATAATTCTATGTATGGAAGTTCCTTTCCTTCAACGCAACTGAGGACGTTTGGCCCTCACTTCCAACCACCCTTCACCACTGAACAACATTTACTTCTTCCTCTCAGGCCTCAAGCCACTTCCTTCCATTTCCATATTGGGAAAAGTTGGAAAAATCTAGTTCTCACAGCCTAGAGTCAAAGCGGTGGATTGTAGCACTGGGGACGAACCATTAGGTTAGCTTGAATGCTGCATATCAGATTAGACTTCTGATATGCAGGCATCAGCTTGCAAAGACATGCTTGCCCTAACATAACTGGAACACATTACAAAGGAAAGAAACAGGATTATTGGCCCAGGAGTGTTGGCTGATTGCAATATCATTGTCAAGTAATCAAAGAATATTATCCTTACATGATACATCTGCCTGGCCAACCCTCTTGGGTGTGCCTGCCAGAGTTCATCATGTGCCGCCCTTGATGGATTTCCAGCAAGATGTAGATGACAGGGAATGGCTCTCTGAACGGTTCACAAAAATGCACACTACAAGATAATAAAAACATAATAATAATAATAATAATAATAATAATAATAATAATAAATAATTTGTAGCCCGCCTCTCCCTTCGGATCGAGGCAGGGAACAGCAACAATATAAAACACAAAAATCACAACAGTTAAAATTTTAAAAGCAAGAGAAAAATACAACATTAAAAATAAAGAGCATCATCAGACGGGGGAAATCACAATTCCCTACGTCACTTCTCCGCCCCCAATCCTGTCCCACAATACTTCCTCTTTCTTCCTGGAGAAGAAAGAGGAAGTAAACAAAGACCACATGGGCCATTCAGGGGCCATTTTTATCGCACCGCTTTTCCTGCCCGCAGCAGGAAATGGTGGCACATTCCGTTTCCAAAAAAAAAGTCAAATTTTGGGGGTCTGTTTTGTGATGGAAAGGAGGCAAGAAGGAGCAGGAGGCGTGGGGGAGGTAAACGTCATCATCAAAAGGACGCCCCCAAAAAACCTGAGTGGGCAGAAGCGAGCATGCGATAAAACGCTCGTTTGATGAACCCCATAGTCTCTAACGTACAACATTTAAAACAACGTAAACAGCTTAAACCATTACGTTACGATAGTGGACCTGGTAAAGACAGTTGACATAAATGCCTCATCATATGCCGTCGAATGCCTAGGAGTAGAGGAAAGTCTTAACCTGGCTCTGGAATAATGACAATGTTGGCACCAGGTGTACATCAGTGGGAAGATCATTTCATAATTGGGGGGGGGGCACCGCTGAGAAGGCCGTCTTCCTTGAGCCTCCCACAAAGGAAGCATTTGGAGGAAAGCTTTAGATGTTGATTGTAGCATCCGGGTAGGTTCATCCCAGGAGAGGCACTCGGTCAGGTATTGCAGTCCTGAGCCGTGTAAGATGTTATCGTTCAAAACCAGCACCTTGGATTTTATTTCATATAAAAATAGTATACATTTAAAACAGCTGCAAACTCTCAGCCAGGCCTGCTTATAGTCCTGGGGTCAATTAAAAACTCAGTATATGCTGTTAAATGCCTAGGAGAAGAGGAAAGTTTTGACCTGGCACCGAAAAGATAACAATGTTGGCATCAGGCAAGTCTCTTTGGGGAGGTAATTCCATAATTGGGGGGGCCACCACTGAAAAGGCCCTTTCCCTTGCTGCCATCCTCCGATCTTCCCTCAGAGTAGGCACCCTGAAGACAGCCTTAGATGTTGAGCTTAGTTTACGGGTAGGTTCATGTCGGGAGACGTATTCCGTCAGGTATTATGGTCCCAAACCATGTAAGGCTTTATAGGTTAAAACCAGCACCTTGAATCGGGCTCGGAAACATACAGGCAGCCTATGCAAGTGGGCCAGTTGGTTTTATATGTTTGAACCTCTTGGTCCGGGTTATTAGTCTGGCTGCCGCCTTTTTCACAAGCTGCATCTTCTGAACCATCTTCAAAGGCAGCCCCACATAGAGTGCATTGCAGTAATCTAACTTGGACGTTACCAGAGCATAGACAACTGAAGCCAAGTTATCCCTGTCCAGATAGGGGCTTAGCTGGGCCACCAACCGAAGTTGGTAGAAGGCACTCCGTGCCACTGAGGCCACCTGCGCCACAAGTGACAGAGATGGTTCTAGGAGAACCCCCAAGCTACGAACTTGCTCTTTCAGGGGGAGTGCAACCCCATCCAGAACAGGTTGAAGACCCTCCATCCGGTCAGCAGAACCACCCACTAACAGCATCTATCAAGAGAAGGGATCTGCTTACAGAAGGTCCTTCTGCCTGACCCCATTCAGTAGGGTCTCCTGACTCTCTGTAGCATATTTCTAGAGGGCTGGAGGAGCTGTTTTGCAAAGTAGGGAGTGGGGAGTGCTGTTGATCAGCATGAATCTGGATCCAACCCCTTGCATGCAGAAGAATGGGAGCATTCACACATAGGAACCCTGACTTAGCACACCATGGGGTGTATGAGCTGCATGCTAGTGAATGGAGCCTGTTCATTCCTGCTTCACCCCTTCCTTGAGTGATGGATTGACTGCATTTGTATACAGCCCAATACCTGAACCTCTCTGGGTGGTTCATTCATGAACGCAGAGAAACAAATCTTTTTTTAAAATTATCTAGATCAGCCTTTTCCAAGCCGCACACTCCAGATGTCACTATGGTCTGGGGATGATGGGGGTTGTATAGACAAACACAGTGGGGGGGGGGCGGGTCACAAGGTTGGAGTTGATGCATAAAGAACGGATGAGCAAGAAACTGACTAGGGGTGTCTGAAAAGCAAGTTTACTTTGGCAAGTTTGGGAGCTGTGGCACAATGGACAGATAAGGATGGAACAGGGACAACATTTTTTGTGTGTTCATATTTACCCATCATTAATTACTGTCAACGAAAGCCGGATACGCCCATGTACAACAACCCCCACAGTTTTCTTTTCCACACAAAGAGCTTTCTGATAAGAAAACAAGAACCATTCTTGTTTTGATTTAAAAAAAAAAAAGCTTTGGAGTATTAAAAATAGTTTCCAAAAGCTGAAAATATTTCTTTTTAGGAAATTCAAAATGACATCATAAATTCCTCTTTGCTTCTCACAAGTGACAATGGGAAGTATGACGTCCATCCTATCCCATTCTTAACGCTGTCACCCTTCACGGGGGCTCAGCAATAACCCAGCAAGGTTTGCTTCCCTGGTGAGATGCAACCATTTGCCAAAACAGGAATCTCTTAGCATCTCAACAGGAAATTCTATTTTTGCTCCATGTTTGAATTAATAGGACATATACAAAATGTGCGCTAAAATTAAAGCATCTTTCTCTCCCAGGTTCCTGGGGTTCTCAACAACGAATCTCTCTGATCCACCATGACCTGAGCAACGATATTTATTTTTCCCTGATGTGTCAACCAAGTAAAGAGTTTACATTTCAAAGGGAAGAATCACTCAGCTGGTCTATTAAGTGCATAGGATGGAATTCAACAGCTCTGTGTCAGAGAGCACAACTGTACACTGGAATTGCAGTGACTGCAGGTGTGTTGAGTGCTAAATTGCAGGTGCACTGGTGCAAAAGTTCTGGATCCAGGTGCCAGTTGGGCTATTTTTCTTGGGAAAGCTTACCTTCATTTCCAGTGTGTTTGGATGGCATAATCCAGCCATGAGTGTGCTTGTGCAATGCTGAAATGTAAGTTTGGGTGCCTCTACAAGAGCGATTTAAAGCTCTTCCAAGGCACATTAAATTTTTTACCTCTACAAGAGCGGACAAATCGGGGGCCCAGGCGCTTTTTCTGTCTGATTATGCGCATTATCGAATGCACGTTAAATAGCGAGTTTTAATTTTCGGCGGGAGTTAAAGCGCCTTATGACCACGTAAACAAGCGATGCTCCGCATTTCAAACACTTTGGTCCCCTCTACAAGAATTCGGTTTGACGCCCAATCGTCCGATTATGCGCATCTTCTCGCAATCGCTTCTACGCCTAATCCCTATACACGGGAGGTAGTGAAGCGCATTACTGGTTGCATGAAATGCGCTTTAAAGTGTTTAAATGCGGAGTATCGCTTGTTTACATGGTAATAAGGCACTTCAACTCCCACGGTAAATTAAAACTCGCTATTTAACGTGCATTTGATAATGCGCATAATCGGACAGAAAAAGCGTCTCGACCCCCGATTTGCGCTCCGCTCTTGTAGAGGTAAAATTTTTAATACGCCTTGAAAGAGCTTTAAATCACTCTTGTAGAGGCACCTTTTAAAGCGCATTTCATACTGCCGGTTATGCGTTTCACCGGCTGTCATTTATAGGAATTAGGCGTAAAAGCGATGGTGAGAAGATGCGCATAATCGGGCAACCGGGCGTCAAGCTGAATTCTTGTAGAGGGAACCTTTGTGAGAGTTGCCACCAAATTCCAGCTAAAATGTTCAAGTCAAGGTTCTGCCAGTTCAGAAAAGTTTCCTGAAACTACTGCCAGACATAACAGCAGGGTCTGTATGGGACTCTCACTGCACTGACTTACTTTCTTGGTTACGGTCTCAAGATCAAAAGTTTATGCATCTTTTAATGCCACAGCATCTGTGATGCTATTTTATCTCGAGAGACCTACCCATGCACAAAAATGGTTATCGTGCAGCTTTAAAAAGACAAAATCCAAAATCCAATGACAAAATGCATCTCAACTATGAGCTAAACACCCAGGGATATGGATTAGAGCTGGGTGGACAACCTTCCTTCTATCACATTAATTTGTGTAGGGTAATCATATGGAATGGAGGACAGGGCTCCTGTAGCTTTAACAGTTGTATAGAAAAGGGAATTTTAGCAGTCATTTATAGGCATGCAGCACCTGGTGAGATTTCCTCTTCATCATGACAGGTAAAGCTGCAGGAGACAGCAGAGCTCCTACAGCTTTAACTGTTGTGATGAAGAGGAAATTTCATCAGGTGCCCGATTGCATGACATCTGCTGAAATTCCCTTTTCTATATAACTGTTAAAGCTACAGGAGCCCTGTCCTCCCTTCCCTGTGGCCACCCTACACTTGTGGATAATCTGTCTGGGGCCATTTGCTGGTGGTGGATCTCTTTTGCCCAAGGTATACACAGGGCTTTTGGAATCAGATCAAGGGCCACAGGTGATCCACTAGAGATAAGAATAAGAATAAGAATAAGAATAATTCTTACCCGTCTCTCCCTCTAGATTGAAGTGGGGAACAACATTAAATACAAAACAGCATAAAATACAAAAAACTGATTAAAAACTTGTAAAACTAATGAATTATCAAAAACGTATAAAACTAATACATTATTAAAATAACAATGAAACATCTTAAAATTCAACTAGGTAGGCCTGCCGGAAGAGATCAGTCTTTATAGCTTTCTTAAATTCTAAAAGACTGTTATGTTGACAAGTCTCCTCCGGCAGGCCATTCCACAGTCTGGGAGCGGCAGAAGAGAAGGTCCTCTGGATAATGGTTGTCAGCCTAGTTTTGACTGACTGAAGTAAATTCTTCCCAGATTGTATGGGGGAAGGAAATCCCGCAGGTAACCTGAACCCAATCATGTGTTGCCATGTGTACCACTTTACAGAGGTCACTCCCGCATTCGAAGGGCTGTCAGAAGACAGTTCTCTCTTTGAGCCTTGGACCTGGCTGTCCAGACTAAGTCCAGTTTAAAGATTAAAAAAACATTTGCAGGTAGAACAGCAGGGCCTTGAAGTTGACCACCAACCGTTAGCAAACTGAGCAGAAATCCAGGTCACCTGTCACCGCCTTCTTTACCATGGTGAGATCTATTGGTTTTCTATTTGAACTACAGTAATTACTTATAAATTTCGTCTATGTGTATAAACTAGCACAGGCACATTTTATACAAATCTGTATCCTCCTTTGTTCTCTTTTGGCGATGTGTAAATGGCCACCCTACTGCCCAATCCTGCATTAGAGTGAATCCAAATCAGGGCCGGCCCTACCATTAGTAAGGGTTAAGCAATCGCCTCAGGTGGCAGATGCTGAGATGTAGAAGCAAGTAGGAAGATGTTCCATCGCTAGTATTGAAGAAACAATCTAGTCAGTTTTTATAAATGAAATGGAAGAGTTTCCCATCTTGTTCTCCGCCAGCTCTGATCCAAAATAGGGCATTTTTTCTTTCTTTTTTTTAGCCCCTGCTTATGATGTGTTGTAAACTGAGTGGAAAAAGTGACTGGGAGGGACGGTTTCCTACTAAATGCCTGAGTAGAACTGGGGCTCCATGCATTGTCTTCGAGATAAAAAAAGGTTGAGTATCAGCAAAATAATAATAATACTATTAATAATGATGATGATGATAATAATAATAATAAAAATATATATATTTATTTATTACCCGCCTCTCCCAACGGATCGAGGCGGGGAACAGCATCAAACATAAAATACAAAACTAATTAAAACACATAAAAACAATACATCATTAAAATACCAATAAAACACTTTAAAATTCATCTGGGTAGGCCTGCTGGAAGAGATCAGTCTTTATAGATCTTTTAAATTCCTGAGAACTAGTGAGTTGGCGAATCTCTCCTGGCAGGTCATTCCACAATCTGGGAGTGGCAGAAGAGAAGGTCCTCTGGGTAACGGTTGTCAGTCTAGCCCTCAGGATAACTGAAAATCCACAATACTTTTTTTTAAGCCAACCTAATAAAAGTATTATATATGTTATTGTCCCTCTTTGTGTGTTGTTGTGCATTTTTTTAAAAAAAAATCTAGATTAAATCGAACAATTAAAAAACAACAAGCCATCACCGGCTGCTTCATAGATATGACTCAATTTCAGTTCAGGAAGGAGATTTATTTTTGGTGGAAATTTGTTGTAGGGGATAAAATAGTATTAATATAAATAGATTTTGTCCGTGCCAAGTATATGTTACTATATGGAATGGAGATAGAGATGGCTGTAGAAGTCCCATGGTTTGTCCATCATCTGGAGCTCAAATAGGCCTGGAGCCTAGGGTGACCATATTTGGGAAACCAAAAAAGAAGACACCCTATGGTGGGGGTGAGAAAGGGGCTTTCTGAGGCCTCTGGAAAGCATGTCATTCCTGCCCCCCCCCCCCCATGCACCAATCGGGGCCTTTTCTATAATGTTCAGGAATTACATATTGTCCCCTTTAAGGCCCTGTTTGGAGCAGGGGGTGGTGTTGGAATGACACACCTCCATAAAGCATGCCATTCCCCCCCCCCCGCCACGCTAATGGTGGCCTTAAAGGGGAAAGCGTGTCATTCTAGGACATTATAGAAAATTCCCCCTGATGCCCAGGATAGAACAAAAACCAGGACAGATCCGGGGAAATCCTGACAGTTGGTCACCCTACGTGATCAGGCAGAGAAAATGGTGAATATACAAATAAAAAAGGGATGACTTATGTCAGTTTGTGATGAACTTAGGGTGAAGTAGGCTTAATATCTTGTCCGGACTTTGCCCTTACGATTACGATCGATGTATTTAGACTTGAGCTTTGGCTGAGAAATTCAACAAAGACAAAAGAAAAGAAAACAACATACTTAAGTATGAGGGAGAATTTGAGAGAGAAAGGGATGCTTTGGAGCACATTTTTCTGCTTCGCTTGGAATAGTCGGAGGAGGACATTATTTTTAAAAACCTGAAAACAGGAAATGCTTATCAATGGCTTAGGAAGTTCCTATTACTTGGTGGAAGTGTTACTTTAGGGTCATTGCTCTTTTCAGGAGTTGTTTGCGAGTAATTTAAGGCTCGTGATGGGCGTAGGACCATCCCTGGAAGTCGAGGAGAGGCTCTCAGGCTGGAACTGATAGTGGAAGGAGTGGAGGAAGAGGAGAACCTCTATTATCTTACATGTCCATTCTGTACATTTGCACCGATAATGTTTTCATTGTTTGCTGTGGTAAATTAGTATCCTGTTTTTGTTCTTTATTCAGATCAGGAAGCAGCAAACTTACGTCTTTTTTTAAAAAAAAGGTTTTCAAAGAAATTCTCTTCCATTTTTTTTGTTATTCACATTATGTTTGCATGCACAGGGCACTGTGCAGATATATAGCTGTCTACCCCTTAATCACAATTAAGGGAAGGTTGGCTACTTATGAACTGCCAAAAAAAAGAGAACACTGATTTGCGTATGATTGGTATAGATTCAAATTTAGAAATAATTATTATACTTTAAATAAAAATATAGTTTATGTGACTAGGTGATCTCTGTACCTGCCTGTTCGGTCTAATGCCCAGGTGTTCCCTGTTCATGGGCAACAGATGTTATTTGTTGTTTTAATTTTTTTAAATCAAACTTGGATAGGACAGGCATTCAAAGAGAGGACTATCCTCTGCATAAGAGGATGCATGGTCACCCTAGTTGTGATTTTTACTTCATGGCCAACTGATTTATGTTACATAGCTGTGCTTTGTTTTAGCCATAAGGTAAGTTGATATTGGCGTTTTATTGTAGTATGTCACCTGGATGTGTTGACCATGAGGGGTGGTAGATAAATCTTTTTAAATAAATAAAAATAAAGAAATAGTCTCAATAGCAGCGATCCCGAAACATTTTGTATTTAACTGTGCCTTCAAAAGGCGCTGTCTCAAAAAATTCTTCACCCAACATGCACTAATATGAAAGGACCTAACTCTCCCTGACAGGGCCAGATTAAGACATGCTGAGGCTCTAAGCCATATCAAGATTCACAGGCCCCATACCGTAAAAATAAAGAGGGGGAAAAGTATATTATGTTATAATAGGAGGGGGAAAAGAAGGGTACCACCCAGCATTAGGGGCGCTTGTAGTCTAATGGTGTTAGATAGCCTTCTCTGAAGATCGGTACAAAAGCAGTAATAAAGTAAGTTGATTTGAACATCTTCTCAACTGGCTCTAGCTTACATTTGTTACCTCCCATACTAAATGCTGTATTGTCACACTTCCTCTACATCATCATCATCATCATCATCATCATATTTATTTATTTCTAACCCGCCTCTCCCTCTGGATCGAGGCAGGGAACAACAATAAATATAAATACAAAGACCATAAAATAGATAAAACATTAAAAACAAATAAAAACCAATACATTATTAAAAACATCTTAAAATTCAACTGGGTAGGCCTGCTGGAAGAGATTAAATTCAAGGAGACTACTAATTTGTCGAATCTCCTCCAGCAGGTCATTCCACAGTCTGGGAGCGGCAGAAGAGAAGGTCCTCTGGGTAACGGTTGTCAGCCTAGTCTTGGCCGACTGCAGTAAGTTCTTCCCAGAGGACCTGAGCATGCAGGGCGGATTATATGGGAGAAGGCGATCCCGCAGGTAACCTGGACCCAAACCATGTAGGGCTTTAAAGGTAAAGCCCAGCGGAGCTTTTCAGAGTTGTCCGGGGGCTATTACATACCGGCCCCAAGGATGTGGTACAACCATCTGAGGCCCGCTGTACTGAATTTGCTAGGCACTTCCAGAATAAAATCTTGGGCATCTGCCAGGACTTAGACTCCAGTGTTATAGCAGGTGAATCTAGCAAGGTGTCCAGAGCACAGGCTTGTCCTGTTTTCTTGGATGAGTTTCAGTTGATACAGCTCGAGGATGTTGACAAGGTGCTTGGACAGGTTTGTGCAACCACCTCTGTATTGGATCCTTGCCCCTCTTGGCTAATAAAAGCTACCAGGGATGGAACAGCCGGCTGGGCTAGGGAAGTGATTAATGCCTCTCTACGAGAGAGAGTGGTCCCAGGCCGTTTGAAGGAGGCAGTAGTGAGACCACTCCTGAAGAAATCTTCCCTAGACCCCGAAAATCTGAATAACTATAAGCCGGTGGCAAATATTCCATTTGTGGGCAAGGTCCTTGAGCAAGTGGTTGCAAGCCAGCTCCAGACACTCTTGGATGAGACTGATTATCTGGATCCATTTCAGTCGGATTTCAGGCCTGGTTTTGGTACGGAAACAGCCTTGGTCACCCTGTATGATGACCTATGTCGGGAGAAAGACAAGGGGAGTGTGACTCTGTTGATTCCCCTTGATGTTTCAGCAGCTTTCGATACCATCGACCATGGTATCCTTCTGGGACGACTGGCTGATTTGGGAGTGGGAGGCACTGCATTCCAGTGGTTCTGCTCCTACTTGGCGGGATGGCTCCAGAAGGTGGTGCTTGGGGAACATTGCTCGGCCCCGTGGATTCTCCAGTATGGGGTTCCTCAGGGGTCAGTCTTGTCCCCCATGCTGTTCAACGTCTACATGAAACTGTTGGAAGCGGTCATCCAGAGTTTTGGAGTGCATTGTCATCAGTACGCTGACGACACACAACTCTATTTCTCCTTTTCATTTTCAGCAGGTGAGGCTGTGGATGTGCTGAACCAGTGCCTGGCTGCGACAATGGACTGGATGAGGGCTAACAAACTGAAACTCAATCCAGACAAGACTGAGATGCTGTTAGTGGGTTGTTCTGCTGACCGGATGGAGGGTGTTCAACCTGTTCTGGATGGGGTTGCACTCCCCCTGAAGGAGCGGGTTCGTAGCTTGGAGCTTCTCCTAGAACCATCTCTGTCACTTGAGGCTCAGGTGGCCTCAGTGGCACGGAGTGCCTTCTACCAACTTCGGTTGGTGGCCCAGCTACGCCCCTATTTGGACAGGGATAACCTGGCTTCAGTTGTCTATGCTCTGGTAATCTCTAAATTGGATTACTGCAATGCACTCTACGTGGGGCTGCCTTTGAAGACAGTTCAGAAACTGCAGTTTGTGCAAAATGCAGCGGCCAGAGTGATAACAGGAACCAGAAGGTTTGAGCATATAAGACCTACTCTGGCCTGCTTGCATTGGCTGCCTATACGTTTCCAAGCCCAATTCAAGGTGCTGGTTCTAACCTATAAAACCTTACACGGCTTGGGACCACAATACCTGATGAAACGCCTCTCCCGACACGAACCTACCCGTACACTACAATCTACATCTAAGGTTCTCCTCCGGTTGCCTACTCCGAGGGAGGCACGGAGGGTGGCAACAAGGGAGAGGGCCTTTTCAGTGGTGGACCCCCAGATCAAGACTTTCCTCTTCTCCCAGGCATTTAACAGCATATGATGAGGGTTTTGTGTTGTTATGTTGTTGTTGTGCTTTGACCCAGAAGGATATTGTAATTTTAACTTGTTTTTATGCTTTATGGTTTTTAAATTTTGTATATCGGTGTTTTTAATGTTCAGTGTTTTTAATTTTTGTAAACCACCCAGAGAGCTTCGGCTATGGGGCGGTATATAAATGGAATAAAATAAATAAATAAATAAATAAACCAACACTTTATACTTCGCCCGGAAACTAATTGGCAGCCAGTGAAGCGATTTTAAAGCTGGCGTTATATGGTCATCCCTAGGTGTACTGGTGACCAACTTGGCTGCCATATTTTGACCTAGTTGAAGTTTCCGGACTAGGCACAGAGGTAGCCCTATGTACAGCGCATTGCAGAAGTCAAGCCTCAAAGTTACCCGCGTGCACTACCGTCTTTAGGTCTTCCAACTCTAGGAAGGGGCGCAGCTGGCGCATCAGCCGAAGCTGATAATAGGCACTCCCAACAAACTTCCCAACAAATCACCAAAGCAATTTCAACTTCATTATCTCAAGCTTAATTTCCTCCAATGTATTTACAGACCCCTCATAAAATGAGGCCCTAAGCCATGGATTACCTGGCTTGTTCCTAAATCCGGCACTACTTACTATGTATAGGTTGTACCACTTTATGCTGTGGGTGGGTGGGGCTCCCATGAAAATGCGCCCCTATTCAGCCATGTCCCCCCACCACCACATCAGTCTGCAGGGATGCAATGTAGAGGCAGCTTTATCACATCTGTGAGAAGAACTAGGCCTTGGATCAAAAATGGGCAACTTGGGGCCCTCCAATGTTTTGCCCTACAACTCCCATCAGCCCTAGCCAGCATAGCCAATGGTGGGGAATGATGGGAGTTGTAGGCCAAACCCCCCCCCCCCATGTGGAATGCAGCAAATTGCCCACCCCTGCTTGAGAGAGGCCTGAATCATAATATTAAAGATCCCCTCACTGGGGAAAAGGAAAAAAAAGGAAATTGCCCCTCACTGTTGGTGTAGATTTTATAAAATCAATATAAGGAAATGGTTAAACTTGTGAGGTTTGGTCTGTCAGCATAAATTTATTTAGGTTTGCCAAGAGGTTTTCCCAGGCTAATGTTATCAGGGTTTCTCCGGCGTCTGACATTTCCCTAGGGCTTGATATCAGTCTACAGCATTTCCTCAGGGGCAGCATCAGGGCGAAGAGATCCAGTTTTCCCCCCTGACAACGAAGTTTCTGCCAGTAAAGGCAGCGTGCAGGACTGGATGAATGTGAACAAGTTCTCTACCTGAAATCACACCTTGAGCTCCTTTCCATACAGAAGATGCTTGTGATAAGAACAGCAGCAACAATAAATTAACAAACTCTTCTCATGTTGTCACCTGGATGTTCACAATCTACAATGGCACCAAGGCTAAAACTGGTCCCCCTGAATGGAGTTCCTGGTTCTCTATTGGTCTATAGCTCATCAGTTTGCTCCCAGAAGTGCAAAAGTATATTTTGGCAGGGTTTCCCATTGCAAGAAAGTGGGTTCAACCCAGATTTAGTTATCCTTGGAGCAGACCCATTGAAATCAATGGGACTTAGGCTAATCAGGACTGACTTAAGTCTTGTTGATTTCAACTCCAAGTTTGGGGGTGCTGGCTGGCTGAGGAATGCTGGGTGTTTTAGGACTTTTTCTGTCTAAACATGCATAGGATTGTGCCTCAAGTCTGGATCTAACCCAGTATATATTTAAACAATAATTGGTCCTTTGGGATAAAGAAAAGTGTTCAGGGCTACTCCAAATAGCCTTGCTAGGTTGCAATCCAAAGGGCTGCATCCAAGACTGACCATCTGCCAATGGAATGGAAACCACTGGTGGAACAGATTTCATCTCCCCACCTCCACAGCCTCCTCAAATCTACTCTACAGGATTGGGCCCACCTCTGGAACAGATGTAGGATGTGCACAGGGAGTCCAGTGACATGGTGGACGTCCACTTGCACAACATTGGATTTAATCCAATAAATGCTCCTCTTTTAACCAATCTGGCAGAGTATTGTGGTCCCATAATTCACCCTGCACTTTCATCCACTGTGGGGTGCAATCAAAATCCTCCTTGCTGGAGCTGCCTGGGGTGGGTGCTGATCCAGAAGGTAGGAGACTTGTCATTGATTTGTCCTTCAGGTTGCAGGGCTTATTACAAAAAAAAAACCACCACAGACGGCTTCTCCTGGTTCGAACTTGTCCACCTTATCCTAAGACGAGCTTTTGGACCTTGGCATTTCCTGTCCAGTTAAAGATGAGGAGTCATTTGAGGTGGATTGAACGATTTAGGTTTGTTATTCCATGCTATGAAAGCAGGAACTGGGTCGGAAAGGTGCCGCGAGAATTTACAGCCTCCTTCCCTAGCCTGGTGCTCTCCAAATAATTAGGACTTCCATACCCATCAGTCCCAGCCAGCATGGCCAAAGGACAGGAATTGTGGGAGTTGTCATCCTAAGCATCTGGAGGGCAGCCGGTTGAGGAAGGCTGCTTTACCATGTTGGGCCTAGGAGCGATGGAGGTATTTGGGATCCAGGTCACATAGCAGAATAGGAGTTTTTAGTTCGTACAAGACCACTTGCTGATAAGTGCAGGGTGGGTTTCTTGGTGGAAAGAGAAAAGACAAAAGAAGTGGTAGGAAAACACGGGATCCGTAGAATGAAAGACAATATCTGGGCCTCCTCCAAGCCGCTCCCCCGTGAAAATTCAGTGAACGAAGCAGGGAGGTTGCACAACACAACTTCATTCGGAAGCACACCCCGAAACGCCATTTCCACAAGCAGACACCAAACAAACCGGATCCGGACTTCATTTTTTAATAATGTTTTAGGATGCAGGTACAAAAAAAGATTAATGCATGAACTTTTTTTTTTTAAAACACATGATAAATGCACTGCAATAAAAGGATGTTTTTACACACACAGAATATATAGTTCTCTATATAATATTAACACAGAGATATAAAATAAGTTATAACTGTCCCGGTTCCGTCTTCCCCCCCCCCTCAAGTCACAGTAGAAGTTCAGCATAGACAAAGCAACGAGGACTCTCACCCCATCCCTGACGCCCAACAAAATCATGGGATGGAAAAGAGGCAAACTTTGAAAGGAGGGAGGGGCAGAGAAGCAGGACATTGCTTGGCTCAGGCTGTTCAACTCGGGATACGATTCAGAAGGATCAATCTAGATATATATATCAGAGGTGAGTGTTGGTGGGGCAAGGCTGAGGTTGATGTGCAAATGGATGCTCATCAGGGGGCAGAACCCTTACCTATAATGTCCCCTGCTCTCCCTTCTCAACCATGGAGAGGGATCAGGAAATGGAATCCTAGAGACTTCTATATGATCCAGGATTCACCTTCTACCTTCCGTTGGTAGAAGGTTTCCGCTCACGCAAGATGCCTACACCCAATTTCTGGGGATCAGGGCTTCCTCCATTCAACAGGGGCCCCAACCCTCTGTCTAGCATTTGGGAGGGGGGGTGCCATGAGGAGGAAGAGGGTAGGGAAATTTGCCAGCCCAGCTGCTCACGTCTAAATCTGAATCCAATCCATGTATATAATAAGATAAAAGGTAAACATACTGAGCAGGATTAGTCCAGCCACAGTTGAGCCAATGTTCATAGGGATGTGAAAAACACTGGCCTATTTTAGGGGTAGGAGAACGGAATGCTGGACTAGATGGATCCTTGGCCTGATCCCTGCCTTTCATCTTGCCAGCATTTCCATTCAAAGGGCTCATTTGAGCTACTAAACCGCCCCCCCCGGTGCCCTCCAGATGTGATGGACTACAACTTCCATCATCCCCAGCCAGCATAACTCAGGGCAACCCATACAACCCCGGCCATACCGTTCTCAGAATTCCAGCGGCACTCGCAATCTCGCAATGCCATCAACCAGAAAAGGGTTCGTTGGACAGAATCCAACGGGATATTTACACCCCCCCCTCCACCAATTCCTTTCTACCCCACCAATTTCCTCCCACGAGCAGTGGCTTCCATTGCGCAAGTGGGGCTCACTGCTTATTCAAGGGAGATTTAGCACTTCCCAGGGGCAGCCCCAGAACGAGAAGAAATGCTCATTTCTGGGAGGAGACAGGCCATTGGAGTCCCCTCATACGAAATCCCTGCTGTGCCAGCCGCGGGGGGCCTCTTGCACAGTGGAATTGGCGTAGCCTAAGAGAATCAGCCAGAGCATAAATGCCCCATTGGATTCTGCCTATTGGGTTGCATTTAATGTTAGTACAACTTCAGTGCCATTCATTTCGATGTGTCAAGTCTAAGTAGGACTACCATTGGCGACAACCCACGGCTTTACGTTTGAATCCCCCAAATGCCCCAAACGCTGAAAGTAGGTTCAAGTGAGGGGTTTTCACCTGAGGTGCCCCCGCCACCCACCCCACAAGAAAATGCAAAAGGCCAGACTAATTAGTTTCCTATGGCTAAAACAGGTCCAGGACTGGCCCTCCACAGAGTCATTCTGCAGATAAATCGGTACCACAAGTATTCAAAAAAAATTTTTTGTAAAAAAAGACACGACAGATAAGGAAGACTGAACGTTGACAAGTGTTCCACAAAAATGCTTAAGACCCAAGTGCAAGTTCTAAGCGCCACTCTTGTCCGGGGGTCTTGTTCATCTAAGGGTTTGGCCCCGGGGTCCATCAGGGATTACAGTGCTGATTTAAAACATTGGGGACAAACCACCCAGGAATACCAAGCTGTTTGACAGAACAATGACGGCAGTGATCCTCACACAACTCCATCACAGCCTTTTTCACTCCCTAGGGATGGGCAGGTAGCCGATGTCTGACCTCCTTGAAATGCTCCAAATTCCTCCTAGGAGCTTGGTTCACTTCGTTAGCAGTCCCGAAGTTGAGTGTCTTCTTTTTTAAAATCTGGAAAAATGCACCTTTTTTAATTGAGAAAAATGTGCATTTTTAAAACTGCATTTTTCCCTGATCAAAAATGTGCATTTCCCCCACAGACTAAAGCATGAAAATGCAGATTTGAGGGGAGGTGGATTCGCGCAAGTGCTCATTTTTAGAAATGCACACATGTGCTAATGCACACTTCAGAATGCGAATGCAAGTTTGGGAAATTGTGACTATTTCCGGAGAATTGTGATCCTGCTCGTGTTTGATTTGGGGTCGCAAGCGTGACATGATCGCATGATTTCCAAACAGGAACGAAATCCTCGTAATCCCTATCACACCCTCAATTCCTATCATAATTTTCCTCTTATTGACACATGTCAGGAAGCCGGGACGTTACCAGGGAAGAGTTAATTGCATATCATCAACGTATGGGACTTAGGGTTGGATCCAGATTTAGTCATACTTAAGAGTAGACCTATTGAAAGCAGTCGGACTTTAGGATAGTTATGACTAATTTAATCGCCATTGATTTCAATGGGTCTTCTCCAAGTATGACTAAATTTGGACCCAATCCTTGGCTTTGCATCAGTTTCCTTGCCACACCTGAAAACTGTTGCAAGCCAAAAAGGGGGCCTCCCATCTCAACAGGTACAACTTAGGTATATTCACTTTGCTCCTCTCCCAGCTTTTCTTGCTAGTGGCCTCTCATTCCGCTAGTTTCCTCTTTGACGGAGGGATGAGATGGGACGGAAGATCATTCGGAAGCTCGTGGCCTTCCAACTTGACTTTGATGAGATGGTTGGCCAGGGCAAACTCGTCGTCATCTAGCATTCCATCCTTATCGATATCGGACAGTTTCCAAATCTTGCCCAGCACCGTGTTCGGCAGCTTGGACCTCACCATCTCCTTCTTGGCATTGGCCCCAGTTATTTTGCCATCGATCGGCGACAACGTGTAGAAGATCTCGTCGTACATGGGCTTATCCCGGGCCACCACCCAATTGGCATCGTCGATTCCTTCTCCCGCTCCTTCGCCGTAGCCATGTCCAAACGGGCCATGCAGGGTGCCTTCAAAGGCGCCTCCTTTCACCATCTGGGCAGGCCTCTGGGACTCCTCCTGGCGGACCAGCACCATGAGCTGGGCAATGTCATTCGCCAACATATCCTCAACGGCCTCCAGCAACTTGTTCTTCAGAGGCTGGAACTTGCTGAAATCTTGACCCTGCAACTGCTCCTGAAAGATGCACGACAGACAGAACAGGGTGACGATTGTGTTACTATTCAATATTATTCATCATCATCATCATCTTTATTTGTGTCCTGCCTCAAGGCGTCTTTACAAAATTAAAACATAGACAGTTAAAAGCTACAAATAAGAGATATGCAAAAGCTAAAAATAGAATCAAATAGGTTTCAGTATTGAAACATTTTGACATTTAAAATATGTATTAAAATTAAAAAATCTTGAACATAGATGGGGGCCCACGTTATTCTCCAAAGGCCTGCTGGAAAAAGAAAGTTTTTACGTGCCTCTAGAAACACATCAAGGAGGGAGCCAGTCTAGCTTCCCGGGGAAGGGAGTTCCAGAGCTTCGGGGCAGCCACTGAGAAGGCCCTCTCCTGCGTACCCACCAGGCATGCCTGGGATGGTGGTGGGACTGAAAGAAGGGCTTCCCCTGAAGACCTCAAAGCACGTGCAGGATTGTAAGGGAGAGATAACCTGGACCCGAGCCGTAGAGGGCTTTATAGGTCATCACCACATCACCATATTCATCATTAGCACCATCATCGCCATTTATTTGTATCCCGCTCTTCCATCCAAAAGGAAGCCCAAAGTGGCTAACGTCATCATCATACAGAACAATTGCAAGTATAGCAGAGATTGGCAACCGTGGGGGCTGGAAGAACCCAAAGGCCATTTTCATCCCCTGGAACTCCCCCCCACCGCAGCTGCATTCTGTGGGGTGCTGCAGGGGACCTGAAAAAGTTTTTACAAACAAGAAAAAGGGCGGCATTAGCACTACAGAGCACTAAATGGGACAAATTCAGCTTGGTTTGAAGCTAGATTTATCTTGTATAGCACTCTTGCCCACCCCTGAAGTATGGTATCAAATAGGGCTGTGCGAGCTTTGAGCCTCGGATTCGAAGTACAAATCATGGAGGCCATTTTCTGACACATCTGCCATTTTATGAGGCACCCGCCATTTCCTCGCACAGCCATAGGCCCCTGTACAGCCTACAACCCCCAGCATGCAGTGCCAGAGAGGGCTGAACTTACTGGGCCCAGGAGGAGAGGAGATCTGTGTCGTGGGCACCACCATTGCCCACTCCTTGGCGCAATCAGCCTCCTCCCCAGTGCGATCTCGCCCGGTGTCCCCGCAATCTGGCCCGGTGTCCCTGCAATCTCACCTGGCAAGGTTGTGGAGACGCTGGGCAAGATCGCGCTGGGAAGGAGGCCGATCGTGCCGAGGAGCGGGCAATGGTGGTGCCGACTGCACGGATGCCCTCCGCTCCTGGGTCCAGTAAATTCAGCCCCAGCACTGCATACTGGGGGGTGCAGGCTGTACGGGGGCCTAGGGCTGTGCAAGGAAATGGCGGATCCATCATAAAATGGCAGATCTGCCAGAAAATGGCCTCCGTGATTTGAACATCGAACCCGAGGCTTGAAGCTTGCACAGCCCTGGTATCAAATAACATTTCAAAAGACACGAATGAAAAATTATCTCACAGTTACCAGAGAGTTCACCCCTCCAATCTCTAAAATCCATGCGCTAATTTGAAAACTAGCTTCATCCCAGTGACCCATTTGGCTGGGACAAGCGTTCTGAGACCTAAGAGCATTTTCAGTCTCTTACCCAGGATAAGTGTTTTCCATCTGTTCCACACAGACGGAGCTGGCTAATGACTTTAAGAGGAGCTACAGCCAGAAACAGGCATCACTGGCTCAGATCTTATTGTTATGCTGCGTAGGGCCGTAGGTTATCGGTCTGCATATGCAATTTTATACATTGCTTTTTGAAGACAAAAAGAAACTCCCATCTGCTAAAGAGGGCTACTGAGTTAAGACAGCCTGTTAAACACAGGTTATGTAGCAGAAAAGCAGAGTTGGTGCTTTACAACAGAGACAGAGATTTTAATAGCTAATCCCTTCCTTGCTTGTAGGCAAAGATGTATTCGTTACCACCCAAGTAGCGACATGTGTTTTGGCAGCTAAGAGACTACGAGGCACGTTTAAAAAAAAAAACCCAGAGGGATAACATGAGTTCCTTTCATATTGAATTTTAAACATCGATATAGTTTATTGCAGAGGGATTATGCATTTACACCTCGGATTGCTGATTATGTTAAACTGTTTGCTTGTTTGTTGTGTCTATGTTGCGGTGGCTTGTGGCTTTAAATCATAAAGTTGTTCGCAGCGTATGAAGCTGCCAAATTTCAAAAACATACTTAACCTTCACGCCACGTTTGGGGAAAGATGTCAACTACCAGCCTTCCTCCACCTGGTTCCCTCCAGATAATTTGGACCACAACTCTCAGCATCCCTGACCATGCTGGCTAAGCCTGCTGCGAGTTGAAGTCCAGAACCTCTGGAGAAGCACCCATTTGGGGAAGGGCTGTCAGATACAGAGCTAAACCGGATTGATGCTGCTATCTTGCCTGCATGGCTGTGTCACGTCATAAGATCATGCAAGAAGGGAGATATTCGCTGGCCACATTTTGTCACAGATCATGTCATGCTACCCGCTGGGGAAGCCTTTCGCAGTGACTTCACCCCAACGGTCATGGATGCCAGGAGTTTTAGTCCAAAACATCTGGAGGGCTCCAGGTTGGAGGAGCTTGCACAGCGCTGTAAGCCTGCGAGACAAACCCTACTGAGTAGCCCTGAATACAAAATAAAACAGTTTAGGCAATGGCCGTTCCCATAGGAGCTTGCCTTGCCTTTAAGATCAGCAGCGAGAGCCCTGCTCTCTGTTAGTGAACATGCAACGTCTGAGCTCACGGAGGCGCTCCGAATTTCTCCGTGAAGCGATCGTCTTTTGTTTCTGATTGGGAAAATGCAAAATTTCAATAGGAAAAAATGCACTTTTTTTTTTAAAAGTGCGCATCCAAAATGCCCTTCTCCCACATAGGCTCAAGCATGAAAATGTGGATGGGGGGGATGCGCATTTGCAAAGGTGCACTTTTGGATGTGAATACAAGTTGGGAAATTGCAAACATTTCCCGAAAAACCCACTCCTGCCCGTGTTTGCATTTGGGGTTGCGAAAGAAACATGTTCATCAGGAACAAAATATTTGTACATCTCTACTTTCGTTTCCGTCCATGTGTGAGTCCAGGCAGGAGGGCACAAGAGACAGAGACAGGGTTTTTTTGGTGGTGGCCTCAAGATTGTGGAACTTTTCGCCAGTGGACATCTGCTGGGCCCTTTCTTTGTTTCCTTTCGGAAAATTACCAAAGGCCTTTCTGTTCCAGTCCGTTTTCCAAGCATGGTTTACATTTTGATATGGTGCTGCTGATCTCGGGGCTTTATTACTGTCCCTTTTAATGTGAATATTTTAACATTCTGACTTTGTGCTGGTATCTATTGACCGGTGCTAATTTTTCTCTTTACTCTGTCGGGATGTTTGTTATCTTCTAATTTGTAAGCAGCTTTGGCTCCTTTTGTAGAAAAGTGGAGAAAAAGCACTATTGCAATCCTATGCATGGCTACTCAGAAGTAAGTTCCACTGAGTTCAGTGGCACTTACTCCCATGTAGGTGTGCCAAGGATTTCAGCTAAATAAACTAAACTTAACCAACACTGTTCCAATTTCCAGCATCGGCCTTTTGGCCTCATACTACATACACCTGTCTTCTTGGAATACCATTTCATATATCTGACAAAGTGGACTCTGTCTAGCCCACGGGAGCTTATGCCACGTTGTGTGGGTTAGTCTTTAAAGTGCCATGGGACACCCGTGTTTTTACCCCAATCAGTGAACATGGCTGCCACTCTGGAGTTGAGAAATGGCATCCATTCCCCACCTTCTTACAACAATAATCAGAGCTGAAAACTAGATTCTCTCCTGGGGTAAAACACTCCTTCCAAACTGGAATGTTATCCAGGTGGTGGCAGGCAAGTTCAGCTCTGCTTCCAACCTATTCAGTGCAGTTGAAACTCAGCAGTTTCTTTCTTTCTTTCATTTATATACCACCCCATAGCCGAAGCTCTCTGGGCGGTTTGCAAAAGTGAAAACTTTGGACATCAAAAACCAATATACCCAATTTAAAAGCATAAAAACAGACAACATATAAAGACGGTATACATTTTAAACAACTGTGAACTCTCAGCCAGGCCTAAATATACTTCTGGGATCAATTAAAAACTCAGCATATGCTGTTAAATGCCTGAGAGAAGAGGAAAGTCTTGACCTGGAGCTGAAAAGGTAACAACGTTGGCGCCACGTGGGCCTCATCGGGGAGATCATTCCTAATTGGGGAGCCACCACTGAGAAGGCCCTCTTCCCTGTTTCCGTCCTCCGAGCTTCCCTTGGAGTAGGCACCCGGAGGAGGGCCGTCACTTCCCCCAGGTTCTATAGTTTCTGGTACTCACTTGCATCTTTTTCAGATTAGGAAAGTCTCCCGGCGAAATCTGATGCTCCCTCTCAATCCGTCCATAGATCTCCCCCAAATTGTTCACGAGTTCTTTCTTCTTATTGTCTTTGCCGAACACGGACGGCATTTCCTTCTTAAGCGAGCTAATGATGTAAGCGTGAACCTAAGGGCAGCACAGAGAGTGGCATCAATATTCTTTAAAAGACCATCAACTGCATCACCCCAAACATTGCTACTACAGAATGCTCCTGAGTCTCCAACGCTGACAGTCGGTCCTTCCACCTCGCATTCCTCACCATTATTTTTTTAAAAACATACTCTTCTTTTCTACAGCCTGCAGCTTTATAATCCTTTCCTCATTTATCCTCGCTATCATTCTGAGGGCAGTTTGTGCTGAGAGACCACAATTTGCCCAAAGCCACCCGGGAAACATTGTGGCAGGAAAAGTATTTAGAATCAGAGAGTTGCAAGATTCCTGCTCCACCAACAACCTACTTAAAATGAACAAAACAAACCCACATCATGTCTAACTGGAAGCTGAGATGATATAGCACAGCCTTCCCCAAATTGGTGCCTCCCAGATGTGGTGGACTACAACTCCCATAATCCTTAGCTAGCATGGGCTAGTTGATGGGAGTGGGAGGATGACACAGTGGATGGACGGGGTGGGGCTTGGATTCTGTTCACCTGCGAAGGTCACTGGGCTTCCTTGAATGGTCTCACTTCTTCAGACCCTGAATGTGAACAAAACTCATCCACTTCGTAAAAATCCCGGGACAATTTCACTGGAAGGATCTAGTTGTCTCTGTTTGGGGCACCTCCCAGTGCTTCGCAGAGAGGCAAAGTATTCCTAAGGACATAGGTCTGGGGGTGTCGAATCTTTTTCAGGTGAAGGGCCGAATTCAATTTCAGAGAAGCTCCCAGGGGCCGCATTCCAGTGGTGGGCGGGGCTGAAGGTAAAAGGAGGCAGAGTCAAAATATTGAGAATACCAGCACATTTTAGCTTAAAGCTTTTACTGCCATTCACTGCACCCATGGTGGAGAGCCATTTCAGAATGGTGAGAACACTGGAAGAGCCAAACCCTTGACCTTAGGGGAAAGGGGTGGGGCCATGAGAAAGGGGGCGGGGCCATCTGGGGAAACTTGGAGCACCTGTGCTTCAACTCCCCTGTCATAGGTGGCTCTGGATGGGCCATATGGCCCAAACCTAAGGCCCATGAAGTTCATAGAACCATAGAATAGTAGAGTTGGAAGGGGCCTCTAAGGCCATCAAGTCCAACCCCTGCTCAATGTAGGAATCCACTTTAAAGTATCCCTGGCAGATGGCTGTCCAGCTGCCTCTTGAATGCCTCTCGAGTGGGAGAGCCCGCGACCTCCCTAGGTCATTGGTTCCACTGTCGTACTGCTCTAACGGTCAGGAAGTTTTTCCTGATATCCAGCTGGAATTTGGCTTCCTGTAACGTGAACCCATTATTCCACATCCTGCACTCTGGGATGATGGAGAAGAGATCCTGGCCCTCCTCAGTGTGACAACCTTTCAAGTATTTGAAGAGTGCTATCATGTCTCCCCTCGGTCTTCTCTTCTCAAGGCTAAACATGCCCAGTTCTTTCAGTCTCTCCTCATAGGGCTTTGTTTCCAGACCCCTGATCATCCACGTTGCCCTCCTCTGAACTCGCTCCAGCTTGACTGCATTCTTCTTGAAGTGTGGTGCCCAGAACGGGACGCAATACTCAAGATGGGGCCTAACCAGTGCTGAATAGAGGGGAACCAGTACCTTGCGCGATTTGGAAGCTATACTTCTATTAATGCAGCCCATAATAGCATTTGCTTTTTTTGCAGCCACATCACACTGTTGGCTCATATATTCAGCTTGTGATCTACAACAATTCCAAGATCCTTCTTGCTTGTCGTATTGCTGAGCCAAGTATCCCCCATCTTGTCACTGTGCATTTGGTTTCTTTTTCCTCACTTTCAAACACAGTATGACCTGATCTTCATTCACTCCTACGTTCCCTCTTCAGTGCTAACTACTTTAAGGGTTCTCACTCTCAAAGGAGGCGTACAAATCTGATGTATAATTCAATAAAACAAAGACTGCAGCCCTTTTTTCTGACTATTGCAACAAGAGAAGAGCCCCAGGTCAACCCCCAGCACTCTCTTTCTGACTCTGCGGTGGGGCCTTCGCTGGATTTGCTTGCCTGCCTCTTGATGGCCTCTCTCAAGCTGGTGCTCTGCAGGTGTTTTGGACTTCAAGGCCCATCAGCCCCAGCCAGCACGGCCAACGATCAGGAACGCAGGAATGTGCAATCTGGAGGGCACCGTGGCTGGGAAACTCTTGGCGTTGGGGAAAGCCTTTCCTTCTACACCTGATCACCCTCAGAAGCCAAGGAAGACCCCCTGGGCGTTCCGTGGGGGAGACTCACCTTGGCTAGCCGCGCCCGCTTGATGAGATCGTTCAGCTTCCGAAGGGCGGCGTTGCGGGGCAGGCTTTGGATATCTCTGAAGAGGTCCTGCTCCTCAGCCTCAAAGAGCTTGCGGTTATCTGGGATGTGCAACGGGTGAGACCAGAAGGAGCCAATGTAGACCCGGATCACTTCGGGCGTGTTGACGATCTTCCCCAGAGACCACATGAGAGCGCCGTAGACCCGCATCAGCTGCTGGGTCTCGATCTGGTCCGCTTTGTTGAGGACCACCCTCATTTTATCCTCGTGATTTTTCAGCGCTTTGATGACCTCGGAGAATTCGTCCGAGATGTCCAGCTTGTGGGCGTCGAAGAGGAGAATGATGCGGTCCACCCGCTCTGCAAACCACTCCAGGACAGCGGCAAAGTCATAACCTATGGGGAAGGTGGAGAAGAGAAGAGGGACCATGTGAGAACAGAAGTAATGGAGCTTGGGATACATTCACAGCTGCTCCTGGAAACAAAAAGATTTAAGCGGCGATGGGATCCGAGATAACAGAGGAGATTCCTCTAGGGGGCGGGGCTTGGAGGCCAAGCTCCTCCTCTGAAGGAATCCAAGGAGGCTCCACAGACCTGATTGGGAACCTCCATGGGGCAGATTATGCCCGTGGGATGGAGGTTCCCTATTCCAGGATTAAAAAATGACGATGCCAACGGAGCTTGAAGAAATGCAGGTGAATGTCTTGTGGTATCGTCAGGTGCACCATCCTAACCCGCTTTATTACGTTCTTTCCCCTTCTAAGCCAACTTTACCCTATCTGAGGTGAGTTTCTTTTTGGACAGCTGTAAAGAAAAAGACTTGCCCACCCGTGTTTTCCAGGCCCTTTCTACACCGAAGGGCCTTCGGGGAGGGAGGGGGGGACGATCCCAGACTTACCTGCTTCCGGGATCGTCCCCCAGCGTACAAACGGCAGCGCGATGTCCCAGAAACAAACAGGGACGTTGTGGGCACAATTTTTTAAAAAAACAAAACAAAAACAAAACAGGAACTTGGAGCGCAATTGCACTCCACTGGAAAAGGGTGTTTTTTTAAAAAAAGGAGTCCCAACCCCACTCCCCCCACAATGTCCCCGGACTTCCCCCGGACCAACTCCTTCCCTCTTTGCTGACCCCCACTACTCGTGGGGAGGAGGGAAGAAGCTGGGATGGGCACCCACACCACCCGCGGTCTTCGGGATGGTCCCGGGGCCGCGGGGAAAATCAAGATGACTGGGGAACCAGTCATCCCGGGAAAATGGAGGGGTCGTCCCTGCCTGCCCCCGGGATGCCCTGTGCATCATTTGGATGCACAGGGATGATCCAGGGATGACCCCAGGAAAAATCCATCGTGTAGACATGGCCCCAGTCAGAACGTCATCTTCAGACCAGGTGCTGAGGTACTCTCAAAGAAGGCAGGAAAGCCACACAAGTAGCAAATTGCCACCTTGCCACTTGAACAGAGCCTGGGACATCCCAGCAAGTTAGGAACAGGGCAAAGGATAGCAGTCAGTTAGTAAGTCTCTCATTGCACAGCTCACAGAAACTGGAGCAAGGCTGGCTAATTGCAAACCAAATCTGGTACCTCCATTAAGCTCCAGCATATTTTTTTTTATCAATCAGTAGTAATCTATTTGACAATCTAGACGACATTTTCATCGAGACAGACGTCGTCCGTTACATCATAAGACGACCCAAGTTGCAATATCCTGCTAAACGACAGAAACTGCAGAAACCTTCCCGTCTTCGTATGACGCCATTGCCGTGGCTGGTTAAGAACTACCGCGGTCCATTATGGGATTTCACTGTGCAGGACTGCAGCTTAGGCAGATGCCTTGTTTTGCATTGAAGGCCATAATGGTGTTAAGAAATTCCCTACTCCTTATTTAGCTGGCAGGGCTGCTGCACCACCTACAAAGCAGTGCTTAGGGTAAGGTACACCACCAAGCACTACACCAGCAAAAAGAAGCTGGCTTTGGGGAAAGGAAGTTGAGCTTTATTGCATTTGGATCCTAAATGTTGGTTACTGTTGTAAGATAATGATGATCACGGTGAAATGTGCCTGTTCCCATCCTTTAGCTCCCAGAATCCCTAAACTGTCCCGGGCTGCAAATCAGAGCCTACATGTTATACATGTGAATGTTGAAGACACTCACAGGCTTGCAAAGGCCATCCCTAAAATCCTGTTTATGGGAAACATGTACCGGAAAGGGTGTTTGCGAATCTTCTGTTCTTTTTGAAAGCACACGAGGCAGAAGCAAACTACATTACCGTGGTATCCATGTCAAACTACACTGATCTCTGGTAGAGTATATTTCTGTTGCTTCTGCTGATGGTATTGTTCATGCCATAGAGGGTAATAATACATTTTGTCAAAGGCGCCCTGTACCCACAACTCACAATTCAGAACTATAGCCAAAGCCTTTACGTTTTCCTGACTTTTGAGAGCAAATATTTTCCAGATGGACAGCTATTTTGTATTCGGCATGAGCATCCAAAAGATGGCGCAGGGGCCGTCAGCATTTGACAGCTATTTGACATGTAGCTTTTAGTGCATGACAGCTGACAGGCAGTAGCAGGCATTACTTAGCATGTGGCGTGCAGCATTACACGGTAGCCAATACATGACTTGCAACAGAATCGACTAAGGCCTCATCTACACCTACAGGCTTTCTGGGACTGAGGAGGGGAGGATCCTGGGCTTACCTGCTTCCCAGATCGTCCTCCTGCGTCTAAACGCCACTGCGTCATCCCGGAAGCGAAGAAGGACGTTCCTGGCGTGGCATATTTTTTTAAGGAGACATTTGTGCAATTGCAGGGCCCTGATCCAGCACCTCTGTTAGTTTTTTTTTTTTTTAATCGAAACATTCGGCGCCAGGAAATGCCGACAGCCCTCCCGGGGATGGCGAATAGGCTGCCCCCCACTCCCGATGGGCATGGAGCATCCCTGTACAGCTCCACATCCATTTGAATAGCCCCGCTACTCGCGGGGAGGAGGGAGGACCCGGGAGTGCTCACCACACCGTCCATGACCCTTGGGGTTGTCCCGGACCACGGGAAAAACTGGGAAAACCGCAGTCCCGGTTATCCCAGGACAACTGAGAGGTCATCCCTGGTTGACCCCGGGATCCCGTGTCATCTGGATGCACAGGGACGACCTCGAGCTGACCCCAAGATAACTGGCAGGTGTAGATTAGGCCTAAATCCGATATTGCTGACATATTGAAAATGTCAATCTCTGCATTACATTTGATCATTTTGGCACACTTCCCATCTGGTCTTCCCTCTCTCCCAAGGTAACGTTACTTGGGCTTGGAGGACACGGCGCTTGCGCCACACAGAGAGGGAGGGTTGGGTGGCGATGTGGGCCGCACCGCTCCCTCCGTGGCTTGTTTCATGTGGAACCACATTCTACAGAGCACTGTTGCCAGGGCGGTGGACTGCTTTCAGCCCGAGGACTGTGTCAGATTAGGTGCAACAAGTGGCCCACCTATACTCTGTTGGATTCATCTGCGCGAGGCCACTATCATGGTACAAGTGCATTATGTTCCCAGAGTTTGCTGATACGTGGTCTGGGAAGAGGGACACAGTGGCTCAATTCGGACGACACAATAAACAACTGGTGTGGGGGAAACAATCGTCAGTTGTGTCATTCCAATGCTGCCATAGTCAACTCAGCGCTGATCCTAATCCACACCACAGTTGATTATTTATTACCATGTTGTGTGGGGAGTACCCCATAGGGTTAGCATGAGGGTTAGGGTTAGTCAACCCACCATTGACTTTCGTGTCGTCCGAATTGAGCCAGTCTGTCCGTGGCCTGTTCAGACAACAGGCTAAGCCACGGTTAGGCTGCCAACCCTTTCACAGCAAACGGTTAGTGAGCATGTTTAAGCCGTGGTTATGTAGCAAACCAGGGTTAGGAATGGTTCACACGATACACCAAGCCTTAATGTTCAGCTCAAATGCTTAATCACTGTGGCTTAGCGTGTCGTCTGAACAGGATCTTTGCAATGCAAAGGTGAAAAACCATTGCTGATATATGTTACACTAGAAGGCTACAGATAACCAGCTTGGTCAGGAGCTTCAACTTCAGGCTAAGGAAGGCTTATTCTTTCTCCAAGAGGTAAACAGGCAGACAGCAAAAGGCAAGGGCGGGGAACATCTTGGCAGAAGCGATAGTTTCTAAAGCAGAAGGACAGAAGCGACAATCCCCGGCGGTCCATTTGCGCTGCTTTCTCAGCCAAGAAAGATGAACACATTTCAGGCTCCCAGAGCTAACGTTTTACACTGAGACCACACATTCCGACTGCTGATTTTACCAGAAAGGGAAGCGGAGTCAAGATTCAGCCCTCTTTACATGACAGCAAAGTAGACATGATTTTCAGCTAAAGCAGAGTTGTGCAGGTGTAAACTGTGAGCCGTTGCGCAGATGTGAAAACAATTACAACAACACACAAATTATGCTTCACGTTTTTGAATGATCTCATCAGGACTTAAGCCAGTTTCCAGGAACTAAACATCTCCCTGTGCTTGACCCCACCTACTCTCGGCCAGATTTGGAAGTGAATGTCAGGTTTCCCAGGCGTTACCCAGATTATCAGCATTCTTCAGCCGGCAATACTGAAGAGGCCAAGCTTGGGAAGAGTTCCCTTAGTTTGGCACCTGAAGGTCACTCACTCATGAATCCAAGATCAGTCTCTAAAAGATCATTCTGGCAAGGTCGCTCCGTGGTTAGGAAAACACGGTTCCTATGATTAGTTATTCTTAAGTACAGATCACATTTCCCCTTATCTGGTTCTTTGCACTGGCTGCTTGTCCATATTTACTCTCATAGAAACAAGGCTGGGTATACATGTCAAAATAAATACATACATACACATTATAAGCTGCTCATCACTAAATACTTGCAAACGCCCCTCTCCCTTTTTCCGGTGATGGTAGGCCTGCTTGATCCGTCCATTCTTCCGAATCTGATCTTCCGACTAAACCAGCCTTCCCCAAACTGGTGCCTTGGACTGCAGCATCCACCATGCTGGCTGGGGTGGGGGGGTTGTAGCACAACACCCCTAAAAGGCACCAAGTTGGCTGCTTCGTTCTGAAAGGCGCTATCAGAATAAAGCACGATGGAGTGCGGGTGAAGGCTGGACGAGGTTTCAATACAGGGTACATGCCACGAAGTGGGACCAAAGCAAGCAAGGCCCTGGTGGCTTTTCCCAGCTGGGTGGTTCCTTCTGCAAGAACCAGCAGCGAATGTTCGCGGCAGGTTGTTTTGGTTCCCCCGTGAGCCCAAAGGACCAGCTCCGTGGGAGGGTTGAAATGCAAGAACGTCCGGAGCTCCAAGTGCTTACCTGAGCCGCAGGCCAATCTGTCGGCCAGAAGTGCAGGCTGCTAGAGAGAGACTCCGTCTTCCTAGGCCAAGGCCCACGTTCTGAAGGCTACAAGCTCACATGACGAAGGTTTTTAATTCATTGTTAATGACATGTTCTCCGGCGCTGTGCTCCTATAAAGCTGCAAGTGAGTTGCTATGCTGTGATCAGAGTTATTGCTTTACCTAGAAGTGTGGCTCAGGCATAGCAAGAGGGCTGTGCAGAGAGATGACTCTATAGAAGCGGCAGCATCATTCATGATTATGGTACATTAGGCAAGAATGACCAGCCATTTCCCCCCAATTCCACTCATGTGCTCTGCCGGCTTGATTAACACACTGCCATTGTCTCTGTTATACAGTATAGGCCCGTTCAGGCGATACTTCAGGCTCTGTGGTTAATGGAACTCTGGTTCCCTGGGGTTAGCGCTAACCACAACACTTTAAGCCACGGTTAGAGCCACTAAACCTGCTGCAGATGGTTGGCGAGTGAGCAGGTTTAGCAAAATGCATCGCACCCTGCTGCTTAATCAAAAGCCTTAACCACCAGGGTTTAAGGTGTCTTCTGAACAGGCCCTATAAGAAACTGCTATCCCCAAATTCAGCAAAGCATCTTGCGATTGAGGCATCACCCCTACAAGACTCTGCTTTCATTTAGCACACAATCAAGTTTCTAGTTCTCAGATCCCAGATCCTATAGAACCCCCCCCCCCCCACAGGGCATTGGAAGAAGGACAATGAAATCAATGAGGTCTAGGAGCCCCACGATCTTAAGTAAGAGTTGTGCCATTTGCCGGTTTTGCCGTTTAGATCAATTCTACATGTTGGTCATCTGAAGCCAGACTCACAATCCCAAGTATTGGGTAACAGCAGCCCTGTTCAAAAAAGACGGTGTATGGTGAGGATTAGTTTGTGAAATGGCTGAGAAGAACGCTGCCCTTTTCAAAGCATGTAGTTTTATCAACAAAGCAGCCAAGACTAGGAAGCAGATGGCCGCTTTGGTACAAATGCCTCCATATGGGCATCTGTGCCAGCTGCTATAACCCACTTCTTGGGCTGGAGAAAATGAAACAAGACACTTGTTAGTGAGCAGACAGGGGCAATGCAGAAGTAGTGAGGAACCAGTTCTTTCCGAGTGGGGCAAATCCAGTCCTGTGGCGTTTCCCAGGAGGATCCCTTTCCAACCCAACAGCTGATCATTGGGTGGTTTTCTGACTTTTGTGTAGATTTTTCCCCAGGAAAATGATGGGACTTGCAGTCCAACATATCTAATGGAGCTTCAGGTTGGGGAAGGCTTTAGACTATGCCCTGGGTATACTGTGAAGGCACATGATAAAGAGCCTGAAGGTACAATCCTATGCATGTTTAGACAGAAAGGAGTCCTATAGCTCCCAGCATGCCCCAGCCAGGCTGGGGCATGCTGGGAGCAGTCGGACTTCTTTCTGTCTAAACATGCATAGGATTGTGCCCTAAATGAAACCAAGTAGCTTGAGTTTCTGAAAAAGGCAACGTCTCCATTGGCACCAATACAGGTTCCCCTCTTTTTAACCCCAATGGTGGTGGGGGTGGAGAGGTGAATTTAGGGGAGGAAGTGGCTGGGTGGGAAAATTTAAACTTCCCTTACTTGCATGTGGTGGTTACAATCTGGATTGGGGTCCCCTGTGCTTACTTCAAGGTCAAAATAATGGTGAGGATCAGCTGAGGGTGACCCTATGGAAAGGAGGACTGGGCTCCTGTATCTTTAACAGTTGTACAAAAAAGGGAATTTCAGCAGGGGTCACTTGCATGCATGCAGCACCTGGTGAAATTCCCTCTTCATTGCAACAGTTAAAGCTGCAGGAGCCCTGCCCTCTTGACCAGATACAAAAGAGGGCAGGGCTCCTACAGCTGTAACTGTCGAGATGAAGTGGGGATTTCACCAGGGGCTGCATGCATACAAATGACACCTGCTGAAATCCCCTTTTCTATGCAACTGTTAAAGATACAGGAGCCTGGTCCTCCTTTCCATAGGGTCACTCTAGATCAGCTGCCTACAACGTATTTAACATAGCATTCTAGCTTAGCCCTTGGTATTTCAGGCATCAGGGGAGCATAAAGGCCCAGCCACGAGAGCCCTATTGCTGTTTGGGTGGAAGGAAGGGGGCTGAGAACAGAGGCTCATGGGGACATCCAGGTGCGATCATGGTCCCAATACCATTCACAGCACGATCCCGTTTCTGAATTTCAGAATGGGCTTATGAGGGGGGTGGGAAGTTAAGGGCTATCCAATGTTTTTAAGGACAGTTAATACAAACTAAGCCCATTCTGAGAATTGAGCTAAAGTGTGTCCATTAATAGAGAGACAGACAGACAGACAGACAGACAGACAGACAGACAGACAGACAGACAGAGAGTCTTCCCTATCACTAGTCCCACGAGTTTTTGGCATTCGAATATGGAATTCTAAAACTATTTGCAGTAAGATATTTTCTTACCCGAATTCAGAAAGGCCCTTGAATGTTTGATTCCCATCAGGGGTGTCGTAAGGTTTGGGCTGTTGGGCCCTGCACCCTGAATCTATTTCCCTGGGCCCCAGACCTATTCCATAGAGCCCTGAGTCTTTGTTGGTGCCAATAGAAGGTGTCTTCCTCAGTTAAATTCCCATGCAAGGTTCAAGGGGGAATGCAATTGGGGAGGGAAGGGTTCACTCTCCCTTTCCTACATGCTGAAACACACACACCCTCCCATATTCCCCTGCATGGCGATACAGCCGAGAGAGAAATTACATCAACCCCACACCTGGCATCAGCACACAACATCCTATTTGTTATGTGGTCTCTCGGTTTGGCTACATCAACCAACACAACTTCCATCTACAGCCATTTAGTGACATTATTGCATCCTGTGTCAGAGTTGCATCCTGTTTCCTATGTTATCTGATTGTGTATGTACGCCCACATAAAATCACATGTACAGAAATGGCAGCGAGGATGGACTAAAGCCATTCTGCATAATGCTTTTTGAAGTTAATTCAGCTGACAAAACATTCTGCCAAGGGCAAATCTGGATAGAAAAATAAACCGCGGAGAGTTGCACAGTCTGACATGCAGGTTTCTAGTTCTATGTTACTCTGTCAAAACTACGTCTTCCTATGTCGAGACAGATTCTTTAGACCATCCCTCATCAACCTGGTGCCCACTAGATGCATCCACTACAAAACCTATTTTTACATGAAATATCATTGTATATATTTCTCCTTGACGGGCTAGTCAGAATACAGGACTTTGTCATATATAACTGTCCTACACAAGTGAAATGGAATTTGTTTCCTCAAAATGTGGTGAAGGGCACGAGCTTGGATGGCTTAATATGGGGATTCTACAAACGCATAGAGTACAAGGCTATCAATGGCTGGTTTCACACAACACGACAAGCCAGAGAACAAGCTGATTATGGGTTGTCATAGAATCATGGGTTGTTGTGTGAACACAGCTGCGCTAGCAAACCATAGTTTTGTTAACCACGCACAACCCACAGTTCATAACCCAACATCAAACTATGGGTGCTTTTTGTGGGTTGTTCATGGTTAACCAGTTTGTTAGCATGTCTGGGGTCACACAACACAACCCATGTTTGACAACAACCATGCTCTAGCTTATGAAGCTCACCAGGTGCATTAGGCCAGTCACTCTTATTTATTTGTTTATTTATTATTATCGCATTTATATCCTGCCTTTTTTTCTCCAACGAACCCGAGGCAGCGTACATAATCCTCCTCCTCTTCATTTTATCCTCACAACAACCACCCTGTGAAGTAGGTTAGGCTGAGAGTCTGTGACTGGCCCAAAGTCACCTAGTGAACTTCCATGGCCGAGTGGGGACTAGAACCCGGATCTCCTGACTCACAGCTGAACACTTTAGCCACCACACCACCCTGGCTCTTTCAGCTTGACCTTAGTCGGGATCGTGAAAACAAAAGTCGGGGAAACTGCATGCCTGCTGCTCTCAGCTCTTGGGGCAAATATGTGAGATTAATAATATAAGCCCTATGATGAACACAACTGCAGCTACCACTCACCATATCCATGCAACTGAAATGCTGCCTGCAGGGCTTTTTGAATGCGCAATCCAAGCCCCCCCAAAAGTGCAGTTCCAGGGAGAAAATGTGCATTTCCAAAATATAAGCGCAGTTCAAAATTTAAGTCATACGAAAGCGGCAGAACTTCCCTGCGTCGTTTTCCACATTGGGAAAAACATTCAAAAGCATGAGATCTCCCCTTCTGCTCACAGAGGTACAAGATGTCGCTTCAGATTTAACTCGAGAGGGAGATACAGCCCCCCCCCCCATCCTGCCTTCCCAGCCTGGAGTCAATTTTAAAGCTTTTTAGGACATTCCAAAGCAAATCCCGTGTTCAATCGATAGCACTGAAAGAATGTGCTCAGCAATACCTACTTGGCTTCCACGCTTCTACATTTTGAAAGAAGACATAAGCCAAATCCAGAAGAAAGGCGCCCTTGTCCTGTAATGAGAAGCTGCTCCTTTAACTTTACCTCGGCTAATTCTTTGTTTTTCCCCGGAAAGGATCCCTGGAGTATCGATAACACTGATGCTTTCTAGAACCGCGTTTGGCAGCTGAGCACAGACAAATCTAAGGAGGGGGAAAAAGAGACACAAAAACAATTCACAATCAAGTAATGAGGGGGGAAGAACGCAGATCATACTGAGAGGTTGAGCTGTATGGGGGAATCCATACAGCTCAACCTGTTCACGCGCC
The DNA here is from genome assembly GCA_029215795.1 of Anniella stebbinsi. Lineage (NCBI taxonomy): Eukaryota > Metazoa > Chordata > Lepidosauria > Squamata > Anniellidae > Anniella > Anniella stebbinsi. Next base: position 236,604,285 of record JARDYH010000002.1, read on the forward strand.
TCGTTTTTAAACCCCCAACTTGCGTCCACAGCAGATTGCAAGCCTCCCTTTAGGCCCCGCATGGAAATAATGTACACGTTATTTGTAAGCATTTCTTCACTGTACACATGCTGCCCACCCCCAAAATTGGGAATAGCAGCTTTGCACGCTTTTTCAAATGTATCCATTCTTTATGCACCCATCTCAAATCTACACACCACACCCCTCCTGACCCCGAAACCCATTGCAAGCCTCGGAAGTTTATGGATTTCATCAGCGAGAGGGGTTCCGTCCCATGTTCAGTCCCAGGATGTGTGAGTTGGGTATTCTTGCATAGAATTGCAAGCCCAAAGAATTTCTCACCCACCTCCTACCCAGGTCCCTACTTGTCACTTCTGGTATTCTCCACTATAAATTTTAACACTGTGCATTTGGCAAATATTCATGGTTTGAATTCAGTAAGAGACCCAATGTGGTGTAGTGGCTAAAGTGTTGGACTGGGAGTCGGGAGATCCAGGTTCTAGTCCCCACTGGGTCATGGAAACCCACTGGGTGACTTTGGGCCAGTCATAGACTCTCAGCCCAACCTACCTCACAGGGTTGTTGTTGTGAGGATAAAATGGAAAGGAGGGGGAGGATTATGTACGCCACCTTGGGTTCCTTGGAGGAAAAAAGGCAGGAAATAAATGCAATAATAAATAAATAAATAATAAATAATTGACATCTGGTGTTATTTGACAACCTACCTGACAGGATATTTTTGGGTAGTGCATGTTTAGAAGAGGTTCCACGCCCAATTTCCAAGTGTAACAACCACCATCCCACAGGGCTTCATCATCTTGGGATTCAACGTCCAGCCCATTACCAACTCCTGGCACCAGTTCAGCCCTTGCAGAACCTCACCTGGCTCCGACTACAGAGGGAAACGGAGCCAAGGCTCATCCACACATGGATGACACCTTACTCCAAACCCTCTGGTGATGACTTCACCCGGCGACTTCATACAGATGTTAAGAAACATCTGGGACAAGATGGAATCTCAAGGGACCCCACTGCTCAAACATCATGGGTTTGAGCAGAGCCCCACCAGTGGAACCTTCTGAAAGCGACCCTTCAGGCAGGAGCAGAACCCCCTGTATCACTGAGCCTCCAACATCCAACCTACAGAACTAGTTCAACAGGATACCATGGTTAGGGAGGAGCCATAGCTCAATGGTACAGCCCCAGCTTTGGTTGCAGAAGGTCCTGGCTCAATCCCCGGCTTCTCCAGGAAAGGCCGGAAAAAATCCTCCGTGAAACCCTGGAGAGTCCGCGTGTAAAAATGAGACAACAGAACCTCTCTATCCTTTTAACACCAGCTGGCCACCTACTTCCCCTTACTCAGAGCCTAATATGATGGATGTTTTGGAAATAACTCTGTGATTATTTTTTTTTTAAAAATTAGAAAAAAATTTCCCTAACCACCTGGGTTTTATAACTATTCAATTGCTCGAACACCGAATTAAATTTAGCCCTCACACTTGACAACTCGCGAACCACGCTTTCCCCTCTACCAGAGATTCAACTCTGTCGTGGAGAGAAATGTTTTCATGGGATAATTGAGGTTTCTCAGCAAAATGTGTTTTGTTTTCCCTTCTTTTAAGTATTCCCCTGGCGGGAACCCAACCTTTAGTCATCTCAGCTAGTTAGCATCTGAGAAACAGCATGGCGCTAATTAAATGCCAGATCTGGCCATAAAGTAAACACACACACTGCCTGCTCTGGCCTGTCTCAAAATGGAGCATGCACTTACAAAAACCTGTTTTAGACCAGCCTTCCCCAACCTGGTGCTTTCAAGATGTTTTGGTCTAAAGCTCCCAGCATCCCTCAGCCAGCCTGCAGATACCACGGGCATTATCAGATTTCCCCTCTCCCTGTGCCCTCCCCTAATCTGCCCTTCAGGAGGGTGACCTTCCAAGGCAGATTTTGGGGTGGTCCTGGGGGAGCAAGAGCAAGGGAAAATCCCATGGCAGTGGTTCGTGCATAACGCTAACCCATGGTATGGATTGTTGTGACGTGGGAACACGGTCATACTAACAAACCATGGTTTGTTAACCACAACCAACCCAGAAAGAGAACCCACGGTTTGTTGGTGGGATGTGAACTACGGGTTGTTTAAACCATGGGTTGTCATTGGCTAAATTCGGACGACACAATAAGCAACTGGGGGTGGGGGAGGAAACAATCGTCAGTTGTATTGACTATCGTGTTGTCCGAATGCTGCCATAGTCAACTCAGCGCTGATCCTAATCCACACCACGGTTGATAATTTATTACCATGTTGTGTGGGGAATACCCCCTAGATGAACAACTGTAAAGTTGATTATTACCCCACCATTGACTATCGTGTTGTCCGAATTTAGCCATTATCTGTGAACCCAGAATCATGGGTCATTCCTGCGTTGTTTTGTCAGGCTACAGAGGCGGTGGACAAAAGTAGGGGGGGGCGTTTTACATGCCAGGACTACAGCATCACAAAAGCATTTCGGATACAGGGAGGAAACGGGAGGAGGAGGGAAACAACCAACCCAAGGACTGAGAAAACAAACCATGGTTTGTTCGATCGTCTGTCAGACAACCCCTGGGTAGACCAACAAACTATGGGCCAAGCTTAATTTATATCATGCTATTTGGCTTTAACTATTAATTTTGATCTTCTGTTTTTATCCTTGTTTTGCAGCTTTTAAGACCTGTTGTTATAGTGAACACTTTACAGTTGCTGTTTGAGGCAGGCTCACAGGTGAGCAGCCCAGGTTCAATCCCAGCACTAGACTGGGAGAGCAGGAACGGCAGAGGATGCTGTACATACAGAGGGTGGGGCGGCTGAGCCAATGGGGGAAGGGCAGGCAAAGACAGAAAGAAAGAAAAAGAAAGAAAGAACGAAAGAAAGAAAGAGCGGTGATGAATAGCCGGAGTAGCTGGCTACCAGCTCCAAGCTGCAAGCCACAACTACTAATTATGCCCATATGCTATTGTTCCGCCCTTGTATGATACTCTGCCTGGCAAGTGGGAACACGACCGTTCAGCATTTCTCACAGTTAGATCCCCAGGCAAGAGCAGAACATTTTGGCTTCTCGCTCTACCCACCATACATTCACGTCAAGAGTTGGAAATCCTGGCCCATTCCATCGTCCAAGATCCACCCTCTTCCCAAAGATTCATCCTGCTTAGCCAGACCAAGTGAGTGTCGCTAAGGTGCCTTGGCTAGGACCAGTTATGGGAATTTACTAGTTTAAAAGGTGGGTTTTAAAAAAGAAAAGAAAAGGCCAACTTTTAACTTTAGATTTTTCAGCTTTTCAAATTTTTATTTTAACTAGTTGGGGATGATGGGGTCTGTAGTCCAATGCATTTGGAGGGTGCCAGGTTTGGGAAGGTTGACATATGGAGTGGAAAGGAATATACGCTCACCCTTTCAGGCGGCCTGGAAATCACTTTGCAGAAATACAAATAAAAGTGTGGAATAAAGTTCTCCTTTCTGACCTCGTGTCCAGTTGTCCAGACCAAGCCAGTTTTAGGCAGCAGCTCAGGCGGAAGAAGAGAAAGATCCGCTTCACGTTAAGAGACATGGGTCCTCCAAGCCCATTTCCCATCCATTTTCTCCCTCCGTATCCTTATGGAGCTTTTTATGTTTACTTTCCTTGCACGCCGCCTTGAGTATCAGGTGGCAAAAGAGTGCTCCTGAAAGCTTCATTAAAGTTATGCATTCTCCCTTATGAGCCTGCCCGTCCCGAGGTCTTCAGGGGAGGCCCTTCTATCCATCCCACCACCATCACAGGCACGCCTGGTGGGAACGAGGGAGAGGGCCTTCTTGGTAGCTTCCCCGGGGCTCTGGAACTCCCTCCCCAGGGAAGCTAGACTGGCTCCCTCCTTGGTGTGCTTTCGGAGGCAGACTAAAACTTTTCTGTTTCAGCAGGCCTTTGGGGAGTAGTTCAGACCTTTGCGGATGTATTGCTTATAGTTTGGATTTGTTAAAAAATTATTTGTATTTTAAATATTTTTCATTGTTTTAAGTATTTTATTATTATTATTATTATTATTATTATTATTATTATTATTAATTACACTTATATACTGCCCCATAGCCAAAGCTCTTTCATCATATTTTTAATTTTTGTATATCCCTATCTGTTTTTAACTGTGCATGTTTTAAGTTGTGAGCCACCTTGAGTCCCAGTATTGGGAAAAAGGTGGGAAGTAAATAAATATAATAATAATAATAATAATAATAATAATAATAATAATATTAAAAAAAACAATAAAAGACAGTATGACTTGGAAAAGCCCGTCATGTCCGTCTAGAAAAACTCTGAAGCCAAGTTTAAATCAGCGGAGTGAAAAATGAATGCGGAATTTGGTTTATTCTCACGCAGAGTCCACAAAGGCTAGGGTTTGCCTGGGTTTCCGTCCAAGGAATTGATTTTTCTGCTAAGACTGCTGCATTTGCAAAGCAGCTAGGAATCGAAGAGCCCCATACTGACCTGTTCAAGAAGGCATTGCCAAAGGCGTTGAGTTTCCTGAAAGGCTTTTTGGGATCCACTACCAATGCGTTGCCAGGAATGATGCCCTCCACCTCTCCCTGCATCACGGCGATGAAGGAGTCCGTCGTTGGCTCCGGCCCGATCCTCATCCCAGGGAAATCTTGTTCAAGAAGGTACCTAAGAATGAATATAAAACATCAGATATGTCATTGGTTCAGCTGGGTTGCTGGGTTATTGCATGTCCAGAGGTACGCTACTGCTAGCAAATCTGGAGTTAAAATGCGCCAGCCTTTTCCTTCAATAAACAGGATTAAGAACGCAGGAAGAGCCCTGCTGGATTAGACCAAGGTTCCATCTAGTCCCACATTCTGTTCACATAGCGGCCAACCAGCTTGTTTGAACTTGGAAGATGTTACTGGATTGTTGGAACTTGAAACCGGATTTTTGGAACTTGTAAGACAGACTGGCTTTGTAAAGCCGGTGCTGTCTCCCAAGTTCCAAAAATCTGGTTTCAAGTTCCAACCATCATTTGAATTTGAGCGGCCCATCTCCTCTCTGTAGAATCAGGTTGGGAACTTTCAAAGGAGAATAACAAAAGGACTTAGAAATACCTGCTGTTACAACACAACCTCCCATGTGGAGATACACTCATTCACTGCAGTCAACATAACATCTGCACATGCACTCACTCCCGTGGTTTCCAGGAGATACTCGCAGAACGAGATCACTGTTTATTGCAGGTGCCCCTCTAGATGTGCCACACAACCCCCACCATGCGTTCTGGTTTGATGGGTGTTGTAGTCCAACACATCTGGAGGCACCAGGTCGGGAAAGCCGGGTTTATTATATTTATGCACTGTACAAAAATGCTCTGATGCTATATAGAGCAGAGTTAAACTATGGAATTTGCTACCACATGGGGTAGTGATGGCCGCCATTTTGGATGGCTTTAAAATGGGGTTGGATAAATTCCTGGAGGAGGTTAACAATGGTTACTAGCCCTGATGGCTCTGTGCTACCTCCAGAAGCAGAGGCAGCAAGCCTATGTATACCAGTTGCTGGGGAACATGGGCAGGAGGGTGCGGTCGCCCTCATGTCCTGCTTGTGGGTTCCCCACAGGCAGTTGGTTGGCCATTGTGTGAGCAGAGTGCTGGACTAGATGGACTCTTGGTCTGATCCAGCCTCAGGGCTCTTCTCATGTTCTTCTGTGCATGGAAATCTACCCTGCTGACTCCAGTCATGCGTCCAGTTGAATGTCGCTATGCTCCTGCAACTGCTGGGAATTCAGGAGAACTGGGGGTTGATGCCAGACAGCTCTCTACACCGTTAGAATGATCACATGGGACATTGTTAAGTAACCACCGTCGCACAGCCAGCATCCGCCTGTTGCATCCTCCAGACTCTGCCAAACCTCTGGAGAAAGGACGTTTCGGAACTAGGGTTCAGCTGCCAAGAATGTCCCAACTGCTCTTGAACCCTGCAGAGTTGGAAGGGCTGGCCAGATGCTGCCCTTAGCCAGCCAGAGAGGTTTGCAAGGGGTCACGGGGGGAAAGAGACAGTAAAAGTCCCAGGGCTGCAATATATTCGACAGGGATGCTTCCAGACCAGGCTTTTATGGTGCCGTTGCCTTGCCTCACTCCGGGAAGGTGACCGGAGGTCCGGATGGTGTTGACTTCTATTCCTAGCCCTCCCATGTTTTCTTACTGCTCTGTCCATTTTCACACAGAAAACCCATTAAGGAAAAAAAGATGGAAGAGATGCACAATGAGCTCCATTTGCTAATACTAAAACTCTCCGCCTGGAAGTACCCTGGGTGAAGCAGCAGAGACAACGCTTCCCTAAATTTGATGCAGGTCATTTAGTCTGTCCAGTAAATGGTGGCTACTAGGAGGAGGGCCTTCTCTGCTGTGGCACCCCGGCTGTGGAATGAGCTCCCCAGAGAGGTTCGCCTGGCGCCTACATTATACTCTTTAGACGCCAGGTGAAGACCTTTTTATTCTCAGTGTTTTAACAGTTCTTCAGTTTGATTTTTAACCTTGCTGTTTAAATTTGTATTTTAAATCCCTATCAATTTCTGCATGGCTGCTCGGTTTTTATCCTGGTTGTGCTTTTATTCTACATTTTAAATTATGTTTTTATACTGTCGTTGTTTTATATTTTCAATGGTTTTTATGGTTTTAATTTTTGTAAATCGCCCAGAGAGCCTTGGCTATTGGGCGGTACAGAAATGCAGTAAATAAATAAATAAACAAACAAACTTCATTATGGAGGCTTGCAGAAAAATAAAGACGGATCAGGGATCTGGAAACAGGACTTCTCCCAATGGGTGGGCGCCATCTTAATTTCCCACAATGCCAGGGGAGACGCTACGCCATTGTGGGAAGTTCCACAACAGCAGTCCTGTATGGGGGAGCGCTGCCACCAAGGAAGCCAGTGGCACCGAGGTGGGCAGGAGGAGGCCGATCTAGGACGGGACCCACCAGAGAAGACACTTAATGGATAGCTCCTCACACCTGGGAGTCAGCACTGCGCAGGCAAGTAAGAATAGAATGGAGAATGTCCGGGGCTTGGGGAAGCCAGACGTGAGGGACAGGCTGGAGGGAGCCTCGAAGGACTCTTTCCTACCCTGTTGCTCACACAGATCCTGGGTTTGGGTTCTGATGATAATCTCTTGGGCAGGGTATTCTTGAGCGTAGGGGCAGCCCTTAAAACAGGGGTGCAGAATCTCAGTCCCTGCGGTCCCAATTCAACCCCTGGAGTCCTTAGATGGGCACACCCCCTTCCCCTGCCCTCACCCTCTTTCTGCCAATCATGCGGTGGTTTCCTGGCTTTTGCAGCCCCCCCCCCCCCCGCCCCATCTTAAAGGCTGAAATGCCTCTCTTAAGAAATACCGGCACTAAGAGCTTTAAGTTACAACTTGCCCTGCCCCTTTTGCCCTTAGCCCCACCCACCACTGAAATGTGGCCCCCGAGAGCTTCTCTGAAATGGAATTCGGCCCACGGACCGAAAAAGGTTCTGCACCCCTGCCCTAAAACATAGGAGCACCCCTGCCCTAAAATCAAAGGGCCGTGCTTTCACTACACAATTGCTATTATGCTTGCAAGTTGGGGAAAGGGTGGGGGTGGGGGATATGCTGCTCCAGATGACATTGGACTCCAATTCCCACCAGCCCCAGCCTATATGGAAAATGGTTGGGGACAATGGAAGTTGTAGTCCAATAACACCAGGAAAGCCTCAGGTTTCCCAACACTGCCATAGATCCAAGGAATGCCATGCGTGAGAAATTCTTATTAAAACCCAAGCCCAGATATCTTGTAGAAAATATTATATATATATATATATATATATATACACACACACACACTTATTGAAAAGATTAAACAGGTATCTAGTAATTTGGCATGATTTCAAAAGCCTGAGTGGTATTATCGTCCGTCCGTCCCCTCCCCACAAGAGACCTGAGCAAATTGTACCAGGAGATCCCAACGGAACAAAGATTTCATTATACTTTAAGAGGGAGGAGGAAAAGCGAGACAAGGAAGCAGTTGTAAACCATAGACGACACTAACTCAAGGGCTTAAAAAGTACAGCAGCGAAGCGAAATGCATTCACTTTGGGCGGAAGAGTTACACGCTGGGAAGCAGATCATTCTTCTCTGCGTTGCTCTAAACAGTGACAGCACCAGGCCATCTTTTATATTCAGCCTGGTCCAGGGAAACAAGCTGCGATGACAACGTTCCAGTTAGACTACTGCAATGTGCTCTTCATGGGGCTACCCTTGAAGATAGCTCAGAACCTTCACTGGGTTAAAAATGCCACTGCCTCAGGGACAAGCTACATAAGATGTTTAATACATGGGTTATAGCAATGTCTCTGCTTTTGCTTTCGCTCATTAAAGGCACCTCCACCCAATTCTTATCAAGATTACAACGGTTGATCCCTTCCCCGTCCAGCTGCGACCACCTCAATACCCCCCCCCCCATGCTGCTAAGGTTGGAAAAATAACATTTCCCCCATCCTTCTAATTAACTAAAGAAGAAGTGGAGTTGTAGCTGCAGGCTACATATTCGACACCCCTTGGACTTTGTCCCTTACTGACAGGCACCAGTCGAAAGACCCATATTAGTGGCTACCAAATTTGGCTACCAAAACGGCGGCCTTCTCGGTGGCTGCTCCAAGCCTCTGGAACTCCCTTCCCAGGGAGGCTACTCTGGCTCCCTCCTTGTTATGTTTCTGGAGGCAGGCAAATGCCTTTTTTGTTCCAGCTGGACCTCTGTTTATGCACTGGGTTTTTTTTAAAAAATAGTCATTTGTATTTTAAATGTTTTACTAGTACAGCAGGTTTAACTATATATTTTAACTTTTGTATATTTCTGTCTATATGTCACAATTGTAAATGTTTTAATTCTGTAAAGCCGCCTTGAGTCCCAGTATTGGGGAAAAGGCGGGACACAAATAATTATAACAATAATTACAATAGCAACAATAATAATAATAATACCCAGTTCAAGGTGCCATCAAGGCCAGATTAAGGCACAGCCTAAGTGGACTGCAGCCCGGGCCCCCATCTTGGGGTCTGCCCCCAAAAATGTCACAAGCGTATCAATGACTGCAGCAGCTTCCCCCAACCTGGTCCCTGCAGGTGTGTTGGGAGTACAACTCCCATGATGCCCAGCTAGAGATGTGAAGGCCTGGAAAAAAACCGGAAAAATTCAGGGGAAAAACAGGGTTTCCCCCTTTTTTCCTGAAAATTTCTGTTTTTTCGGAAAAAAAGGAAAAAAACTGAAATTTTCAGGAAAAAAGAAAAAAATCCCCTAATTTTTCTGGTTTTTTTCCGGGCCTTCACACCTCTATGCCCAGCTGGCCAATGGATGATGGGAGTTGTACTCCCAACACATCTTCAGAGGCCAGGTTGGGGGAGGCTACTGTACGGCCAAGTATTTCTGCTCTCGCTCATCCCATACGCTCCCTTCTATGCCTTTCCTGTTCATGGGCAGGCAAAGCGCAAAACCACAATTTCCACCCAACAGTCCGCTGTCCAGAGATGAGCTGGGTGGCCTCCCAGAGCCTTTTAAATAAATAATCCCTTTTAAATAATAAAAAAAAGTTTTTAAAATATATATATATATATATATTGAAAAGTAATAAGGGGGCCAATCTCTAGTATGCATTTGATCAGACCTTTCTGGTGTTTTTTTTTCCATTGTGCATTACTACAGTTTTTAAAAACTGGCACCCCATGAAGGAAGGAAATGGCAGTCCAGCGATGTCAGGTGGTTCCCTCAAATACCCTCAAGTGAAAGAAAAGAATATGCCGGCCACGGGTTCAGCAGCTGTGTGAAGGGGTCCTACAGGCATACCCACGTATGTACTGGTGGAATACAGTTCCGTTCAGTAACCTGCTATGGCTGAATCAGACTCAGGGGTAGCGCAAATTATGGGGCAATTCGAAAGGCAAGGCCACGAAGCAGGCAAACGGTCAAGCGCAAAGGTCTCAGTCCAGTGTGGGATCAAGCCAAGGCAGGAGCGGTCAAGACGGAAGCAAAGGTGAAAACACAGTTTAACAGCAAGATGCAAAACACAGTCCAGCAGCAGAGTCCAGCACGAGTCCAAAAGCCAGCAGTACAGAAGGTCACTCGCAAAGCAAGGTCCGGAAAGCAAGGGACAAGGCACTGGAGCTGATAGAACGATGTTGTTCCAGCACTGGCTAGGCTAAAACTGAAAGCTTATGTAACCAGAGCTTCCTGAGCCCCACCCAGGGCTCAGCTGGGGTGCGTTATCACTCCCTCTGGCAAAAGTCCTACCTGGGAGGAAGGCTTTTCTCCTTGAGGGGACCTTCTTTGCAATCAAGCACTCCTTCTCGGAGGAGCCTCTTGAGGCAACGACACTCTTGGAGGCTAGGTGGTCGCCCGGCCTGTTGCCTCAAAGGCGGACCTCCCCTCCTCCTGCAGGGACGGACTAGCGGTGGTCACCCCTGAGGGCCCAGGCTCTCCCAGATTTCCTGACTGGGGGTGGTGGTGCCTCAGCGAGTTCCAACTTTTCACCCCCCCTTTCTCCCCAGCGGCTCTTTCTCCTCCTTGCTCCCAGGCAGAGAGCTAGGGAGTAAGTTGGCTGAGGCATCATCTCCTCCTCCTCCTCCTCCTCCTCCTCCTCCTCCTCCTCACCACCAGTTGTCTGGGTCACAGGGACTGGCGAGTGAAGAGGCAGGTTGCAAGGGCGAAGAGCAGGGGCAAGTCCAGGGGGCTCTTGCCAGTGGGCCCCTGCTGGGCTGTGGGCCCTTGGCAAGGGTCCCACCATGACTACCCTCGATGCCGGCCCTTCCCCAGCTTATGGGGCAGAGTGAGAACGCCATGGCTGCAGACAGTATAGAAAGCAGGGCCTAAAGGGGTCAGGCCAAGGCAGGGAGTGACCAGGCCTGAAGCAGCCCGTGCCGGCAGCCAGCACGGCTGTAGCCCATTTGCGTTTATTTTATTACCCACAGGCCAATAGACACGAGCCGGCGCCATTCTAAACAGCGACTACAGTATACAGTACATGAGTCAGCTGTAATCGACCGCCTGGCCTTCTGTGCTCCACACGAGCGATGCAGGGAAAAGGCAACGGCGTTAGGCTAGAGTTCGGATCTGGCTCCCATTGCAGCTAATGGGAAGGGCGGTGAGAATTTTAAAAAAGGAGGGTGTTTTGGGCTCCAAGCAACGGGAGCAATGCTCCTGCAGCCAGTTTGCAGGTTTTGGAACTCAGAGAAGGTGACCCGGGGTGAGAGGGGAAGTGCAAAACAGGGAGGGTAGAAACGCATGAGCCAGCTGGTTTTAAGGAGCCCACCCCCACCCCCATCGGCTGAGAAGGAGACGGTCTCCGGGGCCCGCAAAGAAAGCACAGTTGGGTTTCCCTGGAACCAGACAGGCGCACGTCAGCCTCGCTTCAGTGACCTTAAACACAGTCGGCCTCTGTCCTATTCTCTTTCAGGGACCCTAGGAAAAAGCCCGCTTTCCTGGCCGGGCCTCTGCAACCTTCGCTAGGGACAGTTTCATGTTAACCCCTCACCTGGATCTCAACCAGATTGCTCCAGCTGAAGACATCGCTGAGCACAAGGACAAAAATACATAAGCTGCCAGGTCTCTGTGCCCTATCAACCACGACACATCCATCCTTCTCCCAGGCCTCTAGACAAACCAGGGGCCAGCAATATGGCACCCGTGGGCACAACTGGAGCCCTCCAGGAGCCCCCAGTGCACCAGCCAGGCCCCGCTGGACTCCAGACCCCCAACCGTTCGATCCTGCCTTCCATCCCAACATGGCGGCTGCTGCTATGGCCTTCCTGTCTCGCTGCCCCCATCACTTGAAAGGTGGTCGTCCCACAGAGGAAGGCCAGGATCTCTCCTCCATCATCCCAGAATGCAGGACGTGGAAGAATGGGCTCAAGTGACAGGAAGCCAGATTCCGGCTGGACAGCAGGAAAAACGTCCTGTTAGAGCAGTACAACAAGGGAGCCCATGACCTAGGGAAGTGGTGGGCTCTCCCACCCTAGAGGCCTTCAAGAGGCAGCTGGACAGCCACCTGTCATGAATGCTTTAAGGTGGATTCCTGCACTGAGCAGGGGGTTGGACGCGATGGCCTTAGAGGCGCCTTCCAACTCTACTATTCTAGGATTCACTCCAGGCTGTTCCTTGCCGCCACTGCCTTTCCACTCAATTATCTAACACAGATTCCAGAGTGATGAACATAGGTATACACAGTAAAAAGAAGATTTAAAAAGCAAATTAAAATTGTTCAATTTAAAACAAAGGAACCAGAAAAACAGCGGCTAGTCAGTTGAGGAAGACTTCTCAAAAGAGGGTTGTTTTCAGGAGGCGCCGGAAACAGCCTAGTGTTGGCGCCTGCCTGACCTCCGGGGATAGAGAGTTCCAAAGAGAAGGGGCCACCACACTTAAGGCTCTTCTCCTGGTGGATTCCAGTGGGGCTACGCCCTCCGAAGACCTCAGTGATCGAGCAGGATGGTAAGGGAGAAGGTGCGCTCTCAGGCATTCTAAATATTCCAGATGTGGGGATTATGAGGGCTGAAGTCCAACTCAGCTGGTAGTACCTGGTGACGTATGACCTTGGGCATGCCAGGAAGTTCCAGTTGTTGCTGAAGCCCAATGCTTGTGTCAAAAGCTCCAAATACAGAATGAGCTTGCTGTTCATCAGGCTGCTTGGTCTTTTTTTCCTTTTAACTGGTGCAATTCCTTTTCTCATTTCGACCCAGCTCTACCAGGGGCACATTCAATACCCTACATGCCCCCCTGAACACGCATGAAAGAGCATCTTGGCAGCACAATGGTTAAAGTGGGGAAAATAATCAGTCGATTTAAGATGGGGACTGGGGACTTTTGGCTAGAACGCCTTTTTCCCCCTCCCCCAAATGTTACAGTTTCCCCACGGCCTTTTAGGTCCTCCTTTAAAAATACCAATTTTTCTGGAATAAGCCAAATGTCCGGATCGTAAAGGATTCGCACCAGTGGAAAATAAAAAGCAGCCGCCGTCTGCTGAACAGCAGCCTCATTCTGTACTTGGGCCCCTTTGACGCAAGGATTGGGTTTCAGCAACACCGGAGCAGGTGGAAACGCCTGGATTGCTCAAGGTCATTGATCACCAGGTACGGCTGGGTGTTTTATTTTTATTATTACTATTACCTTTCCCCAGTTTTTCCTACACACTTGTTTCTCTCTCTCTCTCTCTCTCTCCCCCCACCCCTCTCTACTAAGGCATAATTAGCAGCAGCAGGAGAAATAGCGGTCAAGTCAGTTCCCCACAATCTCGCAACATTTTGAATTGTCTTGATTTCCTTGATATTAAAAGCTCAACAGTTTTATCGCAGCTTAAAACAAAGCATGGGAAATTACGCGCTCAAGGCCAACCTTCCCTAGCCTGGGGTCCTCCAAAGGTTTTGGACTACCCCTACCATCACCCACAGCCATGTCATCCAACATCTCTGGAGGGCCCCAGGTTGCGGAAGGTTTCAGTAAGCCTTACTGACCCCACTTTCTAAATTAATCCCAGCCCAGAGCTCAGTTTTATGGCGATGTTAAAGATCCACTAATCCAGAAGGGAGAAACTACTATCAGAAGAAGATCAAGTGTACGGAATTAATTCTCCATGCTATTAGAGGAGAGGTGGGCAACTGATGGCCCTCCTGATGTTATGGCCTACAACTCCCATCATCCCTAGCCAGGATAGCCAATGGTGAGGGATAACAGGAGTCATAAATCAAAACATCTGGAGGGGCCACCAGGTGCCCACCTCTGCCATCAGAGTGGGATTTGGAGGGTGTGCACAGGTATCCCATTCTAGCCAAAATACAACTATAATACATGTAACTTCTTCTCCATTAATTATTAGTAGTATTATTTCATTTTTATATCCCGCCTTTTTTTCTCCAAGGAACCCAAGATGGCGTACATAATCCTCCTCTCTATTTTATCCTCACAACAACAACCCTGTGAGATAGGTTGGGCTCAGAGTCTGTGACGAGCCCAAAGTCACCCAGTGGGCTTCCGTGGCTGAATGGGGACTAGAACCCAGATCTCCTGGCTCCCAGTCCAACACTTTAGCCACTACACCACACTGGCTATGCTATGCTTAAACGATAAAGGCCAGTGATCATAGAGAGATACATTGGCTTGCTCCTATTTTCCCTTCCCCTATCACAGGTTGTAAAGGGATTCAACCTTGTCTGGATGGGGTTATGCTCCCCCTGAAAACACAGGCTCACAGACTGGGTGTACCTCTGGATTTGGCCCTGAAGTTGGATGCCCAGGTCTCGGCGGTGGCCAGGGGTGCCTTTGCACAGCTGAGGCTGGTGCACCAACTGCACCTGTTCCTGGAGTTGCGTGATCTGGGCAGCAGCACGCATGCCGTAGTTACATCCCATTTGGACTACTGTAACATGCTCTACATGGGTCTCCCTTCAAAAACTGTCCAGAATCTTCAGCTGGCCCAGAATGCTGCAGCCAGAATGTTGACAGGGGCTGGTTAAGGGAGTGCTTGACTCCGTTGTTACAACGGCTTCACGGACTATCTGTGTGTTTTTTCCGGAATTCAAAGTGCTGGCTATGACCTATAAAGCCCGATATAGCTTGGGAACAGGCTACATGAAAGACAACGCCTTCTCCCCTACAAGCCTGCCTAGGTCTTAAGATCTTCTGGAGAGACCCTTCTTTCAAGACCACTGCCTGCAGAGGAACGTTGAGCAGCGATGTGAAACAGGACCTTCTCAGTGACTGCTCGCTGGCTGTGGAACTCCCTGCCGAGGGAGGCTAGGTGCGCTCCCTCTTTGCTGCATAAAATAATAAGTAAATACCCAGCTGGGGGGCTCAGGCTTAAGCGTCTCCTTAGGCGCAATGTTGTGCTCCCTGCTCCTTCCGTTCATTGCCCCTTGCTAAACTTCTGAAGAGCAGAAGCAGAGAATGGGGCAACACCTTCAAGAGGAGGCAAGAGGGTTGCAATGCAAAACCCTCTTCCTACACTTGACCGCACATCACGGAAGGTGGAAGAGTTAAGACAGAGGTGTACAGAATTACGCAAGGTCTGGAGAATGGGGGTAGGGAGACATTTTCTCCCTCTCTCAAAATACTAGAACCCAATGGGGGTCACATCCCACGAAGTCGACGGGTGGGAGATTCAGGACAGAAAGAAGCCCTTCTTCACACAGCACAGAGTTAAACTATGGAATTCACTGCCACAAGAGGTAGCGATGGCCACCAATTTGGATGAAGTTAAAAGGGGGTTGGATAAATTCCTGGAGGAGAAGGCCATCAATGGTTGTGTGCTACCTCCAGTATCTGAGGCAGTAAGCTTGTGTGCACCAGTTGCTGGGGAACATGGGAGGGAGGGTGCTGTTGCACCGTGTCCTGCTTTGTTGGTCCCTGGTCGACAGCTGATTGGCCACTCTGTGAACAGAGTGCTGGACTAGATGGACCCTCGGTCTGATCCAGCAGGGCTCTTCTGATGTGCTTAACCAGGCGCTCCTCCAGATGTTCTAGCTGAGTCCCAACATCCCCAGCCAGCATGGCCAATGCCCATCCTGCCTGAAACCCTGGAGAGCCATTGCTGCCAGTCAGGGTCGACAATACTGGGCTAGATGGAGCAGGGGTCTGACTCAGTATAAGGCAGCGTCCAATGTTCCTAATTGTAGCCTTAAACGTCTGGAGGGCACCAGGTCGGGGAAGGCAGAGTTAAGAGCGGCTACCTCCCTTGCAGAAAGAATCTTGCATCATACCCTACTTCCTTCCTCTTTGCTTTTCGTTACATTTGCTTGTTCTGTGCCAATACACCTGACGGGTTTAGACTCCAAAACAAGCACAATCGAGAAGTGAATCCAGTTTAGCCTCAGTGAAAGTTTTGCGGCCAAAAGCTCTGAACGAGGCCTGGCTCTTCTTGCTGAAGTCGTGAGCCCGTGTGCGGGCCGTACCATTTCCAGTGCTGTGAGCCCCCCACCTGAAGACTGCGGTACAGTCCAGGCTTAGTACCTCAATGAGGATGAGCCCCCAAGGTGATACAGGTATATATGTCCCCCACTGGGCTTACAGTGCTTGTCAATATTCCCTAAACTGAAACAGTTAATGGGTACTAGATCTGTACACCACTGCAGTACAGCTCTGACAGATGGTTGTCCAGCTGCCTCTTGAAGACCTCTAAAGTGGGAGAGCCCACCACCTCCCTAGGTCATGGGTTCCACTGTTGTACTGCTCTAACAGTCAGGTACTGCTCTAACAGTCAGGAAGTTTTTCCCAATGTCCAGCCGGAATATGGCTTCCTGTCACTGGATTCCATCATTCCGTGTCCTGCACCCTGGGATGATCGAGAACAGATCCTGGCCCTCCTCTGTGTGACAACCTTTCAAGTATTTGAAGAGTGCTATCATGTCTCCCCTCAATCTTCTCTTCTCCAGGCTAAACATGCCCAGTTCTTTCAGTCTCTCCTCATAGGGCTTTGTTTCCAGACCCCTAATCATCCTCGTTGCCCTCCTCTGAACATGGCACCAAGTTAAAACATGGCTTTTTAATAAAGAATTTGATGGCTAAATTCACCAAGGTTCCATATATTTGAATTGCTTTCGGTGCTTTTAAATTCTGTACTGGTTTTAGCTTGATCAATGGTTGAATTTGATTTTAGCTCTGTATATTTATTGTTTTATACTGTTTGCATAATTTTATCTCTACGCCGCCCTGAGATCCTAGTGATATAAGGCGGGATATAGATGTTTTAATACATAAATAAAATAAATCAACTTTGATGGCAATTAAACACCTGCATTGAATTTGACCTGTCCTTGTTTGGAGGATCCCGCTTCACCAAAGCAGGGCTGAACGTGTGTAACAACTCCCCCAACCTGGTGACTAAATTCAGATGTGTGTGTTGGACTACAACTCCCATCAGCCCCAAACAGAATGGCCAGGCTGGCTGGGGGGGGGGGGGTAAATGGGAGTTATTATCCAAATGCATTGGGATGAGGTGCTGGAGTAGGGAAGATTGAGTGATATTGTGCAAATGCCTATTAAAAGTTATTTCTAGTCGTTGTCGAAATTTCGGCACCTGGAATTCCTCTACCTTCTCTCTCTCTTTCAAGTTTCTCCAAAGTAGGCTTCAGTTACGAAAAGTTGATCTAAACATAGTATCAAGCCTACCATTTTCTCAGAATTTGTGCACTCAACATTCCAGAAACTCCTCTCATGCAAACACCTCCGTTGGGTGAACCTCAGCTCTCCTTGATCCAGTGGAGGCTGGAGGCTCCGATGTCAGTGGGGGCGGTGAATCTGCTCCGGGTTTCATTCAGAAAGCTAAAGCAGCTATCCAACATAGCTGCTTTAGAGTTCTGAATGAAACCCGGAGTGGATTCACTGCCCCCACTGACATCGGTGCCTCCAGCCTCCACTGCCTTGATCGATGCCAATCATGACATTCACAGGCATCTCCCCCCATCGCAGGACCTTTTGCCAGCGATTTAAGTCGTGCAACCAGAACTAGTGAAATATTTTATTAGCATTCTAATTCGATCCATTCATGTTAATTTTGGTTCACTGCCCAGAGAGCTTGGCTATTGGGCTGTGTAGAAATGCAATGCAACGAATGAATGAATTTTCACCACCAAGGGCCATATATGTTAGCCCACAAAATCATATGCCAGCCATTCCCATCTCGGCACCCTCCAGATGCTTTGGACAACAACCCCCATCATCCCTGGCCAGGCTGGGTGGTGGTGGTGGGAGTTGTAGTCCAAAACATCTGGAAAGCATCAGGTTGGGAAAGGCTATTGTAAGCAATCCCGAGACCGCAGAAACACAAAAGTTGTGAGGTCCAAAAACAGAATCGCCACAACTTTCAGAGAGTAACACTGGGCGATTGTTCCTGGGCAAGTGAGCTATGGGTTAGGCTCTGATGTCAGTGGGGCAGTGAATCCGCTCTGGGTTTCAGTCAGAACTCTAAAGCAGCTATCCAACATGCTGAAAGGCAGCATCTTGTCCCCAATGCGTTTGAACATCTACATGAACACCTATATGAAGCCGCTGGGAAGGGATTTGGAGCCAAGTGCCATCAGTATGTTGATGACCTCCAGCTCTATGTCCAGGTGGCATCTGACTCAGGTGAGGCTGTGCGAGTCCTGGATCAGTGCCTAGATTTAGCAGTGGGCTGGAAGACCGCCAATAAATTAAAACCGAATCCTGAAAAGACAGAGGCCCTGTGAGTGGGTGGTGCCCGAGTCCGGGAGACAGGCCTACTGCCTGTTCTGGATAGGGTCGCACTCCCTCTGAAAGACTACGTTCGTAATCTGGGGGTACCCCGGATCCATCTCTGTTGCTGGAGGCCAAATTGGAAATGGTGGCTCACAGTGCCTTCTACCAGCTTTAGCTAGTATGCCAGCCACAGCCTCTTCAGAGATAGCAATAGCCTGGCCACAGAGGCACAGTAGCTAGTAACCTGAAGACTGGATTACTGCAACGTGCTCCATGTGTGGCACCCCCCGAAGCTGTAGTTAGTGCAGAATGTAGCAGCTCGGCTGTTGTTGGGAGCTGCCCCTTTTCAGCATGCAACTCCTTTGCTGAGGAACTGCACTGGCTGTCTATTTGCTACTGGGCCTGGCTTAAGTTTTTGTTAGTGGTGTATAAAGCCCTAAACAACTTGATACCAGGCTATTTTAGAGTGCCTTCTCCCTTACCATCCTATGCAGTCACGGAAATTATCAGATGAGGTGCACCTGGAGGTTCTGCATGGACTCATGGACTGGTCAGAGTCCCCTTGAGAGTTGAGCCTTCAGGATAGTGGCTCCTTCTCTCTGGAACTCCCTGCTTGTTGACGTCAGGCAGGCCCCAACATGGTTTCATTTTCAGCGTCTGCTGAAATGATTTTTATTTAAACAAGCCTCCCCTGAATGACCAGTGACAGTTTTATTGACCTAATTTAATTCTAAACATTTTAATTCTTTTGTATTTTGGGTTTTTTTCCCTTTACTGTTCACTGCTCATGAATCTTTAAACATAGAGTGGTTTATATTTTTTTGCAAATTAATAAACATACTCTCTAACATTGGTGGCAATGTTTTGATATCTTTTCATTTTAGCACGGATCAATTCATGCATTTTACAGCTCATAAGCCTCCTATGTCCCACCAGGACGGTATTTAAGACGCCTTCCTGATGTATAAGAATTTCCTGTAAACTGGCATTTTTGGTTAAGCGATCAGTAATCAGAGGCACAAGTTGGAAAAGTAATAACTAGGCTTTCAAATATTCAAAGCCACAAGGCAGAAAAAGAAATCACAACAAGGAGCTAAACATTTTACCCTGTCTTGAAATATGCACACAGGGAATACAAGTTTTCATGCATGCACTTCTACCAATACAGCCTAGAGAGCTTTTGCTTGCCCAAGAACTCTAAAGAGTTGCCAGGTGTTACCTTATGAAGGTGGTCTTCCCGGTGGAATATTGCCCCACCAGCAGGACCATGGGCTTGTTGTCAAAGTCAGCATCTTCCAAGGCCGGCGAATGAAACTCGTGGAATCTATAGTATTCTTCCAGTGGGAGAAGCTTGGTTTTGTACAGTTTTTTAAGACCCTCGCTCACAGTCTGAAACACTTCAGGGTCTTTCCTTCGCCTGTCGTCATGGCCCAGCCAGCTGAACATCTTGCGGCCAGGGAAGAAACGTCAACGCGGCACTCCTCGCCTTTGGTAGAGTTGGGTGGCCAATGAATGGAAGGGACTCACGCTTCAGCTCGCTGGTGGAAACTTCCAGGCTGCGGAGCGAGATTTATTGGCCGTGCGCCTTTCCGTCTTCGGAAAAGAAATTGAATCGCTGCCTGGCTCGCTGGCCCCTAATATGAAGCAAGACAGGGCAACACCTCACAGGCAGCAGCAGCGGATCTGACCCCAGCGACGTCTCCACGCTGTCTTGATGCAGGCTGCCAAATCTGGTGGCTCTTGCAAAGAATAAAACAAAATACATATAAATAAGACAGCTGCTGCAACACACACTTTTAGGAGTGGGGAAGGGGGAGACTCTAGTTGCATGAATTTGGGTGTGTGTGTGTGTGGGGGGGAACAATTAGGAAGCAAAGCAGAAAGGGGTGTTTTGGGAGGGGGGCTTTTGGAGGAGCCAATTCAGTGCTGAGCTGGACTTGCTCCACACTTCCCAGCCAAAGGGTGAGGACTGCTGAGCTAATCTCTTCTGAAGCAGAAATCCTCCAGCCACAGGGGAGGGGTGGGGGAAAGCAATTGAATCACAGCATCCTCCTCCTGCTCTGCTGCACCACCTCCCCTTTGCACACCAGCTGGGGTTTAAATGCCAGCCCTCACAGGAAGCCATGCAGGAAACGGAAGCGGGGCAACGCCCCCCAAAGCCCTAGAGCGACGCTGAAGAGGAGTGTGGCCAAGGGCGGCTGGCCCTCCTCACCGGAAGTCCAGCCCAAGGCGGTCACCTCTATTCATTTACCTATCTCTATGGCCGCTCTCCCAGACAGGCCGCCAGCCCACCATAGAGTGGCCGGGACAGATAGAAAGCTCCACGAGGGCAGCGCCATTTTGGGAGGCGGGACCAGCGGCGCCCGGCGTTCGTTGGAAGGCCTGCCAATCCCAATGCTTGCAAGTGGGTTGCGTCGGCTGGAGAACGTGGAGGGACTGCGCCACCTGGAGGGCAGAAGGGGGCATTGCGCATTCCTTTTAGGGCTTCCCCTGGAAGCCAGTGGAAAATGCGAACTTGTGTTCGTAAAAGGGCAGCGCTGGTTTTACACTTGCTGAAGGGGGTCTTACGCTGCTGGGAAATTATGTAGCGCGTCTAAAAGTTGGAGGTAGCCATGTTGGTTTGGTAGGTCCAAAGAACCATTCAGGATAGATATTAGGAAATACTTCTTCATGCAGCACAGGGTTAAACTGTGGAACTCACTGCCTCAAGATGGGATGAGGGTCACTGACTCAGATGGCTTTAAAAGGGGTCGAGCCAAATTAGGGAGCAAAACTATGCATGATTAGATAGGGAAAAGGTCCTACAACTCCCAGCATGCCCCAGCCAGTTATTCTGGGAATTGTAGGGTTTGCACATAGGATTGCACCCTTAAAAGGAAGCACTGGAAATCTAACTCTTCCGCCAGTAGTCTGAAACTGTGCAGCCCGTCTTACCGCCATAGGACTGTACCACCAACCCATTCTGCTGTGGTTGCTGACCAAGTAATAAATTAGGCTGACCATATGAAAAGGAGGACAGGGCTCATGTAACTTTAACAGTTGTAGAGAAAATGGAATTTCAGCCAGTGTCATTTGTATGGAATTAGTACCTAGTGAAATTCCATCTTCATCACAACAGTTAAAGTTGCAGGGGCCCTGCCTTCTTTTGTATATGGTCACTCTAGTATAGTGCCTGCAACTTTAATTGTTGTGATGAAGAGGGAATTTCACCAGGTACTAATTGCATACAAATGACACTGGCTGAAATTCCCTTTTCTCTACAACTGTTAAAGTTACATGAGCCCTGTCCTCCTTTTCATATGGTCAGCCTAAATAAACTATCCTGGGCAAAATGTTTGCAAAACTTCTCCCCTTTTTCTTAATAAATATTACATTTGGAACTGTGCACCCCTAAACCCTTTGGTGTAATATGCCAAAAATGGGGTGGAAGGAGACTTTAAGGACACTATCCTATGCATGTTTAGACGGAAAAAGTCCTACAATTCCCAGCATTCCCCAGCCAGCAGGTGGGTGTCATTTTACCTCTTAACCTCTGGTACTTGAGGTAGCACATAGCTGTCAGGATTAGTAGCCACTGATAGCCTTCTCCTCCAAGAATTCAAGGTTCACCCCTGGGCATCTCCATTTAAAGGATCTTGGGTGATAGCTGATGGAGAAACTCTGGCCTGAAACCCTGGAGACCCATTGCTGGGCCAAATGGAAAATCCAGGGTTAAATGTAATAAAGCACAGTCCTAGCCTTTCCCAACCTGATGCCCTTCAGATGTTTTGTACTGCAATTCCCAACATTCCCAGCCTCTGCTGGCTGGGGCTGATGGGAGCTGAAGTGCAAAACATCTGGAGGGCACCAGGTTGTGGGAAGGCTGCAAAGTTGTCCTATGTCTCTCCCTTCCCTACTTATGTTTTCTTTCATGTGTACTGATGATATCCATCTATGGCTGCCTCTTTAATGCTCTTTCAAGGTGCTTAAAAAAATTTACCTCTACAAGAACGGAGCGCAAATCAGGCGTAGAGGCGCGTTATCTGTCCGATTATGTGCATTATCGAATGCGCGTTAAACAGCGACTTTTATTTTGCTCCAGCCGTTAAAGCGCATTTTGCCTATGTGAACAAGCGCTTATGCACATTAACTACTTGTAAAGCGCATTTTGGTCATCCCTTAATGCGCTTCGCCACCTCTCGTGCAGAGGTATTAGGCGTAAATGCGCTTCAGCGATTATGCGCATAATCACCTAACCAGGCGCAAAAGCGAATCCTTGTAGAGGGGACCTATCTCTCTAATTCTACAGATGCTGTGCATTCTCTTTCCACTTCTGGAGCAGATGTCTTGTCTGATTTTGCTTGTACATCTTAATTTAATGCTTCACGTTTCCACCCATTTGTTTTCAGCTCCTTCCGCACTTGCTGGATGCAGCTTTCAGGGATTTTGATGCCTGGGAGCATGGGGAGGGAAACAACCCTGGTTAGACCCTGGCGACAACGTGGCTAAAGAAGCCAAGCTTCATGGGGCTTTTAAGCTGTCGATCATTCAACACCCCAGTTCACTGTTTCCAGTCAAAGGACAGTCCCTTGCCGGCGGGTCCCATAGCCTCTGAACATGCCCAGGAAAATTATGCAGCGCTAAAGAACCTGCACTAAGAGTCCACGACATTTGCTCCGGCTACGAATCCCAACTGGCTGTACTGAGGGAGATGAGAGGGGAAGTTAGTGTGACCCTCCTGTATCTTTAACAGGTGTACTACAAAGGAGATTTCAGCAGGTGTTATTTGTATGCATGCAGGACCTGGCGAAAGTCCCTCTTCATCACAACCGTTAAAGCTGCAGGAGCTATACTAGAGTGACCAGATACAAAAGAGGGCAGGGCTCCTGCAGCTTTAACAGTTGCGATGAAGAGGGAATTCTACCAGGTGCTTGCATACAAATGACACCTGCTGCAATTTCCTTTTCAGTACACCTGATAAAGATACAGCAGCCCTGTCCTCCTTTTCATAGGGTCACCCTAGAAGTGGATCCCCATCCCTGCTGTAAAAGCCACGCGAATGCACCAGAGGATCTCTTTTGGATCCGACTGTCAAGCAGGCCCCCTTTCCTCGCAGGTGCTCACTTCGAGCCCCCTCGGTTCCTTCCTCCCCCCCCCCTTCCCAACGCGGCCGTCTGTAGCCTCCTCTCTACGCCCTCGTAGTCGTCTAGCCGACTGCCTGCGTCCCTCTGGCACCGGCCAGGCGGGAGGGAGCGAAACCGGACGCTTTGACTCGGCGGCCCGTCCTAAACCCTCCCCGCGACATTTAAAATAAACAGGCCTATACTTCTCTTTTGAGAGCGGCGTGGGATTCGGGGCAGCCAGGCGGATTTCCCGGGCAGCCCCGAGGGGTCCTGGCGAGGTTCGGGAGAGGGGAGGGGGGGTCCTCGAGTGACATTGGGCTTCTTCCCGTCAGGCGCCCTCGCGGAGACGACCAGAAGGAGAGCAAGGAGGAGGCGCTGCTGCTGCTGCTGAGGCCTCGACGCCCATCGACCGACCGACCCCGCCGCCGCCAGGAGCAGGGAAGCTCCGGCCCCTTCGCCGCCATGTTCCGACTCATGGCCAGCCAGGCTAAGAAGCACCCCAGCGTGAGTGGCGGCGGTGGGTGGGTGGGTGGGTGAGATGGGGTCAGGGGTCACGCTCCCCCCCCGTCTTCCTAGACATGGGTGGTGGTGGGGGGATAAAATAATACGCCCTGCCTCCAACCCTCCTTACGAATTGGGAAGGGGCTGCTGCCGCTGACTCTCTTGCTGGTGCAATTGTGTGCTTCGTGGGGTGGCTGTATTCCAAGGCATAACGGCTGCGGTGGTTTTACATGGCGTGAACCGAACAATAATAATAATAATAATAATAATAATAATAATAATAATAATAATGTTGGGAATTTGAGCAAATCGTGCAATAACCATATTGCACGGATAGGGAGCACGGGCCCCTCCAGATGTTGAGCTGTTTTAAATGGTGTCTGTTTTAATCCCATTGAGTCGTTTTCTGTTTTTTTGGAGAAAAGCACCTTGGAAAGTGAGCCAACCGAACAATAATAATGTTGGGAATTTGAGCAAATCGAACAGTAACAATGTTGGGAATTTGAGCAAATCATACAATAATAATATTGCATGGGATAGGGAACATGTGTGGCCCTCCAGATGTCAGACTGCAACTCTCATCAGCCCCAGCTAGCATAGTCAGTGCTGAAGGAAGATGGGAGTTGCAGTCCAACAATGTCCAGAGGGCCACATGTTCCCCATTCCTGCATATAGAAGGGTGCAATCCTATACATATTTAGATGGGTGGGTGAGAAGTCCTACAACTGCCAGTATCCTTGCTGGGCAATGCTGGGAGTCATAGAACGTTTTCCCCAACTAAACATTCAGAGAATTGTGCCAACTTTCCCCCACCTGGTGCACTCCACATTTGTTGCATTGCAACTCTTATTATTCCCAGCCATGATGGGAGTTGCCGTCCAACATATCAGGAGGGCACTGGGTTGAGGGAAAGTGGGCCTAAGCTTTGCTTTTACTTCTTTATCGCATGCGGGGGCGGGGGGATATTTAATTGCAGTTCTTTGTCAACAGCAGTACCACATTTCTACCATTACCTCCTTGATTGGGCTAATGCCAAAAAATAAAAAAGGCACAGAATAAAGAGGCTTGTGGCACCTTAAAGGTTCACTAATTTAGAGCGCAGCCTTACTGTGGCATATACTTTTGTACACTCGTGCCCGTGTCATCAGTCCCATGAAGTGCTAAATTCAACTGGCAGATCAGTGTTAAGCAGAGCAAAATATAAAAGCAAAGCAACAATGTATTTATTTATTTTATTTTAACATTTGTATACTGCTGAATATAATAGAATCTCTGAGTGGTTCACAACATTAAAATACAACATTAAAAAAACAGCATAAAACGCTTCCAACTACAATTAAGGAGAGGTACAAGTAGTTTACCTACAGCCCAAGGAAAGCCTGGGCAAACGAGTGTGTTTTCAGGAGGCGTTTAAAAGATGCCACCTTTTCTGCCTCCCGAACAACAAGAAGGAGGGGTTCCCAAAGGCAATGGGTGACTTAAAAAGTATTAATTGCCACCCTGGAATCATGCTGGGGACGGGGAAAGCACCAGCTGTGTGCACCCTTTTCCCTGCTCTCCTGACCCCCAGGAGACGTTGCTATATGTGGGGCTCTACTCAAGTAGCACATTTATTTTCATGTTGACTCCTCCACATGCAGGTCCTTCGACTTTGCCTCTAGATGGTCTCTTAGGTTCCATGGAAGGAGGAGTTTAACAGAGTTCCTTCTCCTATAGGAACATAGGAAACTTCCTTATACTGGGTCAGAACCTTGGTCCATCTTGCCCAGCATTGTCAACACCGTTTGGCAGCAGTGGCACTCTAGGGTTTCATGGAGGAAACCTGGGACTTTCTGCATGTAAAGTAGATGCCCTACAACTAAGCCACAGGCCATCCTCATGGAACACCCTCCCCCCTAGTCACCATGTTATTGATGGGTCCACTCTCCTATGCGCGTATAGACAGGAAAAAAAGCCCTCAATGCCAGCATTCTGCAGCCAGCTATGTTGGTTGGGAATCCTGGGAATTTAAGGACTTTTTTTTCTGTCTCAGTATGCGTAGGATTGTGCCCTATACTACCTACCTGTATGTTGTTATCTCCACTACAATGAAGGTTTGACTGGCAGCAACATATTTTTTTCATCACCAGGTCAAAACCTGTTTGATGGCCCAGGCATTTTAAATTGATTTATGAAACCAGGTGGTGTAGTTGCCTGTTTTATGTATATTCTGCCTTTTTTGTTGTTGTTTTAGGTTGGGGTGGTCTTATTAGGATTTTAACAATGATACTAATAATTACATTTGTAAATAGGTCTGGTATAATGAGATGAAGGCCAGTGTATTTTAAGTAAATAAAATAAAATACAAAATCCTAACAAGCTTAACTGTCACGATGCTCCTCTTTTCTCAGGCATCGTTTAGGACTCGAAACCCTCATACAAAATTACCAGGATCCCTTAGGGAAATCCCTGATTGCTACTCTCATCTGTAACTGACAATTTTAAGAGTAAGGTGCTGTTCCTTCTGGACTGCCTATGGGCTTTTGGACTCCACGCCAGTCTCTTCTAGAGCTGTATACAATGAATTGATGGCACCTCCAAGGTGGCTTGGCACTGCCATGTGACCAGGATGCCACAGGCTCCAGTGGAAATAGTAGATTCCCATCTCAGGATGGGAAGCAAGCTTCTGGCATCAGGGTTTTTGAATTCCACCCAAGCTTCCCCTCCAGAGAGGTAGGAGGGGCCTGCAGCGCATATGCTTTGGGTGGAGAATGCATCTTTCAAGTTCAATCCCCAGCACCTCCAAAGTTCAAGAGATATCAGTTGGGCTGGAAAGTACCTTATCCTGAGAGGCTTGGGAACCAGAATGGACAATTCTGGGGTAGGGGGACATGTAGTCTGACCTGGGTTAGGGGAATTCTGTATCTGCCTTTTCTTGTGGAGAGTGGAAACACAAATCCATCCTGCAGTGTATTGTTCCCTCTTACTATGTGTTTTATATTTGTTGTTGTTCCCTGCCTCGGTCCAGAGGGAGAGGCGGGTTATAAATAAATATAGTATAATTATTATTATTCTGCTCTATGTTTGTATTTCGTAAGGAGGCTTTTGGCTATCAGGAGTCTGCGTAAGGGCCCTGTTGGATCAGACCAAAGGCCTCACGCAGCCTGCTGGCCGGGAGTGATAGGAGTTGCAGTCCAACGCAACTAGAGGGCACTAGGTTGAGGAAGGCTGACATATTTAGTTCAACGTTGTGCCCATAGTGGCTGACCAGATGCCCTTGGGAAGCCCCACAGGCCTTGCAAATGGCCTCTCTCTCTCTCCCCCCTTCCCTGCCATAACCTCAAATGTTTATTAAATGAAGTCAGGTGGCCCACTTTGGGAAAACTTACTGTGCATCTAGAACATTAATCTAGGGTTCAAACATGCAAACTGTCCAAGATTTTAGGTTTGGCTTTTAATGTCGAAATATTCTGTTTTCTCGTAGTTGATTCCACTTTTCGTATTTCTTGGAGCTGGAGGAGCTGGCGCGTTTCTGTATACCACGCGCCTTGCTCTTCGCAACCCTGATGTCTGGTGCGTAGCATTTCTTTTGACTGTTGCCATTTATCAGTCCCTCCTGAAACGCGTGCTGCTGCTGCTATGGGTCGATCACTTTCTCAGTCCGATACTAAGAGCTATAGTTTCTCAACTGTAAACTGGAGCCGTATCCTGGGTATTGAAAAGAAAAGTTTAGCTAAAAGTGTTTTAAATAGCTTTAAGAAAGTGGATTGTTTAAAAACCAATTAAGTTAGGAAAACACAAAGCCTAGACAGGCAAGTTGCAACAGAGAAGGGTGCAGGTTTAGGCTGCCGGCATGTTAATTGGTAAAAGATCAGTGTATTAATGAATTGTTTATTCAGCATTAAGGAGGCCATTATGCTGGCAAGGACTTTGGAGGGCAATATGTATAGTGTGTTTTACTATAGGCTTAATTTTCTTTTTATGAATATGTGGTGATTGCTGAATATCAATTTTTCTCACGTTTCTATGCATAGTTGGGACAAAAAGAATAACCCAGAGCCTTGGAACAAACTGGGACCCAATGACCAGTATAAGGTATGGCACAAAATACCCAGCCAGGCTTATGGCGCTAGCTGTCCAGTAGACCGTTGTCAACTGCGGGCTAACAGTTAAAATCAAAGTGTGGTCCTAGGAGACAAAAGTACCTCTTCCTTCCGATGAGACAGCTGCAGGGTGTGTCTAGTCACTGCATCTCTAGCTTCTGTTGTGCTTAGGGTAGTACATAGAGCTGGTGATAGGGGCTGCTGCATCTCTAACCTCATTTGCAGGCTGTGTAACATGTAATTTTGGCATGTAACAGCTACTCTCATCAATCCCAAAGCGCTGTATCTCTGCATTGTTGCCCATTGGCTCTTGTCTGAATTTTGCTTCAGTTCGATAATCACCTTGATGGATTTATAGCAAATAAGGCGATTTATAAACATGAATAACTAATACATTCCAGATGCTTGCTTAACTTAAGCTGCAAAAGGTCAGCTCTCACATTTGGGATTTGAAGGGCAGAAAGCACTTTCAGAGGCAAAGCATACTTGGGAATCTGACCAGCACCTCTGCCATTAATACTAGCCTGTCTCACAAAAGTACTGAACGATGGAGCACTCAGGAGGTAAACTGTAGAAGCCATCTTGGCAAAGTCAGCAGATAATTTTGACAGCCCGCTGGGTTCAAAATATTCCTGGCACAGAAAGTGCTGGCAATGGTCAGCGATATTGGATTATTTATGCTGTATTTATTTAAAGCATTTTTATCCCACCCACCCCTCAGGCAGAAAGGCTCCCAGAGCAGCTTATAGACAGTGGCTCAATTCGGACGACACGATAGTCAATGGTGGGGTAATAAACAACTTTACAGTTGTTCATCTAGGGGGTACTCCCCACACAACATGGTAATAAATAATCAACTGTGGTGTGGATTAGGATCAGCACTGAGTTGACTATGGCAGCATTCGGACGACACACTAGTCAATACAACTGACGATTGTTTCCCCCACCCCAGTTGTTTATTGTGTTGTCCGAATTGAGCCAATCAGTAAGAGCAAGGCAGTCCCTGCCCCCAAGGCTTACAGCTCTCAAAGACACTACACAAAAGGAAAAAGGGATGGGGAGCAAAGAGGAAGGAAAAGACAGTAGCCTTGGTGGAATGGCCCTGCGGACCACCTCATCTCCCGCTGCTACAGCTTGCTGGAATGGCCGCTGTTGGTGACAGTTTTGATACCCCAGGAGTGGGATTCTTGCCTGGGAATGAACGTGGTTTGGCTTAGGATATGTCCCTGAAAGACCTGGCAGAGTACTACAAATGGGAGAAAATGTCGGCCGGTGAGATTTCCTCTAGTAAGAACTGAATGCAGGCAGGAAAGGGGCGAAGGCACTCCTCACTCAAGGCCCTGCTTAGCTCAGGACCAGCCCGGCACATGTACATCGTTTAAAATTATATACTGATAGTACTCTCCACCCAAATAACGCTGTGGATGAGGAGCGCATTGGGTATTATTGTTATCTCTTCCCCACCCCCTGGTCAATTCTGCAGTGTAGCCAAGTTGCGTGGTTTGTGCAGAATTGTGAACTGTAGCAAAGTCGAATTGTGTTCTGACTGTGTTTATCTAGAACAAATGACAAGCTGGAAATTAAAAAAGGAACACAATTTAGAGCTAATTGGTGGAAATTCATTTTCAGAGTTTTCATACCCCAAAACCTGCAGCACTCTGGAAAAAAGCTCTAGCTGACAGCGGGCAGTATACTGAACAGATACCAAGTGCCAGATTGTCCCTCTCTGACATGTGCCAAAAAGGGAGACTCCACAAAAAGTTTATACTGGGTTTCAAAAATGGGGTTGTTTTTCCTTAAATCTACTATCCCATTAGGCCTTCTAATGTCTTGCTGTGCTTGAGTAATCACAATAGGACCCATCCACTGGCTCTGGATTCTGCCTGTGAAATTGTTTCGAAATTGTTTAGAGATCCTTCATACTGAAGCAGTTATATAGTGTGTGTAATTTACAGGAAAATATGTTAATACCTATTTAAAGCTTTTAGATACAAGTTCATTAGCGTCTTTTCCCCCCTCTTGTCTACACCATTGATTTTCATATACACAGAATATTCTGGCTCTGTAATATTTAAGGCATCCCAGCTTGTCTGCCAAAGGAAGCAGAAAGCTCCGTTTCTTCCATATTTGGCTTTGTGCAAAAGCTGTCTTCCAGTGTTGTCACTGAAAGAGACCAAAGGCGTAGGGAAAAGGAATACTATTATATAAACATGATGATAACCTAACTGCTCCCTTTTCTAGTTCTATTCGGTCAATGTGGACTACAGCAAGCTGAAGAAGGAAGGTCCGGACTACTAAAGAACAAAACTTTCTCCCTGTACAAGCTGCACAAAATGAAGGTCTTAAGGTCTTCCAGAAGCCATCCGCACAACTCATACGCTTAAATCATCCAGGAAATCCTAAATTTTGTTGCACGTTGCACTTAAACCATTTGTTTGTGAAAGAGCTTGTTGGGACTTAATAAAATCTGATGCTTGAAATCTTAGCACTGTCTTCTTTTGTGAAATGATAACTTCAGTGTGAAGTATATATTCAGGATATCTTTACCAGCTTCCTAGAACATGGCAAATAGGAAAGAATTAACTCTTGCTTGAGAAGGCCGGGCCAAAATGTAGTATCAAAGGAGGCATCCAGGCACATCTGTCTTGGTGTTTTTTCCTCCACAAGACTGGACCATAGGTGGGCCCCCTCTCTTGACTGCTCTGCAACCCATGGAATGTTGTCATCTAGCAGCACCTAAGTTGGCCTTTTCGGTGGTGACACCTACTCTTTTGGAATACTCTGCCATATGAAATTTATGTAGATTAGCTAATCGTGGGGAAGCTACATATGGTTCATCATGTCTCCCGTGTTGGTCCCCATCTCATGCCTGAACCTCATACTAAGCCACTAGGAGGTTTAAAAGTATTCCAAGGGAATTGGTGGCAGCAGAAAAGGGTCAGCTTCTGGAACTGAATTACAGTGGCAGAGAGTTCCTTAGGACCTGAAATTTAAGTAATCACTAAAGAAAACTAAAAACCCATAGGTGGGATTGCTCAGTGAAGGAGCAGTTTCCCCAAAGGCCATGAACATTATCACTCCTGAGTGCCTTCTTCGGCACTGCGGAGCTTCAGGATCCCTAGTTTACTGCTGATTGAGCCATGCTGGGAGTCCAACACATCTGGAGGGCACCAGGTTTTGAAGGTTACTGTAGGTTGGCCATCTTGACTTCATAGCATACCAAGAAGCAAGTAGGCTGCCTTCCCTGATAAAGTTTGCCAAATGGTATCAGTTATCTTCTATTGACTCAAGGAGCAAGACTCTTTCCATAGACAGGATGCATGCATTTGGAGTCTGCACGTGTGTGGTGTGCGTGCTATAAATTCATTGCAATGCCTGCTTTAGCCTTTAATGTATTTATACCCCTGAGTGCTGGTCAAGGACAACAGTACCAATTCAGGCATGGGAATGAATATATTAGCTACCTAGCCAGAATGTGCACAGCCTCTCCCAGTTCAGATGACAACTAATGACCACTCCAAACGGCTCAGTATAGATATTAAATAACACAGGTCAAGCAAGTGCCACGTGGCACACCACAGTTCCACTGCCAAGGAGCCGAGGCACAGACACCCAGTGTTATTCTCTGGAACTTACCCTGCAAGTAAGAGCCAAACCACTGTAGAACAATGCCTCTAACTCCGAACTCACGGAGGCAGTCCAGAAAGATATCAAAAGCCACTGAAAGATCAAGAAATAACAGGGTTGTGCTCTCCCGTCCAAAGAAGGTAATCCATTAGGGTGATCAAGGCTGATTCCATGCCAAAACCAGGCCTGAATCAAGGCTGGAATGGATCCAGATAATCAGTTTCGTTCGAGAGTGTTCTGCAGCTGAAATGCCACTAATCCTCCAAGCACCCTACCCAGGAAGGGAATATTTGTAACCAGCTGATAGTTGTCATAGATCTTTGGATTCAGGGTGGCTGCTCCACTGCCTTCTCTAAGGCAATGGGGACCACACCATCATGCAATGATGCATTCACCACTCCCCTGATCCATATGGTCAGTTCTCTGCAGCTATCTTAAGAAAGCCATGAAGGGCAAGGCTCGAGACAGCATGTGGGGTTGTACAGATGCAAGCGTCTTCTCCACATTCTCCAGCTCCAAAAACTGAAAGTGATCTCACAAAACAGGGTAAGATGGTGCAACCGGCACCCCAACAGACCTGAATCAATAGCAGCATTCAGCATTTTATCCTCGAAGTATCTTGCAAACTTGTCACAGCGGGCATCCGAGGGCTCTAGCATTATTCATTATTATTATTACTATTCATTACATTTATACACCGCCCCATAGCTGAAGATCTCTGGACAGTTTACAAAACTTAAAAGATTGAACATTAAAAGTCAATATACAAAATTTAAAACCATAAAACATAAGACAGCTTATATTTAAAACATTTTAAACTTTTAAGCCTGGCCAAAAAAGGCAGTTAAAACCTCAACTTCAGCTGTTAAAAATGCCTGGGAGAAAAGTTTTGACCTGGTGCAGAAAATATAAGTGTTGGCACCAGGTGGGCCTTATCGGGGAGATCATTCCATAATTGGGGGGCCACCGGGTTAGATGAAAGTTTGCACACCCAATCAAAGCACCTTTTTCTACAGAAAAGCATTATTTAGGAGTGTGTAACAGAGCAGCTAAAAGACCTAGCAAGTCCCTGGTTTGTATTACTCATCAGCTGCGAACTCAGTTACCTTGGGATTTAAATAAGGTTTCTCCCCTCAAGCTCATCGCCCCTTCTTTACTGTAGCAAGGCAACTCTGAGCTACTTTTAAATGAGTTACTTTTAATGAGTTACAAAGCAACTATTTGCACTGCCTTGGGTTCCATATCAGAATGGAGGGAAATAAGGAGAGCAGAGCATGAATTTGGTAAGATTAAATAAGGAGGCACATGGAGGATACGAATAATCGTATTATAGTTTATCAGCGTACTTTGCCCGTAAAAACAACACATCCTGCACTCCCCCTTATGTAAACTGCCTAGAGATCTTTGGCTATGGGCCAGTACATAATAATAATAATAATAATAATAATAATAATAATAATGACGATGATGATAATGTGAGAGAAACCCAACATGTTCAGAGACGGTCATTACCTCAGAGAATTAAAATAATTTTAAAGGAATTATTAACATAAGGGACTAATGTTGGATAGCAGATAATCCCTGTGCTAAGCAACACCGGTCGGGCCTAGGCGTGAATCTCCACAGCCAACGCCAAAAAGAAAGCTCCCACTTAGGCCACCCTTTTATAACGCTCTCAAAATGGCGCCCACCCACAGACCACCTGCGCAAATTTCTCCACTCAGGGGAAACATGGCGGCGCCCGGCTATACATAGGCAGCCCGGCCGCCAGAGGCGTGGCTTATCCTTTCCCTCTTTCCTCTCCCCCTATCCCGTAGCACAAACTGACCACAAATCCCGCCTCCGTTCCGAAGGGCACCGCGGGTTGGTCTGATTTTTTAGACTAGAGAGGAAAGGCTCAGCTAGGCCCTGAAAAAAGATGGCGTCAACACCGTTTCCGGTCTTCGTTGCCCGTAGCCAATTGTCTGGACCACAGAGATAAAAAAATGAGCGTTAGCCCCCCCCCCCCGCTCAAGACATACCATAACATTTTACGGATAGGTCATTTCCGGGCTCTCACTTCTCGGGGCGGAAGTGAGAAACGACCCCCCCCCACCTGCAGCCTCTAGAGTCTAGACCATCCCGGCAAACGCGCACACGCAACGATAGCAACAGAGAGAGGAGTCCCTGTTCGTCCGAACTCAGGTCTTATTCCGTGTGAAACATAGCATCATGGAATAGAAGGGTTCAGAGTAACCAACCACAGACTGGCTGCCTCCATAGTGGATTCAAAGCTTCCTTGCTTTGCTGTTGTGCCGCTTTACAACGCTTGCAAAGATAATTTGAACCCGGAAACTGGCTCTTGTCTATTACTCCATGGCGAAGTCTATGGAGCTGGCCGCGTCTATGTCGCGGGCAAGTGACGCAATCGGAGCGCGACGCTCTCACTCGGCCTAGTGGTGCGTCTGAGTATGCGCGGGCGCCTATTTGAATTCGGCGGCGGCGGCGGCGGCGGGGGTCAGCTTGTCCTGTCAGCATTGGGAAGGGAAATGGGGGTGGGGTCAGGAGGAATGAAGGGGGGTGGGGTCGCCGCCCCCTTTTTTCATCCCCCAAATGGTGACGGGGCTGAGCCCTCCAGGCGCGTAGTTACGCTTTGTTTTGTCTTTCAGTATGAAATGTTTATTTTTATGCCCTGCCCCCAATGCACATTTCCTCTCCCAGCAGGTTTCTTTCTCTATTTTCTCTTTGCATAACCTTTGCTTGTTGCTGGGGCTGGGATTATATGAAGTACTCCCCTCCACCTCCTTCCAAGCCATGGGTCCAAGTAGCACTTTTGTGGAGAGATCAGCATCCCACTGACCGTCCTCTAGGCTCAGTCAGAGGGCAGGGTAGCAGAGGACCAATCTGTTTTTTTGTTTCCTGCCTTCCTTCCTCCACCCCAGCGCTGCTGCTCACTGGGGGCTAGAAGGCCCTGGACTAGGGTGACCCAGTGGAAAGGAGGACAGGACTCCTGTATCTTTAACAGCTGTATTGAAAAGGGAATTTCAGCAGGTGTCATTTGTCTGCATGCAGCACCTGGTGAAATCCCCTCTTCATCACAACCGTGAAAGCTGCAGGAGCTGTACTACAGTGTAATATTCAAAAGGGTCAGGGCTCCTGCAGCTTTAACGGTTGGGATGAAGAGGGAATTTCACAAAGGTGCTGCATGCAAACAAATGACACCTGCTGAAATCCCCTTTTCAATACAACTGTGAAAGGTACAGGAGCCCTGTCCTCCTCTTCATATGGCCACCCTAAGGCCCTAGACGCCCATCCCAGCGGCCACTGCTAAATGCACCACTGTCCACGTGCCCGCCACTTGAGCAGGAACAGGCCCCTACTTAATATCACAAATATTGCACAGCAGCTTTTGAAGTGACCCCTGGGGGAAGTCCGAGAGAAGCTGCAGAGCATGGGGGATTGGGATGAGTCACCTCTAGGGGATAAGGATGAAAATGTTCCTGATTGTCCAAAGAGGGATGGGATAGATTTAGGCAATGAGTGTGATAGGATGGTGTAGTGGTTAGAATGTTGGACTGGGAGTCGGGGTTCTAATCCCCCCACAGCCATGACGGGCTTTGGGCCCGTCACTGACATTCAGCTTAACCGACCTCACAGGGTTGTTGCAAGAATAAAATGGCGAGGACTATGTAAGCCACCTTGGGTTCCAGGCAAGAGGGGTGAAAGGTGGGATATAAATGTAACAGGTGGGGCGTGAGAGCTGGCCAAAGGGCGGTGGAGGGAAATGTGCATGCTAGAGACATTTAAAGAGAGAGACACCATGCGTAGGTTTATACGCCAATGCTAGAAGTCTCCGAGCCGAGGTAAACCTCACATAATGGAAACCTAATGGAAAGGAGAGAACCCGTGGGATATAGTGACCTCCAGACAAAATGCTAATGCCACGGGTGCTGCTGAAAGCCACCTGGGATGGATTATTGGGATGATGGGAAATGGGAGGCCCTGGATATCCCATGAGAGGCTGAGGCCCTCTCACACCATGGACTGCTTGCTGCACCGGACTTAAATTTTGTGAGGATGGCTGCTAGGGAGGAAGCCGTTCCGATCCACCTCCCAGCAGCTGAGGGCCAGGAGAGAACAGGAGGAAGGGATCAGAGTGGCTTTAAAGACCCCTCCCCTCCTATGTCCAGTGGGGTGCTACCCTTGGGAAAAGAGAGGGTCCAGTTGGCAGCATACCCCATCAAATCTGGTGATATGCTTATCTATGGCGCGGCCACGTTTGGCCACCAGAGAATGAATTAGCAACATGTTACATTCACAGTGCTCTTAGCTGGACAGGCCATGATCACATTTACTTAAATGAAAAACCTGTTTTGCAATGACATATGCTTGCATACGTGCAAAACTGAAGAAACTTCATTAGTAGGAATAATTGACACCTGGCATTGTAAGATGCTTCGTTTGAATTACCCTGTTGTTCTATTACGTTGTGCAGAAACTATAAACGTATGACACCTTTGACCTAAATATGTGAATGAAGTACTAGCTGACCTTACAACAAGAAAAGCTACATAGGCTGGGTCAATAAAAAGAGGATTTGTGGAAAACTTAAAAATAAAAGGAACAAATTTTATTTACACAGGCCCTAGTTAAAGAAAATGGGCAGTATGATATCAGGAACCAGAAGGTTCGAACATATAAGACCAATTCTGGCCCGCTTGCATTGGCTGTCTGCATGTGTCCGAGCCCGATTCAAGGTGCTGGTTTTAACCTATAAAGACTTACACAGTTTGGGACCACGATACCTGATGGAACGCCTTTCCAACATGTACCTACCTGTACACTGTGCTCAACATCAAAGTTCTTCCTCCTGGTGCCTACTCTGAGGGAAGCTCGGAGGATGGCAACAAGGGAGAGGGCCTTCTCTGTGGTGGCCCCCCAATTATGGAATGATCTCCCCGATGAGACCCGCCAGGCGCCAACACTGTTATCTTTTCGGTGTCAGGTCAAAACTTTTCTTTTCTCCCAGGCATTGTAACAGCTTAAGTTGAGATTTTAACTGACTTTGTGGCCAGGCTTAGAAGTTTAAAATGTCTTAAATATCAGCTGTTTTTATGTTTTTAAATTTTGTGTATTTTTTTAATGTTCAATCTTTTAATTTTTGTAAACCGCCCAGAGAATTTTGGCTATGGGGCAGTTAATAAATGTAAATATAATAATAATAATAATAATAATAATAATAATAATAATAATATTTGCAGGGTCTCTTTGCAAAGCTAGCATTAAATTACTGCTCCCTAGAATCACCCATGTCTCATTATTCCATCTTAAGAGGCCAATTCTCAGAGAAATTATATAAAGATCCACACATATATACAAAAGTGAACTAGCATTGGTGTCCCTTCTGCCTGCTTCTGAGGTGATCAACATGTGCCCGGCCCATAACACCTATAACTCAATGCTAGGCTGGAACCCTTCCTCAACACTGACTGTTCCTTCATCTAGGAAAACCAGTCATGGGAGTTCCTCACTGTAATCTAAAGTGGTCCAGCCCAGCCAGTTTATCACCTCAGTAGGAGCAAGAAGGATGCAGACACTTCAGAGGAGGGCAACGAGGACGATCAAGTGCTATCAAGTCTGTTCAGCTTGGAGAAAAGGAGAGGAGACTTGATAGCACTTTTCAAAGACTTGAAAGGTTGTCACACAGAGGAGGGCCAGGATCTCTTCTCAATCAACCCAGAATGCAGGACACGGAATAATGGGCTCCAGTTACAGGAAGGCAGATTCTGGCTGGATATCAGGAAAAACTTCCTGACTCTTTAGAGCAGTACAACAATGGAACCAATGACCTAGGGAGGTGGTGGGCTCTCCCACACTAGAGGCCTTCAAGAGGCAGCTGGACAACCATCTGTCAGGGATGCTCTAAGGTGGATTCCTGCACTACTGAGCAGGGGGTTGGACTCCATGGCCTTATAGGCCCCTTTCAACTATACTATGTTTCTATGATTTTGTCATCTTGCAGAGGTGGTTTATATGTCAACATCACAATGGATTCAGTAAGTGCCACCTACAAAAAACCATTTAGGATAAGCTATTTTTTAACTAAGCAGCTTGCGCCACTAACTACACTGGCCTATTTATGACATTCTTTGACCTTCCCAGGCAGTTTCAGTCATTGCA
This sequence comes from Anniella stebbinsi, assembly GCA_029215795.1. NCBI lineage: Eukaryota > Metazoa > Chordata > Lepidosauria > Squamata > Anniellidae > Anniella > Anniella stebbinsi. The sequence goes on from JARDYH010000002.1 coordinate 236,641,964, forward strand.
GCTTGAGGCACAAGGTGTTTAAACCAGCATACATCGTAGAACAGTGTTAGCAAGTGTGGGATCCTTTTTGAAGCAGGGCTTAGCATGAGAGTGACGGTGTATACATGAAACACATTTGGATAGAGACGCCTTCCTCAAACTCCAGAGGTGATGGGTCGAAACGCCAATCATTTCCAGCTGGCTGGGACTGATGGGCGTTGCAGTCCGACACGCCTGGAGGGCACCAGGTTGGGGAAAACAGTGTAGAGGCAGATATTAGATCACAGGTGTAATTTTGAGTTTAACACCCAGGATATCTGCATTAAGAGAGACTGGACCAGTCATTACTACAGTCGCCCTGTTCAGCGTTCTAACAGAGATCTGTAATGTAATAAGCATGTGAGGAAAAGTCTCAGAGACGTCTTTAGAACTTGGTATAGTCTTCATCAAGATCTACTAATTTAAAAATGTTTATTGCTGATAAACATCTTAAAATCTTCGCTAGTTTACAAACTGAGCAAAAAGTTCATTGTTATGAATACATCATTATTCTCCCCCACACATATTTTGAATATATCTGCTCTTTTATTTGAACATTTACACCTCTAAGTAATAGATCTATCCCATTATTCCAACTATAAAGTCTCTTTGCAATAATAGATCTATATTAAGTTGTGTTCCAACTATCCACATTTCGGATTTCTTTAGATGCGCTCTCTCATTAGTTTCCTACCACTATCAAAATCAGTTACATACTTCCTCCCGCTACTTACGTTTGCCCACTAATTTTAATCTTAAAACCCCATTTCCCCCTTTTAAAAAGAAGTTATGGAGCTTGCATCATCAGATTCACATTTGCAAATACTTTCGTTTAGCCACAAATAAGACTGTCAAGTTCCATTTCGCTCTTAAATCAGTTGTGCCCATTGAAATGTTCACATAGCCTTAGTAGAAGTGTTTTGCACAATAAAACCTAGTTATATACCAGAGTGTTTTACCGCTTGCTGCAAAAGTGCTGGCTTCGTCATACATGATAGATGGGCTACTGTTATACAGCTCTAGTACATTCTGGCTTTATTTTTGCTGATCTTAACAGATATCTGCCACCACCACCACTCAAGATGGCTTGCAATGAAGCATGCAAAAATAATCCCTCTCTCAGGAGTGCTGCTACCCTTAAGAGATGGTGTATACATTACGCCCAGGGATGCAGACCCTCTTTCAGCCCAAATCCCATTTTAGAGACACTCGCTAGGGCTGCCTTCCAGGGGTGGGAGGAGCCAAGGGGAAGAGAGGCAGGGCCAAAAACACCTGCCTGTTTTAGCTTAAAGCCCTTACTGCCAGTAACACTCAGCCTCAGGAGAGGCGTTTCGACCTTTCGAGAAGGGAAGGAAAACGGTGCAGAAGTCGGCAAGCCACCGAATGGTCAGTGGCTGGGGGAGAAAAGGGAGGGCCAGAGGGGAGGTGGGCTGGCCTTCTGTGGAACCCCGGAGGGCCACACTCACACCCCAGGCCTGGTTCCACACTCCAACATCACACAGTATTGTCCGCGCATAGTTGTAGAGGTCTGTATCAAGGAGATCGCTCACAAATTGCTGATTCCTCAACATTGATAAAGTCCCATTTTCCCATAAGTGGCAAGAATTCTTGAACTTCACACAGGAGATTAAAGTTACCCCCCTCACCTTGAAACGATGTGCCTGTACCACTTTTACATTTAAGGCCGAGGGCCTGTTCTTGTACAATATCCACCTTCTCCCTTAGCCTCGTTTAACTATTCCAATTCATCTTACAGGTTTTGTTCCCCAGAACACCCTCCCCAACCTGGTGTCCTCCCCATGTGTTGGACTACAAACCCCATCACATTCAGCCAGCATGGTGCTTGAGAGCGCCAGGGTTCTCCGAACGTCTTGCGCCTCACCCCCATTCTCGTTTGCAATTGCTGCTTGTTTTGCATAAATGGGAAGCCTGTGCAAACTCAGCAGCTATCAATCGGGGGATTCCCCAAATGTGCCCATATTTCCTTCATAGATTACAGCGAGGCTGATTCAGTCCATGGAGGAAGTTTGCGCAAATTGAACCGCAAATCAGGAAGGACGCAGACATGAGCATGCATTCCACAATTTGTGAACATTCTCGGTGGACAAAGCTCGCCCTTGGGGTTTTGAATGGGGGCATGCTCTCATGTTTTGCAAGCAAAACCAACGGTTTCTTACCTCCCTATCTATGCTATTTCTTTCCCCATCCTATGGGTGGCACAAGTATGAGGAAACCCAGACCATGGAGCCTGCAGGATGGGATTCACCACAGGGGGAGGAGGCAAGAGCCTCCTAGTGTACTTTCAGTTGATCACAAAATGTCTGACAGAAAAGGACCAGAGGTTCCCATGTGCACCTGCCTTGAAGGTTAATTCCTGTGGAATTCTGAATTAATGCAGCAAGCACCCAGATCTAACGACCTGTTTGAAACGATCCAGTCGGTAAGTTCTCTATCGGAGGTGGTTGTAAGTATAGGACGCACATGCCTTTTTTTGCTTGGGATATAGCCATTATCTGAAGGAAACCATGTGGCTTGGTTCTTTAGGGCAGCCTTCTCCGACCTGTTCCCCAGGTGTATTGGACTGCAACTCCCATCATTCCCAGCCAGCAAAGCATGGGTCTTGCTGGTTGGGGATGGTGGGAGTTGTGGTCCAACACATCTGGAAGGCACCAGGTTGGGGAGGGCTGTATCTAAGGAACCCCCTTTTTAAAGCTTTTGATGACGGATCAACAAGTTGATATGTTTTTAGTACACCTGAGGTAGATCATATCAGCTTATTTTGTTCCATTTCACCTGGCTGGCCAGGTCCAGGGTAGAAGGGACAGAGGCCTTTACAACAAATTGGCCCCCAAAGCCGCACTCCTTCTAGAACACAAAGTATGAGAAAGGCAACATTAACCTTTCAAAACCACTCTTGGGTAGGGATACGTGACAGGCTGCATCGCATAATATGGATTCCTAATTTCCTAAGTGCTTGAAAACCCTGGTCAAGCGTTTCCTTTGATGAATTACTCAAAACCTAGGGAAAGGATTTGGGATAAGCCTTCACCTGTACAAGGAAGTGTTTCATCCGTTTTCCTCTCTGTGGAGAAGAGCCGCAGGGCGTGGCGGGCAGGCAAGAAATCGCCTCAGGGCAGCAAGCCACACGCCGCTGTCCCGACGCCAAGTGCTGGCAGGCCGTGACCAGAGGTGCACTCTTCTTCCGTGGAAAGGGCTCAAAATGAAAGACCGGCTCTTGCCTTAAGCAGCCAAGGGTGTGTGTAAGTGTATCATGATCCTACTTTTAAGAGGCATTTGTCCGGGCAGCACCCAGTGCTTGACTAGGCATACACAGTGCTTGACGTGGTACTCTCTCTCACTTTCTCACACACACACGGCCAAGTTGAGGCAGAAACAGAACTGGAAAGGGTGTTCAAACAGAGAATAGGACAGCTGGTTCAGGCAATACACAGAACATGTTAGGACTAACGTTAGCCACCACGTAGACGTGGTTTGAGCAGGGAGCACTCGAGTCAGAGTAGGACTCCAGTCAAGAAGTGTTGAGCAGTTAATGTCATAAGAGACTAAGTAGTGAGCAAAGGAGCAGCCGCAGCAGCAACCTACGAGGGGGGGAAAGGGAGGGAGGCAGCTTTCCTCTGCCCCAGAGAGGGCCTCCCTTAAGCCTAGCTCAACACTGTTTGAATCTCTGCAGGAGCAGCTAGCAAAGAACCAGGGGCAGCAAGCAGCATTTACTCTTGGCTGCAAACGCCTGAAAGACAGGAGGCCTTCCCCAGCCCGGTGCATTCTAGATGTGCAGGACTATAACTCCCATCATCCCTTGCAAATGTGGCCATTAGGGTTGATGGGAAAATGTACTTCAACACATCTGCAGGCCACCAGGTTGGGGAAGCTACCCTAGGGAAGCAAAAGGCGTGTTAAAAAAAAAAAAGCGGGGGGATCATCCGGGAGGTCTCTCCAACGACCAGCCGCACCAAGGCTCAGCTAGACTCGAGCGTATATAAAAGCGGAGCAGGCAGATCTTACGACCAAGTCAAGACACACATACGAGCTTGCTTGCCTGGGCTCTGCTAGCATCTTCCCTGCCAGTTATCTCGACCTTCCAAAGCAGGCGAGCTTCGCTTTCACCCTCGCAGATGTAACAAAGGACAGTTTGCTTCCAGGGAGAGAGAGAGAGAGAGTCCCACTCATCATATTCCCTGGAAAGGAAAGCAATGACAGGGAATTCACCAACTCTTCTCACATGGTTCTCACAATGCTGAGAACCAAGCAACCAATTCCGTACATACAGCTGGGCATCGTCTTCCCCACCTTCCATATATCTGACAGAACAAACTGCTTTTTAAACTCAGCTGCTTCAAAAGAGAAGTCTGCAATGCAGTGCAAAGCGGGCTGCTTTAGAAAACTTGGGACATTTCACTGGGCTGGATCGCAGCCGTGGAGAAGAGAACACGGATACTGGCATCAACAACGCACCCGTCCAGTGAGCAGTGCACAGAAATAATCTCAAGTGCCATGCCTGCAGGCATTGTGGGATGCTTTGGACCGGGAGGAAGCCCAATGAATCTTCCCAGGGGAGAAAGATACCGGAAGGTATCTAAAGTGATCCCCTGAACTACCCAGCATGACAGCTTCAGACCTTTTTTATTTCAGTCAACTTGACATAAAAGCAATAGCAGCTCTACAGTCTCCTAAATAGCACCCCACCTAAAATACCATGAGCAGCTCCCCAGTAACAGTATGCTGGAGGGACAGCGCCTTTTTTTTTTTTAAAGCTTAATATTAAATATTAAATACTCTTGTTTTAGGCATACATTACTTTGTCAAAAAAGACAAAACTTAAGTGAAATGGCCCCTGTGCCGCCTCCTCTGAGCATCCTTGCTAAGAGCTGCCACGGCCCTCACCAGACCGACACAACGTCTTCGACAGATGTGAAGGAGAAACGGGGGTGTTTGATGGGACAGACACATTTAGAGAGTCTCTTCAAGCATGGGGTATGTTTGCAGCATCAAAGAGCAGGTAACAAGCCCCTTTCCTTTTTTGCCACATGCCAGAATTTCTCCAACGTCCAAAATGTTCCAATATAATTCCTGTGAAGTCAACTTTTTTGTCAAAAAGGGGCTTCCTGCGAGAGGCACTTCCGCCCAGTCAACACTGTTGGCAACCCCACCCCCCACCCCCAGCCAGTCCTCCTGAGAGAAAGTAAGCCAGGAATGGCAGTTGCCAACTTTTCAAAGTTTCTTCTTTAAAAAAAAAATGTTCAGAGTCTTCTGATTTTAGCCAAGAAGTCACTCTAAAAGCACTTGGGAAGCTTGTACTAAAAACCTCAGCAGTTCTCAGAGCAGCGAGTCATCAGTACATCCTCCTTCAAGTCCGTAACGGAATTCCTGCAAGTTGGAGACGCCGTAGAAATGGACAAAGGCCGCAGCCACCACAAGCACATGAAAGATCTGGTGTGACTGGAACTGTGGAAATGCAAGAAGAGCGTTAAAAACTAGAATGTTCTCGCTGCAGCTGTTCTCGCAAAGTGCTGGTCAGCTAGCGACGATGAGCAGAAGTTCATTGTCCTTTCCAAGCAGAAGTTAAAAGCACAAGCGTGCATTAAAAAAGTGCCGTGGCATTTCCTGCGCAGTCCAACTACCAGCATTTCACTAAGAGAATTTAAGAAGGAACGCATGTCTAGGATCCATCTGCCAGTTCTAACTTCCTATCCAAGCGTCATACTGCACTTTGCGCCCTGCGGTCTTTTTTAGCATATATAGCAGGGGTGCAGAAACTCAGACCCATGGGCCAAATACGCGATCCCCAGGATAGCCACGCCGCCTTCCCCCTGATCTTGGCTTTTGCGTATGTTTACCCCACCCCACCCCTACCGTTCCGAAAAGCTGCATTTGCTCTGCTACGGCTTGGGTCCCTTCTACAAGAATTCGGTTTGACGCCCGGTTGTCCGATTATGCGCATCTTCTCACAATTGCTTTTACGCCTAATCCCTATACACGGGAGGCGTTGAAGCGCATTACGGGCTGTCTGAAAGGCACTTTAAAGTTGGTTAATGTGGAGAATTGCTTGTTTACATGGTCATAAGGCGCTTTAACTCCCATGGTAAATTAAAACTTGCTATCTAACGCGCATGCGAAGATGCACATAATCGGACAGAAAACGCGCCTCAACCCCCGATTTGCGCTCCGTTCATGTGGAGGTAATAATTTTAATGCACCTTGAAAGTGCTTTAAATCGCTCTTGTAGAGGCACCCTTGCTTAGCAGCAGTAAGAGCTTTAAGCTAAAATAGGCTGGTATTTTGACACCACCCCTTTTGCCTTCCGGCCCACCAATCACTGGAATGTGCCCTCAACAGCTTCTCCAAAATTGAATTTGGCCCTCAGGATGAATGAGGTTCAACACCCCTTGACGTACAACAATACAAGGGGTAAACAAGTTACCCTATAACCATGGAAGTAATAACCATGATCTAACACCAACTGCGACAAGCTCTGTGGCCCAATGGAAGCTCTGGAGTGAATTCAGCATTTGCTGCCCTGGTCTAACGTGACTTTCATCAGCTACGTAACAGGACTGAGGGATTTCAAGGTAAGCACTTTAATAGTGACCTATCAAAATCGCTGCTTATGAAGCACTGCACTGGGGAAAAAGCTTGACCCGTACAGTGGGTGAGCAATACCCTCTGAAATCCAGTTATTTTATTCACGGTATTAAGAGAGATACTTTAGAGTGGTCTTCATGAATTTTCCCTTGACTCACCACCAAACAAAGCTCCATGGAAGAAGACACAAGTGAATCAATCCCATGGGTCAGGCCACCCAAGCCACAATCTGGGTCGGACTGAATATGTCGGAGGTGAAGGATTCTCGTCCAGATGTTGTGTATGGCCGCAACTTGGCCACAGAAAACAGCTGCGTGGCTTTGGCAACTGGTGCCAGCAGGGTCCCTAGTTGGGCCAATTTCCCTGAGCTGCCTTTGCAAATAAAGACAGGAATGTCAAGCACAGCCCGTTTGCTCTGAATTATTCTTTGCACATGGGGAAGGGTGGCAATTAATAGCTGTCTGCAAGTAACGGAGGCCCACACCTGGAATGGGGCAATGGAAACCGTGCGGTGTTTGAACCACTAAGGAACTTTTGCCTGACCTTTTGAGGCTTGGAGGACATGGTTCCGGACCGGCATTCGGACCAGGCAAGCTGCGATCAGCAGGAATAAGGACAGCCCGCCGGATGCTTTGGAAGGCAGCAGTTAAGCAACAAAGGCAGCGGAAACCGCCTGCTCAGGGCCTCTCGAGGCCCAACTCACCGTTGCCTACTGACCCACGGCCCCCTTGGCACATCACAGATTTGGCAGGCAGCTGTGGTGAATATGCTATTTGGAAAGGTGAATATGTATGTTTAATTCACCGGGTGCAGGCTGTTAAAAATAAGCTACGGTGAGAAACAATCACAGCTCACCACTGTGTTTTTGTGGTATTCACCCTCATGCATTACGGGTATTCTAAATCAGTAAAATGTCTCCCTGCTAAAACTGTAGACATGACTCTCAAACTGAACAGAGTACATCCTAAGTGTTAAAGCAGTTGCTGCCAATGAGACTCCCTTGGCTGGCTAGTGCTGCCTCAATGCCGCAAATACACAGCACCCAATGATATAACTAGGCATCCTTCAAACTGTCACAAAGACCACAACAGATGACAGTCCCTGCCAGAGGTCACACTTACCCAGATATCGAACTTGCCAGGAAAGAAGCGCTCCGGAATGCGGGCCGCATACAGCCCCGCTCCTGTTATGTACATCACCGCCATGAGGAAAAACCAGCCCATCTGGCCGACCGTGGTGGCTTTGACAAACCCTTCGGCGATGGTGAAATGCATGGTGGGCACAACGCCACTCAGCCCCAGTCCAAGGAACACCCCTAGGAAAGGAAAAGAGGGATCTCAGCCTGCATTCCGGAGGGAAGCTTTCCTGAAATACAAAACCCATCCCCACCGCAGAGGGATAGCAGAGGCTGCCTCCTTCATGGAAATGGAGAATACTGGCGCCATCACTGGGGGAACGTTCAGCAGAAACTGGACTCCCAGGAAACCTTAACTCACAGAACAATGTTTTTAGATCCAGGTTATCCCCTCCTCCACATCTTGTGAGTGTGTGTGTGTGTGTGTGTGTGTGTGTGTGTGTGTGAGAGAGAGAGAGAGAGAGAGAGAGAGAGAGAGAGAGAGAGAGAGAAGCAGAGTAAAAGCAGTCAACTGTGGGGAGATACTGGCTGAATTCGGACAACACATTAAGCAACTGAGAGGGGAGGAAACAATCGTCAGTTGTGTTGCTTATTGTGTTGTGTGGAGGGTAACACGCTGCTCACAAACTACTGACGGTATGCTATTCCGCCCATATAAGCAACTGAGAGAAACAACTGGCTTGCAAGTTGTTTAGCTCGAAGCCAGTTGTTTAAAGTGTTGTGTGGAGGGGTGAGTGTGTTAATGGCGTGTGGTGAGTGGGTTAAAACACAAGCCCATAGAGGCAGGCGGCAAGAGCGACCAAAGTGGCGGCTGCCACTCTGCTACTACTGATGCAACTTGCAGAGGCTGCTGGGATAGAACTGGGAGGACTGAGGGAGGAGGGAGGGTGGGGAAAGGGGCGGGGGCTGTGTCAGTCAAATGCTGGGTTGACTATTAGTCCACTCAACGCCAGCCCCAACCACCCACAGTTGTGTAGGAGTATGTTGTGTGGGGAGTACCCACAAAATAACCAACTGTGAGCTGGCTACTCAACCCACCATTGACTAATAATGTGTTGTCCGAATTCAGCCGTTGTGAGTTCCGACAGCTTTACCATCTTAGCCACTGTTGTGCGTGAGTCTTTAAGACTTGGAAGCTGAGAGCGTGAGTCAAGAGTGCAGCGGTAGCATTGGAGACCAAACTGCACTTCACACTTATTCCACTCCAGCTGCAAATGTGCAAAGACTTACACCACAAGCCAATAAAGTTAGTTTATTTTCCCAAGTGGCCCCTCAGCTGCCATTGGTCAGATTGACCAGGCCTTCCCTCCTCTTTCAGAAAATCCAAAGCTTTACACCTTCTGCAATCTCTTCTACAGAAACGTGAGCCCACTGTCCAGCAGTTTTTCACTCTGGAGGAACCAAACGCTGTTCATCGTGGGAGCTTTTTATTTTCATTTATTTTTCTTTTCAAAATGAGCTTCCATGCCTTGTCTGGCTAAGTTTGCATTATTAACCCTTAAGCATTAAAAGGGTTAATCATTTCACATGACCAGTAGAAAGCCACCTTACCTGCTCTTGTTTGCCTGTGCTTAGGTGTTGCAAATCGGTCCCACTGTGCCACGATGATGGCTGAGATGCCCAGCACACATACAATGGAGAGGTAGATCAGTCGAGGCTGCGGTGAGCAGTAGAATGAGTAATACAGCCATGGGACAAAACTCCCCATGATCAACAGCGCTATTCCAGAATAATCCAACCTAGAAGCAAAAAACCAAGAGAGGTAGGGGGGTCAGTCTGAAGCGTGAGGCGTATGATACAGAAATTAGTAAGTCTGTTTTGAGAGAGGTGGTGGGCTCTCCCACACTAGAAGCCTTCAAGAGGCAGCTGGACAGCCATCTGTCAGGGATGCTTTAAGGTGGATTCCTGCACCTAGCAGGAAGTTGGACTAGATGGCCTTAGAGGCTCCTTCCAACTCTACTATTCTATGATTCCATGATCAATGAAGGAGCCACCATTGTCCACTGGAAAACCGTTACAGATGTGGCTATTGTACAAATACCGAGATTTAAGAGGAGCGTCATGTGTCTGCTAACAGGATGCTCAAATTCAACAATAAGATCTGACTTTGTCCCCATGAGCAGAGTTTTACTTGCAGACTTCGTACAGTATATCGCAGAACCTGACTCTTCAAGGCAGATTTGAAGAATTCTTCTTTTTTAAAAAAAGCATATTTCAGTCTCGTGTATGCAAAACAAACAAAAAAAGCTTTAGAAATTAACGCTGCAGCATATGTGACAGCTACAAAACCATGCAAGGGCTCGGAAGGGCAAGATTTTACAGCTTCCCATCCTTACCCTGGTTCAAGATTTCTACTCAACTGGGTATGCATTAAAGAACAACAACCATTGCCCACAAGGTTACCTGCATATGAAAGAGGAACCAATTGGAAATGTCGCAATGGGCTCATCTACACCTAAGGGTGTAGCACCTTGTGGGGGGGATCGCGGACTTACCTGCTTCCACGATCTTCCCCCAGCTTCTATACGGTTGCGCAATGTCCCAGAAGGGAAGAGGGACACCACGGGCCCTTTTTTTTTTTTTTAAAGAGGAGCTGGTTGCGCACCCCAATTTGGGGGGGCGGGGAAACCTTCGTGCCCAACCCCCCCGGCCATCCCAGGGATGGCAAAATTGCTGTGGCCCCCCCACCCATGAAGGGCATGGAGCCCACCCCCCTGAACAGCTCTGTGCCCGTTTTGAAAGCCAGAGGAGGCAGGAAGAAGCTGAGACAGGCGTCCACCCCCACGGAGCTCGGGATCTTCCTGGGATTGCAGGAAACCCTGGACAGCCACAGTTGCAGTTATCCCGGGGAAAGTCTCTAGCGATCCCCGGTTGACCCCGGTATCCCCTGTGCGTCATCTGGAAGCACAGGGACAACCTAAGGACGACCCCAGGATAACTGCATGGTGTACACATGGCCATTGTATTTGTTTCCTTGACCAAGAAACTAGCAAACCATCGCCTGGAAGCATTTTCTGGGCATAGCAGCAAAAATTAACTGTTAACTGCTGCCCTATAAATAGCCGTGGTAAGAACTACCATACCTAGACAACCGACACTGGCTTAGCTATTGGTAACTTACTAAATCCGCGACTGCGATGAGATGTTAAGAAACGAGAAGTCACCTGTGTCGACTTTGGAACAAGTTGCTTCTTGCCAGTTAACTTACTTGGAAAACGTCCGAGACACCTTCTCTGAGTGACAATAGACAGTATGGAAAAGCCAGGAGAAGCTGAGACACAGCACCGCTCCAAGGAAAAACATCCCAAACACCACCTTTTCCTGAAGAGGGGCCATGAAGTACATATTTGGCCTGAGCATGGTCAGGATCCCCAGGCCAAGAAACAACACAAAACCTGCAACGGGAACACAGCAGAGAGCCACATCACCCCATGTATCATAGGACCAAAGAACCCCATCCTGCCTTACAAGCCATCGGGAACTGTGACTGAGCCAAAGGGCTGAATTTTGAGCACCAATTCCCCGCCACCCCCTTCACTCCTTGCCGCTTCCAAGAGAGGTGGCCAACAATGGCAGAGATGAGCACATATAGGAAATGTAATAATAATAATAATAATAATAATAATAATAATAATACATTTATTTATTTATTTATTTCTTACCCGCCTCTCCCTCCGGATTGAGGTGGGGAACAACATCAATACAAACAATATAAAATACATAAAACTGATTAAAAGCATATATAAAATTAATACATTATAAAAATATCAACAAAACTCTTAAAATTTGACAGGGTAGGCCTGCCGGAAGAGATCAGTCTTTATAGCAATCTTAAATTCTGGAAGACTGGTGAGTTGGCGGGTCTCTCCCGGCAGGTTGTTCCACAGTCTGGGAGCGGCAGAAGAGAAGGTCCTCTGGGTAACGGTTGTCAGCCTACTTTTGGCTGACTGAAGTAAATTCTTCCCAGAGGACCTGAGTGTGCAGGGCGGATTGTGCAGGAGAAGGCGATCGCGCAGGTAACCTGGACCCAAACCATGTAGGGCTTTAAAGGTAATGACCAACACTTTGTACTTTGCCCGGAAACTAATTGGCAGCCAGTGGAGTGATTTTAAAGCTGGTGTAATATGGTCACCCCAGGTGTACCGGTGACCCACCTGGCTGCCATATTTTGAACTAGTAAATAATATAACAAATCTTTGGCACTACAATGAATTTTTTAACTGTAGGGAAGGAGGATATGTTTTTAGTTAACCCTCCTTACAAGCAACGCTCACTCTGAGTAAACAGCCTCTCAGCAGGAATTGTAGCAGCATGGTGTTGTAAACCTAGCCACGTGTGAACCAGTGAACAGGTGTTTAAAAGTAATCCTTGTACACAACATGACAAGCTCACTTTTGAGCTGGCAGAAAATGGCATGCAGTGTTACTACAACGCAAATCTCATCTGTTCAGAATGGTAGTTCGATTCTGAGATCGCCATCTTCGTTTATATATTGTTACACAGCTTTTACTCCCCCCAAAATGATTTCTAAAAACTATGTAATAAGAACACTTTTATAGAAAGACTAGAGATGTAAAAGGTCTGGAAATAATGAAACCATTGTGGGGGGAATGTTGTTTTTTTTAAACCTCTCTGTAGGATTCCCAGCATACTTATTTCTTTCATTCCTTATTGAAGTTATTGATCTAAAGTATATTTTACTGACAGGCGTTTATGCTCAGTTTCCCAACATGTCAGTAGTCCACTTTTGTGCATTCTTGGAAGTAAATATTCATTCTTGACAGTTTGGGGGTTTGTTCTGTAGGGCCCTGTGTTTCTGACGCCATAACAGTCATTTGACGCTGAGGGGCCCCTGGCCCACCCTTAGGGCAGCCTTCCCCAACCTGATGCCCTACAGATGCGTTGGGCTACAACTCCCATCATGCCCAACAAGTACGGCCCATGCTGCATTCTAACACATCTGGAGGGCGTCAGAGGTTGGAGAGAGCTACTTTAGGGAATTTCTAGATGGGAAACTTTTAGTGTCCATTTCCTTTGATCTATTACACCTAATACCCACAAACCATATTGATGCTCATGCCGATTATGGCTAATGAAGCGGGTACACCAGGGACTAGCAGCATCGGCACAAGCGACACAGGCCAAAACAGCAAATAAAATGCACGGCAACAGGGCAACGCTTTCCTCTGCCAACTCAGTGGTCTAGGATGCAACATCAGCCATTGCTGCAAGCAGGAGCCTTCAAGAGCAAGAGATCCTCCCAGGTTGTCTTACAACATCCACAAGTCATCTAACCACAAGTAGGCTGCAATTAGGATAATGGCAGCTTACTCTTCACATGGAAAAGACGGCCTGCCTAGCAGTTGTCGCAAGAGCTAAATCTAGCCCAGTGGTTTTACTTCAGATTAACTGAATGCAGCCTGCACGTCTTAGCCAAGGAGTGGGGAACCTGTAGTCCAACAATATTTGGAGGACTACAACTCCCATCATCCCTGGCCATGCTGGCTGGGGCTAATGGGAGTTAAGAGTCCAACAACATCTAGCGGGGCACAAGTTCCCCATTCCTGCCTCAGCAGGACTAGCTTACTTAGCTCTGAACCTGGTCCAAGTTTGTTCTAAATACACAGCACATTGTGGCCACCTGGAAAAAGTGGGTCAGAGCTTCCTAGCTACCTGACAGAATTCAATTCATCATCGCAGGAAAGTAGAGATGAAGAGAAAACTATAAGATTCAGAAAAACTCTCTATGCTCTTGGTATTTCACTTTAAAACCACTCCAGCACTGCTATTATTATTATTATTATTATTATTATTATTATATTATATCCCGCCTTCTTCCCAGGGCTGGGACTCAAAGCGGTTCACAAAGTTAAAACATGTACAATTAAAACATATATACATGTAAGTTTGAAAAAGTTAAAATATAATTAAACCTACAGTAAAATTAACATTTTAAAAATTTAAAAGCAGTAACAATTTTTAAAAACATTAACATAGGTCCAGAGAATTTCAAGCATAGTTAACAAGTCACCCTGCAGAAAGCATACTGTGTTTAGACAGGTATGTCTCCCTAGCAAGTGGCTTTCCTGTCATGGACCATATGACGAAGCCACCAGATAACCATCACTCTAGTCGCTCGAGCCATCGGCACGTACACGAAAGCAAGCAGCATTCACTGGCGAGTAGAAGCTGTCCTGTCCTGGCACCCTGGCAGGTTCCCAAGCCAAGTTGAAAGGCTGCATTAGTAATATCCTTACAGTGGAGGCCAGGTCATGTGACACCTTTTGATATTAGCCTAATTCTTTAGTAGACAAAAGACCCGACTCAATTAACTCCCCTTACCAGCTATGTGGCAATGGGGTAGCATGTTAAAAAGGGAAATAAATGCAATGTGACCTGATCAAGCAGCTTTTGGATGGGGTATCTTGTCATTTACAGCACCCAGCCAAGTCACAGGAGTCTAACTTGCCACTTGAATATTTATATCCCACTTTCCAGGCCTAAAAAGGGCCCTTAAGGCAGCTTACAATGAAAAGTACACATTACATAACCAATACAACAAAAATCCAGGAACATAAAGATAAAAACAACAGAACAGAAGTCAGCACGCTAAAGCCAAAACCAACAGTGATGGAAGGAAGTTGGCACACAACATAAGCTTTTGAGCGTAAAAAGGTATTAGCAGCACTTCTGGGAATCCTAAGAAAGGGCCCCACCTGAGCCTCCCTGAGGAGGGATGTGGCACTGTTTGGGTGTCGCAACTAAAAAAGTTGCACTCACTCCAATTTCTGGCATAGGTGCTAAATGGACTAGGGGTGCCTCAATCCCAAAATAAATGTTTATAAAATACTTACAATATTTCATTTAAACATTCCCAGGGCAATTCAGATAAAGCAATACAAATAGCTATAATAAAACTCACTATTAAAAAGGAAGAGAACAACCTGTTATTAGTTTAGCCATCCTCATCCACCATCCACACCACTTGTCACAAGCAGAAGTGAGAAAGACAAAGAACACATTCAGAATCTGCCAGTCCTTTTGACGTAAAATGCAGGGCAACCAACATTTGAGTGAAACCAACCCACCACCTCCTCCTAGAAAAGGTTGGGAGGGGAATCTTTAGCACCGCGTGTGAATCCTACGCCCACCGCATAACCCGTCTGCAGTTGCGGCCAACTCTGATGCTGCAAGGGAAGGAAAATCCAGGGGCAAAATAAAGCCTTTTTTGTTTTTTAAACCCACATGCAGTAATCACAGATTAAGTCACCTAGTAAGTGCGTCCAGATGTTGCCTGTCTCCGTGTGTATGCGGAAAATACTCTTGAAGCAGGCTCTGAAAGATGGCATAGGGGGGCGATGGCCATGCAGCAGGTAATCATTATCTTTCAGCCAGTCAGGCAACACATCATAGGGTATGACCCTCCAGCGACCTTCCCAGACCTGCAATACACCAAGCCATATAGGCTGTGATTATCTGGTAGTTCTTTGCAACTAGGGCTGTGAGCGGCCATTCCAAGGTCACCTAGACAGTTGGTCAGAACTGTTAATTACCCCTCTCCTGTGCAATACTGTCCAAACGCTTCACCTCCGCCCTTCAACAGCTTCAGTTAGACCATTTGTAACATAAACCCTGGTTGTCTCTACATCTCAACCCTCTTAAAAAGCCCGCGTTCTAGAAAAGGCTGAGCAAACGTTTCCCAATACAGATCCGTTCACAGCTGGCTCCTTGTCACACACTGCAAGCTCAGGGCTCAGCACAGGAAGTAACGGTGTCACTGAGAAGTCATCAGCCGTCAGGGCTGGGCTTCATGGCATTGACAGTTGACGCCTTTGCATTTTCCACCTAAAAACTTCACTCCAATAAACAGGAAGAAGTGAATTTGAACAAGCCAAGGCACATCTGGCCATATAGATGGATTGGTTCTACACTGGAGATGGGGCGTTTTGGAAAAAATGGTTCCCTGGTTCTCCCTATAGAATTTACTTCTTTCAAACCTCCACATCGCTTTCGAAGTTACAAGCCAGGACATTTGAGTTTCTTCTGTCAACTCCAACAGCAAACCTTTATTTTATTTCTAAGTCACCGCTTGACTGGTCCAAGCTTGTATAGGGCCTTAGATCTGGCACTGTCACGTTCCCATACGAAATACAACGGGTCCGGAAGCCCTTCTTACTCTGAACATTAAAGGATGTTAGCCCACAACACCAACACCCGTCTGAGACTTCATATTACCTTATACACGAATTCTTCCATTTTCTCCATCGCATGATGTGCCTGCAAAGGGAGTGTGAGCACTCGCACCTCTTCCTCCTCCTCCTCTTCCTCCTGGGTTGCTGGACATGGCTGGTCCTGAGCCTACGAAGAGAGATTTCCTAAGCCTGAAGACAGGGCGAGGAGGATCTACTGAAAGCTCTGCAAAATGCCTTCCCAACCACACATCGTTCTAATATCTGCATTCATCTGTGGTGTGCTATCAAGTTACGTGTTATCTGGTGAACAAGCAGTGCAGAGTAGGGGGCCTGCCACAGGAAAGAGAAGGCCAGGCTTGTGCAATGGGGTGAAGCACAGATGCTGGTGACAGAGGTGCACCCCACATCTGTGCCTGTCAAAGCCACAGCTGGCTTATAAAAAGATTCCAAGGTGCTTTTTTGAGCTTGCGCGTTTTGCACAGACCAGCACAGAAAGGTTGAAAGCAGAGCTGGTAGTGCCTGGTAAGCAGGCTGGAGGAAGCAAAAGCACCGGGAGGAAACTCAACCACCACAGTACCATGGACACTCACACGGAACGCCTTCAGCGACTGCCTGCACATGGAGCATTACTGTCAAACTCCACCAGAGCAGTAATCCCAGATTTGCTTGAATTCAGGGAAAGGATTAAAGTAAAGGCTTTTCCTTCTTACAACTAAGAGGGCAACCCAAATTGGCAACTTGGCCAAAGCAGAAAAGAAAGGACTGAGTCTCATTTTCATCCTTTCGCGTTCCTAAACAGTGGCTTCAGCACAGAACACAGATTAACCATCTCAAAGCACTATTCCGCTACATTTTCAGTAGGACCGATTAGTCTTCCATGACAAGGAGAAGAGACACCACAAGGAAAAGAACATATCCTGAATTGCACTGTATGGATAATTCTGCAAGCTGGCGCCCAGAAAAAACTAGCACTAATACAATGGTTTTCCTGGAGACTCTCAGACCACTGATTCGAAAGACTTATGAAATCTGTATATTCCAGTGGCAAGAAAATGTTATAGCCCCCAGGTGCACCTGTATCAATCAAACAGCATTTAGCTTCACTTGTTTAAATAGTTGGCCTAGGATCGGTTGAGCAGGGATCTGGGTTCAGATCCCTGCTCAACCATAACAGTTGCTGGATGACTCTGGGTCTGTCACTTTCAGCCTAATCTCACATGGCCGTTTTGAAATTAAAAAAAGGACAACTCCCATGTATACTGGAGAATACAAAAGTAATATTTCAAAAGCTAAATTGGGGGCCAAAATAATCCAGAGGCCAAATTGAGGATCAAAAGGTGGTGCAGAAATTTTCTAAAAACATGAAAAAAAATAAAAAATACACCGGGGCACATGATCCAGCACTGTGGAGAATGGAAGCACTACTAGAGGAAGGTCAAACCTAAAGATCACACTGGCTTCCACTCCCTTGGGCAAGATTACAGCTACAAAGCTGCTAATAGGATTCTCCAGTATATTTACAGTTACTCTAACAAGGACACAGCAAGAACCTTAATACCTAGACTAAACATTGGGGGATTTGTTTAGGACCAGTAGGGGACGTCCCCCTGACAACAACGATCATTAATTCAGATGCACCTTTTTACAACAAGGGAGGGTCACCTAGGCTCTGTTTAATGTTTTTGTAGCAGAGAACGTCTATTTGTTTTAATCAGTCCCGTCATGTTTGTGTGGCTTACCTAGGAATCCTTGTGAAGTAGTTTTAATACACAGATCTTTACATTAACAACTCTGCTGGAAAATTACTTACGTTGGCTGAGCTGGTGGCTGCTTGATCACCTTTCTCCTCTAAGAGTGGCCCCAGCTCAGCTAGCTCCACATCTTCCGTCTCTCTGACATTATTTAAAGGTCCATTTCCTTGGCTGACTACTGGTCCTTTACGGGACGACATCTTCTCTTTTGCAAATGCAGGCAACTAGCAGCCCTCTCCAGCACCCTTGGCAAGTTCTCACTGGGAAGAAAAACAAGTTAGTTTGCAGACCGGCCCTGCTTTTAAAGATGTCTTCCTCCAGACACATGTTGAGTGCTTCTTCATGGCAAACATGGCGATGCTTTTCCAAACCCGCTTTCCTTCATTACTGAGTAGAGCTGTCACCCAAATAAAGACACCGTCGCTAATTAATTGCAAGACTTCCAGTTCTGAAGGGAAAATATGGTTTCGTGTGTCACAACAGATACTATCTTAAAAGATGCATTTCCTATGCAAGTAAGACGATCCCTTCAAAGATGGCACTTGCAGGCTCTGTAAGTAGTTGGGTGTGAGCGCATGTGCATTTTAAATAAACCGAAGGGCACCTGATTTGGGAAGCAGGTTGTTTTTTTAATCAAATGTTTTTTAATTGATCTGTTGAGGAATTAGAGTAAGCAATCAAGCCTTATTACTGAGTTTTTAATTTTCGAAGTCTCATCTGCTACTCCGAACTGCTTTGGGAATGTTCCTAGCTTTAAGATGTTTTCCCAAATGCTAAAAACTTTTGGTGACGGAATTAGATGTTAAGGCAGGCCTCAGAGGGGCACTCCTAATCATGTCCAAACTACAAGGGCCGGGCAGTCTTGCCCACTTAATGGTGCCTGCAAATATATAGCGCATTCCGATGAGTTTTCAAAGAGTGATGGGTTCAAAACTATTCGCAAACGGAGATGCTACAAAATCAAAATAAAATGAGCTACAGATTCAAAGCCTTGCCAAGTCTACAAAATAAAACTTCATTTTATCCTTAATTTTAGACTAGTCAAGATGACTCATCCAAGAGGGACAAAGAGAGGAAAGACATGAAATCTATATTTGGAGAGAAACGTAAGTCAGCAGGTGCCGGCTGATCAAAAAGAAAGTCACAGAAATAAAGAATCAAAGTCCCTGTCGGACTGAGCATAAGTACTGAGGACAGGCTGAAGGAACTTACGATGTTCAGTCTGGAGAAAAGAAGACTGAGGGTAGACATGTTAGCAGTGTTCAGGTACGTAAAAGGGTGCCACGGGGAAGATAGTCAAGAACTATTTACCATGGCCGCAGAAATTAGAACCCGAAATAATGGGTATAAGTTACAGCTACCTCGATTCCTATTAAATATAAGGAAAAACTCTCTGACAACAAGATCTGTACAACAGTGGAACAATCTACCTACGGAGCTTGTGGGTTCTCCATCTCTGGAGGTTTTTAAGAGGAGGCTGGACAGTCACCTCTCATGGATGCTTTAATTGGTTTTCCTGCACACTGCAGCGGGTTGGACTAGATGATCCTTGTGGCCCCTTCCAACTCCACAAGTCTATGATTCTATGATTCACTTATACTCATGTACTGTAGGGAAAGGGTTGCTGATTCCTACCAACTGCAGCCCCTTGTGTCTCTCCAAAAACCCCTTTCATATGTTCAAGGACTCTCCAGATGACCATGCTATGTAACAAGAGGGGCGGGGCCAGCAACAGGGCAGAGGAGGAACGCTGGCAACATCACCTCCCCCTACCATGCATGATTGGTGCTTCCACTCCAAACAGGGATTGGGAGCCATAATAGTAGTAGAACATTGCAGATAAAAGTTATCAGGTTACAGGAGAAGCAACAGAGGTGAACTTAGCTATATCCATATCCCACCTTTCTGTGACAACAGGCCTCCCAAGTGGTTGACCCTAAGTAAAAAATACTCACAAAAATGGGTTTTTAAAAAAGGAGCAGCAGTAGAAACATACTAGCTGGGAATCATGGGAGTTGCGGTCCCGTACATCTGGAGGGCAGCAGGTTGGAGAAGGCTGCCTTAGATGTTTCCACTGCTGCTTGTGGAAGGTTCCATAGTGAGCACAAAGAAAGGTGAAGGTGAGCTCCCTGGCAACCAGGTCCAGGAAGCACCAGCTGCTTCGTTCTTTAGGGAGTGGGGCATCTTCTCACCTGGGCAGTGTGGCATTCTGCAGCTCCTGGAGAGGAGACTGATGGAGGCTCTGGAGGGATGGTGATGCAAATGTCCACTCCCCCAGATCTCAGACGTCACCACTGGTGGCGGCGCTTCTGTGACTGTTCCAACTGCTGAAATGTCTATACTCAAAAGTACTTTTGAACCAAAGCTAATTAACTGCTGGAGCCTTGGCTAAACTGCAAGACAATACTGGGATTTCGGGGGGGGGAATATTGTCTTAGTCCACATATCTGGCAATTCAAATATGCAAACAACCCTTCAACAAATTAAATGCAGGGGAAATTATCCAGTGGTCTAAAAGGCATTAGAAAGATCCAGAAGTCAAACCATCTGATTTATAATCCAAGCCCTGCCAATTATTTGCTAAACAGCCCAGCTTCAGAGATGACATTTAACCTCACTGTTCCAAGGGAACAACAACACTCTCACTGTTGAGAAGAGCACAGCTTGAATACAGATATTAGGGCATTCATGGGAAACATAAGGAAGCAGAGGAGAGGATTTATTACCTTTGAGCTGTTACGAGGAAGACACACACTTTGAAGGATCCTGGCTCAGGGCTCCACCCAACCTGCCATTCCAGCTCCACAAAGCCTAGAAACAGGATTTCCAAGCATGAGAAGCGCACACTTTCATTGTCCTATGGTGCAGGAAAAGCTTGTTTGACCTTTGTCCAACTGTGCTCAGTTACGAGACTCCCTGATGTTTCCTCCCATGCAGTTTCGTTACCCTGTGGCCCAAATAAATGCCCTCCACCAAAATCTTAAGGAAGCCTATAGAAAGTGTTCCCATTCTGGTTTCTTTCTCCTTCTCTTTTTTGAGTGAAGTGTGCTATTGCATTAAGCAAGATTTGCCTGACACCAAATGCTACGAGTGCAAAATGTGCGCCACGCTCATGAAGGAGCACGCAGCTCTGTGATTTATGTCGCTGAATCAAGGGCAACCTTTTTATACCGGAGCTGCCCTTATTTAAACTGTATCCCACCAGAGGTTTTGCATTCCCAAAAGGCAGCTTGTTCAGCGTCACCAACTTTCCCTTCCAATGTGCACCTACTGGGGCATACTGGGGCCTTCTAGGGACTCATCAGTGCACAAACTGGGCACACGCTACAGAATGTCACTCAGAAACCTCAACGGTAGACACTTTCCCAAATCAATTGTCTGCCAAAAGTGATTGGCATGTTGGCAGAGAATGTCAGGACGTAGCTTGAGACATACCCAGTTCACACACAGCGCTGACCAGACCTGTCGTGTCTCACTGCATGAACTGAGAGGGTGCTGCAGAATGCAGCGGAGTGTCTCCTATGGCTGTGCATTGCAGGAGGAGATCGGAAATGGAAGGCAACTGATCTTTCGGTGACATTTGCCCTCCACTGCTAGGCTGACCAGATAAAATCCAGGTCAGGGCTCATGTAACTTCAACAGTTGTAGAGAAAAGGGAATTTCAGCCAGTGTCATTTGTATGCAATTAGTTCCTAGTGAAATTCCCTCTTCATCACAACAGTTAAAGGTGCATGCACTATACTAGAGTGACCATATACAAAAGAAGGCAGGGCCCCTGCAACTTTAACAGTTGTGATGAAGAGGGAATTTCACCAGGAACTAACTGCATACAAATGACACTGGCTGAAATTCCCTTTGCTCTACAACTGTTAAAGTTACATGAGCCCTGACCTGGATTTTATCTGGACACCTATCCATTGCCAGTCATCTCCCTGAGGAAGCCCAGGGTTCCCTGGGACACAGTTTTAACATCTAGTCCTCTACCGCACAAGGTCTTCGCGATCGGCCTAAACAATTAAATAAAACAATTACTTGAGAACTGATACAATTTAACAATAACAAACTCTCGGGAAGATTTCCATTCCAGGGTTGAGTGAACAAAGAATTAAAATAGCACCTTGTTGAAGCTGCTAGAGGTCTCCCAATTTCACAATGGCCAGACCACTTCCTATGGCCAGACTTCCTGAAGGGGAATAGTGAAGCGCCACCTTTCAAAAAAGCAGCACTCTTTCTTCGTGACCTCTGGGGAGTCCTATGCAGGGGTCCTGGGCCTGTGCAGAGCCTCAGTTCCAAACTTTCTAGCTAGGCTAGCATCCTGGCAGTTAGCCTGGTGTGCATGCTCAAGAGGGGCACGGATCTCACCTCTCCACTTAGTTCCTTTTGAGTACCACAGCATCACTAAGGACTTTCGTCTGGCTAGGTGCACACATAGAAATCATTCCCCTTCTTTCTGTCCTTTTCTGTTATCATTGTATACAATCTTTTGGGTATCTTTTGTGTTTTGATTTCTCTTTGGTCGCCTCTCGGACCCCAGGGACGGTGCAGTGGCAACGTAAGTGACCCACGCTGGGAGAGGCAGAATCACTTCCATTATCTAATTGCTCATGAGCGCATCTCTGCCACAAGACTCTGATTCCCATGACTCCACTCAGCTTTTCCAGTGATAAAGCAGAGGATTCAAACAAAGAATTCCCGACAATATGGCCCTGAGAGCTACTGATCAAAGATTAGATGAAGCCCAACTACGCTATTCAAAATCCGCCATGTGAGTTGATGAAGTATGCAGAAGAATCTTCTCTCACACAGAGAGAGAGGTCACTGCAGTCTTGTATTATGACTCCCACTTGACGGCGTCTCCGCCCTGCCAGAAGTGCCGGGTGGATCTTCATCAGGCTTTCCCAGCCAGGAAAGCCCCATGCATAGGAAAACGGAGCCCCCTTCACTCCTCTGTCAGATTCCTCTTTCCACCTCCTTTCCAATCCTGGCAGAGGTAGGCTTATGGAGGGGGTGCAGCCTGATGAGTTGGCAGAAGTCTGCGTGGGCCAAATGCATAGCCTCTGCAGGCCGGACTAGGCCCACGGACTGGAGGTCCTGCACCCCTAATATAAACACTTCCTGAATTCATTGTTTATGAATACCCGTAGCTCCCAAACGAAAATGAAAACAATAAGCGCTAACATTCTCAAAGAGGGATCAGCAAATATTGGGTGCCAACCAGAACGTTTTCATCACTAGGACATGGCCTGGGTTCTTCACCCCAACCTTATGCTGTGTCCTTGAAAGGCAGCAGGTGGTCAGAGGCAGACAGAAATTCCTCTGCTGTTCCACGCCAGCTTGGATCTGGTAAGGGGTGCCAGAGGCATGTGGGCTCCAGCCAGCATAGGCCAATGGAGGTGTGCAGCCTCTTTGCACCATACAGTTTGAGCTCCAACCAGCCAGAGGGCAGAAAGGCAAGACAATGCACCTGTACCATCCCTCTCTGGCTGTGCACAGAGCTAGAACAAATAGCAAGCTTCCTCCATGTTTGGGGATGGGGAGATCCCTCCTACTCCATAACTCCAATTTGAGTGGAAGCCTCAGGCTCACTTCACCTGAAGGAGTCTGACTTACCTCTTGCTCTGGTGAACGGGGCAAGTGAGAATGTCAACCCTTAACTCTACCTGCCTCCCCAAGCCAATCTGTTTCCCTGTTAGAGAAACAGGCAACACTTGAGTTTGCCTGAGGACACTGTTAATATTTGTTAAGTTTCTTAAACACTTTTCTAAAAAAAAAAAAACCATCCCCAACCCCCCACGCAATTTACAAATGAAATCATACGAAGTAGTGTTCTGTTCCCGTGTCCAATGCTGTACTCATTTTGGCAAAGTTGAAACATTTTTATTTGCCCAGACATTTTAATTCATTTACAGCTTAATGTTGTTTTAGCTGGCTAATGAGCTGTTTTATCACTCTCAGTTTTATGGCCTGGCATTTATTGCTTTTTATTACGTTGCTGTTTATTTTATCTTTGCACATTGCCTCGGAACCCACTTTTTTTTAAAGAAGGTTTAAAAAGTAAAATAAATAATGGAGTTCTTGTCTGTCATTTCGAAATGGCTCGATTAATTTTGTAACCTCAGCTAGGAGCTGGTTCCTTTTTCACAGAATAACTGTAGCAAACAAACCGTGTTATTACGAAAGCAGTGGAAATGACAACACATCTTCCCGAATTCCACAGTGCAATCTTTTCAACAGCGGAAGATGCAACAGCGAACAGCAAAAGGATAGCGTTCTAGTGCTCTTTCCTTCTATGCTACTTTACAGAAATAATGGTGCAAATCTGGAAGGAAAGCCAAGTGCTCAAATATATGCCTCAAACACCTGCTCATGAAAACAGAACATAAGAAGAGCCCTGATGGTGGATCAGACCAAGGGTCCATCTAGTCCAGCATTCTGTTCACACAGTGGCCAACCAGCTGTCGACCAGGTAACCCATAAGCAGGACACAGTGCAACAGCACTCTCACACCCATGTTCCCCAGCAACTGGTGTACATAGGCATACTGCCTCAGAAACCGGAGGTAGCACATAACCATTGGGTCTAGTAGCCATTGTTAACCTTCTCCTCCAGGAATTTATCCACCCTCTTTTAAAGCCATCCAAATTGGTGGCCATCCCTACATCTTGTGATAGCGAATTCCATAGTTTAACTATGTGTTGTGTGAAGAAGTCCTTCCTTTTATCTGTCCTGAATCTCCCACCAATCAGCTTCATGGGAAGACCACTTTGAGTTCTAGTATTATGAGAGAAAGAGAAAAATGTCTCCCTATTCACACTCTCCACACCATGCATAATTTTGCACACCTCTATCAGGTCTCCTCTTAGTCTCCTTTTTTCCAAACTAAACAGTTCCAGCTGTTGTAAACTTCCCTCATAGGGAAGATGCTCCAGTCCCTTGATCATTTTAGTTGCCATTTTCTGCACTTTTTCCAGCCCTACAATATCTTTTTTTAGGTGTGGTGACCAGAAGTGCACACAGTATTCTCAGTGTGGTCTCACCATAGATTTGTATAAAGGCAATATGATACAGGCAGTTTTATTCTCAATTCCTTTTCTAATAATGCCTAACATGGAGTTTGCCGACTTTACAGCAGCTGCACACTGGGTTGACATTTTCATTGAGCTGCTCATCACAACCCAAAGTCTTCTTCCTTGCTCGGTCACTGTCAGTTCAAATCCCTTTTTGTTTTAACAACCTTAAATAATTTGGTGTGATCAGCAAACTTGGCTACTTCACTGCTCACTCCCAATTCCAGACCATTTTTTAACAAGTTGAAAGCATTGGTCCCAATACAGAGCACTGTGGGACCCCACTATTTACTTCCCCCCATTGGGAGAATTTACCATTTATTCCTACTCTTCTGCCTTCTGTTCTTGAACCAGTTACTGATCCATAGGAGAACCTCTCCTCTTATTCCATGACTGCTAAGTTTGCTCAGGAGTCTTTGGTGAGGGACTTTATCAAAAGCCTTTTGAAAGTCCAAGTAAACATAGTCCACCAAATCACCCGTATCTATATGTTTATTGGCACTCTCAAAGGACTCTAAAAGATTAGTGAGTCAGGACTTGCCTTTGTGAAAGCCACGTTGATTTTTTTTATCAGGACTTGTCCTTCTATATGCTTACTAATTTTGTCTTTAACAATGTTTTCAGCCAATATACCTGGAACAGGTGTTAAGCTAACTGGCCTGTAATTTTCCAGATCCCTCCTGGATCCTTTTTTAAAACTTGGTGTTACATTGGCCTTCTTCCAGTCCTCTGGTACAGAGGCTGAGCTTACGGATATGTTGCATATTTTGGTTAGAAGATCCGCGATTTCATATTTGAGTCCTTTGACAACTCTAGGATGGGTTCCATCCAGGCCTGCTGATTTATTTGCTTTCAGTTTGTAAATACAGTTGAGACCTTCATCTTTTGTCACCACTATTTGCCTCACTATTTGACTTCCTTCCGAAAACGTTAGTTCAGGCACAGGTATCTGTCCTGTATCTTCTGCAGTGAATACCGATGCGAAGAACTCATTCAGTTTCTCTGAAGTCTCCCTTTAGTTGTCCCTTAACTCCATTGTCTTCCAGCGGTTTCCCTGCTTCTGATAGAACATGAGAGCCACTAATAGCAAGGCAACTAAACCCCTCTAACACTGTCCTGTACTAGGAATGGGCAACTTGTGGCCCTCCAGATGTTTTGGCCTATTCCTCCCATCATCCCTCACCACTGGCTTGCTACCTAGGCAGATGAGAGTTGTAGGCCAAAACATCTGGAAGGCCGCAAGTTGAGCATTCCTGTCCTCTATATACATGCATCATCCCGTGCCTAGGGGGAGTGACTTTCTCAGAACTGATCTCTGTACACAGCCTCTTTGGGTTCAGACTGTACATCACTTCCTTAATTTATCACATTTTAGTCTGACTAATAACAGAAATTCTCTAAGCAGAGTTGCTAGTACTAGTTGCTAGTATTTCATACTCTTTCTGTCTTTGTTACCACATGGTCTCATTTGGAGTTTGCATCAAGCTAGTGTGCAGAGGTTAGTGTTGGACTAGGAAACACCAAGGATACCTGGTTTCAAATTCTCACACAGCCAGAAGTCTCTCTCTCTCTCTCAGGCATATACAATAAGTTTCTAACCTACTTTCAAGAACATTACAAGTAGAAAATGTAGTGGGGAATGCCATACCCAATTCTGAGTGAGGTAAAAATGTAATAAATAAAATAAAGTTAAGCAACATAGGCTTCAGACCCCCTCAATGTTCCACTCGTATATTTTGCCACATTGATTCAAACGTGTAGCATTGACACCTTATAAGATCTAAACATACAGCTCAAATGCCGGCAACCAGGAGAATAATTTTTTTTTTTTGGCACTAAGACCTTTAAAGCCAAGGGACCTCACTGGTACTGGTTTCCTTAATATTCAAATCACAACTAAAAGATTTAAGCAGCCTGGATACTCTTCGCACTATGAGTCACAGGACAGTAAGACGGGGAGGGGGAACCTTCTTCCCCTTCAGATGGTCAGAAGTAGCAAAGCTACTAAGAGCGCAATCCTATGAATGTTTAGACAGTTAAAAGAAAAGTCCTACAAGTCCCAGCATTCACCAGCCAGGCATGATGTCTGGGGAATGCTGGGAGTTGTAGGACTTTTTTTTTGTCTTAATGTGTACAGGATTTCACCCTAATAGAACCTGTCCAATGAGATCAGGTGGCCATTAGCACGGCAGCATTAGCCATTACTTTAAATGGGGACATTTAAATAGAGTGGCCCTATTTTGGCAACCCTAGGATTAAAAGCCAGAGGAAAGGGGAAGGAAAGAAAAAACATGCATGCAGAGAAATGGAAGAGGCCACTGGCTATATAGTCCATAAAATAAATGTGCTCAGCTTTAAGGTGCTCTAACATGCATAGGATTGCGCTCTAACCCATTCATTTCAATGAGTCTACTCTTAAGGGGAAGGGACTAACATTGACTACAATCTTCTGATGGTTTGGGCTACCGTTCTGGCAATTGTGTAGCCAGGGTGGTGTAGTGGTTAAAGAGGGAGATCTGGGTTCTAGTCCCCACTCGGCCATGGAAACCCACTGGGTGACTCTGGGCCAGTCACAGACTCTCAGCCCAACCCACCTCACAGGGTTATTGTTGTTGTTGTTGAGAGGCTAGAAACGAAGAGGAGGAGGATTATGTGCACCGCCTTGGGCTCCTTGGAGGAAAAAAGGCGGAATACAAATGCAATGAATAAATAAAACTGGAGAGAAAGAGAGAAGGGGGCTTCCAAAGTGCCCCCTTAAAAAGCCAAACAAGCCAGTCCCCCCACGAGAGGGCTGGAGCCTCCAGTGCCAATATAACTGGCGCCCCATTCGTTCCAAAGGGCCTACTCGGAGGAGGGCTCGCACGGGAGAGAGCGGCCAGGCATGCATGCCACCACGGCCCGACGGCAGGGAGGCTCCCTCGCCCCTTGGGGTAATGGGGGCACTTTGGACCGAGGAAGCAAACCGGGACACACGGAGGAGGCCAACCTCCCCTGCGGCGAGAGTTCCAGGGCCATCGGACGGCACTCTCCCCCCCCCCTCACACCCACACAAACCGGGCCCAGGGCGGTCGGCCGTGGCAGGGGGGGCGCTTCCCCGGGCCCTACCGGGGCAGCCGGCGGGACGGAGGGAGGGCGACGCGGACACGGACAAACACGGACACCCCGCGCCAAAGAGCGGCGGCGGCGGCGGCCCCGAGGGAATGAGGGCGGCGGCCGCCGCCTCACGGGACGGCTCGGCCCGGCGGGGGAAGCAGGCCCTGCTCCCGAAGGCTGCCTGCCCAGCGTCCCGCGACCGGGCAACAACTCCCATCAGCCCCAGCCAGGGTATTGCAGTGCGGGGGGGGCGCCACGGTCAGGGGGGGCTGAGCTCTCCTCCTCCTCCTCCTCCTCCTCCTCGCCTCTGCCGCCGCCGCCCTGAGGCACCGCGCGGGGACACTCACCGGACCAGCGCCCGCAGCTACATCCCGCGGAGAAGCGACGCCGCTCCTGCCGCTCCTGCTGCTGCTGCCGCCGCTACCACCGCCGGCGCCGGTCTCCTGCGACCAGCAGCAGCCAGACCGGAAGGAGCCCCCTCACCCCCCCCCCCGCCGCCACACAGAGGAAAGAAGGAGCCACTTCCGCCTCGGGGAGGGCCGATGTCAGGTGACTCCCGGGAAAGAGGCGCTGCTTCCGGCGACGAGCAGAGGCACGTGCTCTCCAGCGGCCGCCCGTTGTGTTTGGACTACAGCCCCCATTAGCCCCAGCACGCATGGCCTAGGAGCTCCCCCACCCAGGTTCCTCCAGATGTGTTTGGACTACATCTCCCATCAGCCCCAGCTGGCATGGCCTTGGAGCTCTCCCCACCCAGGCTCCCCAGATGTGTTTGGGCTACAGTCCCCATCAGCCCCAGCACGCATGGCCTAGGATCTCTCCCCACCCAGGCTCCCCAGATGTGTTTGGACTACAGTCCCCATCAGCCCCAGCACGCATGGCCTAGGATATCTCCCCACCCAGGCTCCTTGGTGTTTGTAACACTGAGTGTTAGTTGCCATGGTTGCAGTTATGACATCACAAATGAAACAACTTCACTGCAAGGTTCACTGGAGGGGAGCCTGGTTGGTTCACTACAGGATAGCCTTATCGGTTAACTAGACAGGAGCGTCCTCGTGTGGAGAAGGAAGGAGTCCTTTTTTAAAAAGGTATAATTCAGTACTGTCAATTATTATTATTATTATTATTATTATTATTATTATTATTTATTATTATTTATTACACTTTTATACCGCACCATAGCCGAAGCTCTCTGGGCGGTTTACAAAAACAACAACAACAACAAAAACGTGTTTCTGTACTGCAGGCATGTATCATAAGTTATGCAGTGACTCAGATAAACAGGAAAAATTAAACACCATTTATTGAAATTTAAAGAAAAGTGTGTTACAAACAAGGTTATCGCTCTCAATTTTGCTGAATTCAGCAATGAAATTGAGATTTATTAGGTATGGATTTGAGCTGCAATTTTTGCCCATTACTTGAGGGAAGAGATTTTTTTCGGGGAAAGAGAATAATCCAGTATATATTCAGTACGATGGAAGCTTTTTGATTTAGGTCTGTAGGCACCAGAAACCCATCAAACCCCCCTCTGGTGTGTTGCAGCTCCGCATATTGGCCCTTCACACAAGGAAATGAACACTTTCTGGATGACTATGACAGTGTTCCCTCTTGGGAGGAGGAGGGTTTTACATGGCTTTCTGTGAGCATGAAATTGAGCCTCACAACTTGCACTGAGCTAATCATGCAAGCAGGTATTTTTTATAGGTTGAAAACAACTGAAGCAGAGCTTCCTTGAGTTTTTCTAAACCCCAGTGCCAAATGCATAATAGAATACTTTCCTTTTCCCTAAGTGTTTTATTACTGCTCTTGGCTTTTAGAATACTTTAAAACCAATGGAACTGACAGACCAACAGGAGCATCTATGTACAAAACCAAAAGTACACCTTTGCGTGATCCTGTAGTCCCACATGAATGTTGGTTTTATCTGCCTTTGTCTAGTCACTGCAGGGGGGCTAGCGAGAGCGCTGTTGCTTAGAAATGAAAGGGGTTGGTCTGGTACTTTAGGACAGCTTCCCCCAACCTGTGCCCTTCAGCTGAGTTGGACTACAATGCCTAGCCTGCCCCATGCTAGCTGGAGGGTAGCAGGTTGGGGAAGGCTGCTCTATAGTACAACAGCTTGTAAACCGGAACAAAAAATAGTATGTTGTTCAATAAAGACACGTTTAATATTGGTGTGCTGTTTCAGCACGGCCATTTAAGAGTTGTGTCCTTGCATCCTGTATGATGTTGCACAGGATCATGGGGCACACTTTTCAGATAGCATTCTACCGCATTGGAATTCCTAAAACATTTGTCACCCAAGGCACCAGTTTAGTTGCTTATTGCAGTCAGGCTGGTCTTCATGTGGCCATGACTTTGTCATGGAAGGAAAAACAACAACTGCATTTCCCCCCAAGATACTTATTGCAATCTTGGTTGGATGTGATATTCTCATCTACCTGGATGTGCTTTCAGGAGCACCTGAACACCCATACATGTGACCATTGTGAGTTTTTGATCATTGAAAATGTAGGGACTTAAGTTTTTAGTTGTAGTTTAAATTGATGCAGGATAGATGCTTGATAGTCCATCTTAAGTCCTGCCAGCAAGAGCCAGACAGTGCAGGAGGTTACAGTCTCTCTGTCATCCTTTGTTGTTCTTTGAGGGCTTCACTTACTTGACTTGGGGCAGGGATGGAGGCCAAGAGGCTTGTGGTGGATCCATGGCCCCTCTTCTCCCTTCCCACCAACAGGCCCTCTTCCCTCCCTGTTAGGGTGACCAGACGTCCGGATCCCCCCGGACAAATCCGGAATAAGGGGGCCAAATTTGAATCTGGGGGGAAATTTCAGAATATCCCCCAAAGTCCGGAAAATTGGGCCTCACCTGTGCCATCTACATCTTGTTCTTAGCCGGTGCTACTGCGCCGGCCAAGAACAAGGCCTATATCGGCCGGGGAAGAGGCCGGAATGACGCGCGCCCGCACTTCCGGGTACGCGTCGTTCCGGCCTCCTCCCCTGCGCCATCTGGGGCTTGTAATTGGCTAGCGCGGTTGCGCTGGCCAAGAACAAGCCCCTGATGGCGCAGGGGAGGCGGCTGGAACGACGCGTGCCCACACTTCTGGGTACGCGTCGTTCCGGCCTCCTCCCCTGCGCCATCCGGGGCTTGTTCTAGCTGGCGCCAGACGGCAGCGGACGTCCCTGCAAGATAAGCAGGGGGCAGGGGGGAGGGGGGGCGCACGGCACACTTACCTTGCAGGGACATCCACTCCCGTCCGGCGCCGGTTGGGAGCGGACGTCCCTGCAAGGTAAGCAGGGAGCAGGGGGAGGGGGGGCGCACGGCGCGCTTACCTTGCAGGGACATCCACTCCCGACCGGCGCCGGCTGCTACTGCGAGCGGGCTTCGCGGCCTGCTCCAGAGTGGCGCGCCAGGTGATGACAGCATCACCTGGCGCTCTACTGAGGGACAGGCCGCAAAGCCTGTCTCTCAGTAGATTTGAGCACCGGAGGGAAGCGGACGCCCCTTGCAGGTAAGGAGTGCGAGGTGGGAGGAGGAGCCCCCCCCCCACTTACCTGCATGGGCGTCCGCTTCCCTCCGGTGCTCAAATCTACTGAGAAACAGGCTTTGCGGCCTGTCCCTCAGTAGAGCGCCAGGTGACATCTCTATTGAGGGACAGGCCGTGAAGCCTGTTTCTCAGTAGATTCGAGCACCAGAGGGAAGTGGACGCCCCTGCAGGTAAGGAGCGCGAGGCGGGAGGAGGAGGGCCCCCCCCTTACCTGCATGGGCGGCTGCGAGGTGGGCGGCCGGGCAGCGCGAGGCGGGCGGGTGCGCGGGCGGCCGGGCGGCGTGAGGCGGGCGAGTGCACGGGCGGCTGGGCGGCGCGAGGCGGGCAGGTGTGCGGGCGTGGGCGGCGCGAGGCGGGCGGGTGTGCGGGTGCGGGCGGCTGGGCGGCGCGAGGCGGGTGGGCAGCGCGGGCAGCGCGAGGCGGGCGTGAGGCGGGCGGGCAGCGCGGGCGCGTGGTGGGGGGGTTGTTTTGGGTGGGCAAGGTGGCGGGGGGGTGACTGGAATTTTGGTTCCCAAAATCTGGTCACCCTACTCCCTGTCCTCTTCCAAGGTCACAACAGCAACTCCAGTGGCTGGGGAAATGGCGCCCTGTGCCCACGCTAGCTTCATTTCAGTGCCAAGTGAAAACATGGCTCTTTATCAAAGCCTTCGAGGGCTAAATTCTCCATGGTCACACATAGTTTTAATTGTTTTTATTGCTTTTGTTGCTTTTAAAAATTTCCTACTGGTTTTAATTTGTTAACGATTTAATACTTTTTAGCTGTGTACATTTATGTTTCCATTGTTCTGATTTTATCTGTATTCCTCCCTGAGATCCCAGTGATTTTTTTTAAAACAAACAAAATAAATATAAATAAATAAATCCAAGGGGAAATTTCCCCCTCCAAGACTTGTAGCTCTGTCCATGGTCTTGGAGGGAGAACTCCTCCATATCCTATGGCTCCTCAGGTGCCAAGCCTCTGTTGTTGTTCAGTGTTTTGGCAACAGTATTTTAGCTGAAGTAAATAAGTTTGCAACCAAAATTCTACATTCCTTTATCATGTAAGGATGTAAACAATTCAGTAGTATGGCTACAGGAGATAATGGGATCTCATAGGCAATAATATTCTTAACACAGTGATAATATCCTTCCAATATTTGGGGGCTACTTTACAGTACCACCGACTTTTATATATATATATAAAAACTGTAACTGTATTTGTATGCTACTTTGGTGCTTGAAAGCTTAAAAAAACCAAAAAATCGAGCCCCAAACAATACAGCACATTTCAAAAAAATATGTTTCAAAAACAGCAACAAACTCCAAAGATGAAAAGCTTGAGTGAACATTTTTTTTGTCTAGTAAAAACAAAACACCAAAGCTATAAGCAGCCCAGCAAGCCTGTTGCGAACCGTATCTCAAAATGAAGTTACCAGCAATAGAAATACCCTGCTCTGAGCACTAGAAGATATTTCCTCTTGAAAATATGGCACCTCAAGGAGGTCTTGCCTGCAAAACGTAAAGAATGGGGAGGACATTCTTATGCAAAGAGAGACCGTGTTCTTTCACTTGGGTTTCCAGCTGATAATAAATGCACTAGAAACCCTCTTCTGGATCTATAAAACCTGGGGCACCGTGGTATCATACTGAATGTAGCAACATTTTAAATAGAAGGCAAAAATGAAGAGCTGAACAAATAGAGGTGTGAATAGTTTCACGTGCTCACTATGCGTTTCTCTCATTTTTAGACAAATTACCATGGGAGCACGTGGATCCCGACTAGATGCAGTAAGTGATTGTGTTAATATACAGTCTCCACTTGGCCAAAATCAGGTCACTACTAAAATTCGAAATGCTGTGTGTATTTCTAAAATACTATACAGCTAGATACTGTAGGAAGGTTGCATAATGCAAGGCCTGCAGCAGACTTACAGTGCGCTAGTCAGTCACGGAGTGGATAAAGTGTTGAATTTGGGCCATGGCAACATTCGTTCTTATCCCCACCTTGCTATGAAGCTCACTGGATGGATTTGAGTCAGCCATATCACTCAGCCCATTGTACCTCTCAGAATTATTGTGAGGATAAAATAGAATAATCCTGTGTATGCAGCTGTGAGTTTCT
Source organism: Anniella stebbinsi (assembly GCA_029215795.1). Classification (NCBI taxonomy): domain Eukaryota; kingdom Metazoa; phylum Chordata; class Lepidosauria; order Squamata; family Anniellidae; genus Anniella; species Anniella stebbinsi. The sequence goes on from JARDYH010000002.1 coordinate 236,675,462, forward strand.
TGTAGGGATGGTGGGGAAACTCAAAATAAATCTTAACTAAATGCTACTTCTTCATCGTACTTTGAGTACCTATTGTCTTGTATTACTTGAGAGATTTAACACGGAAAGGGATAAGGGTATTGTACTGCACTGTATCTGCAGTGTTAAGAACATTGTTTTGCTCTGCCCTGAAAAAGCCAAGCTTTTATTGAGTCTTTGGTAAATCTTTTGAGTTACACAGATGGTAGCCAGGTTTGCATTGCATACACGGTTATTTTCTAAAACCAATAGCTTTAGCGCCTTCTAGTAGCTGAAATTCTAAATCTAATAGATTAACGGTGCATCCATTACATGTAATATGAGGACTTATTGAGATCTCTATTCAAGTAGCTGGTTCCTATCCAGAACCACATGTGTACAGAGCTCTGACAGAGCTCTGCAAGTAGCTATTCCTCCATCGTTAGTTGATATTAGAAACGAACTGTGCCATATGGGGACTCCTTGCTAGATTTTGGAAGACAAGAAGGTCAGATATGGGCTATTGAAGCTGTTTTTGTTTGTAATCTACCTCTACCTCTAGGTTGAGGGAAGGATTCTTAGCTTTCATTATGTTTCTGCCTTTTTGTCCTGGAGGCTTTTTTGTACATAAACATTCTTTCAGAGGCAGCACAAACTCTGGTGTGAGACACACTCATTACTTGTCTCTGCTCTTGCCAAATCTTGGGTCCTAGTATAGTTTATTGATTAAGTGTGAACCAGGAAACCCCATTTTAAAGTCTCATCTACCTAGTCATGAACTTGACTTGGTAGAATTAAATTCTTGGGTTCAGCTCCAAATCTGCATTATCAAGATAATAATACTGTTGGAATCATTGCTGGGATAATATACATGGGGTGGGGCCTCCAAATTCTTAAAATGTATTATGTAAATCTTGTATTAAATTAGGCTGACCGTGTGAAAAGGAGGACAGGGCTCATGTAACTTTAACAGTTGTAGAGAAAAGGGAATTTCAGCCAGTGTCATTTGTATGCAATTAGTTCCTGGTGAAATTCCCTCTTCATCACAACAGTTAAAGTTGCAGGGGCCCTGCCTTCTTTTGTATATGGTCACTCTAGTATAGTGCCTGCAACTTTAACAGTTGTGATGAAGAGGGAATTTCACCAGGAACTAATTGCATACAAATAACACTGGCTGAAATTCCCCTTTCTCTACAACTGTTAAAGTTACATGGGCCCTGTCCTCCTTTTCATATGGTCAGCCTAATTAAATGCATTATATAAATCTTGTAAACTATTTCAATGGGACCCAAATTCAACTAACTTAGTCTGGATTATTCAACCTAAAGGAATATTCCTTTAAAGCTTATAATGCAACCTTTGGGTTGTGTATTCTTTTCTGGTCCTGAACAGGTACCATGGACCTGGCCCCAACCTAGCTGTAAACTCACATTGTATATGTTGAATTAAATGCACTTTTGAATGTTAAACACCAACAAGCCTGGAATCCTGAGTATACACAGTTAAAGCTGCAGAATATCTATCTATCTATCTATCTATCTATCTATCTATCTATCTATCTATCTATCATCTATCTATCTATCATCATTATCTATCATCTATCTATCTATCTATCTATCTATCTATCTATCTATCTATCTATCTATTTATCTATCTATCTAAAATATACTGTCCTTAAAGGAGTTCTGTGCATGTGTCTGAGCATTTCTGGCATTACTCTGTTCAGTGCTATACAATTTTGGTTCTGAGTTTGCTGAATTGTCCTGCAGATGTCTGCTTCCAGTAATAGGGAGTTTGTGTAAGCATTCGAATGCCACTGCCATAGCGAGTTCCCTCGTTATTGACGTTAGCTTTGCCAGAACTGCTGCAATCCCCCACATGAGTAATCTTGTAAACGTTTATGCATGTAGGAATAGTTCAGTAATGCAGGCAATAGGAAAAGGTGGGGTTTATAATACTGCAGTTTTTAAAAGGCAAGAAAACGAATGCATCCCTTGGATACTTTTTGATTTGTGTTTAGCTTGAAGTTTCAAAAGGAGAAACAGTGTCGTAAATCCTAAATCTAAGAGAAAAGGGCTAATGGCAAGAAAAGCAGAATCCCTTGGAGATTCCTACTAAATGTTCAGATATTACCATATTGGTTAAGATGCAACCCAGTCATTTTATGGAATTCAGGGATGGCTTTTGTAGATTTCAGTGTGCTTTTAAATTATAGGAGACGGGCCTGCGACATGTATCTTAGTCTTATATGCTTACATAACATTCCAAAATGAAGATGGCTTGCTGTGTTCCTTATATTGGACACATTGACATGAGCTTATTTTATCTCATACTTTAACATAACAACATCATAATCATGGCCATTGTCATCACTCTGTAATATAAAGAACCGCTTGGACCAATCGTTCATGAATAGCCCTTGTGTTTCAGTGGATGGAATGCTTGACTAGGACAGAGAAGTTCCAGTTTCAAGTTGAATCAAATGGTGAACTCACTAGCTGGCGTTTGGCAACTTGCTAGTCCTCAACTTTCTATTCTTCTGTAAAATGGGCCCACGGTCTTCCTTTGTGGAGTGGGTTTTTAATGCACAATTGGAAAGGTTTCAATGAGGAAAAATAGCAAGTCCGGTACCATTAACTTGTACAAGTAGGCAATTCAGCTGTGCTATAAAAATCATTATATCTTGGTCAAAGTTAGGTCCCCATCCCATATTATACAATATGTGCGATTACATTTTCATTTGACCCAAAAAAGGTCATTCCAGTATTGACTGGGGTGTCAATGTTCAATGTACTATGTTCTGAATAGGGAAGTAGAGCTGATGAATTATAGGGATCTCAATTGTAAGTATAAGCAGTGATCATTTTTACTGGATTAGATAACAGCACATCATGTTCAGATTATGCAAATTCTGTGTATGTTCTTAGATACTACTACTGCTTATGTTTTTCAAAGCACTGTTAAATTTACCAAATATCACAATCCTGTAACACTACTGGCATTAGATTCTGCGCTAGAAGCCTGGAGTCCATGCAGCAGTTGTGATGACAGCTGTTTAGTGTTCTAGACAGAAAAACTCCTAGAGTTGCAACTCATTTGCGACGTAGAACCTTGCATATAAATGCTACGAACGCTCTTAGCTAAGTTGATTCTAAAAGGATGAATTCTCACTTTAGGTAGCATCAGCTGCAAGTGCAGATGAGACTGCAGAGTCGCGAACAAAAGAAGCTGGACAGCCATCTGCGAGGTAGGCTTTAAGGTGGATTCCTGCATTGAGCGGGGGGGGGGGGGGGTTGGACTTGATGGCCTTGTAGGCCCCTTCCAACTCTACCATTCTATTATTCTATGAATCAGAGATTGTAATTGATCCTGAGAAACGGAGGGAGTTACTTTCAAGGAGGCCTTCGTATCTGTAAGCTATACTTTGGTGTAATATCAGTTTTTGCTTTATGTTTTGATGAGTCACTCTTTTCATGGGTCAGTTTCTTTAAATGTGTATATATTTATTTGTGTCAGGAAAATTCTGAATGAACTTTCTTCTGACGCACCTAGTGACACCGAGATCGAAGAAGGAAAGCCAGAGGAAGAAGGAGCGCCCTCTGGCATCCCCGCCATGGCAGTGCCGACCAGCCTTCATCAGGCCAGCACCGGGCAGTACAGTACGTATTCCATAATATCAGACAGCCTATTTGACTATTATTCTTAAAAGAAAAATGCAAATTTCAAACTTAATAAAAGAAAGCTATTGGAGAGTCAGAGAAAAAGGAACAAGAAAATACTCCATTAAAACCTGTGTTTACTTTAATCGAGGTCGTGTATAGCTCTCTTATTACGACTTACAATAATCTAATAAGCAAAAATGAAATCTTGTTTGCTTTGATCCTTTCTTTGTCTTCAACTTTTATTGATGTTCCTTAATACAGGTGAGCTTAAAATCATAGATTTCATGACATAATTGAAAGCTAAGGTGAACAAAGAAGTTTGTACAGTTTCTTCCCCTTTCAAGTTTAGGCTGCTGTGTGCAATTCAATGGGAATCAATAACCATTGAAGTGAATGGTGTTTGAAGGGGGCTGCACCTCAAGTCCTAATAATTGTAAGGTGCCTGTACAGAAGTTGTTCACAGTTGACTGTGTCCCTTGGGTTGTGTATAGAATGACCAGGACACTAGTTTTAATTGTTCTATTTTGCAGTGGAGAATCCTCCAATTTGACATTGAATGGAAAATGCATAGCTAGGGCTTGTACATATCTGTAACAAAATTTCTCATATGTTCAGTGTAAAATATAAACAAAGATTTGTGATGGAGAAATAAACTATGAATACTGCTAAATCCATGGTCTTGTCAATAACTAATTCATGTTTGGCAACTGCATATATAGCATGCAAAGTCATTTATGTTTCATCATGTTCTTGACTCCTAAAATTTGTATTTTGTAATCTAACGTATCAGTACACAAAGACGGGGGTTTGGATGATCAGTAAAGGGAAAAAAGGCTTCTTTTCTCTGCCCCACACGTGCCGCTTACACACCCGCCATTTCCCTAATTAACCTCACTGCAGTGCAGACTGCCCATGTCATCCAAACCTGATGAGGTGATGTTGGATTGGCTTCCAAAGCACACTGTAACCCCTACAACAAGCTGGGGGTTGTGGAGTGGTTTGGAAGTCACCCCTGCCATTCACCTCACTGGGTTCAGATGACATGGCAACCCATGCTGCTGCAAGGGTAGTTACAGAAATGGCAGGCGCGTGAGTGGCACATGCAGGGTGGGGTAAAGAAACCACCATGGGTTGAGTATGGGTTATCATTGAATCATGGGTTGTCATTACATGTGAATTCTGCACTATGGTTTAACTATGGGTTATTTGTGGTGAACAACCCATAGTTAAACCATAGTGCAGGGATTGCAGTGGCAACCCACAATTTTGCAATCGCCCATATTCAGCCATACTTTGGCTTGTTGTTACGTAGAAATCAAGATCTATATTTAAGCTGGAGTATGAGCCCCAAACTAGGAAATAAAAAGTGTAAACTTTCAAATTGGGGTTATTTGTTCTCAGATCTACAAGATTTACAGTGCAAGCTCACTGACTTCTGAGTATGCATGTATTTAATTGTACTATTAGATAATTTAAGTGTTTCTGGAACACTTGCCCTTTGGAAAGTGTTTTCATATTTTATCATTAACATGGGGGACAGAATTGATCCCTAAGGAACCAATATACTAGTGCCCAAGGCGTTGAAGAGGAGCCTCCAAACCTCACCTTCTGGAACTGGCCCCAAGAAAGGCCCAGAACTACTGCAGAATGGTTCTTCCTGGACCTGTTGTCCCCAGGTGGTCTAGGATAGAAGTCCCCAATGTCATACCTGCAGGCGCCCTAAGGCCTGTGGGGACCTTCAGCAGCACCCACAAAGTTCTCCCCTCTTTGTTCCCTTCTAAAAATATAGTTTTAAGAAAAAGTTTGAAAAACGTTGGGAAAGTCTCCTTTCTCTCCCTTTCTAGCCTCTAGAGTTGTTCTTTCTCCGCCCCCTACCCCTTTGCCTTGCTATTTCCATCTGCCTCCCAGCCTCTAGTCTCACTATTTCCACCCCTCTCTTTAGCTCACTGTTTCTCTCCCTAACAGCCTCTAGCCTTACTCTTTCTCTACCCCTTTGCCTCGCTATTTCCTCCTCCCTGCCAGCCCTTAGCCTCTGTCCCCACCCCCTTTAACTCACTTTTGACTAGCCCAGCCCCACGGCAGCCATTATTTGACTAGCTATATCCACTTGGGGAGCCATTTTGTGATGATAGCCACAGCAGTTTCTCAAATTCTTCAAATGTGCTCACAGGTCCAAAAAGGTTGGGAACCCCTGGGCTAGGAGATAGCATGATCCGTGGTGTCGAACACAGTTCAGAAGTCCAACAGAACAAACAGGGACATTCTCCCCATCTCATTTCTGTCATAGATCATCCAGGAAAACTTTCACTTCCAAAAGCAGGACTGAAACTGGATTGAAATGGGTGTAGTTAAGCCATTTCATCCAAGAATCCTTGGAGCTGAGATGCGCTCAAGTGCCTTGCCTAGAAATGGCAAATTTGAGATAGGTTGGAAATTATCCAATATGGTGGGATCCAGAGAGGACCTTTTCAGTAAAGGCCATACTGCAACCATCTTAAGGCTAGATGGAACTACACTGCCCTCTAAGGAGACATTCACCAATTTCCTCGCCCACTTGACATCGACCTCCATCACACCTAATTTTTCCCCCTGGTTTGCCTCCACGTTTTTTACCTCTGATGCAGAAGCACATCGCTTATGATCCCTTTCACCTGAATAGCTGCTCCTTTGCTCGTTTGCTCTTCCACTCCACCCCTTTCCTTCTCTTTCTCCCTCCAGTCAGGTCCTGTCAGATGAGTACTTCAACCAGACTGCCTTTCTGCTAGGCATAAATGGAACAACCCTTTGGGGGCATCAAGGGAATACAATCCTGTCCCTGCAGAAATTCAAGCATTGTATGATTTAAAAAAAACGCTTTTGAGTCTGGGGTGCAAGGTTTGGGTTTTATATTGAAGCTTGGAGCCAGCTGCTGGGAGAGATCGCTTTTCCCTGCCAGGACCTGATGCAATCTGCCTGTCCAATTGGCAGCTTGAGGTCCCCAGATTGTGCCATTGTTTCCAAACAGTACTCCCTGCAAACCATGAGGAGACAGTGGGAAATTTATTTATATTCAATCATCAACTTGCCGCCCAGCGGAGCTTTTCAGAGTTGTCCAGGGGCTTTTACATGCCGGCCCCAAGGACATGGTAGAACCATCTGAGGCCCGCTGTAATACATTTGCTGGGCACTTCCATAATAAAATCTTTGGCATCCATCAGGAATTAGACTCCAGTGTTATAGCAGGTGAATCTAGTGAGGTATCCAGAGCACAGGCTTGTCCTGTTTTCTTGGATGAGTTTCAGTTGGTGCAGCTTGAGGACGTTGACAAGGTGCTTGGACAGGTTCGTGCAACCACTTCCATATTGGATCCTTGCCCCTCTTGGCTAATAAAAGCTAGCAGGGATGGAACAACTGGCTGGGCCAGGGAAGTGATTAATGCCTCTTTGCAAGAGAGAGTGGTCCCAAGCCTCCTGAAAAAGACCACTCCTAAAGAAATCTTCCTTGGACCCTGAAAATTTTAATAACTACAGGCCAGTAGCAAATGTTCCATTCCTGGGCAAGGTCCTGGAGCAGGTGGTTGCGAGCCAGCTCCAGGCACTCTTGGATGAGACCGATTATCTGGATCCATTTCAGTCAGGTTTCAGGCCTGGTTTTGGTATGGAAACAGCCTTGGTCGCCCTGTATGATGACCTATGTCGGGAGAAAGACAGGGGGAGTGTGACTCTGTTGATTCTCCTTGATCTCTCAGCGGCTTTCGATACCATCAGCCATGGTATTCTTCTGGGACAACTGGCTGAGATGGGAGTTGGAGACACTGCATTGCAGTGGTTCCGCTCCTACTTGGCTGGTCGGCTCCAGAAGGTGGTGCTTGGGGAACATTGCTCGGCCCCGTGGATTCTCCAGTATGGGGTTCCTCAGGGGTCAGTCTTGTCCCCCATGCTGTTCAACATCTACATGAAACTGTTGAGTGCAGTCATCCGGATGGAGTGCGTTGTCATCAGTACGCTGATGACACGCAGCTCTATTTCTCCTTTTCATCTTCATCAGGTGAGGCTGTGGATGTGCTGAACCAGTGCCTGGCTGCGACAATGGACTTGATGAGGGCTAATAAACTGAAACTCAATCTAGACAAGACTGAGACACTGTTAGTGGGTGGTTCTGCTGACCGGATGGAGGGTCTTCAACCTGTTCTGGATGGGGTTGTACTCCTCTTGAAGGAGCGGGTTCGTAGCTTGGGGGTTCTCCTAGAACCATCGCTGTCACTTGAGGTGCAGGTGGCATCAGTGGCACGGAGTGCCTTTTACCAACTTCGGTTGTTGGCCCAGCTACGTCTCTATCTGGACAAGGATAGCCTGGCTTCAGTTGTCCATGCTCTGGTAACCTCCAAGTTAGTTACTGCAATGCACTCTACGTGGGGCTGCCTTTGGAGGTGGTTTGGAAGCTGCAGCTTGTGCAAAATGAAACGGCCAGATTGATAACTGGAACCAGAAGGTTCGAGCATATAAGACCTACTCTGGCCTGCTTGCATTGGCTACCTGTATGTTTCCAAGCCCGATTCAAGGTGCTGGTTTTAACCTATAAAGCCTTACATGGCTTGGGACCACAATACCTAACGGAATGCCTTTCCCGACATGAACCTACCCGAACACTACGTTCAACAACTAAGGCCCTTCTCCGAGTGCCTCCTCCAAGGGAAGCTCGAAGGTCGGCAACAAGGGAGAAGGCCTTCTCTGTGGTGGCCCCCCAATTGTGGAACGATCTCCCTGACGAGGCCCGCCTGGCACCAACATTGTTATCATTTCGGCACCAGGTCAAGACTTTCCTCTTCTCTCAGGCATTTGGCAATATCTGAGGAGCCTGGATTTGTTTTTGTTTTTGTAGCATTTTGGGTTGTTGTAGCGGTTTTAAATGTATGTGTGTATTGTGTGTATGTTGTATGTTTTTTGCTGTTTTAATTTTTGAATATTGTTTGTAATTGTTTTAATCCTATGTAAACCGCCCAGAGAGCTTTGGCTATGGGGCGGTATACAAGTGTAATAAAATATATATATATAAATAAATTTCCCACTGTTTCCTCATGGTTTGCAGGGAGTACTGTTTGGAAGCAATGGCACAATCTGGGGACCTCAAGCTGCCTGACTTTCAAATCCCTCCCTGCATGGAGGGACACACAGACAAGCATACATACAGAAAGTAAAAGTTGGACTTTAATCAAAGCAATTCACTGTGGAGGTGAACAATAAAGGGAAGGGCTGTAGCTCAGTGGTTGAACACCTTTGGATGCAGAATGTTCCAGGTTCAATCCCCAGCATCACCAGGTAGGCCTTAGTATGAAGCCAGGTGGATCTAAAGTCTCCCTATTGTCACTAATGCCTTTACATTAGTGCATACATAGGTCTCTTTCCCTATTGCCATTCCTGTAAGTAATTTGTGTTCCCTGAAGCCTACAACGAAAATGATGAATTAACAAATGACACCATCATTTGTGCTGAGACTTGTTTTTGCTAAACAGAATAAAGTCCGCAGAAGCATAGCTAGGCTATTTCAGCTTTTACAGTATTTGGAAGCAGTCAACGACGGTATTGTTTCTGTTAGGATTTTAGTAGGTCTGGAAAGTTTAGTTGACTAATTGATTAAATTAACCACATAAAACTCTTTTGGAACCATTAAAACAATATTCCTAATTGGCCTGTTTGGGGGGTTGATTATAAACACTTCCACTTTCTTTTGTATTAAAACTATTCCTGCTTTTTTTCTTTTTCGTTTTGAATGACAGCGGCTACGGGAGACATGCCAACCTACCAGATCCGCACTCCAACCACAACTTTACCTGAAAGGGAAGTCATGGCAGCTTCCCCAGGAACATCAGCAACAACAACAGCAACAGCAGGTCAAAGAGAGCTCAGGCGTAGGGAAAAGAGGTACCATTATTTTAAGTAAACTTAATGGTTAGAATTTGCTTCCAAGAGCAAATGCCATGAAATATTGGCAGGTTGGGTGGGAGGAATGAAGTATTATTGCTGAAAAGACTTTTCGAAAGGTAAATTGTTAAATGGACTCTTCCATATAAGTCCATGCATCTGTTCATGTCATTGTTGAAGAAGAAGGCAGTGTCTTCTCTCTGCATCACGGATGACCAATGGCTAATTAGCACGTCAGCCATGTGTTTGAAGCACTGTTGGCCAGTGTACAGTTGCATTCCTGAATCTTTTTAGCTGTTAGAACAACTGTTGTCAGGGGCCCCAACAGCCTAACCACCACCATTCAGAATGGTAGGTGATTTGAAATTGACTGCAGCAACTTCTACTGCATGAAAGTACGCTACTTAGGGGAAAAGGCTAACCAAGTCTATACAGTTTGCCAACACTTAGTGCTAAGATCCAAATCCAAGTTCACCATCCTGATGACCGTTCCAGTATAAAAGAAGTTAAATGTCCTTAATTGCCAGGCAGAGATGGCTTTACATATCATGAAATAACTTTCAAAATGACTATAAGGCTAGGGTACCTTCATTTTATTTTACCTGAGTAGAGTTTAGACGGCTTTGTGCATGTGTGCTGGAGAGCTTTATCTCTAAAACTCTGTGATAGGAATACAGTGATCACTCACATTGAAACATCTCCAGATAATGAATTATTATGTTGGATAGAAAATGTAGAACTATACAAGTTGCATATAAATTATATATATGAAATTTCTTTTATTGCCACTGTTTAGATAGGAATTCTGTCTTGATGCAGTCAATTGTAATGTAGCATCTGTTTCTATAAAGGAAGGGTGAAGTATTTTGTACTTTTTGGGCTTCTCTGTTAATTTCCCAACAGCTGTTTTTGTAAATTTGCTGTGGAATATCATTTTCTGGTGGTAGATTTATTTGTGGGAATTTGTGTGTGATTTGTAGGCTTCCTGTTTTTGCTTTGCTTGCTGGATGTTCTTTGTTGTGCAGAATACATTAATCTTTTGTTTGTCTTTACCGTACTTCCTTTGTGCCTTCGTTTTGGTGTTGATGATGCCTGTCCATCATATTAATCGGTACTGTTATGCACTTTGCAGGGAAAAGTTGTATCCCTTCTGACTAACCTTGCCGTTGCTCACTGCATTCACAGTCATCGCTTTTTCTCATACCTTTTGTTTTAAATTGCTAATCCAGAAAAAAAATAATCATGTCTTAGAATTCAGATATTCTTTCTCTTGTTCTTCTCTCTTCAAGTTTTGTTTAGTGTCTGCTGTTAATAACATGTGTCAATTTTTCTTAACATGTTAGCTCTTTCTATAGAAAGATATAATGGCTGGGATCCCAGCTTAGCATATGAATGAGCTCTATTTGCGCATGCAAGTTTTAAACCACTTCCAGCAAGCATTGCCTTGTATTCCCTGAAAAGTTCTACCAGAGGTGAGGGGAGTCCTCTGGAGCTGTACTCCATGAGGGTCTGGAAACCTTGCCTACGCTCCATGTACAACCAGATGACTTTCTTCTTGTAATGGCAGAAGAGAGAGGAGCCCACCATATAGAATAAAATGCCAAGTTAGGGGGAGATTTAACACAATCTGTGGAAATGATGGCATGTCGAAAGCCTATTGGTACATGCATGCCCTCATTTTGGGGGGGGGATTGTTTGCTTGTTTCGAATATTCATATACTGCTTTCCAACAAAAACCTTTCAATGCAATTTACATAGTATAACATGGTTTACAGACATGTTTCTCATTAAAACTTTACAGTCTTCACTGAGGAAAAAAGATTCAGAGAGGTGAGCAAGTGCTAAAAGTAGAATGAAAAGTAATATCCATAATCTTCATCTATGATCGCAGTTTCCTGTGTTCACTTAAACAGGGTTAGGTTCCATTATTGCAGGAACAATGTAGCGTATAAACATTTCCTTCTCTTATAAAAGCATAAACTGTTTGTTGGGCAGAGCAATCCTGTGGTCCCTAGACAGCAGCTGGGGCAATATAGGATGCTGCACATCTCCTCCTCTGAGATCTGATTGTGGCTCTCCCCTCCCCTGCCCTGTGGAAATCTCAGCTCTTCCACAGCAGCAAGAATGACCTTTTGGACAGGGGGTGGTGGAAGTGGGGTGTGCTGGTGAACAGGGATGGAAGGGAGGAGGAGAGGCCAGGATCCTAAAGCTTCTCCGTTCCTATCCCAGGAAGGTAAGCAAGAAAGAAGGCATCAGAGGCCAATCTAGCTAAAGATACTTCTAATGGAGGAACGAGAGAGGTGAAAATGTTCCTCCTGCCTTGCTTAGTTCCTGCCAGCAGGGCTTAGGATAGATGGAGGGCTCTGATTTCATCTGTAGATGGCAATCCCATAGGATTGCACTCTAAATGTATCCACAGTTTAGCCATAGCTGGTGTAATGACATGGCTAAGGGTTTGAGTTATACCTGAGAAGTCTGTAGTTGAAGTCTTACCTCAACCATGAATTCAACTCGGAAGCCTGATGAGCTACACTCCCTCCACCTCATTATCTCATATAATTCAATAGGGGGCAGGGATAATTCTGTCCTACCTTACAAGGCTAAGGTTCAGTACAAGATTATTGTAAGCTAAGTTCTGTGAACACTTTAAAGCTTTTTATAAATTCTAATATTAGTTTAAGCATTTTTATTCTGCTCTTCAGCTGACAAGGTTCCCACAGAGCAGCTAACATGTCAATAAAATAACAACAATAATGAATAATGAAAAAAAATACATCATTAAAATTGTAGACTATTTAAAGAGGTGGCAATGACTACATTCACTACTTTATCTCCTGCTCACAGGCAGTTGGTTCTAATAGCTTCTATAGCTTTCAATACTATGCTAACGTTTTAATGCAAGTTTTTGAGGTAGCTAGCTGTGCTTTGGTAACATCTGAAAAAACGTGGCTGTGTTAGAATAATTTCCTCACACATGTATGCTAAGCTAATGCTGTGCCTGTGATCACACTTTCGTTTGTTGTTTTGCATTGTCTGTTCATCATTGTGGGCTGAATTTGTGGTGTGATTGTTGTCTGGCTCACTGATTTGGCACTTGGTCAGTTCATTTCAGTATTTCTGGTGTTGGAGGCGATCTTATTCATCCAGGTTTTTGTTGTGTTGTAGCTGCTCCTGTAGTCATTTGCCTTGCGTTGGTTCCAGGGAAGCTGCTCGCGAGTATCGCAGGAAGGAGTATGTCAAATGTCTCGAAAATCGTGTGGCTGTGCTTGAAAATCAAAACAAGACTCTCATTGAGGAACCCAAGGCCCTCAAAGATCTTTATTGCCATAAAGCAGAATGAATAGCACTTGGCCATGGAACATTAATCAAGGCATGAAATGAAGCAATTCTACAATTGCCATGTGACCGTTGAGGAAGGGACAATGTGTGGCCCTTGTGAGCCTGGATTTCCTTAGGTGTTTTCTAAAAGTCTTGGGCATTGTTCCATCATTCAGAGAGCACCACAGTCTCCATATTAAATTGACCTTTGTCACAGCATTTCTGCCTGCCCCCCCACCTCCCAGTCCAGTAGCATGCCAAAAAGTGTTTGTTTGCCCATTTTACTTCTGCTTTTTTTCAGGAAGACTGCAAGACGATATCGTCTATGGACGAGAAAATATATTGAGGCTCGTTACATAATGCTAAAAACTGAAGAAAACAAGCTAAGGTATAAGGTAAAGTTATTAAAAGACCGTTGCCAGGAAAACTAGTGCCAATATTAAAATTGTGAACTGGCTACAGCGTGTATAGATGCTTCTGTAAACAACGTCTAGTCAACAAGAATTATGACTTTTTCTTTGTATCATTTGTCTTCTACTCCAGCCTCTAACATTCCTGAAAAACTTTTTTTTATTTTATTTTATTTATCTATTGCATTTTTATATCGCCCTATAGCCGAAGCTCTCTGGGCGGGTCACAAAAGTTAAAAACATGAAATCATTTTAAGAAATATAAAACAAACCACAATCTAAGAACGCAAAATAACATACAATATAAAAAGCCAACCAGGATAAAACCAAGCAGCAGAGATTAATACAGATTGAAATACAAATTTAAAACAGCAAGGGTTAAAATTGAGTTAATTTAGCTGTTAAAATGCTGGGAGAATAAAAAGGTCTTCACCTAGCGATGAAAGGAGTGCAAAGTAGGTGCCAGGCGAACCTCTCTGGGGAGCTCATTCCACAGCCGGGGTGCCACAGCGGAGAAATCCCTCCTCCTAGCGGCCACCTGCCTCACTTCCTTTGGCAGGGGTCCCCTCTACAAGGATTCGCTTTTGCGCCTGGTTAGCCGATTATGCGCATAATCGCAGAAGCGCATTTACGCCTAATCCCTCTGCACAAGAGGTGGCGAGAGGCGGCGAAGCGCATTAACAGATGTCCAAAATGCGCTTTACAAGTAGTTAATGCGCATAAGCACTTATTCACACAGTCAAAATGCGCTTTAACGGACGGAGCAAAATAAAACTCGCGATTTAACGCGCATTCGATAATGCGCATAATCGGGGAGATAACGCGCCTCTATGCCCGATTTGCGCTCCGTTCTTGTAGAGGTATTTTTTTTAATGCGCCTTGAAAGAGCTTTAAATGCCTCTTGTAGAGGCACCCAGGGGCTCACGGAGAAGGACCCCTGTAGATGATCTTAGGGTCCGGGCAGGTACATATGGGAGCAGGTGTTCCTTTAGATAGCCTGGCCCCAAGCCGTTTAGGGCTTTAAATGTTAGTACCAGCACTTTGAATTGGGCCCGGACCTGGACCGGCAGCCAGTGAAGCTGGAAAAGGACTGGCGTAATGTGATCTTGTTGGCCAGTCCCTGTTAGCAAACGTGCTGCCCTGTTTTGTACCAGCTGAAGTTTCCGGACTGTTTTCAAAGGCAGCCCCATGTATAACGCATTGCAGTAATCCAAACAAGAGGTTATGAGAGCATGGATGACTGTAGCTAGGCTATCTCTGTCCAGATAAGGGCACAGTTGGTATATCAGCCTAAGCTGATAAAAGGCGCTCTTTGCCACCGAGTTCACCTGTGCCTCAAGTGACAATTCTGGATCCAAGAGCACCCCCCAAACTATGGACCCGATCCTTTAGGGGGAGTGCACTGATTCAGAACAGCCACTGCCTCACCTGGGTTTGATGAAAAGGAAAGGTAGAGCTGGATGTCATCCGCATATATTGATGACATCTCAGCCCACATCCAGATAACCTCTCCCAGCGGCTTCATGTATATGTTAAACAGCATAGGGGATAAAATAGAGCCCTGTGGAACCCCATGGCTTAAATGCCACGGCACAGAGCAATAATCCCCCAGCACCACCTTCTGAAAACGGCCATCCAAGTAGGAGCGGAACCACTGCAGCGCAGTGCCTCCAACTCCCAGCCCAGACAACCTATCCAGAAGGATACCATGGTCGATGGTATCGAAAGCCACTGAGAAGTCCAAGAGAACCAACAGGGTCGCACTCTCCCTGTTCCTCTTCCGGCAAAGGTCATCCCACAGGGCGACCAAGGCAGTTTCTGTTCCAACCCAATTGAAAAGGATCTAGATAATCCATTTCATTCAAGAGTGCCTGGAGTTGTCCTGCAACCATCTGCTCAAGCACCTTGCCCAGGAAGGGGATGTTTGGCACCAGCCTATAGCTGTTAGCATCTTCTGGGTCCAGGTTTTTCAGGAGTGGTCTGATTACCACCTCCTTTAAAGAGGCCGGCACCACTCCCTCTCTCAAGGAGGCATTTACAACCTCCTGTACCCAGCTGGTGATCCCATCCTTATTTGATGTAATTAGCCACGACGGGCAAGGGTCAAGCACACCAAGTGGTTGACCGGACTTGTCCAAGCACCTTGTCCACATCCTCAGGCCTCAATAACTGAAACTCATCCAGTAAAACTGGATCAGACGGTGCGCTGAACGCCTTTACCAGAGGAGCTGCATTAAGCGTGGTGTCCAATTCAAGAAGATTCTGAGCGACTTTATCTTCAAAGTGCTGTGCAAACTCGTCACAGCATGCTACCGAGGGTTCCACCATCTCTCACCCTGGCCCAGAGTGTCGCAGGCCATGAACCACCCAGAAAAGCTCTGTTCGATGACACTGTGAAGATGCAATGCTGGTGGAGAAGAACTGTATCTTCGCCATGCTCACCGCCACAGAGTAGGCTCAATAATGAGCTCTAGCCCGTGTCCGATCAGACTCAGCACGAGTTTTCCTCCACCTGCGTTCTAGCTGTCTCCCCTCTTGCTTCATTGCCCTCAGCTTAGGTGTATACCAAGGAGCTGTCCGAGCTCTGCTCAGAGGGAGAGGGCGCTTGGGTGCGATCGTGTCAACCGCCTGGGTCATCTCTGCATTCCACAGAGCGACCTGGGCTTCGACAGGAGCACTGGCCATATCAGCAGGAAAATCCCCCAGAGCCCTCTGGAATCTGGAGTCCATTAGCCTCCGGGGATGGACCATTTTAATATGCCCCCCACCCTTGCAGAGGGGAAAGGACGCCGAGAGTCTAAACTTCAATAGAAAGTGATCTGACCATGACAAAGGGGTAGATGTTAGTTCCCCCACTTTCAAATCACCATCCTCCTGTCCAGTTGAGAAGACCAGGTCAAGCATGTGTCCTTTTGCATGCATTGGTCCGATGAAGTCCTGAGCCGCTCCGGATGCAGGAGCCTCGGCATGGAAGTTGAGATCCCCCAGGACCACCATCCTGGGGGTCCTCAACACCAGATCCGAGACAACCTCCGTCAGCTCAGGCAGGGAGACTGATGGTCAGCAGGGTGGGCGGTACACCAGCAGAATCCCCAATCTGTCTCGAGTACCCAACACAAAGTAGAGACACTCGAGACCAGCTCTCAAATGAACAGGAAGCCTAGAGAGGGAGATGGTATTTCTATAGACCATGGTAACCCCCCCCCCCCTCCCCGGCCCTGGAGTCGGTGCTGGTGCTGCACCGAGTACCCATATTTTGTAGATCCCTAGTTCAAACTTTAGGTGTATTTTTTCCCCCTCTTAACCCGAAAGAGTCAAATGTTTAAGGCAGTGTGTGTTCCATGTTCTCAAAATACAACATGTGCAAGAGCTGCTCTTCTGCCCAATGTTCGAATGAATTACTTTAAACGCTTGATTTTGGTAGTATCCCACTTGCACCAGTATTTTAAAGCGATCAAAGATGATGCATCTAACACAATACAATGAAAACTACCCAAAGTTATATAAAGAGTCTGTTGTCATTACATACGTGTATTAGAATACTAGTTTACAAATGAATTTATGGCATATTTTTATATGCACCACTTTGTGCAAAAAGTATTGTATTACTGTCACTGAGTGCCGTGGTTGGAACTACATTTTAAATAGAACCATGTTGGTTAAACTTTGGAGTGTTTGGTGTTTGTTTGAACGTCTGACCCAGCTAATTCAAATAAATAAATTATGGTGCATGTTTTGAAGTAATTTTAGAAGACATGTCTACTGCCTTTTAGGTTTCAGAAGTAGCCTCCAGAATTATAATACAAAGATCTTAGATCAGCTCCCACAAGCTCCCACTGTATGTTAAATGACTTTTTGTAAATACTATTTATTTAAGAAAGAAGCCTACATCGTACAGGTAATTCCCCTGTAGTCTTCTGCCAGTCTAAGCTATAAGATATTTCACAAAAACCCTACAAGCACTTGATAGTAAGCTCCCCTTGGTGGTAGTCGCCTAAAGAAATGTTACTGAATACAAAAGGGCCTGGGGGTTGGGGATTGGTTTACTACTTTAAATGCATTGGGTATATAACTTACATCTGTGGAACTTTCTTTCTTTCTTTTCTGTTCCTCAATAGAAGGGGATAGCAGCTCTGTTTCTTTCCCTTTCTTCTTCCTTTTGATTCTGTTGTTTGCTATTTAGATGAAACTCCCCTCCTCCTTGCATTTCCGTATAGCCCATATTCTCTAGTATAGACGAGATACTTTTGCCTGATGGGAATGGCATTGTAGCTGGGAAGAGAAAGGTTGGGTTAAGCCTCCCTTCCCTGAACACTGCAATCGCAATGGAAACTGGCCTCTTTTTAAACAAACACACAAACACAGGGGCTGCAACACGCTACACATTTAATGAACAGATAGACATAATGACACAGAGCACCTGCTGATGCCAAGCAAGTCTTCACAGTTGTCATGAATTAAAGCTGGGGCGGATTTCCTGTTGGGTGATTGTAGTAATGTTTCCTTTCCCTGTGACTAGGCTGACCATATGAAAAGGAGGACAGGGCTCATGTAACTTTAACAGTTGCAGAGAAAAGGGAATTTCAGCCAGTATCATTTGTATGCAATTAGTTCCTGGTGAAATCCCCTCTTCATCACAACAGTTAAAGGTGCAGACACTATACTAGAGTGACCAGATACAAAAGAAGGCAGGGACTAGAGGTGTGAGTTACTTCCGGGTAGAAATAAGCCCCATGTAACTCTTCCCTTCCACAACCAGCGCCGCTTCCACCAGCTCACACTGAAGCCAGCTGGAGCCAATAGACTCCAAACTGCACTAAAGCCACCATGACTGGAAAACCCTTTACAAAAAGAGTTTTTGAAAAAACTAGATTTAGGGCGAGAAATGCTACATTAGCTACGGGGAGGGGCATGCATCATCTGACATGATCGAGGTGGGGGCAGAGTAGAACCGGACCAAAAGCCAGGTGTAGATGAGCCCCTGGTTAACCCTTTAGTGGATTTTTCTAGTGTGGCAGCTCATTTGATCTTATTGAAGTGAGGAGCAAAGGATTTCCTATCTTGAATTTAATTAAGCATCAGGGCAAAAATAAATGAATAAAAATGCCACATTAAATTAATGCTATCAATTACGTTGTAAGGGGCTTCAAGCGTAACGCTAAAAGCATTCTCTGGTGCAATGGGTAAATACCTTCAGTGAACCTCCTTAGCAACTGTAAATATAGAATGAAAAATCCAAAGTTAAAAGGTGCAATTGTGTAGGTGTCATATATGTGCTTGGGACCAGGGCCAAAGTTACGTTTCTATTTTTGTGCACTCCCCACTATTTTGAAGAGCTATGATGAAGGCTGAGTAGTTGCAGCAGCAAATTTGGAGACACTTCAACAAAAGAAAGTCAGTCTTTAAATGGTCAAACTATCTCAGATGCCGTTTCTTTCTTTTTCCTTCTGGTTCTTTGCATCAGGGAGCGGCATTATCAGGTATCTTTTGAGGCCCACACATTATCAGGGTCCCCCTAACAGTGAGAATGCAAACCGCGGGGCTTCAAGGCAGACTACTTGTTCCTAGAGATGCTACTAAGCAGCTTCCTTTTGGGCCACAATCCACCCTTAGGCTGCACTCTTCTCCCTGCAGAAACTGCCCAGACATGGTGGCTTAGCAGGTCACTCAAGAAGTGCATGTGACATGACCCAAGGCAGGGATGGGGAACATGTGGCCCTGTAGATGTTGTTGGGACTATAACTCCCATCAGGCCTCACCACTGTCTTTACTGGCTGAGACCGGTACGAGTTGCAGTCCAACAACATCTGTTCCCCATCCCTGGCCTAATAAGTAGGCTTCTTCATAGACTGATCATATGTGAGAAGCAGACCCAGCTTTGGCCTGTTTAGAAACCTGAAGGTTCTTCCCTTCTACTAAGAAAGGGATTTGAAGCCTTTGCTTGCAGCTGATGTTCCAGCTCTTCACCCTCCCAACTGCTGGGGAAGCTAAGCTACATGAAAGATAAAGGGGGTAGGGGGCACACTTTTTCATCCCCCTTCCAGATGGACTGCTCCTTGCGCAGGGGTGGGCAGCTTATGACCCTGCATATGTTTGGGCCTACAAGACCCATCAGCCCTCACCAAAACATCTGGAAGACCATGCATTGCCTGACCTAGTTCTGCTAGTCCACAGGCAATGCCCTCCTGATCAGATTTGTTGGTGGTAAAAGGCAAGAAGCTATGGGAAAACACAGGAGGGTATAAATGGAAGATGGCAATTTCTGAACCCCCAGCAAAATGCCAAGAACGGGGCAGAATGATTGCATAATAAAAGCCTTGCCTGGATTTACTTATTTTTACAAGTATTCGATCATAGAAATAACGAAATAAATCATTCATATTCAATTAAAAAAATTAAAAAGCTTTACTTGGAAGCACCGTGTCTCAACTGTGGCTTCCCCAGGGATGCAGGAAAGATTGGCCACAGCCTACTGCTTTGAATTCCTACAAGACGGGCCTGAAGCCCCTCCAAGATTCCTTGGCTGTAGGGAGGGAGCCTTCAAGACTTTAAACAGACAGAGACAACCTACTTTCCACCTCATAAACATAATGTGTAGTCTCCTGCTATAGCACAGGGTAGCCTTGGAATCATAGAATAGTAGGGTGCCTCTACAAGAGGCATTTAAAGCTCTTTCAAGGCGCATTAAAAAAATTACCTCTACAAGAACGGAGTGCAAATCGGGCCTAGAGGTGATTTATCTCCCCGATTATGTGCATTATCGAATGCGCATTAAATCGCAAGTTTTATTTTGCTCCGTCCGTTAAAGCGCATTTTGACTGTGTGAATAAGCGCTTATGCGCATTAACTACTTGTAAAGCGCATTTTGGACATCTATTAATGCGCTTCGCCACCTCTCGCCGCCTCTCGTGCAGAGGGATTAGGCGTAAATGCGCTTCTGCGATTATGTGCATAATCGCCTAACCAGGCGCAAAAGCAAATCCTTGTAGAGGGGACCGTAGAGTTGTAAGGGGCCTGTAGCTCCTCCCACCCAGGTTCCTCCAGATGTGGGTGGACTACAGCTCCCATCAGCCCCAGCCAGCATGGCCTAGGCACTAGCCCCAGCCAGCATGGCCTAGGCACTCTCCCCACCCAGGCTCCCCCAGATGTGTGTGGACTACAGCTCCCATCAGCCCTATCCGGCATGGCCTACGAGCTCCCCCCCAGGTTCCTCCAGATGTGTTTGGACTACAGCTCCCACCAGCCTCAGCCGGCGTGGCCTAGGTGCTCCCCCCACCCAGGCTCCTCCAGATGTGTTTGGACTACAGCTCCCATCAGCTCCAGCCGGCATGGCCTAGGCGCTCTCCCCACCCAGGCTCCCCCAGATGTGTGTGGACTACAGCTCACATCAGCCCCAGCCGGCATGGCCTAGGTGCTCTCCACATCCAGGCTCCCCCAGATGTGTTTGGACTACAGCTCCCATCAGCCCCAGCTGGCATGGCCTAGGTGCTCTCCCCACCCAGGCTCCCCCAGATGTGTGTGGACTACAGCTCCCATCAGCCCCAGCCGGCATGGCCTAGGTGCTCTCCCCATCCAGGCTCCCCCAGATGTGTGCAGACTACAGCTCCCATCAGCCCCAGCCGGCATGGCCTAGATGCTCTCCTCCAGATGTGTTTGGACTAAAGCTCCCATCAGCCCCAGCTGGCATGGCCTAGGCACTCTCTGCACCCAGGCTCCCCCAGATGTGTTTGGATTACAGCCCCCATCAGCCCCAGCCGGCATGGCCTAGGAACTCTCCCCACCCATGCTCCCCCAGATGTGCCCATAATCCGTCGAGCAAAATCCAATTCTTTTCAAACAATCCTGTGCCTGGATCCTCGGAAGTTTACGCCCCACTGACTCCTCC
Source organism: Anniella stebbinsi (assembly GCA_029215795.1). Lineage (NCBI taxonomy): Eukaryota > Metazoa > Chordata > Lepidosauria > Squamata > Anniellidae > Anniella > Anniella stebbinsi. The sequence continues at coordinate 236,696,634 of JARDYH010000002.1, forward strand.
CGAGTTGGCGTGAGTAGGTTTGCAGCCTTTAAAACACCCACGCACGCTTTGGATTTGTATACGCATAGAAGGAAAGTGTGTTTGAACCCGGAAACTGGCACTGCTTACCGCTCTACCATCAAAGTCTATGGGATGCGGGGCGGTGGGGGGAGCCCAGAGGGAGCCGCGCGGGGGAAGTGATGCCATCAGCCCGCGACGCTGCCGCCTCGCCCGGGTTCTTGGCGTGTCAATGCACGCGCGGGCGCCCGTTTGAGGTCAGGGCTGGAGGCCGAGGCCCGGCTGCTCCTCCAGGTGGGTGAGAGGCCGGGTGGGGGTGGGGGTGGGGGTGGGGGTGGGGGTGGCGGCGTTCCTCCGTCTCGCCAGAACTGGGGTGGGGGAGGCTGAGGAGGGGGCTGCTGGGGTTGGGGCCGCCCCCTGTCTACACCTAGACACGGGGTGGGGCTGGTGGGGTTGGATCCAAGCTTACTCTGGTTCAGCCTTCCCCATCCTGGTGCCCAGCAGACGTATTGGACCACAATTCCCATCATCCCACAGCCAGCAATGTTGCTCTAACTCACGCTCCATTCATTGCAATGGGCCTATTCTTAAGGAGGACTGACGGTGGATACAACCCAGGGATGTCTCGCACTGACCCTGTTCAGACCACACGCTAAGCCATAGCGGTTAAGCATTTTGAGCTAAACATGGTTTAGCGTGTCGTGTGAACTATTCCTAACCATGGTAGCAACATAACTGCGTTTTAAATCATTTGCTGCAAATGGGTTAGCAGCCTAACCGTGGCTTAAAGCTGTTGTATCTGGTCAGGAGGGCAGGGCACCACCAGGAATTGTGCTATGTTGTACGAAGCATTCCATAATAATATGGGCATGCTTGCCATAACAGTTAGACACAACTGGTCTACATTAACTCTAAATAAACAAGGAAACTTGATCCTAGAAATTAGCAGTCCAATTTGAAGTTAATATTCTAAAAAAAAAAAAAAAAGGCTAAGGGTACAATCCTATGCATGTTTAGACAGAAAAAGGCCTACAACTTCCAGCATGCCCCAGCCATGCTGGGAGTTGTAGGACTTTTGCTATGGCAAGCTATCCCTCCCAACACATGGGGACATGAACAGGAAATTGGACTCTTAATCAAGGAACACTTCTAGATGTCCCTCTTTTGAGTCGCATGGCTCAGAAGGTGAGATGGGGGAACTTAATAGAACCAGGAACAGCCAATAATCAATTTCTTTCCCTGATATAGGAAATGATCCTCCTAATAAGCTGTGTCTGTTTCCCTGCCTCTTATTCAGATCCTTGGACATGAGTTGATGCCCGTGTAAGTGCTGCTACCCTGCCTCATCCTCCTCACTCCCGCAGAAGTAGCTATAAAATGGCCGTCAAAGTGGTGCTTCGCTGGTATCGGCTCTATAGGATCTCGTCTCCTTTGTGTGTCCAAGCGACGGTGGCATTCCCAGCAGGAAACATGCTCAACACCAGGGTGTCATCCCTCACTCCTTTGGCCTCACTGACCACTTGCAGACCTTTGAGGCAGACAGATAAACTCTCTGCTAAGGAACAGATGCAATGGACGCCCACGGAGCGCAGCGAGTTGGATGACCTCATTAACACATCCTCCACCACAGAGGACCTCTTGCATTTAGCGGAGGTGTCCCCTCTGAACGGAAACCAGGCTGCCTTTATCGTCTCCCGTCTCTCTCGTATGGTGGTGGTGGAGAAAAAGCTGGATCCTGATAGCATCTTGGAGGATAAACGCTTCCAGCACCTGCTTCATGGCATTCACAAGCAGGTAAGTTCCAAGTGGCTGCTTCTTATAAGGAAAGCAAAGGTACCTTCTTTGCCTGCCCGTGCTCTAAGATCTTCTGGGGAGGCCTTTCTCTCAGTCCCACCAACATCCCAGGCACGCCTGATGAGTACATGCGACAGCGCCTTCTTGGTGGCTGCTCCAAGGCTCTGGAACTCCCTTTCCAGGGAAGTTAGACTGGCTCCCTCCTTGATATGTTTTCGGAGGCAGGTAAAACCTTTCTTATTCCGGCAGGCCTTTGGTGAATAATATGGACCTCCATCTATGTTTTCAGATTTTTAAAATTTAATATATCTTTTAAATGTGGAAATGTTTTAATATTGAAATCTATTTAATTATATTTTTAACTTTTGTATATTTTTATTTATAACTTTTAACTATATATTTTAATTTTGCAAAGCCATCTTGAGTCCCAGGTTTTCCCGTTTTGTTTTCAAGCCTTCACATCTTTAGATGGGGAGCATTTTTTTTTCCTGTCAAGGGCTGCATTCCCTTGGGGGTAAATCTGACAGGGCACAGCTCCAAGTCCATTTCTTAGTAAATAGCCTTTATTATGTGAATCAGTCAGATCAACAGCATTCAGGTTACAGACTTCCTCAACCTCCAGCAGCCGAGAGCTAAGATCCCAAACTAGCTTTGATCTATACTACATAGACTACAAAGATCCCTTTGATGATGCACTATTACTGTGAAAAGTGTAACAGCCCAAAATGGAGTGGCTTTTCTAGTCCCACCTTCAGGGAGAGTCTTCCCCTAAGGACCTCTTTTGATGGGCCAAGCTTGTAGAACGCCTCACTTCTTGAAGTTGCTCCTCCCTCTTGACCTGACATCTGACATCATAGAATCATAGAATTGTAGAGTTGGAAGGGCCTGTAAGGCCATCGAGTCCAACTCCCTGCTCAATGCAGGAATCTACCTTAAAGCATCCCTGACAGATGGTTGTCAGCTGCCTCTTGAATGCCTCTAGTGTGGGAGAGCCCACCACCTCCCTAGGTAATGGGTTCTATTGTCATATTGCTCTAACAGTCAGGAAGTTTTTCCTGATGTCCAGCCGCAATCTGGCTTCCTGTAACTTGAGCCCATTATTCCGCATCCTGCACTCTGGGTTGATCGAGAAGAGATCCTGGTCCTCCTCTGTGTGACAACCTTTCAAGTATTTGAAGAGTGCTATCACGTCTCCCCTCAATCTTCTCTTCTCCAAGCTAAACATGCCCAGTTCTTTCAATATCTCCTCGTAGGGCTTTGTGTCCAGACCCCTGATCATCCTTCTTGCCCTCCTCTGAACATGCTCCAGGTTGTCTGCATCCTTCTTGAAGTGTGGTGCCCAGAACTGGACGCAATACTCAAGATGGGGCCTAACCAGTGCCGAATAGAGGGGAACCAGTACCTCGTGCGATTTGGAAGCTATACTTCTATTAATGCTGCCCAAAATAGCATTTGCTTTTTTTGCAGCCACACCACACTATTGACTCATTTTCAGCTTGTGATCTACAACAATTCCAAGATCCTTCTCGCTTGTTCTATTGCTGAGCCAAGTATCCCCCATCTTGTAAGTGTGCATTTGGTTTCTTTTTCCTAGGTATAGAACTTGGCATTTATCCCTATTAAATTTCATTCTGTTGTCTTCAGCCCAGCGCTGCAGTCTATCAAGATCACTTTGGAGTTTGTTTTTGTCTTCCAGGGTATTAGCGATCCCACCCAATGTTGTGTCGTCTGCAAATTTGATAAGCATTCCCTGCACCTCCTCGTCCAAATTATTAATAAAAATGTTGAAGAGCACTGGGCCCAGGACTGAGCCCTGCGGTACCCCACTCGTTATCTCCCCCCAGTGTGAAAAGGTACCATTGATAAGCACTCTTTAAGTCCAGTTCTGTAGCCAACTGTGGATCCACCTAATAGTTGTTCCATCTAGCCCACTTCTCACTAGTTTGTGAATCAGAATGTCATGGGGCAATTTGTCAAAAGCTTTGCTGAAGTCAAATTATACTATATCCATTCAGCTTTTGCTTCCTTTAAAATCAAGAACTCAAGTATGACGTGGTCACTTTCCTCCAGAGTTCCCCTAACTGCCACTTTATCCACTAAGTCCTCCCTATTGGTCAGTATCAAGTCAAGGATAGCGTTCCTCTAGTTCCTTCCTCTACTTTCTGTAGAGAAAGTTATCAGCCAGAAATGTCAGGAATTTCTTGGAGGAGCCACTTTTGGCAGAATTTGTCTCCCAACAGATATTGGCGTAATTGAAGTCCCCCATTATTACTACATTGGATTTCCTTGAAACACTGGCAATTTGCTTTTCAAAAGTTTCATCCTCGTCTTCTCCTTGATTGGGTGGTCGGTAGTAGACTCCAACTAGCATGCTCCTTTTATTCCTTTCCCCATTTATTTTAATCCATATGCTCTCAATGGGGCTCCCAGGCTCATCCTCTTGTATTTCTGAGCAGGGATAAGTATTTTTAACATATAGTGCGAACCCGCCTCCCTTTCTATTTCTTCAGTTCTTTTTGAACAAGTTATATCCTTCAATTACTATGTTCCAGTCATGGGAGTCATCTCACCAAGTTTCAGTTATACCTATCAAGTCGTATTTGCCTTCACGTAATAAGAGTCCGTTCATTCTGTTTGTTTCCCATACTCTGGGCATTAGTCTATAGACATCAAAGTCCATGTGCTTTGCAGTCTAGCTTCTTTCCTACATTGTTGTGAACACTGTTTTGGGGCAGTATTGGAGCTGTTCTCTCTGTTATCCGTTGTTGCCTCAAGGTTTACGTCTCCCGCCCCCGTAGGACTTAGTTTAAAGCCTTCTTGATGAGGTTCTTCATGCTATGGCCGAACACATTCTTCCCAGCCCTTGTGAGGTGCAACCCGCCCCTTGCCAGCAGTCCATCTTCCAAGTAGCGTAGCCCGTGGTCCCAGAATCCAAATCTCTCATGTCGGCACAACCTTTGCAGCCAGTTGTTCATCTGGACTATTTTTCTTTCCCTTTCTATTCCTTTTCCAAGAACTGGGAGGATGGATGAGAAAACTATTTGGGCCCCAAAGTTCTTGCGATTCCTTCCCAGAGCTTCAAAGTCTGATGCGATTTCTTCGTAGCTCCCTTGGCAATATCATTTGTTCCCACATGGATGAGAAGAAAAGGATATGTGTCAGTGGGCTTGATGAGCTTTGGCAACCCTTCAGTCATATCTGTAATTTGTGCTCCAGGGAGACAGCACACCTGGCGAGCCCATGGGTCTTTGCGACATACTTGGGTTTCAATCCCACGCAGCAGGGAGTCTCCCACAATGCCTTCTCTTCTCTTCTTCTTGGTCAACTGACCTTCTGCTTCTTGCTCACTGTTGCACGGGGTCTCCTGTACGTCTTCCTCTGCAGGCTGTCCTCCGGTCTCTTCCTCCAGTAGCTGAAAGCGGTTGCATAACTCTAATGGTTCCACTGGTGCAGAGTGTCTTCTAGTTCTTCTGCTCCTAACTGTCACCCTCTTCCAAGGAGTTCCCTCTTCGTTGGCTTTCCTCATCTCAGCATTCTCCACTTCTGCTTCGGCTTGCTGTTGCTGTTCAACCTCTTGTGCTTCTTGTTGCTGTTGCAGTTCCACCGTTCTATCTAAGAACTCTTCGCCTTCTCTTATTCCTTGGAGGGTGGACACTCACCACTCAAGTGCTTTCACTTTTTCTTCCAATAGTGCAACCAGCTTGCACTTGTTGCAGGTGTACACCACGTCGGTCTCAGGCAGGAACACGAACATTGCACACAGTTTGCAGGTCACCACCACCAGAGACCCCTTTCCGTCCACAGTCTCCATTTCTGTTTTGTTTCTGCCTTCCGATTGTGTTGGAATTTTGTTAAGGACCTCCCCCTTGACATGACTCCCCCTGCCGAACTCCCCCTGACAAACTCCTGTTTGCTCTCCCTGTTTGCTCTCCCTGATCGCTCGCTGTCTGGGAGCCCTCTTCCTTATATTCCTTCTAGTCCAGCTGGGGCAGCTTCCTCTGCTCTGCTCTGCTCAGCTAGGAGTTGGGAAACAGAATCACTCCCAGCTCTTCCCTCCTCGTAAGGACTTGTTTTCCCACAGATGGAGAAGTTTCTGTTTACCTTTGCATCAACTGACTCATTGGCATCTGAGCAGATTCATCTCTTCCCCTGTCTCCTGAAACCTTGGTAACTTCCCCACCGGTCGCCCTCTTCCTCACCAGACTCCTGAGTCAATTCCCATGTTCACTTGAAAGGCTTCTGCAGAGGTGCTGGGCCCAATCCTTACAGCAGGAGCACCCTTTTTCTCTGTCTCTTTTTCTTTCTTCTGCTCCTTCTTTCTCCATACCCAGCGTCCTGGGAGAAGAGACAGTAACTCTTTTCAGACATCTGAACTGTTAGCTTGCAGAAGGCTTTGGAAATGAGGATGTAGGCTGTAGGTTGCCCACCCCTGGCTTAGGCTCTGGGAGGCCCAGGTTCAAATTCTCGCTAAGCCAAGGAGCTTATTGGGTGGCCTTGTGTCTGGCACAATTTCTCAGGTTAATCACAGGTAGCTGTGAGGATAATATGGGGCAGGGGACAATGCTTTGAGCTTGTAGGAAAAGCAGGTTGTAAATATGACAAATACGCAAATGAAAGCCCTGGTGGATTCTTGGTAGAGGAACGCTCAGAGGTAAAAGAGTTCTTCCTTTTCTGGATATGATTTCTTAAATCAAATTTCCAGCTTGCCTTGTTGCAGAGGCTGTTATGGAAGGTTAATAAGTCAAAAACATAATAATAATAATAATAATAATAATAATAATAACGATTTATTTCTTACCCGCCTCTCCATCTAGATCGAGGCGGGGAACAACAACATGATAAAATACATAAAACTAATTAAAACATGACAAATATTATTAAAACTGCATTAAAACATCCTAAAACATCCTAAAAACATTCTAAAAATTACACTGGATATGCCTGCCGGAAGAGAACAGTCTTTATAGCTTTCTTAAATTCTAAAAGACTGTTATGAAACTCAAACATGAAATCCCCTAAAATGTCTGGTTGTCTGACTGTGCCACGCCCCACCCCCCACCCCCATTCTCCACCCCTTTCTTGCGTTCCGTCCAGGTTCCTCAAGTCTGGAACACGGCCTTGGTGAACCTCCTGAAGAGCCTCTACTCGCTGGGGCTGGAGCGGAGCAAGCGAGAGCTGCTTTCGGTGGAGCAGGAGGTGCGCTGGCGGATGAAGCGCCTCACCTTCGGGCACCTGGCCTCCCTGGCCAAGCACCTGGCCGCCCACACCCCGTGGGGAGAGCCCAGCGAGCTGCTCAGCGACCTGGTGAAGCACCTGGAGCTGCGCTGGACGGAGATCGAGGACCCCGTGACGGTGGTAGCGCTAATGGCCAAAGTGGGTGTCCTCTCACCTGTACTGATGGAGCGCCTGGAGGACAAGGTAGGAGCAGGGGACTGGGACAGTCTGACCCAGGCGGACTGAAGCATCCACTTCCTGTGTTACCTCCAGGGTTGGAGATAGGGAGCCTGGAGGCACCAGTTGCTGGGGAACATGGGTGGGAGGGTGCTGTGGCACTCGTATCCTGCTTATAGGTCCCTAGTTGACAGCTGGTTGGCTGCTGCGTAAGCAGAGTACTGGACTGGATGGATGGACCCTCGGTCTGATCCGGCAGGGCTCTTCTGATGTCCTTCCAGCCTGTGTTGGTTTTTTCCAGCTTGCTGGGGTAGCCAGGGCTTCCCAATGGCATGACTACCCTCCTTGGGGACTTAGCCTGTGTGGCGCAGGATTGGGTGTGGGGGAGGCAGCCTCCCCCCTGCAGCTGAGTCAAATTGAGTGCCAACCCTTTCCATGCCGGGGACTGAGCCAAGATGGCTGCTACAGCAAAACCCACCCCCTGCAGTTCATGGGCCCGGGAGCTCTTGGTGGGCTCTGGGGATCGTTTTGCTGCAGGCCTCGGCACCTGCGCTCTGCTGCTTTCTGCCCCTCGGGGGAGAAAAGCACCTGACGAGAGAAGCGAGGCCTCCAAAAGGAATCCGCGTTAGTGAGGAGAGAAGGGACAGTGGCCCAGCCTGGGCCTTCCCCCGCTTCTGCCTTGTTCAGCCGTTAAATAAGGGCTGGGAGCGGTGGAGGGGGAGGCATTTTCCTGCCCCTCCCACCTCCGCTCGCCCGGTCACCTTCCTCTTCTGCCCTGAAGGGCTACTAGCTTTAAGAGCCCAGGCTGGAGCCAGCCATGCCCGCTGCTCAGCTTGGCCTGAGCCGGCCCCCAGCCCAGCAGGTTCTGAATGCCTCTGGAGCCCCGGCAGCCTGGTTGGGCTTCCGAACGCTTGGCGGCAGGACCTCACTGCCCATGTCTGCCTCCATGGCCGGGATCCATGCCACATGCCTGCACTCTTTGAGTCTCTCCTCACCGAGTGGCCCTAGAGCTGGGGAGGGCAGCGTGGGGGCAGTTTGGCTCTGCAGGGTGCTGCTGCCACGGGGCTATTAATGCAGCAGAAGTGAAGCAGGTTCATCCAAGGGGCGTCATCCTAGGCTTACCTTCCCCAACCCAGAGCCTTCCAGTTGCGTTGGTCTGCAACCCCCATCAGCGCCAATGGCGAAGAGAGCCGTAGTCCAAAGCATCTGGAGGGAGCCTGTGCCCTTCTGACCTGTTTATTCTTCTCCTCCGGGCTGGGCTCACGAAGAGACACGTTCTGTTCCCCCGACTTCTTAAGCCCAGTTGAAGCTTTCTGTGATTGTTGAGCAGGGATGTTGAACCTCAGGCATTCCCATTGGGCCTCCCTGGCTTTTCCTGGCGGCCGTGCCCCCTTCTCCTGTCTTGGGAAAAGGTTGAACTGCCTCTCCTGAAGCTTAATTACCGGCAAGAAGAGCTTTGAGCTAAAATATTTATTATTATTATTATTATTATTATTATTATTATTATTATTATTTACAATTATATACCGCCCCATAGCTGAAGCTCTCTGGACGGTTTACAAAAACACGGTGCTTCGGTCCTGCCCCTTTGCTTTTTGACCTCACCTCCTTTCACCTCCATCAGTGGAATGTGGCCCACAAGCGCTTCTCTGAAATCCAGTTCGGTCCTTGGGCTGAAAGAGATTGTCCCCCCACCACCACCACCACCACCCCGGTTCTAGAGCTCAGTCGCACTCTTTGTTCCACAAGGGAGGCTACTGGTAATTGGCAACCCCCAGTTCTTTGAAGGTGGGGGTTGCCAAGGCTGCACCGTGTAAATCCGTGTTCCCCAAAGATCCCTGTGTGGTGATTTGCGCTCCAGCTTAGGTCATAATAAGGCCAAAGGCCCTTTCTCCATAACTTATTTATTTAGTTAGTTTGTTTGTTACATTTGTATACCGCCCCATAGCCGAAGCTCTCTGGGCGGTTTACATAAGATTAAAATAATTAAAACGATATACAAAAACAGCAAAAACATACAATATACACACACATTTAAAACCACTATAATAACTTTTAAAAAGCTATAAGCCTAAAAACAAAACAAACTCAGGCTCATCAGATATTGCTAAATGCCTGAGAGAAGAGGAAAGTCTTGACCTGGCACCGAAAAGATAACAACGTTGGTGCCAGATGGGCCTCATCGGGGAGATCGTTCCATGATTGCGGGGCCACCACAGAGAAGGCCCTCTCCCTTGTTGCCGACCGCCGAGCTTCCCTCAGAGTAGGCACTCGGAGGAGGACCTTAGATGTTGAACGTAGCATTCAGGTAGGTTCATGTCGGGAAAGGCGTTCCGTCAGATATCGTGGTCCCAAGCCGTGTAAGGCTTTATTGGTTAAAACCAGCACTTTGAATCGGGCTCGGAAACTTACATGCAGACAATGCAAGCAGGCCAGAGTAGGTCTTATATGCTCGAACCTTCTGGTCCCAGTTATTAATCAGCACAGGAGTTAATCCAGCCTACTATGCCATGCTAGGTAGAGAGCAAGATCTCCTATAGCAGTAGATGACTGGATCTTTGTGTGGTGTGAGTGTGGAGGGAAGTGGGGGAGTATTCATGTATTTATTCATCTATAAAATGTACTTACACCCTTTTATGTAAAAACAGCAACATTCAAGACAGTTTACACTTAAGTCACATCAAATCAGTTACTCCAAACCACAATAAATGATCAGCAATCACATATCCAGTTCATAACGTTTCAAAACAAAATGTTATAAACCAATAGATCTTAAAATGTGAAATGTTCCGGCATAGAACTCCAGCTTGAGTCACAAATGAAAGCATGCTCCGTGCCACTTAAAAAAAGGTTGAGACCAAAGCAATCAGGATCAGAACCAGAAGCAAACCTTAGAGAGGAGGGCTTTATGGCGAAATGTTTCACATTTCAAAATCAGTTTTGTCTATAATGTTTCTCTTTTAAAATGTATAAACTGGATGCGCAATTGCTGGTCACTTGTGGTTTGGAGTGACATGTCAGTCTCTGCGCCTACATTTTGGTTCATTCAAATAAGTTGGGATTTGGGGTGCAATCCTGTGCATATTTAGGCAGGAAAAAAGTCCTATAACTTCCAGCTAGCTGGGGCATGCTGGGAGTTGTAGGACTTTTTTCTGTTTAAATATGCACAGGATTGCACCCTAAGTTAATGAATAATGTCAATATAGCTAGAAGGAATAATAGAACAGTGGATTTGGAAGGGGCCTCTAAGGCCATCGAGTCCAACCCCCTGCTCAATGCAGGAATCTACCTTAAAGCATCCCTGACAGGTGGCTGTCCAGCTACCTCTTGAAGGCTTCTAATGTGGGAGAGCCCACCACCTCCCTAGGTCATGGACTCCCTTGTCATACTGCTCTAACAGTCAGGAAGGTTTTCCTGATGTCCAGCCGGAATCTGGTTTCCTGTAACTTGAGCCCATTATTCCTCATCCTGCACTTTGGGATGATGGAGAAGAGATCCTGGCCCTCCTCTGTGTGACAACCTTTCAAGGATTTGAAGAGTGGGTGTAAAAGAGATAAACTCTGGTGTTGTATAAATTCTAGTAAGACGGACATACGAACAGAGAAAGCAATAGAACGGTTATCTCCTAAAGAAACAACTCTTGGGCAGTATACCGTGAAGTATCCAGCTCCTGACGAAGGATTGTTTTCCGAAACCTCGAGCATTGTGGCTATTCGAGTATTAACAACAATAAACAGAGTTTATAAGAATTTATACAACACCAGAGTTTATCTCTTTTACACCCACCTTTTTTTCTTCGCAAGGATTTGAAGAGCGCCATCTTGTCTCCCCTCAGTCTTCTCTTCTCCAGGCTAAACATGCATAGTTCTTTCAGTCTCTCCCTGGCCATGAGAGAAAATAAAATAACCTTGCCATCTTATTCAAGGCACATCCAACTCTCTATGGGGGTCAAATGTGCTGGTACCGTATTCTGCCGCCCCTCTCCCAGTTCTAAATCTGTTCTTCATACTCAGTGTATTTCTCAACAGGCCCTGGAGTTGGCTGAGAAGTTCAGCATCGAGGACATGCGTAAAGTGGCCATGGCCTTAGCATTTCAGAACCGCCGTTCGGTCCCTCTGCTCCGGGCCATCTCGTACCACATGGTCCAGAAGCACTTCGCAGTGAGCCGCGGCATCCTGCTGGACCTGGCTTTTGCCTTTGGTGAGTTTTTGGGCCTATGCTGTGTTGTCGCCCGTTTGTCCCAAACTTGGGGGCCCTGCAATCAATGATGGTCCATTTTGTCACATTCCTGATCTCTCCTTCTTGCCACCTTTTGTTTAGTGCCAAAGGTCGGGGCCCAGGACACAGAGGTGGTGTAGTGAGAGGTAGTGTGGCATAGTGGCTAGAGCATGGAATTGGGACTCGGGAGATCCGGGTTCTATTCCCCACTCGTTTGGTCGTGAAACTCACTGGGTGATTTGGGCCAGTCACTGACTCTTGGCCTAACCTACCTCATAGGGTTGTTGTGAGGATAAGATGGAGAGGAGGAGGACTATGTAAGCTGCCTTGGATTCCTTGCAAGAGGAAAGCAGTGGGCATATAAGTGCAATAATAAATAATATGAGCCGGCCCATCCCCTGAGGTCTTCAGGGGAGGCCCTTCTCTCCATCCCAATACCATCACAGGCACTCCTGGTGGGAACGCAGGAGAGGGCCTTCTTGGTGGCTGCCCCGGGGCTCTGGAACTCCTTTCCCAGGGAAGGTAGACTGGCTCCCTCCTTGGTGTGCTTTTGGAGGCAGGCTAAAGCTTTTCTGTTTCAGCAGGCCTTTGAGGAGTAGTTCAGACCTTTGTGGATGTGCTGCTTACAGTTTGGATTTTTTAAAAAATTATTTGTATTTTAAATATTTTAAAATCGTACTGTGTTTAATCATATTTTTAATTTTTGTATATCTCTATTTGTTTTAACTGTGCATGTTTAAATTTGTAAGCCATCTTGAGTCCCAGCATTGGGGGAAAAGGCGGGATATAAATAAATATAATAATAATAATAATAATAATTATTATTATTATTATTATTATAATAATAATAAATATTTCTTTCCTGGGCTATCTGAGATGGAGAGAGAGGATAGGGCTTATAGGGACAGCGATGCAGGGGTCAGGGAGGTTCAACCGGGTTGCTAGTAAGGCTCTGCGGGCAAAAGAGTGATGATCCAAGAAAGGTTTTGTGGAAGCAGGAAGGTTTGAGAGGCAATGGAAGAGGGGGCTCTCCAGGTACGAGAGGGGGCTGATGAGATGGAGTTTGGGCTATTGCGCTATGTAAAAATGTAAAAAATAAATAGATAAAGGAGATAACATTTAGAATACAGACCCTTGAGTTCTAGGCCAGCCTGGTGCCCTCTAGATGTGCGGGACAGCTAGCGGCCATGTTGTCTGGGAATGATGGGAGTTGCAGTCCAACAGATCTGGAGGGCACCAGGTTGGGGAAGGCTGTGGTAGGTTTTACCGCTCCTAGAGAGCTGGGTCAGATATTTAAGGCTGTAAACCTAGGCCTGCTTCTGGGTGTGTGGGGTGTGAGGGCTGACTTTTGCATAAACACGCTGTGGGGAGGGTGCTTGGTCCTAGTGTCAGGGGACAGGAGAGAGGGGATTTTAGCGTTCTGGATTCTGTGTTGATGGGGGAGAAATGGCAGGACATGAGGAGAGCAAGAAGGAAAGGTTTTGAGCAGCAAACGGGCCGTGGCCTTGGAGGGGTGAATTCTGAACGAGTCCCAGGAGGATGTGGCGGGAATTGTGGTGGAGAGCAGGAGAGACGCCTCTTGGACAGAGCGAGTGGAGTGTGTGTGTGTGTTGTGGGGGAGACAGAAGGGGGCCGACCTGCTTCACAGCCCCCCGCCCTGAAGAGGGCAGGGGCTCGTTCAGCCTTTGCTTTCTCAGCTCTGGAAATGGAACAGGCCTAGGCATGCACAGCACATTTCATTAGGGTGCGCACCCAGGGATTTGTTTTTAAAAGGTGGGCATTTATTGAATACTCAATCATAAAGGGCATTGTTTTTATGCATTTACTTATTAAACACTGTAGATAGTGGTGCCTTGCTCCATGTTCACCTTGCCTGACTGTGCGAGGTGCAGGTGTGGGGGGAGGGAAATGAAGAGCTGCTCCTCAAGCCCCAGCATTGGTGGGGCTTTGTAGTCACATTGGCCAGAGGAGGGGCTTAAGAGGCGCTATTAGCCTTCGGGGTCACTCCTCCTGGCCTGGCTCCCTGCCGAGAGGCTCCCAGCAGAGCGATTCCTTTTTGTTCCTGCTGCTGAGGGCAATGGTACACTGCTGCGTCTGGATCCCCCCCCCCCCCAGAAGCCTACTCAGTGCCCTCCCCAATTCGGCGCTTATTGCTTGAGACATTAGGGTGTGCCTGGGCACACCTGGCACATCCCTTGCACACACCTATGGGAACAGGAAGTCCCAAGTTGCGCTTCCAGCCCTGCAGTTCCAAAGAAATGAGGAGGCCCCTGGCAGTCCCTGGTAGTGAGAGAATCCTCTCGCGGGGTGGAGGGTGCTGTAGCTCCGTGATAGATGGCATGTGGCAGATGCCAGCCTCAGGCCAACCAAGCCCAGCTGGCCTTGGTCCCGGCTTTGAGACGGAGGTGGAGCCACTGATGTCTTCCCTCCCTTTAAGGGAAGCTGAATTTCCACCAGACTCAGATGTTCCAGAAGATCGCCTCGGATCTCCACCCCCACGTGCCTGAGTTGTCACCGGTCGAGGTGGTGAGCTGCGTCAAGTCCTTCACGTACCTGAAGTGGCTCAACCTGCCCCTCTTTGAGGCCTTTGCAGAGGTGAGTGGCAAGGAAACGGGGGAAGTCCGGAGGGGATCTCGGGTTATCCACAGAATCCTAGAATCCTAGAAGAGCTGGAAGGGGCCTATAAGGCCATCAAGTCCAACCCCCTGCTCAATGCAGGAATCCAGAACATCCCTGAGAGATGATTGTCCAGCTGCCTCTTGAATGCCTCCAATGTGGGAGAGCCCACCACCTCCCTAGGTCATGGGTTCCCTATACTGCTCTAACCGTCAGGAAGTTTTTCCTGATGTCCAGCCGGAATCTGGCTTCCTGTCACTTGAGGAGCCCATGATTCCATGTCCTGCACTCTGGGATGATGGAGAAGAGATCCTGGTCCTCCTCCGTGTGACAACCTTTCAAGTATTTGAAAGCATGAGAACAGACAGCATATAAAAACAGTATACATTTAAAACAAGTGTGAACTCTCAGGAGGCCTATATACAGTTCTGGGGTCAATGAAGAACTCAGCATATGCTGTTAAATGCCTGGCAGAAGAGGAAAGCCTTGTCCTGGCACTGAAAAGATGCCAATGTTGGTGCCAGGCGGGCCACATTTCCCCCTGTTTTAATGAGGGATTTGGGGGGAATGGGAGGGGGGACATTTCTCCCCCAAACGTTTCTGGCTTTTCCCAGTTTTCACCCCAAGCCTTTGGATTCCAAACTATAAGTGGTGGTGGAGGAGGCACCCTTTGCAGTTCAAACCGTTTGTGATGGCATGTTATAGTTTTAACTGTAGTAATCCTTGTATTTTAGCCTGTGTAACTATCATGCATTGGTGAAAACGGTCTTGATCTTGTGTTTCATGGGCCCTTTGTTTTGTGAACTGTCTCGAGCGGAAATGTGGTGCCGAATGGTTTTAAATAAACTCACCGTTTCCCCCCCCCCCCGTTTCCTCAGTACACCATTGACAATGGCGACAGATTCACCCCAGTCCTTCTTAGCAACTTGATCCTTGCTTTTGCTCGCCTGAACTTCCAGCCCAGCAACAGAGAGGTCTTCTATAGCACGGTAATTCCTGCTCTTGTTTTGGGCGACTGCAGAGCTGTGTGTTAATCTGGGCTTGAATTTTCACCCCAGGGGTAAAGCGTGACCAGGGACGTGGGGCATAAACCGGTGGTTTGGATCCAGCTCTCGCACCTGCATAATAGGACTTCCCTGTCCTCTCCTACCCTCTATAGACCCCCCCTGAAATCTGCCCCCCCCCCAGCCCTCCAGAGCAATTTTGGTAGACTGCAGTGGGTGGGGGGAGAGTGTCACACAAGTCACAAAAACACATCTCTTATTAGCATCTTTTCGAAACAGAACTATGTATGTTGTGGTTACTCTGCTGCTTGACAATGTTCCTCTCGGCCTTTTATCAAGTACACCATTTCCCTCTTCTTTTTGTTCCCCCGGGTGCCAGGGCCTCTCCCTGCCTTTGTCTTTGTCTTAGCAAAAGCCACAGGCAGCTTGCACAGAACTGGTCTTTTCCTTTCCTCCTGGCCGCTCTGGTGTTTGTTGAATTCGGCGGTTCCAACACTGGGCACGGAGGGCCTGCCCGTCCCCCTGACAATTCATAATTTCTCAGGCTGCGAAAAATTGTGCGAACGCAAGAATACGACACACATTTCTTCCTTCCGTGGGTCCTGGAGCAGTGCTGGTTTGGGGTCTTTTGAAGAGAAGCGGGCTGCCCCTTGATCCTGAGCACTGGGTAGAAGGGCACAGTTGCACCTGGACTTCCCTGTGAGTTTTACTATTGGCCAGAGGTTTCTCTTTCTAACAGCCGCTACATGCTTTTCCCCAGATCCACAAGAGGCTGGATGACTGCCTCAGCGACTTGGAGCCTCACCTGCTGGTGGACCTGGTGTGGTCGTTGTGTGTGCTGCAGCAAGCAAAGGCGGCCCACCTGCAAAGAGTCCTGACGCCAGAGTTTCACACTGGCTTCTTAGGTATTAGCAGATTATTATTTATTTATTTATTTATTTATTTATTTATTTATTTATTTATTTCTTACCCGCCTCTCTCTCTGAATCGAGGCAGGGAACGACATCAAATACAAATACATAAAACTGATTAAAAACATATACAACTAATACGTTATTAAAATAACAATGAAACTCTTAAAATCCAGCTAGGTAGGCCTGCCAGAAGAGAACAGTCTTTGTGGCTTTCTTAAAGTCAGGGAGACTGTTAAGTTGATGAATCTCTCCCAGCAGGCCATTCCACAGTCTGGGAGTGGCAGAAGAAAAGGTCCTCTGGGTGACAGTTGTCAGCCTAGTTTTGGCTGACTGTAGTAAATTCTTCCCAGAGGACCTGAGTGTGTGGGGTGGATTGTACGGGAGAAGGCGATCCTGTAGGTAACCTGGACCCAAACCATACAGGGCTTTAAAGGTAATAACCAACACTTTATACATCGCCCAGAAACTAATGGGCAGCCAGTGGAGTGATTTTAAAGCTGGCCGTAATATGGTCACCCCTAGGTGTGCCGGTGACCAACCTGGCTGCCATATTTTGAACTAGTTGAAGTTTCCGGACTAGGCACAGAGGTAGCCCTATGTTCAGCACATTGCAGAAGCCGAGCCTCGGAGATGATGTACTGAGGTCCCTTGGCGGCAGGGGATCCAAAGGCCAGGAAAACGACTTCCTAGCTGTGGGTTTGGCTCTAGACTGTGGACCAGCCAGGTTTTGGAAGGGTCCTTGGCCAGGGCAGCTTCAGTGCCCCGCGCCCACTCCTCCAGTGAGCCCCACATTCTCACCCCCAATGTCCCCAGCGGCTCTTCCTTGCTCCTGCCCTTCATTACACCTGGTGCTCCTCCTGCTCCTCCTCAGCCATTGCCTGTGCAGGTTGTGAGAAGCAGGCGAACAAGCAGGTTGCGACGGGAAAGAGGAAGGGCAAGTCCCGGGGGCTCTTGCCGATGGGCCCCTGGCACCCGGCCGTGCCTGCCTTTGACTCCCGCCCTACTATCGGCCTAAAGGGCCTCTCTGCTCTTGCTCCGTCACCCAGCAGGTAACTGGAATGGAGAATCAGCCACTAGATGGCGCAGCCTCCCAAGGAAGGAGTGTTGCTGACCACGTTTTATCCAAAAAGACACCTCCAGGGTTACTACAAATGTTGCCCTCGAGGTGTGTTTGTTTTTGTTTATTTTGTTTATTTTATTTATTACATTTATATCCCACCCTTTTTCCTCCAAGGAACTCAAGGCAGTGTACATAATCCTCCTCCTCTCCATTTTATCCTCACAACAACAACCCTGTGAAGTAGGTCAGGCTGAGAGTCTGTGACTGGCCCAAAGTCACCTAGTGGGCTTCTGTGGCCAAGTGGGGACTAGAACCTGGATCTCCTGACTCCCAGTCCAACACTTTAGCCATTACACCACACTGGCATTTATTTATTTATTTATTTATTTATTTATTTATTTATTTATTTATTACATCTTTATACTGCCCATCAGCCAAAGCTCTCTGGGCAGTGCACAATTAAAAACCATTAAAAAAATTAACAATATAAATTTAAACATTAAAAAGTTAAAAAGGCAGTGTAAAACGAGCTGCATTAAAAACCAGGGAAAGCCTGTGTAAAAAGGCATGTCTTCCGGAGGCGTTTGAAAGTAGTAATGTTTTCTGCCTCCAGAATCGCACGAGGGAGGGTTTTCCAGAGGGTGGGTGCTGCCACAGAGAAGGCCCTGCCACTGAGGTTCTTCATGGCGGCATTCTGTTCGTCTCGGAATGGCCAGTAGGGCCTTCTTTGAGGATTGTAGGTGTCGTCCAGGTATATATAAGGGAAGGCAGTTGGCTAGGTATGCTGGTCCCAAGTTGTATAGGGCTTTGTAGGATAACAGCATAACCTTGTATGTGGTGTGGTAGCTAACAGGCAGCCAGTGCAGTTCTTTTATATGAGCAGAGCTAGGTGTCCCCGTCAGCACCCTAGCTGCTGCATTCTGCACTAGCTGCAGCTTCTGCACTACACACATGGGTAGCCCCACATAAAGCGCATTACAGCAGTCTAGTTGTGAGGTTACCAGTGCGTGAATGACCATGGCAAGGCTGTCCCTATCCAGGAACGGGCGTAGTCTGCGTACCAACCGAAGTTGATAATGGGCGCTCCGAGCCACCGAGGTCACCTGGGCCTCCAGTGACAAAGATGGATCCAGAAGCACCCCCAAACTATGGACCTGCTCCTTCGGAGGGAGCGCGACCCCATCCAGAACAGGCAAACACCCCAATCCCTGAACCTGGGAACAATCAACTCACAAAGCCTCTGCCTTATCGGGATTCAGCTTCAGTTTGTTGGCCCTCATCCAAGCCATAACTATATCCAGGCCCCGGTTCAGAACGTACATGGCCTCTCCCGATTCAGATGTTACAGAAGGATAGAGCTGGGTGTCATCAGCTGGGGGATGCTGGGGGTTGTAGTCCAATACATCCGGATGACAGCAGCTTGGGAAAGGCGGCTTTACATGTGGCCCACGTTCCCCCCTAGCAAATGGAGCTCTGACTTCCTGCTAATGTCCCTCTTCCCCTGAGCTTTCCTCCCTGTCCTGCCCTGCCTTCCACAAGCCAGTCCAATCAGTGGGGCAGCTAGGGATGGACTTGGGGGCCTGATCGTAGTCCATTCCCCCCCCCCCCCCCCATGACCGGGGCAGCAGAAGCAAGCTCCATTTTATTCCTGCGGCCATGCTGGTGCTCCAGTTGAAGTGAGCTGAAAACGCAAAACTGCACATGCTCAAAAGCCAGGGCTGGAAACCGCTTTCCCTCTTCCCTTTTTTGCTCTACCAAATTAGGAATGTCGAAGTGATGGTCATGCAAGAAACGGCGGCGGTGGAAGGGAGGGGAGAGAGAGGAATGTTAGTTGTGTGCTTCAAAGCTGAAGGAAGACACAGGCGGAGATGTCCAAAAGTGGGGTGGCAGGGAAAAGACCGTGAAGTCCTCGGTCTAAGATGGCTCAGCAGCGCCACTGAATCCAGCCAGCCATGTAACGAGGCCTCATGGGGACTGTGAGCTGGGCTCCTAGAAAGATGGAGCTGGGCTGAGCTGGGCTGCGCATTGCAAAATGCAGGTTAAAAATCATGCTGCCCGCCAGTGCAGGTCGCATCCCACCTCACAAACTAAAGCTGAGTGTCAGCCAGTCACTGATTCCACCCAAGCCAGTGCTACTGGGACCTTAGGAAGCGCAGTTGAACTTGGAGAGAGAGAGCCAAGCTGTTTTCAGAACGACAGTTTCAGGGCCCCTGCAGCTTTCACTGTCGTGATGAAGAGGGAATTTCACCCGGTGCTGCGTGCATGCAAATGACACCTGCTGAAATTCCTGTTTTTATGCCACTGTTGATGATCCGGGAGCCCCTGTCCTCCTTTCCATAGGGCCACCCTAATAAATTGTACCACACTCCAAAACGAAACAAACAACCAGCAGTAGTAGCACATCCAGTTTATAAACTGCATGCTCTACTTGTGGTTGTTAAGGTTTGTTTTGTTTTTATTACCATTTTGGTTTTTATTATGTGGGTTTTAAAGTTCTCCACCCGCCTTGGAAGGGCTCCTGCCTCGAAAGCCGAAACTGCTGGTGCTTCTATCCATCCCGAACAGTCCTGGAGGACCATTTCAGAACTGTGACTGTCAAGCAGGATGTTGGCGCAGAGGGTCGGGCTATGACTAAAGGGACCCGGGTTCAAGTCCCGGCTCAGCCATGCCAAGCTCACTCGGGTGACCTCGGGCCAATCCCCAACCTAACCTACCTCACAGGGTTGCTGTGAGGATAAAACGAGCCCATGTCGGACACCTTGTCCTCCTTAGAGCAGGGGATGAATCACTTGTGGCCTTCCAGAGGTGTTGGCCTACAACTCCCATGATCCCTCGCCATTGCGCTCTGCCAGCTTGGGACGATGGGAGTTGCATGCCAAGACATCGGGGGTGGGGCACAACTTGCCAAACCCTGCCTCGGAGGAAGGGCAGGATAAAACTTCGGTGGGTATCGATAGGTCGGCTTTTCCGCCCTGCTCCTCGGTCCTCGCTCCCTTTTGAGTTTCGGGGTGCTTTCTCCGCCCCCCCTTCCACCCCTGTATCTGCTTGCAGCCGACCAGTCGCCAAAGGGGAAGAATTACCAGCTCAAGCTGATCCACATCAACGCCACAGCCCGGCTGGAGTGTGTGGACTACGCGGGGCCCTTCCTGCCACCAGAGGTCCTGGGCATCAAGGAGCTGCAGGGGGCCAGAAAGGCGACCCCCCTGCAGAGCGGCCTACAGGACATGCTGAAGGCAGTTGCGGGAGACGAGGCCAAAGTGCTCTTTGCAGTGGACACGGACTCTGGCTGGCAGCTGGGTGAGCCCCACCGTTTGGAGGGGAGGAGAGGGGTGTGGGGCAGGCCAGCTGCAAGCGGAAACCAAGCTGCTGTGGGATGCCTCCGTCGTTCTTCGTGGCAGCCGCCCCCGCCCCGGCCTCTTTATCGTGGCCTCTTGCAGGCCTGCTTTGGGCAGACTGAGGGCCAACCTGCAAAGGTTCCCCTCCCGTGGTCCAGGGCTGTTGAATTCAGGCGCAGCGGCTGAACCTTTCCCGGCCTTCCATGGTTCCACAGAGGCCACGCCCCCTTTCCCTGGCCACGCCCCCTTTCCCCTGGGAAGTGTGGCGGCTTCCAAATGGTCGGGATGTCGTTCCTGAGGCTCAATTACTGGGTGTGAGAGCTTGAAGCTACAAGGTGCTGGTATTTTGTTCACGGTCCCTTTTTCCGTTCCCTCCCCCCCCCCCCCCCAACATCAGCACTGCAACGTGGCCTCTGGATTGGGATGTGTCCCTTGGGCTGAAAGGGGTTCCCCCGCGCCATAGGTCCAGCCTGGCTGCAGCAGCTTCATCCAGTGGGGCGCTCGCCTGCCCCGTGGCAAGGGGCATCCAGTGGACTGCCGCACCAACCTTCCTCATAGAATCGTAGAGTTGGAAGGGGCTTATGAGGCCATCAAGTCCAACCCTCTGCTCGATGAAGGAATCCATCTTAAGGTATCCCTGACAGACGGCTGTCCAGCTGCCTCTTGAAGACCTCTAGGGTGGGAGAGCCCACCACCTCCCTAGGTCATTGGTTCCATTGTCGTACTGCTCTAACAGTCAGGAAGTTTTTCCTGATGTCCAGCCGGAATCTGGCTTCCTGTAACTTGAGCCCATTATTCCGCGTCCTGCACTCTGGGATGATGGAGAAGAGATCCTGGCCCTCCTGTGTGTGACACCCTTTCAAGTACGTGAAGAGTGCTATCGTGTCTCCCCTCAGTCTATTCTTCTCCAGGCTAAACATGCCCAGTTCTTTCAGTCTCTCCCTCCTTTGGCTCGTGTGTCCCTGTCGGGATAAAATGATGCTCCAGACAAATACCAACACCTGGCATCGCCCGCACAGACGAGACCGGTCTCAGGCCGCTTACCTCTGCCATGGCTCCGTGTGACCGAGCGCATGCTTTGCATGCGGGAAGGTCCCAAGTTCGATTCCCAGCTCCTCCAGATAGGAAACCTGCCTGAAACCCTGGAGAGCTGCTGCCACTCAGTGTCAGCAACGCTGGGCTAGATGGACCAGTGGTCCAACTCCGTCTGAGGCAGATTCTGGTGTTCCTACGTCTGTCCGTGTGGAAATGGGATGGATCTCCGGGCCGTGCAGCCAGGCCTGGCTTCATCCCATGTGGGGGGAATGCAGACTCAGGGCAGGTGTCCTCGTCCCTTGCAGATGCCGAGATGGTGCTTGACCGTGACAACCAGCCCCTGCCCGTAGCAGGCTTTGCTGCTCCTCCGCCGGCCCAGGCAGAGAGTTCTCGGCTTCACCTGTTGGGGACCAGAAGGTGAGTCTTCCCGGCTAGAGTTTACGCTGAGTGTGGCGTAGGGGGGTTGGGAGGTGTCCGGCCCTTGCTGATGAGAAGCGGCCACAGAGAAGGCTGCTCTGCACTTAAGGGGTCTGGAAACCGTGGCAGAATACAGCCGCCTTCCCAAAGCCGCTTGCATTAGGCTGCAACTGCCACCCTTTTGATCTGGAGGCCACTGGGTGGAGGGGTCCACTCCGGGGGATCTAGACACTTTAAAAGGGCGATGCGGTCCTAAATTCTCCCCCGCCCCCAACTTGTGGGGTTTAATTCCCCCTCTGCTCCATGGCAGAAGAGACTAGAACTCGCCAACGGTGAAGTTAGGGGCAAACAACCTCTCTTCGGAGATGGATAGTGCTGAGTGCTTTCTGATCTCTCTCTCCCCCCCCCCCCCCACTCTGTTGCAGGCTTGCCTTCCTTAGATGGGAGTTCCCAAACTTCAGTAACCGGAGCAAGGACCTGCTGGGGAGGTTTGCCATGGCCCGGCGGCACATCCAAGCTGCTGGCTTCTTGATCGTTGACGTGAGTCACTGGGCCGAGGGTGCACCGCTGCGACGGGCAGGTCTCCGCGTGTGCATTCTACACTGCGTTGGCCGAGCCGCGGGTGCTAGTTTAGTATTCAGGAGCTTGAGGTTTTAGGGGTTTGTTAAAAACAAGTTTCTAGTCCTCATGTTTCCAGCAAGACAGGCTTGTGTCTGTGAGGGCCGTGCCTGGTGAAATCTCAGGAGCTTAATAGGGGCAGAGTTGGACTTCCAGTGGTCACTGGGTCTGTCCCAACCCATTCCTCTAACACAGGGGTGGGGTCTATAGCTGAGGGAGGAGCTGGATGATGTCAGGTAGTCCATGGCCACGCCCCTTGCTATCATTTGTTCCCTGGCCGAAGTGCCACCTGGAGTCAGTGGAATCCCCTGTTACCTGCCATGACACCAAGGGGGTTCCCCTTCCCACTCCCTCCCCATGCCTTCGTAGCCTCCTGGAGGCGGGGCTTCTCCCAGGGCCCCACGGGCCAAATGGGCCCAGCCTGGGGGGCCGAGGGTTCCCCACCCCTGCTCAAAGAGAAGCGGCATAATTTTTGCAAAATAAAAATGTGCGTGCAGATACCTTTATATGCGTCATCGTGCACGGGATTGTTCTGGGATTGCAGCAGCCTTCCATGACCCAGCCGAGGGGAGGACGGGGCGGACCCCCCCTCACACACAGTACAGTGTCCCCAGTTCTTTTCCCAGCCCCCCCCCCCCCGGAATGTTGATGTTTTCCATTTGCAGCTCTGCATTCATTTGCAGCGTTTCCTGGCTGAGGGATTGACAGAGAGGTGGCGGGGGGGGGGGGGGCAAGAGGGGAGCATTGCTTGTCCCTTGATGCTCTTGACCGTTCCTGCTCTCTCTGGTGCTGAGCTGCCTGCCGGAGAGCTGCAAGGGGGGTGGGGGGGGGGTGAGCAGAGACGGTTGCGCTTGGACAGGCAGGGGGCCATTCATTATTCAGCTCCTTGGAAGCAATTATAGTCCTGCGGTCCTCAGCACCCTGCTCTGTTCTCAGCAGGAAACAAATGGAAGACCTGGGAGAGGAGGGGGGAGGCACTTCGGGGTGCAGCTAGGCCTTTCCCTCTTTGATGGGGGGGGGATGAACTCGCAAATAAGCACTCTTTGCTCTAGCCCTTGCCACGCCCCGGCTGAGCCGTCCTTTTCGCAAGTGTGTACGTGTGTGTGTGAGAGAGAGCGTGAGTATCAGCCGGTGTTTTTTAGCCAGGGCAGAAAAAGGGAGAGTAGCCGGTTCTCAGGATGCTTAAGATAATTTATTTCCCAGCCCGACGTGTTTCGGCCTGTGTTGTTTTTAAAGGCCTCCTTCAGGGGGTTGCTAAGAGATGTCTGCAGAAATACCCTTAACAGGATGTTAGTCTCCTACGATAATTACTGGCGACTGGCAGACTATCATCCTGTTAAGGGTATTTCTGCAGACATCTCTTATCGACCCCCTGAAGAAGGCCTTAAAAAACAACACAGGCCAAAACGCGTCGGGCTTGGAAATAGTATCTTAAGCATCCCGAGAACCGGCTTCTCTCCTTTTTTTTGCCCGGAGTTCGATGCTCTCCTCCTTTTGGTTTTTCGTTTTGAAGCTAGATCACCTCCAGCATTGCAAGTAACACATGGCACATTTCGACTCTCGCAGGGAAAATGGGATGGTGCTTATAGATACAGGACTCAGAGCCACAGTGATGTTGTGCTTCAACTTCAGAAGAGTCCTGCTGGATCAGACCGAGGGTCCATCTAGTCCAGCACTCTCTTCACCCAGTGGCCAACCAGCTGTCGACCAGGGACCCACAAGCAGGTCACGGTGCAAGAACACCCTCCCACCCAAGGGCCCCAGCAACTGGTGCACACAGGCTTACTGCCTCAGATACTGGAGGTAGCACATAACCATCGGGGCTGGTAGCCATGGATAGCCTTCCCCTCCAGATGCATTACAAGTCCCATCACCCCTGACCATAGGTTCATGGTGGCTGGGGCTGTTAGGAGTTGTAGTCCGAAGCAACTAGAGGCCACTGGGTCGCCTACTCCTGCCATAGATGGACACATCCTATCCAGACCTTTCCTCCTCCTCCTCCTCCCCTTTGTGTAGCCCTTTGACTGGCGGAGGAGGCAGCGAGGCGCTGTCGGCCACAAGACAGCCGAAATGGAACATTCAGCGCACCTTGCACGGCTGCAGCCCAGAGCTTTCAGCGCTTCTGCCGAAGCTGGGCATTTTCCCCTGCTCTTCCGCTTCCAAGATTGCTCGGAGCGGAGGTTTGCCGCCAAGGGCCCACATTCCGCCCCTGGAGTGGGGAGACGGTTTGCCGGCCGTTGGCCCTGCTTTGTCCCAGTGTAAGAGGGATGGACCAGCTGGTGCCAGAACAGATTGGAGCGGGACGGAAGGATGGCGCTGGTTTGGCACTTAAGTGGTGTGTGAAACTAAAACAGGCTTGGAGCTAGCCTCGGATTCCACGCAAACTGACCAGGAAGCACGCCCTGTTCCTTTCAGCCACTTACTTCTGTCCTTAATCCCTAGCAGACAACATCCACATGTAGTCACCCATCCCGCCACAGGCCAAAGCCTTTCCCGCTGAGCAAAGCCCGGTCGCCACTGATTATCATAGGAGCCGATCATCTTGTTAGGAGTATTTCTGCAGACATCTCTTATCAACCCCCTGAAGGAGGCCTTAAAAAACAACACAGGCCGAATCGCGTTGGGCTTTGAAATAAAGCATTTTAGCATCCCGAGAACCTGCTTCTCTCCACTTTTTAAAATAATAATAATAATAATAATAATATATTTATTTATTACCCGCCTCTTCCAACGGACCGATGCGGGGAACAGCATTAAACATAAAATACAAAACTGATTAAAAGCACATAAAACCAATACATCATTAAAATACCAATAAAACACTTTAAAATTCATCTGGGTAGGCCTGCCGGAAGAGATCAGACTTTATAGATCTTTTAAATTCCTGACGACTGGTGAGTTGGCGAATCTCTCCCGGCAGGTCATTCCACAATCTGGGAGCGGCAGAAGAGAAGGACCTCTGGGTAACGGTTGTCAGCCTAGTTCTTGTTGACTGTAGTAAATTCTTCCCAGAGGACCTGAGCGTGTGGGGCGGATTGTATGGGAGAAGGCGATCCCACAGGTAACCTGGACCCAAACCATGTAGGGCTTTCAAAGTAATAACCAACATTTTGTACTTCGCCTGGAAACTGATTGGCGCACATCCTGATTGGCACACAGCCTACATATGGATGTTGTCTGCTAGGGATGAATCACACTCCCGTGTAAATGTTCTCAAACTGGAAACCGTAACCATTTTTAAAAACGATTTAGGGCGCAATCCTAGGAGGAGGTGTGAAAGTCCGCTTCTGCCAGCCAAGTTCACTTCCCCCCCCCAAAAAAAATCCGGATCCAATCCACTTTTGTGTTTCCAAGTGCACAATCCGATGCATGTTTACACGGTGGGGGGAAGTCCTAGAACTTCCACCATTCCCCAGCCAGATTGAGTCTGGATTTTGGGATGTGTAACTGAGCTGGCAGAAGCAGGCTGTCACCCACCCACCCCCCATCCTCATGGTCTAGCCCCCTCCCTCCAATGCTACCTATAGGATTGGGGTTCCCTGTTGAGGCTGTGGTGCATGAGGGGCCAAGGAGATGTCCTCAGAGTTAAGGCCGAGATACCTTCCGGCCCTGTGTAGCATTTCGCAGGGGGTGGAGAGTCTACCCTGGGGAAGGAGGGACGCTCCTCTTCCGTCAACCTTGGTTGCACGTGCCTAAATCTGCATCCAGCCCACTTTTTGCATGAGGCTGCTCCTTCTCCCGCCAAGAGACTGGTCTCTGTTGTTTCTGGGGAGTCCCTCCCAAGTCTAAGCCGTTTGCTGTGGCTTCTGTGGGTTTCCCACGGCTGCAAATCCTCTGAACAGGTCCCACAATGCGGCGTTTTTAATTCCTCCAGTCGCTTGTTTACACAAAGTTGGGCGCAGGGCATTGAAGTCCACCAGGGTGGAAGGGGGCAGAGAGATTATCCCCAACCAACCATCTGGACACGCGGTGGGTCCCCTCTCTCTCTTCCCCCTCCAGCCCCGGCTGCCGCTGTTTGACTCAAAGGGGCTCTGGTCAGGTGGCATGATCTCCACTTGCCGGAAGCCAAGAGGGTGACATATTTAAGCTGCAGCAAGCAGGGGCGCCTGTCTTCCGAACCAAAACAGGATATATATCCCCCAACCTTTAGAAATGTAGCAACGAAACAACTGGGTTAGCTGTTTTTCTGGGCTGTGTAGTAATGGTTGGAAGCTGTCCTCGTTTTAAAAAGGACACAAGAATTGAGGTCCATTGTCCCTTTTGTACAGAAGTGGTTCTGAACCCTCTTTCAGCCCAAATTAGGAGAAGCTCTCAGGGGCCGCGTTCCAGGGGGGCCTGGATTTGGCCCCTGTGCCTGAAGTTCCCTGCCCCTGCTGTACAGCATTTTGGAGTTGGTTGGTTTTAAATTAAAGAACCTAGTCCTCATTATCATCTTCAGAGCGAAAGCAAAGATTCCTTAGGAATGAGAGCATGCGGGGGTTTTGTCTTGCAGCTCCTCTGTCCGCCCCCCTGCTCTGCAGCAGCTGTCTGTGGCTCCCAAGATTCTTTCAGACCTCCCAGAACCCCCCACCCCTTCTACGTTTGGCTGATCGGCTCTGCCTGGGAGTAGGACCAGCCTGGCTCCGCTGTGATTCACCCTTCTAGCCATGGCCTGACCTAGTTTTTCCTTTTCCTTCCCCCCGCCACCTTCACCTCCCCATGTCGCAGGTTCCCTATTACGAATGGTTCGACTTGAAGTCGGAGCGGCAGAAGGCTGCCTATCTCAGAGACAAGATGAACAAAGCAGTGGCCGAAGAGATGGCCAAATAGGCCAAAGAGGCGTTGAAGGACGCGCCGTCGGACTGTGGCACAGAAGGGATTCTGCCTGCCCTTCCCTGTATTTAAGTGGACGATGCTGTGAACCAGGGGTGGGGAGTGTCTCTGGCTAGGCGGGGGGGCCTCTCCGGCCATGTAGATCAACGTGCTTTTGAATAAACGCTCTGTTGTATGATCCGGACCACACGTGCAGCGGCCTGTCCTGCTGCTGGCTCGATCTGACAAGAGAGGCGCTTCTGAATCCTCGTGTTAAGGAGGCTCTTGCCTCCCAGCAGAAGGGACTAAGCTGACTTGAACGAGCTGTTGGAGGTGGGTACGGGAGGGCTGTCGGCGCCGTCCCTGGGTACCAAGGGGCCGTCCTAACCGCTTCCGCCCTTTCTCGCCAATGATTCTAGCAGTACTCGCCTTCTGTTCTTCAAATGCATGTAGGTTGATGGACAGAGGACAGCTGAAGAGAAGGTGGTTCGCAATTGTGGGGCCTTGAGATGGGAATCTTACACCGCAAGACCGGCTCTACCAGCAGCGATGAGCTGAGCTTTTTGGATCTCAATTCCTAACATCAAAACTTGCCGCTTCTGTGGCTGGAGATCTTCCTTTAAACCCAGAGTTCTAGATTTTGAATCAGGCTTCACACGTGCTGGTAAAATCCCATGTGCGGTAGGATGAAAGGGGTGGACCTGGAGAAAGGATTAAGATCGTGGTGAATGAAGGTAGACAGTAAGTGACTTGCCACAGGCCCTAAGAGTGAGTCAGTAACAGACAAGCCTGGACCCAGGTCTCCCGCATCCAAGCTCACCTTAGACACAAGCCGCGTGTCCTTTACCTCATCGGCTGCACGGCACATCTTTAGGAGAAGGGCGTGGTCGTTCAGGGTCTCTTCACATATGGTTTTCCTCCCAAAAATGTGTACGCCATATGTGACAGTTGTAGGAGTTTCTTGCTTATGGCATGTAACAATAATACAGAGCTATCTCTTCCCGAGTGCAGAACGCGCTTCGCAAGCATGATTTCAGCAGTTCTACAACAACTCCGTAGCTAAGGAATTCCAGGACTGCTGTCCTCATCTTGGAGAACCTGCAGTGGCGGAGTCGGACGATAAGGCCGCACCCGTGAACGCAGTCGTGTGCCGAAGTAGCTACTGCAACTTGCAAACACATGTAGAAAAAAATACCAAGTATTTAAGGTCTAGGAATATGTATATATTTAAATTTAAGAGCTTACGTAACCCGGTGCCTTCTCAGTGCCTTGTACTGGGAGAAGCGCTGCTGCCTTCAGGTCTATTCTTTCCAGTAGACCAAACATCCGCATTCTGTATTCTCCCAGTCCCCTCTGCTCTGCCCTGGAATCTTCCGCCTCTGTTGCTGTTGTCTTAGGGTTGAAAGGGAGCTGGAATGCATGGCTTGCTCAGCCGTGCGTGCCTGGCCTGCCCAAAGGATGGAGCCATGCTTTTACATGCACGCAACAGGCCTCTTTAGCAATAGGCTAACCTCCAGGGTAGCTTCTACTGCAGGGGGGGGGGAATCATTTCACCTCTAACCATGTAGCTTCTGTCCCACCTGAGACGAAGGAACTGGGTCTAGCGCCCTTTTCCTACTGCTTGTTCCTTTGTGGTGAAGACGGCCATGGAGCAAGGAATTCACATCTGGGCAAGCCCTTCTAGGCCACAAACTTGTTGGTGTGGAGGACTCTTGAGGCCCAGAAAGTATCAATGTGGGGAAGTGGATTTGTCTGACGAAGCGCCCTGCACGCCCAGTACAATAGATTGTAAGCTTCTAGAGGCAGAGATTGGTCTCTTTTTTGCTCGTGTGGTGTATGTACCTCAATACAAGCAGCAGGACACACTTTTCTAGGGTGCTCAGAATTTCGGGGCCGGTGAGCAGCAGAAGAGCTCTCCTGAATTGGATCAAAGGCCTATCCCAGCGTTCTCCTCACACGACGGCCAACCTGTGGGCAGGTGGCATACTCTGTGAAGGGAGGATCTCACCTCTGTGAATGAGGCCCTTGCAGTGTTCGCTTCCAGGATTCTGCCTAAATCCTCAATTCCCACAATGCATCTGTGGGGATGAGTACTTGCGACTTCCCTGGGGAAGCAAGATGAGCTATGCGCGAGCTGTCTCTGTCCACTGAGGTTCAAAAGAGAGTTGGAATTGAATCTGGGGGTCATGGGCTCAAGAAAACCCGCCGCCCATGGGAAGCCGCCTTCTATTGAGTCACATCGTCATGCATCAACCTCACTCAGTCATGTCTATTACTCTTCAGCGTTTCAGACGGGAGTTTTTCCTAGACCTGCCTGGAGAGATCTGGGACCTTTTGCAAGTAAAGTGTATGCTAGCTATTTATTTGAAATAGCTAGCACATCCATGGGTTCCAGAACAGTGTACAACAGACATAAACATTTTCAAGCAAAATACAAATACAATCAAAACATCCTCATCTTAAAACTTGAAAAGCAGCAAAGGCAATAAAAAAAGTTTGGGGCAGCCTAAAGCTTTAAGCTGCCAGGGCAACTAGGGGTGTCTTTCCTGGCACCAGCCATACCTTTTTGAGGAGGGTTTTCAGAGCTGAGGGGCTACCACAGGAAAGGCCCTTTCCTGCACCATAGGTAAGCGGTTTCACCAGATTGCTTTCAGCCTTGGATCCTCTGCTCTACAATGGCAGCAATATTTATTATTTTATGCCCTACCTTTCATGGAATTAACTGCATGGAATTAAGATCCACCGAAAGGTATTGTATTGATTTTATATCCCACCTCTATGCCAATAAACAAAACAAAAATGGCTCTCAAGGGCAATTAACAAAACCCAGATTTAAACAGCATCTTTATTAAAACGTAACATAAAAACAAATAGATTAAAAACACAACAGTGAAAGGAATAGGCAGCACCAGCCCACTGGAAACCCCTTCAGTTACAAATCAACTGAAATGCCCAAGGCCTGCCTAAATAAAACCAGCTTTATAATATAATTGGAGATCTATGTTGGCGTGTGTAGGGCACAGTCTTCTGAGCCTTGCTGGTTAGAGATGTGCTCTTGGTTCCAGGCTCTCTTCCAGGGAGAGGCCCCAGACGGGCGGGGACGCAGGGTGTGTGATGATAAAGATGCCAACCCACAGAAGCAGCCCTTCCATGAATTTGCAGTCTACTAGTGAGTCTGCACTGCCTCGCAGGGACGTCGTGCAGACAAGCAGAACCGAAGTTTTGGAAACAAACGGGAAGCCGCAGCAAGGAGCGTGCTGGCATGCGACGCTTGAAGGGAAGTTGATGTGAAGCAAAGAGGGTATCGGATCGGGGCCTTGGCGTCAGATTCCAGCGAGGGATAGCTTGGAACTGACCTCATTTGCGAGAGCTGGAAGGGGAGGGAAATGGGAAA
Organism: Anniella stebbinsi; assembly: GCA_029215795.1. Lineage (NCBI taxonomy): Eukaryota > Metazoa > Chordata > Lepidosauria > Squamata > Anniellidae > Anniella > Anniella stebbinsi. The sequence goes on from JARDYH010000002.1 coordinate 236,727,218, forward strand.
GAAGAAGCAAGCTCATCTTGAACCGTCACATGCGCACACGTGAAGCTCTGCTGGAGCACTGCAGATTTCCTCGGGAGAGGTCCACTTCCCAGCACAGTAATTAAAACAGCGGTGAAAATAATGACAAGCCTTGCAAGGGTTAGGGTTTAATGAGGCTCCCTTTTCAACATCAAGAATTAAACATTTTGGTGTTGTTAGCCCGAGACAACAAGCTCTTTTTCCAAGCAAAGAGGAATTTCTCAAGCACCCACAAACTTCGCTGACACACTGCGGTTCCTTGTGGGGACTCTTATCAAAAGGAGCCGAGCCTACGTAGCCTGCTGTGTGTTCATGAGAGGACAGGAGAGATGCAAATGCAAAATATATAATACAATTGTCATGCTCTTCCCTCACAACAACCCAGGTCATGCCAATTTCTGTCATTTCCATTTACCTGCCTTCCTCGGCACCATCGTCATCATCATCATCATATATTTATTTATAACCCGCCTCTCCCTCCGGATCAAGGCAGGAAACAACAATAAATATAAATGCAAGGACCGTAAAAAAATAAAACATTAAAAACAAATAAAAGCTAATGCATTATTAAAAACATCTTAAAATTCAACTGGGTAGGCCTGCCGGAAGAGATCAGTCTTCATGGCTCTCTTCAATTCATGAAGGCTGCTAATTTGTCGAATCTCCTCCGGCAGGCCATTCCACAATCTGTGAGCGGCAAAAGAGAAGGTAATGGTGCCTCCCTCTCTCCATTGCAGGAGCCCTTCTCTGGAAACCCCAAACTCTTGTGTATTTCCACATTTAGCCCAACTTCCGGGACAGGTATGGGGTGCACGATTTAGCACACTGGAAACAGGCAGTGCCTGATGAAATCTAAAATTCTGGTGGGGTGCGCTAGGGATGTGTGAACCTGGGCAGGGATTCTGGGCGAGGGGGGACGTGAGGCTTCCTTGCCCCTTTCTGAGGCCAGCCTAACCAGAATAAATTCTGCAAAATAAGGGCAAAAATGCACATCAGTTTTGTTTGCATCCATGCATGTAGGTCGCAAACATTGAACTTTTCTCAGCTCCAAATCAGAGTTTGTTTAGTTTAAAAAAGACACAGCACACGAGGAAAAAGGGATGGGAAGGAAAGGGTGGGGGGAACGAAGTAGATTTTTAGTAGGACTGGTGGAATGGCCCCAGGACCGGATTAAGACATCCTGAGGCCCTAAACTGTGTCACAATTCAGAGGCTCCAGACCATAAAAATAGAGAGAAAGAAGAAATATAATAGAAAAGGTAATGAAAGAGTACCTCCCAGCATTATGGGATGCTTGCAGTTAAACAGTGTTAGATAGCCTTCTCTGAAGAGGTATGTAAAAGCACTAATAAAGCAAGTTGACCTGAACTTCTTTTAAGCTGACTCTAGGCGCCATTTATTGCCTCCAATACTAAATTGGAGTGGCCTGCCGGAGGAGATTCGACAAATTAGCAGACTTCTGGAATTTAAGAGAGCCATGAAGACTGCTGTCTTCCGGCAGGCCTATCCGGTTGAATTTTAAGATGTTTTTAATAATGTCTTTGTTTTTATCTGTTTAAATGGTTTTATCTATTTTATGATTTTATATTTGTATTTATTGTTGTTCCCCGCCTCGATCTGGATGGAGAGGTGGGTTAGAAATAAAATAAATACATAAAATAAATAACTAAATAAATAAATGCTGTGTTGCCACGCTTTCTCAATATAAGGCAACTCTGCTGTCTGTCACACCAGACTTTCCAACATATTTAAGCCAACGTGATTTCAGTTATGACGCATCTTAGTTATCTTCAGCATTTAGAGGCCCCTCATAAAATGAGATCCTAAGCCATGACTTAGCTTGTTCCTAAATTTGGCACTGAATGGCCCTGCTTCCCCTATCACCATTGGGAGTGGGGGAGGGTGGGATAGGGACAATCCCATTGGAGCATGCCTGATGTTCCCTGAGTTAGCTTGGTGCAGAATCAGGGTTGATTTCACGCAAAACATGCACAGGTGTGGGTGCACTCAAGCCTGGTGCAGGTCACTTCCGATCCTGTTAAAAAAGAGGGACCCTTTGAAATAGGCCTTGATAGCAGCAACAGCAGGAAGGGACTTGAACCCCAAGGTGAAATTGGAAGCCCAGGCTCCCCACCCAACCCAACTCTGTTCTCCAATACCAGTTTGAAATTGGCAATCCCAGGGTGACCTACTGCCAGGATTTCCCCGGATGTGTCCAGGGCAGGATCTACTCTGCTGTTTTAAAGCACTTTAAAGCACTTTATAACAGTCGTGACAACTGTTGGGGCCCCAGACACACTCCAAAACAGTTGTCACGACTGTTGTAAAGCGCTTTAAAGCAGCAGTGTAGATCCGCCCCTGGTTTTTGTTCTATCCTGGGTGTCAGGGCGGATTTTCTGTAATTTTCTATGATGTCCTGGAATTACACGCTTTCCCCTTTAAGGCCGTCATTTCTCCCCCCCCCCCCAACTGCTTCAGTCAGGGCCTTAAAGGGGAAAGTGTGTCATTGCTGGACATTAAAGAAAAGGGCCGGATTGGAGCTGAGGAAGGGAACTTTCCAGGGGCCCCGGAAAGCGCATCTTTCCCCCCTCCCACTGAGTGTCCTCTTTTTTGGTTTCTCAAATATGGTCACCCTATCCCAGCCATCTCTGATTCCCCATGAATAGGGGAGGGTGTAAGAACACAGAGGGGAATATATATATATATATATATATATATATATATATATATATATATTATAGCCTGCCCTCTTGCTTTGATGTAACTGGCCAGCCGGAAGCCCAGTTTTGACTCACAGTCACCATGGAGACTCCAGCAGAAGGGGGAAGTTTGGTTTCTATGGCAGCGGACCGAGGTTGACAACTGGGAAACCAATGGGAGTCTCCTCCGCGTCTAAAAGCACACAGCCTCACGCACGCATGTCACACACGTGACGATGGATTAGGAGTAAAGGTGTCAGCGAAAAGCTTGCACGGTGCCACAGGTATTTTGCAAGTCACCGCACTCAGGGGCTTCGCTTTGCAAACCTTTGTGCTCCGTTTGTCCAGATCAAGCGATAAACTGAACAGGAGGCATAGATCTCGTCATGTTCCAAAGGATCAGTTTGGGGCACGTTGCTGGTTTGACCCTAACCAATGCATGATCAGTAGCGTCCCCCAAGCCAAATGAAGGGTGAGGAGGACCCAAACAGAGGGATATCTTTGGCACTCGCTCCTTGCTTGAATTCCCCATCCAGGCTCCTATATGAGATCCCTCTAAAAAATATTGTCCAAGCAACAAGATGCTATCAAGGGTGCAGGGCTTATCCAAGTTTGGTTCGCTTTGGAAGGAGGTCACAGAAGGCTTACTGGCATTTAGTAATATTTGTGTTGTTTACAAAAATACAGGTTGAACGTAGGTCGAGGTATGGATGTATGGATTTGCTAAACCTGTTCCTTCTATGTTTCATGGGTTGTCAGGTGTCTTTTATCTCATTCTCTGCTCATTGACAGAATTGGGTTGTTTTTTATTACCAGAATTCTACTTGCGCTAATGCGCATTAGCACTAATGTGCACTCATCCTAATTGGCATTAGTGAATGTGCATTAATGCGAATGAGAATTAGCACATTCCCCCCAATGAAAGTCCACAGAATCCATGCAACTAAGAAAATTAAGCCTATATACAACAGTTGCTGGGGAACATGGGTATCGTGTCCTCCTTGTCGGTCAATGGTTGACAGATGGTTGGCCACTGTGGGAACAGAGTGCGGGCTGGACTCAGTAGCCTTATAGTCCCTTTCCAACTCTACTATTCTATGATTCTAGGACTAGATGGACCCGTGGCTTGATCCAGCCTCAGGGCTCTTCCGATGTTCTTAAAAAAACCCGGTCCCTGGAGAAACTGCATGTCAGATTCACAGGAATCCAAGCTGGGTTGAATCCGGTGCAGATTTTTCTGACATCCCAAGGTAGAGGCACAGTTTTAAATGGGTGGGCAATTTGTGGCCCATCAGGTTTTGGGTCATCTACCCCTCCCACTTTTGTTTTGTTTTAAAAAAAGTTTTTTAGCGGCAGCTTGCATTGCTTCCAAGCAAAGGGAGGACCTCTAGCTGAGTCCATCTTCTTTTCCCATGAATACATTAAGATAGGGTGACCCTATGGAAAGGAGGACTGGTCTCCTGCATCGTTAACAGTTGTAGTGAAATGGGAATTTAAGCAGGAGTCATTGTTATGCATGCAGCACCTGGTGAATGTCCCTCTTCATCGCAACAGTTCAAGCTGCAGGGGCCCTGCCTTCTTTGGTATCTGGTCAAGAGGGCAGAGTTCCTGCAGCTTTAACTGTTGTGATGAAGAGGGGCATTCACTAGGTGCTGCATGCATATAAATGACCCCTGCTGTAATTCCCTTTTCTATACAACTGTTAAAGATACAGGAGCCCTGTCCTCCTTTCCATAGGGTCACTCTGCATCAAGGCCATACAGGGGGATCAGAGGCATCCTTAGGAAATCAAGATGGCGGGTGGCTGCAGGCCTGTGCTTACCTCCACAGCACACCCATTTTGTGGTGGTGCCTGGGACAGTTTCTCTAGTTGCCAGAGCCCCCAAAAAGTTGCCTATCCTTGTTCCAAGTGAGAGTCCAGAATCCAGTGCCCCACATCAAATCTCCAGGGAGGTAGCTGGCATCCTCAGGTGCTTCACCAGAGCCCAAGCTTGGCCCTCTGAGCTAAAACAGTCATTACTTTAGAGGTGTGCAGCTATGTGTCTCCCTCGCCCCTATGTTTACTCTAGAGTAGGTGTAAATGGCCTGATCTCAATCTTAAAAGCCTTCACTACCCGCTCACAGTAGGGTCCTGATCTGGATTGTGGCCCTTGTGCTACTCTAGAGTAAAAATATACATCGCTGCTACTAGATACATTTTAAAGTCATATTTCTTTGGCCCTCTAATTTCAGCTCCTAACTCAGAAATGCAGTTTGTTCTTCACACAAACAACTGGGAAGGACCGGTGGGGGGAAGGAACTGCCCTTTTCTTGCTCAGCTTTTCCTCTTCAGAACATTTTTGGGCTGTTTCCCAGTCTGGGATGATGGTCCAGCAATTGGTTCCCATGACAACATATCACCTGAATTTGCCTAACAAAGGAATGAGGTTGGCCAGACCTGGTCCTTTTTTTCTCCAGACCCCACAATCACAGAATCAGCAGTTGGAAGGGATCCTGAAGGTCATCCACCCCTCAACATCTTATAACAATATCTAAGTTATTGCGACTACTTAATTTTTCTTTAGTGCTGACAGGGAGTTACATGTTGCAGAAAGCCAGAGAACTTAGCAAACTAAACATTAAGAATGGCAGCATCCCATTTCATAGTTCTGGTTCGCACATAATGACAACCCAGAGTATGGGACGAGTATGGGTTGTCATTAAGTTGATAGCGGTTGTTGGATCGTGGGTTGTCATTACGTGCTAACCTTGCACTATGGTTTAACTATGGGCTATTAACCACGAACAACCCAGGAAGACCCCCCCCCCAAGGTTTGTTGTTGGTTTGTGAACTTTGGTTGTTTGTGATTAAACCACAGTTAAACTATGTGCAGGGTTTGCATGTAATGACAACCCATACTTAACCAGTACTCTGGTTGCTGTTACATGTGAATCAGGTCAGAGTCTCTCAATGATCTTGGCTTTCTCCTTTCAAGATTTCCAGGGTGCTCCTTGGTGCCGGGCTTATTCAATACAGTAATAAGAAAGGGGAGAGAGAGAGAGAGAGAGAGAGAACGTAAGAAGCTCTATGAGGACAGATTGAAAGAACTGGGCATGTTTAGCCTGGAGAAGAGAAGATTGAGGGGAGACATGACAGCACTCTTCAAATACTTGAAAGGTTGTCACACAAAGGAGGGCCAGGATCTCTTCTTGATCAATGCCAGAATGCAGGATGCGGAATAATGGGCTCATGTTACAGGAAGCCAGATCCCGGCTGGACGTCAGGAAAAACTTCCTGACCGTTAGAGCAGTATGACAATGGAACCCATGACCTAGGGAGATCATGGGCTCTTCCACCCTGGAGGCCTTCAAGAGGCAGCTGGAGAACCATCTGTCAGGGATGCTTTAAGGTAGATTCCTGCACTGAGCAAGGGGGTTGGACTCGATGGCCTTAGAGGCCCCTTCCAACTCTACTATTCTATGATTCTATGTATTTTTGGTAATTCTTGGTGGCTAAAACTTGATCCTGTATAGCTATTAGGAATCCTTCGGTTTCTGGAAATAGCTCACCCTTCCTGAGCCATCCGTACGATTGTTCTTTGTTCTTTGTGGGTTCTGTATTATGTTGTTATGCTTCCCATGGAGTTCTTTTTGTGCCCATTTTTCTTTTTCCTCTGCGTGTGTGAGTGGTCGTGTTGTAGTGCTAGGTTGAGTTTTGTAGTGCTAGGTTGAGTGGCATGTAATTTTTATCTGCTGTTACTATTATTATTATTATTATTATTATTATTATTATTATTATTAATTTGCCAGGGAGAGGTGCCAAAATAACTTGGCTGGCCTTGTGTACTATTCACCTGGACTCAGAGTGGGGGGGGGGGGGACGCCTTTGCTCTTTTGCCTTATCCAGCCTTGCTACTTTGGCATTTTATTTATCACTAAGTTCCTGCGGAAGAGAATGCAGGAGGAAGCATGCAAGGCCTCCACCAGTCTTTCCCTCAGGGGTGTTGAGCCTCAGGCCTGTGGGCTCAATCCAGCCCTCCTAATTCCAGCCCGATGTACGGCGTCTAGCCGTCTGCCGCCTCAGAGCAAACGAGAAAGCAACATTTTACGATATGAGGCAACAGGGCATGATGTTGCGGTGCTGACAAAGAGCCGGGTTATCAGCTGTCTGCTCACATAGTGGCTGACATGGGAAAGTACAAAAAGGGGCCTGCTGTGCAGCCAAGAGCTCCTCCGCCTCTTGACCCAGACTGCAAGCAAATTCTGGTGAAAGTAGGCCAGGTATTGTAACTGTCGGTCTCTACGCCTTGCATCTATTCAGCTCACACTTCTTGCCGTATGTTGAAAACAAGGATCATTACGATGCCACAGCCTTGCAGAGAAGAGGGAGCCAAGGGTGGGTGGGTGTGCTGCTTGTCACCTGGCAGGGCTGCAGGAGTGAGGAAAGCTGCATGTGGCCAGTGTTCCCACCATTGCATAGTTCTTAACGCTGCCAGAACCCCCTCGTCAAGATCTCAATCACACGTCTTTAACTCTCTGTGCGTTTGGTACCTGGAGCAGACAAGAAAAGACGCTTGCTCACCTCCACTTGCCCTGCTTGGTGTTTGGCATGACTGACAGATGTGTCAGGTTTCAAGTCTTTTAAAAAGCAAGTTTCTAGCCCTTATGAGTGGAAAGATCATCCGGATTTACAGCCAGCATCAGTCACAATTGGAGAGGGACACTTGCCAGTGTCTGCCTGCTTGTCTCCACCCTGCTACAGTTATACTTTAGAGCAGCTAATTTGTTTTTTTTTTTAATGTAACATCCATAAAGTAGCCACCGATACAATTCAGACCATACCAGCATTATGGTGACAAAATGTAGCACCTCCTGAAGAAAATTCATGTTTGGCCAATTACCTACTTACAAAGAACTGTCTAAAAAGAAAGGTTTTTGTCATCTTTGTAAAAGCCTGCAGCAAGAAGCTCATGTGGACCTCTTTAGAGAGCAATTTGGGGGCCAACAGAGTAGGGTGACCATATGGAAAGGAGGACAGGGCTCCTGTATCTTTAACCACTGTATAAAAAAGGGAGTTTCAGCAGGTGTCATTTGTAGGCATGCAGCACCTGTTGAAATTCCTTCTTCATCACAACAGTTAAAGCTGCAGGAGTCCTGCCCTCTTTTGTATCTGGACACTCTAGAACTGTTAAAGATATAGGAGCCCTGTCCTCCTTTCCATATGGTCACCCTACATAGGGCAGGCCCTGTTGCACTCCCAAAGAGTTCACCTTCTGAAAGTAGGAGTTTCCTAGCATGGCCTTCTTCAGCTGATTGTAATGTCAGGGGTTGTTGCTGCTGTTATGCAATTCATATTACTTTCTTCTACTCATCCATTTTCCCAGGAGTGCTTCACATATTCCTGGTCGTGCTTACGATCCATTCAGAATAAAGACTATGGGAACCTAGCGAATGTGATATGGGATTTATGTCATCATTTTGCAGATTGCATAAGCGCAGGAACTGTTATCTCAGCTTTCACTCTTTACAAAATCAAGCTGCTAGTCCTTAAGGCTGCAAATATCAGTTTGAATCCGAGAGCTGGTATCTTTCTATCTTTTTATGATTTATTTTTACACCAGTATCACACTGAGTAAAATGGGGTTACAGGGGAGATCTGGCCTTTAGGCTGCCTCTATTGCTCCCTCCGCCCCACCCAGAATAAGTTTTAATGATACATAATGCGCCATGTTCAGAATTTTGAGCATCCCCATTCTCTCTTTTCCTTCCTTTTCTCACGCTACTCGTGGCAGTGTTAGGTTTTGAAAAATTTGTGGTCAAATGCTAACGGAATAAAACAAAAAGGCAAGTTAAAAAGTACATATTTATTGTGTATCGGCCGCCTTGATTTATGATCCATGTATCTTTTTTTTCACAGCTGACGGTAACAACATTAATAGCGGGAGGAGAGAATCTAATGCCGCAACATATCCACTCACTGCAATGTGGCATCTGCTGGGATCATAAAAACACTATGCAAATTATTTCAATTACTTGCATCTAAATATACATATGAGCTGCAGTCCCCTGCATTGCCTGTGTTTTCTAACGTGGCCTTTCGTGGTGTGGGTTCCCAGATCTGCAATAACACCTTCCACATAAAATTAATGTGATCGAACACTGGACTTTGACCAGGGAGGCCTGAACAGAGATCCCGCCCCCTCCAGCACAAATCTCACCCCAGGTGATCTCAGGTCACTCACTCCTTTTCAGTCCCACTGCACTACCTTACAGGGTTGTTGTGAGGATGTACATTTACAGTGAGCTCTTTGGAGAAGCCGTGGAGACAAAAGCGATAAAGAAGTGCATCCAATCTCATGGTCATCCTGCCAGGACTGCATGAGAGGGGAAGATGCTCCTAGGCCCCTTTCTTTAAAAATGCAACTCAATGCCAGGTCCAGCGTTAAATTAAAGGGTGGGTGGGAAATGACACGCCTACAAAGCAAATACAAATAGTAAAACAAATGAAAGAGTTATAAAACAATCACAGAAAGAAGAAGAGGTGGCAGTGTGGTGTACTGGTTAAAGCCTCGAGAGATCCAGGTTCTATTCCCCACTCTGCCCTGAAATTTACTGGGTCATTTACAGCCAGTCACTCTCAGCCTAACCTACCTCACAGGGTTGTTGTGAGGATAAAACAGAGAGGAGGAGGATCATGTAAGCTAGTGTGGTGTAGTAGTCAGTGTGTTGGACTAGGAGTCCAGAGATCTGGGTTGGCCATGGAAGCTCACCGGATGACTTTGGGCCAGTCACAAACGCTCTGCCCAACTTACCTCACAGGGCTGCTGTTGTGAGGATAAAACAGAGGAGGAGGAGGATGTTATAAAATAAATAAATAAAGTAAGCCACCTCGGGCTCCTTGAAAGGTGGGCAATAAATGTGAACAATAATGCATGCATGCATAAGAACCCCAAAACATTCATAGAAATAACCAAATAATAATAATAAGAAGAAGAAGAGGAGGAGGAGGAGGAGGAGGATGCACATGTTTGCGCAGGCCCTTCTTTGTTACAGGGGTACATGCAATGCACGTTGTACGCAGCTCCCCAAACACCCCCCTTCTAAACCCATGCAATGCCTGGCGAGCAAACAAACAAACACCCCCCCCCCCACCCCAAGCCTGATCCTCCTTCCCTTCCAGAAAGGAGATTTGGAGTGGGAAGGGGGGGGGGGTTAGAGAGAGAGGGGGGTGAGGCTGGTGCAGTGGGCCTGGGGGGAACAGCCGCCGCCTTTTTACCCCCCTCCCCCTGCCCGCCTGCCTTCCCTCCGCAGTGCCTGACACACAAGTACCCCCCCCCCCGGCCTTTTCCTACTGGGGGGCGGGGGGGCGCGCTGGGAAGAGAGCGAGCGAGAGCAGCGGCCTGTGCTGCTGACATCATCGGGGATGACAGCGCTGTTCAGGCAGCAGCAGCAGCAGCAGCGCCTGGTCCAGCCTCCCCCCCCTCCCCCTCCCCGGGCCTCCTGCACAGCGCAGGCTCCATCCTTCCTCATCCTCCCTCCAACCTGGTGCTGGGAGGCTGCAGAGCCGCCGTGCTCCCTGCCTCCCTCCCTGCCTGCGCCGGTCCAGCCGCCCTGCCCGCCCCCTCCCCGCCCCTCCTCCCCTCGGTGCCAGCCGGCGAGAGCCCCTGCTGGATGCCGCGCCATGCCCGGAGAAGCCCTCAAAGCCCCGGAGGCGCCGGCGCCGCTGCTGCTGCTGGCCAAGGACCCAGGCGTCCGGAGGGCACCTGAGGCAGGTGAGTGTCCGCCGGCCCCCTCCGGCTCCAGGCCTTGGCTGGGGTGTGGGTGTGTGGGTGTGCCGGGGGGGGGCAAAAAGGGAATGGGGGTGTGGTGGTGGGGAGGCTGGCATTGGGGGGGAGGAGAAAGAGGGAGGGAGAAAAGAGGGAGGGAGGAAAGAGGGAGGGAGGGAGGAGGAAGTGAACACAGATGGAGGGAAGAGAAAATGGATGTAGGAAAGGGGAGATGATGACGGAAATGGGGAAAATTGGGGAGGGGGGGTCCCCCCGATCAGTCTGGCAGAATTGGGGGGGGGGTCGGATTAAGGGAGACGATGGCGCTCCTTGCCTTGGTTCTCTGCCAAGGGGTGTGTGCGGGTGGGATGTGGAGCAAACAGGAGGACTTACACCTTCCCCACTTTGCTCACCCCCTCCCTCCTCCTCAACCCCCCCCCCACCCTAAGAAGGGCTTCCCAAGGCTCCCAAGTGGGCCTCTCCTCTCCCAGCCCTGCGAACCCCTTTATGGCGAGAGCAAAGGGGCTGGATGATTCCCCCCTCCCCATTGCATAAATTGCGGGGCTTTGAAAAGTTTCTTTCCCGCCCCCCACCCCCAATCTAAAGAGCCCCGTGGGAAGGGGCTCGGCGCAACTTCCTCAAGGTCAGCAGGGAAGGGGGCGGAAGCCCAGAGGCCTCAGTCTTCCCTGGGAAGGGGGGGAGGAACCTTCATGCTCTGCTCATTGGACCTTACTGCCTAGTGCTAATGGAGAGGGGGAGGCCTGCCTTTTCTAACGCACCCCCTGCATCATCTTCTGCTCTAGAGAGCACCACACCTGCAGACACGGGTGAGAGACGCCAGCTGGGATCCCATCATTCACCTGTAAATGTCACCTATTTTGTGGGTCGTGGGAAGAGTGGTCCTTCCTTATTCCAGACAGGGGGTCGCTCCAGCCGTCCCCTAGAGTGGCAGCCTGGACCTCTTTACCCCAGATATTTTCAGGGTGGCATCCCTGCTTGCAGAAAAGAATCCCAAGGCCAGGGGTGCCGCCTCCGATTCTCTCTCCAATGCCCCCCCCGGCCCCCCAGCCGTCCTTTAGAGAGGCTGTGGGGCTGTGCATTTCAAGCAACGCGTGAATACTCTGGAGCACCCCCTACTTCTAGCCAGCTTACTTGTTCTGCACACACACACACACACAAACACATGGTTAGGGTTCTAAAGGCCGAAACAGGCCGATGCTGTAGGCAGGCATGTCAAAGGCGCAAATCCTTTTGCTTAAATGCGAAAAGGTGGCTAGTTCAGCTGCCTTGAAAGCTTTGCAATCATTGCTATGAAGGGACATTGCTTTCTTTCTTTCTGAGCACTATTATGTGATGTATCCACCATGGGGTGAAAAGCATTCACAACAAATGCTTCTTTTAAGTCTGTTATTGCTGTTTGTTTGTTTAGCATCTTGATCATTGCTTTCTCCAAGGAGAGAGCTTGGCAGCTTGATGGTTGTCGCCCTCTGCCCCCCAATATCCCCCACAAAAAAAACTGAAATGGTGCTTCTGCCAAGACCCCCCCCCCCCCAGCCAACCCCACAAAAGATTTGTTGTCACCTGCTGTTCCCAGGGCCAGCTAAACCTCCCAAATTTAAATGTCTTCATATATACAAACTCCCCCTCCTCTGGCATAGTTGGCAGAGCTGCCTAGGAGTTAGGCCACCCCCTCATTCCCACCCTGCCACCCCCAGTCTGGATGGGAGTTTAAATGCTGCAGGAATTGGTTCTTCAAGAAATGTCGTCAGATAGTTGGGATTTCCCCCCCCTTTGATGCCGTAGGTGTAAAACTAGTGAACGAACGAGGCATTTTCTTTTGCACTGTGTAATATTGCAACTTGCCTCGAGACCTCAGGATAAGGTGGGTGGCATCTTTTGAAATAAATCTGTGTAAATAAAGTTTACCCGTGGGGAAAAATAAGGCATTGACCACCTGATCCAGGGCATCCTTACTCAGCAATAAATCCAACGGGATTTGCTTCCGAGTAACTGTGCGTAGGATTTGCAATATTGCACGTGGAGTAAACTTGCTCTTACTGAATTCCGTGGGGTTTAGCTTCAGGTGAATGTCCCCAGTGTTGATGCTGCGTAGGATTTACCCAGATGAGCAACTTTAACGTAGACTCACGGCACTGCCCTTTCCTCCCTGGTAAAAGACTCCGTGACTTTCACGATGATTCTGTGTGCCGAGATAATTCAAATACACATTTCTAAGCTGCGTATCTGGTATTCTTGTGTGTGTGTGTGTGGGGGGGGGACGTAGCACGCATCAGAAAATGAGCTGTGTGTCTATGCAGGCAGGAGTGATCTCTCAGTGGCTCATGGTGAAAATTTTATGAGGCTAAAGCCGGGAGTATTATGATGGCCAAGGAATAAAAGTATGTTGAGCGGGGGTGGAGTTTGGCACGCTTTGCCATCCTGATTCAGTGACTAAGGGAGGAGAAAACGGATTGACTGATGCAACCTTGAATACGCGCCAAGGAAGGACTCAGCGGTGATGGGGGAAAGGTTGCCACACGTCGTGGTCAAGTAGTAGTTCGAGTGTTGTGTGTTGAACTGGGTTCGGATCCTGCCTCAGCCATGAGCTCAGTGGGCAAAACCACTCATCCTGAAGCATAAGCGGGGACAGACCGGGCCTACCTCGCAAGCCTGTGGGGAGCATGAGCAACGTGTGGGTTGCAAACCACTTTGCACGGATGAAATATTGTGGAAATCATAGCTATCAAAGATCCGTACATTAGTTCTGGAGCCTCTCGGTCGCATTTGAGCATCACCAGGCAGCAAATGGAATCCCAGGCAGAGCTGATGTAGATGCAGGGACAGGGCAGGGCAGACAACGCAGGTGGGCCATTTCTCCGTTGCTCCGATGGAGGTGAAAGGCTGTTGGCCCGGTGTGAGACCTCATTGAGAAGGATCCGGGGGTGGGGGCAATATGCCCCGGGGGAACATGGGCAGGAGGGTGCTGTTATGGTCATATCCTGCTTGTGGGCTTCTCGTGGTGGCATCTGGCTGGCCACTGGGCGAACAGAATGCTGGCCTAGAAGGGCCTTTGGCATCATCCCTCCCCCACATTTGTTGCCCACTAGGGTGACCTTGTGGAAAGGAGGACTGGGCTCCTGTATCTTTAACAGTTGCATAGAAAAGGGCATTTCAGCAGGTGTCACTGTTATGCATGCAGCACCTGGTGAAATTCCCTCTTTATCCCAACAGTGAAAGCTGCAGGAGCTATACTCGAGTGACAGCCAGACTTTATAGATTTTAGGTTCCTCTTCCCCTTTTATGATAGTTATATATTCTACTTTTATTATTAATTTTAATGAGTGTAAATGAACATTGTATCAATGTTTAAATGCTATTTGCTGATGTTTGGCCTATTGGCTGTGAATAAAGTTGTTGTACTCGAGTGACCAGATACAAAAGAGGGCAGTGCTCCTGCAGCTTTCACTGTTGGGATGAAGAGGGAATTTCACCAGGTGCTGCGTGCATCCAAATGACACCTGCTGAAATTCCCTTTTCAGTACAACTGTTAAAGATACAGGATCCCTGTCCTCCTTTCCATAGGGTAACCCTACTGCCCACCCATTGGCCAGGCTGGCTGGGAATGATGGGAGTTGCAGTCCAACACACCTGGAGAGCACCGGATTGGGAAAGGCTGGGAGAAAGGGACCGGAGTCCTCAACACACAGAACATGATGCCATCACATCACTGTAGCATATCCATGCCCCTTCTTTCCTTCTCTTGTTCCCAGTACCTCTCCCCCTTTCCCCGGCTTCTCCTAGTGTTCACCAGGCAATGTCCCAGTCCCAGGGTGGATGTGCGCATTAACAGCTTTGCAGAGTTTGCTAAACAGAACCTCCACGTTCGAAGGCACTGTATCTCCGAATAGCAGACACTGGCAATAAACCACAGTCAACTAAGCCATCCCCTACGGCCTCGTCTTGGGGATACATGTTTCCAGAGGCACTGTAGTATTGCTACTTTTAATGCAGGGCTCTTGAACCCTTTTCAGGCCAAGGGTCAAACTCAATTTTGGAAAAGTCCGCAGAGGCTGCATTCCAGTCGCAGGCAGGGGCCGGAGGCAAAAGGGGGCAGGCTCAAAATATCAGGCTATGTTTGCTTCAAGCTCTTCCTGACAGTAACTGAGCAATAATAATAATAATAATAATATTTATTTATTACCTGCCTCTCCCAACAGATCAAGGCGGGGAACAGCATTAAACATAAAATACAAAACTGATTAAAAGCACATAAAACCAATACATCATTAAAATACCAATAAAACACCAATAAAACACTTTAAAATTCATCTGGGTAGGCCTGCCGGAAGAGGCATTGCAGCCTTTTACAATGGGGAAAACACAGCACAAAAGCCAGGAAACCCTAAATGATCAGTAGTCGGGGGCGGAACCAGAGGAGAAGGGCGTGGCCTTCTGGGGACCCAGGCAGGCCAGATCCCAGCTTTTGTGGTAGGTTGCTTTTTGCCCACTTCTGTCTCTTGGATTGACGGACTGCATCTCAAAATTGTGACGAAGAACAACAAAATGAAACTCTGGACCGCTGGAGCACCCAGGAAGCACAGACCCTTGGGGCACACAGGGACAGCTCACTCAGCAATTGAATAGGTTAGCACTGGCTGGGTGTTGTAATGGAACCAGGAGGCAGCAGGGCCAAAGACTCAGGACCTTTTCAGTAGCAGGGATGTGCCACCCCACTCAAAACCCCCAGTTTCCTTTTAGCTTAGCTGCAATCCTCACAGTAGCTGGGAGCGGGGTGGTGGTGGTGGTGGATTTTCCCAGCACCCATTGTTCCCTGTTCGAATGGAAAGTATTTTGGGGTGGCTTGCTCTCAAATGGTCAATTAAAAATAAAAATTAAGGCCCATTCGCTTTACAAAACACCTGCTCCTAGAGATGGAAAAGGCTTGAATGGGTTTGTTGCTATGGGTCAACACACCTGCCGGCAGTTTTGGATTCTCTTGAGGCCCTGGGAGCTACGATAAGGAGTGCCTGTACGTCCCAATTCACTGCTCTCCGGAGTTAAATAGAAAGAAAACCCAATCAAGAGATATTGGCAGGGGGTCACAGGTGTTTGTTGGCTTTGCTAGTCGGCCCAGCTCATCAGACCCTTTCCTGAAGGGGAGACGTGGGATCTTCTCTGTGATGTCCGACTGAGCTGTGGAGGAGCTGGGGGGGGGGCAACACAGGGCTCACCCCTGTTGTGCTGAGTTTGGGGGACACTTGGGGGAAATGCATTTCTCTGCTTTCTGAGCCTTTGCGAAGCCCTCTGTGATGTCAAGGAGAGTCCTTGGCATCTTCCAGAGAAGGAGGGAGATTCCATAGCCCCTGCCTTCCTTTGGGGGGGGGGGGCAGAGGCAAGAGCCTCTGTCCTCCCCCAGAAGGAGGGCAGAGGCTCTTGCCAAATTAAGAACCGCACTCGCCAGTGGCGATCCAGAGAATACCTTTGCGAGACCTCTGAAGACTGTACTCTATTGTAAGCCCTTTGGGGCACACTCTGTTGCGGCATACAAATAACTTGATGTAGCTACTGCTGCTTCTGCTGTTGGCATTGGATAGGATGGGAGGCACATGAGAACTGCCGGGAAATGTGAAGAAGAGGCTGCCAGGCAGCCTTCCCCAACCTCGTGCCCTCCAGTTGTGTTGGACTATACCGGCCATCATCTTCAGCCAGCATGCCAGGGATGCTGGGAGTTGTTGGCCAATGCATCTGGATGGCACCAGTTTGGGGAAGGGCCATAGAGCGCTCAGGGGTAGAGGTCCTGCTGGGCCTGCAGAAGGTCCCAGGTTCCATCACCGGCAGCATCACCGGAGACCAGCTGCCAGTCAGTGTTGACAGTACTGGGCTACATGGACCAAGAGGCTGAGTTGGCAGCTTCCGATGTCCCTAAGACTGTTTTTAAGCATCGTAAGAACAGAAGAACCCTGCTGGATCAGAACAATCTACTCCAGCACTCTGCTCACACAGTGGCTGACAAGCTGCCAGCCCAGGACATGAGTGCAACAGCACCCTCCCACCCATGTTCCCCAGCAACTGGTGTATACAGGCTCATTGCCTCTGTTACTGGAGGTTGCACTTACCCATCAGGACTAGTAGCCCTTGATAGGGCCTTCTCCTCCAGGAATTTATCCAACCCCCTTTTAAAGCCATCCGAAACTGGATTCCACAGTTTAGCTCTGTGCTGTGTGAAGAAGTCCTTCCTTTGACCTGTCCTGAATCTCCCACCCATCAGCTCCATGGGATGTGACCCCGTTGGGTTCTAGGATTAGGAGAGGCTTATGTAAGGCCAGGCCTGCCTGCCGTTGAAGAGAAAGCAGAGGAAGGGCAGAGAAACGGCAAGGCTGAGATACCATTACATAAAGCAAATGAAAGGGGAACAAAGGGGAGGTTTATTCAGACCTGGAAAAGCTTGCACAGGGCAGAGATCTAGGAGAGTAATCGAGAGATTCAAACGTTTGAGAAGGAGGAATAATCTTCTTAGGGGCTAGGAGAAAGCAGGCAAGATACAAGGTGGCTTCCCAGGGATTCAGATCTTCTCCCAACACACCTGGGCTGTGGAGACTGATGGCTCCGATGTCAGTGAGGGAGGGAATCCGCTCCGGGTTGCAGCCAGATCTCTAAAGGTGCTATCCAAGCACTTTTCATCACTTGTGACGCACGTTGGAGAGCTCCTTTAGAGTTCTGACTTGTTCTGGCTGAAACCCGGCGTGGATTTGCCGCCCCACGGACATCGGAGCCACCAGCCTCCACTGCACCTGGGCACACAGATCCAGAATTGAGGAGCCCTGTCAGCCCTTTCGGCCAGGAGGATTATCCATTCGGTGGGGAACAGGTGGCATCTTCCAGCCTATGTGGCTGTGCCTCTCCAGGACAGCCAGAGGAACAAGCTTCTGTGTGGCGCTTGATCCAGGGTTTGCGGGCATCCAGGTGTCAGAATTTCTACCCACAGTTGGCTTGCCAGCCACCGTGTAGACAGAAGGCTGGACTAGATGGGCCCTTGGCCTGATCCAGCAGGGCTCTTCTTCTCTACTCAACAAGCTGGAACCTGGGACAGGATCCTCTGAGAAGCTGATGGAGAGGAGCATCCCAGATGTCCTCAGGACCAGCCGTGAGGAACCAGGTGCCCTCCAGATGTTCTCAGATGCCAAACACTCATCAGCCCCAGCTAGCATGGCCGATGGGTGATGGATGTTGTAGTCCAGGACTAGGGGAAGATGCAGGCCTGACCAACCCAAGCAAACCCCATATGAGGCCTGATGGTCCAGCACAACGCTGCAAACCCGCCCACCCTACCCTGTACCAACTCCTCCACCCCTTGTGGGGAAGGGAGAAAATTGTTGCCCCATCAGCTCTGGCTGGAAGATTTCAATTCACGTCCAGATCGCTTAGCACGGATGAGTTCACACACACACACAACACTGATCCCTCCTAGTTCCTTGATGCTGCAGTCAATGAGCTTGGAGCCATGGAATAATCAGCTGCTGAGTCGAAACGAACATTTGCTTATTTATTTTATTCAATTTCTGAAGCGCCTCATAAAATAAAATTCTCCAGGGGTTTTATAACAACAACAACACAAATCAACCCATCAATGAAACTACGCGGGAAATTCAGCCCCCGCTATCATCCCGTCTCTAAGCCAGGGGAAGGCAATTTGAGGCTCCCTAGATGTTGTTGGGTTGCATCTCCATCAGTCTTAGCTGCAGAGCCAATGCTGAGTTGATGGGTGTTGTAGTCCAACAACCATAGGTGTCTGGCTCTGCCCTAGACCCTCTAGGCTGGGATATTTGCGTCCTTTTGGGGCCATCTCAGCCAATTGGTGTCAGCGGCTTCGCAGCCACAAGAGCGATCCAGTTTAGGTGATTTGCACGTGTGAAGCAGACATCACAATCCCGAGGGCAGGGACGAAGCTTTCATAGCACTGGACAGAACCGGAGACAGAGTGTTTTCTGGTAAGAGCAGCTAGTCGTGTATGTGCCTGTGTGAATCAGCCCAATGAAAACGTGCCGTCGCTCACCGTGTTCACAGTTGTGAAAGCTGTAAAACATACCTCACATCATGCCAGGAAAGGAGAGCTCTTGATTGTCCTCTGCTGCATCTCAGGATAAGGACCAATATGAGAACTGGAGTCAGCATGGTGTGACTCACTCTGTCTCAGCATTACAGGCGGGGATGGGGCCCATAACTCCCTGGGGTGTCACGAGAGTGGCCCTAGGAAGTGGATGAGGGGGTGGCTGAAATACCCGGAGGTTCTTGGGGATACATATCCTGAGGCAGCTGGTTGTAAAACCACCTTGAGGGTCCTGAGACATAGACAGGTTCACAGAAGGACTCTGGGGATTGAAGAAGGACCATCACCAAGGGATGGACTTGAAAGGAGAGCGGTGTCTCCGATGTCGGCAGGGTGGCGAATCTGCTCTGGGCTTCGTTCAGTCAGAACTCCCAATGCCGCTCTCCAAGAGACTCTGCTAGAGTTCTGACTGAAACCTGGAATGGATTCACCGCCCAACTGGCATTGGTGCCATCACCTCCCGCTGCCATGGGGTTCCAGGCAAAGGAGGCAGCAAGGGAGACAGGGCAGAGGCACCTAAGGGAGAGCAGTGGCGTAATGGAGCCAGGACTTGCAGGGATGTCGATTAGCAGGGATGCTGATGTCACCGGCCACTCTGTTTCCCCTGAGCTGTGCTGCAATCCTCACAGTGGGAGGGGGGGGGATGGATTTTCTCAGCAATAATACATTCTTTCTTAGAATCCTAGAATCGGAGAGTTGGAAGGGGCTTGTAAGGCCATCTAGTCCAACCCCCTGCTCAATGCAGGAATCCACCTCAAAGCATCCCTGACAGGTGGCTGTCCAGCTGCCTCTTGAAGGCCTCTAGGGTGGGAGAGCCCACCACCTCCCTAGGTCATGGGTTCCATTGCTGTAGCAATGCAAAGTATGTTGAGGGGCCTGGGTCTTAAGTGGGCCACCAAGACCCATTAGCTTTACAAAGCACCTGCTTCTGGTGGTGAGAAAGCCACAACAACTGGTTTGTTGACAATGGATCCGCACAGCTGCCTTACTTGATCTTGACCACTACACCATGGAGAGACGGAGAGACCCTTGGTGCTCCCAGACAAGGCTTTGATGATGCCATCACCATGCCTTGAGAACGGGATTTTATGGCGGGGTTTCCAGAAGTTCTGTTCTTCTCGTAGCCCTTCCATGTTTTCTCACCGCATCGTCCATCTTTTTTGTTACTGCAGAAAATCCGTCCAGGAGCAAAAGACGGAATAGCTGCTCAAGGCCCTCTGATCAGCCGTGCTGAGAGCCCTCCATCCAGGGAGCAACCTACCTGGCGGCCGAAATGGCTTGAGTTGGAGGGAGTGACGTTATGGGTTGTCACGGGAACTAAAGTGCTAGAAAAGTCAGGGCAGACAATAACTGGAGCTCTGAGTATCTTTGGGGTTGTTTTTTCAAACGTGTAATTCATCACACGGTTAACATGGGTGTTGTCACGATCATCATCATCTGGAAACTCAGATCCTCTTTTGACTCAGGAATTAAGGTTGAATGGAGGTTGTGGAGCGGCCATGTTTGGCGGGTGGAGTGTCCCGTGTTTTCCTGGCTGGAACTGCAACCCTAGCAAGTTTGCCGGCTCCTCTCCTGCCCCAGCGCCATGATTCCGCTGACTCCAGCATCTGGCGGTCAGGCTGGCGGTGGGAGCAGCAAGCCTGGCTTTGGAAGGCTTATGCTGCCATTCTGGGGGATGGGGGGGTTCAAAAGAGGAAACTCCCATCAGCTTTAAACTCGGTCTTGTAACAACAGGTGCCTCCCCCCATTCCAACTCCATGCCTCCCCATGACTACCCACCCCGGAGCTTTCAGCAAACAAGGCTCACGCATATTGTTTTAAAGGAATTCACAGTCAAATCCAAATATCCAGCAGCTTGATTGTGATTTTGTTTTGTTTTGTTTTGCACAATGCTTGTGCTGAGGTGTCCTTCTTCCAGCTGCTGGCTAAATAATCCAATTAATTCTTAGAGTCTAAGGCAGAAGTGTGTATTGGGACTGGAGTGGGGGGGAGGAAGCTCTCCCAAATGGCAAGGTTTTCAACAAGCCCATTTTCCGCAGCCCATTTTCCTGAAGTGGAATCGGAACAGGTTTTGTTTTTTCTTTGGTCCCCTCTACAAGGATTCGCTTTTGTGGCTAGTTAGGCGATTATGCGCATAATCGCTGAAGTGCATTTACGCCTAATCCCTCTGCACAAGAGGCGGCGAGAGGCGGCGAAGCGCATTAAAGGATGTCCAAAATGTGCTTTACAAATAGTTAATGCGCATAAGCGCATATTCACACAGTCAAAATGCGCTTTAACGGATGGAGCAAAATAAAACTTGCGATTTAACGCGCATTCGATAATGCGCATAATCGGAGAGATAACGCGCCTCTACGCCCCATTTGCGCTCCGCTGGTGTGGAGGTAAATTTTTTAATGAGACTTCAAAGAGCATTAAACCTCTCTTGTAGAGGCAGTCTTTGACAACTACTGTCTCCTTGGGAGGAGAAACTACTGTAGCACATCTACAGATCAGAGCTGACATCAGAGGGTGGCATGGTTGGGCATTTGCTGGCAGGGGCAGGCTCAGCAGAGGGCCCACCCCCTGGCCCTGACAGGGCTGCCTTTCCCACTTTGCATGGAGCATCCAAGAAGGTTGGATGCAGCTTCAGAGAAATGCCACTTAGCGTGCCATGCCTGCTCCAGATTAGGGGGACCTGCCGAGGGGGTCAGGTGGAGCCCCGCCCCCTGGAAACAGCAGGGTCACAAACATACAAGTTGAGCATAGGGAATCAGGCCGCGCTGTTCTTCAAAGAAGCATCGGTTCCCCAAAGGCAAACAGTATACCCACCGATGCCCTGAAGGCTCTTTGGTGCCAGCCGATGGCAGAAATCCAGACCGCTCGTTCCAGTTGCCCAACTGTGATTAATTATCCTGGCTACTAGGGCTGCATGTGTATTTAGAAGTAAGGCGTTATATTTGCTCTCAAAACGTACATTTTCCCCATCACTCGCTCTCTGATTCTTCTTTAACTGGAGGTGCTGGGGATTGAACCCGCAACCTTCTGCATGTGGCGCATGTGCTGAGCTCTGCTGCTGCGCTCTGGGCACTCTCCCATAAAACCCGATTTCAAGATGATAAGTAAGACGAGTTTCGAAAGAACTGGTCTGCTAGACTGAGTTTCTGCTACCTGTGGCCCTCCAGATGTTTTGGCCTACAACTCCCATCAGCCCCAGCCAACATAGCCAGCAGTGAGGGATGATGGGAGTTGTAGGCCAAAACATATGGAGGGCCAGATGTCCACCCCAGTGTTGAACTCCTGACTTTTGCATAAACTTATCCATAGGTCATATGGAAAGCTGGTGTGGCGCAGTGGTTAGAGTATTGGACTGGGACTCAGGAGACCCGGGTTCTAGTCCCCAATCGGCCATGAAGCTCATTGGGCGACTTTGGGCTAGTCACAGACTCTCAGCCCAACCTACCTCACAGGGTTGCTGTGAGGATAAAAATGGAGAGGAGGAGGATTATGTACGCTGCCTTGGGTTCCTTGGAGGAAAACAGACAGAATATAAATGTAATTAATCAAGTGTTTCTCAGGCAAATCACTTTTTAAGTGCCAACCCATTTTGAATCCAGCCATGGGCATCCATGCCCATCCCACCTGCCAGGTTTCCAGCTAAGGAATTTATTTATTTATTTTATTACATTTTTATACTGCCCATCAGCCGAAGCTCTCTGGGCAGTGCGCAATTAAAAACCATAAAGTAAGTATAGATACATTTAAAACATTAAAAGTTTTTTAAAAAGCAATATAAAAACCAGCTAAGTTAAAATAAACAGGGAAAGCCTGTGTAAAAAGGTATGTTTTCAGGAGGCGTTTAAAAGATGTTACGTTTTCCGCCTGCCAAAATGATCCCAACTAGACCAAAACGTCTGTTATCATTGAGAAGGGAAAGAAATAGCCGAACCCGCCCCCTTCTCCTTCCTTCACTGCCCGGTTTAGGCGACTGAGGGCAATGAAGGGAGAACCCTGGCTTGTCTGTCATTCCAGTCCCTTTGCATTCATTGGCCCAAACCCTGGAAGATGAAACCTGCCGTTGAGTTCGATGGGGCTTACTCCCTGGTAAGGGCCATAGGATCGTAGTATTAATTGGTTGGCATGCGCTCTCTGTATGTTTTGCCTTAGAATGAAAATGGTTGCATTTTCTTCAAAAGCAACCTGATGTCCAGCCAAGGGGTCTTGGAAATCCCTGGGGAGTTAGTGGTTCATGCCTGTCCCCGGCACGGCTATTTATGGTCCCAAACTGGGGCGCTTGGGTCTCTCTCGTCTCCGTGGCCAGTGGCTACACACATGTGCATGGAAGACAGGGCTCCTCCGCTCAGAGAACATTTCACATTCATTATTCAGAGGTTGCTTCTTGGCACAGATGTTAAATGCAGGGAGAAGAAGGGAGAGGCCACGGCAGCAGCAGCAGCTTTGGAACGCACCATTTTGTCAAGGCAAATCAAAGGCGCTCTGACTCTTCCTTCTCCGAAGACTGGCCTGGAGGAAATATTTCATGAACAGGCTGGCAGTGTGTGTGTGGGGGCGAGGAGTCCTATAAGGAAAGGGCTGTACCTCAATGGTATGTAGCCCCTGCTTTCCATGCAGAAGGTCCCAGATTTGATCCCCGGCATTTGCAGGTAGGATTGAGAAAGCGCCCAGACTGTCACCTGGGAGCTGGGTGCCGAATCAGTCTGAGGGCCAAATTCCGTTTTGGAGAAGTTCTCGGGGGCTGCTTCAAGGCAGAAGGGGGTGGGGAGAAAGGCAAAAGGGGCAGGGACAACCCTGCTTCCCCAAATACCAGCAGATTTTAGTTTAAATGAATGGGGTGGCCCTATGAACAAGCAGACAGGGCTGTTGTATCTTTAACAGTTGCATAGAAAAGGGAATTTCAGCAGGGGCCATTTGCATGCATGCAGCAAAGGTTGAAATCGCCTCTTCATCACAACAGTTAAAAAAAAAAACTTTCAAACTCCAAACGTTTATTGCTCAATCCACAGATCTTTGCAACACAAACAAACTAATTTTTTTTACAATACTGCTATACAATTTCAAAAGTTACACAGAAGGTTAGAACTGCAGAACTATGAAATACATAGCAACTCTCAGTTGAGATGATGGTAAGGCGGGTGAACGGCAAACATATGGAAACCTTTAATAACCTGTCAATTAAATTGTATTCATATCTCTGAATCTTTATAACGCTTCACACCAATAGTATCCAAAAACTCTGTTCTCCATCTAGTAGCTTTCACTGCAAATAGTGCAACCCGCTGAATCACGTCTGGCTGGGTAAGTTGAATATAATAAACATCTCAATTTCTCCTTAACACCCCTATATTTCAGTCTTTCAAAGAGGCGCTAAATAACTTTTTCTTATGTCTGTATATAATGGACAGTCAAATACATAATGTGCCACGTCCTCTACAACTGGAGCGCCCTGCCCTTTTTTGTATCTGGTCACTCTAGTATAGCTCCTGCAGCTTTAAGGGTTGTGATGAAGAGGGGATTTCACCAGGTGCTGCGTGCAGACAAAGGACACCTGCTGAAATTGTCTTTTCTATGCAACTGTTAAAGATACAAGAACCCTGTCCTCCTTTCCATAGGGTCATCCTAAAGTTAAAGCTCCTGCTGCCAATAACTCAGCCTTAGAAGAGGCATTTGGGCCTTTTAAAATGGGGGGGGCATGGGGCACAGCTGCATGAAAACCAGGGAACCATCAAACGACTGATGGTTTGAGGAAAAGGGATTTCATTTCATTTATATTTTACTACCTTTCTATACCGCCCAATAACTGAAGCTCTTTGGGGCAGTTTGCAAAGATTAAAAGCCATCGCAAATACATTATACGTAGTATAAAAAACCCATAGACATACAAACATATAAACAGACGGTACACACAGGTAAGACACATATATCTAAACATTTTTTTACACAATCAATAAGAAAATCCAGGCTCTGATTAAAACCTCATTACATGCTGCCAAAGGCCTCAGAGAAGAGGAAGATCTTAACCTCTCGTCGGGGAGATCATTCCATAATTTGGGGTCCATCACTGAGAAGGCTGTCTCCCTTGTTGCTGTCTTTCCAGCCTCTCAGAGGAGTCACCCAGAGGAGAGCTTTAGATGATGAATGTAGTGTACGGGTAGGAATGGGTCAGGGGAAGGGGGCATGGGTTCTGGATACCAAAGGGGGACTGGATTTGGTTCCTAAGCTTGAGGTTTTGCACCTCTATCCTGGAGAGTTGCTCTCAGACAGAGCAGACAATACTGAACTAAATGGACCCATGAGCTGACTCTGTATAATGCAGCTTCCTATGAACAAAAATAAATTGCCAGCCAACCTTCTGAAGATGCACACACCAATGAAGGTTGCATCTAAATGTACACACACACATTACTGAGGGAGCTGGAGGTACGGCAGAAGTGCACACCCTGCATTTCTATTCATATGTACAATCTTCTCCACGGGATTGAGCTCTGGGGAAAGTGGTTCTAGGAGTTTGCGGCAGAGGCCAGCTGCGCACAGCACTAATTGGCACAGTCCTGTGACATCACAAACCCATCTCTCCCCTACTTCAAAGGAGTCATTTTCCAGCTTTTTTAAAATTGTGTGCATTTAAATAAGACACCAAACGTTAAATTAGATAAACCTACAGATGTAATTTAATTTAATTTTTTTAAAAGGCAGACACACTTGAAGTGTGAGGGGGAGGTGCCCAGCAGATGACTCAGGCTGCACTCAGTTCACCGATAAGCACTGGAAAGGGTGCAGGGTGTTTGTGCGAAAAACACGGGCATGAGTCCCCCCCCCCCCATAGTTGTAGAAATGATGACAAAGATATTGACCCGGTTCACATAACACAACAAGTATGAGTACAGGTTGTGTGTGGGGTGTCGTTGAATCGTGGGTTGTTGTGCTGGGTGAACCCAGCCGTTTTTTTTTTACCAATCATGGTTTGTTAACCACAAACAACCCACAGTTCATAACCCAACAACAAATCATGGCTTTTCTTCATTGGTTGTTCATGGTTAACAGAGCATTGTTTGTTAGCATAGCTGGGTTCATACAACACAATAACCCCCAATTTAAAAATGAACGCATGGTTCAATGACAACCCACACTGAACCCGTACTCTCTTTTGCTATGCTGTGTGAACCCAGCCGATGAGGAGTAAGAGCAGTGGTGAGAAGGTAGACCTACTGAGGGAGGGGGAGCATGGAGGGGGTCTTGCCCTCAAAACCCCAGAGCCATCACTGTTTGAGGGCAATCCCAGTTTAAAGGCCAGTCCAAATTCCGTGGATTAATGTGCAAAGGGGAAACTGGCGCACAGAATCAGGGGAAGGGCAGTGGCTCAGTGGTAGAGCGCTTGCTTTGCATGCAGAAGGTCCCAGGTTCGATCCCTGGCATCTCCAGGCAGGGCTGGAAAAACTCCTACCTGAAACCCTGGAGAGCCACGGCTGCCAGTCCGTGTGGACAATACTGGTCTAGATAGACCAAGGGTCTGACTCACTACCGGTCAACTTTCTATATTCCTCTGTGCACAGGCTGGTTCCTGTTAGGCCCCAAATGGTCCGTCTGCCCAGCCTGCCCCTCAGTTTCCATTAGAGCAATGCTGTCTCTACCATAAACTATGTTGCAGCAGGATGTGATGGTATGACCCTCTGGCCACATCTTTTGGGGGCAGGAAAATCCTGCTGGGATTATCAGGGGATCAGAGACCGATGCCTTCATCTGGCCCAAGCTTCTCTGGGCAGCTTAGGTGGGTGAGAAGTTTTCCCTGCCTTTGGGGGCAGGGAAGGGATTGGGGGGGGGTGTCTTAGAAGCTTTCCATGTCTTGACCAGTGGCAGGATCCTTTGCTATTTCCCCTCCGGTCCAGAAATCCTGCCTCTTTCCCCTGATGGCTTTCGGTTTTGATGACTGGGACTTTCTTGATTCCCCATTCCTGGAGTTTCCACCTCTGCCAAGGAAAACAGACAGATGGTGCAAATGTACATTTGCTGAAATGTTTGCCGTTCAAAACATGGTTTATGGCAAAATAGCCAGGCTGAGAAGGGTGGTGGTGGGATGGAACACCCAATCAAGAAGGTTGCCAATGCCACGCCCCCCACCCTACATGCTCCTCTGCTTTTAACAGCATCCTGGCAGGCAGAAATTTTCCTCACATGGGAAAACTAACGTTGCTTCCAAAGGGAGGGCTCCTAGTGCTACCAACAAAAGACATTTGCTCAATTTCAGCTGCTGTTAAAGGCATAGCAGCAGAGTCAGCAAAAAAAAAGTTGACTGGCTTACCATTGGGAAATAATTTGAGTGCCTGAACATATATGCTACCATTTTGTAGCGTATAGGTTCATAAGAAATAGGTACTGTGGAGCTTACGTATGTTGATGTGTTCTGAAAATTAATTCAAGAAATTGAGATGATGGAGAAATCGATACTGTTGGGCATTTGACTCCTGGCCTGAAAGTCTATGTCAGGGTTGCCACATTTCAGTTGGCCCCTGTAGCTGTGCATTTAACCACACTTTGATCTCCAGACACTTGCAGTTCATCATGTTTATCTCTGTACCTTGAGAAACATCACCTGCTGATTTCTGCATCTCAAGGCACAGAAGCAGGTCAGGTCAGTTGGCAACCTGGAGCTCTGGGGCAATTTCTTCTGCTCACAATGCTGCCAGGGAAACTTTTGTCCCAGTCTCAGCAGGCTCGGAACAGTTGGGCACCTGCCGAGAGTCGAGGTCCCAGCAGGGGCCTACTGGCAGGAGGTCCCAGGAGGTCCTCTTCATCATTGCATCCGGCTTCTTCCTCTGTTTCTCGCTCTGGCCCAGACAGCGGAGGTGGTGAGCAGGAGGAGCAGGAGATGCCTCGACTTGCTTGCTCCCTGGCTCTCTGCCGGCCAAGCAAGCAGTATCGAGGAGGAGGCGGAGCAATCCCAGCTGGGGACAATGGTGGTGAGAAGGTGGATTTGAGGGAGGGAGGGGGGCACTGAGCCTCGGGACTGACAGCTACATCCAGTCCCAAGCACTGATGAGGATATTCAGGAATAGGCTGAGTCATGGTCAGGTGACTCACAACGAATAGCTGATTGGCCGCTGACTCCATAAAGCCCTAGGGATCCTAATAGGTTTCCTTAAGCCCCCTCCACAAGGATGCGCTTTTGCGCCCGGTTCGGGGATTATGCGCATTATCGCGGAGGCGCATTTACTCCTAATCCCTCTGCACGGGAGGCGGCGAGAGGCGGCGAGAGGCGGCGAAGCGCATTAATTGATGTCCAAAAAGCGCTTTACAAGAAGTTAACGCGCATAATCGCTTGTTCACACCGCGAAAATGCGCTTTAACGGCTGGAGCAAAATAAAAGTCGCTATTTAACGCGCATTCGAAAATGCGCATTATCGGGGAGATAACGCGCCTGTACGCCCGTTTTGCGCTCCGCTGGTGTGGAGGTAAAATTTATAATGAGCCTTCAAGGCTCATTAAACGTCTCATGTGGAGGAGGCCTTAGAGAGAAGCTGCTCCTTCAGCCTGGACTTCCTCTGGATTGGTGCCTCTCAGCCTGTCAACGTCCCCCCACATTAGAGCATAACAGAAACAGATGCGGGGGGAGGGGGGCAGCTTCTGGAAGGCATAGGTGATGTGCCAGGACCTGGCTGTAAGTGACGCTTGTGCAACGGTTGGCCCGGGTTCCTGGTGTGTCAACGTGTCATGCTCAAGAGAACCCTTTTAAGATGGGATGCGCACTTCACCTACATGTGATGCTCAATGGTGTGGATGTTTTCGCCAGCTGGTTTTTTAAAAAGCTGCACTGCAAGTTGAAAACTCTTGAAAGAAGGACAGGGTGAGGGTTGTGAATTTGTGAGGGAAAGTTGTTTAACTCTTTCCCCTGCAGGCTGCTTTTCCTATAAAACTTGCCTGCCCTCCCCAAGGTGCTAGACCTCAGGAAAGGGTTTTGAAGATTTATGCAATGGAGCAGCTTTCCCCAGCTTGGCGGTCTCCAGTTGTGCTGGGCCGCAACCCCCATCATCCCCGTGAGGAGTGATGGGAGTTGTAGTCCAACACACCTGGAGGCCACCTGGTTGGAGAAGGTTGCATCAGAATGTCACGTGCGATTTGAGCCCAAAGGGTGCATCCCACTTTAATTCCAATAAAAAATGCATTGCTTCAGTTACCAGCAGTTTGGGGAACCACGACTCCAGCATAAGCAGCAGACAGATGCCCATTCAATTGGGCCAAATGGTGCAAAAACAAACCACCTGGACCTTCCACTCCTGGCTGCAACTTCCAGCTGTTGCTTTGGGCTGTTTTAAGAAAGAAAAGGTTGTGGGAAAGAGTCTTGCCTTTCTCAATAGGCAGTATGTAGAGCACTCACTGGACTAGGATTAGGAAGACACAGGCTTAAATCCCCACTCAAGCTCAGTGAGTGGCC
The DNA here is from genome assembly GCA_029215795.1 of Anniella stebbinsi. Taxonomy (NCBI): domain Eukaryota; kingdom Metazoa; phylum Chordata; class Lepidosauria; order Squamata; family Anniellidae; genus Anniella; species Anniella stebbinsi. The sequence continues at coordinate 236,756,212 of JARDYH010000002.1, forward strand.
TTCGGCAACTGATTGCTCTCTCTCAGCCTCTCCCACTTCACAGGGTTGTTGTGAGGGTCAAATATGCACCATCCCAATCTCCTTGGAGGAAAGGTGGATTTTTTAAAGACGAAGCGAATTGAGGGTCCTGTGGAGTTATGCCGGAAATGGCTTCCCTTTGGAATGTGTCAAAATCAGAATTCCCTGGCCCTGAACGGGCCCATTCCCTGTGTTTCAAATTGAGTCGCTGTTCGGAGCAGGGTTGAAAAGAAGCTAACCCAGTCCAGTGACTCATGGTGAGGCACAACAGCCGGACTCTTCCATGGATGGGCACTTTGGCTTCACAGGAGCCTTTTGCCATTTCATGAATTTCTCATGGCACACTAGCAGTCATGCAGCTTCGTATAGACCGTGCTAGACAGAGTAGATGCCGCTACCCAGGTCGATTCTTTGCACACTTCTGGTGATTTCCTTCAAGACAACTCATCGCAGCAGAATTGCAGCTTCGCAGCTAGAGGGATCCTCATTTATTCCCAGTGCACAGCCTGGAAAGAGCCCCATATCAGGGTTTCTGTTTTCTTTGCTGCCTCTCGAGGTGAGGTGTAGGTAATTTCTGGGCTTGCTGCGTTCTTTGGAAGTGGGAGCCGTGTCTCTGTCTCCCCCCCCTCCATCTCATGAATAGATCCTTGTTCCAGGGTTTTAAATGGGTACCAATCCCAACTCTTTAATTGCCAGAGGTACCCTCTGTAAAAAATAATAATGCATAGACAACGAGCCCCCAAGTGTAGTGTTTTAAATGAGGCTGCAATCCTATACACCAGTGTTGGGGACACTTAGGTGTTGAACTACAACTCCCGTCATCCCTGACCATTGGACACACTGGCTGGGGAATATGGGAGTCGGAGTCCAACAATATCTGGAGGGCTGGAGATTCTCCCATCCCTGCAATGCACATTTAACTGGGAGTGAGTCCAGCTGTACCCACTGTGGATTACTTCTGAGATCTGTGGCTGGAGATCAAACATCAACAGCTCAACCCTGGAGATCAAACATCAACAGCTCAACCCTTCCCTGAGAAGTAAGACCCAGAAAGTTTGATGGAGCTCTCTCCCAAGTAACTGGGCATAGAATTGCAGCCTCAGTGGCATAAATGCTCTGTGACTCCAGACAGCTCAACCCCCCCCCCCCCAAAAGCATTTTAAAATGAAACAAAAGCGTTTTTTTTTGTTTTGAGAAGACGCTTTAATTAATATTTCACTTCTGGCTCCTTAATCGTGTACTTTTGAGGTTTGGTGCCCCTGATTAACATCACTTTGGATTTTCTTATCTCAGTACAAAGTGTGGATCCCCCCCTCCTCTGTTTCCTCAGCCTGTAGTCCCTGAAATGTGTTTATGATGTGCTTTGCTCAAGATTTGAGGGTTTGGCCCCCTGGGAATTCTATACAAAGTAAATCTTTGGGCAATCTTTTTCCAAGGCAAATTGCAAAGTGATCCAAATCCCAATCAAGGATCTGGACTAAAAGTCAAGAACAAAGACCTTTTGAAATTGTAAATGAATCCCATGGCCCCATGGCCCGTGTTTGTGCCTTTTTAATATTTTAATTTGCATTTTCACACATGTTTATTTCATGCCTAAAGATTACACAGTGCTTCTGGAGCTCTCTAGCCTTTACTGGGGATACAACCACGGCGAAAAGGGACACGAACATCTGGCAAGATGTGAGACAGGATTTGAAGATTTTCTCTGAGCCAGGACTGGCTGATCATCCTTAGAGTTCCTTAGCATTATAGCAGGGGTGGTGAACCTCAGGCCTATGAGGCAAATGTGGCCCTCCATGGTCCCCTGATAGCCACGCCCCTTTCTCCAGCCGCCTTTGGTGGTTTCCTGACTTTTTTTGCAGTATTTTCCCCATTCTAAGGGCACATTTCTGTACATGTTTAGACAGAAAAAAGTCCTACAGTTCCCAGCATTCCTCAGCCAGCATTAACAATTTGCTCACACTGTGGTCCTGATCCAGATCAGTTCTGCTATTTGCGTCAATGGCAACTACTATTAATAGCTCCTAGTCTTGATGGCTATATATTATGTCAAGTATTAGGGGCAGGATGCCTTTGTATGCAGGAGGGGGCTATTGCACTCATGTCATAAGGACTTAAGAATCTAACCAAAGGACTACCTAGTCCAGCATTCTGTTCAGCCAGCTGCCCACAGGAAACCCACAAGAACACGAGTGCAACAGCAGCATCCTCCCCATGTTCCCCAGCAACTGGTGTACGTAGGCATACTGCCTCTGGTCCTGGTGGTAGCATATAGCCATCAGGACTAGCAACCATAAATAGCCCCCTCTTCCAGGAATTTGTCCAATCCCCTTTTAAAGCCATCCAGGTTGGTGGCCATCATGGCATCTTGTGGAAGTGAATTCCACAGTTTATCTTTGTCCTGTGGGAAGAAGTCCTTGCTTTTATCTGCCTCTGGCATCTCCAAGTAAGTCTGGAGAAAACGCTTCTTTGCCTGAGACCCTGGGGAGCTGCTGTCAGCCTGTGGTGGTCTGAGGGGCTGAGCATTTCACGTTCCCAGATCTGATATTCGGAGACATCCCTTGGATCCGTTTTAAGCTCTGTTGGCCCACACAATGAAAAAGGACAAAGTCCCCAGTAACGAGATCCATATAAACACTCCTGGTGTAGGAGACCTACAAAATAGCTCTGGGCCAAATGTATAATAGAAAGAGTACAATAGTGCCAGTTGGATTGCACAATCCATCAGGGCTTCAAAACAACTCTATCTGTTATGCTGGTCTGTGGAACAGCCACGTCGGCAGTTCTGACACCAGCACCTTCTCATCCCAGCTCTGCTGAACTGTTCAGAATTTGCCACAAGCTGCTAGGAAAGATGGAAGGTCCATCTCCCAAATAAGAACTTTAGTTGTGCCAGCCAAATGCAGCCTAGCCAAGAGGTTGGCCTGTAGATTCCCAAAATAGGGCTAGATTCAGTATACCCCAGCCTAGGATCAGAATAGGAACATCGCCTGCTGCGCGGATTACGTAGGACTACGCAGGAGGTATGTCACCTACTGAACTTCTCATCCCAGATCATCCTGCGATGATGAACACGGACATTGGGTCAGATGCTTTGGCACTTCGATGACCTTCCAGTTTCTGACACAGCAGATGTATGGAACGAGAGGCAGGTTTGGGAAGCTGAGCTGAACTTTTAAACAGAGTCCTAAAATACTTTACATGCCGTAAGAACATAAGAAGAGCCCTGGTGCTGGATCAGACCGGGGGTCCATCTAGTCCAGCACTCTGCTCACACATTGGCCAACCAGCTGTTGACCAGGGACCCACAAGCAGGATGTGGTGCAACAGCACCCTCCCACCCATGTTCCTCAGCAAGTCGTGCACATAGGCTTATATGCCCTGGAACAGGGATGCTCAGAGGATGATTTATGGCTCCTGTCTGGCTCTTGGGCAGTGGAGGAGGCATCATCTCCACTGGGCACATACACTGGCAATGTTCAGAGAAGCAGCAGTGATCCTCTGTGGTGACAAAAGCAACAAAGAGTCTTGTGTGCCACTTAGAGAGCCATTTCCTTGGTGCAAAGATAGGGTATAAATCAAATAAATAAAAAACACCACTGGATTTGTTACTACATATGGAGCCTTCATGGACCAGAGTCAAGTGTTTTCTTTTCTTCTCAGTTGGCAGTTAGGACTATAGATGTGAGTATAGAGCATGGGTGTTGAATCTCTTTCACCCGAGGGCTAAATTCCATTTTGGAGAAGTTCTCATGGCCTGCTTTCCAGTGGTGGGCAGGGCTGAAGGCAAAAGGGGAGGGGCCAAAATGGAATTTAAACCAGCATGCTTTAGCTGAAAGCCCTTGCTGCTAGTAACGAAACCGCAGGGGAGGCATTTCAACCTTTTAGAATGGGGAAACAACCGCCACAAACACTAGGACATCACCAAATGATCAGAGGAAGAGGGTTGTGGCCTTCTGGAGAACTCCTGCAGGCCGGCTGGGACTTCAAGGAGGCCGGATCTGGCCCACAGGTTGAGGTTTAGCATCCCTGGTCCAACGCAGGGGTCCCCAACCTTTTTGGACCCCTCAGCATATTGGGGAATTTGAGATACTGCTGTGAGCACCACCACAAATGCCTAATCCGTGGATCACAGCTTGGCATCTGCCTGTTGAGTCTATGGATCTTAGGCTGCATCTTATTCAGCAAAAGCAATGTCTCTTTAATAAGGGATTGTCTAATTCAGCTAATTGCTGGCAGTGCAATCCAGCTAATGGTTCTTATAATCATGTTTTAGCAATGTCCAGTAGTTGCTTTTTTTTGTGGAGAGGTTAATACACAGGTAAATTTTGTACTGTAACAGTCTTTAATATTCACTGATGTACACATTCTTTTTAAATTATTTACCTGCGTGATGGAAATTAACAAATGGTCAGCGTAAATGGATTCTCTGCACCCTTTTGACAGCTGAAAGACTGATATTACAACCCTGGAAAGATAAACACTCACCTCCTATAATGCAATGGATTGAGGAACTTACCGAACTAGAATTGTTAGAAAGTTGTATGTACTTTCAAATCCATGCATGTATATTTAAAAAATATTGTAACAGTAGGGACAAATGGTTTCCCCAACTCATGATTTGTTCTAGGATTATGTGAGGGGTTGTTTACTGCTCACGTGACCCATGTTGCCCGGGTTTGCACATCACAATAAGCCATAGTGCACGCACACCATGGCTTGCACATTCCAAATGGTGGCTGCGAAGCCCTGCAGATTAATTAACCCATGGTGGCTTAGTGTTATGTCTGAACCAGGTCAGTACCTTGGCTTAACCCATCCTTCACAGCAAAACCCTGGAAGAGGTGAGGCAGGCTATCCCATTTTGCAGCTGTAACCCTAGAGAGTGATGGGGATCAAATATTTGAGGTCTCTTTGAAGGTGAGGGCCTGGACCCCATCCATCTGTTGAAATCCATCCATCCCAGAAAGATTGTTTTGGGGAAGGAGGAAGTTCTTGAGTAGTCCTATTTATCTCTAGGTCCTCTGCCACTGAATGATGAGCACCAAATAGGAACAGAAGAAAGGTTGAGAGAGTTTCTGGGGATTCCCTGGGATGATGAGGCTGATAATAGGATCACCAGAGAGACCTATTTTCTCACCACACCTGATTCATTGCAGCACCTGACTTATGGTGCAAAGCTAAGCTTGGGAAGGGGAGTGTTGTGCCATTCAGAGCTGTGATGTGGAATCCAGGCCAGGGCTGACATTCCTGGGGAAATGGCTGAGCAGAGATCTTCGGAAACACATCATCATATTCATCTTACTTATTTTTTACTCGCCTCTCCCTCTGGATCGAGGCAGGGTACTCAACCAAATACAAAACACCATAAAATACATATAACTGACTAAGAGCATCTAAAACTAATACATTATTAAAAGAGTGATGTGTCCTCTTTCTGCCGGGGGAATGCTTCCAGCCAGAGCCAAGCAATGGCGGGCTAAATGGACCAGTGCTTTTGAGTCTGTATGAGGCAACTTCCAATATTTCCAGAGTTCTGACTGATCTGCGGTCTGTTTAGTCTAGGATGACCAGATTTTGGAACCCCAAATCCCATTCCAAAATGGCCACCCAAAATGGCCGCCCAAAGGGGGCGTGCCCACCCCCCAAAAAAACATAAAATAATTTTTTAAAAAAAGGCCGTCCGCCATGCGGCCATCAAGCAGATCTGATACCCCCCTGCCACCCCCCACCCGAAACAAACCCCACCACCACCAAGCCACGCCCCCCCCCCAAAAAAACACAGCGAGGAGGGGAGGGGGCTTACCTGCCGGGGCCTTCCGCTAACGTCTGCTGGCGCCCGTGGACGGTCCCAGCAGGTAAGCAGTGCGACGGGGGAGGGGGGAGGCAGGAGGGCCCCCCTACTTACCTGCCGGGGTGGCCACTTCCCTCCAGTGCTCGAATCTACTGAGAAACAGGCTTCACAGCCTGTCCCTCAGTAGCGCACCAGTCATCACCTGGTGTGCTACTGAGGGACAGGCCGCGAAGCCTGTTTCTCAGTAGATTCAAGCACCGGAGGGAAGCGGACGCCCCGGCAGGTGGGGGGGTCCCCCCACTTGAAACCCCACCAACAAGCCCCCCCCCAAAGCCCAGCCCAGACCTACCGGGTCTGCCGCTCTCTGCCGCCGCTCTCCGCCGACGCAGCATGACCCCCCGAAGCCCCGGTTTGTCCCCACCGTCCCCTGGTCGGCCCGGATCACCCCAGGTTTCCCTGTTAGGCCCGGGAAACCCCGGGCAATCTGGTCACCCTGGGTTTGGTGGAATTTTATCCTGTGTTTATCCACCGTGGTTCTCCCTCCTTCTGTACGATTCGCCCCAGGTGCTTGAGCCTGTGTACATTTGAGAGTCTCGGGTGTCACAGCCAGTTAGAGACCTGCCAATTTCCTCTCCTTTGGAGAGCACAGGCGGCCTCATGAAAATGCCGGTGGGTAGCAAGGCTGCCTCTCCTCCGCCAAAAAAGAAGGGGGGGACGACTCTGAACCAACAAAGCCAACCTCTTTGCAAGCAGAGCGCTGCTCAATTTTGCCCTGCCAATTCATACCTCCGAGGCTTTTGCTAGATTCCACTCTGTCAGTTCGGGTCTCCATCACTTTGCTGGAGCATGCAGTCAACCGCTTCTCTCTCTGGGGGGTGAACCTGGCAGAAGAGCCAGAAGAGGTAGAGGGCAGGATTTCCCAGAATGCAATGCACAAGTCAAACATGGGATGGGGATGGCAGGCGGGGAGGGGGGGAGACAGTTGTGGAAGGCTACAAAAAAGTTGTACTTGAGAAAGGCTGACGGAAGCAAAGAAGTCCAATGAAAGAAGGATGCTTCGCAAGAAAAAACGGAGATGGTTCATTTTCCGCAGGGAAAATATCCAAATTCAGACCCAGGGACGCCCACCCTTGGATTATAGCTCCAGTAAGCCCCAACCTGCATCACCAATAGCCAGTGATGATAGGACTTGTAATCCAAACATTGTGGAGCACACCAGTTTGCCTACTCCTGCATCCACAGCAAAGCTGGGCGGAAGGCCTAGCTTTGGATTGTTTGGACTTCAACTCCCAGAAGCCCCTGCTAGCATGGCCAATGGTCAGGAATGCTGGGAATTGAAGTTCAAAACATCAGGAGTTCCACTTACTGCCCACCTCTGCTCTACAGGATTGCTGGGGAACATCTTTGTTTCCCCCAACAGGGCTCCAGCACCTTTAAGAGATGTGCTATAAGCAGACATTCAACAGGTGAAGCTTTGCCCAGCATGCAGATTAAGTCATGTGTATAGTGGGGAGTTCAGCTGCCACATTTCTGCCTGTTGCACAGCTGTTAAAAGTCACCAGATAGAGCTGGCAACAATGGGAATTGTTGAAGAGTCTATCAAGCCATAGGTTGGCGACTGCTATACGCTTCCCCTTTGAGCCCATAAGCTTTGGTTTTGGCCCATCCCAGCTGTACTTGGTCTTCTAGGGTGACTCTATGAAAAGGAGGACAGGGCTCCTGTCTCTTTAACAGTTGTATAGAAAAGGGAATTTCAGTACAAGTGTCATTTGTATGCATGCAGCATCTGATGAAATTCCCTCTTCATCACAACAGTTGAAGCTGCAGGAGCCCTGCCCTGTTTAGTATCTGGTCAAGAGGGCAGAGCTCCTGCAGCTTTAACTGTTGTGATGAAAAGGGAATTTCACCAGGTGCTGCGTGCATACAAATGACACCTGCTGAAATTCCCTCTTCATCACAACTCTTAAAGATAGAGGAGCCCTGTCCTCCTTTCCATAGGGTCACCCTAAGGTCTTCCACCTTAACTCTCCACCCTCTAGTCCAGAGGTGAAATGATGAGCAAACTGTGAGCATACCTTGGTTTTTCTGCACATTGCAGAGGGTTAGACTAGATGAGCCTTCTGGTCCCTTCCAACTCCTCAGCTCTGTGATTCTCCAGTCCAGCCCTTAGAGCAGGGGCAGACAACTCCCATCATCCCTCCCCATTGGCTATGCTGTCTAGGGCTGATGGGAGTTGTGGGCCAAAACACCTAGGCAGGATGCAAAAAAGCAAAGAGGTGCCAAAGGGAAGCTGCTTTATTTGAGCCCAAAGCGCCTTCATCAGTGGCAATCTCATCAAATGCAAATGCTGAGAACCGGCAAAGCTAGTTTACAAGGGTGGTGCCAGCCCTTCATACATGGATGAAACCCACTGGGCTTAAGTAAAGAAGTTTCCCTTTGGCTCCCCTGAGACCATGGCCGCCTTCTGCACTCCGTGACTCCCGGTGACAGCCTTCTGGATGTTGTTTGTAAAACATCTGGCTCCACTTCATTATTACATTTATATCCCAACTTTTTTCCTCCGAGGAACCCAAGGCAGCGTACATAATCCTCCTTCTCACCATGTTATCTCCACAACAACAACAATCACCCTGTGAAGTAGGCTGAGTTGAGAGTCTGTGACTAGGGTGACCCTGTGGAAAGAAGGACAGGGCTCCTGTATCTTTAACAGTTGTATAGAAATGAGAATTTCAGAAGGTGTCATTTGTAGGCACACAGCACCTGGTGAAATTCCCTCTTCAATACAACAGTTAAAGCTGCAGGAGCTATACTAGAGAGACCAGATACAAAAGAGGGCAGGGCTCCTGCAGCTGTAACTGTTGTGAAGAAGAGGGAACTTCACCAGGTGCTGCCTGCATACAAATGATACTTGCTGAAATTCCCTTTCCTATGCAACTATGAAAGATACAGGAGCCCTGCCCTCTTTTCCATACAGTTAGGGTGACCATATAAAAGGAGGACAGGGCTCCTGTCTCTTTTAACAGTTCCACAGAAAATGGAATTTCAGCAAGTATCATTTGTATGCAGGCAGCACTTGCAGGCAGCACCTGGTGAAGTTCCCTCTTCTTCACAACAGTTACAGCTGCAGGAGCCCTGCCCTCTTTTGTATCTGGTCACTCTAGTACAGCTCCTGCAGCTTTAACTGTAGTGATGAAGAGGGAATTTCACCAGGTGCTGCATGCATACAAATGACACCTGCTGAAATTCCCTTTCCTACGCAACTATGAAAGATACAGGAGCCCTGTCCTGTCCTCCTTTCCATAGGGTCACCCTATCTGTGACTGGCCCAAAGTCATCCAGTGAGCTTCCATGGCCATGTGGGGACTAGAACTCAGTTCTCCCATCTCCCAGGCCAACACTCTAACCACTACACCACCAGGGCTCTGGAGCAGTTCCTAAGGCTGCAATCCTACATGCCCTGTGTCCGGCAAGGGCGCAAGCCGACCGCCCACACAGAGGTGTGCCTTTCCTCCAAGTCAGCCCAGACAGGATCTGGGGTCCTGAGACAAAAAAAAGCACATCCCAAAGGCCAGGGGCAAGAGACGCGGCTTTCCCTTTAAGACCTGGAGGCAACTGGCTTGGCTCCTGGAGGGGCCTGAGCCGCACCCTCTCCTCCCAAAGCCCCTCCCTGCAAGGCCCCACATGGCATAAAAGGAGGCCCCTCCAGGCCACAGGCTTCTTCTGATGCTAGCCAAGGTTTCTGGCCCTGGTTTGTTGCTGAGGAGGCCTGCCATCTGGAGAGACCCCCGTCAAGCGTGCCCTGCTGGCCCCTCGCCCCAATGGGGGCTGTATTGAACCGTCTCCAGCTGCTGGTCGAAGGAGGTAAAGTGTAAGCAATCTTGCTGGCTGCCCTGTGGGGATGATGGGAGTTGTAGTCCAAACCTTCTGGAGGCCGCTGGGTTGGGGAAGGCTGGCGCTAAGCAATTGCTCCTAGCCTGTATCTATCTGGTGCTAGGGGAGAAGAGCCCCCCTTCTTCCTCTCCCTTTCAGCCTCACAACAACCCTGTGAGGTAGGTTAGGCTGAGAGTCAGGGAATGGCTCAAAGTCACCCAGGGAGTGCTCTGACCATTCTAAATGGGCTCCCAAAAGATGTGGGGCCCTGATCAGTGTTAGATATTTAATTTGTGTTTGTATGATGCCGGCTCTGGATTGGAAACACGTGAATGCGAAGTTAATTTCCAAACTCTTAGATTACTTTGCTTCATGGATTTCTTCGTAATTTTGACACACCCTGCCCCTGTGGATTGGGGAAGGGGAGGTTTAGTTTCCTCAGCCTGCCCAGGGGTTAAGCTCCATTAAGGCTGCAAACCGATATAAGCTTGCCTGGGAATGTGCCCCATTGAATAGGGCTATTATTCATTTATTCTTACATTTATATCCCGCTTCTCTCCCCCCCCCCCCCCCCCGCAAGGGACCCAAGGCAGTTTCCATAGGGCCTCCTCCTCTCCATTTTATCCTCACAACAACCCTGTGAGGGAGGTTAGGTTGAGAGTCAGGGACTGGCGCAAAGTCAGCCAGTGAGCTTCGTGGCTGAGTAGGGACTTGAACTCAGATCTCCTGAGCCCCAGTCCCACGCTCTAACCACTACACCACACTGGTTCTACTTCTGAGCAAAATTGCATAGGGTTTCAGGGCATAATGAAGTGTTTTAATACTGAAACTAGTTTAATTCATTTTAAAACTTTTGTATATCGCTTATTTATAGCTTTTAACTGTATATGTTTTGATTTTGTAAAGCCACCTTGAAGCCCAGCATTAGGCAGAATATAAATAAAGATAATAATATTAATAATAATGGTGATGTTGAGCATGTGTGCTGGGAGGTTCAGTGGAACATAACGTTGGGAGTAAACATGCGTAACACCGATTGGGGTGTTCATAAACGGAGAAAAAAGGAATCCCGTTTGGGTGACCCAGAATGGGGAATTTGGACAGGGATCTCAAATGCATCGCACCATTTTTGTCTTGGCTAAGGTGTTCACTGGTTCCTCTGGGTCCCTGGGCAACACCCCCCCCCCCACACCGGTGCCTTCCAGCTAGGTAGGATTCATAGAATCATAGACTCATAGAATCGTAGAGTTGGAAGGGGCCTGTAAGGCCATAGAGTCCAACCCCCTGCTCAATGCAGGAATCCACCTTAAAGCATTCCTGACAGATGGCTGTCCAGCTGCCTCTTGAAGGCAGCTCACCACCTCCCTAGGTCATTGGTTCCATTGTTGTATTGCTCTAACAGTCAGGACGTTTTTCCTGATGTCCAGCCGGAATCTGGCTACCTGTAACTTGAGCCCATTATTCCGTGTCCTGCATTTTGGGTTGATCGAGAAGAGATCCTCTCTCCCCTCAATCTTCTCTTCTCCAGGCTAAACATGCCCAGTTCTTTCACTCTCTCCTCATAGGGCTTTGTTTCCAGACCCCTGATCGTCCTCGTTGCCCTCCTCTGACCCCCCTCCAGCTTGTCTGCATCCTTCTTGAAGTGTGGTGCCCAGAACTGGACACAGTACTCAAGACGGGGCTAACCAGTGCTGAATAGAGGGGAACCATGACAGGTCCCATTGTCCCTAGCTGGCTGTAGTCCAATCCACCTGGAGGGCAACCAGTTGAGGGAAATGGCCACTCTGGCTGGGGAGGATGGGAGCTGTAGTCCAACCGTCTGGAGTGAGGCTGCCCTGGGATCACAGATTGGCCCTCTTTACTTCTGGATGGGAGGCAAGCAGGACTTTGCTCTCTGGGGTTCTTTAAATAGCCTTATCAGCTCATCCGCTGTGCTGCCCCCATCCTCAGAGCGCAGCTGTTCGAAGGTGCTTATTCCCTTCCTAATCCTTGTCTGGCCTCATGCAGGTTGCTGTGCTGATAAGATCCTGCTTTCCTCTGGGGCCGGCACAGCTCCGAAAAGAGCTGATTCAGGCTTTCCGGGAACGCGGCTGACCCTCGTGCCACCTTGGACTGCGTGGCCTTCCTCGCATGTGGAAAGCTAGCACGTTAGGGAGGAGGCTTGTCCTCTGGCCTTCTCCCTGTCGGGTTAAATTTCTCCCTGTGCAGCACATCTTTTGGGGTGGTGGGGGGAGGCGCTTGTCCTGAGCCAGAAAGTGCTTGAAGTGGCTCTGGGTTTATTGCTTTTTTCTATGGTGTGTCCGTCACAAATATTTCGGTGCTGCAGGGGACACCGCAAATCTCGGATGCGCAGGAGCTGGTTGCAGAGACTAAAATAGGGGTGTTGAACCTCTTTCATCTTGAGGGCCGAATTCATTTTCAGAGAAGCTCTGGGGGGGGGGTGCGTTCCAGTGGTGGGCGGGGTTGAAGCCAAAGAGGCGGGGCCAATCATGCCAGCCTATTTCACTTCAAAGCCCTTCCTACCAGTCGCTATAAGCCTTAAGCAAGGCTTTTCAAACTTTTAGAATAGGGGGAGAACACAGCACAAATGCTGGCAAGCCATTGGAAGTTGGGGGGGGGGGAAGGGGGGTCATTGGAGGAACTCCAAAGGCTCAGATTGGAACCTCAGATTTGCCCCCTCCCCGTGCCTGAGGCTCTACACCCCTGGACTAAAAGATGCAAGGGCATTTTCTGTCTGCTTAGAAGTGCTGTACTGGGGCTGCCCTTGAAGACTGTTTGGAAACTTCGGGTACTGCAGAACGCAGCTGCTAGATCACTAACTGCGACTGGGTTGTTGCATTCTTGCTATGCTAGACTCCGGTCTGTCCAGGCTGCGTTTAAAGTGTCGCTTTTAGGGCACAATCCTGTGCACGTTTAGACAGAAAAAAAGCCCTACAGGTCCTATGCTGGCTGGGGAATGCTGGGACTTGTAGGGCTTTTTTCTGTCTAAACGTGCATAGGATAACACTCTTAACCTTTTAAAGCACTTTATGGCTTAGGGTTCCGGTACTTGAAGGGTTACGTGTGTCCCTGTGTGCCCACCTGTATGTCTGTTGAAGTTTTTTTTTGAAGTGAGTAGTTACTGGAGAATGACCTGATGTCTACCTTATTCCCTCTCTCTCTGGCTTTCTCTCTCTCTCTTTCTCTTTCACACCAGGCAAAGACCTTTTTAAAAAAAAATCCGAGGTCTTTTAAATGTAATTCCATCTTGCTTGTCTGTCTTTGTGCTGCTTTTATGATTTTGTGACCTTTTAGTTTGTTACGGCTCCCCCCCCCCCCCCGGTGTGTGTGTTACTTCTCAGTTGCGTCTGTCTTGTAAAACCACCCTGGGAATAGGACTAAAGGGCAGTATAAAAACACCTCAGATTTTAACAGTTGCATAGAAAAGGGAATTTCAACAGGTGTCCTTTGTAGGCATGCAGCACCGGGTGAAATCCAGTCTTCATCACAACAGTTAAAGCTGCAGGAGCCATGCCTAGCGTGACCAGGTGCAAAAGAGGGCAGGGTTAGGGTGCTGAGTGGCTACGTAACCCCAGGGAGGGTCGGCTCCTCCAGGAGCAGGTTTGTTTAGATACAGAAGTGGCCATTGGAGGAATGAGGTCTCCTTGTGAGTAAGGGCATACCTGTGAGCAAGGCTCTGTTCATGAGTAGACCATCCCTAGGTGGCATTGTGAGCCTGCAGCTGTGCCCTGGGTGGGGCTCTGAAAACTCAGACTGAAAGGCCTTCCGTTCTCGGCACAGGTGTCTGTGCCCCAGCTCCTAGACACCAGCCGGGTATTTCCCCATCTCTTCTCTGGAGCTCCCCGTGTTTAGGGAGCTCCAGAACCAAGATGTTTTGCTGCCTGAAACGAAGTACAAGATGGTGTCCCCCATTTTGTGTACAGAAGCGAGCTGGACTGGACCCGCAGTTAAATCAACACCAGTGATCGATAGCATCTTCAGCTAGCTTAGGCGACACAGAGCAGGCTGAGTAGCATACACAGCTCCGTCCTTCAAGCCATCCCTGACATTCCCCGCCCCTCAGCACTTGTTGCCCAGGGCAAACACTTTGCTCTGCCTAAGGGTAGGGCCGGCCCTGATTGGAACCAACCCGGACTAATTCCCTAGAGTTCTGTCCTGGCATCACCGCCAGAAGGACCCTAAGGTTGTGTTCCCCTCGAGGCAGTAAGCCTGTGTGCACCAGTTGCTGGGGAACATGGGTGGGAGGGTGGTGTCGCACCATGTCCTGCTTCGTTGGTCCCTGGCCGACGGCTGGTTGGCCCCTGTGTGAACAGAGCGCTGGACTGGATGGACCCTTGGTCTGATCCAGCATGGCACTTCTTACGTTCTTATGATCCTCTTGCTGCTAAGTGCTCCTGGGGAACTTACTGACACCTACCCCATCAACGGTGTCACCGGCTACTTCGGCCTTCTCCAACCGGGAGAAGATTCAGTCTCCCCCCACCCCCACCCCGGCCGGCCATATGAGCATCTCCGCTGCTCAAGCAAGGTCTGTGGAGCGGCTGGGCTTCATCTATTCTTGGAGCAAGAAAAACGAGCGGCGCTTGCAGCCGCCTGAGCCGAGGGGGCACGGCTCGCATTTCTCGTAAGCTGCAATCTGGCCCCCAGAGGCTGAGCCGGATCAATCGTGGCTCCAAGGGGGAGCAAGGCTCTCTGGCCCATTAGCCGGCCCTCCGCCCCAAAGCTTAACAGCCTGACTTCTCCAAGGCGCCGTACGGAGTTGGCAGCTCTCCCGGTCCCTGCCCGCGAGACGGGGGAGAAGCAGGAGGGCTTCCTTGGCACTTGAGTGGCCAAAGTGCTCCACAGAGATGTTCTCTCTGCCATTTGCAGGGCAGCCATGGGACATTGCGAGCCCAGGTGGGGTGGCGGGGAGACGGCAGTGCAGGTGGGAGAGGAGGGTGGGAGGCGGGAAGCCTTTTGCCATGAGCCCCTTTCATCCAGGGGGGTCAGTCCTCTTTACGCCCGTGGGCCGGAGGCCATTTCAGAGGAGCCCTGGTGGGGGGCGGAGCCACAATCGAGTGGTGGGCGGGGCTTCAGGCCAAAGGGGGAACAGTGCCCCCAATGCCAGGGTCTTCAGCCTGAAGCTCCAACTGCCTGTAATGAAGCCTCAGGCGAGGCATTTCAGCCATAGAAATTGGGGGGGGGGGGGAACCTTGCTCAAAAGTTGGGAAAATGGCGAGGGGCGAGTGTTCGGGGGAAAGTGGGTGGGGCCACTTGGGGCCCCCAGGCTGGCTGGCTGGCTGGCTGGCTGGCTGGATTTGGCCCATGGGCCTGAGTTTCTGCAGTTCTGCTTCATTCCCAGAGCCCAAGGTGAGTGGGGAGCTGATGGGCAAGCAAGGAAGGGGTGAACAAAGCCACCCCCACCCAGTCCCTTGAGACCCAGATCCCTCCTCAGGGCGCCTATGCCATCCGCTTTTCCTGCTGTCGGCCCCCTCATGTCCTACTTGTGTCCTGCGTCATCACGTCCAGGGCTTTTGGGCGGCAGCGCAAGGACCGCTTAGACCGTGGCGGAAATTGTGGGGTTTTGTGGGACACCCTCTTCTCTGTTTCTTCAGCTCGTGAGGAGCCTTGTGGAACTAGATTTCACCCTTTCTGTGTAGGAAGAAATGTAGAAGTAGTTGATTGTTTGACAAATCGGGGGTGAGGCGTAGAGGATTGGGGTTGATAGAATATGTGCATGCTTGGGGTCTCCTGTTGCCTTCAAGACAGAAGATCCCTGTTGCCCTGAACAGGGATCTTCCTGATTCTCACAGTCTCATAGCTGCTCTTGTCGTGCCGGCTTTTGACCCTGATCCGACAATGGTTGGCCGACGGCTTCAAGTTCGCCACAAATCAAAGAAAAAGTTGGTTGTGTAACCGAACCTAAATCAGCCTTCCCCAGTCTGGCGCCCTCCAGATGCATTGGACTACAATTCCCATCACCCACCAGTCAGCTCTGGGGGATCATAGGAGTTGTAGTCCAACCCATCTGGAGGGCACCAGGTTGGAGAAGGCTGCCTTAAATCCCACTGTTCTCCACGGGGACTCGCGTTAGCTGGATTGGAACCTTTGTGCATCACTAAAACAGGGCATGCGATGTACATTAATGCCCCGTTTTCTGGCTGGAGAAGGCCTGGCTTCCAAGGTTTGGAGGACCCCAGCTGCCATCGCATGGAGTGCTTCCAGATGGAGGGCTCTATCAAAAGGCACTGTGTGTAGTAGCTTCTGCAGCTCTTTCCAAACATGCACAGGATTGCACCTTCCATGGATAATGATAGCGGATTTATGGTGAGCCCCAACTGACCAGGTTCTGCATCCCAGGGCTCCTGGCACTTCAGCAGCGGTCCAGAAGAGAGAATTTTGACAATGCCGCTTTTCTCCCCAAAACACCACTGCTGGGACGTGCGTGGCAAAATGTGCAGCCTGCGATTCCCCTTTCTAAAATGGCTATTGAAGTGACAGAGCCCCTCGTATATCGCAAGACCACGGTAGAGAATTCCCTGGGGATCATGCCAGACGGTAGAAATTGCTTCGGTGTTGGTGCTGTATTCTGCAGCTCCTTCCCAGCCGGCATTTCGGCTCCAGGCCAAGGCTTTGGGCTTCTTCCAGAAGACATCTAAGCTGCTCCAACTGGCCTTTTACGAGAACTGATTGTTCTGTTCCCTGTAATTTTAGTTGTGCCTCATATTAACCAGGAGCTGGATCCGAGTCTAAATGCGTTCCATTGGGGGGGGGGAGCAGATTTTCCCCTCCCCACAACAGCCCAACCCCTCCTATGAAAATGCCACATGATGGCTGGGTTCAGACAACACAACAAGCCAAGAATATGACCTGAGTATGGGTTGAGTGTGATTTGTCGTTGAACTGTGGATAGTTGTTGAAACATGGGGTGTGTGAACCCAGCCGCACGAACAAACTGTGGTTTGTTAAGCATGAGCAATCCTCGAAGAAAACCCCTGGTTTGTCGCTGGGGTGTGAACTGTGGGTTGTTTGTGTTTGGATCAACCATGGGTTGTTTGAATAACTGGGTTCACACAACTCAACAATCCATGCTCAACCTATACCCAACCTGTACTCTGGCTTGTCATGTTGTGTGAACCAGGTCAGAGGGTTGGAGGAACCCCGCTAACTGGAGTGAACTGTGGTGTGGAAGGACGAAGAGATCCCCTAAAATCGAGTGGGATCACTTTGAAGGAGCAGAGCCCTGCCATCCACAGAAGTTAAATCAATGTTTTCTTTGTATAATGCTTGAACAGGTTCGGTAAATTGCCTTGGAGGTCATTTTGGGGGGGGGGGGGAACTGTGTTCATAATACTAGTTAACCCTGTTGTTTTTTTAGAAATCTAGATCTTCTGACTTGGGCAGCCTTCCCAATCCTACATAAGTGGGAGATGGTTCCAGTGATGAAGGGAAAGCACTCTGTGCAAGCTCAATGACTCTCTATAAATCTCACACATTCCAGGTCCTGGCCAAGACAAAACATAACCCTTGTGAATATCCTTTTCATATGAACTTGTTCAGATGAAGAGTATTCTTTCCGGATTTGGTGGGCGATGTAACAATGAAATCTTCCAAAAGCAGGCTGGTGTTGAGCATTGACCGTTGGGAAACATTCTGCTTAATATTTACCTGCGGTGGCTGAAGAGATGATGGGAGGAGGGATTGGTGGGGATGTGTATTGGTTTTTATTTGTTTTTAATATCTCAGCTATTTTGTGGTCTTTGTATTTTATATTTATTGTTGTTTCCCACCTCGATCCGGAGGGAGAGGCGGGTTATAAAGTATTATTATTATTATTATTAGGCTGACTCCTTTCCCCACCCTGGTACCTTTCAGATGTATTGGACTGCAACTTTCATTAACCCCCACTTTGTCATGCTAGTTGGAGATGATAGGAGTTGCAGTCCCAGTCATCTAGAGAGCCCCTACTTGGAGAAAGCTGACCTAGATGACGGTTGGCCGCAGAGCTGAGCGTGGCCACCTGGCTTCAGATGTTGCCTGCCCCATATATAATGCGCAGCCTTTTGGGCTCCCGCATAGCAGGTCATGTCAATGTTTGGCATTCACAAGCCTGGCCGTCCTCCAGGGCTCTTGTGGATGAAGCAGCCCTGCAATGACTTTGCATTTCCAGTGGTAGAAAGGATCTCGAACGCTTCTGAGCACAGGGCGTTCCATTTGTTTTTTGAAGTCTGGTGTCAAATTTTAGATGGAGACGGCCTATTTTTGACAGCTGACTCCCAGCTGCCAATTGTGTCCCTTGCCGTTTTGTTTTGACGAGGGAAGCGGACGTGGGTTGGGCCACCCATTCCTTTGATTCAGAAAAGCCTGCAAGCAACGCGCAGCTGTCATAGTTGGGCACACTCTGGCCATCCCGCCCACATGACGGCATACCTGCTGGCACCCCTAGGCACAGCCCCTGCCATATACCCCCTGCCAATCCCGTTCCTCTGAGAGGGGGCTGCCCCACAGCAGTGGGAGGAGGCTGCTATAGAACTCTCCTGCCCCACCTTCAAACTCCACTGACTGCAGGGCGATCTGCTGGTTAGGGAAGACTGGCACCTAGTGACCAAAGATGATACTGCAAGCTTCAAACCCACAAACACCTCAATTAAAATTCATTAATGCTCTTAAAACACACACACACACAAATCACTCCAAAGTACAGTCCCCTAGAGTCCCTTTAGGATGCATGCCAAGGTTTGGGTATCTAGGTTTCACAGTCTTGGTATTATGACGTAGACAGACAGACACAAATCCTCCTTTATTATTATAGACAGACGATGATGATGACAGTTGTACAACACATCATAATGGGTATATGATGGGTATATCAGACTGAAGCCTAGAACATCTAAATTTGCAAGAAAGGTAGTGAGGCTTTCCCCACTTGACCCTGAAATTAGGATCTTAACCAAAGGGGAAACGCTCCGAAGCCTCCGTAGGTGTGAGCTGTAACTGGGCCCTGGCCTCCATCCCGTGACCTTGGGAGCCATTGGCTCAGCAGCTGAGGCATCATGGAACGTTACGGACATTCTGACACATTAAGGAACTTGCATCACACAAGGCCGGGGGACTGACAGGGCCGCATCCTCTCTGCAGACATGGATTGAGTGGAGAAGGCCGTAAACTCGCAGGATGGGCCAACTCTTAAGCCGTATGTATGCGGGGCAGTGTGAGTGACAAGAGGGTAGTGGGGACAGAAGGGATCACACATGAAATTGGGCCACGAATGTCTGCGGCCCCCTTCCCCAACTCGGTGGCCCCCAGATGCGCTGGACTATAACTCCCGGCGTTGTAGCCTGACACATCCCCACGGGAAGGCTCTTTTAGGGATCGCCACTCCCCCCCCCCCCCCGCTGTTGAGAGAAAAAAAACACCTTTGTTGCCTGGAAAGGCCTGCCCCATCTCCCCTCCCCACCCCACCCCACCCCAAACCAGCAAACTTGTTATCTGGAGGACAGAACTGGAGGGACCACAATACCTGACAGAACACTTCTCCTGACATGAACCTACCCGAACACTACGCTCAACAGCTAAGGTCCTCCTCCAGGTGCCAACTCCGAGGGAAGCTCAGAGGTCGGCAACAAGGGAGAGGGCCTTCTCTGTGTTGGCCCCCCAATTGTAGAACGATCTCCCCGATGAGGCCTGCTTGGCGCCAATGTTGTTATCTTTTGGGCGCTAGGTCAAGACTTTCCTCTTCTCTCAGGCAGACTTGAGCCATATCGGATGAGCTTGGGTCTGTTTTTTGTTTTTTAGGCTTATAGTTTTTTAAGTTTTCATAATGGTTTTTAATGTATTTGTATATTGTATGCTTTTGCACTTTTAATTTTTGTATATTGTTTTTAAGTGTTTTAATCTTACTTAAACTGCCCAGAGAGCTTTGGCTATGGGGCGGTATACAAATGCGATAAATAAATAAATAAATAAATTCAACTAGCTGTTGCCTGCCTGCAATCCCAGGCGTTGGCTGTTTCAAGCTTTGGATTTTAAAATCCCAATAAGCTAAGCAGGTTTAGTGTTTTTCAAAACACGCGGCCCCAAGTATTGAGAGCCTGCTCCTGGCTGGGTGTGAAGGGCTTCTCGATTAACCTTGTTTCTCCCCCATTCTCCCCATCTCTCTCTTTCTTTCTCTCCCCCCCCCCCCGTCCCGTGTCCCATTGCAGATGGCTCTCGGAACAACTCCGCCTCCTCCACCCCAAGCGGCGATGCCCTGACACCCTTGCAGAACTCCCCAGCGGTGACGCCCGGCTGCCAGGCCAACGCCCCCCTGGACCCCGCGCTCTGCGGCAAAAGTGCGACAGCTTTCCTGCCGGCAAAGCAAGAAGACCGGCCTCAGCCGGAAGGAGCCAGTTGCGACATGGCGGCGGGTGGCGCCACAGCGGGCCTCGTGGCCCTGAGCGAATGTGGCCAGGTCCTGAGGGAGCAGGCACCGAAAGCCGCCCAGGTGGTCCCCAAAGGCCTCGGGGAGCCTCACAGCGTGGACACGCTGGACACCAGGATAGTGATGGGAGAGGAGACGCAGTACCTGGCGGGGCAGGAGGATGTCGAGGGGGCTGAGCTGCAGGCCGCCCCCCCTAAATCTGGCACCTCGGAAGACAGCTCGGGCGAGGAGGAAGCGAGCGATGTGGAAGTCCAGGTCCCAGAGGCTGCGGAGGAGCCGGCCCCTCCGGTCACAAGAGGCTTGAGCCACCGCCAAGCGCGTCCATCTCTGCCCGGCCTCCTGAAGCACAGGGATCCAGAGGCGGCAGTGACGCCCTCTCTCTCTCAGGGCGAACCGATGGCTGACGTGCCTTCCCTGCCTCCCGCCCTTGCCAAAGGCCTTCCCCTGGAGTTGGCTGAGGCCCCACCCCTGCCGGTCAGGCTCCAGGGCGGCCTGGACCCGGAGCTGTACTTCACGGCTCCCTCTACCCCTACCCGGACTGTGTTTCCCCACCTCAGGCAGCCCCTGTTCTCCAAAGAGAGCCCGAGCGAAGAGCAGGCCGACACGGACAACGACAACGGCCTGGGCTCCCCGCCCACCTCGCCCTCGGGCTCCTACATCACCGCTGAGGGCGGCAGCTGGGCCTCTTCGGGCACCGCCAGCACCTCCCCCTCCTGCTCGCCCAACCTGATGGCTGAGTCGGAAGCCCTGGAGGCCTCGGCGGCTTATGGCGAGACCCTGTTGGAGCTGGAGCTGGCGGAGGGGGAGGCGGAGGGGGAGGTGACCTTCCAGGCGCTCTTTTCCAGCACTTTAGCTCACCCTTTGTTTCCCACAGAAGACGGCGGGGAAGGTGACGACGATGGGCAGACGACTCCGGAGGAAGGCGAAGGCCGGGGCTCCGAAATGGTGACCTGTCGGCCCGTCCGTCAGGTGCCGGAGCAGCCCGCTCTGTCTTCGCCAAAGAGCGGAGGCAGCCCTGAGGATGAAGCGGACCTGAGCTCTGGGACCTTGGCCCGCAAGCTCTTTGAGGAGGAGGAGGAGAAGAAGGACTTGCCTCCTTACGAAGCGGGAGCTGGAGACTCTCCCGAGGGGCTTGTGGGTTCTGAACCCGGCCCCTTGCCCCGGTCACTCGCTGCCTTCTCTGGGTCTCTGTCGGAGCTCAGCTGCGCGCCCGTGCTGAGCCCCTCCGAGGCCGGCGCGTCCGACGGGCCGCAAGCGGAGGCGCCGGCCTCCTCCCCCGACGACGGCGTGGAGAGCGCCGCGGACGAGCAGATGATTTCAGCCTTGCTCCTGCCTTTCCGCGGGAGCCTCCTCTTCGAGGCCGAGGCCGTGGAGATCACGCTGTTCCCCCAGGGGGAGTCGGTGGAGAACGACGCCCTCTACAGCGCCGAGGATGAGGACAGCGCCTCGGCCTCTTTCCTGCATTCGCTCTCGGAGACCTCCATCAACGAAGGGGTGGACGAGTCCTTTGCTTACCAGGACGACACCTCGCCTTCCTCTGATTCTGCCTCCTACAACGGAGAGGAGGACGAGCGGCTCTACAGCGTCGAGCAGTACGCGGTGGTCGCGGAAGAAGCTTGCGAAGAGCCCAAACCGGCCGGAGAAGGTGTGGAGCCGGGGCCGTCCCGCTCGGGCAGTGAGAGCGAGATGGAGACCTCGTCAGATGCTTACAACACGGACGAGGAGGACGCTGCTTCTGCCGCATGCGGGCGGCGAGTGCAGGCCCAGGGAGAGCTGGAGGGGGGAGGCTCCTTCCAGGATGAGCCCCAAGAGGAAGAGACGCCCCAGGAGGATCGAACCGGAGCTCCAAGCCCCTTTGAGACCGCAGCAGCCATCTCCAGGCAGCAAGCCGTGCTGGTTCCCCAAGATCCCCGTGATGCTTCCAGACGTTTGGGAGGCAGCAGCGTTTCTCCCATTGGTCAAGGGTGGGGGTCTCCTCTGGAGCAGGACAAGGCAGCTACTTCAGGAGTGTTGGCTCATGAGGCCAGAAGCGAAGCAGAAGAGTCTCCAAGGGGAACACCTTCCTCTCCTGCCTCCTCAGAGCACCAGTCTCTGTTGGAGGCCCAAGAGGCCTTGGAGGAACGTGGCCCCGATTCCAGAGAGTGTCTCATCGCCTGCTTTGATACAGACGAAGAGGCAGACACCCTGCCTCCTTTGGACAAGGCCACAGAGAAGCCTCAGTCGGTGGGCCAGATTATGGACAAATGGGTCGGCCAGGTTTGTGCAGGGACCGCCATACCTCTGGGATGGGATCCAAAGCCGTGTCCTGCTCGGTTTGCGGAGCCGGCGGCGAGCGAGGTGAGTGACGTGTCTGCCTTTGATATTGGTGCCAGGCTGAAAGAGTCTGAGGAACGGCTGCTCGAGCTCCTTGACCAAGACAGTGCCTCAGGAGGAGGTTCCATAGACTTGGGGAGACCGAATGAAGGGACGTTGGACCCTGTGCCAGAGAAGGAGGAGGTGCCATTTGCATCCCTCCTGGAATCATCCGAGGCGGCCATCTTGGAGCAGCCGGAAGTGATCCGAGCAGACAGCGAGCCAATGGAGGAGTGCCTTATTGCCTGCTTTGAGTCGGAAGACGAACTTGAGGAGGCCTCATCTCTCGACCAGATGAACAACAACGAGGATGGTGTGGTGGTGACATTTCCTGAGGTGAAACCCGATTCTCAGCCCCTCATGGGACTTGACGATATGCAGGAGAACGTACTTGTAGCAGCCAGCGAGGTCAATTTGGAGGCAGCAGCACCTCTGCCCCAAGAGTCTCCTCTGCCCCACACAGATGAGGAGGAGCTTGCTGAAGGCCCAAATTGGGACATGTGTGGGAGGCAGGGAGGCACAAGCGAGTCAGAGAAGGAGGCCTACACAGGACCTCTCCCCACGAAGGAGCTGGCACGAGGGCAACGTGTCATCCCCAGGCCTCTCACACCATGTTTGGAGACCGGCGAAGCCGAAAATGCCAACAGGAGAGAGGTTCAACCCGGCGAGTGTCGCCATGGGCCATCACTGCGAGAAATGGGTGCCCATTTTGAGGAAGCTGCAGAGGAAACCGTAGAGCATGCTGAGGGCCTCTTGCATCAGCTGAGGGAAGAGGCTCCTTTAGGACATGACCAGCCAAAGGAAGAGGCTGAGGTGTCGGAGGAGCAACATCAAGTGTTGTCGGATGAGGGTGACGTTGACCAGAGTTGGGAAACTCCATCAGAGGAAGAGGAGGAGGCTTCTGAACTCGATAGTGAAGAATACAGCAGAGCGGACTCGGTCGCCGAAATCCCTCCAGTAGAAGAGGCTGCTCAGCTAGGAGACCAGCTTGAAATGGGACACTTCCCTGCCGATGCCCTGGGGCTGCTGGAATCAGGAACCCTCGCAGATCAGGGAGGAGATGCCTGCTCCTTGGCCATCAAGCATCCCGACCTGCGAGACGATAACATGAATGTGTTGCAGGCTGAGAGTCGTGACACTCCTCGCGTTCCACCTTGTCTCACTGGTGGCAACGATCCACCCTTGCCCGCAAGCCCTAGCGAAGAGAAGGAAGCAAAAGAGGAGAGACAGGTTTCCACCACTGGTGAGCTGACCAGCCAAGTCGGCCACCCTGACTCTGCAGGTAGAAAAGAGGTGACCGAATGGCCCCAACTTGGGGGCCTTCAGAATCTCGAACTCCAGGCAATGACCAAAGATGTCAAGCTACTAGTTCTGCAGGGGCCGGAGGCTCGGGGTGACGCGGCATGTACAGAACTGGCTATATCTCTGCCAGCTTTGGATGGCCATCACCCTTCAGAGACCAAAGCTCGGGTCACCAAGGCTGCCCCAGGGCCTCCTCCAGTGGGAACCATCCCTGCGGCACCCTCCAGAGACAGTGACCTGCCCAGGCAACAGCCACAGGTGCCCAAGAAGACCTTTGCACAAGCTCTGCTTCAGGGTCTCCTGCCTGTTCTGGATGCTGAACTCACCTGGCCGGCAGCACCATGTTCCCCAGAGCAACCTGAGGGCTCCCCATCCTGCTCTCACACGGATTCTAGCTTCTTCACGGCTGCCGAGGATAGTTTCAGTGAGACCACTGTGCTGGCTAGATCTCCAGACTCTGAGAGGGGCGAAGAACAAGGGTGGGGCAGCCCAGGCCAGGTAGTAGAGGAGAGCCCCCCGCCTACACTAGAACCGCAGGCGGCTACGTCCAAGTTGGAGCCTCCGGTGGCTGAGACCAAAGATGTTGAGGTTGAACGCTCAGCGACACCCCTGAAGATCTCTCCAACAGAGCAGCCTTGGCAGCAGAGCACGGCCGTGTGCCTGACCTACCCTGCTCTCACCCAGACGACTTGCTCGGCCATCCCACAGCCTGCTGTGACACAAAGGCATATATCTACTGTGCTGGGCAACAGCCGACAGATCTTCTTTGCTTCTGAAGAGGAGATCTATTTGACCGAGCCCAAAGCTGCTCAACACGACCTTTCCAGTGGAGATGTACAAATGGAGCACACCAGGGCTGCAGAAGATTTGGAGACTGCAGACCTCAGTGCAGCCCTGACTGAGCCTGAAGGGGTCACTGCAGAGAGCTTACTGGCTGTCCCAAGCCAGCTTGAGCCATTGGGTGCCTTGTTGCCAAGTGCCGCTAGAGGGATGGCGTCTCCGGACGTTCTAGCGGATCAGTGGCAAATAACCAGCATGTTGCAAGGCTCTTTTGGGAACCTGAAGGAGCAGACAATGGGGGCCCCTCGCCTCATGAGTAGTCAACTCGTAGCAGAAGCACAGAGCCTACTTGGCCGCCTTAAGGAGAACGTCTTGGAGATCTCCTCCGGAGAACTCATCCCAGGCTTGTCAGGAACAAGAGATTCCGAAGAAGAGTCGGAGTCTCCGGTTTCTCCTGATGATGTTGCTGGTGGTGGTGAAGGCCAGGAGGTCTGGCAACCTTGTGAGGAAGCCATAGGCAAAGATGAATGGGAGGCAGTGGGGCGTGAAACTCCTCTGCCTGAAGCAGAGGACGTTGCCCCCGTTTCAGAGGTGGTGGAGAGGCCTGCCGGCCAGCTGGTGGCTTCAGGCTCAGAAGAAGCAGACCAGCTAGCCAAAGATGTCATCTGCTTGTCCAGTGATGAGGAGGCCGAGGCCGAGGCGGATGAGGCTGTTGGTGGAAGGACCTCTCCAGGCCTGCCAGAGGAGCTGCTGTTCTGGAGTCCGGAATCTGATGTTACGGCGGAAGGGAGAGTCAGGGAGACGCTGGAAGAGACAGGATTAGAAGATCCCACTGTGGAGGCTAGTCAAATGGAGAAGGATCAGGAGGATGAAGAAGGACCAATTCCCTCAAAGAATCTATCTGAAAGCATGAGAGCCCCCTGGTTGCCCACGGACTCCGCCAGCCCTTGGCCACAGACTCCTCGACCATCGAGAGCCCCATCCCAAGGGTCTCTTGCTGCTCCTTTGCATCTGGAGCAACCCCCACCTCACCTCTTAGAGGGGGCTCCCATCTCCCCACCTCCTTCTCCACCATCCGAGCCCCCAGAAGTGCCTCCTGTTTCACCCTTGCTGCTGCCATCGCCTCTGTCCGAGGGCCATGTCCTGGGTCCAGCTTCTACCTCGTGGCTTCCCGCTTCTACGGCGAGCCCTGATGAGGGACACGCTCCTTCCAAAGAGACCCTGTTCCTCCTGCGGGACTCCAGAAAACCTCTCATGGAAGGTAAGGCTGCCTTTCCCTGTCCCCCGTCTGAATCAAAGTATGCAGGTGTCTTCCGCAAGCTGCTAGATCTGTATGTGTCCAGGTAGCATGGTTGTACCCCCCCCCCCGCTCCCTGGCACAACCCCCCAGGGCTAGCCTTTCCCAACCTGATGCCCTCCAAATGTTTTGAACTTCAAACCCCATTAGCCCTAGCCAGCATGACCAACGGTCAGGAATGCTGGGTTGCATTATGTATATAAGCGCCTGTTGAGACAACACGATAAACCATGGTTAGGGCCGCTAACCCTTTTGCCACAAGTGATTAGTGAGCATGATGAGTGTGACCCAGAGGACCTTCTCTTCTGCTGTTCCCAGACTGTGGAATGGCCTGCCGGAGGAGATTCGACAAATTAGCAATCTTCATGAATTTAAGAGAGCCATGAAGACTGATCTCTTCCAGCAGAACTACCCAGTTGAATTTTAAGATGTTTTTAAGGATGTGTTAGTTTTTATTTCTAAGATTTTATCTATGTTGTGGTTCTTGTGTTTTTATATTTATTGTTGTTCCCCGCCTCGATCCGGAGGGAGAGGCGGGTTATAAATAAATAAATAAATAAATAAATAAATTATTATTATTATTGTTATTGTTAAACCGTGGTTATTTAGCCACCATGGTTAGGAAAAATGCCGTACACATGACACGCTAAGGCATCATGGTTAGTGCAAAACTCTTAACCATCATGGCTTAGCGTGTTGCCTGAACAGGGCCAATCTATGTTAAAATTCCTCTCTTGAAATATTTACATTGGAAGGTGTGATAAAAGTGAACGTGCCCCCACCTGTGTGTGGTGATGCATCCGACTTTCAGGTTTCTCCTCCAGAAGCCCGCTCTCTGACGAAGCTATGGCTTCCCCTCTCGTCTCTTGCGGGCCGTTGGGCTCAGCCATAAGGGTGTCTTGGGGGCATCTGCTCCCCTTGCTGCTCCATTCCTCCCCCTCCCCACTGAGCTCTGTAGGGTGCCTTTGTTCCCTCCTGGCCTCGCCCCCCTACTTGACTCCCTTTTTTTATTCTGTAAAACTACGCCTGCATCCATGATGCTGCCTAAATGGTACTGGGCACCGACTAGCATCCTAGCAAGTGTGTTGAGCGTGGCTCAGGCATATCCACTTTAGGGGGGGCTGAGGAATTTTGAGACTAGGCGGAGGTCAGGTGACATCAGATGGTCAGCAACGCCCGATACCCCTTCAGCCATAAACAGGCTCTCATCCAAGTTTTTCAAGGTGTTTTCAGAGCCACGCGGAGTCCCTGAAGGCTCGCGGGCAATTCCTGGCTTCCATCTTCAGGCGTTATGTCTGACTCTCGAGGGGAGGCCCGTGGTTGGCACCGACTGAGATCACCCCCCCCCCCCATACCTATGTGACTTGGAGGGAAATGCGGTGGGGAAGATGCATATCGCACGCACCCCAAACCGTGCCCCTGACCTGCTTCTTTCCTCAGCCCTCGAAACCCCCAGGTCTTCGGCGCCCTGCCAACCCGACCCGCTTCCCGGTAGCAAAGATTCCAGAGGCCGGAACCGGTTGCCCGGCAACAAAGATTCCCGAGGCAAGGACTCCATCTCCACGGGAGAGAAGCGAGCCGATCGGGGGTCCGTCCAGCTGGAGTTGTCCTCCTCCTCCAGCGAAAGGGAGCTGTCGTACCGCTGCCCGGAGATCGAGAACCTGAGGGAAGCGGCTGGCATGCTGCTCTTGGAAGAGAAGAAGCCCCCGGCAGGCAAGAGGGGCCAGGAGGAGGCCAACCATAAAGGTGACTGCTCCTTCGGCCTCTGCCGCGCCCGGTTGGATCCAGGCGGGCGTCCTCCCTCGGGGGAGTTGGGCCAACGGGGGCGTCCCCATGGCCGGCCGGAGCTTCTGCTGCCATGGAGCCGTGGCCGGTGCGGCTGCCCTGGTGGCGCTGCAGGCCGCAGCCTCTCCCTCGTGCCCCCTGGCAGGGGTGGGAGCCCTGCGGATCTTTGGCTCTGATCTCACATCGGCCGAGATGCTCTGCCTGATGCCGGCGTAGGGCAGGCCTGTGGAAGGTCCGGCTGTGGGCCAAATCCAGCTCTCCTGGATCCCCAATCTATCCCCCCAGGGTGCTCGAAGTGGCCACGCCCCCCTTCTTCAACCATCATTCGGTGGCTTCCCAGCTTTTTCACGTTTTACCCCCTAATTCTGAAAAGCGGAAATCCCTCTCTCGTGGCTTAGTTACCAGCAGTGAGAGCTTTAAGCTAAAGTCTCCTGGTCTTTTAGTCCTATCCCCATTTGCCTTTTGCCCCCCCCCCCCCCGCCGAGAGCTTCCCTGAAATTGAATTTGTCCCCCGGGCTGAAAGAGGTTCAACACCCTTGACTTTGGGCAGTGCATTATGGGAAATATCAGTTGGCGGTTGCTTGGTGCCTCACAGAGTCTAAAGGAGCTGCCGGCAGGGTAGTGCTCCTGGGGAGGGAGGCAGGCAGGCAAGCCGTAGCAGCTGGTGGCAGCTGTGCAGGTTTGGGGCCTGGTGGGCGTGGGGCGGTGGTCCTGGTGGGGTTCAGCTGGGGTTCATGGCCCCCAGCAGCTGCCCCCATATGACAAGTGCAGGTGCCAGGCCTGGGGGCGCTCTGGGAATGGATATTGAGGTTGTAGGAGTGAAAGCGTGGGTCAGATCCGGAACGAGTGCCGCGTTTGCTGTGGCATCCTCATTTCTTACCTACCTTTTCAGAAGTGCCCTTCAGTCTTGCGCCCCAAAAGATCGAAAGATTTTGTTTGCAGATTGAGGGTTCATTTGGTCATGGTTAGATCTGTAGTAGGGACATTATTTCCTCGTTGCATTTTTTCCTGGAAACTTCGCCCTGATCATGGCCCACTGGAAAACATTGCTCACCCTTACCCCCCCCCCCCCCCGGTGAGTCACTGATCTGAGGTGTGGCTCCCATGGTGACTGAGGCTTATGGGACTTGTCGTCCAACACATCTGGAACGCGCCAGGTTGGCGAAGGCTGGCCTGTGACAACCTTCAGCGCTCTGTGTGCAATACGTTGTCTTAATCTTAAGAGTCTCTTTAGAGTTTCTCCCTGGCGATTAAAAAAAAGAGAGAGAGAGAAAGAAATGTTCTCTCGCATGCACGACGAGTGCACGCAAAGCTCAATTGTGGTCCAAATGTAATATCTGAAAACGGTGGCAGTTAAAGTGAATATAATGAGGAAGGCTGTTAATGGCAAGATGGATTTAAGTGCACTGCAGTAGCATCCTTGAAGCCGCAGGGGGTGGGGCGAGGGTGGGCGGACGACTTCTGGCTCTCCAGATGTTGACACCATCATCCCTCACCATCGGCTGCACTAGGTAGGGTGGACCAAATTGCTGGCCAAATCACCTGATGGGCTACAAGTTGCCCGCTCTTTCATTAAGTCCTAATTGGGGCTGCCCTAAAGGAAGGACCGCTTGCATCATTATGCATGGTTTTCCCCTCCCTTCAGGAACAAATTGCAGCTTTGGGCTGGGTGATTTTGACTAGAAAAATGCCATGGGGGGTGGCAATTTGGACCAGGAAAATGGCATAGAGTGAAAGGGTCAAAGCCCTCCCTCTCCCCCAATGCCGTGGGTCTGCTTTGATTGGTGGCTTCCTTGGCTGCATTTGCCTCTCAGGTTGGCGGAGGGAAGAATGCAAGCGATCCAAATCCCGGCCCTCCTGACGGCATGTCTGGTTTGTCCCCCGAGTAGCCGTGGGGAGGCTGTGCTGATGACTCCTTTCTGTCAACATGCTTGGCTCTGGCGAGGCAGCTGCTTTAGGAATGCTGGGGAGGGGGAGGCCTTATCCGGATGTTGGTGCCGGAGGGCATCTTTCTCAGTGCTGAGACAAACGCAAGGAGAGCAGGTCTCGGCTGGGCTGGGCTGGAGAGGCAGTCGGCAACAGGCAGAGCTGCCCAAATCTTTTTATTCCCCCTCTATATTTCTACAAACCGTCCGTCCGTGTTTGCACAGAGACGCAGTAGAATGGGCACCAGCAAAATCTTGGGCCCAGAAAATTCCCAAGCACCGGGGCTTTCCATTAACCAGAGCAGAAGCCGCGTGGCTTGGATCAATGACGCAGGTGCCAATCATATGCGGTGTTGCCTGGGAGGCAATAATTTATTTATTACCCGCCTCGCCCTCTGGATTGATACAATATAAATCAAATACATAAAACAGATTAAAAGAGCATAGAAAGCCGATACAATATTAACATAACAATCACGACGACATACAATTCTTAGGTTTAAAATTCATCTGGGTAGGGCTGCTGGAAGAGATTAGTCTTTATGGCTGTCTTAAACTTGGAGAGAGTATTAAGTTGGCGAATCTCTTCCGGCAGTGGCCATTCCACAGTCTGGGGGAGGCAGAAGGCTGGCACCCCAATCCTAGGCATGTTGACTCGAACGCAAGCTTTCCCAGTGTTCCATGGGGTTTACTCTGAGCCAAATTCAAAGTGTTGGTGTTGACTTTTAAAGCCCTAAATGGCTTAGGACCAGGGTATCTAAAGGAATGCCTCTTCCCATATAGGCTCATAGAATAATAGAGTTGGAAGGAGCCTATAAGGCCATCGAGTCCAACCCCCTGCTCAGTGCAGGAGTCCATCTTAACGCATCCCTGACAGGTGGCTGTCCAGCTGCCTCTTGAAGGCCTCTAATGTGGGATTGCCCACGACCTCCCTAGGTCATGGGTTCCACTGTCGTACTGCTCTAACAGTCAGGAAGTTTTTCCTGATGTCCAGCTGGAATCTGCCTTCCTGTACTGTGAGCCCATTATTCCACGTCCTGCACCCTGGGGTGATGGAGAAGAGATCCTGGCCCTTCTCTGTGTGACAACCTTTCAAGTCTTTGAAGAGCGCTATCATGTCTCCCCTCAGTCTTCTCTTCTCCAGGCTAAACATGCCCAGTTCTTTCAGTCTCCCCTCGTGGGGCTTTGTTTCCAGACCCCTGATCATCCTCTTTGCCCTCTTCCGAACCCCCTGCCAGCTTGTCTGCATCCTTCTTGAAGTGTGGTGCCCAGAACTGGACGCAGGACTCAAGATGAGACCCAAGCAGTCCCAAATAGAGGGGCCTCAGTTGTGGTCCCCCACTTATGGAATGAACTCCCCAAGAAGCTCACCTGGTGTCTACTTCATTACCTTTTTAGTGGCAGCCAAAGACCTTTCTTTTCTCCCAGGCATTTTAGAGATCTACCTCTAGATTTTTCTGGCTGTTTTTATCAATTCCTCTGCTGTTCGTTGTTTTTCATTCTACTGTATTTTATTCTTTGAAATATTTGTATTGTACTGCATTTATTTTATTTTGGACTGTTTCTATGGCTTTTCACTGTTTGTAGTCCATCCAGAGAATGATAGTTATTCGATAGATTACCACCCTATTTTAAAATGTTTATATGCTCAGGCATTTTTGGATGCTTGGACTGGTTCTGTACTCTGATATTTGCATGCTGTATTTTTAAGTGGATTTTGTATTATTGTTGTTGCTGTTGTTCTTGTAAACCATTCTGGAATCACTACTTGATGAAAGGCAATTTAAGTCTTAATACAAATAATTTTTTTGAACAAAATTCCTCTGTGAATTGGAGCCGTATCTGCTTCAGAAGCACAGAACCAAAAGGGAGTGTAAAGGAAGGAGGGTTTTAAAAATAGTCTAAAATCTGGGACGTTTGGAGCACGACTTCAGTAATGGCCTTCCTCTCTCTCTGTCTCTTCCAGGATCTTCTAATGACTCAGAAAGCAATGAAGGGTCAATCCCTGAACTGGAAGAGCCGGAGGTTTCAGAACCACGAACAGCACAGACACAGGTATTGCGCTTTGAGAGGAAAAAAGGCTGATCCTAGAAGCCAAGGAAGTATGAAGGGAAATGCAGGGCGAAGGTCTCAGGTTCGATTCCCGACAGAGATGATGCTAGCCGCTTAAAAGATTACGCAGAACACAAATCTGCATAAAATCTGCAGATGTCAATTTATATCTATACATGCAAACTTAGAAATCTTTATTCACTGGGCTTTATTGTAATTCCTCAGAAAGCAAAGCCTTCTCCAAATCGGCTCAAGCAAAATAAATTCTTCTATTAGTTTGAATCCTGCTCCGGATCACCTGAAACCAGGAGTTCCTCTTCAATTATATCTCTTCAATTATCTTCCTCTTCAGTTATCTTAATTTTTCTCTCTCTCTGTCCTTTAGACCACTTCTTTCTCGTTCCGTCTTAGAAGACAATTGCCCCCCTGGCCCTCTGCAGTGAAGCTTAGGAAAAAAGCCTGCACTGACACCAGTGGAAGGGTTCCCCCCCCCAAGTTTAATTGTCATGCAGGGAGGGGGCTTTGGGGGGACGAGTTTGCTCCCTGCGTTGCATTTCAAGTTAGAAAGCAATCTTCCATTGGCCTCAATGGACACTCAGAGCTCTGGGAAATAGGTCGGGTGCCCTGGGAAATAGGATCAGGACCAGGCCCCCTGGCTGAACAGCGGCCCCAATCCCTGGAGCATCTCCAGAGAGGGCAAGGAAACCCCCTAGAGCTTCTGCTGCCAGCTGGTGTTGACAGTACCGGGCTAGATAGAGCATGGATCAGACCCGATGTTGGGCAGCTTCTAGTGTTCCTGTGTGAAGTTTCTCACCTCAGGAGTCTGGGAGAAAACATCAGCCTCCCCCCACCCCCCAAAATGTAGTGGAGTGGGCTGTCTTTACCCTTGGGAAGGTGGTGCTCTGAAAGAGCAAAGGGGGGACCGTAGGGCGGCCGCTGTGCCTTTTGGTCTGAAACTGAAGCGCTGCTGAAAAGGCTGCCAGTTTCACTGTGGCTCAGGGCTCCTTCCTGCATCTTCCAGGCACAACTCACGCACTCCTTGGGGACTGGCGAAGAATCCATCAGCAAAGCCAAGCAGAGTCGGAGCGAGAAGAAAGCGCGTAAGGTCGGTATATAAAGTCATCCGCGTGGCCAGACGCCCCAGCCCAAAACCACTCCCGGGCCCCTCTTCTACCACCCGGTATTTCCCGAAACGGTATGCTGAGGCACAGTACCATCCCATGAGAGAGTACTGCTGGCGTGTTCTGTCTATGGGTCGAATGGCCGAAGACACCCAAGAGCACCCATTGAGAGCCAATGGGCACCTGTAGTGTCTCTGAACCAGTACACACACCATAACTCTTTGACATCTGTCCGGGTGGCCAAATCACCTGCCCACAGCAGACACAGCAGAGTTTCCTGGCCTCGGAAGGGGCTGCCTCTTGATTACCTTATACCTTGAACAAGGCTGATTAACATAGACAACAACTCCCAGCATCCCCCAGCCAGAATGGCTGTGTGGGGGATGCTTGGGGGTTGGAGTTCAACATACGTGGAGGGCACCAGGTTGGGGAAGGCTGCTTTGGGTAGGGACGGGAATCCGCAACACTCAAGACCCCCTGAAGTTCCTCACATTCCATCTCGAAGCTCATTCTGACTCAAGTCCATATCCGATTGTGAGCTTTGATTTTTTTTTTTTTTAGCATGGAAATCCATGCATTTTTTTTGTCCATATTTCCCAAAATTATGCATCAATCATGCACGTCTTTGAAATGTACACATTCTTCTCCCCTTGATTAAAGCACATTCCCTCCCAATACATTTTTTTCCAAAACGGCCTATATTTTTTAAAAATACATCCCCCCCTTCCCCAAATATATGCACTTCTTCAAATGCATTTTTTTTGGGGGGGGGGGGGTCCGTGAATCATGGTGCAAGTTCAGAAATGTACAGACTTCGACTACAGATTGCATCTGAGTCTGTGTTTGGTTCAGAAGGTAAATCCACATCAAAAGCAAACTGAAAGGAATTTCTCATACACCCCTAGCTTTGGAGTATAAAAAAGAAGCATGCACCCAGTTTTTTGTGGGTTTTTTTTGGAAAAACAACACAAAATCTGTTCCACACAAGCATAAATCCACTTCTATAAAATGGTGAAAACATCCAAGACAAATATTGAGTAAATCCGTATAAAATCATTTGTCATGTTATAGTATCATCACCCTTACCACGAGAAAAAAATCTAATTTTGTTCATGTCAACCAATATTGTATGAAAAGGCCCCAAATATCAAAAGATCTTTTGATCTACATTTCTGTTTCCGGTTTAGCCACAGTCAATGTGCCTCCAGTTTTGGCTCTGACATTTTTGGGAAATGGTCTTCCTCTTGCTCTCATAGAGTGGCTGAATTTAGAGTCCGATAAAAAAATGAGAGCCAGGCTCTGGTGCCATAACCTTTAATAACTTCTTCAATCTGCTCTCTGTGTTTTGGAAATACATCCTTCATCAGGAGCTACATGAAAAGCAAGGATGACTACAAATTAGACAAGCAACAACTTAAAGATAAAACGTAAAACAGCTTGAGATTAAACACAAAACAACACCCGTATCAGATAATAAATAACCTTTTAAAATCCTTTGCTAACATCAAACCCTTTAACTAAACATTTATACATTCACCCAGAAACGAATGAACTGATCTGAGGAAAAACACACTTTACTGCAATTTCGCGGTCATTAGCACAATATTAAAACAACAAAAGCTAAATGCAAAAGGAAACCGTTCTCGGCTTGTTGGGCGTCCCCAACTGTTTCATAGCGCCAGAGCCTAGCTCTCTTTTTTTTAATCGGTTTGGTGGTGCTTTTCTCCCTCTACTTTATACCTGAATTTAGAGTCCATCCGTGAATTGAGTCCCTCCCTCCCTGCTCCGCCTGGGGCGATCACTGCATGCTCTCTCCCCAACCCTCCCACAACCACAACAGTTGATGCTAGGTGTTAATTTACTGGCTGGACAATAGCAACATGCACACATCTGGTGTGTGTGTTCTTGATTTGGCAGTCCAGGTTAGATTTGACCCCAAGACCGGCAGTTGCTGAGCAGCAACATGAGAAGTTCTTGGGATATTCTCAGGGAGCGGGTAGACTTTCTCGGTCACAGCTCCTTGAAGATCTGGATGAGATCGCCCTGAGAGATGGGGCAGATCAGGGCCTGTTTAAGGCATGCGTGCATTCGCCACCGGCTTTGGGGATTAGCTGTGCTTACGACACATGATCAGGGGCAGCCTCCGGCTTTTCAGGGGGGGCGAGGAGGAGAGAGGCGTTGGGGCTTGACCACCATCTGCCCTGCTCTGGAATTGGGATGGGGGGGGTCACGTCTGGGCCTCACTTTCATACCTGTTTCTAGAGCTTGTAGTGGGGCCAGGATTTTTCTTGGAGGGGTTCTTAAGACACCCTGCTCAGCTCTCCACACTGAAGGTTGTGGCTTATCCGGTAGGGCCTGGATGGAGTGGTGATCCCTTAAAAGTAAGCCCCTGTTCGCTTCTAGGCTTTGGAAGGAATTGACTGGGAACCTCCAGGACCAGTCCTCATTTGTGAGAACTTCAGTGCCCCCCGACTTCACCAGCACCAAGCGTAGGAAGCTCTCTTGAGTTAGCCGGTAGCTAGAGGGGGATACTTTAAGGCAAGCTTCCAAAACCCAGCGCCCTTCAGATAAATTGGACTACAATCCCATTATTCCCAGCCCTTGTGGGGATGATGGGAGCTGCAGTCCCCATGCCTCTGGAGGGCACTTCTTTAAGACACAGCTGAAATGCTTCCTTGGCAGGCAGCCTAGTTTCCCTAGATGGAAGGGCAGACAAATGGCTCGCGTCGACAGCTAAATGGGCTCCGATTTTTTCTCCCTGTCCAGCGCTCCGCCTTCGCCTTCTTCCTAAGCCGGGTGGGGAACATGTGGCCTCCCAGGTGTCGTTGGACTGCAACTTCATGAGCCTGAGCCGGTGTAGCCAGCGGTGAGGCATGCTGGAAATTGCAGTCCAACAACTTTTGGAGGGCCGCACATTCCCCATCCCAAGAGAAGACAGGCTCCCCTTAGTGCTTCCGACTTCCCTGCCTCGGACGAGGCTTTCTGGTCCTAACGAGCTGGCGTGTCCTTCCCTTCCAGGCCATGTCCAAGCTTGGCCTGCGGCAAATCCATGGCGTCACCAGGATCACGATCCGCAAATCCAAGAACATCTTGTTTGTGATCACCAAGCCGGATGTCTTCAAAAGCCCGGCTTCGGACATCTACATAGTCTTTGGAGAAGCCAAAGTAAGTGGGGTGGGGGGTAGGGGCATATGCTGTAGCTAATGGGCAAGGACCCTTGGATGGGGGGAGGGGAGGCATCTGATCACCCCTTATCCACTGGGGAAAAGACTAGAAGTTGCTTTTGTGTCAGGGAAAGTCAGTCCGAGCAACAGATGCAGAATTACGACTGAAATCTCACTGTAAAATGACTAGGAAGCACGGGTGTTGAACCTCTTTCAGCCCGAGGGCCGAATTCAATTTCAGGGAAGCTCTCAGGGGCCGCCTTCCAGTGGTGGGTGGGGGGGTCAAAGGCAAAGGGGCAGGGGCAGAAACACCCCAAACTCCAGCCTATTTTAGCTTACTGCCAGTAACAGCCTTAAGAAAGGCTTTTCAGCTTTTTAGAATGGGAGGGGAAAGCTGCACAATGATCAGAGGAAGGGGATTGGGCCTGGGGAAAGGGGTGTGGTTGTCTGGGGACCCCAGGGCAGCTGGGTTTGGCCCATGGGCCTAAGGTTCAACACCCCTGCTATCAACCCAGCTATTGGAGAGGAGGCAGAAAATCTCCTTCAAGGGCGTGGCTTGGATCCAGGATCTGCCTTCTGTGGTCAGGAGGGCTCAGTTCATGGAAGGTTTCCCAAATGCATGCGCATCACAGCTCAGACCATTCTGCTTGCCCCGAGAGGCAAGGGGA
This sequence comes from Anniella stebbinsi, assembly GCA_029215795.1. Classification (NCBI taxonomy): domain Eukaryota; kingdom Metazoa; phylum Chordata; class Lepidosauria; order Squamata; family Anniellidae; genus Anniella; species Anniella stebbinsi. The sequence goes on from JARDYH010000002.1 coordinate 236,792,739, forward strand.
CGTGGGCCGGCCCTCACAGCTCCCCCCCATCTGCCCCCCCTGCAGATTGAAGACCTCTCGCAGCAGGTTCACAAGGCCGCGGCGGAGAAGTTCAAGGTCCCTGTGGAGCACTCGCCGCTGATCACGGAAGCCGCCCCCACCCTCACGATCAAGGAGGAGAGCGAGGAGGAAGAGGAGGTATGGGCTGCCAGGACAGGGAGGAGAAGGGCTGGTGGGCTGGTGGGTTGGTTGGGGAAAGAGCACGGGGCCAATCTCCCGATAACGCAATGGCAGGCAACCCTGGTGGGGGCATGGGGAGGATCATCGAAGCCCCCCACTCTGCTCAGGAAGTGGGGAGAGCTTCACTCCTCAGCTTGGGCCGTTGGTTAGGGTGGCTCGGCTGCATGCTGGCTGGCTTCCCCCTAACCTGAGAAAGCCAATGTGCCAGATCTCTGGCCGAAACCTTTGAGTGGTTTGGCTGGTGGCCCCGGGACATTGGGGGGCACAGCCGTGCCCTTTGGCATGCCAGCGTCCCGGCATTCAACTGGCGACCCGATGATGGAAGCCAGCACCTGTTCCTCAGATGGGTTTGGAAGAGGAGAACCAGCAATGTCCTCAATCTCCAGGTGCAGGATTACCCCCCTGCCCAGCCTGGCTCCTCGAAGGGCAGTGAGGACCCCTCTGGATCCCTTGGTCTGGGATGGGTGTCCTCTTTTCACCAAGGGGGGGTTATTTCAGGGAGACCCCAAAGAGCCATGCGGATGGAGCTCCTTGTGAATTCGGACTCCCACGTCTGAGCATCTCCTCTTTGATGTGCCCTGTGCCAACATTGGCCCAGCTTCAGGGCCACCTCTTGGTGCTGAGGAGCTCCTCACCCCGCCCACCCACCCACCCACCCCCTGTTCATTCCATAGGCTGAGCTAACCCAGATGGCCCTCGGCTCCCACAATAAAATGCCGGGGGGGGGACTTTTGTTGGGGGGTGGGGGTGGCAACGCACAAGGAGGAGCTTGTGCCGCTCGCGCCCGAGCTGGGACCTTGGTCCTTGGTCCACTGCTACCGCTTCTTCTCCAGGTGGACGAAACGGGTCTGGAGGTGAGGGACATCGAGCTGGTCATGGCTCAGGCCAACGTGTCACGTCCCAAGGCGGTGCGGGCCCTCCGGCACAACAACAACGACATCGTCAACGCCATCATGGTGAGTCCTGTGGCCGGGGGGGGGGGGGGGTGCAGAGCTCCACCTGATGAGAACTTGGGGGCCTGCTGGTGACAGAACAGGTGCGGAGAACACCTCTGCCTGGCGCCTCCTCTTCCTCCCTTTAGGGTCCGTTTCCCCTTGATCATTTCTGTGCTGCTTGAAGGCTACGTCTGATCTGGCTGTAGTTGCGCATGCCTTCGTTGCTGCCCCTCTGGGTTGCTGTCACACGCTCTACATGGGGCTGCCTTTGAAAAGCATTCAGACCCTTCAGCCGGTCCAGAATGCTGCAGTCAGACTGTGGACCGGGGCTGGTTAGGGAGCAGGTGACTCCCTTGTTACAACAGCTCCATTGGCTTCCGTCTGTTTCCGGGCAGAATTCAAAGTGCTGGTTACGTCCATAAGTCAATTCCACAGAGCAGCCTTTTCCAACCTGGCGCCCTCCAGATGTGTTAGACTGCAACTCCCATCATCCCCAGCCAGTTGGGATGCTGGCTGGGAATGCTGGGGGCTGTTGTCAATACAGGTTTGAGTAGGCTGCTCTGTGGGGTAAGTAAGGACTCTTCTGGTACTGTCGACTTGGCTTCCAAAATTTAAAATCAATTCATTCAGATATATTAAAACATTTAAACAGAGCAATTGATTATACAGAATGATAAAAATGCTGAGTGAATACTCCTTCAACAATTATTAAGACAATTATCTCTGTATAATTAAAACAGAAGAAGGGCCAAACGCGTTTCGACGAATCGTCGTCTTCGGTGGCCTCCGGCACAAGCTGATATACTAGACTTGATATATATAAAAGAACAGATATCTTGAGTCTGGGGCTGACTATCAATATCCCTAGAATAGGACAGTTTGTATCACTCCCCCAAGACACGAAACCTGCAGAAAGTGCTCACAGACTAAAAGGTGCTATCCTTAACCAATATCAAATGCTCACAGACTATAACAGTGACAGTGAGATAGTGATTTTTGGCTTGAGAAACGGAGGCTGTTATAGTCTGTGAGCATTTGCTGCAGGTTTCACTGTCTTGGGGGAGTGATACAAACTGTCCGATTCTAGGGATATTGATTTTTGCTTGCTTGCTAGATGAGTGCATGAAATGACTCCATTGAAAAGCATCGCGTTTGAATTAATGGGAGGTGTCAATGCCAGGGATCAAATAGAAGTTGGATAAATTCCTGCAGGGGAAGGCTACCAATGGCTTCTAGTCCTGATGGGTGTGTGCTACCTCCAGTATCAGAGGCAGTAGGCCTATGTGCACCGGTTCCCAGGGATCATAAGCAGGAGGGTGCTGTTGCACCCATGTCCTGCTTTGTTGGTCCCTGGTCGATGGCTGGTTGGTCACTGTGTGAACAGACCGCTGGACTGGATGGACCCTTGGCCTGATCCAGCAACAGGCCTCTTCTGATGTTCAGAACATCAGCATCCTCCTGCCCATGTTCCCCAGGAACCGGTGTACATAGGCAGACTGCCTGTTATACTGGAGGTAGCATTCAGCCAACAGGACTAGTAGCTATTGGCTTCTGCTTGCTTGCTAACTGCTGGCAGGTTTCCATGGGCAGCTGGTTGGTCACTGTGTGAACAGACCGCTGGACTGGATGGACCCTTGGCCTGATCCAGCAACAGGCCTCTTCTGATGTTCAGAACATCAGCATCCTCCTACCCATGTTCCCCAGGAACCGGTGTACATAGGCAGACTGCCTGTTATACTGGAGGTAGCATTCAGCCAACAGGACTAGTAGCTATTGGCTTCTGCTTGCTTGCTAACTGCTGGCAGGTTTCCGTGGGCAGCTGGTTGGTCACTGTGTGAACAGAACGCTGGACTAGATGGACCACTGGTGTGATCCAGCCTCAAGACTCTTCTGACGTTCTTTTGCTTCCTTCCTCTTTTTCATACAGGAACTGACTATGTAGCGACCGGCTGACAATCCTCTTCCCTGCCCAGCCTCTGCCTCCCCGTCTGTATAGATGCACAGTTGCCCATATCGAATCCAGCTGTTATTCGTTAGGACTGCAAATAATTAGTCCCAACTATTCTGCAATGATAATGCTGCTCAATAAAAACGGTATATTCACTTGAACTGCACGTAGCCTTCGGACTCCTCCTTTCTTGTGTGGTATCCGTGGTGTGTGAATTGCTACTTGAGATGCGTCCCCTCCCTGGCGGGGGCTGAAGTACTTGACTTGCCGAGAAGGCAGAGTAAAAATAATCTGATTCCCTCCATGGGTGGGGACAGAACGAAAGACGCCTGGCAGTCCGCAAAACACAGGCCTGGTGGTTTTAACGAAATTTGCAAATTGCTAGTGCCAGGTTGGGGAAGGCTTTAGACTGAAGCGCTGGGCTAAAAACAACAGAATGGAATTTAATAGGGATAAATGCCAAGTTCTACACCTAGGAAAAATAAACCAAATGCACAGTTACAAGATGGGGGATACTTGGCTCAGCAATCCTACAAGCAAGAAAGATCTTGTGATTGTTGTAGATCACAAGCTGAAAATGAGCCAACCGTGTGATGTGGCTGCAAAGAAAGCAAATGCTATTTTGGGCTGCCTTAATAGAAGTATAGCTTCCAAATTGCGTGAAGTACTGGTTCCCCTCTATTCAGCACTGGTTAGGCCCCATCTTGAGTATTGCATCCAGTTCTGGGCACCACACTTCAAGGAGGATGCAGACAAGCTGGAGCATGTTCAGAGGAGGGCAACGAGGATGATCGGGGTTCTGGAAACAAAGCCCGATGAGGAGAGATTGAAAGAACTGGACATGTTTAGCCTGGAGAAGAGAAGACTGAGGGAAGATATGATAGCACTCTTCAAGTCTTTGAAAGGTTGTCACACGGAGGAGGGCCACAATCTCTTCTTGATCATTCCAGTGTGCAGGATGCAGAATAATGGGCTCAAGTTGCAGGAAGCCAGATTCCGGCTGGACATCAGGAAATACTTCCTGACGGTTAGAGCAGTACAACGGAACCAATGACCCAGGGAGGTCATAGGCTCTCCCACATTAGAGGCCTTCAAGAGGTAGCTGGACAACCATCTGTCAGGGATGCTTTAATGCAGATTCCTGCACTGAGCAGGGGGTTGGACTAGATGGCCTTAGAGACCCCTTCCAACTCTACTCTTCTATAATTTGATTTATTGTTATCCTTGCTATTTAGAAGTGGCTCAGATTATGCTCTTCCTATGTTGTGCTTTGGAGGTGCTGCCGCCGCCGCCCACCTCTCCTTGCGTGAGAATTGCAGCATGCGCTTAGACCCAAGGCAGGCCGCTTTCTTCTCTGTTCCCAGGCCAGGGAGAAGCTCCAAGACTCCGCTGCTAGCCTGCCTTTGGCAGCAGCCCTGCTCTTCTTCCCTCTGCCATACTACACCCCCTCTAGATGGATTCCGTTTGACGCCTGTTCCTCCGATTATGCGCATCTTCTCGGAAGCGCTTTATCGTAAATGCTTGTATGCAGCAGGTAATTGAGCACTCAGCAGGTGACCTTACCGGTCGTTTCAAATGCACTTTACAAGTAGTTAATGTGGAGAATCGCTTGTTCACATAGTCAAAATGCGCTTTAACGCCCGGAGCAAAATAAAACTTGCTATTTAACGCGCATTCGATAATGCGCATAATCGGAGAGAAAACGCGCCTCTACGCCCGATTTGTGCTCCGTTCTTGTAGAGGTAAAATTTTTAATGCACCTTGAAAGAGCTTTAAATGCCTCTTGTAGAGGCAGCCCTAGTCCCAAGATCTGCCGGTGAAATTTGATTGGGCAATAGATTTGGGAGAGAGAAAAGCGACAATTAGTCCCACAGGGCATCATCAACACCTGGGCTTTGATGCACAGTTGTGGGGAAGGCTATTGCAAGGGCTGGATAAATGCATCCCTGGGGGAAGAGGTCTAACAAGCTATTGGTCTGGAAAGCTAAATAGAACCTCCAGTGTCAGAGACAGTATACCTCTGCCTATCAAGTGTTGCAGACTAACAGGAGAGGGGAGAAGCCATCACCTTTGCCTGCTCGTGGGCTTCCTCAAAGCGTCTGGCTAGCTGGTACAAAAAGGTAGTTGCAACCACAGCTGGTGGCACAGCAGTTCCCCAACTCAACTCTAGCCTGCCTCCCATCAACCTCAGCATAGTCAGGGGTGATGGGAGCTGCGGTGGAACAGCTGGAGGGGTACAGTTTCCCTCCTCCTGGCCTAGATACATTGTTGGTCCGATCCAGCACACCTCATAGATGTGGGGACAAGGAACAGCATGTGGCGTTCTGCTGAGGGTGTCCGCTATTAACTGCGTCGTCCCTGTAAGGGGAAAGGCAGCAGCACAGGGCGCGATCTCCTGCTTTGCACGCAGAAGGTCCCAGGTTCAGCCGCCAGCAACTGCAGGTGGGGCTGGTCAAGTCACTTGTCAAAACCCTGGACGGATGCTGCCTACGGTCAGCGTGGGCCAGGGGTCGGGCGCTCAGGGGTCATGGTGGGTGCTAGCGTGGCCACAGGCACTGTTGACCTGTTGTAGACAGTACAGAGCTAAGTGGACCGACGGCTCCGGAACTGGCTGCTTCCAATGAAAGTTAGGATAGGACCACCTCCCTTGATCACTTCTCCGGATTAATCCCTGGCCCAGGCCTCCCCGACCTGATCCTCTCCAGCTCTGCTGGTCTGTAACTGTGGCAGGGAAAGATGGGACTTGTTATCCAAAATACATCTGGAGGGCAGAAGGCTGGGGAAGGCTGGCCAAGAGCCTTGCATTTTTTAAGGAAGGGCCACTTTCTGTGAGAAGAAAATGAAGTCCTCTTTTAGGATCACTGAGCTTAATACAGCAGTTTATTTATTTCTTCCATTTATATCTCCCCTTTCTTCCATTGCGGGGTTCCGTGAGGTTCCCAGGTGGTCTCTCCCCTTCAAGCAGAGAGCTCCTTCTGGTGCCTTCAGACCATGCCTGGTGAGAGAGTTGGGTCGGACCAAGCCCTCAACTCCAGGAAGCTCCATCCCCCTGCCCCAGAAGATCCTCTCCTATGTTGATTGGAAGACGGCCTACACTGTTGTTGCTTAAAGCAACTTTCCCCAACCTCGGGAGAGGGACGGCCAAACCGTCCGGAGGGCTGCGCCCTTCAGTCCTGGCCAGAATCCTGGGAGTTGTCGTGCAAAACATCTGGTGGGCAACAAGTGGAGGGAAGGCTAAACCATGTGCTCTAACAATGTGGTATAGCCCCGGCCTGCAGAAGTGGAAGCTATGCTGTAACCAGGGAGGCACAGCTCCGAAAGTCCGGAGACTGCAAACGACAGCTGAGAGGTTGTTGGGTGCGGTGCCAACGCTGCAGGCCGAGGATGCGGCTCATGCCCTTCCGTGCATAGATTTATTTATTTTAATTTATTACATTTTTAGACTGCCCAAGAGCTGAGGCTCTCTGAGCAGTTCCGGAGGTGCTCCAATATGATGGCGACCGGGGCGTTCTGCTGCCTAGGGTATTCTGCATCTAGGTGGGATAGAAATTGAACAAATAATAAAAATAATGACAGTGGAAACTGGATCCACAAGGTCTTAGGCATGCTTATCCCCCTCCATGGCACCAGCCTGGAGCTGCTGCAGCGAATTCTCTCCCGTTGTCCATGCTGGGACGGGCGCAAAAACAGGGTGTGAGGCAGGTGAGCATCCACGGTATGCACTTAAAGGGAGCGAAGTCTCAGGATGCGATAGAAAGGTTTATTATACAAAAGCCCAATGCGTTTCGGCCTCTTGTTATTTAAGCCTTCTTCAGGGGGTTGTTATAATGTCTGCAGAGATTATTAACAACAAATTGTCCTGTGATGATGACTAGACCATTTGTTGTTGATAATTTAACACTGAAAGAACTGGGCATGTTTAGCCTGGAGAAGACTGAGGGGAGACAGGATAGCACTCTACAAACACTGGAAAGCTTGTCACACAGAGGAGGGCCAGGATCTCTTCTCGATCATCCCAGAGTGCAGAACGCAGAATAATTGGCTCAAGTTACAGGAAGCCAGATTCCGGATGGATATCAGGAAAAACGTCCTGACTGTTAGAACAGTATGACAATGGAATCCATGACCTAGGGAGGTGGTGGGCTCTCCCACCCTAGAGGCCTTCAGGAGGCAGCTGGACAGCCATCTGTCAGGGATGCTTTAAGGTGGATTCCTGCATTGAGCAGGGGGTTGGACTCGATGGCCGTATAGGCCCCTTCCAACTCTACTATTCTAGGATTTCTGCAGATGTTGTAACAACCCCCTGAAGCCCTAAAAAACTAGGCCGAAATGCATTGGGCTTTTGTATAGGAAACTTTTCTATAGCATCCTGAGACTTTGCTCCCTTTTAGTGTGCAAAAGAGAATCAGCAGAGAGGCAAAGGGGGAAAAAACTAGGGGTAAGCCACCCACCTACCCCAGGCCATAGAAGGCCAGCAGGCCTTGACCAGAGCCAGTAGCTCCAAAACAGAATTCCACCCACACCCCTACAGGCTTTGCTCTACCTGGAAAGGAATGAAGCCGCTCTGGCAGCTTGCAAATAAAAGTTGGCAGTCACATCGCAGATGGGCCGAGGGAGTCATGGGAATAGGAGCAGTGCCCGTTGCCACGTTTCTCAAAGTCTGATGCAACCCGAGGCAAACGCGGCTCCGGTTGCCAATTGGCCCCGCTTAGCCGCTTGGGCAGGCGAAGAACCCGTGCTGAATCCCCGACGGAGAGCGGGTGTAAAGCCAGAACCGTCTGCGGACAGAAATTGTGTCCTGTTCCTATGTTCGCTTACGGAACACGAGATGCCCACCACTTTGGATGGCTTTAAAAGGGGATCAGACCATTTCATGGAGGAGGAGGAGGCTATCAAGGGCTACTAGTCCTGATGGTTCTACGCTACCTCCAGTATCAGAGGCAGGGAGCTGCTGGGGAACATGGGTGGGAGGGTGCTGTCGCATTCAGTGGAGGCTGGTGGCTCTGATGTCACTGGGGTGGTGAATCCGCTCCGGGTTTCAGCCAGAACTCTAAAGGAGCTATCCAAGGTGCGGAAGCAGCTTGGATAGCTCCTTTAGAGTTCTGACTGAAACCCGGAGCGGATTCACCGCCCTGCTGTCATCGGAGCTGCCAGCCTCCACTGAATGCACGGATGCCCTGGGTGGCTGCTGGGCCACTGTGTGAGCAGAATGCTGGCCAAGATGGATCCCTGCTCCAATCATACCAATCGATTAAACTTCGACAGCAGAGGCCCAACGCAGCGAGTGACTGAAGAGGTGAAACTGGGACTCTGGACCCCTGTTGCAAGGGGGCTAGAGAACCTGGCTCCCAATGTGGCACTCATGATGTTTTGGACTTCAACTCCCATCAGCCCCACCCAGCAAGGCCAATGGTCTGGCACAAGATTGCTCAGTGTGGTTTCGAGTTATGAGCCCAGGCATTCTTTCCTAACCAACTTGGGTCTATAAATTGTTCCTGTGACCCCCTCTCTGCCACCTTAGCCAGAAAAGGGGCTGCAGCCATGACAGTACAATAAGGCCAAAGGCTCTGGACAAAGCAAAGACCCAATTTGCATTTGGGCTGCAGGCAGGCTGGGGTTAAACCCCACCCCCACCCCCAGAGCACTTGCATCCAGTTCTGGGCACCACGCTTCAAGAAGGATGCAGACAACCTGGAGCGTGTTCAGAGGCGGGCAACACGGATCAGGGGTGTGGAAACAAACCCCTGTGAGGAGAGACTGAAAGAACTGGGCATGTTTAGCCTGGAGAAGAGAAGATTGTGGGGAGACATAGCAGCACTCTTCAAGGACTTGAAAGGTTGTCACACAGAGGAGGGCCAGGATCTCTTCTCGATCATCCCAGAGTACAGGATTCGAAATAATGGGCTGAAGTTACAGGAAGCCACATTCCGGCCGGACATCAGGAAAAACGTCCTGGCTCTTAGAGCAGTACGACAGTGGAACCAATGACCCAGGGAGGTGGTGGGCTCTCCCACACGAGAGGCCTTCGAGAGGCCTTCAAGAGGCAGCTGGACAACCATCTGTCAGGGATGCTTTAAGGTGGATTTCTGCACTGAGCAGGGGGTTGGACTAGATGGCCTTAGAGGCCCCTTCCGACTCTACTATTCTGTGATTGACTTTTTGACCCTCCCTCTTCCCGGAGGGCAGCAGTGCAGTTTTGATGTAAACAGCCAGTTTGCTTAACTGGTGCATTCCAGCGCTTTGGGCCATTCAGTCCCCCAGGGAGTGCTGAGTCTACGTTCCTTTGTCCGAGCGGACATTCTGGGGTGCAGTGGGGGTGCCAAATGTAGCTGAGGGGCAATGCCATGATTTCCTGTGCATGGCCAGCGCTATTGCCGTAAGGGAGGAAACCCAGCCATTGCCAGTGTGGCTTTATATCGGGGCCTCTCCCCTGCCCCGAGCTAGGCTGAGTCCTGTCACCTTCCCAGGCTCCATCTCTGTCCTTCCAGCACATCTTTTAAAAACTTGTCCGGATGCATCACATGGCCCTACAGACAATGCCGGCAGGGTGGTGAATCCACTCCAGGGGCCAGTCGGGACTCAGCAGGAACGATCAGAGGTGCAGAACCTCCCCTAAGGTTCAGTTCTGGCACTAAGGGCTTTAGGCAAAAACATGGCAGCCTTTGGGGTGTTTCTAATCTTTGCGGCTTTGGCCATTTCGGCCTTTGACCCAGGCCATCACTAGAATGTGCCTCTCGCCCCCAGTGCTCCTCTGAAACTGAGGTCACCTCGCAGGCTGAAAGAAGGGGAAGATTCCTGCTTTTTTTTTTTTTTTTTTTAGGAAAAGGCAGAAGCAAAAGCAGCCTACTTTTCTTCTGGGAAAATAAGAGACACACTTAGTGCCATCCTTCGATGTTTCTACGCCTCAGCAAAGTGACAAGAACCACACTCCTGTGTTTCCAGTGGGCATGATCAACGGGTAGAAGCCTGCTAAAGTCCTACTTAGAGTAGACCCTTTGAAACGAACAGGAAGACTTAGCCATGAGTAACTTAAGTTCATTTCAATGGGATTTGGAAAGTCAGTCTGTAAACCCCTTGAAAACTATGCAGTGATGACTAGAAGCCAGCATGGATTTGCCAAGAACAAATCCTGTCAGACTAATCTGATCTCATTTTTTTGATCGGGTAACCTCCCTTGTGGACTGCGGGAATGTGGTGGACATAGTATATCTTGACTTCAGCAAAGCTTTTGACAAAGTGCCCCATGACATTCTGATTAAGAAACTAGTGAAAAGTGGGCTAGATGGAACAACTATTAGGTGGATCCACAGTTGGCTACAGAACCGGACTCATGGTACCTTTTCACACTGGGGGGAGGTAACGAGTGGGGAACCGCAGGGCTCAGTCCTGCGCCCAGTGCTCTTCAACATTTTTATTAATGATTTGGATGAGGAGGTGCAGGGAATGCTTATCAAATTTGCAGACGACACAACATTGGGTGGGATCGCTAATACCCTGGAAGACAGAAACAAACTTTGAAGAGATCTTGATAGGCTGGAGTGCTGGGCTGAAAACAACAGAATGATATTTAATAGGGACCAATGACTTAGGGAGGTGGTGGGCTCTCCCACCCTAGAGGCCTTCAAGAGGCAGCTGGACAGCCATCTGTCAGGGATGCTTTAAGGTGGATTCCTGCATTGAGCAGGGGGTTGGACTCGATGGCCTTACAGGCCCCTTCCAACTCTACTATTCTATGATTCGATGAAAGCATTCAAATTGGCACACTGGATTACTGACAGCTCAGTTTGGGATGGGGGTGAATATTGCACATGCTGACCGGGGGGGGGGGGGGCATCACGTGCTCCCTGCATCTGCTGACACTGCAGTTGCAGCCAGCAGGTTCCTTTATACTTCAGGCACAAAGAAGCAGTGAAACACTTCCAGGCCCCACTGCAGCCTTCCCCAAAGCTGGTGCCTTCCAGAAGCGTTGGACAACAACTCCCATAATCTGGCTTCCCTATTGAGGTCAGGATGTACTTGACTTTCTTTCCCTGCAACTGATGAGGCTGGGTTTGGGTGGGGGAGGCAAACCGGGGCCAGATTGCACCGTATGTGCACGGGAGGTATGCCAGGGGGCCCTAACTCTTTTCAGGAACCTTCCCATGGGCACATCTGGGAATTTGAGAAACGGCTGTTGGCACCATCACAAAATGGCTCCCACGGAGGATGCGGCTAGGCACATAATGGCCGCACATCTCTCTCTCTCTCTCTGGCACACTAATGGTATTCAGTGTCTTTATTAAACTTTTTCTGAACGGGGCAGGGAGTGAGGAGCTGTGTGGGCACCATTGAAGACGCCCGCAAGCGCTGCACTGAGTACCCCTGGCGTACTCTGAGGACACCTGCTGGCTGGCGTCTTCAGAAGTCCGCAGTCCCTGAAGCGAGCAGCCCCAGTACAGAAAAAATTGCTCTTGGCAACAAGGAAGGCCAACAGAGGGGCAAAGTTCTTCGGGCGAGTTTTTTTTTCTTTTCTTACAACGGATAGTGATTTTCCCATTGGCGCCGCTGCAAACATCATAAGGACTGAACATGTCCCCAAAGGACAATCCTGTGGCTTTTTCACGGCAAAAAAGCACGTTTCACTTTTCAGCGCATTTTTGAGGGCACAGGGTGGGTGGGAGGGAGGGAGGCTGGATTCAGGAGTCAAAGCTACATTTCTTATTGCCGTGATGATTGAAAAACTCACTAGTCCTCCCAAGAAGAACCGCCTCACCCACACTATGTCGCCGCAGCGTAGCAAGGGGCACGCAGGAAGAGGAGGAGAGTCTTGCCTGTGGTGTAGCCAACCCCCTACAGAACTGCCCAAGTAAATCAACTTGGGCACAAAGTCCTGCTGGTCTCCCCTAACTCCTTACTTGCAACTCGTGAGTAAAAAAAAAAAAGGCATTTTCAATGGTCTTTGCTGTTGTGAAAAACACACATTCTTTCTCTCTCTCACACACATGCTCAGTATTCCCACTCAAAGAGCTGAAGTAGCATACAGGTCAGTTTATAGTAGCCAGCAGAGATCTCGTGGCATGAAATACACATACAAAAATAACTGTGCATTTTATATGTATAATATATACAACGCATATACATTATGTATATATTTCTTCCCCTCCGTGTTCCTTTAGAAAACCAAAAACAATCCCCAAATCCAAATGCCTATCCACCCTTTTTAGCTGGCTGTCAACTGTCACGCTTGAAAAGCGATCCATACAAGAGCTCCGGTGGACCTCAAATGTCACCCTAAAATGGAAGAAACCTCCCATTGGCTGCAGGCTGGCGCCAGGGGACGCCTGATGTCCAGCTCAGGGTCCAGGCCAGCTGCAGAGGTTGTGCCGGCTGTTCTTGACCCAGACGAGGCCAGAAAAGCCGTCCCACTGGGATCGCCCTCCTCGCATCCTTCAGACTCACTCAACGCCCAGGTAGAAACGGTAGCACCACCAAACTCTGTAGGAAGCCACGCACCGCAAACACACACACACACACACACACACACACACGCACACTTTCCCTTGGGATAGGGAAATGCCGTCGCCTGCCAGCTGTGCTTGGAAACAGTCGTAAGTTGGCTAGTATGGGAAGGTTTGCTCAGGCACGGAGAGACTCGTTCGCCGAGGGCTTCGCTGGAGGTAGAGCTGGGTGGGGTTTGGCGGGAGGCTGCCGGCGCCTCGCAACCGGCGCCATTGCAATCGAGTGGAGCTCGCCCAGCGCAACCCAGCCGCAAGCAACGAAGCCGAGGAGATAACCGCATTTCAACCGGGCTGCTACAAACGGTGGGTCCCCGCTTCACGACCAAGGCCACTTTCTGATCTGAATCGGAAGTGTGATGACAAACACCTGGAATATTAAGTTATTCACATTGCAATGAAGTCCATTAAAGGCGGGGGGGGGGGGGGGGGAAGAAAAAGGTTAGAAATGTCATGTGCAAAACCGGAAACCGGTTCATGGGCTCCCGTGTGTGGGTTTGGCAGAGGCCTCGGCAAGGCCCAGGCTCCTCCTCTTGGATTCATGGCTTCTCCGGCAATTCAGCCCCCGGCAAGACAACAGATGGGTGCCCGGCCATTTCGGCCAGGCGACCTCCTCCTCCTTTCCAGCCCCGCCCAGTTCTCTTTCGTGGTTTGCTCACTCTTGCTCCTTCACAGGATGGGGCCCAAATGCAGCCACTGGGGAATTTGGTGGAGGAAAGGGGGAAGCGTACGGGAATTCACCCTTTCTGCTTCGCCCGGAACAAAAATGTTGCTATCATCCCGAGAGGGGAAGAGAGAGAGGGCGCGAGCGATAGAGCTGCCTCTTTCTTCTCTCTCCTGCTCCCCTTCAGGAGGAATCATGGTCCATGCTGCACCCGAGAGCTTCGATGTCATTGCTTATGTCCGAGATCATCCTGTCCCACTCGTCTCCTTCCGAGGGCACGGACTGGTCGTCAGAGCTCCCGGCAGCTCCGTTGCCGTTGGTGGTGGAGTTGGAGGCAATGCTCACGGTCCGCCGGTACCTCCCGAAACTGTCAGTAATGATGCCCCGGCCATCCTTCACGCCGATGGTTTCTAGGAAGTTCTCAAAGTATTGGCTGTCCTTTTCCGGGATGAACGGTCTCAGGCCTTTTGGGGGATGGAGGAGAAAAGAACAGGTGGAGTACAAGAAAAGAAGGAAAAGAAAGCAAGACATCATTTAATCCAGGGGTGGCAAACGTGAGGCCCGCGGGCCAAATCCAGCCCTCTGGGACTTTCCAGATGGCCACGCCCCCTTCCCCTGGCTACACCCCCTTTCTCCCAGCCACCAATCATGTGGTGGTTTCCCTGGCGTTCGTGCCACTTCCCCCCCCCCCCTTTTCAAGGACTGAAATACCTCCACGGCTTAATTACTGGCAGAAAGAGCAGTAGGCTAAACTAGGGTGATGTTCGGGGCCCACCCCTTTTGTCTTTGGCCCCTCCCACCACTGGAATGCGGCCCCTGAGAGCTTCTCTGAAATGGAATTGGGCCCTCGGGCTGAAAGAGGCTTCCCAGTCTTGTTTTAATGAATTTTATCAGCCTCAAACGTCCCAACTCATTAAAAAAACACACTGGGAGCGCTCCCCAGAAGGAAAACAGCCCCTCACCTTCCTTTGTCCACACCCATGAACACTGCACAGTCACAAACACAGTGCGAGGGTGTGCATTTCTTACGGGTTTGCTCTATTTCAATTTGGTACACCAAAACGCTGGCCTGCCTTGCAGATGCGACTTGAGAGTCCCGTCCCCTCCCTTTGACTTCAGCTCTGTGAAACACAGCCTGGTGGGAACCGAGGAGTCCAGCACGGCCAGGGAGTGGCTGCTCTCTTCCCTCACCACAGGGGGAAGGAAGCTCTTCCTGAACCGAGGTAGAGCTCGGGCGCTTGAAAAGCCGAGCCTTGGCATCCCAGGGGTGGAAGAGGGCGGCGTGAAGGCTCAACTCCCCTCCTGGCTGGCTTATCTTATCCTGCTGGCCAAAAAGGCTAAAAGCCGGTGGCGAGAGAACCGGAGGTGAAGAGAAGGAGACGACCCGCGAAAAGGGCCCGTCCCAGTTTTCAGAAGCCGAACGCGAGAAATTGCTGGGGGAGGCTGCCGCCAAACCTCAAAATGGGAAGCAAGCAAGAGCAGGGCCACAATCCCCCATGACCAATGCGAAATGTCCAGAGGCATCTGGGAGTAGCGGGGGCGGTGGTGGTTTTATTCAGTGGGGCAGCCAGGGAAGAGGACCACGCAGGAGCCATGTAGCGGCGGCCATGTCAGCCTTTGGGGACCATTTTATCAGTCCTGACAACCTATCCTGGCTGGGGGATTATGGGAAGGTGGCAGGTTGGAAAAAGCCGGCTTAAGCAGTAAGAGGATTTATTCACTGAGCCACTAGAGGGAGACGTGGGAAAAGAGTTTAATGGTTTGGGTGCAGGTTACCCGTGGGATTGCCTTCTCCCGTACAGTCTGCCTCACACACTCAGGTCCTCTGGGAAGAACTTACTACAGTCAGCCAAGACTAGGCTGACAACCGTTACCCAGAGGACCTCCTCTTCTGCCGCTCCCAGACTGTGGAATGGCCTGCCAGGAGAGATCCGCCAACTTACCAGTCTTCTGGAATTTAAGAGAGCTATAAAGACTGATGTCTTCCAGCAGGCCTACCCAGTCGACTTTTAAGAGTTTTATTGATTTTAATAAAGTATTAATTTTTATATGTTTTTAATCAGTTTTATGTATTTTATATCATTTGCTTTTAATGTTGTTCCCTGTCTCAATCCAGAGGGAAAGGTGAGTAAGAAATAAATAGATTATTATAATATTATTATTATTAATGGGCCGGGTATCTAAGAATCAGATGACGCTATCTAGTGTTAGAGGAAAATCTCCAGACTTCTTCTGACAACCCCCTGAAGAGAAGGCCTTTGAAAAGGGACCCAGGCCGAAACGTGTTGGATTTTTTATCAATAAATCCTTTGCATCCTGAGAACCTGTTTCTCCCTTCTTTTCACCTGACTTGGATGCTTTCTTCCTTCGGTTTTTGGTTTTCCTCCCTGCGAACTGAAATCTCCCAACTTTTTATTCCGGCTGTAGGATTCCCTTTCCTTTCCCACAACCTTCCTCAAGTATAACTTCAGGACTCGGACCTACCTGCTCCTCTGCTGCTGGTCCCCTCCCTCCTTCCGCATCAGTCCCCACCAGCCTTTCCCCCATCGGCTCCCAGTCTACACCAAAGGAAACAACCTCAAAGGCCTGTTCCTCTCTCCCGTGTTTTGTACAGCACCTGGCACACCACTGGTCTTAAGCCCACGGGATCGACGGAGGGCAGCAGCCATCTTGCCAGCAGGACAAGCTCACCAAATCCCAGGGGAGAAACTCACCCAGCAGAAGGAACTTCCTGTTATCTCCATAGAGCTGCCGCAGGCTGACGCAGAACTCGTGGATGGAGGCCCCGTTGCGATATTCGTGCAAGAGCATGGCAAACTGCTGGATCTCATGAGAGGAGAGCTTTGTCCGCAACTAGGGAAGAGGAGCGTTGGGGGTGAAGACAACATAAAGCGGCGCCAGTTCTAGCACCGCAAGGAAAGGATGCTCAAATGGTACGCTGCAAGGTCACGGGCGCAACGTCTCCAGACAAAGGCCCTTTCTACGCCTAAGGGTGGTTCATTTTAAGGTGATCGTGTCAAGCATACATTCCCTGAATTATGTACCTGGTTTTAGAGGGAGGGAGGGAGGGAGGGAGGGAGGGAGGGAGGGAGGGGCGCGATCCCAGACTTACCTGCTTCCGGGATCATCTCCCACCTTCTAATCCTTAAGCGTGACATCCCGGGAGAAAAGGGACATCGCGCCCACCATTTTGTTTAATTTAAAGGGCCAGAGGAGCTGGGAGCGAGGCGGAGAAAGTAGTGAACCCCCTGCGCCGCCCCCCATCATCCTGGGGATGGCGGAATTGCTTCCCCCCCATCCCCATGGGCACAGAGCCATCCCGTGCGGCTCCGTGCCCATTTCACGTCCCAGGATGGGGGGAAAACCAGGATATCCCTAGTTTCCGCTATCCCGGGGTCGTCGCCAGGATCCCCTAAGTGTCATTTAGATGCACAGGGAGGACCCCAGGAAAAATCGCTGGTGTAGACATGGCCAAAGTTACACAAGACCATGTTGAAACTGAGGACCAAGAGCCCAAGGGTTCTTTTCCTAGTCCTGGTTGAGAAGGAAGCAACGGAGAATTCAAATCTTCAAAATGCAAATTCGAATTTCCACTTCACGCTAAAAAAAAACCTCACTCAAGTCTCCAGATTCAGAAGTTTTGATGTCATGCCAAGTGGGTTTATGTGTCTGGAAGACTTTGAAAACACCTGAATGGCCTCTGGACAGACTGGAATTAATAATAAAAAAAGAGCCAAACGCTTGCATTTATATATATTTTTAAAACCCACCAGTCAATGGGGGGCTCTTTCTAAGTTCCTTGCAAATCATTGTCCTTTTAGCGCTCTTGTTACTTCTCAATGGAGAACCACAAAGGTGATGGCTACGGGATTCAAAGGGCAGCTCAAGGAAGGGAGTCAAAGCCTCCTGGCAAAACAGGAGGCCAGGAGGGGGACAAAGGTCTTCATAACCGTAGAGATGGGGGCCTGGAGGCCTGTCGGTGCTCCTGTATTACTCCCAGGTGTCCATGTATCTCCAGGGACACAATTCAGGGGAAGGAGGTTATTGGGAACTAACAGCACACGAGAAGCAGCAGCCATCCTGATCACCCTTGAAAGGTTGTCACACAGAGGAGGGCCGGGATCTCTTCTCAATCAACCCAGAACGTAGGACGCGGAATCATGGGCTCAAGTGACAGGAAGCCAGATTCCGGCTGGACATCAGGAAAAACGTCCTGACTGTTAGAGCAGTACGACAATGGAACCCATGACCTAGGGAGGTGATGGGCTCTCCCACCCTAGAGGCCTTCAAGAGGCAGCTGGATAACCATCTGTCAGGGATGCTTTAAGGTGGATTCCTGCCCTGAGCAGAGGGTTGGACTCCATGGCCTTAGAGGCCCCTTCCAACTCTACTGTTCTATGACTCTAGGATTATAAGTACAACACAGCGCCAACATGGCTTCTGCTTCACCATGTGCACCACTCCACTCACATCAACCTCTCCTGGCACAGACGCAGATCACAAGGAGGGAGTCAGTGCTGTAAACTGGCCCTTCCGACTCCAAGTGGAAAGCAAAACCCAGCAGCTTCCAAATCCAATTGAGCCCCCCTAGCCCATGTGAGATGCGAGGGAAAAGAGCACCAAGGAACAGAAGCGTCAAGAAGAGACAAACTCTGGTGCTTTGAAACTATTGGAATTTTTAGAAAACCAATTTTCTAAAAGCTCAACCCCTAATATCATACAAAAGGATAAGAAATCTAAAAGATTATCTGATACATTCAGATCACGCAAAATTTTTTAAACAAACCATAGCTCAACCCATGGTGTTCAATTTTCCCAAACCTTCAGGATTCCACTCTTGTGGGCATTGTGTTTACTGCAAGCTTACAGAGAAGACGCTTTCATTCAAAGATATGAACAGCGACAAAGTAATACAAATCACGGATTTTCTGAATTGCAATTCTTCAATAGGGGTAATATATGCCATCGCTTGTCCCTGCAACAAATTATACATTGGAAAAACATCGAGACACCTTAAAACGAGAATAGGTGAACATCTATACAATTTGAGACATGAGAAGATCGGAGGGCCGTTAGTGAAACATTTTCTGGAGGAAAAACCATCAACCTGAGTCTTTGCGATTTTGGGCGATTGAAAAGGTCAGAGGCCATGAAACAATACTGAACAGAAGAGAAATATTTTGGATCCTATCATTAAAATCAGTAGCCCCTACAGGACTGGACGATTCATTAGAATGGAACGCGTGTATACGATAAAGATGTAAAAGTCTTAAGAATAGCTTTGCACTTGGTCTATTAGGCATACCAATAATGCTAATAAGTACAGGCAGAATCTCTACGAGACACAGCGACTACGGTCTACAGACGCTATTTAATCACTGCTAATAAAAAGCACATGACCTTGACTTGCAAGTACGCATGGGACTTAACGCAGCTCCTTTACAAGTGCAAAAGCTTTGAATTCCCTAGCCTTTAGCCTTCTGAGGCATCTTATCAGTTTTCGCAGGTCAGTGCTTGTCATTAATTTGCCATACATGGCTCATTTGTCTCATGCAAAGAAAATGTTATATGCTTCATCTCAGGTTAAGACTTTATCATGTGTATTCCTTCCAACAAAAGTCCCAACAACTTCTAAGGGTTTTTCAAGAACTTATTCGTCATTTGTGACATATGGACGTTTTACAAGGAAAGCAGAGATCTGCTCTTCTCTCAGGTGATGTTATATGTTTTTTTGCGACCAGCCTGGTACACAATACCACCTGTCAAGAATTGTCAGCTGATACGTACGTTGTACAGGCTATAACTCAGAAAACTCTGTGTTTATAAAGAGTAAAAAACAATAGACACAGTACTGCTTATGAACTTGACCGTCGTTTGCGTTCCAAAGACGCCTAATGAGTGAAATAGGTAACTGCTCCTCTCACTGGTTATGTATTTTGAATTTGATGGCCAGGTGGGTCTAAGGTACGATGTGTCATTAAATGTGGGTTGAGGCTCATGCAGTCCATGTTAATAGTTCTAAAAAAACCCGCTTCAATGCTAGAGCAACAGAATAGGTTTAGCATTTGAAAGGTTAATTTGGGTGTTGACCTTGCTTGTTGATTTAGATTTGATTTTAACATTGTAAACTCCATTTTAAATAATCATATTTTGTTTATTGTAGCTCCTGACGAAGGTTAGAACCTATCCGAAACGTTGAGCTTTTTGAAAATTTATTTCCTAAAAATTCCAAGACCTTTTTACAATCATAAAGTCTCCACAGCTCTTCAAAGCACCAGAGTTTGTCTCTTCTTGACACTTCTGCCCCCCTAAGCCCAGCCTTCCCCAGCCTGGTGCCCTCCAGATCGGTTGGACTGAAACTCCCATCGCCCCAGCCAGCCAGCCAGCCTAGCATAGGGAAGGTTGAGCTAGCCACACATGCAGACCTCCACCAGACACTTCTGGATTCTGGAGACTCGCAACTGAGGCACCGCGTCAAAAGCGCAATGGCCCCTCCCGCCTCTTAGATGTGGAACTGCCTGACACCCCCCCCACCCCCCAAAAAGGGGCCACAGACTCCCTCTGGGGAGGAAGGCGTCAGGAAGGGCGCCCCGCCTACCGTCATCATGTAGTCCTGGAGCAGCTCCGTCGCGGTGGTGCTGAGCTCGCTCTCGCTGGCTGTCTTGGCGTGGGGAGACGGCTGGGCCGAGAAGGACGTGGGGGAGGTGCCGCCGGTCTCCAAGGACTCGGGGAAAGAGCTGAAAGGGCACCACAAGGCCGGGGGTCACCTCCGCGGGGCTGAGAGCCACTTCCAGGACCCGCAGCTGAGACATGGGTGGCCATCCTGACGCAGGAGGTGGGGGCTGAGAGAGCCCCCCCCTCCTAGGAGGACTGCGGCGCTTTCCGAATGCTCCGCCACCCAGGGACAGGCCAGGGCTCCACCCCAACTGGGAGCATCTCGAAGGCAGCCTTTCCTAACCTGGCGCTCTCCAGATGTGTTGGGGCTACAAATCCCAGCCTCCCCCAGCCAGCGTGTAGTCCTAGAAAGCACTGGCTTAGGAAAGGCTGCTCTGAGGCTTCAGAAAGAGGCTTTGCTCCAGTCTTTTGGCTGGAGATGGAACCCAGCACCTTCCGTACGAGAAGCCCGTGGCCCTGCCGGAGTCACGACCCCTCCCCATAAGGCCTCCTCCCTGCCTGACACAATCTCAGAGTGCGTCGGTGGCAGCGGTGAGATGGGAATCAGGAGCCAGCCGGCTCACACCTCGGATTGCTACACTACACCTAGAGCCTGGCGTGGCTTCTTCCTGCCACTGAACGTCGCCTTGGAGCATCTCCCGGGCAGCTCCTTTCTCTCTGGCCTGGGCTGCCTCCACCAGTTCGGTTCACCCCACTGTTGGGCAGCACTTCTGAGTTTTCTCCAGTGCCAAGCACAGCCTAGATGCTAACGTGCTTCAATCACCATTGACGACAGCCAACACAGGCGCAGCTACAGCTAAACGCTGTGCCCAATCCCCTCGGCATACTCACAAAGTGCTGGCTTCCGTTTCATAGGAATCTTTGACGTCCACTTTCATGGAAGAGTCGTCTGCAAGGGAGAGAGGATTGAGAAGGGAGCGATCGAGGCTGCCCGCTTCCGCCTGCTTCTGCCCGCTTCCCGTCAAGGCAGGCTCAGGGCTCGCCCAGCCTTAGAGCAGCAGCGAGCGGAGAGGGAGCAGAGGCCTGTCCCGGGGCTAGCCAGGCAGGCCCGCTGGAGCTGCACCCAGGGGCCGATCCAGCCCCCGCCAACGAGGGAGACAAAGCCAATGAGGGCTGGCTGGGCTTTCCGGCTGCCTGTTGGCTTTGGAGCGAGGCGTCGCTTTGGCAGCTCTTGCTCCCTCTCGTGTTCCGACCTCGAACGAAGCCCAGTTCTGCCACCTTAGAAACGTGATGGGGAACTCCGCGGCCGGCTCCTTTCCACACCCCCAGCGGCTGGCGGCCAGCCCTCCTCTTGCAGGCAAGGCTCCGCAGCTCCCGAGCCAGAAAATCTGTTCCCTCCAAACATGAATCTTGACTCGGTTCCCTTCTACCTTCCATAAGTATTCACAAGAGGATTCACTCCGCGGTCTGCCTCCAGGTGCAACCTGCTTGGAGCCCCGGGGAAAAGGTGCTGCAAAGCACAGGGAGCCCCGAGCCCGTCACTAGCCGCTCTCTCTTGCCGCTCGAGAAGCAAGGGGCGTTACAGAGGGCAAGTCTGAGCAGGAACCGAGACTGGCCCGTTGCTTCTGCTTGACAGGCGCCAGCAGCCAATCAAAGCTCCCAGAGGGCAGGGCCTGTCGCAGGCCAAAGGCAAGGCCGTCTCCCCGAGAGTACGTCTCCCCTTGCTCCCCATTCACCTGCACCAGGGGTACCTCACCGCACAGACCTGATGTGGCCTTACCAGGCTCCCCAATCCAGCCCACGGAGCCTCCTGGGGTTCCTTCAGGAGAGAAGGCCTCCAACCTCTGCCTTCCCCAGGAATCCCCACAGAGGAATCGGCATGACCAACTCCCAGCGGAGGGAACAGGAGGAGGCTCCAGAGTGCCGCTCTCCCTCCCTCCCACCAGGCAAATGTGAGGCTGGCCTGCAAGGAAGGGCCCAGCATTCAGGAAGAGGACAAACACTTGGCAGGCCAAAGGGGTTCCCATGTCAGGCTCCTCCTCTGAAAGAATCCTGGGTCGCAGGGACTGGGAAAGAGCCTTCTCAGCCTAAGACCCTGGAAACAGAGGAGGCTGGAGACTCTCATGTCCGTGGGGGGGGGGGGGCGCTGAATCTGCTCCGGGTTTCAGTCAGAACTCTGAAGTCGCTATCCAAGGTGCAAAGTCAGTTGGGCAGTGAAACCCGGAGCGGATTCCCCGCCCCACTGACATCGGAGCCTCCAGCCTCCCCTGCCTGGAAAGTGGCTCCCGGGCAGAACGAACGTCCTTGGGTTCTGTGACCCCACGGCCAGGCTGAGGGAGGGAGCTCTGCCTGTTCAAGCCAGATGGGGAGGGGAGGGGGAAGCCTCTGAGCTGCCCCACCCCCACAAGGAGCTACTGGCCCATTTGGCAGTACTTGGGCCAGGCTGCTAGCTTCCCCCTGCAAATCTCAGAAGCTGAAGAGCAGCTGTTAGGGGTGCCCCATAGCGCAAGAGAACCCGAGCAGCTTCTCCTACCACTGTGCAGGGAGAGGTGTCGCGTTGGCGTGGAGGCCCCATCAAATATCGCTCTGTCCAGGAAGTCAATTGTGGACTCCGTGTAAACAATATGGAAGACTTGGCTAAGAAGGGAGCAGAGTTCTTCCGCAGTTACCTGGGGGAGGAGGAGGAGGAAGAGGAGGCGGTTTTACTCCAACAAAGGCCAGAGAACGACCCCAAAACACAGGCTACCTCCTGCCCCAGTGCCCCGCTTAAGACCATGAAAGGTTCAAAATGAACACATTCAGGGACAAAGCCAGAGTCACTGGGGGAGCCATTCCCCTTCAGAGGATTTACGCCAAGGACAAGATTTCGTTGGGTTCTGGGGGGTGGAGATAAGTGTCAGGGTCTGGGTAGGAAAATGAGAGACTTGTATTTAGAACGCAAGATTTCAGCAGGGCCACAAACTCCCATCATCACGGGAAAATCATTGCTGCTAGGCAGAATTACACCAACGCCGGGACAAAAGGCAGACCAGGCCGGTCCCTGCCCATATGCGAACGCCCTGTTGGCTTTAGTAACCAGCTGGGATGTGCTCATTTAAACATTTATTCCCTATAAATACACTTAAAAAAAAAAAAAAAGAAAACAAAACATGTTTATTTCTTTTTTATTACTCATTATGACTGAAATAATTATTACTGGCGCTTCAGCCAAAAGGATCTCAGAACAGCTTACAGAGATCAGTGGTCAGATGGTCTCTCCCCTCAAGCTTGCAACCTAAAAGACTGGACACACGAGGAAAAGGGGATCGGGGGGGGGGGAGGGAAAAATGACAAACTTTGGCGAGGGCCAGAGGCAGCGGGTCTCTCAGCAAAGGAACTGGAAAAGGATACCAGTTGTTTCCCAGGATCAATTCAAGGGCTCAGTTCAGACAACATGGTCCTCAACGGTGATTTTAGAACTCCACGGTGGAGTTTTTACACCACCGTTGAGAAACGTGGTGTCTGACGGGAAAACTCCACGCAACGTTGGAGGGTTTTTTTGGAGGACACTCCACGCAGAATATCCATGCTGTGCAGAGGAGAGTTCCTGCACAACCATTGTCTTGTGTGTCATGTGGCAGGCTCCGTGGAGTTTTCCGTTGCATTGAGTTGACGTTTCCCACTGGCTACAGAGTTCCTGGTAAGAGTGGCGAAAGGAGGGAGTGCCACTCTAGGAGAGCCGCCGGGATTGTTTGTCCGAGGCAATGGCTGACGGGATACCATTGGGAGGACCAGGGAAGGAGAGGGCAGAGGAACTGTCAATCAAACGTCGCAATGGATTTTACTCAACTCCACAATAGCCCACAGTCACACAGCGGTGGAGTTAGAACGAGTTGTGTGGGGAGTGCCCCATAAAAACTCAACCGTTGAGTGGAGTTTCCACACTGCGTTGCCTGAACTGAGCCAAGATGTTGATTTTAAACTATAAAGCTCTAAATAGTTCCTCAGAGGGCCGATCTGTCTCGGTATGAACCTGCTGGATTATTATGTTCAACAGGAGAGGCCCTTTTGAAGACAGGGGAAAGTGCTTCCTCCTGTATTGCTTCCAAACTTCCCACGGAATGGCGAGTGGTCCCTACTCTCTCTCTGCTCAGGAAGGGGATAACAAAGAACCTGGCTTTGTAAATTGCTGTTGTGGTTTTTAAGTTTGTTTTTAATGGCGTATTGTGTTTTTATTCAATTATGGTGTTTATATTCAATTATGGTGCTTATTTCAATCAATTTTTATTTACAGTCAATGGACCGTTAATACAACACGTGAAGCTCACGTATTAATAAGAATACATGTTAACAGAAAAGGAAGGATATAAAATCTATAAAAATGCTCATGCGTAAATTTAAAGGAAATGATCAAACCATTCGTGAGTGGTCTATTGAAAGCAGCCAGACTCAGAAATTTGGCCACTTGCTCAGTAATAAAGTTATTGGTGCCCTGGAATAAAATAATCGTAAGGGACTCAGAACGGCCAGGGAATAACTGCGAAATGGGAGCATATTCAGTCTTTCCTGGCCTCTTGGGAATAACTCTGCAGTAGAAAAAGAACATGCAAGATGGACTCCAGAGCAGCATTGTTGCAGGAGGAGGCATCTGTTATTCATTGGGATTTTCTTAAATCTGCCCTGAACGGCTTCTGACCTCGATAGTTGAGGGAGCGCCTCTCCCTATACCTGCCTGCCCGAGACCTGAGATCTGTCGGAGGAGCCCTTCTCCGTGCCCCACCAATGGGAGACATACGCTATGGTGGGACATGGGAGAGGGCTTTCTCTGTGGTGGCCCCCCGACTGTGGAATGCCCTCCCCCTGGAGGCCCAACTGGCGCTGGCACTGGCTTCATTTTGGCACCAGGTTAAGACATGGCTTTTTAATAAAGCCTTTGATGGCTAAATCCACCAGCTTGTACACTGTCCCGTTTTAATTGGATTTTACTGTTTTAAAATTTCGTATTGGTTTTAATATATTAATGGTTTAATTTGTTTTAGAATTGAATATTTATTGTTCTATTTTATATGTATGATTTTATCTGTACGCTGCCCTGAGATCCTTGTGATACAGGGCAGGACATAAATGTAGAAAGAAATAATAGTTTGGAGGGAAGGACATTAAACTGGCTAAGGAGAATATGCCTTCCTATAACTGGGGATAGTTCGCCATCGAAAAAAAAGCATTCCATGTTTGCAGGAATAGTCTGATTGACCCAATGACTGAGAAGGTGATGGCTTTTATTTTCTGAACGTTTTGCAAACCGCCTCGGTTAGCTTCAGAAAAGTGGAAAAATACAATAAAATAACCATAAGGAAGAATAGATTTTTCTTATAGGAAAAACCCTGCTTCACCATGCCTGCGTGAGAAGCTGCCTCATTCAGACAGAGCACAACACAGCACAAGGCCACCTTGTTGTCCTCTTTGTCATGGCTGCCCCTGACTAAGGAGAAGCCAAACCGCAGCTCGTTGATGCTTTGGGCAAATATTCACAAGGGCAGATACACCTGATGGAGCACACTAGACGTTGGAGATGGAAGCCGCTTACTTTATTCTCTGCAGCCAGGACTACCAGGCAGCACGCTTCGACGGGAACCACCCCGCTCTCCGAGAGCGACCCTGACGTGAGAGCCTTCGAGCTTTCGGCACAAAGGCTCTGGCTGGGGGAAATCCCGGGGTCCTGAGCTGAGAAAAACCAGAGACCGTGAGTGGAACCAGGACGCAAGCGGGAACCCCTCTGAATAACGCCCTCCCCACGCTACAAAAAACAAAATATGCATTTGCTTCTTAGAGAACACAGATTACACACACACACACACACACACACACACACACACACACACACACACAGATGTTACTTTGTGCAAAAGAATTCCAAATTCCACACTCTGGTAACCCAAGCTTTGATCTCTGAAAAAAATAACAATTCTGAAATGAGGATAACGAGGCTCATGGAGTGAGTGATGGAGGCGCTTCCGTATTTGGCCCGGTTTAGTCCGCTACCTCAGTTGGCCATAAGGAAGCGACAGCGAGCTATGCAGAGCCCAAGAAGCCAACAGCAAACTTGATTGGCTTGCGGAGTTTCAAGATTCCACGAAGCACCAGCCATATGGCTTGACACCGCTTCCAGCAGCCACGAGGACCAAAACAATTTTTTTTTAAAATAGCCTGTTCCTCTAAGTTCGCCTTCCACAACCTTCTGCCTTCTGGTTCTCCTGGACTACAACTCCCTGGGAGCTGTAGAATTGGAAGGGGACCAACCCACTGCTCCATGTAGGGATCCAGTTTAAAGCAATCCTGCCAGATGGCTGTCAAATCCCCACTGAATGCCTCCAGCAACGGAGAGCCCACCTCACCCCACTCCACCCCACGGCAGTTGGATCCATCGTCTGACTGCTCTGACCATTAGAAATGTTCTCCTGTGGTTCAACAGAAATCTGCCTTCCTGTAACTTTGGTCCATTATTTTGTGTCCTATGGCCTTGGATGATAGAGAACAGGTTGCGTCCTTCTTCTGAGTGACAACCATTTCAGTATCTTTCTTATTTATTTATTTAGTGCTTGGACACTATGATCAACGTCTGGGGCCTTCCTCCGAGGGAGGCCCAGAGGGTGGTGATACGAGAGAGGGCCTTCTCAGCGGTGGCCCCCTGACTGCCGAATGAGCTCCCCACTCAGGCCTGCCTGGCGCCAACGCTGTCATCTTTTTGGTGCCCAGTTTACACTGCTTCCTACTCCCAGGCATTTAATAGCATATGATGGTACATTTACCCCAGTTGTCTAAACAGCGCTAGTCTTTTGTTGAAACTGGCTTTAGCTGTCTAAATGGTTTTAAATTTTGTATATTTACATTTTCATGCTGCATTTCATGCCATATTTTATTATCTTATGAATTGTTGTAAACCACCCAGAGAGCTTTGACTATTGGGCGGTACAGAAATGAAATAAATTAATAAATTATAAATCCCATCTTTTTTCTTCCTTAAGGAACTCAAGATGGCATACATAATCCTCCTCCTCTCCAGTTTGTCCTCACAACAACCACCCTGTAAGGTCGGCCGGGCTGAGAGTCGGTGACCAGCCCAGAATCACCCAGTGGGCTTCCATGGCCGAGTGGGGACTAGAACTCGGATCTCCTGACTCCCAGGCCAACACTGTAGCCACTACACCATACTGGCCCTAAAATTTCAGTACTCGAAAAGTGCTCTCATATCCCCCTTCAGTCTTCTCTTCTCAAGGCTAAGCATACCCAGTTCCTTCCCTCGTAGGGCTTTAGTTTCTAGTCCCGTTATCATCGTTGCCCTTCTCTGAACTCTGTGTACTGCAACATTGCGCTGTTAGCCATGGATGCCTGTAATAAACATCAGCCTGCTTTCTTCTCTGCACGCATTGCGTCTGCGAATTCACGTCCAGCAGAACTGTTCAGGGTGGTGAGGGGTCTAACCCAGGCACCTTCTCCCCTGAATCCGATTTTAGAGCCTTCGGTAGTTCGCTGTGATGCCTTTAACGATCATTTCTCAGATAAAATCTCTCGGATAAGAACCGACTTAGATGCCATTGTTATAGCAGAGGCTGACAGTGGAGTGTCCAGCGACTCTATGAGTAGGATTACACTTGATCAGTTTCAGTTGGTGAGTACCGAGGATGCGGACAAGGTACTTGGATGTGTGAGGAGGACGACTTGCCCTCTCGATCCCTTTCCTTCTTGGCTGGTTGTCCAGGGAGGAGATGCAGTTAGATCACACCTACAACATATCATTAATGCATCTCTCAGGGAGGGGAGCTTTCCATCATGTTTAAAAGAGGCGGTGGTAAGGCCACTTCTAAAAAAGCCCTCCCTGGATCCCCTGGACCTTAATAACTACAGGCCAGTATCAAATCTTCCATTTTTGGGCAAGGTGATCGAGAGAGCGGTTGCCTTTCAACTCCAGGCAGTCTTGGATGACACTGATTTTCTAGACCCATTTCAAACCGGCTTCAGGGCAGGATACGGAGTTGAGACCGCTTTGGTCGCCTTAGTGGATGATCTACGCCTTAGTATTGACAGGGGGAGTGTGTCCCTGCTGGTACTCCTGGACCTCTCAGCGGCTTTCGATACCATCTACCATGGTATCCTTCTGGAGCGCCTGGGGGAATTGGGAATCGGGGGCACTGTGCTTTAGTGGTTTCGATCCTATCTCTCGGGCAGGTTCCAGATGGTGATGCTTGGGGATAGCTGCTCTTCAAAAAAGGAGTTGCTATGTGGTGTACCACAAGGTGCCATCCTTTCCCCAATGCTGTTTAACATTTACATGAAACCGCTGGGAGAGATCATCCGGAGGCATGGGGCGGGGTGCTATCAATACGCTGATGACACCCAAATATATTTCTCTATGCCTTCGACAACATCGTCAGCTAAGGATAGTGTGTCTACTCTGAATGAATGCTTGGAGGCGGTAATGGGCTGGATGAGAAAAAACAAACTGAAGCTGAATCCAGACAAGACGGAGGTGCTCGCTGTCAAAGGCCCCAACCTGGGTTTGGAGGTGTGTCAATCAGTTCTGGATGGGGTTACCCCCCCCCCCCCCAAAAGACTGTGTTCACAGCTTGGGGTTACTCCTGGATCCGTCGCTCCAGATGACAGCTCAGATTGATGCAATGGCCAGGAGTGCCTACTATCAGCTTCGGCTGATACGCCAGCTGCGCCCCTTCCTAGAGTTGGAAGACCTAAAGACGGTAGTGCACACGCTGGTAACTTCGAGGCTTGACTTCTGCAATGCGCTGTACATAGGGCTACCTTTGTGCCTAGTCCGGAAACTTCAACTTGTTCAAAATATGGCAGCCAGGTTGGTCACCGGTACACCTAGGGGTGACCACATTACACCAGTTTTAAAATCACTTCATTGGCTGCCAGTCAGTTTCTGGGCGAAGTATAAAGTGTTGGTTATTACCTTTAAAGCCCTACATGGTTTGGGCCCAGGCTACCTGTGGGATCGCCTTCTCCCATACAATCCGCCCCGCACACTTAGGTCCTCTGGGAAGAACTTACTCAAGCCAGCTAGAACTAGGCTGGCGAGTGTTACCCAGAGGACCTTCTCTTCCATCGCTCCCAGACTATGGAATGGTCTGCCGGAGATTAGACAAATTAGCAGTCTCATGAATTTAAGAGAGTCATGAAGACTGCTCTCTTCCGGCAGGCCTATCCGGATGAATTTTAAGATGTTTTAATGATGTATTTTTCTTGTTTTTAAATTTTTTTAAATTGTTTGTGATTCTTGTATTTTATATTGTTGTTGTTCTCCGCCTTGATCCGAAGGGAGAGGCGGGTTATAAATAAATATTATTATTATTATTATTATTATTATTATTATTATTATTTATTCCGCACCAATTTATTCTCCCATCTGGAAACAAAGCCCTATGAGGAGAGACTGAAAGAACTGGGCAAGTTTAGCCTGGAGAAGAGAAGATTGAGGGGAGACTTGATAGCACTCTTCAAATACTTGAAAGGTTGTCCCACAGTGGAGGGCCAGGATCTCTTCTCGATCATCCCAGAGCGCAGGATGTGGAATAACGGGTTCAAGTTACAGGAAGCCAGATTCCGGCCAGACATCAGGAAAAACTTCCTGACCGTTAGAGCAGTACGTCAGTGGAACCAATTAGCTAAAGAGGTGGTGGGCTCTCCCACACTCGAGGCCTTCAAGAGGCAGCTGGACAACCATCAGTCAGGGATACTTTAAGGCAGATTTCTGCATTGAGCGGGGGGTTGGACTGGATGGCCTTGGAGGCCCCTTCGAACTCTACTAGTCTCTGATTCTATGGAGCAGTGTGGTCACAGTGCAAAAATGCGCCCCATTTCATTGCCTCCCATCCAAGACAGACACAAGGGCCGAGGGATGCATCAGACTTCCCGGTGGAGACCCCCACCCCTGAGCAGAAGGCAGCCCCCCTCTGCTGGCCCCAGCAGCCTACCTGTTTTCAACACCACCAAGTGCAAGGAGTCGTCGCGGACGTAGGAGACCGACGCGATGTCATGGATGGGGACCCTGAGTATGATATCTTCGCCATCTCGCCACGCCAGCTTGATGTTGTAGGCCGAGAGGCTGATCACAGCGTCGTGCTCTTGGGCCAACTGGCCTGGAAGGTGATGGGCCCTCTAGGACAAAAAAAGAAAAGAAAAAGAGAGGGAGAGGATGGGGTGGGGTGGGTGTCATTAACTATCAAATCTTCTCCACAGATCGAAAGTACTTTTTTCTGGGAAAGGTAAAGCCGGAAACAAGAGGACAAAAATACACTCCCTTTAGACCCCCCCCTTCCTAGATGCTTTCAGCACCAA
This sequence comes from Anniella stebbinsi, assembly GCA_029215795.1. Taxonomy (NCBI): domain Eukaryota; kingdom Metazoa; phylum Chordata; class Lepidosauria; order Squamata; family Anniellidae; genus Anniella; species Anniella stebbinsi. The sequence goes on from JARDYH010000002.1 coordinate 236,822,946, forward strand.
AAAATTCAGATTAACATTAAAAGAGCCTCATAAAGGTGCAATCCTATGCGTGTTTAAGTACAGAAAAGCCCTGCAACTCTCAGCTTCCTCCACCACCATACCTGGATGGGGAATGCTGGGAGTTGTAGGACTTTATTCTGTCCAAACATGCATAGGATTGCGCTTTAAGCTGCTTTATACCTATCGCCATCTATCTAATCTAGTACCGCTTATTCTGACTGGCTCGCCCAGAACTGTATTGTGTAGAGTGGCCAGGGCTCCTGTATCTTTAACAGTTGTAGAGAAAAGAGAATTTCATTTGTATGCCTGCAGCACCTGGTGAAATTCCCTCTTCATCACAACAGTTATAGCTGCAAGAGCCCTGCCCTCTTTTGTATCCGGATGCTCTAGTATAGCTTCTGCAGCTTTAACGGTTGTGATGAAGAGGGAATTTCATCAGGTGTCAACTAAATTGTATTAATTTCTCTGAATCTTTATAACGCTTCACACCAATAGTATCCAAAAACTTTGTTCTACATCTAGTAGCTTTCACTGCAAATAGTGCAACCCTCTGAATCACGTCTGGGTAAGTTGAATATAATAAATATCTCAATTTCTCCTTAACACCCCTATATTTCACTGTCTTTCAAAGAGGCTCTAAATAACTTTTTCTTATGTCTGTATATAATGGACAGTCAAATACATAATGTGCCATGTCCTCTACAACTGGAGCGCCCTGCCCTCTTTTGTATCTGGTCACTGGATGTTGGTGTGGATGTATTCTGGAAGGCCAAGTTTCTGAAGGTTTTCATTATCATCATCAATATACTGCCCCATAGCCAAAGCTCTCTGGGCAGTTTACAAAAATTAAAGGGGGACTGGATATATTCATGGAGAATAAGGCTATCAGTGGCTAGTAGCTGTGATGCGTCTATGCTGCCTCCAGTATCAAAGGCAGGATGCCTCTGAATACCAGCTGCTAGAGAACGCAAGCGGGAGGGTGACGTCCTGCTCCTGAATTTCCCAGAAGCACCTGGGTGGGCCACTGTGAGAAACATGGCACTGGACTAGATTGGGCCGATCCAACGAAGTTCTGGAAAGGCTCTTTCCCAGTCTTCCTGAGAACCTTTAATGGGAGATGGCAGAGATAAACCTGGGGCCTTAGGCGGTGGAGGCTGATGACTCCACCGTCAGTGGGGCAGTGAATCCGCTCCGGGTTTCAGTCAGAATTCAAAAGGAGCTATCCAAATTGAGCTTCTTTAGACATGGGAGCCACCATCTACCCCTGGCCTTATGCAAGCAAAGAAGGCATTCTACCACTCAATGGATTACCAATTAAAAATTGGGTATACCATGCTCTCATTAAATACGGTTTCTCACCAACTAAGCTCAAAGGCTTCCCATGAGATATACAGAAAAACATCATCAAGGGAACTATAAGGAAAGTTGTTACTAAAAAAAAAAGGATTTAAACTCTGTTGATATAGCCTCATGTGCACCATTATATTTTTAAACTCAAAGAGGCTCGTGAACGTGAAGACTATTTTAACGACTTGACATTTGTACAACTCCGGAAATCTTTCACAGAGTTCAGACTAAATAGGATGGCCACTGCCTATAGAGATGGGAGGCATGGGGGCATCCCGGGAAATGAGCGTATTGGTGGTCGTCCTGAGCCAGAGGACCTTGTCCATTATATTTTGCACTGTCCTCTCTACAATGATCCAAGGGAACGGTTTGCGGCACCCTTAACTGAAATCTGTTCATGCCAGAGCCCACTGGATACGATTTTTTAAAAATCTCCTAGGGGACATGGACATGACTTGGCGTGTACCTCTGTCTGCCACTGCTGCCAAACAGATTAGGAAGAAATACATAGCAGAGATAGCCGTCAAGTGTAAAGGAGATGGCTGCATTTGACTAAATCTGATATACACCATATCACTTATGGAACACCTACAACATATTGTTTTTATATTTTAAAATTTTGTATATCGTGTGTTATATACGTTATGTTTAACTTCTGTATTTCTTGTTTTCTTCTTTTCCTGTGGGTGTTTGCATGTGTTTTATGCAAAGGCCACTGGCCAAAAGCAGTAAATTTGACTCCACTCGATACCTTAAACCAGCTGTGACCCCTGTCAGCTGCTGGGACTATGACAGTCTGCTGAGAAGTGTGGTTATTCCATTTTTTAAAAATAATAATAATACGTACCCTTCCTCAGGACTTTCAAAAGCATCCAGCCTACCCTCCTCGTGGCTTTAAAGCCCCCACTCCCAACCTCAAGATTACTCATCGCGCCATTCCCTGCTCTGGAACACCAAGCCTAGCTTGTGACTAGTCAGCCAAGCTCCAAATTCAGACCGATGGCGCTCAAGGGGAGACGGCACGCACCTTTGCATTGTCTATCAGATGCAGGATCTCAGTTCGGCTGGAAGGGTTCAGGTACCCTGGGACAGAGGGCAATTGACCTAAATACTGGAAGGCAATAAAAGTTTGTCAGAGCAAAGGACACGCACACACACGCACGCACGCACACATACAGACGAGCTGTCAGTCTCAGCCGCCTCTGAAGTGAGGGGCGGTGCAAATCGCCAAAGCATGAGGATCATAAGGAGAATGCACTTGTCATGTGACCCCACTAGGGGACTTCAAAGGGGTGGCCGAGGTCCTGCTCTTAAAGAGAAAGTCCCCTTTAAGATGGGGCAGGTTGACCCAATTTTCCAGAGCGCTCAGGCCCACAGGCCAAATCCAGCACTCCTGGGGTCCCAATCTAACCATGCCCCCTTCACCTGACCCCAAACCTTGGGCTCTGGGACAAAAGCAGGGATGCAGAAACTCAAGCGTACGGGCCAAATTCGGCCCGCCTTGAGTTCCCAAATTGCCATGCCTCCTTCTCCTGAGCCCCCTACCCCCCCATCACTGATCATTTGGACATTTCTCCAGCTCCTGCAGTTTCCACCCCCCACCCCACCCCACCCCACCCCACCCAATTTTAAAAGTTGAAACGCCTCTCCTGCGCCTTGGTTCCTGATAGTAAGAGCTGGCATCTTTTGCATTTTGGCCACTCCCCTTTTGCCTTCAGCTCCACCCCTTTTGCCTTTGGCCCCACCCACCATTGGATTGCAGCCCCAGACAACTTTGCCAAAACTGATTTTGTCCCTCAGGCTGAAAGATTTTCACTGAGGAAAAGCAGAATATACAGATGCGTCTGTTAAGACGGACCTTTGGGAACCTACCATGAATGCGTGTTGACTTTGAGATGGTTTTTAAATCAGCACTTTTTGTTGCCCGGTTTGCTATGCGGTTTGTTGCTTGTATAACATTTCAAAATAATACAAATGCCATACATGTAAAGCCCCTGAATGTGGATACTTATCATCAGGCTTGAATTCCCACCGGTCGGCAAATGCTTTTACTAAGCTGGTTCCTTGTGGAAGAGCTGCCTGGCACCTGACCAGCTGGGGGAAGCAGCCAGACAACTCACGCAACCCTGCTGAGATTCAACCCCAGTGGGCCTAGCCCAAATAGGTTACAGACAAGGACAGGGAAGAGGCTACCTTCACTTCCTTTTCAATGTAGTCGTTCAAGAGGACATCCGGCTCCACACGGTCAGGCAAGGAGAGCGGCACCGTGTGCAGGGGCCTTCTTTCTGTCACTTTCTCCTGGGCCTTCTTATCCCGACCCTTTTCGCCTTTCAGGAAGACGCGCTTGAAAGGGGACACTATTCCAGGCTGCAAGCAGAAACCGGGTGCAGGGAGGAAGAGAGGAGGGTGGGGGGAGATGTTTCAGGATCACATGCTTTGCACCCAGATTTATGCGCCTCCAGGGCCCCCTTGCCTGCAGTGAAGCAGCGGACAGTCCGGCACGAATCAATGATGGTGTGTGTTCTTTTAAAGGATATATTCATGGAACAGAGCACTGTGTACCCAGTTTCAGTGCAGTCAAGGGCCATTGTATTCATTGCAGCTGCTTCATCCTCATTTTGAAAGGGCTCATCATTCACCGGTTCCCATAAGTCCTCCAAAACGCATAGCTAGTTCTCTGCCAGACACAGAGCCCTGTCAGCTAGAAGAAATATCGACACCAGGCGACTTTCCTTAGCCCTTGCCCCACCCCAGGAAACTAGGCCGACTCAAGACATGCTACCACCTGTTCCCAGCAGGCTACGCCACAAGGGCAACTCCAGGATTCCTTGCCACTTTGGAGAACGTGGGATCCCGGGGCACATGGATGGACTCCCAAGCGGCAGCTTGGCTCGCTTGTGGAGTTGGGCCAGCCCTGTCTCCAAAAACAACAAGCCCACCGTAGCTCCAAGACTTTCCAGGTAAGGTGCTTTTCATTCCCAACCCTGACCTCCAAACAATTAAGAACACCAGAAGAGCCCTGAGGCTGGATCGGACCAAAGGACCATTTAGTCCAGCGCTCTGTTCAAATCAGCTGTCGGCCAGGGACCCACAAAGCAGGACCTGGTGCAACTGCACCCTCCCATCCAGTCCTTCTTGGATAACTGCTTGTACTTTGGTCCTCTGCGGAGGATGCCTACGGATTCCAGGAAAAGGTACGCTTGGCGTTCGCAAACAGCCACTTCCACCCTCCCCCGGTAATCCTCGGAGCGGCTTGCGGTATTAACAAGACAGTCCCTACCTTCACGCTCGCGATCTAAAAAGACACACAGGAAGAAGATGGGGAAGAGGAGAGGGGTTTCGCTACGTCTTTTACTGACTGACAGAGAAGAGCTTAAATCATTTCAGAAGAACCCAACTGAGGAAGTCAAAGGCCGGCCATCGCCACCAGGCCAAGCTGGACTAACCACAACACAACTCTCTTCTCTCGACACTTGGCAATTCCCTCTCAGGACAGATCGGCTTCCATTCCTGGCACTATGTCCAAGATTCTTGGGAACGAAGGAGCACCAGTAATGACTGCGCTCTTTGCAAATTCCTCGTTGCAGAAAAAGTCATGTATTTGCTCATTTTATGTCTTGCCCTTCAAGCTTTTTGTAGAAGTTAACATTACAATCAAACAAACTGAACACAAAACATCCGAACAGCACATTAAAACAACAACAACAAGCAACCAAGAACCATAAAAGCAATAGAACAAAAAGCCTGCAAAGCTCAAAGCTCTTTGCCTGGGGTTGAAGTGACATCAAGGAAGGTGCCAGGTAAGCCTCCCTGAGGAGGAGCATTCCATGGTCAGAGTGCCATCAATGAGTAGGCCCTTTTCCTGGTAGCCAGGTGCTGCACCTGGAATAGCCCACTCCCCCAAAGAAGGGTCTGTGGTGAAGATCTTAGTGCCGGGGAGGCACAGGTGGAGACAATCAGTCCTTTAGGTAGCCCCAGTCCCAAGATGTGAAGGGCTTTTAAAGGGCAAAACCAGCACTTTGGAATGAGCCTCAAAGGGACCAGGAGCCAGGCCAGATGAAAAAGAACACGCATTAGGCAATCATGATACCCAGCCAGAGTTAACAGCCCCCAGCTCTATCCTGGACTGACAGCAGTTCCTAAATAGCTGGCAAAGGGGGTGGCCCCACACCTAAGGTATGAGAGTTGCCCTGCCTTCCCCAATCTGCTGCCCACCAGATGTGATGGACTACAAATCCCATGATTCCCAGCCAGCACGGTCATTGGCCATGCTGGCTGAGAATGCGGACAGTTGCATTCCAACACATCTGCAGGGCACCAGGTTGAGGAAGGCTGCAGTAGCCTAATCTGGAGGGTACCAGGGCCGGAATCACGGAGGCCAGATTCTGTCGCAGTGTGGTCACAGCTGGCACACAAGCCAAAGCTGGTAGAACAGGCTCCATGCCAATAGCAAAGGCCCTGAACTTGTTCCTTCAGGGGGGAGAACTGGATGAGAAAGATAAAGGGTTGGGCGACCTCTACATATTGATGACACCCTGCCCCAATCCTCCGGATGAACTCACTCAATAATTTCATGTCGATGTTTAAAAGCATGAGGGATGAACCTGAACCCTGAAGGACTGATGCTAGGAGTCGAGTCAAGCATTCTCCCAAGACCACCGTGTGAAATCACTTGCCCAGATAGGGACTGAACAGCCTTCCGCATGATACCTCCAGCCCCCAACCCATAGTATCTAGCCGGATATGATGGTTCAGGTACTGAAAGCCGCTGGGAAGTCCAGGAAACTCAACAGGGTTGCCCTCTGCTTTGTCCTTCTCCCAGCATCGGGGCGGCCAAGGCAGTTTCAGTGCCAACCTGAGGTCTAAGCCAAATTGAAATGGATATACAAACTCAGTTGAAGAGTGCCTGGAGTTGTATTGCATCTAAACCACTTGAGCACCTTGGCCGAGAAGGGTGTGTGTGTGTGTGTGTGTTAAAGATAAGCCGATAACCAAGGTCTTCTAGGTCCTGTCACGGCGCGCCTCTTTACGTTAGCCTTCCCCTCCAGATACATTGGATGGCAATTCCCATTATTCCCAGCTGGCCACAACAACTGAAACGCATCCATCAATACTGGACCAGGAGGGAGGGAGCATAGCTCCATGGTAAAGTATCTGCTTGGCATGTACAAGGTCTCAGGTTCAGTCCTGGCATCTCCAGGTAGGCCTAGGAAGGGATGCTGCCCAAAACCCTAGAAAGCCCCTGCCAGTCAGTGTCGACAATACTGGACTAGATGGACAAAGGCTCTCACTTAGTATAAGGCAGCTTCCGAGGTTCGTATGGCCAGACACTGCTTCGGACACCTCCAGAGCTCATGGCCAACGGCCAGGCTGGCCGGAATTGAAAGGAGCTGCAATCCAGCACCAGGTTGGGGAAAGCTGCATTACCTTCACAGATGGACCAGAGTGCAAGAGACTCTGAACCACCTCGGAAACTTCTGCTGAACAATACGACAAGGATGTAAGGATGGTGCTGAAGTCACAGCCATGAGCTCTTACTAGACTAATCGCGTTTTACCCCACTGGTGTTCCAACCATCTCCCTTTAAACCAAGGAACTGAGCAGGCTCAACTCAGGGGGAGAGGAGGCTCGGGAGAAATTGGATCAACCACCCCAGTCATTTCCACATTCCACAGAACGAATAAGGTCAACCAGAAACTCCCCACGGGGATGTCCTAATAGGGCACCCTCCCCCTGCAGAGGAAAAGGATGCTGTAAAGTCCATGTTTATCTAGGTGGTATTTGCTTACTTTCTTTTAGTTTAGCAAGTTCTGCTGGGATTGCATTTAGACCACAAGCTGGGATGTTTGCTTTGATCAGCATCCCTGAACAGGATTTGGGAGGCAGGGGATGGGAGAAGGAAGAGTTTGTCATCACCCTTTGCCTGTTCTCCAACAACTGTTTTCAAAATGGCGACTGAGCTGCAGCCTACCACCATTTGTTCGCAACATACCTGGCATTATCAAGCTGAGAACATCCATCTGCGGCCTCCATCAAGTTGCTGCAGTATAAAATACAGATGAGGTAGCCAAGGTATGAGGGGAATAAACCAAAGCTCTTTGGTGCACAAACCAGAGCACACTGCCTAAAACTACAACTCCACAAGGAGTCCCAGGACAAAGGGAAAGCCGGCATTGTCAAGCCTCTTATAGCCGCCAGAAGGTCACTAGGGTGGCGGAATGTATTCTGCAGGAACTGCGGCAACTCCTTCATACACCCCTGGCACGAAAGGGGATTCCTCTGAGAAGTGGGTCTTTCCTTCCTCCCACCCACCCTGTTTCTTCTGAGTTGCGACCCATTTCTTCTGAGGAAGCAAGGGTGCCAGGCATGGGAATGGAGTGTAAGTGGCCACCCTTCCCCATGCCTGACACCCTTGTTTCCTCAAAAGGAACAGGGCGCTTCCCCTACTCCTTGAAGGGATCTCTCTCTCCGCCTTGCTTTTGAGAACTGTAATTTTTGACCGCTCTCAAAAGCAGCCCACAGAGATCGCAAGGGGGAACCAGAGCCACTATTTGGGTGGGAAGACTGAGAGGGGGCAAGGGATGTTAGTCAATGCACAGTTAATAGTCAACTCACTGTTGGTTATTTCTGATTGTGTGGGGAGCACCTGCAAAATAACCAACTGTGAGTTGACTATTAGCCCACCATTGGCTCAATTCGGACGACACGCTAGTCAATGGTGGGTTGACTAACCCTAACCCTAGGGGGCACTCCCCACACAACATGGTAATAAATAATCAACTGTGGTGTGGATGAGGATCAGCGCTGAGTTGACTATGGCAGCATTCGGATGACACAATAGTCAAAACAACTGACGATTGTTTCCCCCACACCAGTTGTTTATTGTGTCGTCCGAATTGAGCCATTGACTATCATGGAATCTGAACGCAGCCTCTCTCTCATGTCTTAAGACTCAATGCGAGGATGCCTGTTACAGGGGGCTCTTCCTGTAGCGGGATATGCATTGTAATGTGTAGAATTGGTAAGAATTTATTGTATCTTGCGGGTGTGATTAGTTCTGTATGTAGGTGTTGCGAGATAACTATGAATATATTCTTGGAAATGGAGGGAGACTGCCACGAATGGGTCGGTCAAGTGCTAGAAGAAGCATGTAGCTTAATTTAGCAGGGATACCTCCGTCTGGGTATTGCTGGTATCAGTGGCCGACCCGGTTACATTGGGAAAAATGGGAATGGTGGCATGACCTGGTCCGAAACGGAGGATGAGGTCATTGGCATCATAAGGGCTATACAAGGCAGGGTCTTATCGGTTAGGGAGAGAGATCCTGGGAGAACAAGAAACCTGCCATATGCCCACCAGGCCTTCCATTGAGGTAAATATGAATCTTTGAAATTGACTGTTAGATTGAGAAGAACCTAGTTTTTACTCTGTAAACAATACTATCATCATTGTACTTTGAGTGATTATAACTTGTCTCACCTTAGCTAAAGCTTGTTACTCCGACTGTTTGAGCAATAAAAATATATTCTTTGATACTACATTTGTGTGGTCTGTCTTGAGAGATGTTTCAGGGACCATGACCCACATACTTTAATTCCTGAAGCCCAAAACACTTGGTCAAGATTTGCAAACCTATCCCTGAGTGGGGTCTGCCCTTTAAAGCCACTGTATTCTCTCTTGAGCTAGTGAATCTCATATAAACCCTTTCAAGTTTGGGATACAAGCTAGTCTGGTGGAGCGAGAAGCAGTTACTTATCTCACTCCCTTCTAAGATGTCATGGGTTGCAATCAGTTTGGCCCACTGCTCTGTAATATTTGCATCTTGCACGTCTCTCGTAAAAGATGGGAATCCTCTTCTAGTGGCTGGATACTGACCAGAGAGTTTACTGGAGTGATCTGCTCAAGCGACTCACCTGTTTGCGTGGCCATACAACATTTGACTTCTCCAAGGGCCAAGCTCTATCAACCAATATATGCTGGTCATAAGACATGACGCTTTTCCCTGCCTTGGTTTCCCTTCTGACTCTCGAGACCATAAATGGTCAGGTCAGGAAGCTGCAAGTTACAGCAGCATGCCAAAGTTCCGTTATTGCTAAGAGGAGGTCGATGAACAAAGAGACCATCCCACGCTCAACACGGCTTAGAAAGCATGGCCTTCCTGTCAGGTGTACCAAGAAGCTTGCTGGCCCCAGAAGTCACGTAGGGGACTACAGCAAAAAGTGTCTGAATTAAGGCCAAGGCGATGATTGCAAGGGTGCAGCTCCACCCAAATACCTTTCTTTGGAGAAATGCAAAAGGATGCAGCCTCATCCACTTTTGATGGAATCCCCATCCGTTTGGGCAGATGGGAGATTGATTGTGTAGCACGGACACAGCTTGATGCCTAACGTGGGTGGCTGTGGAGCTGATTTCAGAGTGGTGGAGCTACAACAGCACTGCCAGGGCACAGGCTCAGATTGTCCCAAAGCACCATGCAACTCAGGCCAACAAGGTGGCTGCTGTGCTACCAAATAAGACCCTGTACTACATGCTGGATGGGGCTGGTGGGAGTTGCAGTCCAACACAGCTGGAGGGCATCAGGTTGGGGAAGACGGCCTTAGAACTTCCGGGTGGGCCAGTCAAATCTACAAACGACGCAGCAATTGTCAAGAAGGGAATCGGCACTCAAACCAGGACGTCTTGCAGCACGCAGAGGAAAAGCCTCCATGCCTCGGATGACATTTCCGGCCACGTGGCAAATGGACTCCCAACTCTTCAGAACTTTAGCAAATTGGGGGGGGGGGGAGGAGAAGAAGGGGACCATTTTGAAGCGAAGGGAGAGGTGGTTTGCCGAACTCTGGAGATGCAGCCATTTCAGGAGGAAAATTGTTCGACAGACCGACCGCACAACGGCAGAACAGGGAACTAAGAACAGAGGCGATTGCGCAGAAACAAACAGGTGCAAGGCAGGAAGGGCGTTTTAAGGACAAGGGAAAGTTAGCCGTCGCTCTTTTAAGGCGGGGGTGCAGAGCCTGTTTCAGCCCACCAAAGGTGGTGGGGCCCAAACCACCAACCTATGGTAGCTTAAAGCTCTTGCTGTCAGCAACTAAAGCCCTGGGGGAGGCATTTCAACCTTGCAGAATGGGGGTAATGCACCAATGCCAGGAAGGCAACAAACGACCGGTGCGGGGGGGGGGGGCGAGGCCAGGGGGAGGGGGGCGTGCCCATCTGGGGGCTGCTTGTGGGCTGGAACGGGACCCCAGGCCTGAGTCTCTGCACTCCCAGGCTGCAGAACAATCTCAGATTCCTACCTCATTCTCCATGAAGCATCTGGCTAGTGGTGGTGGTGGGGGGGCGTGAAGGTTGGTTCCAGCTGGACAAGGTCCCGCTCTGCCCACTCTACCGTGTGCTACCGTGCTCTGCCAGGTAGCCAGCAGGCAGCTGCCACTTTCAAAAGGGCGAGGCAAAACTGACAGCTTTTGCTCTTAGGCAAGAACGCAAACAGGACGTAGACAGACCACAGCTTCCTCCCGCTCAACTCGACAGTAACCAAGAAGACAGCGAGAGACACACAGCTGCGGACGGAAAAACAGAAAGTCCCAAGAGAGCCTCACCTTCCGTGGTGCCCTCAAAACAACCCAGGCTTGCTTCTGATGGCGCTCGTGCAACCCGAATCTCATTGCGCTGCAAACATTTCTACTGGACAGGCACAATGAGAGAGAGAAAAGAGTTCTTTCCAAGCGTTGCGCTCTGTCGCTCCACAAATTTAACCCTGGCGATAGGGGGATTGGGAAGTATGTTTTAATAAAGTCTCAGAAGTAACAGAAGTGGTTTGAGGCCACCTTTGCCCAGGAATTATGAAATTCTCTTTGGAGCGCCAACTTTCCAAGAGAAGACTTTCAATCCGCTCTCTCGCTCTCTCCCTCCCCCCCCAAAAACCATCTCAGTTCTATCTTGTAAACACAGAAGTCTTGTCAATGGAGTAAAACGCGTGGGCTGAAATGCAGGCTAGACATTTGATTTAAACAGGTCGGGAGAGTTAAACAGCTGAGGAGATTCAAAAGCGAACCAACGTAGAACGGAGAGGGACAGCAGAGGAGCAGTAACCCCAAAGGAGCAATTGCAGGAGGTGGGTGGCTTTCAACAAAATTCTCCATGGAATTGCTACTGCTGAGCGCTCGCTCGCTCGCTCTCACACACACACACACACCAGTCCCCAAATTTGTGTAAAAGTACCAACAGACCAAAACAGCCATTGCATAATCTGTAGAGCATTAAAGAAGGTGTAGGCAATATTAGTTCAGGAGCTTCCTGGCTTTTTTTATGGGCCCCATTGCCAAATGTTCTGTGGCGGCAGCAGTAAAACATGCTGCAAACACAGCGGACAGGGAGCTGCGCGCTTGTTTTAAAGCAGGACTACTGCTTTTTCACCAGCGCTAGCGCACCACCGAAATGTGTGAGCAAAATCAGCAGGAGCAGCTGCCTGTGGGTTCCAAGGGAGGAATTGGCACATGGGCCTGCGGAAGTTGCCCACCCCTGGTATAAAGGAAAGATACAACACAACGCAAAAGAGAAATTAGAAACACTTGTCACAGACTCTCCTGTTGTGCAAAGAGGAAGGCTTGGGATAGTGAGGAGGAGGAGGAGAGAGCAAGAAAGCACACCAGCAAGGCCATGTACAGAAGGAACTGGCGAAACTGGCTTATGATGAAGATGTTAAGCGGAGCTCATGCGCAAAGGAGCCCGACACAAGAGCAACAGACCCCTCTAGCAGGCTAGCCATTATCAGTCAGTGGTGGCAAACACAGAAAAAGGCCTCGCGGGTCCTCTGTATTCTTCGAGAAGCTCTCATTGCCTCCACAGAAACCTCCATCACAATCAGTTCATCTTTAAAGCGCCACAAGACACTTGGTGGCATTTGCACAAGAGTGGCTTATGGGATGGGAAGCCAACTTTTAATGCTGTGGCTGATTTGAGTACTAGGAGGAGATCTCCCTTTTCTCTAGCCTTAAGGAACTCTGCGGATGCAGCACCCTCTGCAGGAAAAATCAGCCATAGCCATGGACCGCAGTGAAAGCCCTCCCCTCCTCATCCAGACACAGAAGTGATCCCTGGATAGAGCAACAAACCACGGGTAAAATAAACCATGGGTAGCATTGAGTGCAGTCACCTCAATAATCCTTACAACTTTATCCCAGTAGCCTCCATCATCCATGACAAAGGAGAAATTTGAAGTAGGGACTCTGAATTACAGCCGAGTCTCTCTCTTTGCCACTATTCTAGCTCTCATGGCCTTGCAAAAATATTTCACTAGCCTCCATGTCATCCACCTGCCCAACCACTTTTATGCCACTAAACGAAAACAGATTTTTTGTGAAGGTTTTCTGCCAAGTGACTCTGCTTCCTAGCAATCTGGCAACTGGATCTGTAAAAGCTACCTAGACACTGGCTCAATTCGGACGACACAATAAACAACTGGTGTGGGGGAAACTATCGTCAGTTGTTTGACTATTGTGTCATCCGAATGCTGCCATAGTCAACTCAGCGCTGATCCTAATCCACACCACAGTTGATTATTTATTACCATGTTGTGTGGGGAGTACCCCCTAGGGTTATGGTTAGTCAACCCACCATTGACTATCGTGTCGTCCAAATTGAGCCATTAAGTCTGTAAAGTAAGGCCATGCCAAGAAGTGTTCTACCTGGTCACCTCTAACCACAGAACCCCTTTACACACACACACACACACACACACACACGTAAATAAAACTCCTAAGTCAGACCATTTATTTATCTGTTTAATAACATGCATAGACCGCAATATAATAAACAGTTCTCAGAGTGGCTTAATTTAAAAGAAAAACAAGTTTAGAAATAGAGTAACAAACCATATAACTTGGTGTAGCAAAAAATGCTAAAAAAAATATTCTCAAGAGCAGAGAATAAGAACAGCAAATTATAGAACGGGTTATTATAGTTTTTAATGAAGTGATCTTTGCCAGTGAACAAAATGTCAAAGCAGGAGCCAGGCAGGTCTCTCTACAGAAGCCATATAAAAGTACCACCACTAAAAAGGACACCTATGGCCACCCATCATGCCTCACCTGGAAGTGACACTCAAGATAAGTGCCTCTGAAGAAGGTAAAGTTCGATTAAATATATCCCCCAAGTACTCTGGTCACAAACCATTAAGGGTCGTAAAGGTCAAACCTCGCACTTAGAATTGGGCCCAGAAATATATAGGTCAGTGAAGATGTCAAAATACCCGCCTAATAAGTTTGTACAGTACAGTCCCAGTTAGCAATCTGGTAGTCTTATTCTGGACTAACGGAAGTTTCCAGACAGTTGTCAAAGGCAGCCCCATATCACATCACATTGCACTCATCTCAGCCGTCTCCAACCTGGTTCTCTCCAGATGTTTTGGACTTGAATTGCCTTGAACCCCAGCCATCATGGCCAAGAATGCTGGCCGTTGTATCTCACAACATCTGGAGGACACCAGGTTGGGGCAGGCTGCAGTAATTCATTGCCCATCCAGCTCAGCAGTGTGTCCCCCAGGGATGAAGAATGTGTCCAGATGTTGCTGGATGAAAGCACCCATCATTCCTCACCACTGGGTATGTTGGCAAGGGTAATGGACACTGCAGTCCAATAACCTCTGGAGGGCCACATGTTCCCCCTACCCAGGTCTACTCCAACTGGCAGAAGCCTTTCCATTCACCTGCTACCTGATCCTTTTAACTGGAGATTGAACCCAGGACTTTCCCCATCAGCAGAGCAGTGTGTTCTGGCACAGAGCTATGGCTTCTTCCAAGCGCAATCCTCACCATCTGCCTGATGCAATTTCAACATCTCTTTCCAAGAGCTGGAAATAAGCTGGAATTTGGGGCCATCAAAAGCACAACAAAAGCAAAATACAAGCCCAAGATTTTTCTAATCCTTTAAAAGTCTTTAAATACATTGGGAGGAAGAGAAAGGAGAAAATGTTGTTAACACCCTGAAAGGTTTTGAAAGCCCCGTTCCCTGATCAACTTCAGCAATTTAAGTCCACGGCACATGCTGAAAAGCAACACAACCATGGGAAGCAACATCGAAACCCCAAAACGCACATCCACCCTCCCACGGTGTCCCAGTAGTCCAGGCAGGCCCGGACTTCCCATCGGAAGCTTTCTCCACCCTTCAGCATGTTTACCTTGGAGAGGAGAAACTGGACTTTTGAGAAAAACTTTGAGGAGCTCCTGGCTCAGATGGCGGTTTGGCTTCGCAGTTCTGACATCACCCACTCGCACAGTACAAGCCCAGTGCTGTCTAGCAACGCCCCTCCAATGAGCAGTACAGTTCTCACTGTGAGATGTCCGTCCATCAGTCCGATCTGACTTTTTATTTCTTTCTATTCCACTTTCTACCAATGTTAGCAGAGTGGCACACAACAGCAATAACGATAAAATTAGTATATTAATAAAGCAGTAAATCAAAACTACAAATGTGATCATAAAAACAGCAGAGGACTAAAAGCAGCATAAAACAATCCCAACTTGATCATCTGGCAACTGACTGCTTGCTTTGATGGCATTGTGGGAGATGCACCAGTAGGGTGGATGGAGAAAAGATCAGCACCTTGCTTCTGGGTCATTTAGGAAAACTAGGCCCTGGGAGAAGCCCATGAGCCTTCGCTAAAGACTGCCAATTCCTTCACATGCTCCCAATCTATGTGAAAGGATTTGTCTTTACACCTGCATGGGTCACTTCAAACTGAGACAGGCCTCCGTTTCTTGTCCATTTTCCCTAGGAGCCAGCTCTGGTTGAGTCAGCAGAAGCTATGCGAATTTGCAAGGCCTGATAGGTGGCTCGTGACTGCTGCGGCTGCAAGGTAAAGACCATTCACAACCCACCAAAAAAAGTGGGGAGGAAAAAAGGACAGAGGATCCTTTTTAATTGGCTTTTACAGTACACAAAAATTGCACTCCCAATTCAGCCATTAGAGCAGAGATAAGGCAGGAGGAGGCCAAAGTTTTCAAACCAGCTATGCTCCTTAGCAAGAGTCCACAATTTTCAGCTGGCCTTGCTGGACAAGTCAAACATTGGAAAGGCTGGTCAGAAAGCAGCTGGTTGTGTGACACTGCTTGGAGGCACCCCAAACATCCACAGAGGTGTTGTGCTTCCCAACACCCCTCACTTTACTGGGAGACAATAAAGAGGTCTGCCATGTAATCTACAAAGCTTTATTCAGGTAATAAACATCTCCTCCCACCTGAAGGGACTCTATAGTTCTAGGAACTTTTCTCTAGGCAAGATTATGCAAACTAAGCGAGGCAATTGTCCTTTCAAGAAAAAGGGAAAGTCATTTTCCAGAACGCTTTAACTTCAGGGAAGCCGGTTCTGAAGAAGCTTTTGGCGAGAAGCTAGCTGGGTCGACCTTCTCTCCTCTTCCTTTCACTTCGTCCACTTTAGTTTGCGGCAGATTCTCGGATCAGCTAAGCTTTCATTGTCCTCCCCCTCAGGAGACCACGGATTCCCAGCTTGTGGGTTGTTTACACCCTCAGAGATAAGGGCTGGCGAAAGTTCATTTCCAGCTGGTGAAGAGCCTGTGAGGGTGACCTCCTCCACTCCCATACAGGACGGTATGTTTCTGGCGCCGTCTCTTCTGCATCAGAATCTGACTCCGATTGAGCGCTTGAAACTCCTCCTCCCAGCCCAAGGGGAACAGGCTTAGTCACAACAAGAGGCATTCAGCATGCCCCTGACAGCCATCCCCCAGAGAAGCTCCACTGGCAATAGTTTCGGGGTGAGGAGGAGAGGAAGAGAGAAGTAGGAAATGAAGGGCTGAGGCTTCTGTTTGTAGCCAGACATTGGCTGTCAAGGGCAGCCCCATTCTCAAGGCGGCCTTCGCTTGCATGGCAGGTCCCAGCTCACGCCTGCTGTTTGCCCTTATCCACTCCAAAAAGATGCCAGTTCATGTTTCCAGGAGCCATGTTGCTTTCAATAGACCAATCTTTATCCATTCAGCTTTCTGCACCCACTGGAAGACGGAGGATTCAGACGGCACTCACGTAAGAGACACGTGCAGAACATGCTCTAATGAAAATTAATCAGCTCTCCCGACCGGCACTTATGCATAATTATACAGATATCCAAGGAGAGAGGAATTCAGCTGCTCAGAGGTGACGGGCACACAGCTTCAAAAAGAGTAAGGGTTCTCAAACTGCCTTGCCTTTTTGGCAGCTGTTTTAATTAATGCCCTTGTGATGCATACCCTTGGGTTGTATAATGTTAAAGAGAAACCATGTGGGCAGAAGGAGCCTTTATATGGATCCAACCCAATAAGGTATCAACCACAGGGCTTAATGGAAACCAAACTCAGTGGCGCAACTATGGTCAAATACACACACACACTAAAAGGCTTGGTTATATGAATATTTGGCTTTGAGGGTAGGAAACCAAAAAAAGACCAGACCACATTACCTAGGCTTCACCCGGGGTTTTGATTTGTTTTAAGGCCTCTCTTGCCTGCTTCTGCATTTTTGGAAGGCAAGGTATTTTAAACATTATGCTGCCTGATCAGGTTTCACATGCAGAAGCAGAACAAGATGAAGCCGAGCAAGAGAGACAAGTCTCGTCTTACACCAATACAGAACTCTGCACTAGGAAACACAGATTGGGAGCGTGTGAAAGAACTGGCAGTCTCTAGTGAAGGCTCACGGGCTTCCCCCAGGGATGCGTTCCCCACAAGGCCTGGTTTTCCCTAAATGCCCCAGAAGCAAAGTGCTGATCTTTGTCCATCCACCCTAATGCTGCATCTCCCACAACACCATTAAAGCAAGCAGTAGGTTGCCAGATGGTCAAATTGGGATTCTTTTATGCTCCTTTTAGTGGCTTTGATGTTTTTATGATAGTATTTATAGTCTTGATTTACTGCTTTATTGTTACCGATATTGCGTGCTGCTCTGGTTGCACTGGTAGAAAGTGGGATACAGATCAAGAAAAAGAAGGCCTGCTGCCCCACCACCGTTTGATGCTATGGGTGAAGAATAAGTGAGAGGAACTGCCTTTCGCACAGCAAAGCACACCTGGTTGGGGCAACCACAGTAGCAGTAAAGCAGAGAAAACACAACCACTAGCACCTTCTCCCAACCAAGCACTCCCTTGCAGGAGACTTGCTGCACACTCTCAGAACTGCAGTAGTAATGTTCAAGCAAGCCCGAATCCTTGCATATTTGCACAGAAGAATACAAAAAGGCCTGGAATCTCCAAAGCACGTTAAGACTCTCATACAAATCTAGTAGGGCTGCAGAGCCCCAAACGCTCCACTGGACTCCTGGGGCACCGATAAAAGGCAATACCAAGCATTGGGTCATTTCGACTTGAGGAGGCCTCTAGCACAGCCAGGGTCCCCTGTGCACATTCCAGCAAGCTGTTCTGAGGGACATGGGAGGGAAAGCAGGGCCTTTGCACCAGACTTGCTTAAAAAAAGCTATTCGTTTTTCCTCTTCCCTTCCCATCCTTTTCCTCGTGTGTCGTGTCTTTTTAGACTGCAAGCCTGCAGGCAGGGGCTGTCGTGTCTTACTGATTAAGCCGATCCAGGAGCCTTTTTGGCTGAGGAGAGGGACAGCAATATTTGAAACAAATACATTTCAAAGATATTAATCTCAAGTTCAGGCTGCTCCAAACTCACACATTCAAGCGTACATAAGCTTTGCCGACTTCAGCACCGGCATTCAAGGAAAAAGGAAAGGAATTTCCCCCGAATGCTATTTTTAGGTCTGCCTCGCTTGTTCCCTTCACTAAATATATATATATATATATATTACCGCAAGCCTCTAAGATTCCCCCCTCCCCCCAATTGATTAGGCCTATCAAAAGGAAACTAAGGTGATATATTAAAGCAGAAGAAGGCGAAAGGTAAAGAATCTCCCAATCTGCCACAGAGTGTGCTGGCTAAAACATATTGGAAAAGAAATTGAGATTTTTGTCAATTGCAAAGCCAGCAGGGAATGTGAGCACTCATCCCATTAGGGGTGCTGAAGCTCTGTATTACGGG